>JAHFWI010000026.1:0-2500000 GCA_028554975.1 Himalopsyche kuldschensis
CCAGTTGTTTCAATTTGGCCCGTCTGAATTTACGCGCCGAGGTGAACATAACCCGAAACTGGTCCGAGCGAAGCCGGGTTCGAATACTAGTTTTATATAAATAAGGTGTCTTCCCGCCAAAAACTGACGATTACCACTGTCAGTTGAAAATCCTCGCGGTGAGCGAAACCGGTCCTGATCTTAAATAAATTAATTGTGGTACACGTACATTTTTTTTTACTATTTTTAGTATACTACCACTGTTTTGAAATTCAATAAAAAGATAGTTTTAGTTCCTTTATGAATTCATCCATTATATACACATAAAAACTTACTTAAAAAAAAAAAAATTTACGCCTAGCTTCTTTAAGACGAAATCAACAAAAACATGGGCATGCTTTAATTTTGCTACAATTTAAAGCCTCAACGTAAATTGAAGCGTTTAAGCGATATTAACCTCTCTTCCCTCACAAATCATTCTTTTTCCATTCCCATAGAGGCCGTTGTCATTCGCTAAAGACCTATTGGAAAACTCACCCACGGTAAACAAACACATATGCCCCAGTAAATATATTATGCAGATTCGTGGATTTTTGTTTGTGTTTGGGGAATATATTTTTTTTTCAGGGAGTGGAGCGCTTGGAAACTGCTGTCTGGTGCCTCTTTGTTTTTTTGCGTGTTGTTTGTTGCCAAGTAAATGAATGCCGCTCGCGAAATATGGTTCATATGGAACAAAAAAGGGAAGATAAATTTCATTATTATTACAGTACAGCTCCCTGAGAGTTTTGGTTTCGACAAATATACTGCGAAGTCATTTTTTATCAAAATATATTATACAAAAATATTCAAACGTATCTGTCTTCCCAAACATAGTAATAGTCTATACACATAATATTTCCGTGATGTGGTTTCTCGTCTTGCACCGTACTGTAATTGGTTCTATTAACCCTTAATTTAAAACCTTAACAGAACGCATCATCAAACTTAAAAATTAAATCCACCATTATGAGGGTTAACATATATACAAAGCTATTTTTTATTGATCGAGTTGGCATTTAATTGGTAGAATTCCATTATTATTATTTTTTATTTTTTTTCCCATATCCGCCCTCTCTATTTTATGCCACACGGTTCCAAGATTCTTTCTGTCTCCCGCCAACCTCCTCGCATCTTCCCAGGTCATCCTGGCGTCTTTAGCTCCCCTGAGTACATCCTATGGATGGTCATCAGAGGCCTTCCGCGGCGTCGGGATCCATCAGGTTGATAGAAGAGGCAGGCAGGATTCAGGCTCCCTGGGGCATCCACATGTCCAAGCCAGGTCCATCGTCGCCTTTTAATTTTGGACGTAATAAGGGGCTGGTTTGTCCGCTCTCTTACCTCCGTATTCCTGACAAAGTCAAACCACTGTACTCCTAGTATTCGCCGCAGGCATCTGTTTTCAAAGCACAGTATACGGTTACCCTGTGCTTTTGTGATGTGCCATGACTCGCAACCGTAAAGCAGCACAGTCAGTATGCATGCGTTGAACAAGTGGCACTTGGTTCTGACCGAGTACAGTCACCATTATTATACGGTGAGAAAAATAACAATGTACTTTAATTCCATAGAAATTATTTTATATATTTGTTGAAAGCTATTTCGGCTAAAGCCATCGTCAGAACTATGTTTTAAGCCTGCATTTACTCATCCTTATATACAGTTGTACAGGGTATACAATACATTTTCTTCAAAACTAACATGGTGTAACAGAAAAAAAAATGTATTATGTACCCTGACTACAACTGTATATAATGATAAGTAAATGCAGATTTAAAACATAGTTCTGACGATGGCATAAGCCGAAATAGCTATCAACAAATATATAAAGTTATTTTTTAGTTCTGGCATAAGGCATCTGCAACTATACATTTGTTATAGACGGCAAGTGCGACATTTTTTCCAAATACATTGTTTATGTGTTAGAATATAATTATTCTTATGTTGCAATCCAGCATGAAAAACTGCCCACTTATGTTCTAGAAATGAATACAGCACATAATACGACATTACTTAGAAAATCAAATTTTGAACCGGAAAGCTTCCACATATGTATATATTTTCCAAAAAACTAAACTGGTTTTACCCATCGCAGGCAAACAAGGGCTATATTATATAAAATTGATTACAACTTATGACATTGTATATCAAAAAGTCATGTAATTAATGATAAATGAAATTATTTACCATTCAAATGTTGACGACCTCTTACAAATAAATAGCCACCCATTCAAAGTCTTAAAAACAAACGTTAATTCAAATGTGAATCTTTTGAACATTGTACTTTTCTATGAGTTTTGTCGCTTAAGCCTGGATTTCAGTCATTTCAAGTATACGAATGAATTTGGACTGTCAGTTGGAAGTTGTTAGCGATTTAATTCAAGCGATTCAAATTTGATACTGAAATTCTATCAAGCACTTTTAAATGCTTATTCATATACAAAATTTTACAATACAATGCATATGTTTTCAGCATCATTTTTGTTGTGCTTTATTTGTAATCAAATGAATCAACTTTCTTAGCTTACAATCTTGCATTGGGAAATATTTTGAAATATGTAATTGTCTTTAGTGTAATCACTCGCCTACCATAAGTCACCGAATATCTGATTTCATCAACAAACATTAATCATCCATCTGTTATTTCCCTCAACGATTATGAGTTAATAAAAACAGGGGCGTATCGTGGTGACTGAAAAGTCGTCATATCCGATAAGCATTTTGTGATTGCGTTTTCATTTCTGTCAAACAATCACTGTCAAGGTGCCGCCCTGATCGACCCGGTGATCGACCCTTCGGCGAGACCGCTAACAAGCGAGCTGGAGAAGGCTGGGGGGAGGGGTTGACTGAGAGGGCCAACCGCGGATATCTGATTATAATATAGAATTGTGTTAATCAATATCTCTTTTATTATCTTCAAACGTTTTTTTTTAAATTCTTATTTTATGTCTTTAAATCAAAGACAAATGAATTTTATTCAAGTACCATAACATCACTTGAAAGTTGTTCACTGTCAATACCTACTTGAAGGAAAGGCATTATATAAGAAAATTAGTTGAAGTTGTTTTAGTTGAAAATACTCGTGATGAATGATACTGGCCTTAATATCAATAAATCAGACAAAAGTAGAATAACTTCAAAAAATGTGTCATAAGTACGTAACGATCCAAATTTATATGTATGTATCTATCTATTGGTGTATGTAGAACAATTATGATTGATTCATCATTATTTTTCTTAACCAGGGGCAGAAGTAATTCATTAATTCAGCATCCATTGAAATCTTTCAAGTGGTGACTACTGACAATTATTGAATGTAATTCAACACAATCATGTTTTATTACTTAAGCAAAATTTGTGATAATAAGTCATACATATTTGAAAGTGGTGAAACACACACGTGTTGTGTCACAATTATTAACACAATACGTTGAACAATCAAAGATATTTTCAATTTTATATTGAATTTATTATTTTTTTCTGTGTTGAACGAAAAGTACGCGCATACTTCCTTAAAGGTTAAATGAACGATTAAGAATAATTATAGTTGTCAACCAATTGCTATATGTACGCTAGTTAGTCATAAAAAACGCTACGGTCGTAAATAAATTTATGGGTAAACTTTTAAATTTAATAGAAAGGTCCATAAGTTTCCGACCCAAACGTGCTAGAACAAGTCAGCTTTAATGAAAGAAAATCAAATTATTATTTTGTGGTATTGACAAGTTAGTAATTGGCTTAAAAAAAATAAACTAAAAGCTCAGCTTATCGCAACCAAAATAAGAAACCTTTGTCGTAATTTGGAATTTTTTAAAGATGATGTTGAAATCACACTTTCCTAAATATTATATATTTGTTTTGATAATGTTTTGTTATTTTTTACCGTTATTCCACGTAGCCGCCGCCTGATTGAGGGCGCGCTCCCCAATTATATTCAAAGCCTTATTATGTCCATCAATCATAATGCTCAGGTGTTAGCGTGTGCACCAGCAGCAGTCTTCGCTTCAATATTATTCGCACCTTCCGATCCTTGGCAATGGCTGCTGCCGAAGACAGGGGATGACATGCAGACACATGTCACACGAAGGAATAACCAGTGTTGGTCCTTTGCCTTGTCACTGTACTCGTTGGCACTAATTTCGCGTGTGATTATAATCTAATCGATAGTTAATATTATACAAATTATTAAAAGGGAAAAAACATTTTTCAGCTCACAACTTACATAACACAATTTTCTAATGATAATATTGTAGAATGAAGTTATTATATTTATATTTAACATAACTAAATATAAGTGCATTTGCAGTTTTTGCAATGCACTACGGAATAGTAATGTTTAAATTATACAAAAGTATCCGTGTTTATCAAATGCTTAAGTAAATCTTATATATAAAACCGAAACGGCGTATGTATGTATGTATGTATGTATGTCTGTGGGTCTGTAATTCTTTGGGAATGATATAACATTAAATAATTATTGGTCGCTTAGTCCGAGCGAAACCGGGTAGCAATACTAAATATATATCATAAATAAAACATATTTGAAAGAAAAATGCTCACAGTTTCGTTTCCAGATTGTAATCACACCAAACTATTTAGTTACAAAATATTCATTTGAGCAATAGTAGAAATGATTTATCAAATTTATAAACGAAGTTAGAAAAACCTTCACATTAAGCACGATGGAATTTCCAGCGCATTTCTGGTTAAATAGTTCATTACGTAATAATATACTTTACAATAAAGTGATCAAATTTATATAACGAATCAAAATCAGCATGATAATATTTTAATTTAATATTAAAAGGTGTTTTAATATAATATTAAAAAGATAATTAATATATTTGTTCATTTCAAGTTTGACGAGATACATGAAATAAACAAAGCTGTATTTAAATATTTAAGGAAAATAAACTTAAACAATATTACCACTCAATCGATTGAGAATTATTTCATTTAAAAATCATAGTATGCAAATATCTTTGTAATTTTTTTTTTCGTCATCTTCGTCGCTCTTAATACATTTTTTACTTCAAATTCAGCGAAACTCCCAACGAGCTTTAATTGCATCATTATCTTCATGGGCAGCTGCCACTGTACTGTGCTTCTTCGAATGTTCTGTAGACGAAAACGTTATACTTTTTTTGTTTTATTTCGATCATACAATGTCAACGTTCTATGTTGGGTGACAGAATATTTAATAAAAAATCATCTCAGACTCTCTCGGAAAATATTTTTCGCTACAATATTATCGCCTGCCAACTACAGCGGGCAAAGGCAAATCACTCGCTTGAAGTTTATTTTTTGTATATGTTAAAACTTAGTGAAGTCAGCGAAGGTGCGTTCCACGCCTGATTGACAGGTGTTTTATTGCGACCCAATCGATCGCGTCTGCTTTCCATTTAGCGCCCCTTCTCGAATGAAGCCCACGTGCCAACCTCTTTCCGTTCCAGCCAACAAATCGAATCGACCCCTGTTTTTTTAGATCCTTTAAAGAGGGCTTCTCAACGTAATAACGGTGTTTATTGTTTCAGTGATTTACCTTCGTATGAGGTCCGGTCGATCTTGGTGAATTGCACATATGTATTTCATATCATTTAAAATCACCTCGTAGAATTAAGTGCATGAAACACAGTGTAATAAATTATATGACAGACATGCCGTAAAAATATATTTCAACTACAGATATTAACAACTGTAAAGATATTTATTTATAACTATTTAATCGGATTTCAGAAAATTTTGAAAATTCGTTTGAAAGCCTGGCCAAATCCCTTTTCATATCAGTCTGCTGGGGATCTAGCTAACTAACGTAAAAGTTCCTAAGATGACTCAGGACCACGCTAAAAATAAAATACTAGTGAACATTGCAATGGCAGCTTTAATTTTTTAGATTACAGTTAGTTTCTCCTGATTTTTATATCAAAGAGCTGCATTGCCAAACTTCAGAAAAAATCATGTAAATGTACGTTTAATTTCGAAAAATGTTCTGCTCGCATCTCTAATAGGACAACATGAAATTATTTAATATATATTTATGCTGCCTATAAAATATCATGCTTACATTTTTATGTACTACTTTCTAACATACATTTATTTATTCCAAGGCAAACTGAAGTATTTATCAATTTTTCGGAGCTATGTATATTACATTTATTTAACTGCATGTCTGTGTTAAAGATCTCATTCGTTAGTATAAAAAAATAACTTTTTGCCCACACGAGTTTTTACAATGTTTTCGTAGACATGCAAAAAGAATATTTGAAATAGTTTTTACCATCCTCATCAAAAATAACGTATTACTACTTAACTGTCAAAATATTCCACACAAAAACATTTATTCAGATGCTCAAATTTCATTTGCGGGGTCTGAATGGTTAACGACGCACTTCTCAATAAATTCTGTTGAAAAACTCTCATGTCGACCGAAAAAGACATTTTGGCCAAATATTATGTTGAGTGATCCATGAATACGAAATGTTTGAGAATATTCACGGTGGAAGCTTCTCTCCCTTGAAGTGAATTGCGGGTTGCCTTCAATACTTTTCGCTTGCGTCAAAAAGTTTCCTCCGATTGAATCTGCATAAATATATATATCGCCATTGTTGGGAAGATAGTTCGAGTGTGACGTCAGCACAGGTGCGCGCGGATTTTTACACCTTTTCTGATAAATCCCTTTCAATTTTCAATTCTAATCGAATGCCGTAAACTATGTATTGTGCGGATTTATTTAGGGGTTTTATTATTATTGCAACATCGCTGCAACATTTTTCCACCACTCTCTTAAATATAATATAAATTGTAGGGTAAAACAAAACATTATATGCTATTCAGGGATACATTGTTTGTTACACTTAGTTGAAACATCAAAAGTAATTTGACATTATATATGAACATACATTATAATTACAATCCAAAAGATTTAGCTTTTCAGTAAATATGACTAAATTGAAAACTAAGACGAATTTTACATTTTTGTTTTTACATTCTGTAGAAAAAATGATTATCCAAAAACTCTTAATTGATCTTTCTCAATTGATAATACAACTGTCACTTCTAAGTGTAATATTAAAAGACACATCCTCCATCACTAATTTGAATTAAAAAAATATATTGAATAATTATGAAACACTTTGTTAAACTTTTAAAATATTCATGCCATTTAACTAGGAAAACAAATGTAATACTTTATGAAAAATATAACACACCTAAAAAGCAAGAATTTTGTTTAAATTCTTTTTTCTTTCTCTACCTTATATAACAGCCTTTGTTGCGATTACTTTCAACTGGGTTGGAAAGGTAAGTGTTTCACGCACGCACAGTATTAACGGCAAACAATATTAAGTAGATAAATAATGATTTTCTGGTGTTTTAACTCGTAAACGACAGTATCCACAGCTAACGTCAATAATTTATCACTAAATAGACGCGTCAGATTTAATGAAATGTGTATCACATAAAACAACAGTTCCTAAATTTCCATGAACAAGGATTTTACAAAAACAATAAGACAACACATGTTTGAAAACCCGCTTCGTTTTACTACACAATATCATACAATATAGCCAAGACAGAAATTTCTGACATTGAATCAATTACTAGTCATAATATTATTATTGGCATTTCAGATTCAAAAAGTATCATCACTGTAATTGTTAAGTCTTACTCAATTTACTCTTCAGACCAGTCATGTTTCCGTTTTCTCGCCAAACAATGTGTGACATTTTTTTACGCAACAGTAGTCTTTTTAATTTAACTCAATTAACTTTAAGATTGGAATTGTAAAAATTAATGGCACATTCTTTCGACAATATTTTCTCCATCGATTTGAATATTGGACTGAGCGCTTTAGGCATCGAAACGATTATTCAAGCGTATACGCTTGCTTTGGGATATTAGCTGAATGTAAACATCTCTGTTTACTTCTTTGAAAGTGAAACCAATATCGCAAAGAAGGAAAACGTACTGATGAATCCGTCTTAAATTTTCCTTTCATTTCCATATCAAACGAACGGAATACCAGTCGCATTTTGCAGGCCTTGCATTATCCATCATCTCCCCAATTTATTTCAATCTCTTCAGCGACATCGTCTCAATCAATACCGCCGTTTTTTTTCTTTGAAATCCTCTCCGCAGACGACCGCATGTTAATATTTAACTCAGCCGAGGAAAACCGGTCCTTAAAACACCTGCCGTTGGGATCGTTTTTCCTGGGGTGAGATGGCAGGGCATACTCCCTTCGCGCGAATTCTCGTTTTTCGTTACAGCGTTTTCAAACAAATTCGACTATATGAGGGCTCACGCCCGGATAATCCCATTCCAACTAGCGTCTGAATGAGGCGCTCTATTGAATTCGGTAATGAGGTGTTCCCCTAGATAGAGAGCTATCGCTGATAATACAATCAAATTTCCATCACAGCTTCCATACACACTAACCCCGTCAAAGTTTCTGCCTGCACGCCAAATCTGATTACGCTTAGATTTATCTATAAAACATTTCGCATCGCAACGTTTTGCTTTTAACAGAGAACACGTTTTTACAGTAAAGTAATAAAAAATTAATGGGGATGTTTTTCATCCGTAGCTTAGTTGTTTCTTTCAAATAAAGTGCCATATCGTGTATATAATCGGCTTAAGAAAGATTCTCAAAATTTACTCGAATTTTAGCAATAAAAAAAAATATGTATCGTGAATCAGTATCAAAATCGTATTCTTATTGTATTTATTTTATACATCAATTTAAGCCGCTTAAATAAAGACCATATATGTACATGTAAAATTATCGTATTGTTTCTCAGTAAAATCAGCAATAGAGGGAACTGAAATTTCGCTTCTCTTCGAAATAACAAAAATGTTCTCTTAAGCTGCGTGGCATAAATAATATCACTTACAACGGCCATATGCCTTAACATCTGACATTTCGTTTTGTTTTTAATTTGCATAAACATTTCTTGTTGTTGTATTATTTTAAGTAAGGCAAAATTGCATGGCTTGAAGTAATTATGGCGAAGTTCTCCCTCTCCGTGCAATCTGATATTTTAAACTCGGCATTAATTTTGCTTGCACAGTCTCACCATTGTGGAACAATACACAGGCGAATATCGCGTAATTCATCTTGCTCACCATCTTGACACTTTGCATCTAAATAAGACTATTAAATCTTAAGATGTCTTTTGAAATGAGCATAGTTGGCCCAAATATAAGTAATCTCGCTTGCTACTCGTTTTAGATTCAACTGCTTCCGAGATAAATTACAATTGAAGGTATTTATTACGAGAAAACATGGACGCAATTAATGAAACAGGCGCAAACAATCTAACACTATGTTTCAATTGATACAACAATCATTTTCAAATTCTTTGCTTTGATTGATACGAGTAGAATTTGAAAACGGTGTCCAGCAACTTTTAAATGTATGTCTTTTAATCATTGCAATTTTCCATTCGTCACACTTGCAGTCTAGTTGCCAACGTCATTAGTTTCGGTAACAGTATTCAAGTTCTTGAATCTCAGTGTGGGCAGTTTTATGGATCACCGTCAATACTTGGTAGAAAGGCATTGTAATTTAAAAGAAATCGTTATTCCTCAATTAATTTATTAAGATCAGTTGATAATGATTTCGATGAGTGAAACCGGTCTTGATTGTAATAAATTAACTGTGCAATGGGTACAAAAACATCTTATGTATGTTTGTAATGCTATATGATTTACCTCCTACTACGTACATATTTTATTTTTTGAATTGACATTTAATCGCTAGAACTTTGTCTTAATAAGTATTCTTTCCGCTCGTTCTTGTAGAACTAAATAATTTATTATTTTTATATTTTTAATAATATTTGACTTGGCTGTTATAATAAAGACCTGATTCGTCGTGTTTTCAGATGTCCAAACAAAATTGCTGAGCGAAATAAGTTGTTTGTCACTATATGAACTCCTCAAACTCTACTTTGAAAAGACAAGCTCGTCCGATTTTGTATTCAAAGTACGCAGAGCCTGAAGATTTTCTAAGTGATAATTAAAATGCAAATGTAAGGAAGAAGCTAAAAAGACAGTCGGACCGTACTACAATGCTTCTATGTTATATATTCATTTACCACTACATTTTCGTTTCAAAGAATGGTGTGACTTATGATTAATTTCATCTTTCAATTATCATATTTAAAACTCTTATATTTCTTACACTGCGTTAAAAGCCGGCCGGCCTTATTCAACATCCGCTTCCTGTGAAAACAAAATGATTTAAAGAATCCATATCCGATTAATATAGTATTGATTGCATAATTCATTCATCTGAAACACAGTCAATAATATAATGACAGTGAGTTTATGTAAGTAAATAAAGATTGTGTTTTATTGAAAAAGAGATTTTATTCCATGTTCCCTTGTCTTTTTAGTAGGGATAAAAAATTATATAAAAACACACTTACATATTTTATTTTAAACATACCATTATTTTTGCATGAAACTAATTCCTTAACTTTATCAAATGATCAAAACATGATATTTTGATACAATTATGGAGTAAGTACACGTGTTTTTTTTTCATAAATTGTATACATCGGCTCATCAATACAACAGTAGGACAATCGTAAAAAACGTGTTTTGATCCATTTAAAAAAATAGTAAAATTTCCAGATTGTATTTCTTTCGCATTTATTTACATTTAAATTTAATACTTTAAATAAATTGATTTTTAATACAACATTAAATTTGAATACTTTTGTATTTATTTCATTCACTGTGCTACCAAAATAGACATAATATTTTTAAATTATCATAGCAATAGTTAGTTTAAAAATAGTAAGTAGCCCTTACCTTACGTTACTTAAAATTTTCACTGCATAATCAATTCGTTTCGAATTTTAAACCTTACATTCATTTGGATGTGCATTGAATTATAATATATATTGGTAATTGACTATCCAGAAGACTACAATTTTTCCATTATAACTCTTAAGATAAATTATAATTCACGTTAAAATCAACACGACGATTCTCAAAGTATAATACGTAAATAATAATGATTCACTTACATATATTATTTATCAATCGTGGTATTTGTTGCAAAAAACTTACAAATTACATATTCCCCAGGTCACTTAATTGATAATTCAATCTGTCACAGAAGATAAATGTAAAATTTTTTCGTCAGTATGATCGTATTTATTTGTTTGATTTATATGACGTGCAAAACTTTGAATTAAGAACAATCAGTATTCAATTCACGCTATTCTCATTGACATTCCAAAGATTGCTCTTCGATTTCTGTCGTGGAATTCCAAAGCAAATAGATTTATTCGTCAGATGCGGTGAGAAGAGCGTTATCGTCCATTACAATGCAAGAGGACATCCCCGGACTCCTTGTTCCCTTCGTTCTCTATGCAAAGAACAATGCATTTTAATTTTGTACGAAGCGAGTGCATTGTCTATTCTCTCACCATACGGCCCATGGATAAGAATGAAATGTACAGTTCATTCAGACAACTAGAGCTGTGATACATTTATGAAATATATTTATTTATTGTAAGTCTACATAAGATCTTATTATTTCTTATAGATTCTTTTCTACTCTGTTTTTTCCGTGTGAGACATATTTCGTGTTCGACCACTTCATATATTAACGAGATTCTTGCTACTGTCAGAATATAATGTTTATAAAGTTTATACAATTAAAATATGTCGTTTTTGTCCATGCAATCTCACTATTTATAGTTACTCAATTGCTTATTTACTCATTGAAAGATGTACATATAAAACAAGTCACAAATCACTTGATTTTTCACTCATTTTACTCTACCAATCTTATCAATATCAGACTTAAATGTTAATATAACAATTTATCGTGAGTCATTTATTTTTGCTACGCTATGAAACGATTCAAATGAACTAATTTGAGAGAACTCGAAGAATTCGATTTACACACTTTTTTGATTTGACTATTTTATTGCTGCCAATATGTTTGATTTAGATATATATTTCAAAACATGTTAAACGTTCACCTGTAGTTTTTCCATCCACACGTCTTTACATTGTTTTGGAATCCTTAATCGGCGCATGATTTTATTATGAGACTTGCTTCTAAGCATCTCACTGCTGACAGGAAATGAAAAGCTTCACCATAAAAGCTGCATTACGTTTTCGTTATTTTTAAAATGTCAAATAGTTTTCAAGCGCTCTAGGGAAAAATCACATTCATTTTATTTAATTTATTAAAAATAAAACGACTATATTGTTATTCAATTTTAAATGTTTATATTTATAAAATAAATTGTATACACCAAAGTATCATGACTCTCTGTTATTAGTTTAGATGCTTTTTTTTGTGGCCGATATCCACTTGTAATTATGAACAATATTTATTAAATGGATATATTCTTACTCATATACCTGTATAGTTGTATGAAATGGCGTGTTGGCAATTTCGCTTATTTGTTTCTATCACGATGGCGCTGCAGTATGGTCGTTTTTTTAAAAATACTTATTGGTCACACAAATCAACTAACACGAAAAACGTGAAAACCTACAATACGTGATCGTGCCGGCTGCCGCCATCATAATATCGTCCATACAAAATGCTTTCTGACTTATTTTCTTCGTACGCTCTGTAAATACGAAATATTCAACTTGTAAGACGTATTCTATTGCTGCCTTTTAAAATCATGATGCGTAACAAAACATTTTTTAAAAAAAATTGTTGGAAATATTTAAAAAAATCTGACCGAAACTTTCTGCATTACAAATTTAATTATAAAATAAAAACATACACATTGTCACCGAATACACAACTACGTACTAAAATTTGCGATACAATCACGGGATTAATTTTTTGTAACAAAGTTTTGTTCAATTTAAGCTTTTTAATTAAAAAATAAAAAGATTCAATACAAGAACAAACCGTTAGTTATATTAAAATAATAAATAGTACTTTAATAAGTTCATCGTTTTGTTGATTCAAAAATGATTCAAATAATAAAATCTAGCGAAAACTTTTTGTCATCATCGAAAATAATATGTTGCGTCAATAGTTAGAATGAAAACTTCAAGTCAAGTTCTCAACATCAAGTTTCGCGACGCTATAATCTTTGCATGCGTGTCTCTATCGGAAGATAAAACTAGTATTCATATTAATCATCCCAATCCGCATCCTCCTTTTTAACGTCTTTGAAGGTATTCATATTAAATATTATTTTTAATATTAGGAATCATTCATTGTAAGTTTTTCCGAAAAACAATATATTACACATGTACGCATTCGTCGATAGAGAGATATAATATTTTAGGAGAGGAAATCCTATGGCAGATTCACCGGAAATATGACGTTGTGTTGACATATATTTTTATAGTGTTGAGGGATGACAATTTGCTGCGCGGTGTTTATTCCGGTATTCCTTATAAAATATCCTATTTTATTTCACGTTTCTCCGTGTCTCAAGAGATGCACGATTTGGTATGATGCTCATCTAACCAGTGGCTTTGGTTATTATTTTTTGATCTTTATTTAAAAAGATTCTCTATAAATAATAAAATTTCATACTACACTAATATTTTGTGGCGAATATATATAAAACGGACACATCTTCGATAGTTACTATGAATAAGTCCTATAAGTATTATACGGTAAGAAAAATAACAATGTATTTTAATTCTACAGAAATTCTGTAGAGTTAAAATAGATTTTTTAAGTAGACACAACTATTTTTCAAAATAGTATATTGTATAGTATTCGTTACAAGGTTTTTTTGAATAACGAATCATAAATTAAATAACGGTATTTATTTACATAGTCCCACATTTTATGTCAATTAATTCATATAATGTTGTTGCAAGCCAATTGTAATCATTATGGATACACAAAATATTGTCTATGATTATTATCGATGGTATTAATACCATAGACAATATTCATAATTCTTTAGAATAATAAGTTCCAATCTCTTGGTATGGCAGAACCAAAAATTAGAATAGAATAACTGCAATAAAATACTCGTTTTAGATTACATACATTTTCAAATAAATGCCAAAATTATCCGAATATCCGCTTTAAATATTCTAACTTTAATACAATTATTCTGTTTTTTCTTTGATAAAAAAAAATCGAAAAGGTTATCCAGAAGCTCTAATGAATGACTGATAAATAATCATTTCCATTCCCTAAAACTCGATAGAAAACCGTGCACTAAACCATTTGGATGACATGGTACGCTTTTACAAATTTCAACCATTAATACCGTTGAATTGGCTATTTAGAGAATGTAATAAAATATTGATTTAATTTATACAACCTGAATCCAATAAACTAATTAATTGATTCATCGTTTGGTAAAGATATAAGCATTTATTTAAATCGTTTTTTGATTTTGATGTAGTATTTCGTCTGATTTTGATTAATCAGTAGCCCTTGTACGCCATTGTTCGTCTGATACAATAATGCGACATATATTATTTAGAGATCTCATGTTCTGATATTGAAGATATATCATCTCATATCTCAAGGACCTACTTATTGTATCATATCACGTTTTTACTTCGCGAAAACAATCTTTATGAATATGGATCGAAAAATAAGAAGTCATGATTTTCCATACTCTTTATGCTTGTTGAAAATAAGGCCACTGCTTTTAACTAAACGATTCAAAAGACAATAGTTAATACATTTTAAGTTCCTTAAATATTCTCAAAGAATCAACTACTTATCGTAATATGTTCATTTCAGAATGATAGTTATTATCTCTTAACTTAAACTTTGTAGAAAAAAATAAATTTATTAAACACTTATTAAAGAAAAAACGTATAAAAATCTTTTCAAAATGTATTCGACAATAATTTAAAAATATTTTACAGAACCACTTTTACATTTATTCTAATTAAAAATCAGGATCGGTTTCGTTTATATTGCACTTGTTTTATTTATTGAAAATAGTGCATTTTCTACGAGAAGTGAATAATTTACTGGTGTAAATTTGGATGATAATTAATAATAAGCTTTCGTGACCAACTATGATGTGTTCGGTGGTTTTCATTAAAGCTTAAAATATAATTGGTTTGCTTGCTTTATGTAGTAAGATACATTTCGTTGGGCTTATGAAATCATTTCTAGCGTCTAAGTAAAGTATGTAATAATTATACTGTCAACCTGTTGCATGGACTATACACAACACTAAGGATTTAATCTCAAAGATAGTATAAGTACAATTTTCAATAGTTTTATTTGAATAAAAACAGTAATATAATACTTGGTTTTGAAAAATCAAATATATGTCATGATTGGACATATTTATCGCGATGAATATGTATCCCTTTGATATCTCAATACCACATGGCTTCTACGATTATGTTTCTATAGATTACTGAACCAAACTTTATCGGTACTTTCATTTTATTTTATAAGAAATATAGTAATGATTATAGATATATCTTCTACTAGCATTATACATATTAAAACTACTAGATACATATTTGTGAAGTTTGGTGATGTTATGAAAATATCGTAACTTTTGACAAAGTTCTCAAAGGCTCTCAAAAACCCCGAATCATTAATCAATACCTTCTAACGAAACTTCAATTTTATGTTCCATAAATAACACTTAACTCGACATATCCGTAATAAATTTGAATTGGGGTAAGGCAGACACCACCGGCTGGCCGCAATGGGTGGGCCCAAAAGTCTCTAACTCCGACTCTGTGATAATTATATCCTCAAGCTCTTTGTCGTACGATGTACCGTTCACGCAATAGGCTGTGGAGCTACATTGCATCATCAGCATTATTTACGTTTGGTAAAATTATGAATATCTTACAATCTTCAATATTTATTACACCTGTTTTATAAATTGCTCGTAATTGAATTTCATGCAGCCTGGGTATATTTTATCACAGCACTTTAATTTCATGATCGTTATATGTTTAAGTCATTTATCAAAATGCACAAGCTTCATCTGAAAATATTTTCACTGACAATGTTATAACATAATATGTATGCAGCAATTTTCTTTGTTATTATGTAGGTACAAAAATATTTATCATTGGTTTCGGAACCTGTGATCAACATTGTCCTCTTCCAATGCCGTATTTTTCATCTTCGAAGTTTTTAAAACCAAACTTCAATACACATTAAGGATGTCAAAAAATATCAATACATTTTACTAAAATTAAAGAAGGCTTAAATTTTTTCACATTGGTATTAATTAACCTACTAAAGCTATGTGGAGCCTGCAAAATGGGCTGGTAGTCTTTTCATCTATGTCTTGCTAAGTTTTGTATTTATAAAAAATCTACCACCTGTAGTAACTATTGAATAGAAATGTAAGAAAATGTATGATATTCAAAAACAAAAAGTATGAACGGGTTAACCCTCGTCTGAAAATACGCATTCCACGGTTTATGTCACGTAGTATAAATCACCAATTATACAAACAATGTAATTTTCTTCTAGCCGCGCTTATTCAGTGTCCAATTAATGTTTTTCTCTTTTTCCAGGTATGTTGAGGTCGGCATTTGACAGCAGCGAAAGAGGGAGGTCTAAGGAAAGTGAGTGAAACCTTAAATTTTCTGGTGTTGTAGTGATTAAAGTAGATCTCATCAAGTACCACTCATAAGATGCAATTCAATTTATTTAAGTTTCGAATCCAAAGTTGATAACATAATTTTTGTTTAAATTTTCTATTCAAATTACGAATTATTTGTTTCATTTTCTTTGGCTATTTCATCTTCACTGCTGTTTTCATCGATGTCGGAATCGCCTTTGATTTATTGTATAAAAATTTTAACATAGATAATAATATATCTAAATCTGTATACCTATTGTGATAATGTATTATTTTTCATAAAAAATTCAAACCATCATTTTCAGAATAATCACTACCAGCCGTATAGACAATGTGCAATTATATAGTTTAAAAAACATGTTAATTAAGTGTTTTTGCATTGAACTATGAACTATTTTACCGATTCGACTAGAGATTTACAATGAAAATGCCGTATAATTCATATAAATTATTTGCTCACATATCGTGCATTTTTGTGTTTATTTAGACATTTCTGCAATCTGAGATTAAACGCTTAAACCAAGAGTCGTGACATGCAAGGCCAGAAGCAAAAAAACCATCATGTAATAGAACAGGAAAAAAACCATAACTACTTTGCGCGCATTGAAAATCGTAAAAACGCTGCAGCGGTCTACTTCCGTTTCCTTCTGGAACCTGAATCTGTATGAGCTTTCCCCTAGAGCCTTCTGGTTAATTCCTACATCTGCTGAAAAGCCAGTCGACATCTCATTGGATAACTGTTGCGTAGCCACAAATCTTAGTGACGCCACATTTCACAGACATACCTAATAATTCGCTATTGAATTCATTTTCAATTAGTAAGAGGCCAACAGACACCCTCTTTACATCTTTTTTTATAGCATCGTGTTATAATCTCAATATAATAAATGAACGTACAAAAGTATTTTTTTTTATATAGAATGGTTGTGTTACTACTGTTACTAGGTGTTGAAATTGTAATTAATATATAAGTAAAAGTTTGAAATATTCCGAGTGTCAAATTATCTTTGATCAACATTTACAAATAAGTTAATGATAGTAAAGCAAGGAAGAAAAATTAATAAGCCTAAAAATATCTCCTTAATATTCATTAAGAAAATTGGTAATATCTTAATTTCACTTAAATAATTTCAGTAACTACTAGACAGTTCCCTCAAGAATTAACAATAGAATGATAATTCGGCCCAAAAGAAGCAGAGAAACATAACTCATTTTTCTCTAGTTTTCGGAAGGACCAAAAGACAGGTTTCACCAGTAATTCATTTTACTTATTTTTAAGCACATATCTTTTTTTTCATTATCTTAAACTATCGAATAGTTTTCTGTTCTAATTTGTTGTTTTAAGGCTTGGTGGAGCAATGAACACGAAAGTGGTTTCAATCGGCATTAAAATATCTTCATTACTACGTATTCTATTGATGACTCTTTGATACATAACTGAACATATTATATTGTATTAAGTGACATTCATTACTCAAAACCGGCTTAAATTTAGATACTCTTATTTAATCCTAAGGGGCCGAATTGAAACAGTCAAGTTGAAGTTACTTAACATTGATTTGATGAAAAGAATTACCATTTATAGTCTTCATTTACTTATCAACAGTAGTATACATATATATGTACTATTATCAAAATTCAACGATAAGTTTTTCAAAGTGCCGATCATTAAATTTCAAATTGTACACGAAGAATGGTTGACAAATGGGCCAATTCATCACGCCCTTTCACAAGAAATGATTTGGCTTTTCATGGCGTGGGGTTTATTTTCAATAAGCCGCCTCCCGGTCCCTCACTCATCCCTTTACTCGTTTTCCGTGCAGCCTTACCCCCCTGAGCAGCAATACATTATTCATTTTGACTTGAAAAAGTTTTTTAGAATGACTTTGCCTTTTTCAACGACATTTGTATTTTCGCAGAACTTTGTTTTGCTTTGTATCCGACCGGTCTACGTCGACATTTTTTCATCATCCAATATAAGCTTGCTTCCTTAATGGTACACTGTCCTAATTCCTTTTACCATATTAAAATTCCATTGGCTTATTCATTGTTTTCGTCACACTATTTTTCAAAAAGTAACACATTGATTTCCACTTTTATTATATCTTCTGAAATAATATTCACAAAATTTATTAAACTCTATACCCATTTAAATGGCAAGTTAAACATTTTTCGTAATAGTCACAATTTTACACGTTGACATTCGTTTACAATAATATTGGTGTTGTTTAGGTATAACCCGATAGCTGATTTTTGAAAAATAGAGTAGTATCTACATATGTAATTTACGATATAATTAACTTTGATAATAATTTATTTGTACTCACTTTTTCATAGTTTCATATTTGTTTGAATGTTCCTTCTTTAAATTCAATATTTTCCTGTTTTCAAGTTATGCCTAAACAGCACCAATATATTTATGTTAGTTATCTTGTTTAATTTTTTACACATTTATTCTTTTAATGTATTAAATTTATTATTAAACGCGTATTACCATATTTTCGTTGGTTTAGTATCACAAAAAAATATCTCAAGTAATATATCAATTATCATTTAAATTCAAATTGCTACATGGCATATTTTAAATCCTAATTGAAAATGAATTGCTGATAAGAAGAAATACGCCACGTTGAATTTTGAGACACTAAAATATCATCTTATCTGGAATTTGTCTGAAATTTAGATAGCTTTTCCACGAGACCTCCTGCTAATTTTCACGAACTGGGAAGAAAAAAATATCTTCGCTTTTTCTGTTAAACCGAAATGGAAGTAATGCGATACTCTTTACGTGAGATTTCGTTGGTATATTGGAAGCTCCGGCTACGATAACGGTGTGCCGTTTGGTTAGCGAAAGCGCGTTCGCGAAAAGTAAAGGCAATTATTTTTACGTTAACGGCGCATTATAGCTTTCAATATACAAGTTCAAGTGTAAGAATATTTTAAACCAAGTCATCAAGACGTAGAGTAAAAACAAATCTTAGTATATTTACTGTAAGACATAATAAAATTTTGCCATTAATTCGTTTTACCAGAATTTTAGACACGATTATTCGATTACTATTTTTAATTTGGTATGTCATTATATTTCTCGTATCGTCTCATCGCAATTCTTATAAATTTTATATTTTGTTTGACTTTAAAATGCGTAAACTGGACTTTTAATTTCAAGTGCTTCAAATGTGGTATGAAGATTCACACTTTTTGAATATAATTAAATGCAAAAAAAATGTCCTAAGGGAAAAGATTATATACTTTGAATTAAAGGCAAAAAAATATATGTTTCGTAATGTTTATGCAAAAATAGTTTTCCAGGCAAGTTGTGAAAATTATAGCAACGACAGTTAAGTTGTAAGTAATTTTCAACTGTAATTACATCGTTTTTTGGAACTATTGCCGTTTTATATTTATTATCTAATATAAATGACATTAGTTTTTAGTTCTTTGCAATTTTAAATAATGAATAAGTTTAAGTCTCTGAAAAGTCATACTATCCTTATCCTAAAAAAGTATTTATTGTAAAATTCACAATCAAAAATGCAATACACATATCTATGTATGTGTATGCAATCGTTTAATCGTGCTTTAATTTTTCTTGTAAAACTTTCTATATTTCTTATCTTCTGTCTTAAAAAGTTCAGTACGCAATAAAATATTATGTCTTTCTTGTTCTGCATTACCAAGGAGTTCTTCCAATCATTACTTTTCATGATGGTTTATCCCATTAGATTTTCTTGCGGTCGCAGTAAAAAGTCTGAAGCATTTCCAGCCGAGCTCTGACTAATCAACTGTCACAGTTTCTTCATAAACGTTATTAGCCGCTGCACTTTAGATTTCAAGATAACTTCCGTTAATATTCTTTCCGTTTCACCCGGCTATATCATTGATATTTTCCGCTGCGGTTAGACAAAACTACTTTAAAAATAAATAATGAAAACCGTTATCAAAATTATTAAACTAGTAATATATTCGTTAAATTTAATTCTACATACATATATATGTTTCTTGAACAATTTATCAATAATTTATTCATTGTGAAGTGTTACATATTCTTAGACCAGAAGAACTGTATTCATTGATTTGACATAAGCTCGGTAGGTTTTTATTGCAATAATTTAAACATTTCAGATTGAATTTCAGTCTACTACAATTATACCATTTACAATTATATATTGTAGATATTTCGGCTTCACAATATTATATTTATAGCCATTGTATGGAGTCGAAACCAACGACGTTGAAACTCTACTACAAACCAATCTGTGCATTTGAAATGTCTGAAGATGTAAATATTCGAAACCCAGGTCGTTAGTGACAAAGCTCATAGGTAAGTACAGACGTCAAACGATTCAAATTTCATACTGCAATTCTATCAACAAAAAAATCTATCGAAATCATAAAGTATATAATAAATTAGTCAACACAAATATGTTTTCATAGTCATTAAGTTATTGCCGTACCGAAATAACCATAAAATACATTGTCCGAAAACACTTTCCACTCCTAACCTAATGCATATGGGCGATTAATGGAGCATCTGAGCAGAAAATTCACTAAGAAACCAGTTCCTATTAAGTCACTCGACTTCTGCAGAGAATGTAATTATGAAGCTAAGACTCTTTTTCGCCATGTCCGCTCTTAACGTGGAGCATAATGACTCGTCACGGAGTTCATCCCAGCATACGGTTTTCTACGAAGACTGCTTGTTACTCAGTTGCTCAACTTCATTTTTTCAAAGAGATTAGGGATTGAAAGGATACGAGAACTACGATAAGACTAGTGGTTAGCTATTTGCTTTAACTACGCTCTGTTTTGGGAACGGGATGTTGGAAATGAATTTGTTTAAAGCAGTGCGGATCCATTAGTAAGCTAATAATTTTTGATATTCTATAACAATTATTTCCGTGCACACAGAAACCTAATGTTACTATTTGGATCACGTATATCTTGGGTGAAGGCTCAGCTTACTCAGTACTATAATTTATTTAGTATGTCTACTTCAATTCTCAACAACAAAAAAATCAGTACTGTAGTACTGAATAAAATTAATTGAGTAGTTTCCATTGAATTCTTTGCAGTACAATAAGTTGAGGGTTTTTATTAAGGAATCATATTTTTCAACTCCACCGTGAAAACACAAAGCGTCTTAGGGGGTTAAAATTTTCCTTTCTTAAATGCTTTATCAACGTCATTTATCAAAGATTTTCTTATTTAATCGTTTGCATTATTGAACATTTTTTCTTATTAAAAATTCTTTAATTGGATTTTAAAGTATTCCACTCAGTTTCCTAAAAAAATGCTGAATTGGCAAAGAAAGTATTTGTAAAAAGCCAGCTCAGCTTTTTTCGCACAATAAATTATATTTTTCTTTAGTCAAATCAACAGCGTGCAGTGAAACCATTTATTTCGATGTGGAAAGTTTATCCATGCGATAAATTTTAAAAACCGAATATGTTGTATTAAAATTTTGATATTTTTTTAAAGTTTACTAAAAATAGATCAATATAGCACCTCGTTATGGTATAGTCGTCTCGTGGTTTGAGCTTGCTCGTAGATCTGGAATCAAATCTCGGGAAGGGCATAATCAACCATAGATATTTTTAATTTAAATTTTAAGTCTAAGCCAGTCTTAATCATCTTAAAATATGTGGCGCTTATGTTCACCTTGAGGCCCAATTGTACATGTATTAGAATAAATATTTAGCGCATTGGAAATTTTGTTTTGTCATTTACTAAATTAAAGATTTCTTGCAATTATTACTATAACAAAAATTGCAGATAGGATCACGCTTTTAATATTATAATAACTCAAATTCTAGTAAAATAGTGATTTACGTTCTTTAAATAATTAAGAATTTCGACTGAAGGTACAGGTACCTCATGGTATTCTAATATCAAATTAAAATCGTTTGAAATATGTCATTTTGTATTAGCTTTGAAACAAACGCTCGTCTCGCCTTTCGACATCTTCAGGTATTTTTTGTCAGTTTAAGTTCATTCGTTCCCTAGAAATGACCGAATATGCTGAAAATTTAAGCCAGGGTTGTTGGTGACAAAACTCATTGAAAAGTTCAAAATTCTAACAGTTCAAATGTAATCTTAAAATAGTTTATCTTTGTGTAATTTATATTATATTTTCAAATACAATTCGATTTGTTAGATGCGCTGTGTATTTATTCTAACATATTCTTTATCGACTCCTGAGCCGAAAGATTTCCCTTTCTGTTGCTCGTTCGGCCTTTTAATTTTAAGCCTTGTATCAACTATGTGATAAAAATAATCACTTTTTAAAAATTAATCCGTTATATTTTTTTCAGTATTCTGATTTCATTAAGAAAACAATCGTTGTAGCGTAAGTACCTTTTTAACTTGAACGGTCGCGTTATTTTTAACGATCGCCTTTTCTGATAAAATTATCCAAAATAATTGTTTTCGTTCCCAATCCGGCTCCCTATTCCCTGCCTTATTAACGCCCCATTTGCTGAAGTTTAGCGCGCCTCGGTCGCTATCGGGCCCTTATCCTATAAAAGAAATAACTACTTGGGCTAGAATACTAATTCTACTGCAAGATACATCGTTAGCATTTTCAGAACGATCTTATTAAATGTAACGATGGCAATAAAGTCACACCTGAGTTTTGCCTTTCAACTGAAATCGGGGCGTCAAAAAATATGCCACGATTGCCGCGCAATAAAAAAAGATAGTCGGTTCTCTATGAAAAGTATAAATTGTAAACATAAAAAAATACACTCGACATTTGCACATCATTGTAGCGTGACCTCTAGTTAATAGTTTACACACTGAAAAAGGTTTATGACACATTTTTTGCCACACCAATATATTATATTCAATAATAAATATTGCACTTATTTTATTTATTGTCTTATCTATTTACTGAATCATTTTATCGTAAATCACGAAACAATTTAGGATGGTCGATATATAGATTTTAGATGAACAACATGAATTGGATCAAAGTTATAGTATCACTAAGAAATCGTAATCTATTTTTAAACGAACATTAAAGCCAAGTAATTACTGTCTTTAATTTATCAGCGATAAAAGTAAAACAACTATTTTTTAATATGGACTACTTTAACTAGATACACAATATATGCGTACACTAATAGTATACAATTGTGATCGTTGTCATTTCTCCATTTTAACCTTAATACAGTTGTGTTGAAACGATTCATAAAAACTGCTGAAATTTTAAAAATGTACAGATGATTTTTGGCGTTGAATAATTATTTTTTTAGTCTTCCACCGATACCCGACTTGTGCTATTATGTACACTGCATTTATCAAAACTCTCCGATGCCCCCTAGGGTCCCTTCCTATTCTGCGTCCTTCTTGCTCAACCACTTCAACAATCCACAGTTATAAAGTTTTGCCTAATTAAGTTCTGTTCGCTTCGAAATACGTCCCATCCCCCGCGCTTTCTCCCGCCATCGCTCCATCGTCATTTTGGAGCGTCGGAACATAGCGAAAAGCCCCGAGGCAACTCTTCTCTTCCATTCTTACAAATCTGTAACTGAAAAACTGATAATATCTACAAGGTTTATAAATACCAAATTGAGTTTAAGACCTCGGTCACAATGGCGTCCATTAAAATTTAGAAGTAAAATCAACCGACCAACGATAATATTATTATTGCCACAACTACGAAACTTGAGCGACAAATCCCAATGCTTCATTACAACACGTATACGTCTACAAAATAAATTGAAATATCAAATATTTAAACATTAGCATGGAATCCGTAGAAATAAGATAAATATTTTTTTACATTTTAACAACGTCACAACTATATTCATAAAATAGCTATCAACAAACTTGCTTTTTTTTTCCTGCTAAAAATGAGTATTTTTTATCTTATTGTTATAAATTTCAATTCAATAATAAAACACCCTTTTTGTTTCATTGCTTAGAACTTTCATTTTGCTTTTATCTGTATACATTTAAACTTCTTGCTACAGGATTTAAATAAAATCGTTTCATTTAGTAAGTTAAGCTTCGAATTTTCGATGTATTTTTTTAATGATGAAATGTTTTCATCCACTTTTAGATGTAAATTTAGTAACTATGTAAGCAATTGTAGCCACAAGCGTTGAAATAACAAAGTTATCGTAATTTTACATATTTAATCCATTTACTAATTTGATTAACGTTAATATTTCATATCATGAAACAACTTTTGCAAATTTCGGTATATTTGGATAATTTTAAGTTGATCAACTTTTGCTCATTCTGTCTCTGTCTCTCATTTTCAATATTATCATTCTGATTTAGCTGGTGACCCTCCTTTTTGCCCCTCCGCGTGAATTGTAATGCCAAATTTTATGATAAATGGCTAAATTTTGAACGTTTGTCAAAGGGCGGCTGTGGTTTATCTGATTGCTCTGTTTCAAAATGACTAAATCTCCTACCTTTGCCGGCCTCTTATCGAAACTGAGAGAGTAAACTATGCCTTTGGAATATGCCAAGCCAAACGCTGTCTCATTCTTATTAATGTTATGCGCTATATAAAAAAAGAATCCACCAATCTTAGATTTTAATATTATATTGGAATGATTAACGTGCAAAAAGTTTACTGATAGCAGTTATTTTTGGCCAAGAAACTGTTATAATATTTATTTATAAACGAGTAATTCTTTAACCGTCGAAAACTAAAGTTATTATTGAATGCCCATTTGCTTTCAATTTCAATCAATTGTGTCATTTTCTTTCTTAAATATCATGTGACACATAAATTATTTGAGTTACGTGTGCAATCGTTAGAATTTTAATTATAAAAATACCTTGTTCATTCAATTCTATTAAGCTCAATATGATCAAAAATAACACATTAAACACGTTGCTTATTAAATATCTCACATTCTCAGTTTTTCAACAAATAGATTTGACCACTTTTAAAAATTACCTTTTGATATACAGCTGTATTAAGTTATTCTTACTATTGCGGCAACACTCCCTGATACACTATAAGCTATTTTTTTATTTAATTTAAGATTGTGAGTTTATCGTTTTTCTCAATGTGTATTCCAAATACCAATACACATTTTTATATCAAACTAGTATTGCTATCCGACGTCGCTCGGACTAAGCGACCAATAATTATTTAATGTTATTTCATTCGACATAATTATATCACAAAATCTAACATCCAAAATAGAGTTAAAATAAAATCACAAACTTTATTTAATTTGATGACAGCCCTGCCCCATTCTCGCCCATTAAAATGTCCAAATTCAAGGAAAAAATCTAATTTGCTGTCAAAGAAATGTCACGTATATAATAAACATTATTATATTGCAACTTGCAACAACAATTCAAAAGGGAATTACATACCCACATACATACATATGCCGTTTCGGTTTTATATATAAGATTATGTTTTATTGTGTTGTTTTGGAAAGCATCAAACTGGTCTGACATTATGTGCCAACTATAAAAATACACAGATGAAGTGTGTGTCTAATTATTATAATGACAAAGAATGTCTCTTAGAAGAGATACTGCATTGAAATATTTTGCTAATACTCTCGTATAGAGATTTTGAATTGTCAATCCTTCTACTCATAGAAATAATATACAAAATGGTGAAACTAATACTCTAAATAAATGTAATACCTGTAAAGAACGGAATTATAGTTAAAAGCTCTATTACGAATGCATGCAGTGCTTTTGCATACGTCTCGTGATGAAAAGCTTCGAGTTGAAAACCACGCGTCTTTCGAGTAGGTCAGAGTAGCCGCGCCGCGTGCCACATGACTCTTTCAAAGCTTGCTTGCGTGCTGTTCTTTCAATTTTAAAGCCTTTTTATATTACTAGGAATTATGTTGGTAAGTATTTAACATAATTCTAAAACTACAATACTTATCTAAATTTACAAAAGGTTTGGTTTTTTTCTCCGCATTCTAATTTTTGTTTTGAAAATAATTCGTTTTACTTCGCATCATTAAATTCGTGATAATTTATTTGTTAATATTCATAAAGATTCTTCAACCACTCTCACATTAATAATGTGTATATATTATTCATATAAAAAAAAATTCGCCAACGTTCATGATGGTTTTATTTCACTGCAGTTGTGGAGTCGACATTTTATTACTTACCTTTAATTATTTCAATCGACACGATTTTCTGGTATTTTTTATGTGAAACAATAAAAATATATACCGTTAGATATTTGGGTAAGTTATGTTTACGTACATATTTATTGCATTAATTATATTTGGTATACAATAAGTTAACTTGCTTATCACCCAAAACTTTTAACTACGGATATTCTTGACATTTGAGTATAATTTTTTAGAGTTTTGCGTATGTAACAATATGGCTAATATATAATTCAAATTACAATTTTGTTTATTTTTTTGGAATTTTACTATTTTAAACTTTATCAAAAAAAATGATCTAATTAGTGTATTAAGTAATTAAACTAACAACATAATCCTTCACGTGTAGTGTGAAATAGCTATCAACATTTTTAAAAAAAACTTTTTAAATCAAAATATGTCGAGCCGCTTTTAAGTTGCGATTCTCATTTATATTTTTTACAATTTGTATGATAAATATTATGATATTATTAATTCGATTTTTTCCATTCATTAAAAGATCAAATCATAACATGTAAGCGTTATTGTAGGATTATAGGAGAAATACTACTTTTTTGTTTTTCATATTTTTTGAGGAATATTTCCTTAATTTCTTTATTCTCACAGTACTAAGCGGTCAATATTATATTCGATTCTTTAGTCTTCTTGCTCAAATTTAAGCTTGATAGTGTTTTGTGACCTATATAATAATGGTCATGTTTACATTGTATTTGCAATCAATTTTGAATGTTTCACACTATTATTTAAGTCAATTTGATTCTTCATATTTTTTCCATTACGAACCTTTACCGATACATACATTTGAAGCTACAAGACTCTTATCCCATCTTTCAGAAAAATATTTCCAGTAGCAGTAGAATCATACAATAATTTATAATTTGGATATTTCAGCACAAGATATAAGCTGTATTTTCTCTGGAATCTCAACACTTCTTAACTAACTCAAGTTTTCCTATTTTATTTTCAATTCTGGGCTAAAATTACATGTGGTTTTTTATACATATCCAAAGCTATCCGAAAACTGTTAACACTCTCCACCTAAATCCTCTGAAAAAGGTAATCTTTAGGAAGCTCAAAGGAGTTTTTTCTTTGCACAAGGGTAGATAGGAGCAAGGCTGTAGCTCGTGTGATGCGAAAGGGTAGGCTCCCCTTCCACCGAGCATCGTTGCGAAGGTCATGTGATGGATTGCCGCCAGTCATATGATGCGAAAGTTTCTCGCGAAAAAATACCCCTGTTTACAGTGACGTTTTCTAAACCTGAGAGACATTGTCATGGGGCCTATTTTATAGACCCCTTTTATAGTTCAACTCCGGTCGACTGTGAGTATTCTTATTTTTTCAAGGAAACAGCTTGATTCAACACGTTGCCCCTTTTTATTTGAGGTATTTTATTAATAGACATATCATGATGAAGGGAAAATATTTCCCTTGAACACATTTTCAATAACAATTTTGACACTGTATTTTCTCACCTATCGGTGCATTCCGAATATAAAATATAATTATAATCCAGCAATTTGATATCGTTAAAACTCCTGATAGTTTTTTGCAACTGCCCACCGTCTATTTGTGTCTAATTTTAATAAAATATCTTTCTCAACATATTTATTATACTATCACATAGTAAGTACCGAAAATTTTAATGTCAAATAAGAAACAATGAAAAATATCTATTTTACATTTAGTTCTTGTATATTTGTCGGGTTTCTTGAATATTTCAATACGCTATAATGCAGGCTATTTGAGATAAGATTTTGTCTAAAAGCTTTTGCATTAGATAATGAAATTTGAACTCTCAATAATAAAAAGCAGAACATTTCTTAGGCTGACATAAAAATTCTCAATCCTCCATCTTATTAAAATCGTGCTCAACCCAGCATAATACATCATCAAAGCTGGTACTAATTACATTAAGGCATGAAATTCGGCGATATCTACAGAAAGTCTAGCGCCGAGACACTGTTCGCGAAATAGACAAAACTGGAAATTATTTTTAATTTGCAACAAATCGTCAATCCGGCATTATTTTTCTAGCTTTCATTATTGGTAAAGGTATATTAAATTATAAATCAATCTGTGCTTACATTGCTAAGCTTCTCTATCCAAAGTTATAATTTAAGCAGTGAAATAGTAGGTATGTTAGCAATATATAAAATATTCAAAAGTGTGTTTAATCAAACCTTGGTTTGCAGCAGAAATTATTAAACAATACGTCAAAACTAGTCAACAATAGTTTTTACAAAAATATACCCAAAGACTTTCTTTACAAAAGCTGACATTTTATTGGGTTATCATCATCGGAATATTTTCATTTGTACTCCAATGAAATGTAATAGTATAGAATACTTTTTTTCAGCTACAGTATTAAGAACAGTTAAATTCGACTTATATCCATAAATTCCAGTCAAATTTGAAACAGATAAGCCAGTTTGTTTCGATGGCATTCTTTGTAGTATTCAAAATTTTCGTTGTGGAATTTAAACAAAACAACGAAACACTCTAATCATCCTTCATATGGATATTTTTGCAGAGCGAACAATGATTTTAATTCGGCATCTACCTGTTCAAAAGCAAGGCACTAATAATCTCGTTAAGTAATTAATTAATTTGCTTGGAATATACGGAAGCAAATCATTATTATTCCGGCTTCACCATCATACTTAATCACACAATAATCAAGGAAATATATTGAACATGCATTGTCATTAAGCAAACGTTGTTTATAGATTGGAATATATAACAGCTATTTTATATAGCGATTTTTTATATTTTAAGAGTTTCATATTGCACTTATAAATTCAAATGAAGACTTTTTTGGTCATAAATTAAATAAATGATTAGTCCATTGCGTCGATGTATGTATGTATGTGATCTGTCGCTATAATTCCAAATTTTTTTGTACAATAATACTGCATTACAAAATTCTCTTTGTTTCGCTTTTATATTTTTAGCAGATGAGTGTCAATACCTTCACCCCCTTTCAAAATAAAAATGTCATATTGAAAGATTTTTACCTAAAATATCTTTTTAAAAGCTCAATCTTTATCAAAACATACAAGTCAATTGAAATTAAAATTCTCTCTCAAAGTACCCGACATATTCACTGTTTGTGCGGTAATCAAATACATCTTTGAATTTTATCTTATTGGCACACACTATATTTCTCGATACTATTATTAATCAGATTTTTCCCAGAACTACACTTATATTATATAGAATTTCCCGTCATATTATCGATATCACTGAAATAAATTACGTAATGCGTGCTCTAAGTATTAGTACCATCACGTCTCGTAATAATTAAAACTATGCGATACGCAAACCATAACATTTGATGGGTTAATTTTAATTCTAATCAAGAAGTGTCAATTTCGTTGAAGTACATTCACGGCAGTTACAGAGCAGGTCCAGCGTACTTTGTGCTTTTCATAATGATCTCAACGGGAGCTTTAAAGCATAGTTGTATCGCCCGCCATTAAGAGAATACAAGACTTGAGACAAATTATTTCAATTTAGGGTAAGGGCAGAACTACGAAAGCGACGCAATGTTTTATTGTCAATTATGTTCGCTTTATGAACATACCAATCCAGTAGTAGTCAAGTACTTGTAGCGACACACCCTAAGATTACACCGTGAGCAGTGACGTATGAAAAATAATACTGATAGTATAAAATTTTGCCATTAATTTAGATAGAAAAGCGTAAACTGTTGAAAATTTTTGTAGATTCTGAGTCATCGTGTCTGACAAATATTATATTATATGCAATCCAGTTACATCTTACAACTAGTTAATGATTGATTGAACAAAAATGAAAGCGCCATTATATGAAAAATCATTTTTCGCTCAATCAAACGGATTGTTTTAAATGTCCACTTTGCGTAAAGTGATCGCATGTATGTTCCAAACTAGTGCTTTATAATTCTATCGCTGATGACTTCCGCATACCTCAAATTAATATACATACATGGAATTGCATCGAATTTGTATTTTGCAAGAGCTTTGTCAAAAAGTTGACAGATATGCTTACTTTATAAGAATAATAGAATCTGTTTTACAAAAACAGCTTGTTATTCAGTAGCTCGAGTTAACTGTTGGGGACGTCGTAATCAAAAGTCAACGCAGTCTATTTAGTTACAGCCTCCAACGTATACATAATGATACTTTCATTTTTTATTACATCTTTCTTTGATTACATTAATTTTGATGCGCCACTGTGTATCTGATGTCGTGTAGACTCGCCTCAATCTCAAGTGTGCAACATTAAATAATGCCGTCAAATTCACGGCAAGCGTAACAATTTAATCTTCTTCAGGTCGTCGCGCCGCTCTCCTCTCGCCGCTATCTCATTCGGCACTGCGTTTTACAATGACAGTTTAACTATCCCATCACACACAAGTAGTGATCCTTGCTTACTTACAGCACTCGAATACATGCTCCCCCATTGTTTCAACTAGGATTAAAGACTTGATACTCTTAACGCAGCGTGTTAGAAAACTATCTCTTAACTTACTTTATTCTGAATAACAACGTAAAGCTATCAAAATTGAATCGTCAAACTTATTATACTCTTCCATAAGATCCATCCGTAAATACCCGTGCTTGGCCTTTTGACATCAAGAAGTGACCCAAGTGAAAATTAATTCGTTTAACTAACTGAAATATCAAAAACTCACAGGTCCTGTAATTATTTACGTTAATATTATCCGCCATAAATATAAAATAATCTTCGATCGCAACAATATAAGTAGTTAAGAAACCTATCGGATATTATATTATATTATTAACAAACATATCATTTATATTGTTACTTGAAATGAAAGTTAGCTTCGTATTATTGGACTATTTTTTAAATCTTTGTAAATCATTCTCTTCTATATCGTTTGATATAATTTTCATAATAAAATATAACATTTAAGTTGAAATTGAGTAAAAATGCTCAAGAACGCCGCAGGCGCTCTGTATAACAGATAGTTAGTGAAATATGAGTGAATAGTGAATAAAAAATACTTTTTTAACTGAAATGCTTTCAAAATTCTAGTTTAAATTCATTTAACACTTTTATCAAACAGATGAGACATTGGCAAATATATGTTGTATCTAATACACTAATTGATCTAACATTTGCAGCTAATTGTTCAATCAAAGAGTTAAAAGCTTTTCATTCCTTTTAATATCATACCAAATAAAGCCGCTTTATTCAAAATAGTTTATAATCGTGCACCATCGATGTAATTGGACTGGACATTTCCGTGAGTTTGCGCTGTGACCATTTCTTTTATCGTGTCACTGAAGATTAAATTTATTCGCTTCGCAGGCAATATATTTCTATGAAAACGATAAACATTTCCGATAACTAAACGAAAGTGACTGACCGAAACGTGGGTACATAAACAACGACAACTCAGCAATAAGCTTTAGGCACAAAACCCTTGCGTCAGGTGGATATCGGTCGGGTGCGATTGTCGCATGGAAAAGGTTGCCACGGCACGTGTTATTGCTCCATCTATTTCAATTCTGACATTATTATGAAGCCAGCGCCGTGGTACTAATCAAATTATCCCGTCCCGAGTTTATATGAAAACTTGGATAGGTGAAACAATTTGGGCACTAAATTCGGCACGCCCTATCACATTGACTCTCTCTCTTGCTATACTGTTACAAATAACAACAGTGATTGTATTCATAAAAATGTACTATTTTCAATTAAAGTAAAATCAAGTGATTTTAATTAGATTCTTTGTCACTTTGAAATGTAACGTAAAATTATTGAAAATTATCTTATTCCGTAATGTGGGGCAGTTTGTTATTTGATAAGAAGACAGTATAAAACAATCACTTATTTGTCTAACTAGATTCTTCAACACTTTTAAGGTGTTCACTGTCAATACTTGGTGGAATGGCATTATAATAAAAATACTAAAACATTTTCAGTACCTATTCCACATAAAATTTATTGGATCAGGACCGGTTTTGCTCATGGCAAGCATTGTCAACTGGTAAGAAATACAACGAAACAGTAGTAAATATTTATTCAAAAGTTAAGTAAGAATTACAAAGTATGACAAACAACAACAAATAAATTGAATCAGATACAATAAAAATAGACTTTAATTAAAATATTGAAGACCTCTTAGCAATGCAAGCTATTACATAAAAAATCAATTACATAAGTATGAATAATTATCATTAACAATCATCGCCATGAGCGAAACCGGTCCTGATCTAATAAATTTTATGTGGAATAAGTACTAAAAATGTTTTATTATTTTTATTAGATTCTTCAACTTAAATTAAATACTCGCCATATTTTTACATTACGAATAATTTTGAATATAACAACAGCGTGCTGTAACAATTTGCCTCTTGTTGAAAACAAATATACATATGTATGTACTGTTTTTGGGCTATTCTGTCTTAGTATTTCAATTTTCTAGAGCGAGAATATTAGACGCGTGTTATTTCACTTAATATTGCAGGCTGCAGTGCGTAATTTGATAACTGCAATCTCCCGAGGAGTCATTATAATATGCTGGCCGATGTTAATAACAGCCATACAAGAAAATTGCGTAACCACTAACCTATCCGGGCATAGGGGATTCCCCTTGTATTAATGCACCTTGTACTTTGCTTGCCTCCACGAATTTCTATACGAAGTCTACGTGTCTACACTATAAGCGAACTCAATAACATTCTGATCAACGTATTAACTCTTCAACACCACAGCTTTTTAATCAAACGACATTCTTAAATGTTTATCGTAAAGTCTCAGTAATATATATCTTAGATTGATTCGGCTGTTACATTAACCTGTTACCGGCTAGAAGAATTCCCCACTTTTTTGCCCTGTACGCTACGACTTTTTTAAAAATAAAAATATTTTAAAACTACTTACGTTATTTAAGGGCTTACATAGATGTCTTTGATCCATTATTAAAGCAATCCCATGCTAATTACCATACCACATGGCTTTTAGAGGGTATTTAAGAATCCTCGATAAGGCTTGTCACACATAGTTTATAATAATATGTCAATTTTGCACCCCGGTTTGCTATCATAAAATGATGTTTTGTTGAATTTTTCTTATGATTTATGAATAATTTATATTTATTCAATTTGTTTGAAACATATACATATACATGCAAAATATTATTTACGTTATTATTGTGAATATTTTACCTAAGAAAACTATTAAAACGAAAACTTTATATTCATTTTGTGAGCCTTAAGAGATGGATACATATTCGATGTGATAATTTTAGAAATATTATTTTTTGACGCTATAAACTTAGTTTTCCACCGGTGAGTTCTTAGCTGTCAGAGCTTTTTCTAATGCAACACACCGGTGTGTCGTTAGCTTTAGAACGGTTAAAAGAACAGGGTCAATATGAACTTTATTTTAAAATTTTACCGAAATTTTAAACATTTTTGGGATACAAATAATCTTTTGTGTATTTGTCGATGAGTAAGCTTACTAGAAAATGGTTGTTTGAATCCCTATTTGCTGCTCATTAATAAAATTTACAAATTAAATTGCTTTCCTTGGAAAATGTACGCTATGAATTTTAGCTGTTATTATTTTATGTAATTTTTGCTCTACCGTAAAATACAGAGCTTATTTTAGAATCACGCTTTACATACGGGAAAGTTTATAATGACGTGTTTCACATAATATCATGCAAATAGTTTTTGCAAGTTTCACTGCACTTAAAGTAGGCAAATGTTTATTATTTTAACATTCTTACACATGAAAATGCATTTTTTACACAACATGATGTACACAAAATTATGTTTTCGATTAAAAATATTTACACCTAGTAGTTTGCTAGAACTTTCAAAGAAAAATATTTAAACCACTTAGATTTATAATATCTACATATATTGTATAATATATTTAAATTTTTTTTTTTTTTGATGAGCGAATTCGTTCGTGATTTTAATAAAAAAAATACTATTCAAAGAAGCAGAATACGTGTTACACTTACTTACACAACATATCGTATAACAAAATCATCAATATTATATGGGATAATATTAACATAACATTCAATAACCCACTGTCAAAATATAAATCATTACCATTTAGATTTTGTAATAATTATATTATCAACCATGTTATTGCACTTAAAACAATCATTATGAAAATATTTACCTATTGAAGTTTTCATAATCGATTCAAAACGGCTGACGATGATGATATCATCTCCATAACTGTATGTCAAGTATGTGCACCAAAATTATTTTTCTTTAGTTTTTTTTAAGGAGTGTTAGTATTTAGCGTTATTTTGTATTTCTATTTTGGTAAATATCGCCTCATAAAGTGGCGCTCGGCAAAACACTCAGGTCGTATGTAGTAGATGCCCTTCCGGCCAAATGTCGCGGTGTGTGGTTAAACAAATAGCCCACTTCGTCAGCCAGGACCGAACCAGTCGACGGGCAGATTACTAAAGCTTGCGTCTACATTTATAGATTGAATAATAAAAAATGTTCATAATGATAATATTACATTGTATAGTTTTTATCATTCCTTGTTTAAACATAGTCAGTTTATTTGTATATATCTTGGATTATTGTATAGTATAAATAAAACTACAAGCAGCAATGTGCATGCAAAATGTATAATATTATGTCCAAATTTCATAAAATTCTTTACTATGCCTATTTTTACCTCAATAAATAAATCAATTTGAGAAACCTCTATTTTTCGAAAAAAGCAGGGATACAAAGATTTGGCTAAGACAGGACTAGTGGTTATCTAATCGCTATCGACCCGGTGACTTAAGAGTCGGGTGGGCGGTTATTTGATCAAAAATTTCAGACGACACACATGCATGCCTTTGAATATACATTAATAATTCTATTGACAAATGAATCTGCCCGAATTAAAATTCGAGCCCTGCAAATAAAAACCAACGACTTTAACACTCCACTACCGAACTGGAAAAACTAGGACAGCCGTTATTATTTGTAAACACTTCATAACGCTACAAAATACTTCTCCGAACAGTATAATGTAATATTTGTATCTTAGATCTCATGCTCTGATTAAACCAAGTTTTATCAATTAACACCCTTTGTTCTGATCAGTTTCTATAGTATTTAAGTAAGGCTCTGTCTTTCCAACACTTGGCTAACTGGCTAGAGCGACTCTGGCGTTGCCGTCGCCACCCCTAGAGGGCAAAGCTCCGGTACTATAATGCACGGTTTACTGCGTACTACGACCGGTCTTAAGGGTCTACGATTTGCAGAATTCGTAGCAAACGTTTATTATGGGCCTATAAGGTAGTTTTCTCTGTTAACACCTTCGTAATGACTACGTAAAGTGTGCTATGTGGAGATGTATTTTTAGTGAGGCTACAATAGAGAACAATTTCGTTTACGAGTATTAAAATTTTGAGTGGTGTGACGTTGTCACAATGATCTACATTTGTCCATTTTAATATATTGTCAGCAGTTATGACAATTATGAATTTAATTTATAACTTCACATCTGTCTTATTACGCCTTTTAAATGTTGTTCTTACAAAAATTATAACTACCTCCCAGTTTTAATGTAATAGTCCATGAAATTATACGTTTAAATTCTATATTTTTTAAATATGATCATAGTATTAAAATAATGCCGAAGCAATATTAACTTATCAATTTAAAAAAGGACCATTTGTTAATAACATATTTAAAATCACAACAAAATATAACTCTTTCCTAATGAAAGATTTCAAAACGGATATATTTTATTTATGAATTTTTTGAAGACATCTTCTCTCTATTCTATGATTTACCTATTCTCTTGCCATATTTTGATATTTTTTGATTAATTTTCGTTCTTTAAACCACTTTTCGTGTTGTTTATCTTTTCCATATGTATTGTATTATAGACTGCGATATATATATGTGCATTGTGAATACATTTTTTCACATCAAATAACATAATAATAATACTAGTAAAATTCAAAAATATTTTACTTAGCTATTTTTGTCAATTTGATGATTTTCATAGAGACACCAACACGTACATATTGCGAATGATTATTTATACAGTATCGTGTTTATGTCGGGGTACCGTAGCCCACGATCACAAGTATTCATGTTTTTTCTGTGAACTATGACCCTCTCGTATATCAACCCCTACCAGTCATGTCTTTTCCTCCCTCGCCCTGCAGCGAGGCGTCTTTCCCGCCACCCCTGGTACATTCTCAAGACGCGTTGTCATTAGGGAGTTTACCAAACGCCCGGACTTTGTAATTGCAGCCAATCAGGCCCCCACGCTAACCATACCCGATGTAAAGCCTCCTAAACGAACCGGTCGAATTTCCTTGACAATTTGTTAAAGGAAAATTACATCAATTTATTACCAAAGAAGAAAAAATATTTTTAATTTATAAAACTATAGATTATTACATCTTTTCAATTGGAAAGTATTGTACCGTCTTGAACGGATTAATGATTGATTGTTTTATGTTTCTCTATCACCAGTTTTATATTAACAACACAACTATAAATGAAGTTCCAGCACCTCAAAGATAATCACAAGTTTTATAAATTCAACTCAAAATATTATATCTCTTTCGTATTGGTTACATTTATTTTGAATGCGATTCTGCATAAAGGAGGATAGATGTTCACTTAAAACGAAAACAAGCACGTTCAAAATTGAGCAAACTGTGACACCGTCATAAAGTACCTTTATGGTATGTATGGCTAAGTTGTCCGTTAGTTTAGCTAGCAGTGATTTCTCTCATGGGGTTTCCCTTTTCGTTTCAAGCTTTCATACCCCTTAGTCAATAATGGTTGCTCACCCAACAGCATCAATGCTGTTTTACCTAAATATTATCGTAAATTTTAGCATTAAACCTTGTCTTTTACTGAAACATTATTTCGAATAAATTCGCGCATCAACAAAATATCCTTTTAAAGGGCAATAATTACAAAGCCAATGATCTGAATATGTTACCAATAGAAAAATTAATAACATGAAACCGTTGGCTTTGCGATACTTGCAACTAAACACGGAAATTTTAATCATTTTCAAACACTTACGTATTCAAAACTTTGTAGGTTTTCAAACGTATTGGCATATATTTTAAAATACTTTAATACATACTCAACTTCAAATTAAGAATAATTACTCCCTTTTGGGATGGTATGATTATATGTACTGAAACGCAAAACAATTCATAACTACGGTATCTTTATTTCATAGCAGTTAATCTGTAAATATTTTTTTTAAATTATCGAAAACTTTTCATATTTCGTGTAAACGTGACGTCCGTAAAATGGTATTCATTAACATACGTCGTTCAAGTTCTTCCCACCATTAAAGCTGAAAGTTTAAACATTTGATATTAAGACATGCAAAGTTTCATTCCTTCACTATACTTTCGGGATTGTTGTGAATTCAAAATTTCGGTCTATTTCCAATTTTCATTTTGACGAGTGTTGAATACTTAGATATTATATTCGCAATAACATAAATAACTCTTTATGAAGTAAATAAACTATTCAAAGATTATTACTACAGTCCCAGATAAAATAAATTCAACCCAATTTCTAGTTTTTGTTAGTGACGAAAAATGAATTCCTATGTTAAAAAAATTCGAGTAGTATTTATTATTAACTAATTGTCTGAAACCAGGCAAAAATATTAATAACAAGAAACACTTGGAGCTGTATATAGCTAAAGTTAGTTAATGTTAAGTATGTACATTTATATTGTAAATAATAAAACACTTTCATACGTTATTTAAGATTTGCATACATTTTTTGGTTGCCTATTGCATTTTTCATTCATTGTCGATTTAATTAGAAAACGTTGGCGTTTTGCAACATAAAAAACATTATATGGATTTATTTAGTTTTGATAACTGGATACTAAGCAAAAGTTCTGTTCTGTAACACATTCAGGTCATAGTAATTATTCCCTAAGGATATTTTGTTGATTCGTGTATTTATTTGAAAGAATCTTTCAGTAAAAGATAATGTTTAAAAATATTGACGCGCATATGTATTCTTTTATTTTGACCATTGCACGATTATCGTGATAAAATAAAACAACGTTAATCAGTGACGAGACCCCTACTCGCCATATTCCAATCTCATCTGCCACATCAATATCCATTCCACTCCTCGGCGGATCCCAACACTTTTGCTAATGAAAGAAATTTTACCGCACATTCACAGCCCGCCCATTCCTTTTGAATATTAGATAGTCTATCGCGAGTCGATATCTTCTTTCTCACCCCAAGTGTTCGTGATTTCTTCATTTGCCACTTCCTTCCGTTTCTTTCCCTCACCTGTGTAAAGATTCGCTTTTCCAGAGGCAACTAATCCGGTTTGATGGTACCCATGAGGATGATAAGACTGCCTCTACATCGCGCGGTCTGTTACTCACTCTCCGAGCTACGCCGCGCTACGATAGGCATACTTCGCCTTTCACCGTGTACGACGAACCATGATTTTCTATACCCCCCCACCGCAGGGATATATTACGGCGTAATAAAATTTTCTGGATAAGTGCTCTTTCGTTTGAAAATTTCAAAAATAAATTTCTTTCTAAAAGGGCAATACATAGATAGGTATACGATCTTTTTTTTTACAAAATGTTATATTTTAATGATAGGTTACTTTAATCATATTTTAAGAAACCATTTTTACCAAACCAAACCAATATAACAATATTACGTATTTTGATGAATTATTAACTTATGAATATGCATCTTTTATGCCTATAAAACTAGCCGTCAATATAACATATTATTTTATGAAAACATTATTAACTGTGTACCTATTCAATCTCGTATTGTCGTATTTTTCTTAGTTATTCATATCTTGTTAAAAAATATTCGCTCAACGAAAATGACTTTGAGTTTTTAATCAATAATATTATGTATGTTTATTCCATTAAAACGGTATATGTATATATAATATCAGTTTTGCGGTAAAAACAATCTATGGTAATATAATAGCTTTTATATTGAACTCTAAATTAATATTTTATTTTAAAATAAAAGAATCCTCTGAAGATGCAGAAACACACAACTGTATTGCCACTGTGGCAGAGTTGTTTTCGGTGTAAATTGTAACATTTTATTACTCTTTTACGAAAACGTAATTAAAAAGCAAGACTTTTTGCAATAGCCCTCGGCGATTTTCTCGCCAAATTTTCGTTTTTCAGCATTAAATTCTTGTACAACTGTTGTTAAACTAATTTATTTGTTCATGTTAAATTAGCGAATTAAAATCTTTATGATGCACGCTCATGCTACGATTCTTTTACATTTCCGTTTTTGTTTAATGTTTTTCTCGCACAAGGTTATTTCATTTCTTATTTTTTATGTTGAGCATATTATTTGAATGCTTAAATATTATTGTGACTTTTTTTGCAAATACTGTAAAAATTAGGGTTACCTAATCATATTATGTTATAAATGAGATTGCATATGTAAACTTATGTCAAAAAATTTATGACATGATAACGCAAGTTTTCGGGTTATATCAATCAAATTCGTAGCTTTCCAAACATATATCTTATGATAAATAAAACATATTTTAAGCTTCTACTTCCACATATAGTCTGATAAAGATCAGTTCACAATGCTGGCGATGAGCGAAAACGGCACTGATCTTAATCCAAATAAATCTGAAAAAAGTACCATACAGTGTGATTAATTTATTTAATTAATGTCTTTCCAACACGACGTGACAGTTTACACATTAAGACCTCACTTAGGTATTTGATCTTAGACTTTAGGTTTTTCTTAATAAAAGAAAATCGAGTTAACCCGGTCTTAACCTTAATAAAAATATGTGTAAATAGTACTATTTTTTTTAAATAGCGCCTTTCCATCAAGAAATGAGAGTAAACAATTTTAAAGTTACAAGTCTTTTTAATTTAAATACCCACATTTTACCACTCTTTTTTTATTATATCGATGAATGCGGTGATCAAGCAATAGTCCATGACTGGTTATTGTAATTAAACGTGTTTGAAATCAATAAGCTTAATTCCTTTGTTTTTTTTAAATTCATATATGTATAGTATGATTGTTAAATGTAAAAATGACTGATCGTTTTTAAGAAAAATTCTTTATTTTGTTTCTTCTTATTACTTTTATATTTCTTATGAAGAAAGAACTCTATTGTTATAAATTACAAATTTCCAGACGTTAAAAAACATACGTTTTCATATTTTTTGATAGTTTGCAGACTTCAAAATTTTTCAAAGATAGGAAAAGGGGACATTGTTTCTCGTCGACCGAAAAGTTTGAAGCAGTCTCCAAGATTATTTTTTATCAGTTCTCAGTTCAATATTTCACGACAGTGTCATTTGAAAGGCGGACCTGGGTCCCTATACCCAAAAGTTAAATTAGTTTCTCTCGTGTTTCAAATTTGACTCCCAAATCTAATAAAACTACTACACATAAATTTCCTAATCAAATATACCGATGGCAAATAACGAATTGTGTGTGCGAACTGTTTTTTTCTTCTTTATATATACTGTACGTAAAATAAATAGTATGCGATGGCTTTAATTATGTTATGAATATGTAATAAATCAATTCCTTGCAAATTTTTTGTCAATATAATTCAATATTCAAATTTGTTAAAAGGGTTTTCATTATTTCTGAAAGTTTCTTTTTTAAATTCCAATAACTATCACATGAAAACCAACTTTTTAAAACGAGCAGTATCTTTTATTGAGTACCTTAAATACACAAGGCTACAATTCTACTATTAAACTAATAAAATTTTCGCATTTTTTCCTAAAAACTATTTATGAATTATTTTGGATGTAACTGATTATTTTTGATTTAGGAAACGAATTAATTAAGGGGAAAAAAATGTTTTTTAGTATCAGCCAGTCTTTAATAATAAATTTTTCAGCAAGCGTCAAGTCATGTGTTAAAGTAATATCTGGGTCGACTGAAAAAAGTTGCGCTTTAATAAATAAGATGCAAGTCGGTAACACACCGTGCACGTTCTCTTGCACTTGCTAAGCTTGCCCACATCTCTTTTGTTATTGCACGAAAGATATATGCAAAGCCGCAACAACTTTGTCATGAAGAAAAGCTCGGCTTACATACATATTTATTGTTTTAATTAGAAGAAAATGTGCATGGCGGCTAGTCCTTTCTGGAATATTGCTAACACTCGCAGTACAGCTATATCACAGGAAGTAAATTATTTTTTTACTGAATTGTATTTAAAAATTTTCATTATCCAAACTGAGGTTTGAATTCTTTCATTTTTATAACTTTATTTTTAACAAAATCTGTTAATCGTTTACTAATAATACTTCAATCAAGGTTACTTATTTTTTTTCCAATTTTGATTACTACCAGCTGTAACTTATCCATGACATCTTGTATGTAACTTATCCACGACATACATATATCTAAAATTTTGAACTTCCTTAATTTATTAGAAGGTTCGCATGGACTTAGTTAATCCAGATTTGTCTTGGCGATTTCCCTATTGCTTAATCTAACTGTTTCCAAACTATTTAATTTCAAAATCTTCCATATTTATCAGTTGTTCAAAGCTTGGTTATTTTTCATACAAAAAAAAAATTAGCAGCGATCAACTTTTCCATAACACCAAAAAACTAATGTATTTAGAAATTCATCTAAAAGTATTCCTCTAGCTTAACATTAACTTGTAATAGTTTGTTTGTATGCGTCACTGTTTAACGCTTTTCCTGGTGGTAATTGTGTTTGTCAAGTCCCTATGCAGTTGACGCATATCCGCTTCCCGTTTTCTTTTCAAATGGGCTTTCCGATTAGTTCACCACAGGATGCCAACTGCACTTACGATTGTAAGTATCCTCTTAAAGCTCCTTTGAAGAGTATTTTGCAGCTATTACAAAAGTATCCTTGCATTATAATTTTTTTTAAAAGACAAAATATATTATACAGTATTTAAAAAAAACTCTGAGCGCTTAAAAAAAATCTGCGGATTATCATCGGAAATTCTTATATTTATATCAAAATGATAAATTTTACATCTAAGACTTTAAGCATGAGTGTTTATGGTATAATATATTCTGTGTTGATGAAAAATTATCAGAAACTCAAACATTATGTATTATTTTACAATCAAAAAATTAACAATTATAGCAGGAATACATATGTCAATAAATAATGCGTTTTTACGTAGTCTAACGACTCTAACGTATACAGTATATGATTAAATTGAAGGAAAGAAAACCCTATTTGATTTATGATTGTATCTTTCATATTGATAACGCATGCACGTTTCAAATAGTTTAAATTTTAGACTAATTATAAGATATTTTTCCCAAATCCTTTCGACGTTTTAAATATTATTCAGATTGACTTTGTCTTAAGCTTACTTAGTATACAGAAGAAAATAATTTACATTAAATTTACTTATTTAAGTGTAGGCTTAGTTTTCAGCTTAATAAGTAGTCTTAGTAAAGTCTGAATAAAATCGATAAATGACTGAAAAAAGGTACTTATAATACATCCGTTCGAAGCAAACCTGCTCGACGCCCAATAATACCTTTGCAGCTTAGTGCAGTGAAGTGTGAAAAACTCCGTCGGAAGAACACTCGTTCGTAACGTGCAAATTGCAGTGTTTTTATTCTGCATCTTGGTTTCAGAGCGTGCCTAGCATACAAAATATCGCCAATTCTAGGCGGAAAGCTTTCTTTTCTACTTGTATTATTTACCTAAGACTTGCGCATTCAATATTGATTGTGCTGAAAGCGTACACTGATATATGTATTGAATTTAAAATAGGACACGTTCTTGCATATAAAGCATCTATTTTTATAATAATAATTACTCTCTTATTTCATGAATCGTTTGCGATATTTGCGGAACGCCATAATATTTATTTACATTAATTATATGACGTTTTTTTACATTACAAATGCTAAACAAATGTTAGCTTATGAGTTCAAACTTTTGGATATAATTATTGGGTTGTACAAAACGCCTTTCCATTGAGAATAATTTACAATTAACATCATTAAAGTGATTCTCTTGATGTTACTTCCTGATGATTATCATCTTGGATGCTGTGCCATAAACAAGATCTACGCTTCCGGTGCCACCTAATTCGAAACTGTAATTTGTTAAAGTAATTCTTACTTCATATGTCAGATCATATAATCATAAGGTTTTGAATGAATAAATGTGTCTATTATTTCTTATATGATCTCTTGATCAGCCTATCTTCCTTGCACGCTGATGAAGCCATGTCTCTAAGGCTTCCAGATTTTATATTGACTGTTCATTAAACGTCTAAACTATGAATCTGTATACCGATCCAAAATGTACGCATGTATTATACTAATGATGAATTACCAAGCCAATATATTTTTACTTATTTTCAGTCAAATTCAACATATATGTCAATGGATATTTTATGTTTTCTAATGAAAACTGTTCATTTATCCAAAACTTTATTGAATTCTGTATTATATTAAATACAAATTCTTGAGTTTAATCTTATTTTATATTCTTAATCAGTGACACAGTATTACGTAAAACGCGTTAAACATTCCATTATATTTGCGGATAGATTCGGTGTGCTTGCCTACTTGTACCGAGAAAGGGGTTGCAATCTGAAAGGTTAAAGCTTCGGTCCCTGTATTAAAAGGAAAATGAAAATAGACAGAGCTTATTAATGTCGCTAGGGGTGGGGATTGAATTGGTCGCTCACCAACCCTTGCTTTAATAATTTTACTCAGAGGTGTAAGCCAATATTTGCGAAGGAGATATTTGAAGCGGATTCGCATTGTGGAATTAGTGTGGTTCACTATTAATTATTTTACCTTACTGTGCAACATTTTACATTAAAAGCCGTATTGCTTCGAATCTGTAGTTATTCGTTGATATTTCAATTCAAATTTTATATTTGCTTTTATCTCAACAACGATATTTTTATTAAAATTTTCTCGTATTTTGTTTCATATATATCTTTCAAGTTTATGAATGATATCATTTAATTCTGAAATTCGAATATCCTTTTATGATTCTCATATTCTATTTTTTATTGCATTCAAGATAAAAATTGACATATCGATTGAAGGAACTCAATATCAAATAAATTGAAACGTTAAAATTTGTCAATAATTACATGGGTTTCACTTTTAGGCATTCTAGTGCACGGGTGAACTTGGTTTAGTAAGTCGACAAATGACCTGACAATTGACAATTTGCATTTCATTTAAATTTAATAGAGTCGGTAATTTATTTATTTTGTATTGTCATTGAATGTTATTTGTCTTTCGACAAAGTTTACTATCAAAGTAAATAATTTTATATATAAGCAATTAGTAATAGACAAAAATAAAAATACAAATCTTATTGATAGCTTAAAATCATTAATACGTTACTTGTTTTTGTATATTGTATCTATGTTTATGAATTATTAGCACTTTATTTCGGATGTTTCTGGGCGCTTTCTTTTCGTTGGATATTTTAATATAGAACTTTCTCGTTAGGCAGGTAGCAAAATAGGCTGTTTACATTTATAAATGGTCGTTGTAAAAACCTTAGACCCTTTCGCTAGAGAAACGCAACCAAATAAATATCCCAGATGAATACTTTCACACACAGTCTTTTCATTATCCTTTCAAGGACACTCCGGCACCCTTATAAACATGCTTTATTTTTAATTTAATTAGTTCTTTATCATTTAGCTAACAATGTTGTCCGCTAAGGGGGCCTGAAACTTACCGTTACGAAACATTATGTCCGTATTTATATAAACAAAATGTTTTTGATGTCAGACAATTACTACATCTCATATCCAATAAATGTATACTATGTAATCAAATACTCAAAAACTGCAAACTCTTGTCAGTTTTAAACTATTACTCACATATTATTGTTCAACTGCTAATCAAATTCACAATCACTAATAAATTATCACAATAATGTAATTGACCGGAAAGAAACCCAAAATAGACTTTTTACGTGATATGGTATTCTTTTTTACAGGAAATGGTAATAGGAAACCTTATACAAACCACTTATTAATTCAAAATATATTTACCATTAAATTATGATCGTCTATCAATATTTTTTAATTTATTTTTTTATTCTTTCTCCACTGGAAAATGATTTCATTAGTGAAATTATTTGAATTCCTGTTTCTAATTAATCCCATACGGCATAGACACATTTTTGGGCCAAATATTAATTGTCATGGCACAAAGGCTGATACAAATATACTAAAAATGTTAATATAAATTCCTGGTTTCATTTAAACGAAAAACAATTTGCAACCCCAACAACCTGCAAAAGCTCCCAACCATGTCGGAGACTCCAATTAAACATTGCGGCCCACTCCTCGACTAAGCTTCAACATATTGCGTCTGCCTGGTTATATTGCAAGGCCAGAGCTTTCATTTCGCCGCTCTCAGCTGGCCTTTTAAAAATTACACCCCTCGCAGGGAAATTAATTTTTACCTGCGGACCTCTTTGTATGCGCGACGCGACGGCTCGGCGTCAAAGCTCGCGAAGCTTTTAACACGATCCAGTCGAGAATCTGCATTTTTATCTTTTTGTGCACATTATTCGCCTTTAAATATACAAATGTTATTATAAAAAAATCACTTAAAACAAAACTTTCAGAAATATAATTGCTGGTTTTAATAATTGGTTTGCTGAAATTAAACCATTGTTTTATTTTAAGCAACCACTATCAAAAATAGTTATTATTTTTAATTACACTTTCTCTCCCTGAAAAATCAAGATATCAAACTTTTGTACCAAACTTTAGATATTATCTTGTTCTTGGTTTTGTTTCTTTTGTAATACAGTAAAATCTGTTCTTTTATTTAAATCTGTTTCTTAACCTCACTTTAAGCGCGTTAATTCCAGAAACCTCTCTAGCTAGACGCATCTTAGTGATAGTTACTTTTGTCATTATTGGTAAGCGTGTTCGCATTGAAATTCATCGTTACACGCAGAATGAGTCTTGCTCCGTTTACCTTACCTCTCTTATAAGACGTTTAACAGTGGCTTACATAGAATCCTAATTTCACAAAGACTATCTCTTGAGAAGCGAATAAAAATCCTATTACACAAGTTACCGTACTAATTCTTCGTGGGAAAGTGTCGTTACTTTCCTGGAGTAACTTAGTGATAACTCAAAGTTTGCTATTTATAATTTTTATGTTTATCAATTCAAATTCGCGAACGAACTGTTTTTTTATTATCATGTTCATTACTGTTTTTTTGTCCTGCTGAAAATATTTTTGTATTTATCTTTAGTCAAAAATATTTTTACTGTCTACGCAAAAGCCACATAGATACTAACAAATAAAACTTGGAGTGACCATAAAGTTAAAACTTTGCTTAAAAAAATTAGGTGGAAGCGTAAAGCGCTGCCAATAACAAACAATATATAAATTTTAGTTTGCAAAAATACAAATGCACACAAATTATTCAGTCGCTTACTCAAGAACTTATGTGTTTTTTGACATTGAGACAAACTCTAAACTATTTTTATTAAATCACACATTGTTTTCAATTCAACAATAACAGATTTTTGAAAAGGTATAGGATTAAAAAAAATAGTTTTTGCAATAAACATGTTAAGCTTCACATTAGAGTTCGCATTTTGGTGATGGTCTTCTTGGCGAAAGTTCAATCAAATACAATGTTATCACCCATCAAAAATACTTATGTTCATTTGAGACAGCCAACAACAATATTCGGTCCCTGTGGTCTAGTGGAAATAGTGGGCCCGGGCTTAAGTCTCTGCAAGGTCAGGCTTGCTCAATTGACGAGTATCTCGTTTGTCTTTCAGAATTAAAAATATTTGGCGCTTTGGCATTAGCTTTAATGCTAAATATTTTCCATTTTTTTAATCAAAATTGCTTAAAAATGAATTTCTATAAATTCACAACCGAATTCATCGAATATCCCACGTTAGGAACAAAGAGTTAGAAGAACACTTGGACTGCTTCACGATTACTTTAATTTAATTGTATCACATTTTTAGCCTTTAGTATCACTTATAACAATTACCCAATCAATACCAGTTATCTTGTGTAAAGTTTTTACGTAAATTTTATTGATTATATTTTCACAGAACATTCGCCTTCACGAATGGTGATGATGGAGTTTTCCCTTACCTCTTCATACCATAATGTCTTTTCATATCTCATCGTTCCTCCCTTCGTCCGACGCCCGTGTCCACCTTACATCGTCAGCTCAGCCCTCATTAGACACGTCCGTCAAATAATGTCCAATCGGTTTCGGGCTTTAGAAAATTGCACGGATGGGTCACGTGGTGAGCGCCGTCCTTTCGTGGAAAACTCGTAGTTTTTACTGATACGTGTTTTCCTCAGATTCACATGTGTGAAAATATGTATTTTTTCAAAGCAATTTTACCGGCATCTTATTTGAAGGCTTCTTCTTGTACGTCATCAATACGAGTAAAGTATCTTTTAGAATTGATTCAGTTGGCATTTACTTGGTAGAACTCCATTATAATACGGTGAGAAAAATAACAATGTCAATGTTAACAATAACAATGTCTTTTAATTCGACAGAAATTTCTGTAGAATTAAAATACATTGTTATTTTTCTCACCGTATTATCTGTTAGAACATTTAACGTACTTCTATTTTGAACAATGGCAAACAAAAATTTTGAAAAATAAAAACATGTCATTAAATATGTGTCGTAATATTATAAAACAGAATTATTTTAATTTCACGTAAATAACGCAAAAACGTTAATTTCGTACACCCAACGTCAAAATAATTCCGTCCATTACATCTTAGTTTAGTTTATATGAATTTCAAGCGAATAAAATATAATCATATTTTATACGATCACTATGCATTATTCTGTATTCAACATTGAGAAACTTTACACTGTGATCTAAACTTGCAAGTATCCAGTGGTGTTGAGAAAATATCATTCAAAGCAGCATCCAAAGTTTTACAGATAGAAATACTTTCCACCGCATCAAAAAAAACCAACACATTTTTTTACACCGAAACTTATGATACTATGAATGGTAATATTTGTTATCAAGCTTCAATATGTGTATCTCACATTTTTTATCCATGATTTTTAGTATATGAATAATATGTGTATTTGTTCATTGATTTTTTATGTAATGTTAAAATTTTGGAAACAAATCAAACTGTTACTGTTGTTGATATTCATTAGCCTAATCAGTCACATTTAAACTTCCGTCTAGACGTTTTAATGTGAACCTAATATGTTTTACTCTCTTCTTGAAAAAAGAAACGACTTTTTTCAACATTTCAGCTAGTTTCAAGTAAGTAATTTCTTCAATATAACGAATCTTGTTATATCCAAATGAAATAACATTCGATTAATACATTTTGTTGAAACCCATAAGAAACAGAAGACTCGCAATTATTTATTCAATTGAAACCGTTTTGTAGATTTAACACTTTATGAGAAATCTGAGTGCAGTTGTTTTGTACTAAACATTCAATGCATTCAGCAGTAACATTGAGGCATTAGTAAATTGTTGATTCTCTATTATCTTATTTAATTTTATTTTATATAAAAATTCTTTGTCTTAAAATTCGGTCCATGTAAGCTTACTTACCACTATGCCGGTGCATACTTCATAGATACGAAGAAGATGAAAGCGTCAATTTTAAAGCATCAGGTTAAAATACAGCTTCGCCCCTTCGCGCAGCCATAGATCCCTCTGTCCTGATAGTAGAACACATCAATCAACGTAAGCTTCCAGGCATAATCGCATCGGGGTCGGGATGAAGGTTTATCTGCTTATTTGATAAAGGTAGGTGGGATAAACAGTCCACCTTTGCACCTTCCACCCTTTACTCCCGCTTTCGAGCTGAAAGGTGCCATAGAGACATTACATCGGCACTGATTATTAAATGAAAACAATACAATTTGCGCTGACTTAAACGTTTAATTAACAAACCTCAAGATTAAATTTAAACACCTTTTACAGATCGATGTTTCAGAGATTAAATATCGAATAATTCAAGAAAATACTTCATCGATTTTTTTATTTAATTTATCATATCAAACAGTTCAATTAAGCTCAATTTCACAAATTTTTTCATGTTCGTTTTATTTTAAATTTACTCTTTTAAATCACTTATTTTAACGATTTTGTCATAATCCATCACAACATTTTAATGAAACATTAAAATATCTTTGACTAAATATTTTTTTATATTTTCTTTAGTCCGATAGATCGCAAGATGCACAAAAAATGTAAATCTTGCTGAATATTGTATTTAAATTGAGAACTTGTTTGTACTATATTTATTGTTGAGCTGGTATGCTTTGCTATTCACTAATCGAATCTAATTTTTTTGGCAATTATATAATGAAAACCCAAAACAATGTTAAAAAACCTATTTTATCGGTTTCAAAGTAGATTTATTAAAAATTTTACTTTTAATGATTTATTTCAAAGATACCATAATATACGCTAATCTTAATTTATACATCATCATCTGGTCAATCAATCGATACTCAAAACCGCCCAAAAGTTTCAGATACCTTGGATACCACCAGCATTTAAAGAAAAAATATTTTTATCATAATAATAAATAATGGCACAGAAAAAATCCTTTCAATAATTTTGCGGCCATTAAAGCCATCGTTCATTTATCTCACCCTATTTTTAAATCACATTTTCTCCTAAAATGCATTAGCCCTCACAGCGGGGCTGCAACGATTTCGACATCACAGCATCTATAAAAAGCGGCACCATAAAATTCAATGCGAAACCGCCATCACAGAAAATAAAAGGCGTCGAACAATATGACCCAAGAGTATTTGATGACCACCTGAAATGCGCACCACAGCATCCGAGAATTGCGTTTCCGAGTCCGGTGCACCGGAAGCCGCATGCACCTCAATAGTCCAAGGTCCTTTTATACCCTCTGTCAGGGGTCGATAAAATATTGAAATTCGAAGCAGTATACATAATATTTTTTTAATTAAGTTACCGATAAGCCACGTATAAATATAACATTTCAAACATTGAATTTATAATCTTGATATCCATACCATTGATTGATTTCCGCTTTCTCTGTTCTTTGGGCAAATCTATTTATTGGTGATTAGACTAGCACTAGCAAAGAATATATTATTCGTTATAGGTACTATTTAATTTATAACTTCGAAACGATAAGGGTGAGTTATTTAAATAATTCATAAGGTCAATACTTATATTTTTAAAGAGTATAATGTACATATATGTGCTTTCAAACAGATTTTTTTTCTCATATTAGAAAACGCATGTGGCATTAATATTTCAATACGTACTCTGAAAGTCAATGCAAGGATTTCGATAGAATAATAACTTTTGTCAAAACCAAGGTTGCTAACCCAACCATCCATGATGCAGAGCTTTTTCTCTGCGAATGACGCAAGTGGAGGCTATTTTTTCAGTTTTGAAGAGGGTCTAGCTGGGGGATGAATCGGCGTCCCTATAACCTCACACCCCATTTAAGTTCACCTCCCGCGGCTTGCTTTTCCTCTCACAAATTTTCTTTTATCATTTATAGCATGCTGATGTAAATAATGAGTAGACGTACGTCAGTGTCACACACCCCGTGCAAAAATAACACCTGTTTTTCGCGTAAATCTGCCTTTATCTGTCGAAAATTTTCCTTATCGTTTGTCACGCTCTAAACAGTTTGGAAAAAACTCGATATTCAATTCTGTCGTGAAAAATTTCCTTTGAAGAAGACATATCGCGACACATTTCACTTAAGTATCCATTACATTACTCTCGATATAAAACGATTTTTTCATTATCGAATGCTCACACGTTCATAAAATAATATCTTATCGTGTGCATGAACGGAATCATTTATCACATAGCTATATAAATAATTTTGCTCTCAGTTTTTCCTTTGCAAATGATACAATCGTCTTTAGGTGTATTGAAAACAGTTTTTATCGGCACCCTACATTTTAATTATTATTAAAACCGTGTGAAGTTATACAATAGATAAAAAATTGACAAAATAAATATTTTAAAAAAAACACAGTCCAATTTTGTGTACCGTTATCAAAGTTGTATGATTAGATTGGTATGGTATATATTTCGCGCTGTCGGAAATCCAAAACCCAGCAAAATTCTTCATTTAAATAAGGAAACTATTTGTTTAGTTAAAGTTCACGTGATGTAGCTTTGAACATGTATATTGATTATTGAATAATGTTGTTAAACAGTATTGGAAACCATTTATCAATGTTATATGTGTGAGACTGCAGTGAGATAGCGCTATGGCTCGCATTTTGAAATCCCAATGGACGGCAAACGTTTTTCCAATAAAAATGATTTTGCTGTAAAAATAGTACTAGAGCTAAACGAAAAATATTACATCGAGTCAAAACGTCCATTGCTAACTCAAAAACATATCCAATGGGTATGATTTTATCTCATAACATATATCTTGAAGTTTAAAATTTAGATCGGAAATTTGAAAAAAATTGTATTAAAAATAGAAAGCAATGCTATGAGAACATATGTATATTTAAATACTATCATTATCTTATATTTGAAAGTATAATTCATTTGCGATAAAACATTTAGTAACAATATTGTTCCTATTTTCGCACAGAACTTTGTGGAAGTTCATTTGGTGTAAAACTAAACTATTGATTATTTGAATATTATTAATTAAAAAGGTGTACGTTTTGCTTTCAGAGGCTTTTTTAACTCACAAAGAAAAGTAATTGTTAACAAAGAGATGGTTATATCAGGGTCAAAATAAACGCACACATTAATATCGCGACACATACATTTTTCAACTCTATACGTATGTACATATATCGTAAAGTAAGTAAATTTAAAAATGAATGTTTTTCGTAATCAGGCAAAGAAAAGCTTATTCAATGATAACAAGACGGTTTTATGACAGTTAATTTATCGGTCTGGATTAAAATTTATCATTATACATATTTTTTTGACATTTCTGACAAATTTTTAATGAACGAATATTGCTTTCAGACTAATTTATAATTCTCTCGCTTGATTTGGCAGAAATTTTATGGATGTTCATTTTAGTATAAATTTTTAAATAACAAATACGTGACACGTGTTCCGCCTGTTCAATAAGCATCTTCAGACTTACTTTTGCTACGTAACTTTAGTAATTGCATTCAAGTAATGACTGCTCGCGATTAGTAAAATCCAGGCCTGTGGAGTCGGTGAAAAAAAGTTCGACCCCGACTCCGACTCCGACTCCAGCATTTACCAAAACCATCACTCTGACTCCGACTCCGACTCCAACACTTACCAAAAACACGACGCCGACTAAAAAAGTTTAATATCGTCACTTTTTTTTGCCTTATTTACGTATGTGTATTCAATTAAATATCAACCCTACCAATCCAGCCAATAGCCAAATTTGACATATTATATATTATATGCAAATTTGACATATTATATAAGTTTTTCAAAATTTCCGACTCCGAGTACGACTCCGGCCAAATCGTTGCGACGACTCCGACTCCGGCCAAAAAGCCCCGAATCCATGACTCCGACTCCGACTCCACAGCCCAGGTAAAATCGGACCTGTACATGATAAAAATTGTGTTTCGATTTTATAAAAATATTGTGCTATTCCTCTAAAATTGGACAGCTTAAACCTCAAGAGAGATCAAAAACCGTAATGTTGAACGTTCCGCATTAGCTTAAGAAAGAAAACACATTGTCATTCTTTGTCTGTATTTCATGTTTGGTTTAATTGTTTTCATAAAAGTAGACTATGGGCATAGCACCCTTCTTTAACCAGTGCAATGATTTCGTGCTCTTGACGCATACGATTTCCACTCAGTATTGTATTTAACCATCCATATTTCATGCAAAATCCTTTTAATCCCCACCAAAGCAAGCATATAATACCAGTTTTGGCACAGTGCTGACCAAACCTGGTGCATTTTGTGACCACTGCTATTGCTATTTCAGCACATAACGGGTATTCATAAAGCAACAAATGCATTCAAAAACACAGAATTCATATTTGTTTATTGTCACACGGTACAATTGTGTTATCTCATATGAAATTATCGCCATAATATATTGTATTAGAATCTAAGGTAATATATTCGTTTTATTTGTGATGGTTTACATAAGAACATATTTACTATATAAACAACCACAATACATTCAAATAACCATATTGATCTTAATTTTCATATACATATACAAAACAAATAACAAACTTAAAAAAAGCTTCTGGTTCCAGCGGATGCCATTTAACGGTTTCTTAGCCAAAAAAATAATTAAAAATCAATGCATTATGTTTTATTACAATACAAATATGTTTATTTATTATCCAGTTTGGTTTGTAATTAAATGTGTAACTCGAAAGCTTGAATTTTGCTTATTCATAATAGAGCTGAGCCAGAAAAATAGTATGTGTGTCCAATATATATGTCTTGAGACGCGACTCGCAACTTAATCGATTAAAAACCAATTATTGAAACTACAGTGAAACCTCGATTCTACGTTTTTAAAGGGACCGTATAAAACAAACGATTAATGCGGGAAACGATGAATGCAGGAAATGTTTAAATATGAACTTAATGCCGGGACTATAGAAAATGAACGCATCACACGGGAAAACGTATAATGCGAGAACGTAAGATCGGGGTTCCACTGTATTCGAACCCATGACTCCACTGTCGAATCGGATAAACGCCGACTATAAATAAACAACTCGGCTACAAAACACGTAATAATCTACTTGGTCTTAAAAAAATCTCAAAAACTATTCCGTATTTGTGACCATTACTAATTATAGCATTGCATTTATAATAAAAGTTATTATAATAAAAATAAAAATACATTTTTAGTACTTTTATCCACATACAATTTATTTGATCAGGACCGGTTTCGCTCATGGCGAGCATTGTCAACTGATGAAATACAATACAACAGTGATATTTATACAAAAGTTAAGTAAGGTATGACAAACAATTGGTAGAAAAACTAAGCAAATAAATGAAGCAAATAACAAGAAAAATAGACAAAACAAAAAGGTTGAAGACCTCTTAGCAATGCAAACTAAAACATAATAAATCAATTAACTATGACTTATCATAAACAAAGTAAAAGTTATTATTTCTCAAAATGGATGAACTTTTAAGGATGTCATGTCGTTAAATCAAGAACGATTAATATGAACGGTTTAAATACCAAATAGTTCACGGATCTAAATATTGTCTTGCTCTCAGTCTTGTTACATATAGTATGAGCACAGCTGTGCTTTAACTGATTACAAGTGATATAATATGTTTGATTTTAAGAAATCAAAATGACTCTGAAACAGTATGTGATTGTTTTCCCACTGTTTTTTCAGCTCGCGTTTCCAGTGAGTGACCTAGTTCGTGAAAGGCGACCATTGTAGGACCATGGAATGTATATAAATAAATTTATCGACGGGTGCAGGAGTATAAATCGCGTTTACTATTTTATTTCAGCCAACGGAACTTCCCGTTCAATAATGGACGTTTGTTCCGAAAGTAATAAAGTCCCCGGCAGTCCGTTTGATGAAGCGATACATTTCTTTTGATACCTTTATTTTCATAGACATGAGGATAACTATTACTATACAGTGTTATAGTTGAATCTTTAAAGCGGCGTTATTATACATAAATAGGGTTGAAATTTTGATCGTTTTTATTAATAAATGAAAGCTTGTATGAAAGTTGGGCCATACCACAAATAAGCTTTTAAACACCTGCCACTCAAATGATTTTTTTCATATTTTTTCAATCTTATTTATTTTGGTTCGATATACGTAAATATATGTTACATTACTTCCGCTAATATTTTTTAAGGATCAGGACCGGTTTAGTTCATCGCGAGCGTTTTCAATTAATCGTATATCGTCAAAACTAAAATTTCAAACATTGATATATTTGTATAACAATCAGCTTAAGATTAATTGAATAAATCGTACAACTTTTATTTGAATTTAAATAAAATACAAAGTTTCTAGTAATAGTAACATAAATGAAAACTTTTCGCAAACTTAATTGTTTTCTTAGTAAATCTTTTTCAGTGTCAAATTATCAATAAATCATTCATAGGATATTTCGTGTTGATTTGAATGACAAATTTATCAATTTCCTTGTAATAATAATTCATTCACACAATGCAAGAGTATTTTCGGCTTTTTTTCTATTACATCTTTGAAAATATTCCTCTGTAGTATCGTTAATCATATTTTACGTGGTGTTTTTTTTATCGCGGGAGTCATAATAATTGCAACGATAAATCAAAATGACATGCATTTCATCGTGGTTCCCCGTCAGTGTACCCCCCGCCGGGACGCCCCCTTAAGTTTTTTCAATGCATGGAAAAATTAACAAGAATTCTTCTAGAAATAATAAAATAACATTTTTCCTGTCCCCGGTTCTGCGAGTGACGTTAAATGCATTTTAGTGAGCGCATTTAACCTCCCATAAACTAATTTTCGTTAATTTAAAACAGAACTCGAAAATATGTTTTTTTTACATCCCGTATAGCTAATATTAATGGCTTTCTTTTTCTCATGTTACCTTATTTTTTTTTTTTAATAAAAATTACATATCGGCGTAAAAATACACTTAAATCTTACAAGCAATCGGCTTGATAAAAAAAACAGACATAGTTTAGAATTTCGACTGAAGGTGCTTGATGAAATTTCAAATCAAATTTGAATCGTTTGAATTTTGTACTTTTTTTTACTCTGGCAGATTAAGTACATTCGTGCATTTGATATGCCTGAAGTTGCCGAAAGACGAAACCCGGGTGGTAAGCGACAAAAATCATGAAAAGTACAAAAATAGTCATGATTTTAATTCGTTGACGTAAGAAGTGGTTCCGTTATTTCAATCAATTTCCGATATCCTTTTTCATAATTTGAGTCATATTTTCTAAAGCCTATTTTTCATATACGTTTTTTTTTATCTCGCTTCCCACATTTACTTAAATAATTCAACATGAAACTAAATATTAAAAATATGGATTACTTTCTGTTTTTTTCTACTTCTTATAACTATTGCATTGCACTCATTTACGCTGTGAAAATACGACCAGTGAATTGCTATTTGATAATCTTATAATTGACTGCTACGACGCAAGCCGTAGAGTCCAAGCTACGAGTAAGCTCTAAAAAGCATCGCAATGCTTTATCGCTTCAATGCAACTCGTAGTTGTCCGAAGTCTACCGAAGCTGCCCGAACGCTCCTTCACGGTCATCAATCTCCATCAATGTGGAGGCTTTGGCGCACGTGCGATTTCCGCCACGCCGTACGATATAAAAATAAACAGATTCTCAAACGCTTGAACGACAATCTTTTTAGTAACAATATGATATTTTCATATAATTTTCGGTATCGCTCCTTCAAAATATTATGTTCTATAAAACTTAGACATACTCAATACATATAAATTTCGATACATTAATTTCATTCAACTTTTCGTCACGTAGTATATTAAAAAGTGCAAACAGGCATCAAAAATGCTGTATATAATATAATATTTTGGTTTATTATTTGTATTTGCTCATCATACATATTTTGTGATTCATTTTTTCCTTCAAATTAAATCATTAACCTTTGCTTACTTTCTAAGTGATTTGAAATTAGCAATGTGCAGGTGAATTTTCTTTAGTAGAGTTGTTCAGTTAGTAACCCGTTACAGATTCAGTAGATAAAACTAATATCAAAAAAGTAATGTTTCTATCAAAGTAATTTTGTTCACTTAATTAAAACTCTAATTTTTGGCACTCGAATGCTTTATTTTTAAAACCACTGATATCTTACAAGCACTGACACACATGTCCACAAAAAGAGACGTGGAAAAATTTGAAGCGTCGCCCTAATGGACGTCGGCGTCGGGTCGAGCCATGCGCCGCACCATCACTATCCATTTCAATTTCCTTATGCACCATATTAGATAGAAGCCTTTATCTTCGTTTCATCAAAGGGCACTGAAGCTTTTGATGCATTAGGTATGCATTCGTGATACCTTTACACCAGACAGGGCAAAATTTTACAATAGTGATATTAAAATTTGTATACCCTAATGCTTTTTTATTTGAATGAAATACGATTTTTAATTCATGTAATTTTAGTCATATAAATTCATATTTAACATTTTAGCAGAGATGCTTTATTCCCTTTAGATTTTGTAAAATTATTGCAATTAAAGTTTAATAGAAATCAACAAAAGAAGAAAGCAAACATACTCAATTTAGCGAAAATTAATATTTTTTACAATTGAGTTTCTTTATTTGATTTACTTTGGTTTGACAATATTCAATGATCACATATATTCTTATATTAAAAAATATGGTAGAATTGAATATAAAAACTCGCTCTTTCTTCTTTATTATAAAGTTTGGATGCATCTTTTCACTCAGATTGTACCATGTATGATAAAACTACGTAAACATTTTTTAAACAATAGTTTATTTTACCCATGTTGGTATTTTTGGAATGTATATACTTGCAAAACGCTTCGCTTAAATCATAAAACTGATTGACAAGAGAATAAAAGAAATTCGTTTCCCGCTGTGTTTATCATTTATTTCACTGCCACATTTTTTTATTCCAACCAACTCACTCGAAAGCTCGTACGTACATTGTTATCAATAAAGAATGCAAAATATTTTCGTATACGCGCAAGTTTTTAAAGAATCACTGGAAAAGGTTATCTCTGAGAAAAAAAAATCGTCAAATCTTACGAGAAGTCATATTTTATTGACGCCCTATATGAGAAAAGTAAATTTTCCGGAATAAATGCGCGAATTTTTTCCAACGTTCTGCCGGAGCGATATAATAATAAATTTACGAGAAATTTTCTAGTGGATCCTTCTTAAATTCTACATTCGAAACGTTTCTTATTTTTTTTCTTTTGTACACTTTTTTTGATCTTGGAGGCACGCGTTTATGTGCTTCACATAAAAATAAAGCGTTTACTAGTCATATACAGATACTTTTATTACATTAAAATTTTTGCCTTAAAGGACTTGAATCTCGGCTGATATTATTACAGGCCATGCTCATGCTTTCAGCCGTTCCAATCTTTAATTTTAGGAAACCCAAATCAAAAGTTATAATAGTGCTATTATTCAACTAAATCTGCGTTAGTATTTGCAACATACACTTAACTGAATGCAATCAGTTTAATAAATTTAACAATGTTTAGACGATAAGGTACACTTTATATTCAAAACGTTTCGTATTTGTGGTCAGCTTAATTTACGGTTCGGTCTCATGTGACGGATCACTTAATTGCTTTTATTGAATTTTGAAACGTAAATCGGTTATCCACCCTGCAATTTGTGCTGTGTAATAATATAGCATTTTTGTTATATAAAGCATTCAATAGCATAGACTGACTCAAAAATGTATTACAGAACGCGGCCGTTATATATTTCTTAATATTCCATTTTCTACGAGTCAGTTTTCATGGCATTAGGCACAGTAAGATTCAAAAAATATATAACTTGATATCCGAATACCCTCCAACACTAAATATATTCACTAAAAATAGAAGAAAGCTTTATAAAAGATTATGTAAATGTTTCCATGAAGTATCAGAAAGCTTAGAATGATATTATGTATAAAAAAACCCTCGAAATCAATCTAAGATGAACGTTGTACCCATACAAAATACATTAAAGTTTTACTATTGATGTAAAATACGCATTAGCAAAGGTCTTCAAATTGTATGAGAAAACGTTTTATTTACAGGATCAATAATTGGAAATGATATCTTTTTATTGATTTATTTTTTATTATTTTATAACTAATTTATCAGTTTTTGAACCCAATTGACTTTTTTTAGCATGACTAAAAATATTGATAAAGTAACGTAATATTTAAGTTAGGTAATTATCGGTGTTTTCATGTTTATATCTGGAAGCTTGGAAAATAAAAACCATTTTTTTTACCAATTTCATTAATTAATTATCACGGCACGATTCAACTCATTATCGGGATTATTATTTAATCAAAATAAAATATTTGGTATCGTAAAGAACTTTATAATATAAAAATACTAAAATTGCCTTTTTTGTGTTGTAAAAAAAAGTGACACGTGTTTCGTCTCTTTAAGAAGCATCTTCAGACATATTATGAAGGGGCTACTTTATTAATAAATTTAACAAAGTTATCAATATTATTTTATATTAAAATGAACTTCCACATAGCTACCGCCGAATCCATTGAAGGTTATGAAAAAATATCGTCTATGCTAAATACACTTGACGATCATTTGTACAGCTGTTCGCACTGTTTCATGGTATTTTTCTGCTCCGGCAAGTAAAGCCTGTACGTAAAATGGCTTCATAATTGACCCGAATAATGTTTTAATCCCACTGCTGCAGTATGGGTACTATATTGCACCACAAAACCCCGCCACCGGGTTGCTATTATTCAAATAAGCACGCTAATTAATTAATGCCGTTACATGTTGTCAATACTTTGTGAATATCATAACCGCGCAAGGTATCAGGTAAACTTTACATACAAAGTACAAATTGGAACCGATAGTGTATTAGAGACAATAGTTAAATCAATAAATTTCACTAAATACTGAACATACATAATTTTGTACCAAAAAACTCGATATACTTATTTTCGTTCATTTAGATTAGGGGTCCCCCAACCTACATAATTGGACCCGCGAGCGCATTCAAAATGTGGGGCGGCGGGTGCTATTTTTTACTTGGTATATTTGAAACCTTGACTACGTAACCGAGTAGGACAAAAATCCCATACGAAACGCTTGTATGATGTCGGAAAAACTATAATAATTTCTTAATAATGTTAGTATCCATATATATCCATGCAAAAAGCACTTATTTTATCAAGGAGAATTGTTTTTATGTTAGCACTTTTGATATCAGGAGCTCAATTTCTCTTTTAGCTACGATGTGAAGGGTGAAATTTATCAAAAAGACACTATTTTGAAATAAATCTACGACGGTTAATTATAGTTGTAGCGGTATACTATTTCGTTTTCTTTATGGCCCAATCAATAAAGTACGTTTCAAGGAGTTCCGTTTTAAAATTACACGCATTTATTTCTTCCCGGTGGCGTCTCGTGGATTTGCATAAAGCCTCCGAATACGTTGGGACTTATATCAACGTTAACGTGGAAGGGAGGTAGGTGATTCATTTTGAACCGTTTCGCTCGCAGCTTGAATAATTATTACGTGCTTAGTGCTTCTTTACGCGACTAACGAAACGATGTCTTGCCCGACGACACGCCACTTGTGAAGTAGTCTTACAGAGAAAACCAACTTCTGATTTCATGCCCTCAAATTAAGCAGTTAAATTTAAAATATATAATTACCATCGACTGTGTTTGAAAAAGCTTGAACTTTGTTCTTTTTCATGAGTTTTATCACTTTTCGGCATCTTCAATTATTTAAAATGCACGAATGAACTTAAGCATACATTAGCATCAAAACTTATGGAACTTAAAAAGTACAAAATTCAAACGATTTAAATTTTATATTAAAATTCCACCAAGTATCTTCAGTCAAATTCCATAATTATTATTTTATCTTAATAATGACATCTGATTTTCAGGAAGACTCGGGGAGATTCTCCCTAATAAATATTTTGCTTAAAGACGATTACGCACAAAATAATATAACTATTTTCGATTCAATCTTGCTAGGATTGGAATCCTTATTGACTCTTGTAAAACCATTTTTTATGAGCTACAATTTATTTGTATAAATAATATTAATGTATGTTTTTTATGTATTGTTTATAAAAACAATTTGATTTCCATTGTATAATTCATTTTTAATGTAAAGATACGATCATTATTATTTTAAAATTAAGCATGCGACCCGCGTATTGTTAACTTCGCTGTTTTCTGTAGTACTTTGCTTTTGAAAGGGCGTAAAAAACGTTTAAGTGACGGAATTTTAACGACCTACAATTTTCTTCGAATGAAAAACTAGAGCTTTTTTCATTTTTTCTTTTTAAATACAAGAGCAAATTAAAATCTTTTCACACCAACTTTGAGACCAGATTTGACATGTAAACATGCCATTTAATTTTTTAACATGAAGATGTTTGTTTGTACTTAAAGCATTTTTTATATTCAACATGTTCAAGTATTACGTCATATAAATATGTATGTAAATGGTATCTTTATTATATATAATATAAGAAATACAGCAACTAGCTCTCTATCGGTAGACTTGTATATTTTTCGACGATCAATACGTTTTTTAGTACATGGTTCTGTAAAGCTTTAGATTCAAGATTTGATTCGACAAAAACCTCATTTATAAAGTTTTGAATTTATACTCCAGTACGTCGTCAAATCATATTGTTTTTTAAGACCGGATTTTTTTATTCAAGCTATGTTTAAAAAAATATAGGCCTAGGATAAAAAAATTAGTAAAATAATACGTAAATTAATCAATAATTTCTGCATATATCATTCAAAAGCTTACAAAAAAATAAATAAAAACTTCTGGGCCAAGCTATTACAGTACTTGTCTGTTGCGTTTGCACTTTACTTCTTTCGTAAAATTAATTTATTGTACGGAAAATATTCATTCAATGTTTTTGACATTTTGGCTAATTGTTCAAGTAATATTCCTGTGCTTCGTTCTCGATCATTTTAAATCAATACTCAATCGTATTTTTGTAGTACTTTTATGCTGTTCAATACAAAGTCTTCTTTGCTGATTTCCACCAAAATTTTGTGGCTAAATATCACTAGAATTTAATAGATAAACACGTATGCAGAAGTCTATCCTATTTTAAATCAGAAAAGTATGATTTCAAGTAACTTGGATTTACTGTTGGGGGTGTTTAATGATGTCTTCAGAAAGAAGACACATAGATTCAACAATTTTCGATAGGCGTGTTATTATAAAGAAATCATTTAACTATCATACAACTTTGTCTGTATTATCGACAATATTTAAAAACTCAATTTTTTCCAAATGAGATTAAAATGCTTATTTAAATCACTGGTGTCAATTATTTTTTTCAAGCTTAAAACTAGTTTGAGTACCTCAATCAAACTTAACTTTTACAGTTTAAAATAATCAAAGGAGCTTTTTCTCGTCGTCACTTTGCTTTTATTCAAAATTCACGATCTTTTGTACATATTCAGTTTACAAAATTATTTATGTAACCGATAAGAATCATACTTTATTTCAATGCAGACTGGCCTCATTTCAAAGTTTTTTTAAAATTAATTCAGGTATTATAAGCGAGTGGGCATTCAGTTGGAATTCTCAGTGAAAAAATACGAGCGAACCAGCACTCGTCTATTGTCCAGATAACGTCACCTGCCATAGTTTAGTGAAGAGACGTCACCCAGAGATGTTATCACGACTTTGGCTTCCTTTTTGCCGGCAATAAATTAGGCGTCGCGGTCGCGGCCGCCTGCCCCACGACGCCGATAAGCCGACGGCGACGCCGCTGCTACGCTCCATGTAGGCCTGCAATATAGCCAGTGATGTACGTTGTACAAGCGTAACTTGAGATACTGCTCTACATTCCTAGAAACTATAGCGAATTCGTAGACAACTCGTGAAACCGCCGTTGTAAACAGTACCCCAAAGGAATGCATATAAAACTATCTCACCAAACGTATGCCTGTTTTGCTACCGATGTAGGTACTTGTTGTTGTTACGAATAATAATATATTTACATCACTTGTTTTATTTCAACCAGTCAAGGTTTTATTTTTTCAAACTGTAGTTGTCGTTTTAATAGTAAATGATATATCAATATTTTTTTGGACTTTGTCATGGCTGTAAAACTAACAGTTATAATGATATATAGTTTTTGGAAAGTAAGAATTAATATATTGAATTATCAGTATATTTCATGAAAAATCTAACTTGAAATACGTTAAAAGTGTTTTTTCACTTTTAACGTATTTCTATTAACTTGCCAAAAGCTTGTTTCTAAGTATAATACCATCTGAATTTATTTATAGATGTAAGTAGAAATTTTGGACGGCTGTGCGGATAACGAATCACACACTAACCTTCTTGGCATTCCATTAAATAAAAAATGAGCGAGTTCCTTTAGCCTTACCTTGGGAGCATCATCTTGTGAAATAGCTTTTATATAAATAAACCGCCCGGAGGTAGACTTTTGAAAAAGCACTCGTGAGTGTTTGAACCTCACGACTAAAAACCCACGGTCGCCCGAATGCTCCGTGAAATTTTCCCTCTCTAATTAAAGCCTTCGCGACAACAATACCGCCGTACGAAAGGTTGGAACACTCCAAAGTTTCAATTTTCTTTTTATTTTCGCTACGAATGAAAAATCGTTTTAATTGGAAGCACATCTCGGACCAGGGTTCAAGTGGGTTTTTAAAGGAAAACTTTAAGATGAATAATAGGTATGAAAGGGGATGAATAGGAGCTCGCCGAGCGAAGGGGGCGTAGTGCTACTTTTAATCTTAGTTATTTATTGCGGTCTATAAAAGTTTCGTAACATATTCAGAGAGTATATTCTCGAATACTGGCAATCATTCATAACACACTATACGTCGAGCTTTAATTTACACTTACACGTAAGATTTTTTCATGAAAAAAAATACATCATTATCCTTAAAATAAATTTATATATTTAAAAAATGATTCATATTTATAATATACAATGAATACCTTACCTTATTTTAGATAATAAGTTAGAACAAATCTGCCATTGTACCAAATTTATGTAAAATACGTAAAAAATAAAATTTTCACATAAAGTCATTTTATTGCCACATCATGAATTTATATATTTTTATGATGATCTGATAGCTTTATTTTAGTGTAATGATTTTGATTTGATTTGAATAATATTGATTACAATTTCACTTCATTTTGATTTTGAATATGTTTAAATAAAGTCACAGCGATTTTATAATAATATTTTACTTATTTTAACTGAAATCAATTTGAATAATGTACTTATCGATTTACAAGATTCTGTTGTGTTGAATGAGCTATCGTATTTGCCGGACAGTTGTTATCTACAGAATTCAATAAAAGTAATCCCAGCCGGGATGCAATTAAATTTTCCACTCACAGTTACTCATTCCATAATTTACTGGCGCACAAAAATGCAAGGTAATAAATAATACAGGTACTTAATGTAATTTTACCATTGCGAAAACATCGGACGTACCTAAAATGCGAGCAGCAAATAAAGGGGCGCGTTTTCGGGGGTAGTTATTCTCGCAAACTTTGCTTTGCGATTTATTGTTTGAAATGAAAATTTATCTCCATTCCCGATTTTTAAATCGTGCCTCATTTTAATTGGAAACCATTCATTTCCTGGCTGTTCATTCACGTCAACTTTGCCCAGCATCCATCATTCGACTATTTTCCGACGACATTCATTTCAAGTTACAATTTTTTTCACTAATGCTTTAGGGAACAAACGGTGTTTACCAACTGCGTATGAATTTTAGTTTATACTACTCATTTACAATGAAAGATTTTTTTCCAACGATTGTTTGTGAATTATGATCAATCATCTCTTTTATAATATATTTTTTATTTTAAAACTCATTTTCTGCGATCCTTCATCAATATATGTACTTACACGAGGCAAGACATCCATGCCCAAGATTTTAAATATCATGATTGAAAATCGCAGCTCTGACCGCTAGGCTAAAAATATCGACAGGATACCATAGTAAATTTTCTTAATCATCCGATAATTATATAAAAGTTGTACAAAGTATCTTAAAGGTTGAGTCATTAGCAATTTTATTTTAACGGTTTTTTAATTTAGCTACATCGGTTAAAAAAATGATATCGAGCGTTTGGTGATTTATTCTATAAGCGAGTGAATTATTCGTTATTATATTTGTCCAAACTAATTTCAAGATAAAAGCTGTAGAGTTGAGAGAAGTTTCATTAAAATTCGTCATCATTACATTATATTCAAAATGAAATGTGCAGCAATAAAGTTTGGCGCTCAAACGACCTTTCATGCAAGTCGATTCTACGTTCAGTAAACTCAACCCGTTGACTGTACGCCGGGCTTACAACATTCAAAGTGTAAACGTTTTGTCTCACGGGTGATTTGTCTCGGCTTCAGGAATTCTCAGCGACAAACTATTTAAACACCCACCCGTGCCGAAATTTGCCACCCACCCTGGCCGCCCGGCGACCCTGTCCCCTCGGCGATTTGATTATCAACGTGATTAATGTCCTCTTCCGTCTACGTATTAAAATTCCTACTTGGCTTTTGTTAAAGACTTGCCGAGTTACCGCGAGGAGCAACGATAAATCGACTCCCTGTAATTGAGCTTCGTTTTACATAATGGCTATCGATTGTTCTACTTGGTATGGAAGTGGTTTACCGCGAAATTAACAGATTAAACATGCATTTCAAATCGAAAAAGCATTTTTTAATGAAATAGTTCTTAATCATTGAAAAAAGATTTCAAATAAATCCTGACACCAAACTCAGATATAAATTAGGTTTACGGCAAGTATGATTGAGAGCAGTCATCATTCAAATAAATAACCATTTTTTGTACTAGTTTCAATAACTATTAATATATACTATTGTAATCTTGAATCTTTAAGCTTGAATTTGAAACATTCTTTCTATTTTCACACATATTCTGTAAAGATCAGGACCGGTTTCACTCATCGCTCAACATTTTTATTGATTCACCTTCTTTTCCATCTAGAATTGACAGTTTACACCTTGAAAGTAACGCATCATCATTATTAAAATAAAAACGATAAATCAAAATAAAACAAATAAATGCAGATTGAATGGAATACACTGTCGTTATCAAAAGAAACCGCCCGACTCGAACGGATTGACAGAGCTTGTGGTGTACCGTCGTGGTATGATGATGCACTCGCCCACTCAGATTCCAACTCCACGCCTGAAAATACTAAACATATAAAAACCCCGATTTTCAGTGGAAGGCAAAAAAAAAATTAGCTATCTTCCAAAAATATTATCATCCATTTAATCGAATTTTTTTATTTTATCCACCATGCCCCCATCGATTATTAATTGAAAATCATTATTACACTACATTGATTTTTCTTTATTTTAATGATATTACCTCTGTAGCTTAAAGTATTTCCTTTTATTCTTTTAGGGTGCCTATTAGACGGTGGAAACGGCCGTGGACCTCCGGACGTGCCCCCGCGCAACATACCCACCATGAGTCGCCACAATGGAAGGATCACGGGAAACCCCGCTGATCTTTCAGATTTTGAACCGTCCTGCCTCGTCAGGACTTCTTCGGGGAATGTCTACATTCCAAGTGGTAAGATATTTTTTTATTTACTGTTATATCGTATTATAGCAATGAATTACGTGTTCACTTATCAGGTGTTTATAAGGCAGATGCAACTAAACGTTAAAGAACTCAACTTAAATATTGACTTTTAAATCACAAACATATTGACCAGTAGAAACATACCACTTATAGTAAATAGTTACATCCCTTTTTTATGATTAAATTCAGGGTTTTTTTTTGACAAAAAAGGTGCCGGAACTCACTTCGTGTCAAGCTTGTTACTAAATAAAATAATATTCAAATATCATTTAAGTAAAATGTTGTCGAATTCATTTTAAAATCTGTGAAAAAGGGTGCCGGAACGCCGCTTCACCGCGTTAAATGGGAAAAAATCCCTGATTTAATTACTGTTGACTTATAATTTATTGATAAAATAAATACAGGCCTTCAATACTTTCTCATATTATGCTCTGTTTTTGTTTCAGGTGATATACAAAAGAATTCATCGATGGACTATAAATCCAACTCTTCCTGCAGCAGCCCTTCAAAGGAGAAAGGTATGGGAGGAATGGGCGAAGGCAGATGCGGACTCGCTTTCGCCGGCGCCCCGGTGCTGCCGGTGCGCAACAACAACCTGAGACGACCGCCGTCGAGTCACTTCCCTCCCACAAATAGCCGATTCCACTTCCGCAAGGGTATTGCGTCAAAGTGCTCGTGGAAATGCACCGCCATCGTTTTCATAATGCTGTCGGTTGTTCTATCAGCAGTACTCTCCTATATATCAGGTAATTAGAGTCCTATAGACCCTTTTCCTACTTCAGATCACCTTCAGTATACATGTAAATCACGGGTCGTCAACCTGGTCCGTACCGCCCACTAGTGGGTGATAAAGGCTTCCGTGGTGGGCGGTGAGCAATTTTTGCTTTTACCCCAAAATCTTTCAAATCATGACGAAACAAAGAAGTTATCTGAAAATCGCTGAAAGAGGAGACTTTCATTTGTTTTTAACAAAAATTGAAATATAATATTAAGTCTCACAGCATCAGACTCAAAGTTTCAATGAATATATGTATACGCACTCTTTTTTGTTGCAATAAAATGTTGGTTATAAAACTTGTTTTTTCAAATTTCCTAAATGCCTTCCAGAGTAGGCAGGTAGGAGGTAGGCATAAAAAGGTTGACGACCTCTGATGTAAATCTTACTACATGTGGCCGTTCATATATGACGTCATACACTATGGCTAAGGGTCTTGGGGGAAGGGGGCGTAGCATGGAAAGCCATAAAACTAAAAGTCATTAAACCAATATAGTACAAATACAACGAATCGAATCGCATTGACAATCAAATGAAATATTTTTAAAGCATGCCACTTGAAAAATAAGGGGGGGGCCTGGAAAACATGCCATCATTCAGACAGATTGTCAAAGATTTTGTGATGGGTTTATAAAGAGTTAAAAATGTTAGATTTATTTCATAATTTTTGGTCGGGAGGGATCCCATGATTTGTCCAGTTTGATCCATTTGACACTTTGTCCAGTTTATATGAGCTTAAATAATAAATGTGGACAATTTATTTTGTGTTTATTACATAAATGACATGTGAATATGTTCATCATTTTTTAAACTTCTTCAATTAGTGTCAATGTAATAAAGATTCTTTTTATATATAAGTATAACATACTGATCTTGCGCATCGCTTAATTTTCTTACTTTTTTCTCTGCAAAATATTTTTAATATTTTTTCTAAAGAATGCATGATACACGTAAATTAAAATTTAAAACTCAGTTTATCACGTTTCAGCATCAAATCTCCTGAACTGGTCATATCAAAACACAAAAGCGTGTTCAGTGCTGGTAGGAGAGAACCCCGACATCTTCCCTGCGTCGAAGGCGACCACACTGGAAACGAACAGGTCTCTCACGAGTAGACCGCGGCCTGCACCGGCCGCCGGGACAGGAGGTAAAGCTGAGCAAAATAATTCCTCGCATCCTCTTCATCACCGCTCTCGTAGAAACGCTAACTTTCAGCATGATTCCACTTCTGGTGCATTAGTTCCACTGTTGGCTGCCTTAAACGTCTTTGCACCGGCCGTAGATACACAGCATGCTCAAACAAACACCGGCGAGAGTAAAACGCATGTCATAGATCAACTCCTAGATGTGCATGGTAGTCTAAACGCTACTCGTAGTCCACACTCTTCAAATACTTCTATTATTCCTGCTTTTGTGAAGTCTATCAACACCCCAAACACATCCTCTTTCAATACAATATTTAATATCAGTGCAAAAGTTGGTCAATCTCCATTTCTAAATTTCAAGCAAGGCAGCAACGGTGATTCAATTGCGAAATCTTCTGTCAAAGAAGAAAACAGTTCATTGATACTGTCTGATAACAAAATTACTCCAGAAAATGAATCAACGATCGGAAATAGCACTAACATGCCTATTCTCTATAAGAGCTTTCCTTACGACTCTCCTGTTCTAATTTTCAAGCCAAATTTTACTGGACTTCTCCTTCCACGATACCTCTTAAAAAAAAGAGTTGCCATTGATATAACAAAAATCAACTCGACAAATATGGAATCAAAGAAAAATACCATATCATTTTCAAATGCTACCAAAGATGTCACTGGTGACAAAATATCAGTAACAACAAATCTAACCGAGCAAACCAATTCTTCTGTCAAAAATAATACCACATCTTTACCATTATTAACAGAAAATATACCCAACAGTCCACCTATACTCATTATCAAACCAAATATAACACAAAATGGACTGCAGCACATTGATGAGCCGGAATTGACACACTTTAATCAAGATGTTCTTGATACAATGCAGCAGGATGATAGATCAATATTTACTATCAATAATGATGACACTGAACAATTTACTTTAAAACAAAAATTACTTACAACAGACACTCAGCCAATATCTAAAGATATCAAACTTGAGGTTTCTTCCAGTCTGGACCAAAATCTTTTGAACAATGACTTACCTCAAGTTGTCCTAAGCCAGTCGGAAACAAATAATCTATCTAACAGTGTTGCTCAAGAACTTAAACATTCTAGTAATGTGACTTTGGATCTTGCTAAAAATGTTGTTAAACCTGGGAATGAGAGTGAAACTAACAACAAAACTAATGGTTATGTGGTAACTAATCAAGAAAATAACACTGACTTACAAGATAACAAATACTCCACTTCCACTAACGCCTATGCAGATATTACTAAGCCTCATGAAAGTGCTTCAATTATGCCAGTAAACAACACCAGCCATGTTTTAATAAATTTGACAATTTCAACTGACGGAAATGAAAAAAATCCATCGAAGCCTATGTATGTGTTTTCTATATCTGTTCCCACTGACAATGAATCCAATAATTTACCTGAAATTAAAATCAATCCCATAAATCCCAAACAAAGTTTTGTAAAGGCTGATTCTATGATCAACCCTGCAAATTTGATAATCATTTCCAAGCCTGACACAGGTATTAATGATAAACTTATGACCAGCACAGAAAAAACATTCACAACGACCAAAGTGATGAGCGAAAGTCTTTGGGGGGGCGAGTGCATGTGCTCGTGCCCCGTCTGTTCAGATAATTTTAATTTCAACAACCTTACAGACCCATTTTATGATGACTATGCAGACGCCGATAATGAAACAGTGGGAGTTCAAGATATGGTGTTAGATATGTCTCCAATTATTGCCATTGAAAAGATACAAGACGCAGAAACAACTGTCACCTCAAACATAGCTAATTCGGAATTTTCAACTTCGAGTGAGAGCCATACTTCCACCGATTACAGCAGTACTGATTCTACTACAGAGGAGAATTTAACATCAACCGCTAGTTCTGAACCTACAATATCAACTACGGACGGTTCCGAACCGACTACAACTGAGGAAAGTTATTCCACTGATGTAACTTGTCCAATTATGACAACCCCTCTGCCCCCACCGCCCACAATTCTTATTCTTGAAGGTAAGGATTTCAATATTTTCGCAGTTTGAAGGCTTACTTGATTTTAGAATCTTTTCTCCTCGATCGAAGCATGAAATAATGTTTCCATCTCAATCTTCATCATTGGATAAAAAATACATCACTCCCGTTTTCCAATTTTGGTGTCATTAACTAGGTGTAATTAATAATGGTTTGGTGTTCTTTTGCTTGAATTTTTCATCATTTCTAATCGATAATTATTACTTAATTATGTAGTAGACTTTTTAGCGGTAGATTTTGTTTTAATGCATGAGAAATCATTTAATATAATAACAAATGGTGATTTTTGGGTTGCTTAATAAAAATATACCTACATATATAGAATTTTTGACCGTAGTTTTTTTACTGTCACTAATGTAATTTTGTGAAGTCTTTTGTTTTGTTTGTCTTGTTTTTTACTAATCTAGTATCTACATATATTATTAGTATTTATCATTTTTTTACCAAAAGCATTAATTAAATTCAATGTAATAAATGCTTTTGCTTTAAACACATGTCATGAACATTTTTTTATCAATCAAATTTGGAATCACCGAAATAGAATCCAAAGAATTAAAAAAATCACTTTCATTTTTCATTCATACGAATTTCAATCATCATCAAATTTCATTTTCTTTTTGTATGTAAAAAATAATAATACAGTAAGTATGTACTATTATTATTTTTGTTCCTAAAATTGAATATTCCATTGATCATGAAATAATATTTAAAAGGTCTAGCCCTAACTAAAATTGTCACTAAAATATTAATTTATCTTTGTCTCACAAAGTTTGAAATTTCATTTTCAATGTCATGAAGCAGATTTCAAAAACAGTGCCTAACATTCAAAGCAGCATAAAGTAATAAATTACGGATGCATTATTTATTATATATGGTGTGTATTATCACTAATATATTTTTGTTGTATAGGAGCAAGAACATTTCCAGCAAGGTCTTTCCCACCAGATGGAACAACATTTTCACAAATAGCATTAGGGCAAAGACTGTCTAAAGAAATTCTACCCTATAGTTATTGGAATATGCAGTTTTATCAATCAGAAGCCGCATATGTCAAATTTGATTATAACATTCCACGTGGAGCTTCTATTGGAGTCTACGCCCGAAGAAATGCCTTGCCAACACACACCCAATACCACATTTTAGATGTTTTGAGTGGTTTTAAAGCAAGAACAACAAGAGCATCACACGTAAGTATTTTTGCTATTTCACCCTAAAAATTGACTTGTGGTTCCATTCCATTAAATTTATTTTAATTGTTTGAAAAAAAATTATTTAAGCAGAGAAGAATCCGATGACAGCTAATGTAGGTGTTGAATCAGAGTGTAAAACTAAATGCTTTGTATTACTTTATCACACTGTACCTATAATTCTAAACTCTTTGATTAATTCACCTCTATTAAAAGAACAAGGTCAAAACTGCCAATTGGAGCACATTAGTGACATAGTGTAATATAGATTACATAATATTTGATTTTTAAATTTTTCAGCCATCTATAAAGAAAGAAGTAACGCATTACATGGAACAGGGACACTGGTTTCTGTGTCTTTATAATGATGATGGAGACCCTCAAGAAGTAGCCTTCATAGCAACTGTCGCCGAGGATATGACACACAATTGCCCCAATGGCTGCTCTGGTAAAGGCGAGTGCTTACTGGGGCATTGCCAATGCAACCCAGGGTTTGGTGGAGACGACTGCAGTGAAAGTGAGTTTTTTTGCTGCAATACTTTACCAGAAGCTAATCACTTTATTCTGGACGAACAGTAAAAATTTTTGCTATAAAAATCAATAATAACATTTTTTTTTACTAATACAGCCCTCAATAATCGAGTTTTCATAGATTGTTGTGAATATATGTACGTACATAAAAAAGTATAAAATGATTAAAGTTAACACTGTTATGCAACTTTGTTATTACACCACTCATTTCATTATAAAGGTAAACCAAGAAAAAAGATTGTTGCCATAATAATAAAATTTTGACTTACACACCTAACAAATCTTTGTCTATATTTTATTCATATTTAATATCACAGCTTTCATATGATTTATGATTTTCGTGACTGTGAAAGGGTGTCTTCAGCTTCTGATGATTTTATTTAATTTTTCAGGTGTTTGCCCTGTTTTATGTAGTCAAAAAGGAGAATATATCAATGGTGAATGTCAGTGCAATCCCGGTTGGAAAGGCAAAGAGTGCTCTCTGCGGCATGACGAATGTGAAGTTCCTGACTGTAATGGACACGGTCACTGTGTAAATGGAAAATGTGCCTGCATCAGAGGGTACAAAGGAAAATTCTGTGCTGAGGCTGATTGCCCCCATCCAACTTGTTCAGGGCACGGATTCTGTATTGAAGGCGCCTGCTTTTGTAAGAAAGGATGGAAGGGTGCAGACTGTGCCACCATGGATAAGGACGCCTTGCAATGCTTGCCTGATTGCTCTGGACACGGTACTTTTGATTTGGATACTCAGTCTTGCACCTGTGAAGCTCAATGGTCTGGTGATGACTGTTCCAGAGGTAATTATCATAAATCCAACATTCTTTTTACTAAAAAATGAATATTTATTACCCAATTGTTCAACAAAATTATCCAAATACCTTTGATTTGTGCATCACACCATATAAAATTTGAATTTGTAGAAGTGTGCGATCTGGATTGTGGCATTAATGGTTTCTGCGTTGGTGACTCATGCCAATGTAATCCTGGATGGTCTGGAAACTCCTGTTCGATGAAACTGTGCGACTCTCGGTGCAGTGAACACGGTCAGTGTAAAAATGGGACCTGTCTCTGCGTATCCGGATGGAACGGACGACACTGCACAATGGAGGGCTGTCCTGGAGGCTGCGGAGGACACGGATCTTGTCGATTCAATATGGAAGGACTGTGGGAGTGCAGATGCTTCGTCGGATGGGATGGACCCGATTGCAATACACTCAAGGAACAGAACTGCAATGATGGAAAAGACAACGATAAAGGTTTAGCAATTTTTCAATGTCAACATGAATAAGGAACATTTAAAAAAAATTCATTCTAATTTCCTACCACAAAAATATGCAAAAGTCATCCACAAGTTTTGAATGAATTATTTCAATTTGGCTTGTCCTTATTATTTTAAATATCTCTTCAAAAATTCAATATTAAACTGGATGTATCCAAAATTTTTAGATGGCCTTGTGGATTGTGAAGATCCAGAATGTTGCACGGATTATGTTTGCAATAGTAGTCAGCTATGCGTAATGGCCCCAACTCCTATTGAAATTTTACTAAGAAAACAGCCACCAGCTATCACGGCTTCGTTCTTTGAAAGAATGAAGTTCCTCATCGACGAAGACAGTCTTCAAAACTATGCTCGACAAGAGAATTTCAATGAAAGGTCAGTTTATTATTCCACATATCAGAAACAATTCATCACAGATTTTAAATCACGTGTGAGGATTGTTTTCTACACTTTATGCGCCTCTGTTTTAAGGTCAAAAGACTTTTGTTACTTTACGGATATATCTGTTTAAAATGCATTGTTGTGCCCCAGTCTTCAATCCCGATGTTTTCCACTTGATATGTGTGCGGGTATGAAACTGTTTGTCATAATTTCTGTTTACATGTCGATGAAAACCTCGTGTTAAAGTGCTCATCATTGTTCTTTTAAGTGTTTGTGTTTGTCTAATATCTAATATTATTTTATTAATTACTGTTTAACATACAGCCACAGATAATATATTCCATTTAACGCCGGCACATCGCATGTCAATTGATTTTTTTCATAATACATTTCTGATTTTATAACTTCCACAAACTTGCAAAAGAATTTATTATTTTTTTGTTATTTTAACTCTGATGTGGACTATATGGTCAAACTTGGTAAGTAAGTCTCGGGAAATTACAGAATTTCCTCAATATAGCAAATAATCACTTTTTTAATGATTTTCTAAAATCCCCAACAGACATTGAAGTGTCAAAAAGTATGAGAGAGGAAATAGTGTACTAAAATTTGCATTACTTGCTCCAGTTTCTTCAAAAAATACATCTCGGTATGCATAATAATTTTGAAATAAAAACCTCAGTTACTACGTTATATACCATCTCACAAGGCAATGTTATTTTATAAAAAACCTTCACCCTTGTCAATGATCCCAATGATTGGTTATTTCTATGATGCCATATACATGGTCCCATATTGTACTAGTACAACTTATTGTACATTCACGTATTTTCATAACAATAAAATCTTTATAAAAAAAATTATACTTGTAAGAAAGGATTTAGTGGGAAATACATACCTTGGATACATTAGTGCGATAAAAATTACTGCATTTCCATCCTCTATAAAACCAAGTTTGACTGTAATAATACAAAAAATAGTCTCGAATTTTTGTTCCGTATTATTACAATGTTGATAACAAAATGATTTAGTAAAGTCAGCTGCATCTTGTAGACTTGTTTAACATTATGGAGAAGAAATTATTACACTTGCAAGGAGTTTTTTTTTTGAACACTAAATTCTAAATTGAAAGTTGAAATACATTTGGCTATCATAATTGGTAATAAGTATCTTCGAAGAAAATTAATTTGGTATTTTTGTCACAATTCCTATGCTGCTCAGTGTCTTTTGGAATCAGTTCAACTCAAGGTAAGAGAAACATCGGCCGAATATATGTAAATATGATTTCAACGAGTAGATTGACCAAGTTTTGTTTTGACAGCGTGATCACACCTGCTTTCACAGTGTGTCGCATGAGTGTTGTGTGTCTCATTCTTTTCATATATATACCCTTGTTTATTGTGTCCTGTGAGTTTTTATTTGCTTAAATTATTTTGTGTATTCATTTACTAGTGAAATAAACATTTATTTATTGAAATATGCCATTATCATAACAGTCTATAAAATATGTACATATAAGATACTTTAGCGAAACGAATCGAGAAACAAAGATTTATGATAACATAATATGAATTGAATAATTTTTTACTTAATAATGCTTCATAAAACTTTGTTGTCCTCTATATTATTTCATTTAAATTTGTGATTTGTTGAAACGGAGTATTATTTATTTGAATTTGTTAGTCTTAGAATTGAAATGGTAGATTTGTAGAAAGATAAAAAATATCTACAGAAAATATCCGTTGAGTTTTAGTTTATAAGAAAACTTAAATATCATACCTTTAAAAGTGGTGAATATATGAATGATATTTATTTTAAATTTCATCATTAGCCCCCAGTTAAAAGTTCTCTACCCTTTTAAAAAGTGATGTGTTGACACCCCTACATCAATTTTGCACTAACTTTTCACATTACCTTGTTATGTGAGGTTCAACCGCTAGAATCTATTCCTTTACTTGATATATTTGTTCAATATGTATCCTTCAAAAAGTTTCATCTAATTAATCACCAGTGTATTAAACCACCATGAAAAAATATGTCCAAGATATAATCACCAATACCTTCCCTTCTGTATTCACTCTGCATCTTTACAATTGAAACATAATATATACTCTCATCACACCCAATGTTCACCGTAGGTTTATTAAAATATAGTAGATCATGTAGCTTTACCTCACAATACACAAAACAAAGTCAATCGTTAAGATGAAGAAAATAATGATTCCATGGTATATTTATCAAATTTGAATTTTGTACTTTTCCATGAGTTTTGTCGCTAACGACCCGGGTTTCGCCTTTCGAATTTCAAATTCAAACAATTCAAATTTGATATTGAAATTCCATCAAGCACCCTCAGTCGAAATACTTAAGTATATTTATCAATCAAGCATAATGGATGTGCTTTGAATTGTGCAAGATATCAAACAACTATGAAAGATAATCAATTATTCAATGTCATTTCATATAATATAAGTAGAAATAAATAACCATTAGCATGATATTAAAGAAGCTGTTGAAATTTATCACATCAGTAGTATACTAATAAAATCGTATTTTATGCCAAATCCATCAAAAGTTAAAAATATCTAAATCAAATATTTTAAGTTAACCAAGTAGGTTATAGTAACTGCCTTAATTATTTAAATGCTCTCAATCAACATGAAACAAAAAAATTAGTCACTAGTTAGATTCAAATATTTTGCCAATTTTGGTTTTGTTGAAATACCAAAATTGCCTTTGAAATGAAAAACATATTGCTCCAATTTCAGTATTCACAATTCTTCACAAAAGATTTGATATAACAATACTTCACATTGCACTGAAATTTATTTCGTTACAAACATAAAAACTTCACTGATTTTACACATTTTAAACAAACCATTTTATTGGTTCTTACTAGGAAGTCGACCTTGTAGAAGTAACTCATATTCATGCTACCACTTTGAAATCCGTATTCTAAATAGCAAAGGCAATAAATTTAAATTTTTATGAAATCAGATACCATGGACATTATTTTTTTCCTCCTGATATCTCACAATTTAGTCCAGTATCTAATTATGTGGAATAGACAGTTGTTTATATTTGATGTATGAACACATATATTGAATGATATTTTATTTACGATATAGCCGCTCTGGAGTGGTGAGAGGTCGTGTGGTAACATCGATGAATTCAGGACTAGTTGGAGTAAGAGTGAGCACCACACAGACCCTAGAAGGTTTCACCCTGACCCGAGAAAATGGATGGTTTGAATTGCTTGTCAACGGAGGTGGAGCTGTTACTCTACAATTTGGCAGAGCTCCTTTCAAACACACCTCACATGTTGTGTTTGTTCCATGGAACGAGGTTTGACATATGTTTAATTTAATAAGTGTTTGCAACAAGAATCAAAATATTAAATAATTGTCGCTCTAGTATGACGCCATTTTTTTATAATAATTTAGAGGAATTAGTATCATGATTTTCACTTTTGATAGCAATTATCTCCGGTGTTATATATATAGTAAAGTTGTTTTAAAACCTCTAAATCTTACATTTTATTGAAAAGCTACATTATAAATTTAACTGTATTTTTGAAGAATATTTTCACAAACATATTTTGCGAGAGCTAAGTAACAGTAAGCTTATTGATTTGATAATTCAATATTTTAATCTTATTTTAGGTGGTGATTATTGACAAGGTTGTGATGACCTTGAATGATGAGAAAGTCTCTTCTGGTCCACCGCAAGCCTGTCTGGCGCATGATTATGATGTGATGAAACCAGTAGTTCTAGCAACATGGAAACATGGATTCCAAGGTGGCTGCCCTGACAAGAGTGCAATCCTAGCGGAGTCACAGGTTTGTCATCATAATTAAAATTTGAATGATAAATCAAGAATAATTATCAGTATATTCAGTGGTGGTTTAAGCACATGCGAGGCCCCAGGCACCCCAGGCTCTTCCAATGTATATCTGCATATTGATTTAATTTGTCTTATACTGAATTCTTCTTTCAGGTTGTCCAAGAGAGCCTTCAGATCCCTGGCACTGGACTCAATCTCGTCTATCACAGTTCACGCGCCGCTGGATATCTCTCAACGATACAATTGCAGCTGACTCCTGAGACAATTCCTCCAACTCTCAATCTCATCCATCTCCGCATTACAATTGAAGGAATACTCTTTGAGAAAATCTTTGAAGCAGATCCAGTCATAAAGTTCACTTATGCATGGAACCGTTTCAACGTATACAGGCAAAGAATATACGGAGTCACAACTGCAATGGTGAAAGTTGGATACCAATACACCGACTGTAAGGATATCATCTGGAATTATCAAACGACCAAGCTGAGCGGCCACGATATGAGTATTTCTGAAGTCGGAGGATGGAATTTGGATATTCATCACAGATACAACTTCCATGAAGGTATGATCAAGATTTAATTTTTAACTTTATTAAGTTACCTCTATGTTTGATATATGAATGATTTTTACTTAATATCTGCATTCAATGTGGACCACATCGTTATGGAACACAAAACGTGTCTAATATGTATATACCTTTTCAATGCAGGTAAAGATGGGTGCCCGGCATGTAGCCAAATGGGCGACATGCTCCTTTCTTAATTTCTAGGCATATCAATGTCTTTCATGCTACAAATTCCCACCCACCCATATGATCCTAAAAATTTAAGCATAGTGAGCTAACTATTAGTCATGCCCTAGCTCCATCTTTATATTCTCACTCCCTCCAAGAAAATATTATTGAATATATTTTGAGAATTTGAAAGTAGATTTAGGTATCAATTATGCTTTTTTAATTTCTTACAGGAATACTACAAAAGGGAGACGGTTCTAACATTTATCTGAAACACAAACCTAGAGTCATTTTGACATCAATGGGTGATGGGCATCAAAGACCTTTAGAATGCGCCGGAACCTGTGAAGGCTCTGCTTCCAAAGAGAGACTTCTGGCTCCTGTGGCTCTGGCTGCTTCCCCTGACGGTTCTCTTTTCGTCGGAGACTTTAATCTTGTGCGGAGAATACTTACCGACGGAACAGTCAAGACTGTTGTCAGACTAAAGTAAAAATTACAAAACATTCACTCTTCACATAAAATACAACCATAGTAAAAATTGTATCACAGTGATTAATATTCTTTTATCTTTCTTGCAGCGCTACAAGAGTTTCATACCGATACCACATGGCACTTAGTCCATTTGACGATAAGCTATACATATCTGACCCAGAGTCCCATCAAATCATTGCAGTGCACAATCTGAAGGACTATACAGATCCGGAACATAATTGGGAAGCCATCGTAGGATCCGGAGAGAGATGTTTACCAGGTGACGAAGCCCACTGCGGAGACGGCGCTCTTGCTAGAGATGCCAAGTTAGCATACCCCAAAGGAATGGCCGTATCCACAGACAATATCCTTTACTTCGCTGACGGCACAAATATCAGGATGGTCGACAGGGATGGAATAGTTACGACCGTCATCGGAAACCACATGCATAAATCTCATTGGAAACCTATTCCTTGCGAGGGAACACTCAATGTCGAGGAAGTCCACTTGAGGTGGCCGACAGAATTGGCGATCAATCCTTTGGATAATACACTGCATATTATTGACGATCACATGATATTGCAGCTGACTCCAGACGGCCGAGTGAAAGTTGTGGCTGGAAGACCACTGCACTGCCCCAGCCCATCGACAGGATTCGACATAGAGCTCGCCACTCATGCGACTCTGATCATGCCCCAGAGCATCGCTTTTGGCCCCGCCGGAGATCTCTTTGTTGCCGAGAGCGATTCGCAACGTATCAATAGAGTTCGAGTCATCGGGACGGATGGTAAAATATCTCTATACGCTGGCGCAGAATCGAAATGCAACTGTCTCGAGAGAGGGTGTGATTGTTTCGAAGCTGATCACTATCTCGCATCGAGTTCTAAATTCAACACGATTTCGGCCGTGGTCGTCAGCCCTGACGGCGTAGTTCACATTGGTGACCAAGCCAACTACAGAATAAGATCGGTTATGGCAAGCATACCCGATCCCAGCGGATCCCGAGAGTATGAAATATTTTCACCGGAAACTCAAGAAATCTACGCATTTAATAGATTCGGGCAACATATTGCAACTAAAAATATTCTCACTGGAGAAACAGTGTACGTTTTTACTTACAATGTAAATACCAGTAACGGAAAACTCAGCACTGTCACCGACGCAGCAGGCAATAAAGTGTTTCTACTGAGAGATTATTCCAGCCAGGTCAATTCAATAGAAAATACTAAGGGACAAAAATGTAGATTGAGGATGTCAAGAATGAGAACTCTCCATGAATTGAGTACCCCCGATAATTACAATGTAACATTTGATTACCACGGACCTACCGGCCTGCTGAAAACTAAACTCGACAGCACCGGTCGCAGTTACGTGTACAACTATGATGAATTCGGAAGGTTAACCTCGGCAGTTACGCCAACAGGAAAAATCATAAGCTTAACATTTGACCTGAGCCTCAAAGGTGCCACCGTTCAAGTCACTCAAAATAACCGTAAACCAATTTCTATGCTCATCAAAGGTTCCAGTGTCATAACTAAGACAGGAGACGCCGAACATAGAACTATGGTCACAACAGACGGAAGCATCTCCACAATTCTTCCTTGGGGACACTCGATCTCTACTGATACGGTGCCTTACACGGTTCTCGCGGAAATCGATCCGCTATTAGGGGAAAGTTATCCAGTACCGGCGAAGCAAAGAACGGAAGTGGGCGGTGATTTAGCCAATAGATTTGAATGGAGATATTTCTTGAGAAGGTCCCAATCTGGCAAAGCCAAGAGCGGAAAATCGGTAGCACAAATCGGAAGAAAACTGAGAGTTAACGGAGAAAATTTGATAACCCTCGAATATGATAGAGATACTGCTAGTGTTGCAGTGTTTATGGATGATCGAATTGAGCTTTTGAACGTTACATATGATAAGACCGCCAGGCCTATCAAGTGGGGCCCCCGTAATGGTATATTCGCAGGAGTGGAGCTGGAATATGATAGATTCAGTCGATTAACCAGCTGGAGGTGGGGTGATCTCAGTGAAACATACGGATTCGACAGAGCCGGAAGACTCTTTGAAATAAAGTATGGAGATGGATCTTCGATGATATACGCATTCAAGGATATGTTCAGCAGCCTACCGCTTAAAGTGACCACGCCGAGGGGCAGCGATTATTTGTTGCAATATGACGATGCTGGAGCTCTACAATCATTGACGACACCCAGAGGGCACATTCATGCGTTTTCTCTTCAGACATCCCTCGGTTTCTTCAAATATCAGTATTTCTCACCAATGAACAGACATCCTTATGAAATATTGTACGATGACGATGGTCAGATTCTATCAAAGGTATTCCCTCATCAATCCGGTAAAGTGGCTTATGTCTATGACAATTCAGGAAAATTGGAAACCTCACTGGCGGGATTATCATCCATTCACTACACCTATATTGAATCATCTCAACTGGTGAAAAGCATTGAAGTCATCGAGCCAAATTATGAGCTTAAACAAGACTTTAAATACCATGCAGGTATACTGAAAGATGAAAAGCTCAAATTCAACAGCAAGAGTGGACTAAATAACGGTCACTACAAATACCAATACGATGGAAATGCTAGGCTGTCTACCATCGAAGTGAACATCAATGGTAAGGAACAACCACCTCAACGCCTGAAATACAACCAGAACTTTGGCATGTTGGAGGGTATCAGCGACTTGAGAATTTACAGAAACACCTTTAATCGATCCGTAATGCAAGACACCAGCAAGCAGTTCTTCACAATCACCGATTACGATGACCACGGTAGAATCAAAACGATACTCATCAATATAAAAGCTTACGATGTCTTCCGTCTCGAGCTAGAATACGACTTGAGAAATAGAGTGAAAACTCAAAAGCTTATGGTCGGGAGAGCGTCTTCCACTGACAGAATCACCTATAATAATGACGGACACGTCATGGAAGTAGTGGGTAGCAGCGATTGGAAATACGTCTACGATGAGAATGGTAATGTGATTGGGGTGATTCAACAAGGAGAAAAGGTTTCTCTAGGATATGATAGCGGAGATAGGGTTGTTCAATATGGTGATGTAGAATTCAACAGCTATGACGGTCGAGGTTTTGTTGTGAGACGAGGAGAGCAGAAGTACCGCTATAACTCCAGAGGTCAACTCATTCACGCTTTCGAGCGGGATAAGTTTCAGTCGTGGTATTTCTATGATGACAGGGGCAGAATCGTTTCATGGAAAGATGATAAAGAGAATGTTACCCAATACTTTTATACAAATCCTACAACGCCTGACTCCCCTACTCATGTTCATTATCCAAAAACAGGAAAGACTTTCAGATTCTTGTATGATCAAAGAAATGTTATCATCACTGTCGAAACCAGCGAGCAGCGGTTCTATGTCGCCTGTGATCAAAACGGTTCTCCCATGGCACTATTTGATACTAACGGAAATATAGTTAAAGAAATTAAAAGATCGCCATTTGGAAAAATCGTCACTGATTCAAATCCTGACTTTTATCTACCCATCGATTTCCACGGAGGCATATTCGACCCTCATACAAAACTTGTTCACATCAATAGGAGGTTATATGATCCTTCGGTAGGCCAATGGATGACACCTTCCTGGGAGCATTTGGCAACTAAGCTCAGTACACCTACGGACATATTCATATATCGATTCCAAAACAATGATCCCGTGAACAAACAACAAAACTTCACATACATGACAGACTTAACTAGCTGGCTGAAACTCTACGGATATGATTTGGACAAAATGATTGGCTCAAAATACACAGCAAATATGATCTATCAGCCCATGGCCACTGTTACGTCGCCACAGCTAGCTCCAGATTTCGGAGTTATTTCAGGATTACAATGTATTAATGATAAGGTGAGTTAAAAATCTTTAAAATTTATAAGCTCATAGAATGTAATGTTTGATAATCATCAACTAAAAATTTACTTTTACAATTTGGTATGGATTTGATTGATGTTATAAAGTTTTTTTAAAATAGTTATGTAACAAATTTGAATTGTTTTCCATGAGTTTTGTTGCGAACGACCCGGGTTTTGCCTTTCGCCATCTGACAGTCAGTTCAAGTATATAAGATATTGAAATTCCATCTAGCACCCTCAGTCAAAATCCTAGTTATGTAACAATTGTGTTTATTTACTGTGAATTTTTAAAATATATTTTTATTTTTGACATAACTATAACTATAATTAAGTAAGTAAAACCATTTAATTTAATACTTTTCCAAAAATTCTAACGATATATAATAAGTGAAAACCATTTATACTTTTACAGATAAATGATAAGTTTACGGACTTGAGTTTCGTGCCTGTTCCACTATTGAAAATGGAACCCAAGACCAGAAACCTGCTGCCGAGAGTGGCATACCGACGAGCAGTATTTGGGGAAGGCCTGCTGATATCAAGATCAGGTGGACGCGCCCTGGTGAGCATCGTAGAAGGAGTAAACGGAGTTGTGCAAGACGTTGTCACGTCCGTGTTCAACGATTCCCATTTCTTAGATCTGCACTTCAGCATCCACGATCAGGACGTCTTTTACTTTGTGAAGGACAACGTTCTGAAAGTGCGCGACGACACTGAGGAGCTGAGGAGGCTCGGAGGGATGTTCAACGTGACACAACACGAAGGCGGGGAGCAAGGAGTGGAGGTCCGCTTGCATGGAGCTGAAGCCGTGGTGGTGCTCAAATATGGGGTGGACCCCAAGCAAGAGAGAGCTCGCCTTGTAAAACACGCTCACAAGCGCGCCGTTGAGAGAGCATGGGAGCAAGAAAAGGCCCTGGTGGCGGCAGGTTGGGAAGGTCGAGCACCGTGGACGGAAGAGGAGAAAGAAGAGCTTATCGCGCATGGAGTGGTGGATGGATGGTCAGCGCAGGACATTCATTCTACGGCCCTCTTCCCGCAGTTGGCCGACGATCCGGGCAATGTGGCCTTCGTGAGAGATGGCCGACGCAAACGTAGGAAGAGTGGCCGGTCACACCGTCGTCGTTCCTGATTGCTAGGCCTCCCCGAAACCCTCAACTACGCCTCTCAACTCGAAAACCGGCCTCTGGACGTCTAATTTTGAATAAGATGTCATAATTTCAGATGCCACTGTTCCCGATTCTCCTGTTTGCAAAATGATAGGAGACAAGTTGACAACCCGAAGTGACTGTTTTATCTCCGAGAGACTGTTAAAGAGTGGAGTTTTTTTTATAAAATGTGTACAGAATGAGAGCGAGACTTTTGGACGTTAATGAAATTGTTTTTACGCAGTCGCAGCTTTCAAAATGAAGGGACGTTTAAGAATGACAGCCGAAAGGCACTCGGAGGTTGAATAATTTTCCACATATTTATTCACTATTATATGGCCGGTGCTTCTGAACGGGAGGTCCGCCGACTAGTCAAAGAAAAAATCGAGGAGAGATATATTATTATTTAACAGAGATAAATATTTAATCGTAATTCTTAATTTCGCTCCTATGATATTTTTTCTAACCTTAGGATACTGAATTCTTTTTATTTTTTTATCTATCAGAATTAACATAGAAAATGAATTATTTGTACCTAAAAACGCGACAGCGCGTTTTTTAATTTTATATGCTTTTCATGTTAGGTTTTCAAATGTATAATCTCTGATATTAGCGGTAAACACTTAATATTACTACTTATAAACACACTCACATCGCAGTATGAGAGGCGATGTCGATGTTTTTTAATTTAGCTGCATTTATACTGAATACTGACCGCTGTCAATGTAGAAATAAATATGAACACCGTATAATAAAATCAATGTCTTATGCGATTATCACATTTTCCTGTATCGAATCATAATATCCGCATAGCCGATTGTACCGTTTAGAATAAATATTTTATTGGGAACGCTGTAAATAATTTTTCCTGAAGCACTCTGTAGGAGCTACGCCGAGTTTTATTGAGTTGATGGTTTTTTATTCCGATAGTTAATGCATATATTAAATTTTAAACATTCTGTTATGATGACATGCATGTGATGTGCAATAAAAATTTCTTAGACTAGATTTCAAATTAGAATAATCTAGAATATCCAAATTTATGGTGTTTCGTCAGGAAGAATAACTGTTTATTATTTCATCTGTGGTGTCAGAATATAATTTAGATGTAATATTGTATGTTTGTCCGTCGCGAGGGAGGGCTCCGAGAGATATATTTCTACTACACCGTTTATATATATAAAATATATATATATAGAGATTACGGCAGACAAAACTGCCTTACGGTTAAGTGATATTTTTTTGCAAAATGTGACTAAACAAAGCAATACTTTGTAACTTATACGTCTTATTCAATATACTAAGCTAAGTGATGTCTCTATGTCTGCGAGAGTTGCTTTAGAATCTCCATCGGAGGTATTATCGCAGCTTTTTAAGACGAATTCCAAAAATGGACTAGTTTTGTTTTCATGTTGTAAAAATTTATTGTACATAGGTACTTAATCTTAATTGTATAAATTACGATTACTTCTTTTGTACATATCTTTGTGTTGAAGATTATTTAAAGATGAAACTAAATGATATTATTATAAAATGATCTTTAGGAACGCCACGGATAGCCTCGGTTGAAATATTGAATGGTTATCACATTCAATGCGAGGGCGCGAATCGATCGCGGCCGAAGCCGGACCGTGCAAAGTAATCCTGTCAGATGTATAGCTAGCCTACCGTATCCATAGACAATGACTAAAGAGTAATCCGCATGAGATTGGAAGGATGAAAGGGATAGTATGTTTGTTCATAGGCATTATTCTAATGGAATATGTAATAAAACAATAAATTTACTTACTTATAATATGAAGATGTATTCATTTCTCTTTTTAATATCATCAGAACAATTTCCACATAATTTGTAAATCCATATTAAATTGTTGGACATGAAAAGTTAATGCGAGTTTCACACTCGAAGAGAACTTCAAAATGATTTAACACATTTTAGGACAATTTGGGAGGAGAAAGATAATTTTTATACAGTACACTAGTCAATCGGTATAAACTTAATATCTACCAATCATGAATAGAAATTTGCTCACGTGTAACAATAAGTACATAGAAACATTATACTTACAAAACACAACAACTTGGCGGTAATAACATGGCATTAATACTATAAAAAAACAGTTCAGTGCATATTATTTAAAACAATTGTAAAATGGAATAATGTCATTAACTACAGCTACATCGAAATACAAATAAATTAAAATCGCACACTTATCAGTTTTGCAACTATACTCTCTATCAGTGAACTATTTATACAGAATAGACATAAATTTCCTCAAAATATCATAATTCTAAGCCATACCGTTAACAGCATTTAAATAAGCGATTAAATTTGTGCCTAAATACATTACATGGTAATCAAAAAAACCATTGAGAAGATGTAATTATTATTATGGGTTAATAATTGATAAAAAGTTAAATAACAACTGAAAATGCTGACATGAGGATTAAATGTCATAGACTAGAATTGCAGCAGAAAATTCATTCACCACATGTGTGTTTCACGGATTTCACTGATGATCTGCCCTGCTCTCTGCAATGCCTGGAAACAAATTATCATGACGAGGAAAGTGAGTATAAAAAATAAGAAAGGTTAAAATTCATGACAAACTTCTACCACAAAAAAATATTCACTAAAAGAAACTTTTTCCAGCTAGCCTTGTTACCTTTTGTCAAGTTGTAATTTTTTTTTAGTTACATTTTTATTATATCTCACATGAACGAAAAAAAGTTATATAAAATTTAAAATAACTTTGATTATTCCACGTATTGTGCTACTAACTGTGACACGTGTTTCGCTTCTTTCAGAGGCATCTTCAGACTATCGCAAAGTTTGCTTCAGTAATTGATTCTAACATTTTAAATTATGAAATTACAAAATGGATTACGGGTTTTTTTTTCCTTCTAAAGGAAACAAGGAAGGGGTGATAGAATCAAAACAATGCAATCACATAATGGATACTAATGAGGTGCAATCAATCAGATTGGGATTTTTCCTTTATAAGGGAAGCAAGAGAGGGGGTTATAGAAACGAAACAAAGCAAACAAATAAACATATTTCTAATGACGTTTTAAACATTACAATCTATTAAACTATAAACTAATGAGCTGCAATCAATCAGATAGGTTAGTGATTACTCTATTAATTGGAAACAATGTAAGTAATGGTGAGGCATTGCATAGATTGCATTGTTTCCTTTAGAAGGAAAAAAACCTGTAAACCATTTTGTAATTTCATAATTTAAAATGGTAGAATCAATCTTTTCATTACTTAAGCAAACTTTGCGATAGTAAGTCTGAAGATGCCTCTGAAAGAGGCGAAACACGTGTCACAGTTAGTAGCACAATACGTGGAATAATCAAAGTTATTTTATATTAAAATGAACTTCCACAAAGTTACCGCCGAAACCATCAAAAGTATTAAAAAAAGTTATTATTATTTTCAAAAATAATCTGTAAGATTTTGCAAGAGACCACTCAAAGGGTTAAGGATGATAGAGTACAAAATAAAATACCTTGAGCATGTCGCCTGCTTCTTTGCGCCTCTGCGCAATATGCTCCGACTCGTTCAATAGTGATTCGGCTTGATCAGATTTGTAAAGATGCGTCACAAGCTCCGACTGAAGATTGTCTTGTACATAGTTGACAAGGAAATGCATAACGGCCTTTGGTACAGAATCTTGTATGGACTTTCGTACAATGTAAAAGTAAGATTTGATCAGTCGTTCTAGAATAAAATATGGTAATTTGATTAGTTAAAAATTCGTCCACATGTATTTATATTAGATTACAGTAAAAGTCCGTTAATTCGAAATTCAAGAGACCAGATTTCCCAAAAAAATTCGAATTACGAATTACGGGATCAGTATGAAAAATTGAATTTTCGCGGCAATTGTCGACGGCTTGGAACATCGCGGCCATTTTTTCGATTTTTATGGACCAAATAAATTCAAATTACGCAATCACTAAGAAAAAAGAAATTTTCGCGGGAATTGTCGACGGCTTTTAACATCGCGGCCATTTTTTCGATTTCTTTTATGGATCAAAAAATTTACGCGATCACTAAAAAAATTGATTTTTATAGACCAAAAAACACTAAAAAATGAATTTTCGCGGCCATTTTTTCGATTTTTTTTATGGACAGGCATTTCATAAGAATAAAAAACAGTTAACATATTTGATTTTTAGTCACTTATATTTAAGGTATTCGCGCGTAAAATAGAATGACGTTTAGGTAGGTATATACTTATAAAAATGAACCATTGTAGTGAAGTTAGGTACATACTAATATTTGAAGTGTCACTTGCACCAATGTTATAAATGCTCGAATTCGATTTTGACATACGATACTTCACTTTAAATATAGATGTCTCACTTACACTGATGGTTTACATAAGCTTTACTCTTCAAAACAATGTGTTGACTAACTTTTAACCTAACAAACTCACGAAATTATCAAAATTTCGAAATTGTTGAACTGTCAAAATTTCGAATTACAAGAAATCGTATGTACATTTTGGCGAAAAACATTACGAATTACGAATTAAGCGATATTTCGAATTAACGGTACATTTTACTATGAAAAGTCAATATTGGGACGAGCAAATTATGAAAATTTCGAATTACGAATTATCGTTGTTCGAATTAACGGACTTTTACTGTACAATTATTTCAAAAGAATAAATCATTTTCAATATCAGGAATGGTTTAGCTCCATCAAAAACATTTTCAAAATAATCCTGGTATTGGGGATTTAGTATAAAAGTAAATGGTTTTGTAAACAAGGGAGACAAAAACAATATCGTACATTTTATGAATCCGTGTTTGTATCGAGATACATTTTATTGTATTCCTGATGTTTAACTTTACTTTTTGCCTTCCCACCAAGAATTGACAGTTGATATAAAAAGTAGTTAAAAGTTATGTTGTGTCTACCGTTAAAAATAATGCAATACACATTGCTTGCCACCGAAGATTGAATCTTTACTGCATGCATGTAAGCATCTTTAAAATTATATTTGAAGTAATGTCACTCACCAATGATATCACAATCGTACTGTTCTCTGTCAGACGAGTTTACGTGATGTAATCAAAGGAACTTCGGGAAGTAAATTAACTGGCTTCTGAGGACTCATTATCTTATTTGGGTCCATCATGCCGTTGGTCATACCATCGTTCATGTGATGCCTGGCAGATGATGCTGGGCCATCCAGGGCATTAGGAAACTGTCAAGAGAAACAATTTTCATAAATAACAAACCAAATTAAAATGTTTTAAGAAAGTCTTAGGCTAAGTTCACAATAGAAAAATCAATTTATGAAACCGCAGCAGAAAAAGATGATGCTGATAGCTCAGTTACAAGCCTGGTAAAATATTTCCAGAATACCTTATTTTACAAATAGGCCCTTAATAAATTCCTGAATAAAAAAATATTTTATTAGGTAGCTAAAATAAACATTTTGTAGAAATACGAAAGCATTTGTAAAACTTGTATTGAAAATCATTTTGAATGGTTGGCAATTACTACACTGTTATCTTAAAAACAATGACAATGTGAGTTCTATTAGGACATTCCTATAGCTCAAATTAATATCACATTTCGTGACATTGGTGTTATGCGTACCGAGTTTGGTGGAGTTTTCCCAGATTTATTTCTAAAGAGAGGGCTGCCGTTTCCGCTATCAATCATCGACGAACCTTCACTGCCTTTCAACAATCCGGAGACCAGGGTGGCTTCGCGATGGAAGTCGGGATGCTTCGTGTTTATGTAAGCCAATTCGATGGCAACTAAATTCTCCACCTGCAGAAATAACACATTTTAATTTACAATGAGCCAATTTTGAAATAGTTTGAAATTGCATTTAAAAATAAAATAGTTAGATGCAGATTGAAAAATTATTATAAGGAACAGATTTGTAGTTTTTATATCAGAATAATAAATAGAATAAGAACAAACCATAGAATTCGTAAATGGCACTCTAGTTCTAAGAAGTTGAGTGACAACATCTAAAATACGTTGATGCAAACGTGGAAATCTTAGCATTTCTTGTTGTACTTCAGTTCCACAGTGTTGCACGATGCGCTGCATTTCTTCGTGGACCTATAGAATAAAATCTGTTTTAGAAACATTCAAGAACCTTAAAACGATTTTTCAACAAAATGAAGCAGGTCAGTCAGTACGGCTGATTGCATCAGGCTAAACATAATAATATGGTGTAAAAATAGCAATTTATTTTAATTCTACAGAAATTATTTTATATATGTATTTGTTGATAGCTATTTCGGCTTACGCCATTGTCAGAACTATCAGAAAATTCTGACGATGGTGTAAGCCGAAATAGCTATCAACAAATACATATATAAAATTATTTCTGTAGAATTAAAATAAATTGCTATTTTTACACCGTTTAATGGAGTTCTACCAAGTAAATGCCATTTCAATTGCTAAACATAATATTTAATATGCTTGATCTATTATTGCAAAAGATGATTCAATTCTAATAAATATCAAAGATAGAACAATTTTATGTACTCGGTGACTATTTTTTCCTAGTTTGCCATGAGTCTATCATAAGCAAAAAGACAGTAATCATTAACATTAAAAAAAAAAAAAAACTATTTCAAATGACACAGAAGAAAATAAAATTTACAATGATTGAAGTCACTGATTGATTATCTTTCATCGCTAAAAATATGAATTTTGCTGCTGGCTGTCTTTTTTACTTGTTTACTTTTTTAAAAAATACTTACACTACAAATTGAACAATTTGTTTTTGCACTACTTGCAATAATATATTTTGTAAAAATCACAACCAGTTTTTCAAAAAAGGTTTTCTATTTCTCATTTTAATCTAACAATATATGTTGAGAATGCTTCTTGATATAGTAGCTAAGCAATGGAAGTTATTCAAAAATTAGATTAGAGATAAATTCTATACCAGTTCAACACAGCGAAGAGATGGATCCTCCAAGCGCCGAATCTGTCTCTTCACAAGTAATTCAAAGGATACTTCCGGAACAAATAGTGCAGGACGTGGACCAGTTGCATTACGAATGGCAGTCAAAATATCCATTTTAGTGAGACCTTAAACAAACACGCAAAATTATATAGAAACGATAGATAGGATACGCCCACGGATCTGAAAATAATTTTGCTGAAGAGCTAAAATTTATAGAAAAGTTCTTTACAGCTTGAGAAAATGGCATTGGCAAATGATGTGAATGACGAATTTCTGATTTATTTAGTCACTTATTCAGTTATTTTGATTGATCAATTCATTGTACTAACATACCAAACGTGTGTGATGAATCTTTGTCTTTCCCGGTTAGGTTAATCACACAATGGGTGAAGAGGTGTGAGGAAGATTTAAGGGCAAGGTGATGTTTGCTCTTTATCCTATTGGCACATACACGAGCGAAACTTTGTGATGGATAGAGAAATATCCACCGCACACCTAGTTCACATGCATGTACATCAAAAGAAGTTGTGTTTTGTCTGCTCCCTAGAGCTCCATAGAGCATACCTTAACTGGTTTCTCAATGAGAACTCCTTGATACTCAGTTATTCAACCTTTTTTTTCTAAAGAGAGTAGAGATAGTACAGAATCAGCAATTAGCTAATTAATCTCGCTTTGCCCCATTTTTAGGATCAGATGAGTGGGAGGGAATTTTAGACATCACAGACATGCATGCCTTCAACCAGAAATCAATTTATGAAACTGCCTGTACTGAGATACGAACCTCTATTCGAAGAATGTTGACACTCAACCATAAGTGATTTAGACAAAGAAAATCAAGAAGTCAAAATAAAATGACAATAAAAATTGACAAATGTAGCAAACACCCTCTTTTTCTTACCAACTAATGGATGAATAGAGTCAAGGGTTCGGCCAAAAGTCTCATGGAAGATGTAACAGATCCTGGCGCCACCGCATAGTTCCGTTGTCTCGATGTTTCTAGCGGTGCCTTCGATGGTTGAGCAATAAGCGCTTGCGAATTTGGTAATTATTTGCAAGAGCGTTTGTGACTTGTCAGACACATCTTCTCCATAGGAATTGAGGAGAGATTGAAATTGTGATACCATAACATTTACTCTAACCTAAAAATAATACAAAATATTATAAAAATTACAAATTGTTTTAAATTTGCTAATAAAGTTTATTTTTAATCGAAAACAAATAATATATGATAACCCTCATGTACACAAAAAAAATTATCTGCATTTGAAGATTGATAAAAAAAATACAACTACATATAGATATTGATTAAATCTAATTACAGATATTGATACAAATCCAATTATAGATATGGATTTAAATCTAATAATAGACATTGATTTAAATCCAGATACTACTGAATTTCCATTCAATTGATCCTTTCACTTCAACAGGTCAAAATATTGGCTCTGCACTCTTTTATTTTATTTTATAGGTAAAAAAATTAAAATATATTTATTTTTATCTATGACACGTTGGATACGGGGAACGTGGAATTCGTGTCATTTTTCTATGTGTTTTGATTTCCCATTGAATAACAAACACATCATTGAAAATACACAAAAAAGACACATTCTCGGTTATTTATTTAAAAATAACGTTATCCAGAGTTGAATACAAAAAATACTGCACAAGCAATAAAAAATATTAATTGATTCAGTAATTACTTTGTCAAAAAAAAATATATATCAAATTACCTAATATTGTATAAAACATGAACATCAATAATTTTAGCCAAATATATTACCTTGAGATCTGGTAGACAATCACGAATATGATGCATTAATAGTCTATTAAGTGTCTTTGCTAAGTATGGTGTTCCATTCCTACTAGCAATGGTAGGATATTTTCTTTGCAGGAATGAAGCCTCATCTTTTAGTGCGTCCTAAAATAAAAATCAATTGCATTTTAACTAATTAACTAATCTAACATGTCAATTAGTTTAATTACAATAACTGTGTTATCATAGCGATATATCAGTTTTAGGGGTCTGCATTATCATCTTAACCCTTTATATGCAAGAGAAAATTTTGATCCATCACACGAATAGCAATAATATAGTTTTTTGACAATCATGATTGATAGTAAAATAGTTAAAAGGCTCCACTGAATGATTGCTTCTATGAGGCTTTTCAGCACAAGCTAAGTTTCTGGTGCTATAAGGGTTAAGTAATGACTATAAATTATTTTTTATTAAGTGGAAAGATTGACTGAATGCATTTTAATGAATTCTCAATTTATTATCAAATTAATAATCACTAATATCAGTTCCACAATATTATACTAGCACAAAATCACGTTTAGATTTTTTGTGATTAGAGATATCAAAAGAAAATAATATCATAATCATGTTTATTTTAATATAGCTAAGTGTTCTAGTCTTATCTAATTGTGGTCAGCTCGGTGAACTGTTATTTTGATAATATGAATCAATGATAATCAATTTATTGACTGTGGGTATAAATTTAAAAAACTTATTGAACCATCAGTTTGAAAGTGAAAGGTGTAAGAGTTGCTAATATATAGTGATTAAAAACTATTTCATTGAATGTAATTAAACAACAATAATTACCGTTATAGATTTGTTATCTATGATGTCTTGTTGTGATCGGTTTACCACACCAATAATACCAAGTTTTACAGGAATAACACGTCCGCAGAGAATATCAATGGCGTCAGTACCTGTGAAGTAATTCAACAAGGATATTCATAACAAGTTACAAGATAATAAAAATAGCTACATTAAATGCACAATAAATTTATAGCAACTAAGTAAAAATGGCATACCAGCGTCCATGAGATCCAATTTGGTGACAACTGCTAAGGTACGTCTGCCATCGGGGTCCACTTCTTTGGACATTTTAATACTTTCACTGGTGGCCATATCTGTATTGGCTGAAGTAACAGCCAAGATGATTGAATTGGGATTTGAAACATATTTTATGATGAGATTCCGAATTTGTAACTCAATATCTTCAGGTTGATCCCCAACCGGTATCTATAAATAAATTAATTGGTTAAATGAATATTTTATCATCAAATCATTCATTATTATTTTCATATCAAATGTCAAAGGTATGTGGTAAAATTATCCAGTAGACCAATTATAATAGTCTGCGTCGCCAGTCATACATTGCAAACATTATTTATTTTCTAAACTGACATAGTCACATTACAATACTCAATTCAATAATATCAATCTATATTTCCAAAATATTCCAATAGAGTAAAATTGTTATTTTTGTGGCGTATGGACGGATAATGTTACAAAATGAACCTCGATGAATGGTATAGTACTTTGTAAGTCGAAAGTTCTGCAATTTGATATGCTTAATCTATTTACTTTTAGCACAATGTTTAGGGAGTGCACAAAATTTTACTAATTGGCCATCAAATGCGAAATAATAATTTAATTATTAAAGTAATCAAAAGTGCCCATAAACAAAGTGTTAGAATAATTAGAATAATTAGCTTTCAGTTGAAAATTAATACATGCAATTGTATATTTGTAATAACTTATAATCAATGAGGTGTTCAGTAGAACAATTCGAAAAGCATTCATAAAAAATGCAAAGCAATAAATGTTCACTCACTTTCTCATACCAAGGTTCATTTACACAAATGACATTGAACTGATATGAAAAAATTGAATATTTTTACCCAACTGCTTAAGCAATACATAGTCGTGTAAATAATGTTTTGCATATTACTGACTATTCAAAATTTGAATGCAAAATGGTACCTTAGTTATTCCAGGCAGATCTACCAGAGTCAAATCAATGACTCTGGTAGAGTAAATTTTAAGACTTATAGGATCTTCTGAGATTCCTTTGTTGCTTCCTGCTTTCCGATCGGTCTCTTGCTCGATTTCGCGACGTATAGCATCAAAATCACTGAACACTTTTTCTTTGGTATGTAAAAATTTTCCCCATTCTTGCAGATCAACGGTGCCTATGAAAGAAATAAGACAAGCATTACACCCCAAGTAGGTTATTTGATGTATTTCAATACACTCTCATCAATTAAAGGTTATTAATTAATTATGTAATATTAATGTGAACCCAGAAGATTCATTGAAAAAATAAATATCTTTCAACCCTTTGAGTATCTTATATGCATTCCAATAATACCCCTCGCCTTTTTCAAAAGAAAAACATTTCTGCTCTGCAATATTTCATCAAGTTTCATGTTCGACGGTCATGCAAAAAGGAATCAAATGAGCAATACAATTATCTGACTAATTTATCTATCATTGTTGAAATTGCTTTCGACATATTAATGTATGCAATTGTGAAGAATGATGAAATTACAAATGTACAAATAAAGAAAAATTCTACAATATCATTGAAAATTATAAAAAGTGCCCATGGCCAGATTTCTAGGGTTATAATTTTATAGTAGAACAAACAGCTATATATTGCCAATGCGTGTAATAGTCAATACAAACTCACAAAAATTGAAACTCACTAAAAGCTCAATATTTGCTAATATGACAAGATTTTTTAATTGACATACAGGTGGTAAAGGCTTGTGTTATAATGATGCATTACAAAAACAAGGGACACAATTCAGTACAAGCCTGCCTCGCTATTCGCGGGGATCTGTTTCAGAGGAATAAATGCCGGTAATATCAAAGTTTGGCATTGATTTAAAAAGAATGTTTATATTTAAGTTTACAGGGGAATAGCAAGACATTTCTTAGGTTTGAACAGACACATAAAACTTCAGGTCAAAGAATATAACAAAGATTAACAGCCATACATACTGTATTCGCAACCAGTTGCATTCTGAGAAGCAAGTTATATCTTACTACTTATAATTAATTCATCTGCTTTCACTAGCATCTATGGTCGCATGAAATAACTTGTCTATATCACAACAGCGGCTACAGTCTCACACATTATCAATAATATAAGCACAATACGTTTTCCGGTTTTCAAAACTCTGGTTTTTGATAATTTTATCAAAACATTTTTCTAACATTGAAGAATTCTGTTTTCACACGTCACATTTGCACAAAGTATTTTATTTAAAACTGTCTTAAGATATTTAAAGCCTTAACAAATATTCATGTGCCAAATGCACTGACACGTAAATCTTCTCTCTTCCTTTTCACCCCCCTCCCCTTCCAGTCAAAAATTCAGTAAAATCCAAATGCATATAAGTGGTTGTAATTGAATGACTTAAAACTGAATTTTGGTGTTCATTATAGATGGACTGCAAATAAGCACAACCGCGAATAGCGAGGTATGCCAAGTTTAGTAAATGCTATGTTTAATGGCGAAACAAATCTGACCAGATGATAATCATGAAGCACAACAAACTCAAAACGTGTGTTATACCTGATTTTGTGGGAAATATACCATTTAAGATGCGTTGAGGTAATGACCCACCTAGAAAAAGATACTTTCTTTTCATATAAAATTTTCCATTGACACGCAACCTTATCAATATAACCTGCATTACTTTACAGACTATTTAAACATACAGGCAAATTTTATGTCTCAACCGTTCTGAAATATTTTAGTACAGTGAAACCCCGATTCTACGTTTTTTAAGGGACCGTATAAAACAAGCGTTAAATGCGGGAAAGTTTTATATATGAACTAAATGCCGGGACTATAGAAAATGAACGCACCACGCGGGAAAACGTATAATGCGAGAACGTAAGATCGGGGTTCCACTGTACACCTAAAAAGTGACAAAGGATTTGATACACAATTTCAAAAATTAATATCTTCTGGACTCTAACCACATTCAACAATAGTCAGTCTGACAACCATATCAAATACAAATATTTTAACTGACAACTCAGCAGCAAATGTTCAATTGAACAATACAGAAGAAAGATTTCCAAGTAAGATGGAGGATTTGACAGTTAAATAGCAACAATCATATTGAATAGACATTTGTGTAAAATATTATGTATGCAGGACTGCAAATCGGGCCAACCTACCTAATAATATGTACCGATTAGATATAACAAAAGCATACTTCATTCTCAAAGAAATAAGTCAATAAATATTTCTTACCTTCTTCGGTCGATCGGTGCTCCTTGCTTTCTTTTGGCGAGTAAATTAATTGAAGAACGAGAGGTCGCCTTGTGACTATACCAGTTCCGCGGGGCAAAAACGAGCGCCCCACAAGACTTTCAATCACAGAACTCTTTCCGGAGCTCTGAAATTCAAAACCAATCAATCAATTTAAGTTTGACCTTAGCACTGCTGGACGATCACAACAAATAAGCAAAATCACTGCGACTTTTTCAAGACAGCAAATGGCAAATATCTTAATACTACCACATTTACACTCTAATCACTAATATTAAATAATTAAGGGTTTTATTACATTATTATGCAACCCAATATCAAATATATATTACCTGAGTACCCAAAACGACAATTTGGGGTAGTTGAATAGCATCAGCTCCGACTGTGTTGAATACATCTTGTAATTTATTAATTACAGGAATTAGTGCTTCCATTATATAGTTTACAAACTAATACGAAATAAAAGCACTGGCTATTATTTCTCTACGTGAAAGCCTAAATTCAGGAAAATATTTTCAAATGATCACTTCTAACCGACAGAGAGCAGCCATGTTAGATTTACTAGGTGGAATGTGTTGCCACCAAAACAAATATTTTAATATGATGTCACTTATATTTATTTTTCTTATGAAGTCAGTCACAAACGTAACAAATAAAATTGAACGCTTGGTTACTTTAGCATGAATAAGTGTACAGTTATCTTTTTTATAACGTTATCCGTTTATTAATTAATGGCATGTCTCATCCACTTCATGAAAAATAAACTGGAACAAATAGTTTCACGTTAAAAATGTATCGAGCCTTTAACAACATTTTAAAATAAAGATATTTCAAACGTAAAAGATATTTGGCATGTTTGTAGGATTATTTTACGACTTTTATGTAGGTATGATTAAATATATATTTTTCATTGCAGATGTTCGATAAATTCAAAAATCTTTGATTTTGCCGTTTTTATAAATTTGATGAAAAAATAATTCTTTGGCTTGGGACTATCAAAATGAATGATTTTTACAAAAACACTTTCTTGAAGTTTTCATTATTTAAATATTATTTGAGTTCAAATCAATCGTCAAAATACTCACGGAAAGAAACACTAAAAAAGGAAAGCAAGACATAAGTAGGAAATAAATGTTTGGCCAACAAATTGAAAATTGCAAAGTGTATATTTTCATATTGCTACATGCTAAACATTTACAATATATATATTAACTTTTCATATTCTAACGTCCATGCTGTGTTTAAATTCAAAGGAATTCAATATAAACCATTTCAATGGTAAGTAACAAATTATAATTTTGATAAACATCAAAAAACCCCTGGCATTGCATTTAAGTCTTAGGTTTGATTTGAGATGTAATTTGTGTTTCATGGCTGGGCATCATTACGATCATTATTAACCCATTGGTTAATAATTTATCTATCAACTAAAAATTAGTTACTTACCACTGACATGGTTTAGTTTTAATTTAAAGAATTATTTCATTTCTATCATCCAATATTGAACCATGAGCTTTTTCATAGCAATCTTGTAAATGTCCTTTTTCCGGAAAGTTATCTGTGGTGTACTTCTTCTTGGACCATATTCGCTTTGTATATGAAGTATGTTTGTACCACACGGCGCCTTCGTGATACCCTGTCACCAACCAATTGCTTTGATTACTCTCATGACATCCTTATGATGAATAAAACCCGACGGTCGTCCAGGACGCTGGAGTACCACCGGTTGGATGAAAAAGAAGGCAGGTCAACCCTGGAAGCACCTGACTCAACGAGTTCCAATGTCTATCCATGACCACATACATATCAGAGCGCAGATATGCACATTCTCTGACATCAGAGATTCCCAACCCTGTGCCCAAGGGCAACATGGCAACCGCGGACCGATTTATGTGTGCCCACCAACATAAGCCCGAAACATTTGTGTAAGAAAATAAAAATTTAGACTTAAAATTTTTGCAAAATTAGTTTTGTGGATATCACATTGATGGGGGGCACCCGTCGCCCCACATTTTTTTTAAATGCGCTCTCGGGTCCATTAGGTTGGGGATGCCTGTCTTATGTCCAAGTTCCTCACGAAATTAAATCACCCCACATGTCGAGAGAGTCTGAAAAAATCGAAACACCTTTTAAATATATTTTTGAGAATCTTTGTTCAATCAATTTGTTACATAGAATCCCAAATTCATTTTCGAATAAAATTTGAATATGAAATCACAAAGGTATGTTCTTTGACAATGTATGAGTGTTCACGTGAAAGTGAAAGGTCACAGCACGTGTTCGCATCTCTATCGTTCAGGTAGCAGCATTCGATTGCAGCTGATTAGAGGAAATGCAGTTGCTTCATCACGAGTATCACGACTATGCCTCTTTATGTGATGTAACAGAGTCGCACTAAGAAGTAGCAGTGTCTCTGACCCGACATCCAACGGTTGTCGACATTGTCGCAACCATTCATTAATATTCCCGTGTACATTAGAATTTAGATGATGCTCTGCGACGGCTTATTTGGTCGTATATATATAATGTAAATAATTACTCAGGTTTGCTCCAAATGTAGGACTTATGGATTTTCTCAACATAAAATGAATGTGGCAGATAAGTCCTCCATATAAATTCGCTTCCATAAGTAATTTGATAAATTCGGTATGGCCAGAAATTGCAAAACTATAGCATGCAGTATTTACAATTTCAAGAATAGTTCTATGAGGCTTACGCGAGGTCCTATCACGCGTAGAATTTCAAATTTTTTTACTTATTTTAATTTAAAAAAACTCGGTCGTATCAAAATTTATGAACTCAGTTAAGGCCTCTTAGAATACCGTTAAGAAAATGAGCATCTATTTCTAGAGAGGGATGGTTGCTCGAGTATTGAAATCAAGACGTCGTTCTAAGACGTCGGATACATGATTTAACTCCACACATCGTAATCGCTGTAAATTAAGATGTAAAGTTATTAAACGTAATAGCAATCGTATTGGCTCATTGATTGAGGTGATTAAAAGATCGATTGGGATTGCTCTGAGTACTTGACAACATTGGGTAGTTTCAGTACCTACTTACCAGATCTCACTCAACTAAAAGCATAGTTTTGTTCTGACGTTTCGCAATTTGTGTCTAGTCATAGTTTGTGCAATACTCACCTGCGTATAGATCGGTTTGTCACTGGACTACATCTCCGCAATGAAAGCAATTTAATGTTATCATAATACTGCTCAAGGTCCATCGGGCACTACCTTATAATACACAATGAAAATTTTGGTAGGAATAAACTACTACATACTTTCGATGGTTTCGGCGGTAACTTTGTGGAAGTTCATTTTAATATAAAATTTAAAATAACTTTGATTATTCCACGTATTGTGCTACTAACTGTGACACGTGTTTCGCCTCTTTCAGTTAAAGTTATTTTAAATTTTATATTAAACTACTACATGTTTTTTTTTTAACAAACCAACATAACATTATGTTTGTTATCAAAATATTTAAATTTGGAATTGAAGTTTATAATCTATTGTCTTGCATAACACAGTAAATTAAGATAACCTTGCCGAGTTACCAAGATTCATTTTGAAATGTGAAAGGTAATATGCTAATTCAATGAGTGACTTCTTTATTTCTTTCGAAATCCGATTCATTATTTTTGCTCGAAGATGTATAGTTATTAGTTAATAACATATTTCAATTGTAAATATTTTACCGTTGCATACGATTGCAAAAGGCCGACCAAATAAATATTTGTAAATAGCTAGCTAACCGTAATATTTGAAGCAAAATGGATTGTCGATTGGTCAACTGCTCGATTTTATTGCTTGCATTATCTCTACGGTAGACGCAATATTAATCTTTATATGTTTATGGATAGTTTACATAATAATAATTGCTTCAATATTCTGCAATAAAAACATTTTCTCTCTTATTATTTCATGCTCTGATAAAAAAGATGGTATCACCATATTATTATACATAACTTACACATGCATGTAAAACAGTACAAACTTTTGCCACGAATAATTATTAACCTCGTAAATAACTAACTCATAGCAAATAGCGAAAAACGAGGCATTTCTGAAATTTGTAAATTTAATTTCAGCGAGGCAAAAACTAAAATTTATTTTTTAGTATCAATAGAATATTTTTTATTTATGGCAATCTTTTATTCTGAAAAATTTTATCTTAAAATCACCAATTCGTTTTTTTGTTTTTTATTAGGCAGTCAAGAGACAATGTAGCAAATTAATATTGAACTGAGCTTCGATGCATATTGTAAACATTGTAAATCTTACAATTAATACAGCTTTCAAAACAAAATATGTTGTTGTTGAGATAAACTAGTGTATTGAAAAAAAGGAACTGCTTAAGAATGCAACTGGCATTACTTCCACCCTTTACGGTTAGTGGATTAGTACTTGCATGAACTGAGACGTTTTCTAAATGTTAGCTAGCTAGATTCAATATTTTATTAATTCCACGAATATTTACAAAAAACTAACGGTACATAAAAAGTGTTTTAGAAATATCTTTTTATCGTATGTATTTAAAAAAATGGTATTTACCGTTTTTACATTTCTCGATGACTAAATATTTGGTTGCTCCACATTATATGATTATTTAGGTTACTTACAAAAACAATCTTAATATTATAAGCAGGATAATGTTCATAATTTTTAGACAGTCTGTATTGCTGTTTTAATGAGTTTATTAAATAAATTTCATTGAAAGTTTGTAAAGTCGCAGAATGAATGATCTTCAAATAAATTTAGTTGGTACACGGAATGAAATATTATAGATATCTTAAATGATTAATCATATTCAAATAAATGAAACACATTTTTTTGGAACTGAAACCAGTACCGGTCATTATAAAAAATATGTGTAAACACTACAAAAGAATGATTTATTTATGCAAATATGCTTTTCTGTCAAGAATTGAAAGTTAACAATTAAAAAGTGACAAAAATATTCAATAAAATAGTCCCAGTTGTCAATGATCATAATAAAATCTCTCGCCTACATGAAATAATTAATACCAGTGATTAAACATTTTCTTCTTAAGATCGTTAATTCAAATATAAAAAAACTGATAACAATTATCAAAAATTATAATTATACGAGACTTGCTTAAAACTACCGAGTTCTTTAATTATAAACGTGTGAAGATGAAACTTCTTACATAACCGTTATGTTATGGTAATGCCAGCATCAGATAATAACGTCATTCTACCGTATATGCACCTTGAATCTGTTTCGTAACCCGTGGGCAGATAATTTATTGTACCCGAAAGATATATACATCTAAGTTATTAAGTCTCTTCAATACAGTTTGATAATAGTGTGTCTATGAAAATATTGGATAAGCGCGATCACAGTGTAATCTTCTTTACATTGGGCCAGTGGCGCGTATAATAAATACAGATGCACGGATGACGCAATTAAATGTCAAATTAGATTCATTGTGTCATCCAAAAAAAATGATTAAATTGCAATTAACTTGGTGGAACTTTATTACATATCCATACATGAAAGTATTTTGTTCGGCAAGAATTATAAAATAAAATTCATTTCCATTCGACATAATAAAATATTTCTAATGACCATAAACCGTTTGTTCAACAATATTTAAAGCAAAAAAAAGATGCTGAAATTATTTTACTTTTGAAAAAATTGAGATATCTTCGCACCAATCTACTCGATTCTTGCCTTATAAATAGCATTTATGGGACAAATTTTCACAGAGTGACTCATCCGGACCATTCTAAGCAACTTGGTTTATAAAGGCATGTCTAACAACGAACCATACATCAAAGTACCAACATATATGTATGAAAGTAAACAAATATGTAACAATATACAATTTTAAAAATTGTTTTGTTTATTCCACGTTATTCCAACCAGCACCCTTGTTGCAAATAGGTATTAAATATTCTAGTAATAATATAATATGACAAAATTAATGCCATCTTGTGATTCATAACATCATCACACGTACAAAATTTAAAGTAGGAACATTTTCCTCATATTTTTACTGGAAAAATATTTTTTTTTTACCTTTATTTGTTTTGAAATATTTCAGAACGTTTGTCCGAAGTACAATCAAACACTTAAATCCTTTGATCGGAAATATGAGACAATGGGGTAATAATAAAAAATATACTGTAATTTGACTCGTATTCATATATTTTTTTAAATCACATTGATTATTTTACGTATTGTGTACTTATTGTGACACGTGTTTGGCCACTTTCAGAGGTATCTTCGGACTTAATATCTCAAAGGCTGCAAGTAATGAAACAATCTGTGACACAATACGTTGGAATAATCAAAGTTATTTAAAAATTTATATTAAATAGAACTTCCACAAATTTACCACCGAATCCATCGAATGTATTAACTCGTATTATCTTTTTAATTTTTAAAAAAAATGAAATTCTGGGTTTGACTGTGATTTCTTAAAATAGATAAGAAGGCTTTGATGGCATACATCATTAGCATTGTCTGACCCCATCCACGCACTTCTCTGGTAGCCATTACTTTGTATTCGAAGTTTGAATAACAGTTTAAATCTGACAGTCGAAGAGGTCGGGCCTTAAAATTGCTTCATTGCATATTATCGCGCGCGAGTATACGAAATGCCGGTAAATTTTGTATTTTTTTAACCTAACTTTCGTATGATCATATAAAAGTAAAGAGTGATTTTACTCAGCTTTTGCTCATAAATAACTACACACAATATATCCATATATTCATAAAAATCGTTTAGTAATATTTATGTCGCAATTATAAAAACAAGTAGACCATTAAAAGATTCAAATTGATTATTAAAAGCTCTTAGTACGAATATTTTATCAACCTGTAATAATTAATAGTTATTAGAATCATATTAGATTCATAGTGCAATTGAAATACACAATATTTTCATTCATTCAAATAATATCAGAAAACAGCTTTTCCGATTAAAATTCATAATATTATTGTTTTTAAAAAACACTGATCTGTGGCGATAAGATGGCGTTTTTATTTATGTCCCAAAATAAATAACCAGTTTCATTTTTAATTTAAATAACAAGTTTGTTATTGTTTATGCTATTTATAGTTATAAACAAATAATTATATTTTTTTAATATTATTTGAGTGCTTTACATTTATTTCAATATTTAATGAAAGTTCAGTATTTGTTTTACGTATGTATTAAAGTGATGTGTCTACTGAATATAATATGAATACATTGTATAGGTATTTATTCTAGTATTAAACGAATAAGAGGGTAGTTATAAATATGTAAAAAAATAGTTCGATTCTTAAAAGTGCTATTTGCAGTTCGCAAATGCGAAACGTAATTTGTTTAACCGTTGCTACTTAGGAAAATATTTTTTTATTATTTTAATAGTATTTCTACAATCGCTCAATAAGCTAAAATTATCTTAAAAAATCATTACCAGTCTCCGAAGCAATTTAACCTACATATTTTGTATTACATAAAAACCAGTATTGATCAAACGCGACAAAACCAATGTTAGATAACATCGCATACCGTTTTTTACAGCCGTGCAAAAAGCGTGCTAAGCGAAATCTGTGTAATTATTCAAAAATAAAAATATGCGTTAGAAGTCACAATTCAAAATACTCTTCATAATAATCTTCAATTTGTTATTTTCAATGTAGGATACGATTTTACGAATGCAATGTATCTTTGAGACTTTGTTATGGTATTATACTTCCATTAGACACATATACCTCATGATCTCATTTGATTTCCCTCTTTCCAGATTCCAGGCCTTTCCCTTTTGACCATATTCTCTCCTCTCGATCCATCCAGTTATTATTTGATCTGCATCTGGCGTGCCTCCATGGCTTAAGTAGTGTTTGAAATTTTTTATTATTATTATATACTTATGTATGTAATGCACTCGAATGTTTCGATTAGTAGATTTTTAAAAATGTTGCAAAAAATACTTCGCTTTCGATGATGGCTATAATTCAGTGATATTTTTTTTTTAAATTTTAAAGGGTTTGATCTAGAATTTGTTATTTAATTATTATACAGACACTCTTACCTTTGGAATTATACATAACATTTAATAGTAATAACAACATAACATTAGCATTTCTACGTATTTATACTGGGATGTTTATTACTGTAGTATTTCTCAAATCCACACAGTATTGGCTTATCGGAAAGCATAACGAAAAATTACATGGAAATACTTAGTTAAATATTTGAAATCTACATTAAAATTGAAATCCTCATTTTAGCCGATAATTTATTAACCGTTTAATCGAATTTATCTTTCATTATAAATATATATCCTTGATATAATTATGTAGGATTAGTTTTGTAAAATAAGAATATATTTTGATTTCAAAATTCTAGTACAAATACATTATATTCAAAAACATTTTTAGTTGTTTTAAGGTCCAGATGATAACGAAGTTAACCATTATCATGGTGTAAAGTTATTTGAATATCTAAGAGAATAATACAATAATAATGTCATAGAGTAATGACGTTCTTCGCTCTCGAACATAAAGAAAAACGAAACCAGTGCTGTGATAAAAAGTGATATGAAGTTGAAATACCTAAGTTTTGTTTTAATAATAATATTTTTTGTGAAAAGTGGTTCATGGGGTGCCGTCGTGCCCCCTCCTTGGGCTGATCCTCGCATCAACCCTTGCGCTGCTCGTCCAAGAGGGTGGCAAATGCTATATTGGCCTTCGGATGGAATGTGTTACAAAATATTCAAGGTAGGTACTTTAGTGTTACAATTAAGTGAATAAACTCTACGACGTTCTTTTTATTTTTGATTTAAAGAGAATACGATATGATTTGGTAACAGTAAAATAATATTATATAGAAAAAAAACTCACTGTAGAATTATTCCACACGGAATATACTACCGGTATTCATAAGTTTTTTTCAATGATATAATAAAAACCATTTCAACATTCTATCATTGTAGAACATTTAGTGCTAGAGAAAAATTAATACTCCATTTTTTTCTTTTAATTTTATATATTTACAAACCCTTTAAGCATCAAATATTGTCATATTGTATTGTCAACTACATATTATATAAAATTGATCATACTCACATTTTATGCAGCTATATACCCTTTTAAGACGTTAAAGGATAACATGTGAAGGAAAATCCTTTTCTCTTCATTAGTCCTCTCGTTCCCAATTTAAAGGTTCAGTAAAAACCTTTAATAGTATACATAAACCCGAAGTCAAAGTTTACTTTGGTTGTCATGTGTAAGTTATTAAATATAATATCAGTGCCCATGTCCTTGGGAAAAATTGTTTTGTTTGTTGACATTCAAAACGATAAGGTAATTACTATAATAGAATCACAGCGACCTTTGCATTTTGTAAATAATCATTACAAGCCGGACATTAATAATTTAAAACAAATGTAAAAAATGCAATATAAATCCAATTTAAATATCAAAGTAAGATACATAGTAACATTTCGATTCAGTGATACCTACTTTTATAAAAAAGTAATAATAAATATAACATATTTTATAGTAATACTCCTACTTATATTCTGGCAGAGATCAGGACCGGTTTGGTTTATCTCAAACATTATCAACTAAAATAATGCCTTTTCACCAAGAAGTTACAGTAAACACATTAAAAGTGATTTAAAAAGCATAGCTAGAATGAGTTGTTTTCATAATTGCAACACCACACGATATCGATTAAATATTAAAAATTAATGCATAGATTCCGCGGAATATGTTCGTTGATTAGTAAATTATTCTTCTGAAGAACTTATCGAATCTCACCAGTTCATCATTATTACTTGTTAATATTTATTTTCTTTTTTCCTAGAATAAATTGAACTATACTGTAGTTCATGTTAAATAATTTTAGATTTTTAATTTAATTATGATACAGAAATTAACTTGATACTTCTTCTCGGTAATTATATAGCTGAACAAAAATATGTACGATATAAGCATAGTTATCACATCGGCGTGATGCGTGAATAGGTATAAAAAGTAGTTATCAGTCCTCGTAGAAATAAATACATAGAGTTAATTACAATTTTACTATTTCTATTTGAGAGATTTCATGTAGGTTTAATTATAAAAAGAAACATAGTTATTCAAGTTATATGTATGCTAATTAAGAGATGAATAAAATATCCAGGATATCAAGTTAATCTTTTGAATTTCGTCATTATAATCACATTACATGATAAGTAATCGATGTTGTATTAAATGGATCAATGTGTTTGTATTATTTTACATTGTTACACCATCAGTAAAATAATAAGACAGCGTTTTTTTTGTATAAATTTCTACTCTATTATTCTGATATATAATAAATATCGTATTGTTCCCTTTCAAAGCCATGACTTGTATAAGACGAATTTTAGAAATGCTTTGAATACACATGAATAGCTTTTATTATGCTCGAGATTAGAAAAAAAAATGTTCACCTTCCAAAAACAAAAGGTGCTATCATTCCATTTATAAATATTTCAGTGAAACAGATTATCGCCGTAGGTTGTTATAAGAACGTTACAATTAATTTTGCAGTATTAATAAATTTCTCAGCAATTGCTTATAATATAAGATCTACAATATCGCTTGATATTACGTTTAGTTCCATATTACGTAGATCTGGTTTCTTACATCGTTGGTCTGTATTCAAATGATGTATTGCAGTGATTTTAGCTCTATTCAACGAGAATAGGCTATTGTCACGATTTTACAACTCGACATGAAAGCTGAACGTATATTTTCCGCTTTGATGAAGAAACGATTCGATGCAATCAACCTCTCCGGTACAAGATGTATACTAATACAATATTAGCACTGTCGACAAAATATAGAATGTATTTTATTGAAACCAAATTACATGTTGTACTTAAATTGTTGCCATGGCTTAAACTGTTTGTAAGAGCGCGACGATTCTGTGGAACAAATCTACGCACTAGATATGCATCACATTCATCACATATTATTTAAAAATTCCATACAACGAAAGTTTATTATTCATATAAAAAGATTAAAAAATTTGGATCATATTTTATCTCGATGATTATTATCAAAATTAGAGCTAGCGACTGTACATTTTGTATCGCCATTTTCTACAATGTGATAACCTGCTTATTAAGACTACTTTCTAGCAAGGCTGTCAGGCGTCCAAATGTTAGGCACCTTGTCCCAACGTCCTGAAGAGACCTTTCGGGAAAGCCTTCGAATGTTTATTTATTTTCCAGCTAACTATCGCATACGGTTTTTGGATGGTGTATGAAGGTAACCATTTATAATTATGAAGTATTGCAATACTTGGGTCTACAATATTTACCATCACTGGGTTTGCATAATAGCTCGAGTATTTTTCTCAATGTTTACATAATAAATCATTATATTATCATGTTACAACAAATATTATTATCTTATATAGGAAATCACTTATTGAAACGGCTGAACCCAACCAAACATAAGTTGTTGGGTCTGTAATTCCCCTTTTGCATTGTTGTTACCCAAGTTCAAACAAACGAATTGATTTCTGGCTCACTGGGTTTGCATAATAAGTATTTTTTCGATCATGTTACAACAAAAATTTTGTTTCGTTATCAGTAATTCCCTTTTTGCATTGTTGTTGCAAGTTCAAACAAACGAATTGATTTCGCTCCAATTCGACGGTAAATTTTCGAGTATCGAGTAGTACATTTAACAAAATACTCGAGTACTCGAGTAGTTTCATATGAACCAAAATATCTTATATATATGAAACCGAAACAGCGTATGTATGTCTGTGGGTCTGTAATTCCTTTTTGCATTGTTGGTCATTAAGTTGCCAGTTGTTTCAACTTGGCCCGTCTGAATCTACGCGCCGAGGTGAACATAACCCCAAACTGGTCCGAGCGAAGCCGGGTTCGAATACTAGTATATATATAAAAACGAAACGGCGTATGTATGTATGTCTGTAATTCCCTTTTGGATTGTTGTTACAAGTTGCAATATAATAATGTTTATTATCTACGTGAAGGTATTATTTGACATTTCTTGGACAGTAAATTAGATTTTTTCCTTGAATTTGGACATTTTAATGGGCGAGAATGGGGCTGTCATCAAATTAAATAAAGTTTGTGATTTTATTTTAACTCTATTTTGGATGTTAGATTTTGTGATATAATTATGTCGAATGATATAACATTAAATAATTATTGGTCGCTTAGTCCGAGCGACGCCGGGTAACAATACTAGTATTATATATATAAAAAAATATGTTTAAATACGGATAGTTTCTTTCCCGATAAATTTTATTTGTATTAAGGTATTCGAATTTTAATCTTTCAACGAAAACAAAACAGTTCAAGTTTGTCGCGTGACAAGAGCTCAATTTTCTAGCATTAAATGATTGGTGAAGCCCGAAAGATATTGCAAGCGTTTGATTCGTGCTGAGAAAAGTCTCTGACATTAAATATTCTTTCTATAAATTAAATTAAATTTTCATGGTAGGCTTTAATAGTTAAACTCAGTATTTCTCAAATATATTGGTAAGCCTGTTATTCACTATATGTAATCGTTTCTCAAATCTTGCAAAAGCAATTATCAAGCAGCAAGTCAAATATTAAGTAATGTTTAGGTACAATTTAAATATTTATTTATTTGAACTTTATATCAATATTCCGCAATGGTTTTGACGCATTTTTTTGTTTATTTAAATATGAATTTAATCTACAGCTTTTTATTCATCTTCGCATAAAAATGTTTAGATTGTATTTCAATTATAATTTTTTAGTGTGAAAATATTTCAAATAGTATCAAAAATGCCAGAGTAAACACATGTATACACTTAAAACAGTCACATGAATAGGAATTTGAAATCAGCGAGACCGATTCTGATGACTATAAAATATGGGGTAGTAGTAAAAAAATGTGTTTTATTTATTTTAATATAATGCCTTTCTTACAAATATTGACAACAAATAACTAAAAAGAAATATTTTTTTTAATTGTGACTGGATATCGGCAAATCGAAATTGAATTACGATATAATGAATCGTTAATGATTGTTCATTAATTAATTTTACATTTAAGTAATCCGATCGCACAGCTAAGACCACTAGGTTTAGAGATACTTAAAAATGATTTTAATCATTAATTTGTAACTATTTAAAACCGATAACATTTAATCAATTAGTAATCCGTGCTTACTTGGATAATAAACGTTTATTGTAACTGCTAAACTTAACTGTCAAACGAACTTGAATAATTCATGTCACACGTTTCCGGTATCTGTTTCCTTTCTCCTTACACTTTGCAAGTTATCGGCACAATGTCGTCGAGTGGGTTCTTATCTTCTCATACATTGTAGTCACGTATAATGACAAGTAAATCACCAATATAAATGTTGCATGAAACGATTCTTCAAAACCATAGTGCTGTAATGCTCAGTCATCGATGAATAAATGAAAAACCGTATTATTTCACATTACTGTGTGCGAAAGGAAAAGGATGTATAATCGGTACTTTTCAGGCACACTAAAACCAGATTTGTACTTTGTTTTAATACTAGCAATTGTGGTGTTCCATAGTGAAATGTACCAATTCAGTTGGGTTGATTTGTCTGGTTGCTTTTCTCTGTATATATTTTAGAGCTCATAGGCTAAAAATATGAACTACCTCCAGGATTTTAAATAAAAAAAACAGCTACAAAGTACACATTTTCAAAGAAAGAAAACACATTTTTTTTGTTTTTTCCCCTCATTTAATATTATGAAGATTAGGACCGGTTTCGCTTATCGCGAGCATGATCAACTATTAACAAACATAATACATTGAAGCAAGTTAATTATATCAAAATGAGAAATACAAAATTGGTTAACAAAAATACAGGATTTACAGATTAACATACATACATATGTGGAGTAAAAAAAAAAAATTAAATTTTTGATGATTTCTTAAGAATAAAATGACACAAATCAGGAATCATAAAATATTAATTAAATCCACATAACGAATAAAATTAGTAAGCAAGAATAATACTTAATAAATAAATAAATTCTAAATACATGAACAAATTGAAAATTTTACACTAAAACTCATAACCAATTAATACAAATACAAAATGCAGGGCACTGCTACAAATGAAATTGAAGATCTACCTAGGTCTAAGGCCGATAATATAAAAAATAACGGCTATAACTTTGTTGAAACTCATTAAAAATTAGAAATTAATAACTATGTTTATTCTACGACCTACGTATTGTCTTAATATCGAATTATTTTTAATATAAAATTTTTTTAGCGTTCAATATGATTATTTAAAATAAAATAGCTACTAATTACTCGCAAACCGTCTTATTAAGTGCATAATATAACATTAATTTATTTAGAAAACATTTTATGCTTTTTTCAAGTAAGTATTATTAGTGGCTTCATTCGTCATTTATTACTTGTTAAAGTTACAATATGTAATTTACTTATTAATTTACATTACAATTAATTACCATACAAATCGAATATAGTGTTACGAAATATTCATGATGTAAATTTCCCTTTTGCAGTTTAATATTACTGTCAGATAACATTGTTCATATGAATATAATGATGCAATAGTGATAATATTAAACATCAAGTAATTCTCATAACAATGCGATTATTAAACGCGAGCAATGCTACTTGTTTAGATTTTTTTTTAAAATAGGATTTAAATTGACTGTTTAACAATCACTTGGGCGGTTACAGACACAACTAACCAGACCAAGAAAAATACTCGAGTAAGATTCCTTACCGTCAGCCTGTAAGCTTATTAGGTAGTTTTTTTTTGTATTATATATTAAGAAAATGTATAAAAATAAATAATTAAAAGCAACTTCACAAGCACTTATACCGAAACTTTTTTTTCATCATGTCATTTTTAATCTGTTTATTCACTTAATAATAATAACGTTTTGATTCGAATTGAATAATCATTTTCGGTAATTTAGAATATTTAGATATTGCTTTCTTGGTTGTAAAAATAATTTATATTTGGGGTATATAAAAACACCGCATTTATTTTGATAAAGGTATGTGTGAAGCTTTTTAATGGTTTTAAAATAAAATTAAAGTAAATCTGAAATAACTAAATGAAATAAATAAATAGTAACGCTGAACGTTACTTGCAACCATTGCTTTGGGATGCTTTGAATGTATTTTATTGAACTACTTTTATTCCAGTAGGTTACAACTTAGTTAATAATTAATTCTTCACGATATGCCAAATGCGTTTTACAAATAAACGAGTAACTTTGTTAATTAGTTTAGCGCTATGCTGATTTTATCAATTTACGCAACTAATTTATAGTAAACAAGAAAATTATGAAGTAATAAAATAAGTTATGGCTTTTGTGTAATCTGATTTTATCGTGGCAGTTTCTGTGTACCAAACTGATTTCATGGAAGGAATCTAAGATTTATAACTTATTAGCTTGATACATACATGTGTATGTAGTTCAATTTGAGGATTTTTTTAAAAATCTATACAGTCTTAAATCATCTTAAATCTTATATATAAAACCAAAACGGCGTATGTATGTCTGTGGGTCTGTAATTCCCTTTTGCATTGTTGGTCATTAAGTTGCCATAAAAACGAATATGAAAGAAAATATGTTTGAATTTTCATCGGCGAAGACATTTAGTCAAAATGTAATAAATTAGTCTTCTACTGAACTTTTCCCGGCTTTTTTAATATAGTAATGTTTATTATTTACGTGAAGGTATTATTTGACAAAAAATCAAAATCTCTATACGAGAGTATTAGAAAAATATTTCAATGCAGTATCTCTTTTAAGAGACATTCTTTGTCATTATAATAATTAGACACACACTTCATCTGTGTATTTTTATAGTTGGCACATAATGTCAGACCAGTTTGATGCTTTCCAAAACAACACAATAAAACATAATCTTATATATAAAACCGAAACGGCGTATGTATGTATGTGGGTCTGTAATTCCCTTTTGCATTGTTGTTGCAAGTTGCAATATAATAATGTGTATTATTTACGTGACATTTCTTTGACAGCAAATTAGATTTTTTCCTTGAATTTGGACATTTTAATGGGCGAGAATGGGGCTGTCATCAAATTAAATAAAGTTTGTGATTTTATTTTAACTCTATTTTGGATGTTAGATTTTGTGATATAATTATGTCGAATGATATAACATTAAATAATTATTGGTCGCTTAGTCCGAGCGACGCCGGGTAGCAATACTAGTAAAATATAAAGAAGTCTATTTTTTATTAATGACTCGGGTGAAAAATCTACTATTTTTAAAATGATTGTACATTATGGCAGAAGCATTCTAATATAACACAAAGACAAAATTAATAATTGAGATTTATTTATTTCAACAATACTCGAAAATAACAGATGCGAGTTGTTTGAGTCGAACAAATCAAAACCATCTTATCTTTGTATTGAACAAGTCTTATTTTTACACTGCTGGGCAATATCAGACAAAATATTTAAAAAAAAATTGATGATATGCGGATGATCCATTTAGAATTAAATTTGAAATAATATAAATCGAACAAGCTTTATCAACTCAAAGTAATCAATCCAATCGTACCTTATACCACATGTCTAATTTCCAGACAAGTCTTACAAATAGACAAATAAAATTAAGCTTTACCAACAAAACCATTATTTATTTTACTATTCAGTGAAAGAAGAAAGTATAACGAAGAAGATTGTTGACTCAAAAATAAGTTAAATTTTTTGATCAAATGATTAACTGCTTAAGTATTTTTTTACAAGATGTTATAAAAATATTCATTACGTAGTTAATAAACAAACTAGTTAACGATGTTCTTTTTATATTTCAGATGGGATACCCTTGCCCTGCCAGTATGGAGCTTACGCCAAGTATGTCAAATGCTGAGGCGGAGTGCAGATGCCCTCCCCAAACCTTGAGAGCACAAAAATCTACCGAATGCCATGCAATATTTACTAAAGGGCCATGCGAATCGGGTGAATTCTTCGCGCCTGATACATCCAAGCCACTTTCTGGGTGAATATAATTTTAAATCACTATTAAAATAAAATAAGGGGCAAGCTTGTAGGTATAAATAATTAATCACTGAATATTTATTCATTCGTATAGGAAAATATGTCATTTAATTTTATGACAATGTACCTAACACACATTTTCAGAAAAATTATAAAAATAAAGGAACATCGAATACGTGAAACAAATATGTTCTAATCGATCGACGCGCCTTCAATTATTTTGAACTAAATTTAAATTTAGTAGTGGATGACAGTTGACAAAAATTTTCATAATCATTTAGTTTATGTCCTTTTCCAGTGTGTATCTACTTCCTTGGGATGAAAAACGTGCTGAAGTAATATAATGTATAGTTGTTATGTTGCATATTATAAATGGTATTGATATATTCATGACAGCAATACAATGTTTAATGATTTGCAGTTCTCGGCTAGGTACATGTATACGCCCAATGGAATGTCCTGATCCCACTCAACTGGCGTGGCCCCAAGACGGAAGGTGCTATCGAAAAATGAGCAGGGGGCCTTGTATTCCTGGAAGTATTTTAGTGCTCGATGAAAACGATGTTCCTACTTGTCAGGTGATAAATTATGTATAACTCGCATTGAGAAAACAATGACAGACATGAAAATGATAGTTCCCACGCTTTATATACCTAGTTTCTATAAATTCCAGGTACAGTTTTGTTGACAACGATTTAAAAAAATATATTTCTTTGATATAATATATAATAGAATAATTCTTCATTTAAGCTCACCGACATAAGCGCGCATTATAAGATTGTCCTGTCCTGCCCGAGCCTCGTATCCTTTCCATCCCCTACTCTATCTGAAAAAGAGAGGTTGAGCAACTGAGTAACAAGACTAACAAGTAGATCTCGTAGAAAAATATATGTTGAGATAAACTCTGCGAGGAGTCCATATGCTCCAAGATGGGAGCGGACATGGTTAATAAAAAATAAGATTATTTTGTATTTTTGTCTTCTTATTGTTATCGTTTGAAGGACATTCTACACTGTGATTTATAATTGTTTTTATATGGTTTATTTGCATGTATTTGCTTAACGTTTTTATTTTTTTATTGAAATGTAAAAATATTAGTATTACACGCTAATCTTTGTGCTTTAATGACCCTCACGCTAACGTCACTGGACTGAACGTAAAGTACTATACGGCTGGAAGATTTTTAAAAAAAATAGTTACTAAAAAACACGATCAAAAAATAGTGTTTTCGCGGTAATAATATTTAAATATTGTCATTGCAATACTCGACCTTCCTATAAGTGTTATATATTGATTTTTTACCCATTGCCACAGTGGGTCATTTTGAATATACTTGAACTCGATCACGTACTTGACCTTCTAATTTATTAAGCCTTACTAAGAACGATGATACGTGAACGTAAAATCGCGTAGTGTTTTCCCCAATTTGCATGTTACCTACCTTTGAACAATGAAACGTTCAATATGCCAGTTACGCAATTGATAAATTATGTATTTGAGAATCATATTACATCTGACATTGGTTGTAAAGGTTATATTCGAGATGTTCGTGATAATGAAATGATTCCTTGAATGGTGTTTATAGTTTATTTCTATTTGGAAACATATCGTATTAAGAACCCAAGAAAGTTTTAAATAGTTAACAAACTTTTTTTGTGAAAATCACTAAATTGTTTTTATACATATTCCACAATTTGATTGAAGATTTAAAGCATTTTAAACTAAAATAAACTACATATTTATAAAAAAAGACACTCCTCAATCGACACGTGGCTTACTTAATAAATTGTAAAGCTATCGATGGAAGTTCATTTTAGTACAAATATTATTTAATTGTCCTTACATTGTGGCGAAACATGCGTCACTATTTGTTTCATGATACGTGGAATAACAAAATAATTAACTTTATTTAATAATAATATAAGTCCAGCTGATACGACGTATTACTCAAATACCCATTGAACGTTGAGACTGCAGTCCGACTTCAAATAACTTATTTTGAAAATGGAACGCGGGAAGTTTTTGAATTTTCATTTTCGTGTTGAGAATACCCCATCACGTGACTACTCCATGATTTTATGTCACTCCCTATTGGCTTCTTTCCGTGTCATACCAGCATTTTTTAAGGTATGCCGCTTATATACATTTTTTTGGATACCAGAATCACAATTAAGAAGCGTAAATAATTAAACTTTTAGTTGTGAAAGATCTTGTATTTTTGTTGTTAGAATAACTCTTGTAACAATTATTAATTTGTTAATCTATTGCAGAGGTTCTTAACCCCGTGCCGGCGGGCACAATTGCGCCCGCGGAGCTATTATTGGGCGCCCTCTACAAAGTTTCAAATAACGAAAAAACCCATATTTTATCATAATTGTATTTTAGTTTTTGAAATAATTTTTCGAAGAAGTTTTTATTTTCATGTAACTGTGGCTTTTTTAAAAAAATTTAAAAAAAAGTACATGAATGACAATTATTACATTTGTACTAGGTACTTTTTTTTTCAAGATTTGTTTTTAAAAAATTCAGCCTGCGCCCGTCACTCTTCTCCTCAATCTTTAATGTGCCCGGAGCAGCAATAATGTTAAGAACCCCTGATCTATTGTGTGCAATGTTGTATAGCCCCTGACATATTTTATGCGTATAAAGGTGAAAGTAGAATGTAGAACACCCACAGAATTTGTTTGTATAATTTTTGTGAGGATGAATATTTAAAATCACTGGAAATATGACATCATTTTATTTCCTTTTAATTCCGAAGAAATGAAACATTTACTCATACGAATAATTATAATATCATTTCTTTCTCTCTTAGATAAAATACAAAGATTTTTTTATGGTTTTTGATATACCTCAAATATGTAAAAGTTGAGGTCAGTTATGCACTAACTTTCAGGAGCAACATAACTTCAAAATATAATTTATATATTTTACTGATCGTAACCGTAAATTCAGTAACGCGTGTAGGCACATTGCCAACTTGTTCCAACCATGGATTACAATCACGGTTTCAATCGGGTTGAAATTAAAATTACTGCTATTTTGGCACAACAATATATTGTTGTATCTGTATAATTATGTGATGACTGTTTAAGAAACGTTGGATTGGAGAGTGCTTTTTCCGCTATCCGACTTGATTGGATGAATATCCGATTATGATTGACAGATATCAGCTTTAATTATATATTCATTTTAATTTCCAGACAAAATCTTTTTTCGTAAAAATTACATATTTTTTTATAATACGGGGAATATAACATATCGAAATACATACTAAATTTGTATAGAATTTTAATTAAATCGTTATTGATTTTGGTAATGTTTATCAATTTTCGTATTGTCGGTATTCATAAATGCAATACCGGTATAAAATATGAAATACCGGTATTGATGTGTTCGTGCGGTATTTTTAATCCCTAGTCTCAACGCACCCATCGGACATTTTGACCCATTGCAAAACCGACAAAATGAATCAGTCTTATTATATAAATATATTCATCGACAAATGCAATTATGTCAGCCCAGCACAATAATTAATTTGACCGTGTGTTTTAGTGTTCCGACACAGGTGAATCAGCAGTTCATCGATGGGATGGAGATGGAAGGTGCTATGAACATTACACGAGAGGGCCGTGTCCGTATGGACAACTTTACCTACCAGGCGGAAGATGCGCGTGCTTCTCTGACTCACCACACTATCACTTAGATACTAAGTCATGCTATGAAATAGGTGATACAAATTATTTAATATTCTTAAGCAGGGCTTTTTTGAAAAAAATGTTGCCGGAACTCACTTCATGTCAAGCTTTTTACTAAACAAAATTACACATCTCATCCGGTTCATTACAATACCATATTTTATCATTTTGACGAATCATATAAATATAGATTGTAATTACGTAAGCACAAACATTGTTTCGTTTAATTTATTCTGATTTTTTTTTAAAAAGGTGCCGGAACGCCGTTCCACCGCGTTAAATGGAAAAAAGCCCTGTTCCTTAGTATTAGCGAGTACTCGTCCCCGTTTCGTCGTAATAGTTTGCTCACAAATCTAGCTTTTTATGTTATTGAAAACGATGTGTATGTCAAAAAGCATGTATAAATACCAAATATTTCTTTTGGAAACTATATAGAATCGTACAATGAAGATTGTTCTTTTAAATTGACGTTTCAATAATTCTGACGTAACTTTTTCAGAATAACGATGACATCCTTCCTAAATAGATACATTCTTAATTTATTATCATTGAATCAATCTTGTGTTACATTTCGGATTTCAGGCTCAATAGGACCATGTAATAAAGGCCACCGCTTCACTTTATCCATGGATGAACCAAACCAAGCTAAATGCCGGTGCAAGCCCAGCAACGCCCTTTGGAATGACGGCGTATGTTACAGACTATACACCAGAGGGCCATGTGATCAAAATGAGATTCTCGCGCCGCCGTCTCGTTGCGTTCCACTTCCTTGTCGAAGATCCAGACTATACTTTCCAGATCATAAACGATGTTTCCGGATAGGTACTCAAGGACCATGCAAACCAGACCAAGTTGTCATATTTGACTTTGAAGCTAGGCCGTCAGTTGATGGGATAGCTTATAATGGAATATGTGGATGTGCGGGCGTGCTGGCACTGGATAAAGTAAATACCTGCCTAAAAATAAAAATGGCTGACAGTAATTGCGCTGATACCCCGGGTATGGTTGTTATGGACGGTGCGTGTTATATGTTGTATACTAAAGGACCTTGCGGAGATGGACAGTGGTTAGTGCCCGGAGGAAATAGTACCGACAGTGGAAACGCAGAGTGTGGATGTAAGCCTGGTTTCACCAGATATTCCAGTGATTCTTTGAAAGGTGTTAGCAAAAAAGAAGAACGAAAGACAAAAGGTGATAAAATAAACTGTTTACCACCAACGGTGACTTTGGCTAGGTACTTAAATACAAAATATAATAAAGCGACATGATAGAAATCTAAGATATCTTGCGAATTATATATACCATATGTTTTAAGTATAATTCTGGAAAATATTAGATATATTTTATTTTCATATATCTAAACACAATCAAAACATCATTTTCATATACATAGTCGCGAATTTTGTTTTTACTCTACAGGGTCTGTTACAGAATTCAACACTAAGTCGAAAATATCAAATACCTCAATTCAGTCATCATTTCAAAACTTTTAATCAATTAACAATATTTTCATCTCATAATTAATTACAAATAGCTGTTTTCACAAAAATGCAACATATATATTTTATCAATAAATTACATGTTTGTTGATTGAGTAGGCATTTACTTGGTAGAACTCCATTATAATACGGAAAGAAAAATAACAATGTATTTTAATTCTACATAAATTATTTTATATATTTGTTGATAGCTATTTCGGCTTACGCCTTCGTCAGAACTAGTTCTGACGAAGGCGTAAGCCGAAATAGCTATCAACAAATATATAAAATAATTTATGTAGAATTAAAATACATTGTTATTTTTCTTTCCGTATTACATGTTTGTCTTAAATAAGTTGACAAGCATTATTTTATCTTGATGTATTTTCGTACCTTATTTTTATTACAAAAGGTACCAAACTTTCTCACATGCTTTAAGTATGGTTGAATCGAGTAATTTAATTAAGAAAAATCCATTACGTTTACGTAGCAGACAGTATTTGTTTGTGTGACATAAAAAAACATGTTATGATATTTGTTTTAATTTATAATAAATCTTAACTTGATAAGTTAGTTTATCATAGAATTCTCCACGGTGTGCCAAATATTTAGATCTATGATTAAAATATTTACGGTAAGCATTGCATAAACATATATTATTGATAAGTTGGATGTAAACGAACCACATTTACCCAATAATTATTGAAAATAAACAAATGGAAAATATTTATGTCGTAAAGAAAAAGGATCATATTCGATGCATCCAGTGTATAAATAAATATAGAAAAATAAAGGAAATAATTAAAAAAAAACTTTCAAAATTGTTTCAATAAAAATAACCTGTTGCATGTTAATAAGCGTTAAATTTTATGAAACAAAACATATTTTTTTTACTATCAGATACTACCATTACTAATTTCAAAATCTATTTATTTAAAAGTTGTTGTTTTATGTAAAAATTGTATTCTAATTTTAGAAAAAAACAAATAAACATTTGACATTTGAAATTTTTAGTTGAATATCTATAAAATGTCTATTGAAATTACTTTGTTTTTCCTTGTGAGATTTTGCATAATGTTATTAAATTATGTTAACAGAGTATCTAAACGATAAAACATAAAGTTGTTAATAATAAAATACAGTTTTGCGTGCGTTAATAATATTTCGACCAGCATCCATGGTTGGAGACGATGACGACGATGATGACGAATCATCGTTTGAAGTTGGACTGTTTGAAAACGGTTACTGGGTCTGGGATGATATAAGCGAATCCTTGGAATTTGTTGGGTATGCCATCTCACTTCCATATGCGTCATTATTTACCTTATTCTTTTCTTAATATATCAGATCTATATTAAAACTCTTCTAGCAAAACTTACTTGTTGACTTTTTATTGACTTACAAATCAATGTACTCAATTGGATAATATTGTTAAGAGAACAACATCTGGTAAATTATGGGTATATGGTCGCGGGACAGAATCCCAATCCTCTCGAGCTAAGCTCAAAAAATTTATACACACTGGCTTATAATTGTATGTTTTGACTTTTCTCTTTGATTTCTTGTGGATTATTATAAAATGTGGAATCACTCAGTCAATCAGTGGAGTATTCTTTAGGATCTTCAATTAAAATAAATTTTAAAATTAAAGACGATACATTTCAAAAAAAAATCGTAAGCCTTACATTCATTTCATTAAATATGCTTATTTTTCATAAATTTTTACAAAAATTCTGTCCCGTGACCATACATCCATAATTTACCCAACATCTTAAACACGGGCTGTATATTATATGTCTATATACAATTTTCATCTTTCGTCGTGCGGCTACTAAGAATGCTACTAACCATGTTTCTTACCTGGTCAGCTTACATTGCCATTATTATCATCTATAAAATGTTAGTACATATGTACATAATGAATTAATCAATATTTATTATACTTGGAAAGGTATAAAGCCTTACATGGATTTGAAAACAACAAGAGAAACTTTAGTAAACCTCCAGTTGAAGCCATTGTCTTCATAAACGAACTGACTTTGATACAACAGGTAAAAAATTGAAACCTTGTTATACTATTAGTTTACGTTTCAAAATGCGTAAAAAATAGGTTAACAATTTTAATTAAAATATTCTAATCTATTTTTAATTTGGATTGCATAATTGCAAAATAGTCTGAATGATATTTGTTGAATTTCAATATGACTTGGAAATAATATAACACACTCATACTCGTGAAATAATCAACCCTATGAAGTATGACATTTATTGTTATCGCTTGATAACAAATCACTTTGTATCAGTCATTTTCAAATACTTTTTTTGAAGCACCAAGAAAGTGTGAATATAATGGTTCTTATATAATGGAAAGAATGTGTTCTATTATTTGTATCCAATAAGACGAATTATCTTGGTTTTTACAATGTGGGAGGCGCATTTTTATCATTGTTTTTAAATGTCATTTGAAAGTTTAATAGTGATAATTTACTTTAAAAAATATCAATTATTGATTTGGAGAATATGGATGAGGTCACCATACTGTCTCTCGCCATTTTTTCTATCCTTTCTCAAGTCTCCAGTGTCCTGTTGCAACCACTGTAGAGTGCATTAACAGCCTCTTAAGACTTACATTTAGCTTTGTAGAAAATACGGTAAGTATTTTGGTATTTACGCTCCCTATGATCAGCACATGCCCAAGCTAGATTTATCAACGATTTTTAATGGAAGATTTTACAGCTATGAAATCCCATCTCAAAATTTATGATAATATCAGACGACCGTGCCCCGAGTCTTTACCGCAAGCATTTGTTTTAAAATTTACAATTTGCATAATTAAATTGAAATTAGTCTTACACGTCAAAAAATATGTGACTCACTGCGTTTATCAATGATATCTTTATGTGGAATATATTCATTGAATCTAAAGATTTTTTTGTGTGTTCTTGATTAATTATATGCTTTACAATCTTTACACCAATCGTATATATAAATGATATGGCATTGTTATCGGAATAGTTAATATAATATTAATGTTTTGTAACTGATTGAGAACAATGTACGATTTCTACATGTTTTGCATATCCATCTTATAGTATGCTTGTCATTATATTGAATACAAAATTTAATGTATGTAAATGAAAAGAACGAAATTTGTTTTAAAGAATTTGCATTAAAGAAAGGTGACATTTTAACCTAAGCAGCTAATTTTTGTAAAAAGAAAATCTCTCCTAGACATAATTTAAATATATTTAGATATTTCTTTAGCGTCAACATTTATTAATTACATCATGGGCGCAAGTCGCCAGTATTTATCATGTCAGCTGTAAAAAAACAATAAAACTTTTATTTTACGAAGACTAGTGGGTACTACGATTGGTGTTACTCAATTGTACATTATGAAAATAAAATTTATGACATTACTTATGTTATGACAACACACATGGTTGGAAATTCAATGATATAGTTTAATATCTAGCGACAGTTAAAAAGATAACCATTTACTTTTTTACTAATTTAAAAATATTTTTGGCTTACGCATGGGCAACGGGAGAAATCTGGACATTTTGACAAACGAAGCGTATTCCACGTTTCCCGTAGCCAACGTGCTAACAACTATTATATTTATTTCATTATATTATACTTCTTATATGACATTGAACATGCAGCAACGACCTATATTTGTATCAATTTTATAATAATCATTATACACTCTTAACGTTGCCCTGACAATTTTGTGAATATGTTTATTCGTTTTGAATATGACGAGAATTTTGCATACTTATTATGCGGATATGCCATCCTATGATATAAGTTCTTAATATCATCGGTTCGGGTGGTTAGGTAAATCGTTATAGCTCAGAGAAAATTGCTTAATGTTTTCGACATTTTTGTATTAATGTGACGTCATATCTAGTGGCTCTGATATACAGAACTTCTCAATCTTCTCATGCTTGTTTCTTATTATATCATGCTAAAATTGAAACCCATTTGTGACTTGCACAACTGGATTTTAATACCGATGAAGATTCACTAATAAAATGCAATGTATGTAAATTGACACATATTTTTTCACAAACAGCTAACATTTAGAAAAAAATACATGCGGAAAGTAGCTGAAGATGAGCCTAAAATAATATTATTGCAAGTAAGTACAATAACAAATTACTTGGCTGGCTTCGTGTAAACATATCAAATATAATAATATAGGCATATTTTCAGGATCTGATTGATATAGTTTTATTTACGGCACCGAAAGATATGGTGAGTTGTCGTATAATTAATATGCTACACTCATTAGCTGGTGAAAGATTTTTGAGAGCGTTGATTGTATATACGCAATATTTCATACAGGTTTGGAAACATTAGTAATATTATTCTTATATTGTTTTTTTTAATATCTGTTATAATTGAAAATTGCATTCAAAATCTAAGAATTCAGAAAGAAAATCTACTGAGCGGAAATCGAGTGGTATATTGACCAAATAGAATCATTTGATAAAAAAAATCTTTGATATTGAAGTAATACGGAAAATTGTGTTGAGCGCTTTTCGTCTTAATTTTGATTCTTGAAACTTCATTTTTTCAATAAAACTGCTATAAGCTTGATAAAGTATTTAGTAAACGCCTTTCATACGTAGCTTTACTTTTAACTTACTCGTTTTATCGTTAAGGTGTCTAACGTTATGAAACATCGAGCCGCTGAAAGTATTGCGAAGATTCGTCTTCCAGAGAGTGACAAGATTGAAGATACACTGAGAGACGATTTGGCTGAATTCAGAACCATTGTGGCCAACGAATACAATGATTTGAATATGGGTAAAACGAGACATTTATGCCAAATGTAATAACTAGTCCAATCTTATATATAAAACCGGAACGGGGGATGTATGTCTGTAATTCCCTTTTGCATTGTTGTTGCAAGTTCAAACAAACGAATTGATTTCGCTCGCGAAAGTTTTGACGGTAAATTTGTTTCGTTATCAATGTGTGTGTAGAGACTCCAATTACTCGTGTATCGAGTAGTACATATATAAAACCGAAACGGCGTATGGATGCTGTGGGTCTGTAATTCCCTTTTGCATTGTTGGTCATTAAGTTGCCATAAAAACGAATATGAAAGAAAATATGCTTGATTTTTTTATCGGCGAAGACATTTAGTCAAAATGTAATAAATTAGTCTTCTACTGAACTTTTCCCGGCTTTTATTAATATAATAATGTTTATTATTTACGTGAAGGTATTATTTGACATTTATTTGACAGCAAATTAGATTTTTTCCTTGAATTTGGACATTTTAATGGGCGAGAATGGGGCTGTCAATATTTGAAAGGGGCTGTGAAATGTCAATGCCAGTCTGAAATGTTCATTTTAATTCCATTTTAATTGACCTAGACTTTTGAATTGTGAAAAAAGTTGTTTCAACTTGGCCCGTCTGAATTTACGCGCCGAGGTGAACATAACCCCAAACTGGTCCGAGCGAAGCCGGGTTCGAACACTAGTATTTTATAATCGCTTGCAGTTGCAACATCATTGTCGTATATTTACGCTTATTAAAAAAACATGCAACAACAATACTAAGTGAGTTTGACGCGATAATTTTTTTTTTCTGGGTATCGGCATTCTTTTGCCATATATGTATGAATAATATAATAAAAGCTGGAAAACGTTTATGTGCTCCTTTGTTTGTAATAATATATGAATTCGAAACATCAACAATCTTAAGTATTTTGGAAACAAGGTATTTTCGGAATAATAAATTTATACTATTTTCAGAATATCTTAGTGCTAAACGAAAACAAGCCAGAAGTCAACTGGTCGATTCTAGGCTGATTGAAACGTTTTTGAGAATTTCAGTGCAAATTGTATGGATAGCACTTTCTAGACCGAAATTTGAAGAAATAAGTGAGAGAGAATACTATCATATAATTAAGTATTTCGACTGAAGGTACTTGATGGAATTTCCATATCAAATTTGAATTTTTTGAATTTTGTACTTTTCCATGAGTTTTGTCGCTAACGACCCGGGTTTCACCTTTCGGCATCTTCAGGCATTCCAAGTGCACGGATGTACTTGAACTGAAAAAGTTGAACTGTCAGTTCAAGTACATCCGTGCACTTGGAATGCCTGAAGATGCCGAAAGGTGAAACCCGGGTCGTTAGCGACAAAACTCATGGAAAAGTACAAAATTCAAAAAATTCAAATTTGATTTACTATCATATAACCTATTCATAAGGGTGTAAATAGTGTAACACACCGCCTTAACCTACATAAAAAACTTAAAAATATATTCCTATTTAAGTATATGTATATATTGGCAATGGCGTAAGTATAAATATTGGACTCACATAAATCACGCAAGGCGTTCTCCTTCTGCAATTTTGTAATATCGTTCACCCATTGCAAAACTAAAATAACTTCATATGCGTAGTTTCAATAAAACGCGTTTGTAGTTTTGCTGTTGAACATACTGTTTTAATTTCAAATTTATCTCAAAATATATGTGACACAGTGATTCTTTCTGCATACTGTTCTCGCTGTCAGTCAAATGATCTCATTGATTTTTATTATTAGAAAATCGTAGAGTGGTGAAAATGTAAAATAATTGTACGCGGGAAACATTTTAGAGCCGAGTGTGAATCAAACGCTTTAAATGTTATGTAGTTGGCCGTTCGTATATTTCATAATATACACATTATCTTTCATGTTCAATACTAGTAAACAATCTTTGGCATTTTGTAACAAAATAAAAACAGCAACTTGTTTTTAGTATAGATCATTATTTTTCTTATGGTTACAGTATAACATAATTGTTTTTAATTATTATCTTAATTAAAATAATTGTGTGAGTTCTGCTATGTGTGGTAGACGAATGCATAAAGCACAGGAATTCAGTTAGAGTGTTTAGAAGTTTCGAAGCAAAACAATATACGAGTTGGCGAAGGGGCTTGAAGAAACAGTCGCGCACAATTGGTGGATCGGGCACAGAGACTAATGTTGAATGAATCATACCACTGATTAAATAGTGATTATTTAATATACATATGATTGATTGTTCTTAACATTAAGTCTTTTATATAATAATGTATTTATTAAATAACAATATATGTTTACAGATGTTGAAATAAACAGACTTTTTCGAACGAACAAATACAATTTTGCTTTGAGACTCTGTGATGGAAATTTCATTGAACAATTGTCACAGCAAGAAAAAAACGTATTGTTTGAAGAAAATAGAAAAGAGAAACTTTCAGGAGCATGCTATTGTAAAGAAGATGATTCCAGGCATACTTTTGATAGAATATCCCCTGCAACATGTAACCTTCTCGTCTTTGCCAAAGATTACCGTACAGCCGGTATTGGATCTATGGGATTCAAAAAGTAAATTTAATATTTCTTTATTTAGTTAATATGATCTTACTGCGAAAGACCAGAAAATAAATGAATAATTGCAGCCTCGATACGATATTCAAATAATGTATAACAATGGCTTTCTTAAAAAATCATAAGAATTGAGGGAAATGAAAAAAGAATTAAAACATTTTAAAATACACAAAAAATAAGATACTAGATGCCTGGCATTTTAGGCTGTCCCTAGCCTTATCTTTAAAATTAATAAGCAAGGCATTTTTGCAGAAATATATCAAGCACCCGCACACACTACCTAGACAAATTGATATGTGTACAAGAACATGTATTGATTGAGGAAAACATTCATATTGGAATATTGGGACAGCTCAAAAGTAAATACGATCTGTTACTCGCTGAAGTTAAGATACCGAAGGACAAACAGAGAACGTCTCTATTTCCATCTGGGTAAGGATACCCGAATTATTTTATTAAATTAAAATAAATTATCAAAATAAAATATTTCATAGAAAGGTTTTAAAATATCATAAAATTGCTTGACTATTATTGATTAGAACCAGTTTCATCACTGATAGTAAATAATATAAACTTAAGATTTTTTTGAGTAATATTAATTTAAATTGTTCATATCTAATTTGTAATTTAAATAAGACTCTTAGAGAGGGATCTTATTGAAATAAATGGCAGTCCGTACTAGGAGGTTCTTATGACTTCATTTCCCATACGAAGCAACAAAATCTATACATAATTACTAGAGACTCCAATTCGAGTTTCGAGTACTCGATACTCGAGAATACTCGTCCATTTTTCAAGTACTCGATACTCGAGTATTTTGAAAAATACTCGAGTTATACTCGTTTAAGTAATAATCGTTGAGAGTTTTTCTACTGCGGGAATTATAAAAACAAAACTTAACCAACAATAAAATTTGAGACGTTTAATTCTCTATTATTGTTGAAATATATGTTGCATAAACTGAAATAAATGTACTAATGAAATTAAATAATCTTCTTTATTTTTTAATCTTCTATTGAATACACAAATTAAAATTAATAATATATATTTTGGTACATCTAAAATTACTCGAGTATACTCGAGTACTCAAGTATTTTGAAATTTTACTACTTAGTACTCGAGTAGTTGAGATGTCGAGTAATTGGAGTCTCTAATAATTACATATATATAATTTAATCCACCCTCGCAGTTGACAAGTCGGGTATATTGGTTACAGAAAAATTTTATAAATGCCACCGAATAAAATAATGAGTTATCTCTATTTAAAATAATTTTGTTTTCGTAGATCGAAAACTGGCAAAATGTCGTTCTCGAGTAAAAAATCAATGATACAGTCATCATTGCTTCGAAATGTGCATACATTGGAAATACCTCCGGCTTGTGATGAGTAAGTATTTTTAATGATAATATAGTTTTTAACGTTTTATGGCACCATAATAAACTTTATAGCATTCTATTAAAATTCAGTTGAGTCCATCTAGCGTCTGATCAGAATACTATAAGTGTTTTCGCAGAATACCTGTATCATTCAATATGTAGATAGGTATAATATGGAATATAATATTTCATGTTAAACTTACATTTTCAATCATTCAATAGAGGGCGATGTGTAACGCAATGAAACAAATTAATATTTTATATTAATAGAGATGAATCTCCGAGCAATCGATGAATAAAATATAATTGAAGTAATTTGCATGACCTCTGCAATTGGAGGACTCAAGTCACTCAAGCATAACTACAGTTTTGGTCATTTTAAGAAAGCTTTATTCAAACTTAGTAAGATGGTATATACTATATAAGTATATACAATCACTGTTGTTGAATATTGGTTAAAAAAATTCAAACATAATTTTACCATTTTACCTTTTTCATTTCATATTGAAACATATTATGACGTAATTTTGTAAATATGTTACCTTATGATAAGTTTAATTGTCGAACAATGGTTGTAAAAATATTACTGTAACTTTTAAGCTATCCATTTGCTCTCTTAACTGAAACGATTTTTTCATCAGTGTATATATTTAGTGAACAAAATATAAATGATTACAGACCCAATATAAAGTTGTTAGGCGGTTGCCGATTTTGTAGTGACGCTACTAGTTCTATATCAGGGGTGGCGAAGCTTCTACTACTAGGGTGACATTTTTTGAAATTTTTGGTGGCGATCGACTAACAAAATAAATTAAACTTTTTATCATTGGAATAAAAGAGATGACAGATTCAGAGATGTGTACATCAGTACGCCAGACAGGCGGGTGACTTGGAATAGCTACGCGATCGACGCTTTAGCCACCCCTGTTATATATAGACAAAATTAAATAATAAGCATTTATTTCATAAAGTTATTACACTTAACACCATTTAGGACTGGATATAATATATTATTATACCAAACAAACAACTTTTACGTATTATCTTTATATCAGATCAACTGCTAATTGGGACCAGTTGTTAAAAAAGAGTGCTTTGTTGACATGTTTTATAAGTCCATATTTAATTTCATGGTTCTCGAGGAAAAAATCGATTGGATTATTGGACTTGATGTTATCCTTGTTGTTTTTGTGTTCTACATATGAGGGGTGTAAAAGCATAACCGCCTCTATCCATATATTATCATTTTTGAGATAATAATTGATTAATGATCCGGTTCTTACGTTCTATGCCTTGCAATCTTCAAACCAACGAAAAATTACCTCTAAGCCATTTAAAATCGACATCGAAAATGACGATCAAATGCATAACCGCCTCTCTCCACCATATATATGTTAAGTACAAAACCGCCACAATCTAAATGCACCAATCACGAGCCAGGGTACACTTACCTACCACCCTGTCACCATACAAACATTTTGTGTTCCCTTTGCAAATTATTCTAATATTATACTTGAAGATTAAAATCGTTTTTTCGATTGCTGAACAATTTGTCTTTGTGGAGAGAGGCGGTTATGCATTTGAGCCCCTCATTATGTAGGTGTTTAACTACAGTATGAACTTTTTATTTAAGCCTACCTAGACTAACGCGTTCTTACTACTGTCTAACGAAGAGGTACTGGAGTCTTATCCTGGCAAATAAAGCGACACATGTTGATTTAATCTATTTAGTATTTAATATCTAACGAGTGTTTGTTATGTCTACTTCTTTTCAAGTGAATAGTAAAACTCCATGATTTTTTCTTAAGTATTGAAAAAGTAAAAATAGCTTGCTTTTATTTTAATCATTATACAACATGCTGTAATGCAGAGATTGCAAATATTTGAATACTCTTTGTTACTTGATGGCCAACTAAACAATGTTAATGACCTTACTAAGTGATTTAATACCGTTGATCTTTGCATAAAGTAATATGTGACGTTCAATCTCGACTTTATTCATTTACTAATATAAAATTAAACTGTTTTTGATTTTGTGTTTTAGGAAAGACATACCTCTGGAGTTTTATCAGTTGCCCAAAAAATATGTTCAGCGTAAGCCAAATTTGGAGCAAAAACGAAGATGGCTAAAAAAGTTCATGAAACACTCGACACAAAAAAGTTCTCATAGTCTTTACACCCTTAACAGTTCTCGTATAACCTGATGACATAAAGATTTGTGGCTTGAATAAAATACTAGAATATATCATAACATTATTCATGTAGTTCAGATTATAGATCATACAAGAAACCACCAAGTATTCAAACAATATGTTATCTTTCAAGAGACTGGCTTGCTACAAACAGGATCATGCTTGGTATTTTGATATCTTTATATGCTACGCTTTCGTCTTACCTGCATATTAGACATATTTGTGCACCGTTTAGAATGGACTCTATCCTTGTAAATTTTTATTTTAAATTGTATATTGCGAAATAAATTAATTTAAACATATGTATATATAATTGTGATTTCGCCTTTGAGAATATGAAACAGTAGTTTAGCGATGATATTTCAAAAATCCAGTCTTCTATGGATTTGGGAAGATTATATTTTAATCGTGGCACAAAATAAAAAAGAAATCGTCACATTGGAGCGTTGAATTCGTAATATATAATTAAAGTGTTAATATATGAATTAAAACTCGATTTACTAAAAACATTTTATTTTTTGTAAACATACGATAATACAAATATAAAAATAGTATATAAAATCAGTACATAATAAACCCTTGATGGATTTCACATTCCTAAGTATTCCTAAATACCCTTTTAAGTCATGTAGGTATTTTAATGACATTACGTTTATATCTACAATTTTAAGGCCAATGAATCATTTTATTAATCATGATTATAAACACTATATAATAAAGTAAGTTAATATTTTTGGCTGACTCGCAATGTTGAAATGAAAGTTTTTTGACCATGACCGTTTTAACAATCAGCAATACCAAGTTACCCAAATACATAAATTAGATACATACATATATAAAAACGACGCTACCAGGATTCCAAATTCAGGATGTTTCTTGCAGATGAAAACTATTTAATATACATAACACATTAAATTATTCGTGCTGACGTTATTAAATAAAGATAGTGTAATTTTAACAAAATTTTAAAGTGAAACTTATATAATCAAAACTTTTTTGTTTTTCACCATATTTTCATACAAATAAATGCATTTATTAAAATATCAAACAAATCATCGTGTGTTCAATCGTTCTGAGGATTAGAAACATGAACTACACAATAATTTAGTATAGCAGAAACGTTTTTTTATATAACCTATTTGATAGAGCAGCAAGTCTTTAGGCGCATAAGCGTCAAAGTTCTTCCTGTCTCCATCATCTCAGGGCTTAATTTTAAAGTAATTTACATTCCCTGTAAATGGTTTCTGACAGAAGGGCGTGATCGCCGTATATGTGAGTAATCCATAGCCACTTTGATAACGGGCCTTTTTAATGTCTATGGTAATTATGCACAAATTTCTGCACTCCGTAAACAATGGGTTATAGACGATATATTATGCATGCATACATACACAAATGTATATCCATTACACAAGCACACAAACATACAAACAAGCATACGTATATTTCACTAAATATCTCCCACCCGTTTCAATTGTTAAAAGAATTACCGTCAACTAAGTTTTTAGAACACATTTAATGTACTAAAAAAATATCTAAAAAGTGAAATTTAAATCATGTCTTTTTTATGGGTGACGAGCTGCAAACTTGAGGCATACCATCTTCTTCTTTCCCAAACATGACACATTATGCATTGAAGATGCATACGTAAGTTGGTTGGACTATTCTTAACAGGGCAGGGCTGTGGAGTCAGGGCTTTTTGGCCGGAGATGGAGTCGTATTCGGAGTCGAAATTTTGAAAAGTTTGAACTTTTTGTTTTTACATCTAGTATGTCAAATTTGGCCTTTGGCCGCATTGATAAGGTTGATATTTAATTGAATACACATAAATAGGAAAAATTAGGGAAAAAAGTGACGAAATTAACCTTTTTTTGGTCGTGTTTTTGGTCAATGTCGGAGTCGTGGTTTTGGTAAATGCTGGAGTCGGAGTCGGATTTTTTTTTGTCGACTCCACAGCCCTGATTCTTAAGCTTAATATATTATGAAAATCTCGGTCACTAGATTTCCACTTTAATACAGATATCAACTGATCACAGGAGCCCTACAATGCCATCCAAAGCGTAAGAAGGTGAGTGCTTCTTCCTTAAATTACTAAAAAATGTTCATATTTTTATGAACAACTGCTCATCACTAAAACCACCAATTTTTATTAATATAACAAGTATTGATACAGCTTAAATAATTTCATATTATTTTTCAACAGTCGGACACAAAGAGTATTTTAAATATTTTACGGTTCATACAAAGAACGTAAACAAATATTACATGCTGACATGGGTTTCAACCTACCTGTGTCTTTTAATGTTGTTGTTAATGTACAGATCTTAATGAAACATAAAATCGAGACATTTAAAAATAAATCGTATATATAAATTGAACCACGTTTTAGCAATTATACAAACTATAGTGAGTGGGCTGTCTGCCACGTCACTTTTATATTATATTTATATGAATCCGCCTATTATAAAAAATATTCGACGTACGAATATTATCTTACTATATAAGCTATTGACGTGGCAGTAAATAAATGTTAATCTCACCAACTGGAACAAATGCAAAATTGTATTAACATTTATTTTATTTTAGAAAAACGGAACCATTATTCGATGGTATTTTACAATCGTTAACGAAACAATAATACCACTTATTTGGATTGAAAATAAAGTGCTTTCTTCCAATGAAACACTGAATACATACATATTGGTACAATTCCTCTTGAACAAAAGACAAAACAGTATCCTCATTATTAAGGTATGAATTTTACTTTATTGGATTGAAATACTGTAGCTAAAATGTGCCAAGAGAACCGACCATATTATTTCCAGTACTAGAAATACATTTTAAAATATTTTCTGAAAAATTTCAAAGGAGTTTCTTTTCTTCATTGTTGCTCTCATTGGATAACGCACCAGTATTAATTAAAGAGCTTTCAATCTCAGTAGTGTAGACTTTTTTCTGCCTTTGTCTGCACCTGCACATTGCATATTTGATAATTCATATTTTACAATTTCTACAGGAATGATACGCGATAAAATTGTTTTCAAATGGACTATAACTGAATGTATTTTCCATGTGTTTAAATATGAAAATTAGTAATGGAACGCTTGTGGTGTTTAAACCACTTTAACACTTTCGTGGTTAGTGGGAATACGGTTTCCCACTTTTGATATCGCTGTGAAAAGTTAAATAAAATATATATATTTAACCGTTAAAATATATGGTCGTATAGCTGTGTGTTTAGAATATGCTTTAAAACAATAAATTGCTTTATCGACGGTTACCAGCGTTGTCATTCGAAGTTTATCTGTCCGTCTCCTATTTTTGTCACCGTAAAAACGTGTTTTCGATCGATATTGCTTCAGTTTCCGACTCAATAAGGATTACGACAATTGATTTGAGTTGTGAATTCATCATTTATCACCAATCAATTGTTTCCATCAACTGATTCATTCTTCAATTCGAGGTATGCTATATTTTATAAAGTGGGAAACATGCTTCCCACGAAGTTAAATCCAGGCTATTTTTTACCATATTGGAATTTTATTTTATCAATTTTTTCTTTGGTCGATGTCTAACAAATGGAATTTTAATAACCCCCACCATATGGAGAAAGCACTGGAGTATTTGTTTTCACTACGGTTTCCGGACGAGGATGAATTGTCTGATGTCGAAGCTAATCCCTCGACAATTCAACAAAGTCTCAACCATTTATTGCCTCTAAGATAAATACAAGAGATTGAAAATGTGGATGCAATTTTGACACTACCGCCACCACCGGAAGACACCGATAATGATATTGTCATAGATGAAGATATTGAGGAAGATTGGAATGATAATTGCGAATATATCAAATATATTTAGAATATTGCGAATATTTCAAATCGTCAAATTTTTCATCGGTAAAACGTCGTTTTCGACCAGCTAAATTTCTGAGCAAAAAAGCACGCGTACCTGATGATGTGCGCTTGGTAGGTGTAGGCAAACACATGCCAAAAAAAGGACAAACAAATAGAAGATCACCAAAAAGATGAAAAAAAGAACAAAATACATATGCAGCGGGTGTAGTGTACCACCTTGTTTTGAATTATTTCACAAAAAATAAAACAAAATTTATCTATGTATGTTATTTTTTCATTTTTATGTCAATTTCATTTAATTTTTAAAAAAAAATTTTTTTACCTACCAGGTATCCGTGGGAACTATATATCCCACCTGATTTTTTATCATTTGTAGCAAAAAAAAAAACAAAAAAAAATTTAACCACGAAACTGGAAAATGTGGCCTTTTGTAAAATAATTGCTGTGTATTATAGGAGGTAGTTTTTTGAAATCTGTGGATTTTGTTGATTTTTCATAGTATTGAATACATCTTACCTGTTAAAACCTTACACAAGTTTGAAAACGGCATTTCAATTGTCAGAGTAGCTGCAAAGGATACCAAAACTATAGCGGCCAACTCTGAGAGATTTAACTGGAACAAAAAAAAAAAATTTCAAGCTATTTTCAAGTTCGAATCAAAAAAAGTTAATGTCAAACTTTCAAAAGAAGTTTCAAATTAATTTTGAATATTAATTCAAACTCAACACGAGCATTCAATAGAATTTTCAAATGATTTTTCAAGATCAAAATATATATGGTGGTAATGAAAAAACGAGTGTATTTCAAAGCTATTCTTGGCAGTTAACACAGTAAAAGTAATATATGTAGGTTAACATTTAATGATGATTGAAATAAATTAAATAATAAAACTCCAACGTCAGATTGTGAAGTACGAATCATTTTTTTACCAATGATGATCTTGAATGATAGTCCGAATGCTTTGTGGCACCAATATTGAAGAAGAATATGGGAAACTGTGTCAAGTAGAGTCCGTATGCAATCTTAGTAATGTAGCGAAATCCTTTCCATGTAAGGACTGATCCAAAAATACCTGGAATAATAATAAAGAATATTTAAAAACCGTGGCAAAATAAATTTTAAAAATAGTGTGAAAAAAGGTAATATTATTGTAACCATTAATTTTAGTAGATGTTTGTATATTTAAACAGTTTTTTCACGTAGTTTTCCAATATTGAAGTACCGTCATACCATATTTCTTTCAATTACATTTAAAACCCCGCTAACACTATAATCGGGACCGTGGTATAAGAAGTAGTGTAAAACGGGGCGTGAATCTCATACAAAATTAGGGACTTCGTCTTTTTCCGCGAAAAATGCAAACTAAGATTATATATGAGTTTTGCAAAAAAAAATATATGAACGAAATATTTACGTAAATATTTGGTTTCTAGGTGATACAATGCAAACAGGATGTAAGTACGCGCGTCGTGTGTGGTCTAGCACGTGTTGTTGAGTGTATGCGAGAGTAAGCACCGTAGAGACGGCCAGCCGTTTGGCTGTGTGTGTGTATCGGTCTCAGCGGACTTATTTTTTTAGCGTCCGAGCAGGAACGTCACCTAACAACGGCAATGGAATGCGACCGTGCACATCGGGGTATTTGCGCGGAATATTTTCGGCCAGCGTGTTTCACGGAGTGGTGTTTTCGGAGGTTTGACTGTATTTTTATTATTAACTAATGATTTTTACAAAAGTGAGCTGGTCTAACGCTGTTGTTATATTTAATTTTTTGACTTCTGATTTTACGTTAGTACCTGGCTGGGTCTATGTCCTGAGACATATTCCCGTGATATCCGCCAATTTAATATTTTTTTTGATCAATTACTGAAACATTGCTAATGAATAAAAATTTGAAGGGTGCTTAGATCTTAATATTATTCAACAATTTGAAATATGTGTTTTATATTTTGAAGCTGAATATGAGATTCATTCAAAGACGATATGAATTAGGAATCCCTTTATTTTTCGGGAAATTCTCACTAAATAATAATTGCATTTGAATTACCTGCACTCTCATTGGTAATAGCCCAAATCATAAAGGCATTGTAGATTCCCCAAGCAAATGGTGACAGGCTACTGTAAAGAGCTGCTTCTGTGGTATTGTAAACGTATCCCCTTTCAGCCGATTGGTATGGTGCTAAAAGCGCAAGGAGCCCTAATGCATTCATAATAGTCACGTAAAAATATTTCTGAACCTGAAAACATAACTTCGTTAAAAATAATTGAAAAACAGTTTCAAAATTCACATACATGCTTAATTTTGTCTCTTTATTATAAATAATGAAACAACAGGATTTAATATTTTTCAATTGTGACATTACGATATCCAATTCTCTTTAATTTTCAAACAGACAATATGCCCCAGGTGAAACATTTCCTCCTGTACTATAGCCCCATAAGCACACCGGTTGTGGACCCCCAATTCAAATATTGGGGAGGATAATCCGCATTATAAATATTGCTTTGATTAAATTACCTCGGTCAAGGTAAATACACTCCTTTTTTTCGTCATGTAGTATGCTAGTCCAACTCCGATCAAATAGATAGACGCTCTATGTGTGGGTAAAATGTAGGAAAAGTTTGCTGTATCAAAGAATTTTTGAACACTGAAACAAAACAAAAATATTACAGTAAAGTTTCAAAAATAAATTATGTAATTTGATTTTAAATGAATGCAGTGTAATTAAATAATTACACTAGTTATGTGAAAGTCAATTCAATGGATAATTATCATTATCATGCCATAAAAACATCGCTTCCTGATATTCTGATCAGATCTAGAAACTGATAAAAAAATAGCTCGCAGAAGTTCCTTGTTATTAAATAATTATCCCGATGATTTGTTACAATTTTTAATGTGGACATCGATTTTTAATTCGTAAATTAAAAAAATCTAAGGCGGCTTATATTAATATCATTTTTATGGAGGTATTTTTTTTATTAATTAACATCTTTTTTTTCAAATTTCAATGTGATAAATATTTTTAAAGTTTTTTTTAAAAACACAAACATAATTGAATAAAAAAAGCTCGAAAATATAATGAGATGCATGTACGGATTTTATACTTTTTATCATGATGTACTTAGTTCTACATCAGTTCAGAAACGTTATGAATAAATGAATTAATCTTCACGATTTATAATGTTTATATGACAACTACAATATTTATGGACATAGTATTACGATTTTCAATGTAAATCAAAACTATGGATAGTGGTAATACATACAAGTAAATAATTCAACAATCATATAAAAAAATATGTTTTATTAATTGGAAGCTCAACTTACGGCATCCCGACGTAGATAACCATACTTAGTTCTTTGCTGTATGTTGCCCATATTCTTAGTATTGTAGACACAATTGATACCCCGGTAAGAATTATTGCTCCGGTTTTACCTTTGTACCATAGTAATAATACAGCCAGAGGAGTAGCCAAAAACAGTTGCATATCGATCCCAAGTTGATGTGTATGAGTCAAACACTAGAAAGATACGAAATATTAATAACATAATTTTATTTATTTGTTATTTTATTCTTTTTTGATTTTTACAAACCATTTTTTCGAATCCCATATAATTGTGAATAAACATGAAGTTTTTCCACATATTAGCTTTGCATAAAGTCGAATGGGCATTGACAACAACTGGCCAAAGCGGCCCGTCTCCTAGATCTGGCAAAATGTATGTGTAGAACAATATAATGCTCAGCAGAAGGGGGAATATTCTGAAATAAAAACAAAATAAATGATTAATAGATTACGTTGTAAAATGTGCCTTTTACACCTATATATAAATTTCTAACTAAAGCATCCATACGAAATGTGACAAGCTAATTCCTGGAATGTACAAATATCCAAGTGTGGAACTGTACCCTAATGATAACGCGTTGAAAATCTCCCCTACCTTTGATTCTTGTCACGCAAAGAATATACATATGGTAATGTAATAATTATTTTAGTAATTATCTCAATTGAAGGTTTTTACTATTTCATAAACTATTTTTCCGATTATTGTTTAAAAAATCGTAAATAAATTTGCCATCTTCCCAATATATTATAGCATAATAACGGTAGCTTTAAGTATATTGTCGTATGTCACCATGATAACAAAAACGAATGCACCCGTAATATCGATTAAATTATGTACTTCACGTAGTACACTACGCAGTCGTTACGGGAGTTAAATTTACATAACTTATTTTTTTTAAAATCTACATCACTGCACAGGTATATGAATATAATTAATATCAACAGTTAAATAACAGTGACAATCCAATACTTTTTAAACATGTTTTCTCAATTTTTTCACACGACGAAACAATTAAGTTACCTTGCAAGTCACTGGTTTTCAAGCCACAGATTCGAAAAATCAAGGTTCTTATTTTGAATTTTATTTTCTTATCAGCCATCTTATTTTATGAATATCGAAACGTTACTCTCGGCAAATAACACGTTGTAATTTTTTATTTGTAAGATTTTATAAAGGTTTTGTGCTATCAATTTTATATCGTATTCAACTTAATTGCTTTTCGGTTTATACATTTAACTGTAACAAAACACGTCGAAATGTTCGGACCATGAAAATTATACATTACTAATAGACATATTAAAAAACAGGTCATTACAGCTTATATTCCAGGTGTTATACATTTTTATTAATCACTCGATACAAACAAGATGAGATTTTGAAGTAATCGACCCGAGTAACGACATAAATGCTCAAGTGTTAATTTGAAAAAAAATACTTTGTTATTGACCTTCAACTTGAAACCATCTTATTGCTGGGGTTAAACTCAAACCACTGGAATACACGAGCCAATACGAAAATAAAAAAAAAAACTTGACTTGACCATTTCAATCCCACATTGGTTAATTTCCATAACACGATTTAAAGTAATACCAAATATAACGTAAATGAGTGCTTAAAATGTTAAATTATTTATTGCAAACAGATTATTATTTATAAAAGTGTTTTTGATGTAAATGCAATTGAAAGATTGATTTCTGCTGCATGTAATAATATTCTTAATTAACACTCGCGAATAGTGGGTATACTTAAATTTCTGTGTAACAACAATCGAACCACATACATATTTGCCGTAATGACTTATTCTGAGCAATCTGGAGTCTTCAAATGTTTTTAGCAGAACTGTGGAGTCAAATGTTTTGAACTATTTTTTTTGCATATTATATGTCAAATTTGGCTATTGGCCGGATTAGTTGGTTGATATATAATTGACTACACATAAATTGAAAAGGTAGGGAAAAAACGTGACGAAATTAAACTTTTTGTAGTCGGAGTCGTGTTTTTGGTCAATGTTGGAGTCGGAGTCGTATTTCTTTTACGACTCCACAGCCCTGGTTTTTAGTGAGCAAATGACCATACTGGTGTGGCGTACACCATAATTGGGCGAGCTATTGCTGTTTATAGAGAAGTCTACTCTATAGGGATAGTTTGATCCTAGCATTAAGCAAAAAGTGCAATTTCGCTTTTGTAGCATCAGCTAAGCGCTTTTTAATCACGGTGTGTTCTTTCAAGGTTAAGTCACTTCTGTTGAAGAAGGTTAACCGCTTGTGCCATCTCGAAACTTGGTTTTTAAAAGATGGATTCTTATATTGATGTCTCAGAATGAGGCAGGTATTTGAATAAATCTATATTGTTAATGTTGAACGACACTGAATCTTATTTTTCAATAACATCCCAATTCATATTGGTATAATTTTTTTGAATTTCGATTCATTTATTTATTTATATTCACCGGTAGATGAAAACACGTTTATTATATAAGTTCTAACATATTTTATTTTTAATTACTGATTTTTGATCAGTGTGTGTTAGAGACTCCAATTCGAGTATCGAGTACTCGATACTCGAGTATACTCGTCCATTTTTCAAGTGCTCGATACTCGGGTATATTGAATAATACTCGAGTAAATACTCGATCCTAGCTTTAAAACATCTCTATCCAAATTTTATTTACAAAAATATATACATAGGCGTAAGAAACCTAGAATGTGTCTCGAAGACGTTTGAAACTTTACAAAGCGTGATCGTCGCGTGTTGTTTGACGGTCGACGAAACTGGCGAAGGGGCGAGGGGGCCTGGCGGAAGGGAAAAGGATGGAGAAATGGTGTCAAAATAAAAAGCACAGCCGCGTAAATTCGTTCTCTGAATGAACAAATTTATTACCATAAAAACACATTACAAATCTGTCACACAAATGTGCTTGAACATTTGCAATAAAAAACACAAACTCTTAATGTAAACATATTTTTTAATTATAAGAAATAACAAAATATCGGGATCTTTACTAAAATACTAACTAGATTATATTCATTCTGTGAATTTGTGAACATTCAAGAAATTATATTTAACTGACGCAGTTTCATCATATTCAATGAAAATATTTTTTAACACATTTCAATGAATGGCGCCGTATCATGATTAAAATTTGTTATATTATTAGTAGGTATTCCTTAAAAAATATGGTGACCACAACATTCATCATCCTCCATATCTTGGGCATCCGAAATACCCGCAATGTTCTCAAAATCTTTATCGGAATCAGTATCACTATCACTAAACTCTTCAGCAATTTTATTCATTTCTTCCTGTGTCAGATATTGTCTGGCCATTGTGAAAATTTTCCGAATCACAAATAAACAATGTTATGACAGTTAAAAAACTTGGCAAAAGTTAGATAACGGAATAAGTTTTTAAAAGTTTGTAGCATGTAAGAACAATGTGCACGTGTACTTCCGCTGTTGTACCGCGATCTCAATCGAATATTGTATGTATTGCACTCTCTGTCTAACTCATAACATTTTTACGACTGTTTCGCTCGGCTAAAATGCAGTGGTTGCTACTCACACATTACTGTTTGTATATTTCTATCTCCCCCTAAATAATAAGTATAAAAAATAATAATAATCTAAATAATAATCTTTTTGTAAGATGATTTAAAACGTCATTTTTTATTGAAACTTATACTTCCGCTATATAGATTAAATATAAACACGTGTTACACTTCGTTGTCAAACAGAAAGAAAAACAAAGTCTAATAAAGAAGCTTTTGTTTCCGATATTTTATAGCAATAATTTTTCTTTCCTCGTCATTTTACATGTAAAAATGAGGTTAAGTTCATCGCGAGAACATTGTTTCGTTTGTAGAACTTTCTCATGTTTTTTAATTTATTGTATCTCCCACTTAGCGCGTTTTGCTAATTGAGCTTTCAGGGGAGCGAATATCGCACTTGGTATACGAAGACGTAAGTAATTATTATTTGGCTTCTTACGTCTACCATCCCATACAATATGTCAGTTGTTGAATTATTCTGCTAATGAAATTTATCTCTTAATTGTCTTTCGCCTTCTTCCTACCCACCATGCGTGCATTATTGAGCTATTGTATTTAAGTAAATATTCACTTATATCTCCGAAGTAAATAGTTACCTATTGTATTTTCTGTGGTAAAATCGACGTGGCTTTCGAATTATGATTGATTACACAAAGAAGACATGAAAAATATTTATTTTTTATTTTTCTACATGCTCAACTATTCTTTTTTACAAATAGCCAAATTTTCAGTTCTCTATATGCCCTATTATATGTATATTTTAAAGATAAAGATCCTATTCAACAAGAGTTGAAAAATGCCATTTCATCGATATCTCATAAACCGAAAACTAAATTCATTAAACATTCTTGTAGTCAAAATTTAAAGAAGATTTAAAAAGTTAGATTCTTTTAAGCAGCGGACATATAAATTAGATACACTATTCAATTCATTGCTAACGATAAAACCAACGTCCACAGCTACCGAGAGAGTTTTTTCAACTGCGGGAATAATTAAAACTAAAATTAGAACAAATCTTAAATTTGAAACATTTAATTCTTTGTTATTTTTTAAAATATGTGTTTAGTAAAATGAATTAAATGTATCAATGAAATTAAATAAGCTTTTTTATTTATTTATCCCCTATTTATTTCCAAAAATGTGAATTAATAGTATATATTTTGGTACATCTGAAACTACTCGAGTATACTCGAGTACTCGAGTATTTTTCAATTTTACTACTCGATACTCGAGTAGTTGAGATGACGAGTAATTGGAGTCCCTAGTGTGTGTGGAGCGAAAGTTTTACAGAAAAAAAATGTTAAGCGTGTTGTGCTATTTTATAATACTAAGCGATGAAACAATATCAATGATGGACCAAACGAGAGTGTGAGGTAGTTTAATATATTATTTATTAGTTGTTAGTCGGTGATGGAACAATCATGAAATTTAATCAATATTTATATTAATTAAATAAAAAGTGGTATTGGAATATACAATGATTGGCGTTTGACCTTTAGGATGAGACGAGTATAAGTTGGATTATCGTTCTTTCCATAGCTTGTTTTTCATGAAAAAAATAGGGCACATAGAGATAAAAGCATCATATACCCAACCTAACCTAACCTAACCCTTGACCCGAAAGCATCGAGCCAACGACTGCGTGAGAACCGGTATATCTTTAACTATACATATTTTATAATTTTATGATTATGATTAACCTTGTCCTTGTGATGATCTTCATAATAAAATGTGTAACACTATAAGGATTAAAAAATGCTATGGCTATAAAATGTTTTTAAAAGTATGATTTATCGAAAGCATTAAAATAATTAATATTATGATTATTTTTCCTTCGTTTATAAGTTGTGCAAAAAGACGAAGTGACCATTTGCAGACCACTGCTTAAGTGCGCCTAAAAACGAATCACTTTGCAAGGATTCATATTATTTTATAAAATTTAAAAAAAAAAACAATTAAAACGGTTTCTGTTTTTTGATATTAGTTGTTCATCTTTTTTATAGCGATTATTGTATACAACTATCATTGGGCTACTAGCTCATAATATTTTGTACAAAGCTCATACAGCAAAGAACGGTTTATGTTTTTTTTTTTTGATTAATTCAAATGAACGTAGATTTTTTCATATATAGAGATAATTGTTTGATGGGTCTTATCCAAAAAATCAAGACGATTTCTAAGGTTGCCATTCATTCTGAGAATTATGTTTATACGGTAACATATCACGCATTAAATGTAACGAGGAAAGGTTACACAAAATAATAATACCACGGTCAAAACAATTACCTCATACATGATTAGTTTGAAGTACGGAGCAATAAGCTAGGTGTCTTTTTTTGAGGTATATATGTAAGTGTCATAATTTGATGTTTCGTAACAAGGAGTATTAGGAAGCCTTTGCAGAAAGTGTAAGCTGGGTTAATATTGTCGATGGTTTTGGCGGTAAATTTGTGGAAGTTTATTTTAATATATAATTTAAAATAACTTTGATTATTCCACGTATTGTGCTACTAACTGTGAAACGTGTTTCGCCTCTTCCAGATGCATCTTTAGACTTACTATCGCAAGGTTTGCTTAAGTAATGAAGCAAGATTGATTCTAACATTTCAAATTATGAAATTACCAAATGGAGTTTGGGTTTTTTTCCCTTAATAGTTTGCAATGTTTAACGTCATTAGTATGATTATTTGTTTGCTTTGTTTCGATTCTATAACCCCCTCTTTGCTTTCCTTAAAAGGGAAAAAATACCCAAACTCCATTTGGTAATTTCATAATTTGAAATGTTAGAATCAATCCTGCTTTATTACTTAAGCAAACTTTGCGATGGTAACTCTGAAGATGCCTCTGAAAGAGGCCAAACACGTGTCACATTCAGTAGCACAATACGTGGAATAATCAAAGTTATTTTAAATTTTATAGTAAGCTGGGTTGTCTATATGTTACAACATCACGCAATATTCGCTAGAACTCGTCACACAATAATATATCCGTATGTCTAAATAACAATTTTTGATAGGTTAATACCTTTGAAAGAATAGGGATTGACCCTTACTTCAATATATAAGGGAATGACCCTTACCGTAAGGGCCTAACGTTATTATAGTGACTATGGCCAAGGACAAAATCATTTGGAACGAAATGTGAGAGGCGGTAATACAAATTATGTGACGTCAAATAATATACGATTGAATATCAAAATATTTAATAAATGAAGATAATCATTAACCTTGTCATAACATTAAATAATCGATATTTACTCATTCTCGGAATAAAAAAATTTTTTTTTAAATGCACTATCCATCCATAATACAATATCAAAAGTATACTTAACCAAATAATTCAATATTTTATTTTAGGATTTTGTCTGAAGGTGCTTTAAGGATTTTCAAATATCGGCGATGATAATAATCTAAAGAGTATTAGAAATAAATAGGGCACAACTGAATAGTTGGCCAATTTTAAATGAGCAACTTTATCTTCCAAACTCACCATTGTTATATCCTGTTAAATAAATAATATCCATTATAAATTCAAACATGAACATAAAGCAATTCTCTTCGGATAAACCCACCTATTATATAAGTAGGCACTTTATCGCGATTAGCTGGTAATTATTATTTACGATACTTCACTAAAAATACCTGATAATAAAAATTTACCCACACAATTGCTTTTACAATTCTTGGAAAACCATTGACTTCAAAAATTCTCTAATTCATCTAATTGCGTTAGTAACCATTAATCTTAGTGACCAACTTTTACTTTTATAATTAAGCGATACAAAATAAGTTCAAGTTCATTCGTGCACTTGAAATACCTAAACATGCCGAAAGGTGAAAACCGGGTAGTTAGCGACAAAGCTCATGGAAATGTACAAAATGCAAAACCATTCAAATTTAGTGAAACATTGCTTCGGGATCTTAACATTGCCACCATAAAAAATACAACTATAGAAAAAACTAGAATTTAATTGGATGGAGACAAGATTCAGATCACATTGTGCAAGAAAATACTACATTCAAAACTCGATCTTGAGCCTTGAATAAAATAGGTCTTCATTTCAAAATAACCTGAATAACTACTGAGTAAGCAAAAGCGAAAGGGATACGATTTAACTCCTTCGTTTAAGCATACCTACAATATTACCCCTATACACGTACATAGATATAACCACTTTTATGTAAATCTTGCTACTAGTCTTATTTGAATGAGCGGTGATTATTTTTTTTTATTTAAAAATCATATTTTTTTATAACTTCTGTAAAAGCAGCTGATTTGTAAAACAATATACATTACTAAACTCAGCAACACCGAAGTGCAAAAATTATAGAGTACCAAAAAAAAATTACGAAACCTGACAAAGCTAGAAAGGCTTAGTTTTCAATATTCAAAGGTATTTAGTTTCTCTATATAAAATGTATGGATCAAAACACTGCTATCCAGTATGCTAATTGAGCTCTTCGTAGGTAGTTTGAATTCAATTTTATTTTATATAGCTATGTATGACTTTAATTAAGCTACATTTATATGCTATAATTTGACCCATAAATGTATTCTTTAGATTCTACCAAAAGAAATTTAAATAATATTTTATTTAAAAGTATTTTTTATTATGAATGCTCAAGTTATTGTGAAAAATTTTCATCATTTGCTATTACAGCTGAAAAATCACGTTTTGTTAGTATACAAATGGACATGTTATATCTAAATTAATATTCAAAAAAAAATCAATGCACTCAAGATACGGTCTGGAAAACGTTGAGGTAGGTATTGATAGTTTGAAATAACTGCTTACGCAAAAGCGATAAAAAATATTTCATCATTTAAAACTTTTGTGTCAAGTTCACATTTGTGGATATATTTTTGATTGGTCTAGATTTCGCCCATTCGGACAGATTGCATACACTCTACGGCAGTGGTGCACAAGCTTTTTGAGAGAAGGGCCAATTTATCCATTTAAAATTTTTCGCGGGCCGCAATGGGTAAAAGTGAAGAAAAATATTGATATACATATTATACTAGATGAGATGTAAATTTTAACTGTATTTTTTAATATCGATTCACTAACGTCATGCACTTTTAAAAATCCTGAAGAACTAACAATAAAATCCGTGTGTTGAAAACAATTATCTAAAAATAGATGGCACCTGCATCGCAAACGATATGACTCTTTTAAAAAAATGAATTTCGGTCACAAAATTATATCCATGTGAATATAATCATATTAAATAATAAAATATTAACATTGTTTTTTTTATATACCGTTGCTACTGCATAATTTGTTCACATATCGAGTACTATTTTTTATCATATTTAATGAAAAAATTTGTTGATGAAGTATATGTTATTTTGGGCCGCAAAAAAATCCATTTCGGGCCGCATTTGTGCATCACTGCTCTACGGCAAGCAATTGAATAATTTGATCTGTATCTTAAAAGGTGAAGGTTGCTGTTCGAAAATTTCACTTTCATTATTTAATATTATGAAGTAAGTAACTGTAAGACTGAATTTGTTTTTAATCAGATTAAAAATATATATGTTTAAGCACGTGATATTTTGAGTTTAATTGATACGATAATGGCTTAATCCATATTTAAGTGTCAATAAAGTTTTATTGTTTTAAGTGTGAACAATAATAATAATAACAATATAAAACGGCTTTCAAGCATTTATAATTTCTTTAAAATCACTGACAGATGATAATAATCTATTTGTATTTCATGACTATTTGATCTTTCATTATTTACCGAAGATGCACAAAGAAGCATTATAATAAATATTTTTATTTAAAATATTGATTGTAGCATTTCGTTATGAATATTATGTCTTATTAAAAATTACAGTTTTAATATATAATTATAACAGTGAGTTCAATATTTAAATTTTTAACTGTGGCATTCAAAAACATCTGTGGTTGCATATTATTATATTTACTGTGAGTGATGATTGTTTATGGACAAAGAAATTGCAAAGTATGAGTACAGAAAAATCAATAAAATTATTCACTGGCAAAATTTATATTGTGAATAGTAATTTTACTCACCTAAACCACCGTGTTATTAGTTTTTGGGTAAACTTCATTGATCCTGATTGTTTTAGTGCTTTGAATAAGCTTCTGGATGTTAAGAATGCACTTATCAACAAGAAAGTGTCCGTATAAATGATAGCTGTTCTACCGATCACCGACCATTTCTCTGTCATTTTCTGAAATTATGAAATGATATTAATAAGGTAAGTATTGATAATTTCATCTGCTAATTTGACATCAGTGTTAGGCAACCTACATAGACAAAGTGACACACAATTAATGCTATTTAGCGCTGGAGAACGCACGTGTCACTGAAATCAAATTTATTTTTCAGGAGCTCATTCTACTCTCAATTGCATGTAATTAATTATCTTCTATGTAAATTTTCAATTCCGACTGGTTATAAAAATAATGTAAATTTTCATAAATCATTTTTTGATATTATTTCGTGGCACCTATACCCAAGATTGTCGGCTACTTCATTTAATGAAGAAAGAAAATATAAGGCTTACAATTGGTTTAATATAATGGCTTTATTGTTTTTATTGTCAACTAATCGTGCTGCTTTTTACGCCGGCAATCAACATTTGATGAATACAATGCATAATATTATCGAGCAAAATCAGGTTTTTGCAGTTTTGCTTACACATGGTCACCAAAAAATGTAAGAAAAGTTCAAGGTTGCTGTATTTAAGCTCATCCGTTAAGTAACGCTTTGTTTGTTTAATTCATAGTTTTTGCAATCAAACTTAAAAACAAAGTTTTTTATATTTCGAGAGTTGTGCGTTGCTCTAACTTATTGTTATATGTAGGTATAATAAATTATACATATGACTTCACATATGTATATTAAAATTTACAGACATATTCAGTTGTTTTTATAAATATCACCGAAATGCGTTCATTTGGTATAAAACATTGTCAAACAAAACACGAAAATTTTCATTAAATTTAATATTGACTAATTTTACAAAATTAATCTAACGTGGGCCAAAATTTTGCAAAAAAAAAACAGAATTTAATTGTATAGCTTAGCAATAGTTTTACCAAATTCTTCAATATCATCACGATACATGAATAAAAAAATAGTATAAAAAACTAAACAATAAAATCAGAATTGATAAAACGTAGGTTGAAATTTTTGTATAGAATGTATTAAGCGCTTAATTTCTATGACATTGGACAGAACACTGAAAACGTGCCATCGTATGATTATATGACTAAATCATTTGAATTGTTCAAAAAAAATAGAATCATAAGATCGCCCCCTTCAATGTAGGTTTATTTTGTCTTTCCTGTCCATTTGTTCTGTTTTGAAGAACCCAAAAGATCAACAAAAGAAAAGACACAACTGAAATAAAACTAATTTATTGATTTGATTGATATTAAATCTTATGCATAACATTTTGGAAATCAAAATATTCATACTTACTTCAGCCATGGTTGTTTTATTAATGAATGGGTTATAAAACTGCGCAAAAGATTTATGAGTAATTAATAATGCCAAAACATTAACTGCACGCATTCCATCACATCCGGGAACCTCTTCATCCATAGAATTATCCAAAAACTTGTCGAAATTATATTTCAAAGAAAATCCTGTGGCAATCCTTTGCATGACACCCGGATTTTTAATAGTAGGTGATTCATATTCATCACCAAAAATCGTCCCAATCGCAATCAATCCCAGAAGTATGGCAAAAAATAGTCTGAAAAAAAAAATTAATATAAAATAATATTTGTGTCCCACGATTTCTTTTTTGCCACTAATCATTGATGAGGAGCTTGGGATCAAACATGCTCAAATCCAGTTTTGATAAAAAACGAATTGACGATGTAATATGGAAGTACGTATTCAAAAGCTTAGAATTCCATTTTCAAACTCTCTAAAATCCTCATAGCTTCCATGTAATTCAATATCAAAATATGACTATAGAATCAAAACTGCCCAAATCCTGTTGAGTTTTGGTTTCATAAATGCCCAAATCCTAAATCGGCCAAAAGCGTGTTTGCATTTGTCGGCCATGACAGTTCAGTGGGTAATAAACCAGCCCACATAGAGTGAAGTTTAAAGTTTTTGTACGAAAAGTGTGTATATCTCTGTTCAGGAAAAAGTGGATGTGGTCATTTTTGATCCCAAGCTCCTCATATGTATTTTTTTTTATCCTTTTAAAAGTGTCATTGACCCTGAACGCAAATTACGTTACATAGAAAAACCGCATATAATTAATGAATCACTAGTACCAATCTATGGTTTCCAATCAAACATTCTTGACTATAATCATATCTTTTTTAATTTTAAAATATTCAGTTATTTGAATATTATTCGTGAATATATCCAGATAGACAGATGTATTCTTAACTGATTGCAAAAGTCCTTTCGGATACAAATATTGAACTAAAATTTGAAAATATTCGAAAAATTGATTGCTACCCTGCCTTGTGATAAAGTCCTCAAAGTCTATTTTATCAACGTATGGTTATCAGTTGGACAACATTCCCTTTTTAGGGAAGGTAACAGCAAAAGGATGAATTTTTACGTAATTACTATATTAGTCGATGACACAACGCTCTTTAGTCAACCATGTGCTGTTATGGAAATGAACACTCCGAAGAATACTTGGAAATTACGTATTCAAGAGGTAAGGCAGCTGATATGTTAGCAACTAGAAGACAATTATAGCGATCAGCACAGTAAGCTACTTTGTAATGATTGAGTGATCAATTTCTTATATCTAAATCGCTTTCCTTTTTTGGTATGGTATCGTTTAAATATTTTTCTATTATAGTATAAATAATATTCGATGAATAAACTAGATATACGAGGAAGATTTATGTTGTTAAATTACTTACATTGTAGCTTTTTTCCCAATGGATACTGGAGGATCTTCCTCATATGAGACACACATATCTTCGTCTATAAAAACGACAGGATTCAAGGCATTGTACTTTTTGACCATTTTGGATATCTGGAGAACATGGGCGATGCTGGATAATCACACATATCTTCGTCTCAATAAAAACGACTTGTTTATTCAAGCTACTTTCCATGACCATTTTTAAGTCATCTGGAGAACATGTTGTTGGAATGCAAACTCCCCACTGGATGCTGGATAATCTAGGTACACGATGACCCAGCTACTGAAAACAAAATATCAATGTTGGGTAAATGTGTCTTGTAAAAACTTGAAGGTGGGCATTAAAACATCAATGGTACAGAAATTCATATGGCCATGCACCAAATTTTTTGCTGAGATATATTTAAAAAAAAGAATATAGTTGAGTATACATATATATGTTGTTGTATAATGCTATTTTTCAGTGTCTTTGTTGACAAATTAACTTGTTAAATCCATTTTTATTAAACATCAATCAATCATATAAATTAGTCAAAATTCGAATTACTAAAATATCTGTTGGCATATGTGGTCTAGACTCTAGATCTATAACCTATCAGATGGATCTGAATTAAAATAGCCGTAAAGATCGTGATTTTGGACGTGGGTTTTTGTTATACCTCTTCTGCTTGAGTTAATCTAATGCGATTTGAAAAATTCAAGAGCTCTGTTGCCTTGATCGCTAGCTGTGATGTCAGATATTTTTATTGTTTATTATTATTATCTTTGATACTCGACGCATTGATGAACACGCTCAAATTCTATTTTAGGGAATGTCCAGAATGGAAAAATAAGTCAGAAACGGGCCATTTTATCCAAATTACTACACGTCCCATTTTCAATGTATCATATGATAATTATTTTTAAATTGCCTACACTGGGTGTTGTAAAAACCACAACCTTTCAACAGAGCGTTAAGAGTTATTGCATATTTTGTAATATTGTTTCATATTTTCGACCAATTTTTATTGGAATTTGACCATGAGCTATATTTATTGTGCTCTTACGAAAAAGGTAAACCGCAGTTTAAAAGTATTGGGTTGTTATGCTAAGCAGTAAAGAAAAGGTTTATAGGACATTTTACATACATACCAACACTTAAATTTTGAATTACCAATAATGGCTAAACTAGTCTGCAATCTTTATTATCAATTATACGTGTTTATCGATGCTTCAGAATAACAACAGACCAACTCGACCACTTACACATCGAATAAGGCTGCTCGATGGAATTTAAATTTCAAGTTGTATCAATACTAAACGGATACACTTTATTACATTTTATCATTGACGACTCCTCGACGAACCTAAACTAATTATTTCAAAGATAGCTCTAGTTCATTAAAAGGAAAAAGAGTTAATATATTTAAAGGAAAATTTGCCTAATCAAGTTAAGACTAGGGACTCCAATTCGGATATTCGAATATTCGACCCTTTTTACTCAACTGGCAATTTATTGTTTATTAAAATATGTTTTTTAAATCATAATTTTAATACTATTGTACATAATTTTAGCCATGTCAAAACTATCCGGATATTCGAATATATCCAGATAGCTAAGTATTACTATTCGATATCCGAATAGTTAATTTTGACGAATAGTTGGAATCCTTAGTTAAGACCTCAAAAACGGAAAGCTGTGATGATGAAATAACTCTTTTTTTCAGAACAGTTCGTTCCCTGTTATTTTGAAATACACATATAATTTAAATTTGTCGTAGATAACTTTACGGATACAACGTAACATTTTGTTACCTTACTTTGAAAAGGTTATAATTGTCATTTTTGCCTAAAATGATTGTATTTATCGCATTCTATCATATACATGAATTATCTATTGTTGAATTACGGAGTTAGAAGAATTCCGGAGTTGCATTGCACCTGCACACTTTTTTACTAAATTTATTTGACTAAGTTCTAAGATTGTTATCATTATTTCCATCATTAGATCTTTTAGATCATTATTTCTCAGCAAGAGTTATAGAGAAATAAGTAATTTGAAACATTTTTACTTGCTCATTGCTAAAAGTGAATTTTAATCAATCGAAACTTCGAACGCTCATATTTCAAAACAGTGTCAAGAGCAGCTGGAACCTTTTCAATGTAAGGTGTTGATTTATTAAATTAATGATAGAACAAAACGAATAAAAATTTAAATATCCTTTTTTATAATGTAAAAGTGTATAAGCGAAACTGGAAAATGGAATTTGAAAGTTTATAATAATGGTCAACCAAAGAGCCCAAATTCTAAATTTAGGTGGTATATGTATGTATATATAATATTTACGACTCCATACCGAAAATCGATAAAAAAAAGAAATGAATCAGGTATTTAGTTATTTTCTCATTTGTTTCAATAACAAAAGTAAACTGGAAAAAAACAAATTTGGAGAGATTTATTAATATTTTTTCAATATAATTAAATGTATTTCTTACAATTCAACGTTTAAAAAAAATCATAGTACGAGAATGCAAAAATATATAATCTTCTATTTTATTACGGATTTGTATTATAAAGATTCTGTCAATAATGATACAAATGTCAAAGGAATGTTCATGGTCAAAATATAATGGCATTTTTAAATTACTTTATTATTGTTTTATAAATAATTATTCTTTACAATGAATCTTTTATTTTTTACATAATAGAGTACAGCGTTTTGCTAAGATAATATTTTTATAATTACTTTTTTTATAATTTAGGACTCATTATCTTATATTATTATGTATATATTATATAATTTCAGTTGTGCTTATTGTTTCATTATAATTTTATTAGATACTACTTTTTTTTTATTTAATATATTTATTTTAGGTTTTTTTTCCAATTGAAGAAAATTTATGCCTACGTATTAATGAAAATCGAGAAATGTTTTGTGCTATTTTTATTATGAAATCAGATGTATATGAAAATCATAAAAAGTTATGTGCTTTACCTTTCCTTAACGTTCCCAAAAAAACACATCCGACCCGGTGATGTTTAGTGACTACGTTTTATGCACAGATGGTATTTTTATGATGATTTATTAAATATTACAATATTAATTGAAAAAAATTGCATTTGAATTTTATCCAATAAATGAACCATAGACATTTTCGTCTTTCATAGCGAATTTTTTTCTACTCGCCTACTACTATATACCAAAAGTTAGATTATGAGTACGTTATATACATATGTATGTTTTATCTGAATAAAATCATATACATATGTATGTTGTGGGCGATATATTGTATATTTTGCGTTGTTTTAAATTTAAATCAAATAAAACAATTCAAATCTATAGTGCAATTCGATTAACCTGTATAATTCAAGTGCCAATAAAAGATGAAAATATGTAACTGTTTTTAAATAAGTAATAAATTTTTGACCTTTTGACTTTTTGACTTTAAACTTGAAATTTTAATGATACTGCTTTTTAAGACACCAATATATTTTTGATAGATTTAATCAGATTAAGGTATCCGGTCTAGATCAATTTATAATATTAATGAATTTCCACCATGTATTGACAGTTAACGCTATAAAAATGTTTATGTAAATAAATCAACTGTTTTATATTTGGCCATTTAAGTAGTTTCAAATTTGCAATGAGAATAATAAATACAATTATAATCAAATCAAAATGGAATTCTGACTGACTGGAAATATGTGATTCTATATTCGATGACATTTCCTGGGTACGATTTCGAGTGGTCAACATCGTTAGCTTAGGTTGCGGTACTCGCGAGCTCGAATCCCTGTGCAATGTCATGTTAGGGATGAATGGGGCACATTGCATAATGTTTTTTGAAAGATTTATACTGAACCCTATTTTCAAAAATACACGAATCATAAAAATCAAATTACCAGGAATGTTTGAAATATTGATTTCCATTGTATTTTTAAAAATTTAGCGAAGTCTTTACACAGTCCATATGATATGACCATTCCCATGTTATATACATAAGAATTGTATTATAGTTTGAAAATATCGGTCGAAATGAGTACAACCTATGTGATATCTCCGCGAATGCATTTGTAATTATTTCGTATTTCTACGTAAAATCGTTTTACATACATACGTGCTATTATAGTAATGGTAAAATTTGTGGAAAAAGAGTTTAAATTTACGTGTTTTGTGAAGTAATAGATATTACAATCAAAATAAAACAAAATACAAAGAAGTTGAAAAGACACGAAAATGGATCGACAGTGAAGGAAATTAAAAAAAATTTTGCTCTGACAATAATACCATTATTACCAGGTGAGAAATATATGCTAAAAAATGTGCTACATTTTTTCAAACGATATCATCGCTTCTGAATCATTGTCGAGGTTTATGGCATCAAATATACATACATGGACAACTTTTACAATAGTTATATAATGGAGTATAGTTAAGTTCGCTGTCAATACTTGGTGAAATGGCATTATAATAAAAGTAATTACGCATTGTTAGTACCTACTTATTCCACATCAATTTATTGGATCAGGACTGGTTTCGCTCTTGGCGAGCATTATCAACTGATAAGAAATACAATGAAACAATGTTTCCGTTGGTTGGAAGAATTGATATAGTCTCGTTTTCGTTGAACTGGAGTATTCTTCCCGGACTTCCCACGACTCATTGTGGATTACGGACATTAAGATTTATTATCTATTTATCAAATGAACTGGCTGTGGTTTTTAAACTGTTAAATGATCATTCATACTAAATTGATTTTTGACTTAATAGCTTTTATTGCTAAGAAGTTTTCAACATTGTAATTAAAGTATATTTTGCATCAATGTATTTGCTTAGTTGTAATACCAATTGTTTGTAAAACCTTGTTATTCTTGCTTAAATTTGGTGTAAATATCACGGTTTCGTTGTATTTCTCATCAGTTGATAATGCTCGCCATGAGCGAAGCCAGTCCTGATCCATACAATTTTATGTGGAATAAGTACAAAAATATTTACGCCCCTAATGGAAAAATGTTTGGCCACTCCTGCTCTATATTGAGAGTAATTATGACAAAAAAATAGACAAAAAAACGACGTTTTAAAAAAACATTCACCAAATAATAATTTAACACTCAAAATTTATTTCACCTGAAGAGTGTGTCGCAGTTTATTTGTTTACATTTGAATTGCAAATTATAAAGAATACATTTTTAAATGCGGCAAATAATTGTTTATTGAAATGAAAATAATAATTTAATTGTTGACTTTTGATGAATCCTAAATTAACTGAAGATTGAAAATAGGAAATTTATTTTTATTTTATTCATGGTGACATCACAAATTATCATTAAATTAATAACACGTTATGTTATGCAGAATGCTGCTTGAATTATGCCATAATAATTACTAGATTCACCTGGGATTCTCAAAACGGTGCACATTGCAAATTACCGAGCAATGGATAAAAAAATATTAAAAACCATGCGTTGTCTTTTTTGTTTGAATTTTGATGTGAGCTAAGAAAACAATTTGTATTGTGTCAATATTCGATTGAAGTGTAGGTGACACAGGAATAATGATATTTTGTGACTCAGGCGAAAAAATAACATAAATAATTTCCAATAATTAGCGACCAAAGATTGATATGTGATATCTTCAAACGTGGATTCAGAAAATCTCACTGTAAAAATAATTTAATTTTAGATGCTTTGAATACAGATTCTGCACCGGCAACGGTGGGTCGAATAGAATTATTTATAACTTCAAAAATTATGCTTTTTTCAAGAAATGTATGTGACCAGTTACATATGTTTTTTTGAAAGTTGATAATACTAATCATAAAATATGTATGTAGTATAATTTTCGTTTTATTAATTACGCAGTAAATTGATAAATAGAAAGTAAATTGATACTTATAAAAAAACAATTATTAAGGACTAATTTAACAGATTAATAAACGTCTAGCACAGTGGCTCTTAACCTTGATGGAGGTACTGACCCCCACCAGCTTCATATGCGCATTCCCCGAATCTTCTTTATTGGAAAAATAAACTATTATTTTTTCAAATTCAAAAGATAGGTAGTTATATATTTATACATATGTAGATTCACAAAATGAACAAAATCAAACCATTAAGAACAAAGAACAAAAACGTTAAAACATGATTCTCGCACAAAAACATAATTTTGAATATTTACTGCAAGTCAGGGGTGTGTCTTGACCTCCGCCGAACCCGCGAGACTGACTCACTGAACCTCTGGGGTTCGATTGAACCCAGGTTAAAAACCACTGATCTAACATTATAATGAGAGTGGTTTATCAATAATTAAAGTCAAGCTTAAATATTAGTTACATTAAATGTAACATTAATTGTATAAAAGTTCTATAGCTTACATCAGTCAGGTTGCTTGATAACCAGTAGTGTGCGTGGACGAGCTTATCGATTTCATCCGACGCAGTGTTCTTCATGGATACATCGAGGGAGGTGAGGCAATATTTCCCATAAATTGGCGCGGTGATACCAACGCACTCGTCAAAATCGCCATATTGGTTGATGTTTCCGTTCAAAACACCGGAAGGCAACTTTGCGGTAGCGTCAAACACTAGCAACAAAAGAAAATTCACTTTCAATATAATTCCTGATCACTTTCCGTTTCAATTGATTCCATTACTTATACGTACACATACACCTGCACACACAATAATATAAATATATGTTACCTATATGACTCAAGTTAAATGCAATAGAATATTTATAGGATAACCAAAGAATACATTATGATCGAGGATCAACTGAAAATGCACTCTATAAGCGAAAACGGTCATGATCGTTTAATTTGAATAATTGTGCTTATTTTTTTATAAAAACCGAGTGTCACGAACAAATTTATGTTACTGTATTAAAAAAATTGGAAGAATTATTAATAAAATGGAAAATATCGGACGTAAAAATAAGAATTCTTCCTTCTAGAATTTATGGAAAAGATGAAACGTATCAGAAATGTTAAAAGGATCTTTATAAAAGAAAATGATAACAAATAAAGTAGAGTCAAATAATAGTTAATATAGAAAAATACTCGAAAAGACTAACGAACAATAATGAAAGTGGGACCTAAGACTGCAAATGTACGAGAACCAACAATAATTTATTGAATATTATGATAAGTGAGGCGAAAAATATGATACGGGCACGTTGCTCAATAAGCGGTATTGGCAATAAGGGTCTAGATCAGGGGTCGTCAACCTTTTTATGCCTACCGCCCACTTTTGCTTATTTTTCATGGTAAAATTTCCTTAACATTGCTATGTATATTTCAAGGAACATAGGAATTTGAAAAAAAAAGTTTTTATAGCCTTTTATTGCAACAAGAAAGAGTCCGTATACATATATTGAAACAAACCAAATTCAATGATTCATGATAATTTTGAGCCCGATGCTTTGAGACTTAATATTTCATGTCTGGTTCAATTTTCGTTTGAAACAAATAAGGGTCTCCTTTGTCAGTGATTTTCAGACAACTTCTTTGTTTTGTCATGATTGTGAAAGATTTTGGGGTCAAAGTAAAAATCACCCACCGTTCACCACGGAAGCCTTTACCGACCACTAGTGGGCGGTACGGACCAGGTTGACGACCCGTGGTCTAAATTCTTGAATATAAGAAAAATGTTTTAACCGATGATAAGTATGATAAGATCTAAGAATATTCAGAAATATAGATGTAAAAAATGTGACTGCTTAAAGATTGTGAAATGAATAGATTGTATTTCATAGGTTAACACATAGTTTCAAAGTGCATCACACCAAAAAGTACTATATTTAGTCAATGGATCAAACAATCTAAAACCTATAAAACACTGTTTGCGTATTATAAAAATGTATCTTGAATACTTATTGGTTTATTTGCTTACTAATAAACCCTTTTATCTCAAGCGGCTGTTTGTTTTTTATAAGTAACTAGTATTGCTACCCGGCGTCGCTCGGACTAAGCGACCAATAATTATTTAATGTTATATCATTCAACATAATTATATCACAAAATCTAACATCCAAAATAGAGTTAAAATAAAATCACGAACTTTATTTAATTTGATGACACCCCCATTCTCGCCCATTAAAATGTCCAAATTCAAGGAAAAAATATAATTTGCTGTCAAAGAAAGGTCAAATAATACCTTCACGTAAATAATAAACATTATTATTAATAATAAAAGCCGGAAAAAGTTCAGTAGAAGACTAATTTATTACATTTTGACTAAATGTCTTCGCCGATAAAAATTCAAACATATTTTCTTTCATATTCGTTTTTATGGCAACTTGCAACAACAATGCAAAAGGGAATTACAGACGTACATACATACATACGCCGTTTCGGTTTTATATATAAGATTTATTTTTGTTATTGTGTCACATCTTACAACAGTAGTCACTAAATTTGACCTGTTCCTCTTCATATGCGTCACGTTGAAATTATTATTTACTAGACAACATTAAATTAAATAAAACTCGTATGCACTTAGTGACTATTCTTTAAATAATTTTCATTCAGAAAAATACTTAAATACAAATTTCATTATAAAAGTCGTATTTTTATTAAAGCGTGCAATAAAAATGCGTTGTCTTTTTAGGGGGAACAATATTTGCATTGTATTCTAATATAAACATTTCATTTAAATGCAATCATAATTTTTATTATGTTTCCCTATTGTTCTATTATTATATTTTCACAGCAAAACAATCAAAATAAAGACGATATTTTTAGATCAGCGCCCACATTTATTTATTTACGTCACAAGAGAAATACAATATTGTTAGGATATAAAATAATGTGAAGTATTGTATATATAAAATAGATAGTAAGCACTTTGCACTAGAACACCCGTTGGAGTTTTTTTGATAATCATTGATTTACGTAAGGCCAGAATGAATTGGAAACGGCACGAAAAGATTTAACATTTTTTTTCCCAGGGCCAGTTTTTAATGATAGTTATGAAATAATTCTGATTCATGTATTAGCATTGCTTTTTTGATGATTTTAATTGGAACCGAATGATTCAATATAATATTGTAGTATTTATTTATTAAGTGAAGGATGGTAGAAAAATAAGTGAATTAAATTATGGCGGTGAAATGAGTGGAGGCTATATTGAAATACCGAATTTATTATTCCAATTTGGTGCTTATTCCACGGTTAGTTAAATCGAAATTGATGATCCATTACAAGATTATACTTTGTGACTGGAGATTTATTGATTGAGTAGGCATTTACTTGGTAGAACTCCATTATAATACGGAAAGAAAAATAACAATGTATTTTAATTCTACATAAATTATTTTATATATTTGTTGGTAGCTATTTCGGCTTACGCCTTCGTCAGAACTATAGACTATCAACAAATATATAAAATTATTTATGTAGAATTAAAATACATTGTTATTTTTCTTTCCGTATTATGACTGGAGATTATTTAAATTATGTTTGTTATGTTGGTTCGTACTATTTAAATGGCAATAGGTACATCACGATATCTTTAGCGTTTTTTACAACTAGGAGGCGACGTTTTGACAGTAAAATATCTAAGTTTTTCGCTTGAACTTGGTATCTACATACTTTCAATTCCTGATGGAAAATCACAAAGTATATTATTTAACATAATACATATATAAAAAAATAAACACATTTTTAAATGACTATTATAGGATGAGCAACAATTATTGAAGATCATAATGAAACGAGCGACACTGTTCCTCATCAAACTATAAAATATATTTTTTAATGATTTTAATTTAAAAAAAAAACAATCGTTCATGTTTGCTTTCATTTGGCTTATTATGTAAGCTATCTTAGAAGGTTTTCTAGAATGAAAGCTTGAATATGTTACTGAATTCATTTTTTAGTATTTAAATTGTTTATCAACATTCATAAATTTTTCGTCATCACGGTGTTATGGTTTTAAAAAAAACTTTTATCTGATTTCACTGTAAATAACTAACACTTAACGTATGTATAAATGCTTACTTTTCAGTGCCCACAGTTCCATTTTTTTCAAGCTCGCTACAAAAAGCTTACTATCAAGTAAACATTGTTTACTAGCACGCTCGTCAGGAATAAAAGAACTGGGAAATTGATTAAACACTTCTAAAATATTAGTCGGTACACTTGTATGAACATTATCGCTGGTAAGATTTTTCACGTTTTCCGATAAAATATTATTCGTGAATTCCACTGAGTTTTCTTTCTTTGCATTTATTAAGTCACACGCTGGTTTCGAGCCGGAACTTTTATTACAAACTTTACAATATTCTTCTTCTGATAATTTATTATTATTATCGTTACAATAAATGTCCGTCAGGTATGAGTCGTTCGGCGGCCTGACACTTTGACCCGAAAAACTACAAAAACATTGAAAAATGGCCAAGCAAAAAACTGCTTTTCCTAAACGCGATCTATGCGAACCCATCTTTACGATGCCAAAATCAACACTGAAAAATAATCAAAACACAAGAGTCTTAAGTAAGGTGTTTGGTGACCTTAGACATTATTTTATCTGCAGCCGTGTGAGTGAAATGAAATGAAGGTATTTTTTCAATTGACATGATTTTATAAACAATGAGTTCTTATGGACAATGGGCATTGCAAGAAAATTAGATCGGGACTAACAGGAATTGTGAAATACAGTCATAATAAATTTTATTATACATATAAATCTCATTTTTATGTACGTATTGTGACTTTTTTTTACTCAGAGTTAGCAAATTATTTATGTACCATTTTAAGGGTCAAATAAAGATATTATTTTTAACCATGTTCACTCCCAACGTGGATCATATGTTCTCCTCACGATGTTTATCTTAACATGTTTTTTTATCACGAGAACTGCTTGTCACGCAGTTGCTCAACCCCTCTCTTTCTTGAGATTATGGATTGAAATGATAACTAAACGAGGTACTAGGACAAGGCTAGTAGTTAGCTAATCGCTTTCCCTACCCGCCACCGCTTTTTGGGATTGGGAGGGTGGGAAGGGATTTGTAACAACACATACACCAAAGCATTTGAATCAAATCGATAAATCGACTAAAAAAAAGGGGCGAGTTCCTGTACGAGCAATTTTTAGAGAACCCCAAAATGAGACAACGACGTTGACCACTGTGCTACGAACCCGGCAATCAACATTTTGCATGTGGCGTATCAAATGATATTATAAAATCAATACAATATTCCCCATAGAAAGTCAGCAAATCTTTTAAAATTATTTTAAAAATGTTATAATTGCTTAATTACCAACCAAACGCAACATTTAGTTGCTCCTTAGCCTTACTCATTTATAAACAAATGATAAACCGGTTCAAAATAGTGCTATATTTGTATTAGCCACTTTCCTAAATATCTTCCTAATTTTATTGCCATCTATGTAGGCTTCAAAAAAATAAAAATTCTTCCGACTCTTTGGTAGGTTTTTTAGCAAATTAATGTGTAATCTTTATTATTATTAATATTATTCTTCTTATTAATATTATTCTCCCGCTCAAATCAAATAGTAATATTAAATGTAACTTTCATGAATAAAAAATAAATTCCAATCAACATTAAACATATCCTTGCAAACAACAGTGTTTCATCATTTTATTTTCAAACGTAATAAACTAATTGAAATTAAAGCAGCGGAAAAGGCAAAGGGGAGTTATGCTATGAATTCAAATACGTATAAATATGATAATATTCAGCTGCCAATAATTTGTATATCTAAATATTCGTCATAATCGTGAAATGATTGCTTAAAGTCAGTCTTATAAAGGTAATTATTTATATTATCATCTTCAAAGATGCAGAAAATAGTGTTATATTAAATAAACTTATGTAAACAAAATACTATATTATTTTAAGATGCGAGATAAAATTTTTCGTTAATTTTGTTATGAAAAATTAATTCATGTTATTACTACACTTTAGTTATCACGAACCAATTTCCAGAAATTAAATTTGAATTCGGATAAAAAGAATAGAAAAGTCATAGTTTGTGGAGTTTTTGACTCGATAGTGGTTTTACCCAGTGGCGGATCGTGGATAAGATAGATTAAAAATAAAAATTATTTTCATTATATTTTACTATTGACATTAAAATTATTTACGTTAAAAACGACACGCATTTCATTAATCATCAAAGTCGTGCATTTCTTTCCTTGAGAAAACACTTTCTAATGAGAAACAAATTAAAAGAAATAAAGCCCGCAGCCGGACGCAACACTGCGAGAAAAGCAGTATCAAAGCAAGCTTGTATTTTCGAACTCCCATCCCCGCGCTCCTCCTTCGCCTCCTCGAATATATTCTATCGCAAACGGTACTGCATTATATAGTTGTATCGTGGTGTGGGATAATTATTGAATGCATCGGTGCGCGGGCGATCTTAATACACGCTTAAATAATATTGATATTTTCAAATCATATACATAAATTTATTACAGTAATTTTACATTTTTCTCAATTTGTTTGGGGGCGCTGCAGTGCTGTGGGGTGCTTATACCTTTATACAGTGACGGTTCTTGTAAAAGAGCAAATAGTGTTATGAACTGCTGTATTCGCTATAATTATATTCACTTATTTTAAATTTCCCACGTGCACGCAATAAATTTAATAAATTTAGGTTAATAGCACCCTTCGAAAAGGTTTACCGTGCCAGCACAATAATACGTTTTTCGAAGTTGGTTCCAAGCCTAAGAATAGAAAAGTAAAATGCTAAGTACTCTTATAATTTTGTATGGATAGAAAAAAGCGATCATTCGTAAAATTTCAATAACCCCACTAATTTCGCGATAAAAAAAATAGGTAGGAAGGAAATGGTTTTAAAATCATATATTTTTTTTAATAAATATCTGTCACTAGAACTGAATCGTTGGTCTTTCTTGAAAAACATCAAATTGATTGTTAAATCTGGATTTTTTTAAAAGAGAAATTTCGTAATACCATTTTATCTTTTAATACAGAAATAATGAATAATTTTGTTTGATAATATCAATTAAATCTCCATATTAGTTAAATAAACATGACGTGTATCTATAAAGTGGGTATCAGATATTCAGTCTCCGAAAAAGGCTATGAAAAAGAATATTTTAACATGGATAAGGCGAATCTACTGAGATTTTTAAACCGAAAGAAGCAGTCAAAAGTTTAAACAAAAAGTGGCTAGTGGAGTTCAAGTTATATTGTAACGACAAGATTTCTATATATACCTAAATATTTTATATATCAACAAATTCTACTTTCAAATGCGTCACTTGGGGGAAGACGGGTGCACTTGACGCTCCTAAAATTAAAGAACTATTTATATATGTATGTATACCGTACTGCATTTGCATGCACATATCGACTAAGGAAAGAATTCTAAAGCTAATAATTGCCTCCTCTGGAAAAAACTGAAACGATGTATCTGCTTCAAATTAAAGTAAAACAACTTTTACGATCAATTTGACAAGCGCACTTTATCCTGATCTTGAAATTTCAATGAAACCTGTTCAGCTTGGATTTATGTATTTGACAGCAAGTTGTTCACATATTACAGTTTCAAAATGATTTCCAACATATTCAGTCTTTCGAAATGATTTCACATATGAAGGTATAGATTTAAATTTATCAACTTCATCGTATATTAACGTGCGTCAGTCAGAAGTCAGATAGTCTAGACCAGTGGTTTTGCAGCCATCGGAGAATTTCGCTGCGGCCACCAAAACTTTCATGGTAAATATTGATATTTAAAAAAAATGCGTCGAACTAATTTGTCAACTAAGACTCTGAAAATAAAACATTTTATATGCATTGTAGTGCGCATCAATACGTGTTAGTAAGCAAAACTGTTATTAAATATATGGAAGAAGTGGAATTATCAATGACAAAAGTAATAAATGCAATACGAGAAGTAAATTGGCAAACATTTTTAGGTCTATTTGACAAAACTTAATCACAACAGACTAAAAAAATGTGCCATTACTCACAACCGTAAAGCAGCACAGTCAGTATGCATGCGTTGAATATGTTGCACTTGGTTCTGACCGAGTACAACCATGAGTCCTAGACTTTCTGCATTGAATTGAAGGTTGCTTTTGCAATCCCTAATCGGATCGCGAGCTCTTTGCGCGGGTTGCCATGTCCCAGGTACCCTAAAAACATCGACGCTCTCGATTGCTTGCCCCGCACTCATTAGAGAGTAGTCTGGCTGAACAGGCGCTGTTGCAGAGCACATTAATTTTACTCGCGTTGAAATTGTGGCCAACGCGATAAGAGTTACTCTGCAGTTTGCAGTCTTTCCGTATTTTTATTTTATTTTCTATTTTAAAGCACTGGTTCATGGTTCAAAATCAGTCCCGTGCAGATCTGCTCGGGCCATGAATGTGAGGGGTAAATTCCCTTTTCTAAGTCGATAGCGTTGTGAGATTCGGCCATGAACCAACCAACCAACCAACTTGTTTCCGGAATACCCTCAACTGATTTGTAGAAAATGACAGCGTCGTTGGCGTACTCGAGGTCACATAGATTCAGGTCGGAAGCGACGGTTACTCCTCGGTCAGGTGTAAAGAATCCTGACTTCCTCAGGATGAAGTTGAAGATTATTATAAAGAGGAACGGAGCTCAGTCACAGCCCTGTCTGACGCCGGTGGAGATTCCGAACCATTCGGTAGTTATTTCGCCGATTTTTATGCAGCATTCACTGCCCTCGTTTAAGCATTTTAAAAAGACAATAATCACGTATGTATGAGAATTTTTTTCAATAGCCGTCATGGTTTTAAACGCTATACGGGTATAACAACTGCGTTTTATTTTTTTAGATCATATTATCGTTTTCAAATGACATTTGTTTTAAGTTATATTTTATGGCACAATTAATTCTTTAATTCTAGAGAAAATTAATTGGAACAGACAGTCAACAAAAATTAAACCAGTTTTTTTTTTAATATAATCAAATTATAAGACGTTAGAAGCGGATATTTAAAATAAATGTTCAAAACATATAAACAAATTAGTGTTTACAAACAAATTTAATTTTCGAATGGTTCAAGTTTTCAAATGGTTTAAAAAACGATCGAAGTGCAACGTTGTCCATAACACTCAATCGCTAATTACAAATGTATGGAAAGCGAATTATTTGAAATGAATACAAAAACTATATTATTTTTCCACATTGATAATTACTGTTACTTATAAAGATCGTACATTTACCAAATTAAAATTAGTAAAAAAAGTACGGCCACCAACTCTTTATTAGTAAAAAATAATGTAGCAAAAAAACATTTAATGGAATGTACATTATAACAAATACGTCTTGATCAAATACTGAAAGGCAGTTTTAATAATAGTTCAAAAATTTTGCTTGGAGTTATTCGCTGACCGTGTATTGTGTCAATATCTTTATACTAGCAACAATTGCTTTATTGATTTTTCTACAACTTTGCTGTATCCTTTGCTGTAGTAATACATATCATATAAAAAAATTCAAAACCAACTGTTAGGCGAAAACTTAAAAGCGACATCCTTTGGAAGAGCGAAGTATCGAGCAATTCCATTTGCATTGCTTTTGAATAAATAGATATACCAACAAGTTTAAAAGCCTTATATTGAATAAAATAATAATTTGATTCCATTTTTTAGTAAATACAACGGCCAAATATTTTTAATCATGATGGAAAAATTTGACGCGGTCACGAAATATTACCGATGTTTATAAAGCGACCACAGTAACATTTTACTTAGTGAATGATAATTATAATAACAGATAATATTAATAGTTCACTAAGAAATAATTTATTACTATTGAACATAAAGCAGCGCATAAAAAATCATTAAAAGATTAAATTGCATAATTTGCAAATTCAAAGGCGAGGAAAATTAATATTTAATATCAGCGAGATAGCGAATTTTATTTTTGTATAAAATAGTGAAAGATCCTTGGTAGCTTTTGCGTGCGAACCAAATTTTTCAAGTTGCGCCATTTCATTCATCAAAGGCGATAAATATTATAATTATTATGTATGTGCTGAAACTTGTTTGCTGTATAATTGTCTCTCCATTTTCTCCAGACAGCGCCTACCGCCCAAAGATTCATATTTTTGCAGTAAATTATTATGTCGTCATAAGCCATCAGTCAATAGTGTTTCCGCCATTTAAATCCTACTCAACAACGCATCCCAAAAATCAGGGGCACTAAACCGAACTTCTTTCGAGTAAAACATATATTTCTAATTTAATAAAAAAATATTTTAAAATTTGTCTATTTTTGCCGCCCCAGAATCCCTGCCGTTTGACACTCTCTGGCTTGTCCAGGAACACGGGAATTCCACAAGAAAGGTTCTCCATTGTATATTATTGGGCCACATATATTTTATGAAAACGATAGAATAACGAACGGAAAGGAACACCTTTAGTGGTCTGATATAATCTATTTTGATTTTAAGGAGTAAATAATGAGTTCCATTATATTGTAAACTTGTGAAGTATGCCTAAAGCTTAAAATACATTTCATCAAAAAATCTTAATAAATTTATGATTATTTGTTTAACGAGGTCAATTAACTGTAATTTGTATTCGTGTTTAGTTTTTTTTTATACCGGTACATGGTAATGAGAATCTAATATAATTATTTTATCAGAAATGAGAACACGCATAAGTTCATGTTTAATAATTTTTAATTAAAATATTTTTTAATTTGTAAGTTACCAAGGAACTAATTTAAAGGTTTATTTAGTTTTACAGACGAGCCCAACATAATTGTAAATATAAGCAGATGAGAGCATTATTTTGGTTTTGATAAGTTTTCACTCTTTTGAGTTAAACTTTCTCTAATATTCTATGTTTTCTGTTTTCAAATTTCCAGAAACTCACAAAATAATATTCCAGCACTGTGAGTTTTGGACATGGTCAATTTTGTATGCCATTTATGTTATTGAAAATTAAAAAGTTGAATAATTTGATTATGTATATTATATCAAAACATAACCACACAAAACATTTGTAATATATATTAATAATGGAGTATATAAATAAAGGCAATTATTCATAACGATAATAGCATTATAAAATAGGCCTAACAATACATAACAGTAATAGGATTATATGGACCACAGGTTCAGCAAGTAAAATGAAATCGTGGTATAATTTTACATACATATATATGATTCTCGATTTATGACCAATCAAGAACTCAAAACACTGTAACTGTACTCTTTTAAAACACGTAATATGTAAGTTATTCAAAAAAAAATACCATGTAAGATTCTGCTCAGGAAATTTACTAAAATCCTTTAATTCGAATGTATAATTGGTATTTGTATAATAGTTTCACCTCAGAGAAACTGTTTTTTACTATATTTATGACCGTAGTCGCCAAGTGGTAACGATTTAAATATCCTGAACCATTATGAGTAGAGCTACTAGCTTGAACCAAAGAAAAATTTATTAATTAACCATCATGTAATAATGATGAAACGGTTATAAAACATATCTGAAATATCGGGAAACTCAAATCGATTATTTATAGCTGAAACAGAGTTCTTCATCAATATACATACAAATTATGTTTCTTTCATAAATAATACTCATGAAACAAACATAAATTCACATAAGTTTGCATATTTATGTGAAACTTTTTTTTTTGCAATTGGCTTTACAACATAATTTATGCTTCTTCTGGAAATACTTTGAAATAGAAGTAGCCAAACGAAAGAATTTTAATGAAATTGTTGAAAATCAGCCTTTTGAAATAATGTTATTTCTTGTCTATTTTTCTTTCTTATAATTCTTTAAATATTGACACAGTTAAATTGTGTGATTTCGCGAACGTTCTTGGCCTATTATATTCTATAAGATTCAATATATCTATGTCTTTACTGACTTTTCTCATAATATATGAAAGGTTTATAAATTTTAAATGGCATTTAAATTCCAATTTAGGTTTTTTTTAAACTATGGTGCAATCGTACGCCTTACTTGAAATAAACATTTGTTTGTTTTTTTTATATTCTATGAAATATCAGGCGGATTTGGGATTGATAAGTTTTTTACACTATCCGTATCAATGTAAGCCCTATCTGATAAAATATGAAGCAATAATTTTCTGAAAGAGTACAAAGTATTTACAATTAGACATTTGATGCATTCATTTTACATTTGCCTTGTGAACAATTATTTCATATATATATTACTGTTCTTTTATTAAGTGTAATAATAACATGTACATAATTATGCTATTCAAGTTTATCACGATGGTATTCTACTTGAATTATAGCTTGGACATGGAATAGTTTTTTTTATATCCGAACATGACATATATTATAAATACATGTGAATATGAAGATATTTTTATAAGAAAAGTAGGTACACAATAACATATCTTTCGAGTTTTGAAATTCGAACTTGATCATATTAGTACATTTTTGTTTTTCATACTGATGTAAATCCAATATTTAGATTTTGCGGTTTGCGTTCATATTATTAATTTTACAATAAAAATAAACTGTGATTAAAAATTAGATTAAAAAGAAAGAATAAAGTTTGACATTGCACAATTATAATTAAGATTACACTATACGTAAATTTATGTGCAATTCTATCCACAATGATCAAAATTGATAATAGATAGCTTCGAGATAGTTTTCGCGAAATGCAATAAAAATAGTTCCTCAGAAATTAAGATAATGTAAGTTACAATATAACATGATTTGGTCTGCGAAGTAAGAAAAATTCCATGTCCTGTCGAGAAAGTGTCAAAATATCGTTTTTATAACCTGATTATGGATCTAGGGCAAATTGTGCAAAAGTTTTTTTTGAAATCAAGGTCAGCTCCATGGCTCCACAATTGACTGTCATTATCAATATTGCTAAACCTTATTTCAATGCCATAGTGTAAAATGCTTATCATTTTTATACATATTATCTATTTTTGACTATGCGTAGTGACATCATTCCAAAATAGTAATATTTTTTTTACATTTTAATTGACTTTAAGCAAACGCATAACGAAAAATTCATAAAAAACCGCTTAAAAATTTTATAACAAAATCTCAAAATAACAAGACAAACTTACATTAATGTATACAATACAGTGGCGGATTAAACTCTTGGGAGGCCCCAAGCGCAATATAATTCAGGAGGCCCACTTTTTCATGATGAAAAAACCCATCGCAAAATTGACAAAATAAACTTTAAATTTATTTTGATGATTTCATTGTTGGTCGTTTCTCTAAATTATTATATAATTTCTTTATTTTATGATCGATAGCATGGCTTGAACAATGTAGGTATTCCCTGTAGTTCACTAGTAATACCTCAGAATGTTTACCTAGCACAACCGCATACTGTAATTCATGATTTATGAAACATTGGTCATTCAATATTACTACCATTTAAAATCCATTTTTCGGTGTGACATAATTTATTCTAGATCAAATGAATATCTGGTGAAATAAACGTTAGTTTTGAGGCCCCCATGACTTAAGACCAAGCCGTGCCTCTTGCGCTTATCGGGTAATCCACTATAATTTTAAATTTTTGTCAAGAATTTTAATTTTATTATATTACTAGTATTGCTACCCGACGTCGCTCGGACTAAGCGACCAATAATTATTTAATGTTATATCATTCGACATAATTATATCACAAAATCTAACATCCAAAATAGAGTTAAAATAAAATCACAAACTTTATTTAATTTGATGACATTGCCCCATTCTCGCCCATTAAATGTCCAAATTCAAGGAAAAAATCTAATTTGCTGTCAAAAAAAATGTCAAATAATACCTTCACGTAAATAATAAACATTATTATTAATAATAATAAAAGCCGGGAAAAGTTCTGTAGAAGATTAATTTATTACATTTTGACTAAATGTCTTCGCCGATAAAAATTCAAACATATTTTCTTTCATATTCGTTTTTATGGCAACTTGCAACAATGCAAAATGGAATTACAGATACACATACATACATACTCCGTTTCGGTTTTATATATAAGATTAAATCTAAGAATTATGTTGAAATCATGTATTTGGAAATTAAATGTACATTCATTTATTATTCTAAAATGGTGCTAAAATTATACATACATATAACCAATTAATAAAGCATGTTTGACTTTACTTATTTCAATTGTTCAACAGTTTTCATTAAAATGCCACAACAGATTTTTAAGAATAATATGAATATTTACATATACCTAATTGAAACCTATTAAAACACCAACGTTCTTGGTAAATCTTTAAAATAGATATGTGATCAGGACGATTGGGCAAAGGCAAGAAAAATTCAATGTGGGTTATCCGACTACATAAACTATGAGCCCCAGAAAAAATACAATGCGAATTGTGTGGTTGAAAGAACAATGGATTGAACCGATGTGGGTTACCCGATTAATATATCGGCTAAGGTATACCTAAACCAAAAACAAGTAAGGTATGTTTATTAGAATTAAATATTTGTTGAAAAAATAGTTGCAACGACAACAAATAGCTGGCAGGTAATCCCACGTATAAAACACAAATGGGATCTTTGTTACAACGGATAATATTATTCACACAAATAACGTAACAATATATTTTCGTAGCTGACTAACGATAAAACAATGAGAATATTTTTTGTATTTTAATGGTAATAAAGCATACGCAAATTTTACAAATTCGTATATACTATACAACTATGAGCAACCTTTGTTTATATTTATGTCAGTGTATTCAAAAATATGATCTGTATGTAGTGAAATGGCTTAGAATTGTATATCTTAATATACATACATATTAGAATATCTGCTTTATAAAAATCATTGTCTGTTTGTTAATATTTTATCCGTTACCATACCATTGCGTTCATCCGACTACGATAAAACTTTGTCAACTTATTGTTGCACTTGCGCAAAGGCATAGTAGAATTAAATTTCAGTAGGTGGCGAGTGTGTTGTACCATAGACAATCGGCAAAAGACAATCAGCAGACGTCAAATGGCAAATGTCATCGAAACCGATCAATGTTAGTGAAATTATTTATCTAAAATATTGTGCATCCGAAAGAACTTCAATAAACACACACACTTTCTTTCTTTGAGTGGCATTGCAACGCTTGCTGAGTACCGGCTAATTATAAATATAAAGTACGCATATATTATTTGCGCAACAGTACGCTTATGTCATATAGCAGACTGAATTTAAAAATCATACATCGACAGTTACCATTTATAACAATCCAGAAGAATTACAATTTACAGAGGCAATTCAAAGACTGTCTGACAACCTTGGTTAAAGGTAAGGCGCTCATCCTTTCTTTTCGTAGCGTAGGGATTGTTGGATAAGATTTAATTTCACAATAACTAGTAATAATCTAAAAATATAAAATAAAATCAATATTTTGTGGTCATGTATTTTAAGATTACTACTAGCAGGTAGGGCAATTTAAGAAACATCCGAATGAGACGTGAAAGAAGAGTCAAATGTTATACCAATACCAACAACTTCAGACACACGCTTGAAGCTATATTTGATATCTCATTTTAACATACGATTGTTAACCGAATCAAGAAAAAAATAATAAATTCTTTTGATTTCCTGTCATCTTACTCCTTTAACATTCATTTGCCACGTAAGTTTCGTGACCTCTTACTTATAATACAGTAATTCTATCGCATTTCTATATTTTGTTAATATCAATTAGTGTCATCATCTTGCGATCTATAAAAAAAAATATTTCTGTATATCCTACATATCCTTAATATATTTTCTGTGAACAAATTTGATAGGTGATAATTCAATCGGAAAAACAAAAATATTTTGGTTAGGATCTCCACATTTAAAAAAAACCAGTTAAATTAGCATATTATGATTTGAGACAGTTATTAGCATATTTTGTAATATAAAATTTGCAAAATACAGCCATACCTACTATATAAAATAAAAATTGTTACTATTATTTTTTTAAGTCAACGTGTTCATCGGAAATTTATAATCGCTTGATACAAACTATCTATTGTATACATTTTTTTTATTAAAATTCAGAGAAGTATCATTTGCAATTTATGCCGTCAAATTGTTTTTCTTAAATTCTATCAAGGAAAAGAAGGATTCTTTAGCGCACATCCAGATCATGCTATTCTATTCTTGTATTCTTTAAAAACAAACATATTCACTTTTATGAATCTACTTCAAGTAAACCGCTTCCAAAAATCACCCAACTATTGAGGTGGAATTACCGAAAAATAACACGATAAAAAATTCAGTCAACGCGTTGAATGCTAATACCAACCTTAGACAACGAATGAAAAATATTTAATATAAATTCAATTAACATTGAATTGAATTGACGGCATTTAAAAACATTTTTTAACGTGACTGAGATGTAGCATTTTACGTAAACATTTCACAGTCAAAAACGCGGGATAAATTATTTATCAAACAGCTGAAAATATATTTTCTACGTAAGATTAGATATTATAAAACCGTCTTTTGATTTTAGTTTCGTGTGTGCAAAAAGCGACCACATGATTTACTCAACCTCAATTATTGCCCTGTATTACCATCGAGTACTGCAATATTGCGATACAAATATAAGTATTTAAATTAATGTAAATAAATATTTCCACAATACTTGCTTGCAAGTCAATGCGTAGATTCACTGACCTGCCTAACAATCGCTCTCGCTGTCTTTTCAAATCGACTAAAATAGATCATCGCTATGGTCGATCACAGACATTCTAAGATCAGTTGTTTACTACGAACTTAACATCAAATATTTTGGGAGCTCACGAGTAAAAAACAAAATTTCCGAGAGCATGCAACCCATCGCTGATCACTTTTTTTAGATTGCCACGTGCATTGCAATCCTTAAAAAAAAGATAGATAGAATAGATTTTTAATTGTCACTTTCCGTGATATATATTCTGTATAATTATTTAAATTTAAACTATTATGTAAAGCTACATAAGTTGTGTTTAATTGTGTGTGTCGTCCCTATTAAAAAAGTCTATATGCACTCATATCACCAGGTTTTATTTGATTAGTGTATCATTTAAAATATTAATAATATTTGGCATTAAATCAAATTACTAATTTGTAAAATATTGCAAATCACTCTAAATGATCTTCAAGATGAGTCACTTAGAATCAAGCCGAGAAGAGAAGACATCATGCGCACCCATGATTTAATATGTTTCCTTGAAAGAAAATAAAATTTGGTATGCAACATCTTTTTCTGACTTTAGCCTTCCGATCGTTGAGTGGAACTTTTAACTATACAACAGATTTTGCTTATCGAATATTATATTTTTCAGACTCTGCTACGAATAATAGTAGTTATAGAAATCGTTGTTGTGCAAGGTATTCATTTTAAGCTACATACTTTAATTTAAAAAATGTTGGTACACTAATAATGTTATTTGTATTGGCCTATTGTCTTATTAGTAAAAGCTTCGATCAGCGATCAGAAGAATTCAAAGTCTTCGACGTATAAAAAGGGTAACCGCAAGGTTGATGTTGAATGTTGATCTTGTTGATTGTCTCAAATTGATGTCCGCAGCAAGGTTAATATCGAATAATTATTTAGTGATGACAACTTTAAGAAAAGGTTGGCCAATGAGTTATCCGTATGGTAAAATAGTAACTGATTCGTCCTTTTCGATTACGGTGTCAATGAGCCTAAATCTCTGGACGGACACTGAAATAAATTGATTTTCGGTAGATCTATAGATTAGTGTTTCGAGACATGGGTACGTTGTTTACATTCCTTCTCACCTATTTATCCTACCATTGAATCGCGGCGTATATAAAAGAGTTACTTAAACACCAGTTCTTTCTTTTCCCTCTCATTTTATCGTCATTCCATATTCTACCTGAAAGAGAAGCTGAGCTTCTGAACATAAACTAGTTCTTGTAAAATACTTATTTTAAGATTCTCCATTAGGATTCCATAATCTTCAATTGGGGACTTTAAAATAAAATCATCGTTTATGTATATATATTATATATTGAGGAAGGAAAATTCTATTAATACCATTTTAGGTAGTTTTACTTAGTGATACGTGACAATGAATTACAAATACAACTTCTGAAAACACGAAGTATTACCCGGCGATTAATTATTGCGCCATAACTTACAATGCAAATAAAGCCTGGGAACATATCTAAAAAAACTAACAATGCAAAATTATTTATAAACGAAAAAATATTAAGTCCGTTCAAAGCAATTTGATGTTATAATTGCTACATCGAAACCTTGATGTTTTTAAATGACTGTGCTCATTTATTATGTAATAGCCACACGCAGGCGGTTTTCTGATGAATGAGATAAACACAAACTGTGACATGGTTTAACATTATAAAGTAAATTTGGTAGATAAATTATAATATATTAATCGACAACAGTCTTGATCATAAATTTTTTGAATGGTGGACTACTTTGTGTGAAATTATGCCTGTTGATTACACTATTTTACTAAATATTTATATCTCAGTTCACAAATAAATACTTGTACTGATAAATCCAGGAAGAATAATACTTATTATTGGAAGAAGTGTTATTAAGAATTAATGATTATCAAAGCATTACCTGTGAGCTTTTTTCCATTTCGGGTTAAAATCTTAGTTGAGTTCATTCGTGGACATGTAAGAGAATTGACTTGTATGTTTATTCTACACTAATTATATGCTCAAATATTATTATTTTATTATAATAACTGCGAGTAGTAAGTAAACCAAACATTAAAGTGATATATTTTTTTAGATTTGTCTAGACCAGTGGCTCTCATGTGCGGCCACCAGCAGCTTCATAGTAAATATTGATAATGAAAAAAAAGTGGTTTTACAAGATAATTTGTCAACAAATACTCTGAAAATGAAGCATTTAGAATGCTATTAATACCAATAGTAAATCGTCAAACATGTTTAGGCCCATTTGACAAAACTCAAGCGCAACAGACTCGGACAAAAATTTGGTGCGGCCACCAGACATTTTCACGTGAGAACCACTGGTCTAGACTCTAGATCAAAGGTGGACATCTTTATTGAAAACAATTCAACATAAGTATGATTGAAAAATTGTCAAAAATACATTTGTGGCCTTTATTATATATTTTATGAAAATATCTTGGTTTGTGAGACTTAATTTTTTTAGTTTACCGTGGAAAATGTGAGATTCAAAATATCAATTTGATCTGCATCAAAACATATAATAAGATTTTTTACAACAAACCGTGACAGTTAAAAAATACAAAATACAGTTTACAAATACATAATTTTTAAGGAGGTCTTCAATATTTTTTATCTTGCATAGACAAATAAAAGATAAATTATACTTTATTTTATGCGACGCCTCAAAATTTCATGCGCTCATCAAATGCATGGTTTAAGGATAAAATTATACACAATACAAAGAACAGCGTAGGACTCAACCACTAAGAAATTCGTCAATGTATCGCTGATAATATTTTTTTCATTAAATACTCTTTGTCAAATATGATTAAAATTTGTTTTTATGTCGATATTGTCATTTTTCTTACAATATTTTTAAGCGTATGTAATTAGCGTTTTGGATCAACACTAAATGCTAAATTTGATATTTATCCCTGTCAGTACACATTTTAATGATAATTTTTCAATGAATGCTATTAAGACTGTAGAAAATAACATTAGTGTGTCCTTAAAATGAGGCTTTTTAATATTTCAATTATCCTTGGAATACTATAAAGCGGGTATTTCAAGAGGTCAAGACTTACATTGCGCGGAAGATCTATCATGGAATACTATTACGTAAGATTTTATTATTTACACGATTTTTCGTTAAAACAATGAAATACTAGCAAAGCCGATAAATCTTATAAACCAATTTGGAATATGTTGAGACAAAATAAGCATTGAATAAATCGTGGTGATTAATTATTGTAGTTATAAATTCTTCAAACTGATAACTAAGAATAGTAAACATTAGAAAAAAATAAGGTAGGTGTTTTAGAATATCTAAATAACCAAGCCTGCAATAATATAAAATTTAAAATAACTTTGATTATTCCACGCATTGTGCTACTAACTGTGACACGTGTTTCGCCACTTTCAGAGTCATCTTCAGACTTACTATCATTACTTAAGCAAACTTTCCGATTAAAATGAACTTCCACAAAGTTACCGCCGAAACCATCAAAAGTAAGCCAACAATATTTCGTTTTTAATAACTTGTTTGTTCTATATGTTCTATGCTTTCAATTGAAATGTTTTTAATTTTCAATGATTAATTCTATTATAGGTTTAGGTTAATAGTAATGAATAAAATTTGTTGAGTTTGATCGAAATATAATCAATATAATTTAATATTTCGAAGCATAAATATTTAAGTCAGTACATTACCACCATATTTTTATGAGTTCTCGTGAAAATGTTATGTTTTGAAAATGAGAATGTATGCTTCTTGGATACAAATAATAAAACCGTAATCGGGATATTTCGTGAATTTATACACAAAAGTATGTGTGTATAATAATACAAATACGTGAATGTATGTAATACATATATGTGTGTAAAGTCATGCATGTTTATTGACGTTTTCTCTGTAAGGGTTTGACCATTTATTGTCATTTTAATTGAAGGATAATTTTGCACTCGCAATCTTTTGAGTAGATACAATTTGAAATAACTACAAAACTACTAATTACTTGAATCAGTAAAGAATATAAAATATAATTATTTGAGCTGAATGGTAAATACGTAATGGTGACTTCGTATTTATTTTTAATTAATTGAATGAATTTAGTATACAGTGGAACCCCGATCTAACGTTCTCGCATAAACGGGTTTCTCGCGTGATTCTTTCATTTTCTATAGTCCCGGCCAAACACCCATAAGAACAATGTACAAACATCCCGCATTAATCGTTCCCCGATTTATCGATTTCCTCGATGTATCGTCGACAAATTATGGTCCCCTCACAAATATTATCCCGATTGACCGTTTTTGTTAAATATTTCGCATAAGCAAATACGACCCGGTTCTTAGAAAAAAGTGACTTCAAATGTGCAATTGTTTACGATTCATGGTCATAATATTTCCGGTGATGACTCACTTACTGAATGTGAATATGGCGAAAAACGCAATAATCAACCTGTAATGAAATTAACAGAAGCGTAATTGGCCGTCGAACAAATATAAATATTTGTCTACTCCAAGGATATAGAATATATAGATGAATCTATCTACTTTACTTTTTTATTTCATATTTTAAACATTCCCGCATTTCTCGTTTCCAGCATTTATCGCTTTTTTTATTGTCCATTGAAAACGTATAAGCGGGGCTTCACTGTTGTATAATTATCTGTTTCAAAACATAATATTGATTCAGAAATTTATTCCAGATGAGGAAGATAAATAAATGTTATGAAAAAAACAACATTGGTGATAAGAAAACAATCAGCTCAATCAACGAAAAAGAGCTCGGCATTAATGTGATACGTCACAGTGCCGTTGGCCGAAATCGCGCGTATTTCACAAAGTGAGTGAGAAGCGTCGCGACGCCTATCCAGCTCACGACCGAGATGCCCTGCGAGAGCTGTTTCTAATTAAAAACCTTCGTGTTGGACGAGTGCCACCCGCAGTCCGCGTTCCGCTCACAAAAAAAGTAATGGACACATTGTATGTTCGAGCTTTAGACGAATTCGGTCGACCGATTTAAAGATTCCCTCTGTTCCCTCGTATTAAGTTTAATTTACCCAGGGCCGAATAAAATACTTATACATAGATATATTACAAGAAACGCGTGTGCTAGTTAAATTTAAACGACATTCCCGTGGAATGATAATGAAATAGTGTATACATGATTGTGTTGGTGGTGGATCGTGGTGAAGTGCGCTGGGATTGATAAAGTCAGTGTGAATGATTCAATGGTTTTTGAAATGAGTTTGCGGTAATTTTTTTCTCGTCAATATGGCGCCCGCACGCTGCGTTTTCGCAATATTCTTCGGGACGCTTTTTGTCGTGGCAGGCTTCGTCCACGGATTTCGATTGAGAGATCTGCCACCAAAAGCCCCGGTGACCGATAAGCTACTCAGTAAGACTTCTCCTCGCGAAGCAAAATGTGACACCTGCGATTCAGGCGAGTTGGCAGAGGCGCCAAAGAAGACTTTGCCAATAAGCGTGGCGAAAGTGAAGCAAACGGTGGATGCCGGCCACAAATTATTGTCGAATGATAAGCCTGTCGTGCGACCGGTGGTTGCCAATAAGCAAGAGGTTTTTGCAAAGAAACCTGTTGTCCAGGCGAAAAAACCATCTCTTAGTCTGAAATTAACAAAAAATGATAGCGATGATGATGATGATGATGACGACGATGATGATGATGACGATGATGACAGCGACGATGACAAAGATAGTGATTATGGTTCGGAAGATTCACAAACTGATGATGACACAACTGATAGTGACGATGATGATGATGATGACGATGATGATGATGATGATGATGATAGTGATACGGATGATAGTGGAAAAGATTCAGGCACTGATGATAAAACCGATGATGACAGTGATGACGACGACGACGACGATGATGATGATGACAGCGACGAGACAAGTGATGATTCGACCACTGATACCGATGATAAGACAACAGATAGTGATAGCGATGACAAAACTGATGATGATGATAGTGATGACACTGAAAGCGATGATGATAAAGATTCAACTGATGATAGTGATGACAGTGATAGCGAAACAGACATAAAAATAAAGATTACATCAAATATAAAACCAAAACCTGAGCAGATTCTTAAGGTAAAAGAGAGTCCCGCTCAAAAAAATAAAGTTCCTCACATTAAAATCGTCATAACAGAACCGCCAAAAATAATGAAAGTTGAAAAAGAAAAACCAAAAATGCCGGTTCACGAAACAAAAGATTTGAAGCATGACATTACTAAAAGTCCGATTAAAAAAGACGGTGAGCAACCACCAAAGCCTAAAGTTGAAAAACCTATACCAGCTGAAATAGTTAAGCAACCTGAGCCTAAAAAAGTTGAAAAAAACACTGCTGAAAAAGCTTATCACGATTCCAGCACACAAACAAAGACCACTATAGAAAAATCAAATAAGCCTGAAGTGCCAAAAAAGGAATCAAAAACACCTGAGCAACCGGTGAAGAAAGCAGAAATCAAAATAGTGGAAAAACCAAATCACGGAGGAGAAAAAATAGAGAAAGTTTCAAAACCCGAAGCCAAAAAGGCTCCACCGGAACCTGTTAAACCAATCCAAGCCAAGCATTCAGATCCACCAAAAGATGCGCCAAAAGATCATCATAAACCAACAGAAAAGCTGATCAAGAAGGATTCAATTCACGAAAAGAAAGATGAATCCAAACATAAGCCCGAAATTGTCAAACATGCCGAAAAACTCAAATCAGTGAAAGTTGAAATAAAAAGTAAAAAAGTTATTCCCCCATCGCGGTCTCGTGGGGCCGTTCAAAGGAAAAACTTGCGTGAGAGTGAATTCGAAGATTATTACACATTTTTCCCAACATTTGCGCCTAATTTTAGTCGAATTCACCATCCGGAATGCAGGCGACACGGTCAAATATTACTAAGACAGCTGCGCGGAGCGAAATTATGGACTCTGCAAAGTGAGTACAAAAATAAAGCGAATTGATTTTTACTTGTTTATTTGATGCGTAAACAAAAATATGCTTACAAATAATGAATATTTTTCAAGGACAGTAAAAAACGTAATCGTTTGAGCGAATTATTTTTGTATAGAAAATTGATATTAGCTCAATGGTAGATCCCAATTTATTAAAACATGAGATTTGTCATTTTTTTACAATCAGAAAACACTCTCAATATAAATTTAATTGTTTTTTTTTAACAGGTATATTTAAAAAAATACGGGTTACAAATAAGTTTCGATATTTTCTATTTCAAGCTTTCTGCTAAACTCATGATAAATCATTTTGTTTATTAATTTAGATCAATTTGAACTGTAGTTAGTAATTATAGTATATAAAAAAAATACATGGCAACGAGTAGTAAAGTAAAATTTGGAAACAAAAGTTATTAATTTAATGACATTAAATGGGAGATAAGCACATTATTCTTGCAATGCTCATTAAGGAGTTAATGTGCTTCATGTGCAACAAAGTAATCTTAACTTCTCTTTGACCATCTTCACTCCCTATGTGGAGCATATGGCCACCTTGGCCCATTCCGAAAAATACCTCATTAACAAAATCCACTTAAGACGGGACCAAGATAGTTTTATCATGTAACCAGTACCTCAGAGATCCAGGACAAAATGATAAAGTATTAGGTGTGCAAGCAAGACAGGAAACGAAACGTTGTAAGAATATGAGATTTTAAGTGATGGTCGATGACTGCACTATTGCATGTGTTTTTGTTTATCTATAAATTTCATTCAAACTTTGTAACTGCGGAAAATCAGACGAGGAACCGTTGTATATTAAACGCATGCGGTAAATTTTTATATTCACATAATCTCACATTAACTAAAGGATGTGAGGGAGATACAACTACATACTAGCATTTTCTCGTTTATTCTTATTATTCACACGCAAGGCTGTGTGATCAAAATTAAGAAACAACCTCATGATGATATATCGATAGACACTTGTAAAGTGTTAAATCTACTCAATGCATTAATTCACTAGTTAGTGTACACATTGAGTTTTATTTCAAATTCATAACATTATATATGACATTTACCAGTATAATAGATAAATGAAATATGTTTAAAAAAGTTTTGGCAGTTGCCAAGTATTCAAAACAAATTCAAATCGATTATATCAGGTAAATCAAAATAAAATAAAAATAATATTTTTATAATTAACTTTAGAAGTTATTTTATACCATCCATTTAACCATGAAAGACATAACAGCCTCCAATAATAATTATGTTTAAAATATTGAGTTTGCCTTTGAGAGGCAAAATTTTGATGAAAAAAAATCTGTTTGGTTAGGTGTGAACAGATCTGATAGTCTGTAGTTTAAGCTGATTTAAATGAAATACTGGACCGCAATATATGTTATATATAATATGGATATGTTTTTTAAGACTAATTTTTGAATATTTGTAATTTCAATTGAATCTTTAAATCAGCTAACCTAATCTAACCTTACCTAGGAGGGATAAATAATATAATATTAAAAACTGCAATTCATCAATAAAAAATACAGAAGAATCCGAAAATGTAGTGACGTCACTAGTTTTTAAGCAGACTCCGTTCTTTATATTGTTTTCTATTAAAAAATCTATCTTTGCAACCACAAATTTTATTTCATGCATATTGCTCACCAACGAGTAAAATTTCACTATCCACCATTTGTAATCAGTAAGTTAAGACTTGCTATACTTTTTTTTTTGTAAAATGAGTAGTCTAATTTCTTGGAGAATATCTTTAAATAATCTTTCAATTATTATATTAGTATTCAAATTTATTTGGGAAAAGGTTGTCATTATTATTAGCACATTTATAATTGATGTATAGGAAGTAGATAGGTATGTTTACAAAAGTATTAAGTTGTGTGATTTTTCATTACTCAAATGAACTATCATTTCTCTTTCCAGTGCTAGATTCGACTGCAAAGATACCATCAGGGATATTGCGTGGAAATGGAAACCAGCTAGGAGACTTTGACCAGTGTGTTGGAACCCGTGCTCGAGTTCGCTTGGATTCAGGCTCAGTGGTGAAGATATCTGGCAAATACTGCCTTGCACAGATTGATTTGAAGCCTACCAAGGAAGATCTGAAGCTTCCAGTGCATCTTGCACAAGCTAGGAACTTTATCAGAAGTAAACACGATGACGTAAGAAACTTAATTTTCATGTGATGTGTTGTATGTTCCACCTAATAAATACAGTACCTACTCTATTTAATATTTACTACTTCTCTAAATACTCGTAATTTTCTTCAAAACTAATCTAAAATTTTCATGGTGATTCAAAGTTGTATACTAATAATCATTATTTCATCTTTATGGAGCAATGATTGTACTTCATAGACACAAAAGACAAAAATTCACTCACCAGATTATTATATTAACTTTAAATATCAGTGATTATAATCAAGGACTGAAGTTGTCCGACTTCCCTTTTTTGAAGAGAGTATGGATAGAAGCATGGGACTAGGATAAGACTAGTGAATAGTTAAGCGCTCTCACTACCCCGTTTTTAAGATTGGATGGGTGGGAGGGAATTTTAGTCATCACAGACATCCATGTCTTCGAAAAAAAATCAATCAACTGATTGATATATAAAATTATGTAACTGCCCATACTGAGGGGAACTGAGATAAGCCTAATGTTGTATACACCTACTTCTTCATATTTGTAAAATAAAAAAATATTCCTAAATAAATATGTATGTATGTACAAACAGACATAATTTGTAAGTTAAAACTAAAATACATAAAAAGCACATATTGTTTATTTTATTTTTTATTACAATTTTTGAAAAGGGTGAATTTCATTTGAAAAAGTGTTAATTTCATTTGCAGAAGGGTGAATTTCATTTGCAAAAGGATTAATTTCATTTGCAAAAGGGTGAGATAGGCTTACAAAAACTGTATTACAACCCCTCTATAGCGTAATCCCAATTTCTAAGAATACTATGTTATAGGATATTATAACAATTTGGCGTTTCGTATAAAACAACGCTATAGAAGGGACTCCCGCATATGCTATATGAAACTTCTCTATTGGGGGGAACGCTATAGGGGGCTTACTGTATATTATATTTTTCTCTTTGTTTTTCTGTCTGAAATGAAAAGGTGTGCATAGTTTGGCACAACACAGCATACACACACTCTTTCTGTATCCAAACATAGAGCATATTGAGAAAATTTAACAGGTGGCACTTGTCCATTGTTGATTTCTTATATAACTAAATATATTTAAATAAATCTTGTTGGTTTTCAGCCTGGCCACTTCATCCCAAGGTTTACGTCTTTAAACTGGGGCATATGTCTTCCAGCAGCCTGTGGAGCTCCTGAGGCTGAATTCATCATGCGAGATGCCTTGAGACATTACAATGGAACGGCTGGAATGCGTTTGATCATTAATGTGGATCCAGTCAACTGCTACACTGATGATATTAAGCAAGATTGGTGGGAAGAATGGCTCGATATACCAACGCTTTGCACAGTGTAAGTTTAAGTGATGAGTTATTGAAATATAGTTACATTTTTTTGGCATATTATTATCGATTTAATTCCATAATTGTAAGTCATTTGTTTCTACGATTTTATGTATTTTTTATTTTGATCATTCTATTCAATAATGTATAACAGTGGTACTCTAAATATTTTTATGATTGCAGACCGGTAGATTTCTTTCAGTGATACTTTAGACCAGCATTATTTTGATAGTAAAAGAAATAAATATAAGTTTAATAAGCTTAATAAAATACAATATGTAAATATTCAGAATAGTGTAGTCATCCATTCACTGGATATCTGAGTAAAATTAAATATTGTGAGCTTCTTTGTGATCCAGTCCTGATTTCATCTAAGACGATGTCACACATAATGGATGATGTGTATCAATAGCATTTTGATATTTTGTCTTAATTATACTCACTGTCGAGAATCTAGTCTCGCTCAGAAAATGTGTTGAAAAACGGAAAATTAGTTTTTAATGAGGGTTTATGTGCAGTGGTGGATTAAGCACTTACAAGGCCCCAGGCACAATATAGTTTTTGTGGGCCTCGTTTTCGAATGATAAAAAAGCATTAATTCGAGATTTATGGATTTCAAAATAAGCTGTCACTATCGGTAATTTCATCTCATCACACAAATTTTATGAGTTGAAATGAATTCTCATGACAGCATAAATTAAAGAATATTTATTCAAAAAATACAGTAAAATAAAAAGAAAATTTTTAAAATATACTATCTTCTTTACTGTGCATTTTCTGTTATTTGTAATTAAAAATCTAGAGTAAAATCTGGTTAGAAAAGACACCAATTGAAAAATTTGGTAACAAATATTAGATATCTCCATAGGTGACATGGGAAAAAAATACTGTTTACTCCCATAATATGCAATTTACTGTCAAATGTCGTCACCAATATATTCATGGCAATGTTGGACAAAGTTTAAATATTATAAATAATTTTTTTAATTGTGCTGAATTGGTCTGCCAGGATTTTGTTTGGATCTATTATCAGCATAACACTGTACGCTACCTTGAAAGACATTGTCTGCTCAAGTAGACGATTATCCAACAAAGTAGAAGAAGCCACTGACGAATCGAACGAGAATACCGAGAAAGAAGAAGTTGAAGAGAATAAGGAAAATTCTGAAGAAGAGGAAAAAGCTGCACGTTCCGAATCAAGTAATATTCAATATCCATAAATAATATTTAACAAATAATAAGCTTGTCTCTGAAAGATTGTGGTATTTATCATCTGATATTTTGAAACTGTCATAGTTATGATATCTAACACTGCCATATAGAACAGTTTACAAACATCAGGTGATTACTATCAACCAGAACACAGTGCCTCCACATAATAATTTTCATATTGATAAAAAATACTGTGAAAACCTGAGAGTCTACAATACATGTGTAGTAAACTATAAATATATTGGAAAACAAGTCATTTTATAGTTTGGAAATAATAATACACGAGATGTTCGTAGATGATGTATTTCAAGCTAAAAAATAAAGATAATGAAATATAAATAATGTGTCCAAATAAAAGTAAATCACATTTTTAGAGGCAACAATAATTCAAGGTGTTCTGTAAAATTTGTTTTGGTGAGAAAAACTTGCCCGATGTAACATTTGGGATGATTTAATATATTTAATACGAGTTCAATCAGCCATGTTTTTTCCTTTTGATCTTTTCATTATGAATATGCTGTATTTGTATGTTTGCAGAAACCCAAAAATCAATGATTCAAGCATTCTCTTTAAAACAAACAATGTCAAAGTTATTGAGAGAAGGAAGTGCCGAAGGTGAAATTGAATGCATTCATGGCATCAGAGCACTCTGCAGTATTGCCTTATATATTGCACACAAACTGATTCCACTTGCCATGACACCATTTACAAATAGAACTTACCTTACTGAGGTAAGAAATTAAGCTTAAATTGGCCATATATTTTATCAGCAAATCACAGTATTAAAGGTGAAATAACATATATGTATTTCACTGGTAAAACAACCAAGCAAACCCTGCTTATTCTAAATCAAGCTGATGAGTCAGCATGGCGTGGATGTCTCCTAAGGTAAAAAAGTACATAAATACTGTGAAAAATAGTTTTGATACGTGATAAGTATTTTAAAATAAATATCTTATAAATTAATTATTCAAAAAATATTGAATTATTATGAGTAAGTATGCTTTTGTAAATATATATAGCAAAAAGATTAGTTGTTTAGCGTTTGTGTAAATTTACATTTGACTTTGTTAGTTGAAGCCCAAACACAAAGTGATATATCGCTCAGCCGTAACCAGAGAGTTAAATAAAAATTTGAACCAAGTTGTTTATCAATTTGAAAGCTTACTTAGGGAATTTATATAAATATTTTTGTATTTGTTAGAATCCAGCTCACTCGACAGTATAAAATGTTCACAGCATCTGAGTATATTTATATATTGATAATACTCAACTAAAAACTGTTATTCATTCATTCATTAAATAGCTAGGTGAAACTCAGATAAATCCCTAACTACGCTAAAGTTGTTTCAATTTCTTACAGATGTCAAACTCTCGGTTATCTGTTGCTCTTCGTGCCAGTCTTTTGTATACAGATACTTTCCTTTTATTGAGTGGAGTTCTAAGTGCTTTCCATATGAGTCTGGATATTGATAAAAAAGGAAGTATACCATGGATGCGAAGATATGTAGCCCGATATATAAGGTATTTTTCAAAAATTTACAAGAAACTTACATAAGTGGTGCTTCAATCACAGCAGTGCATGTTTTATTATTAAGCTTGATTGCAAAATGTCATGCATGGACTTCAAGAATGACGAGAATGAATGAAGAGTTTAAAAAGGAATAATTTGGAATTTTTATAAATAAATAAGTAAGTAACAAGTAAATGTGGGCTTAACCCCAACCCTACATGATTCATTGCATCTTATTAGTTTATATTTTGTGATGCTAACGTCATCAGTAGTATAATTATTTGTTTGCATTGTTTTGATTCTATAGCCCCCTTCTTGCTTCCCGTAAAAATGAAAAATCCCAAACTCCATTTTGTAATTTTATCATTTTAAAATATTAGATTCAATCTTGCTTCATTACTTAAGCAAACTTTGCGATAGTAAGTCTGAAGATGCCTCTGAAAGAGGCGAAACACGTGTCACAGTTAGTAGCACAATACGTGGAATAATCAAAGTTATTTTAAATTGTATATTATAATGAACTTCCACAGAGTTACCGCCGAATTCATCGAAAGCATTTAATTCTATTCGCACTGTGGTTCACTATTTGCTAATTCACTTTATCATTTATTACTGGTAACTGACAGAACTTGCTATAAACACTCGACAGTTTGTTTCCAGATTGACCCCAGCCCTCGTGGTGGTTCTTTTATGGTATGCCTGGATCTCTGACAAAATCGGAGATGGCCCACTATGGGGCACAGTCGTTACGCAGAATGCTGAACTGTGCCAACAAAACATGTGGAAGAACATATTTTACATTCAGAACTTCTTTCCCTTTGAAGAGATGGTAAATAATAAAAAAATTATCCAGTAAAAACATTGTCGTATTACCATTAAGTAATCACTGATATTAAAATCTGGCTTTTAAAAACAAATCTCTATTGATGAAAAGGATAATTCCAGTGTTAGCAACAAAGCTATTCAAATACAGTATAGATCAGTGGTTCTCATGTGCGGCCACGGTGGCCGCATGCGGCCACCAGAGCACTTGGCTGCGGCCACTTACAGCTTCGTAGAAAATATTGATTTCACAAAAATGAGGTTTTACACGTTATTTTGTTAACAAAGACTCTGAAAATTAAATATTTCAGACGCAATTAATACCAATAAGTAAATTGACAAACATTTTTAGGTATATTTGACATACCTCAAGCACAAAAGAATGAAAATAAATAATTTGGTGCGGCCACCAGACATTTACTTAGTACCGTTTATGCTATCGATGCGGCCACGGTGCAATTTTCCGTGAGAACCACTGGTATAGATGATTGGTAATGCTTTGAGTTTTCGTTTTGTGAGAATTGAGGCTATGTGTTCTGTGAGGAGCATGATTAGATAATTATATTTAAGTCAATTTATTCTGCTTTGTAAATTATGATACAGTAAACGAGTTTAACATAGAATCTTTTCATTAGTCACATCAAAATGGAGTTTGAGTTACTGTCACAAGTTATCATTTCGAAATTTATAATAAATACAAATGAAATTCACATAGGTACAGGTAAACTTTTTGTATGTGGTGTTATTCAAAAGATCTACAAAAGTATTGCATTTGATACAAGCATATTGTATTATCAATATTATTTAATTTTTCATATTCATAAAAATGAACTTTACCATTACCCAAATAAAATATAAGAATGTTTTACGTAACTAGAAACTAATCTTATAAAGATTATTTTTATGTTAAAATACAATTTTTCCTATCATTCATTTTAGTGTGCCACACATACGCATCAGTTGGCGCTAGACATGCAATTATGGTGGCTGGCACCGCTTATTGTATGGATGTTGAGATCAAAGCCTGCTTTGGCACTCCCAGCTTTAGGGGCACTCCACGTCTTCTCTATTTGGCTACGATATTCAGCAGCTGCATCTAACCATCTATCACTTATAATTTACCATGGAATTACGTAAGGATTTTGTATAGATCAATATTATTTGATAATGTAATTATGCTTCTCATATGTTATTCATTTGTTTTAAGGAAAATATTATCAAAATTCTTGTAATAACTTCTGTCATCTGACTAAATTGGCAAGTTTCTCATTTTTCACCTCAGTACTATTTTATAGTAATAAATCATCAAAAATGAAACACAGAGATTGATTTGAACCATGCAATTTTATGAAGACATATTTATATATATTTTTAAAAATATAATTTTATAAGTTTCATAAAATTTTGTTAAGAAAATATCAATAAATTATAGTGTGAGTCAGCTATACCGAACAGCAAACCTGTGCTATTCACTTGCTTTACACCGGGCAACGCCATATTTGGCTGGCATCGGATTGGGAGTTTTACTTCAACAGACTGGGAAAAATATATCAGTACCGAAGGTATGTACATAAATATTTTTTCATACAAACCTTTCGTGAAATCACAATTGTGATGTTTTGTTGAAGTCATCAAATGATTTTGATTTATTTTACAGCTCATGTTCATTCCTGGTTGGATAATCTGTGGATACTTTGGCAGCTGGGCACTTTACACTCCAGCCCACCTTTCCATGCGAGATTACCAATATGATGTTAATGAAGCATCACAGTATGCAGCTTTGGCGTCAGTAGCTTGGGCACTTTGTCTCAGTTGGATCATATTTGTTTGCTTCACTGGAAACGGAGGTGATAAGAAAAAAAATTGTCTCGAAATTCCTAGATGAATATTTTTCTGTGAATACACTGTTGCCAGTTGTCGGGGAACATAAATTAACAACATTTTAAAGTTTGAATTGATTGAATTTTTAACTGACAGCTCAAGTTCATTTGTGTACTTAATTTTTGGGTAATGCCTGACGATTTCGAAAGGCGAAACGCAATTTTCAAACGTAATCTTTTTAGTATTGTAAATATCTTTCTGAAATTGTAACAACCTTTTTTTTCAGGACCAATAAATGACTTATTGTGCAGTCAACCGTTGGTGTTTTTGAGCAGGATCTCTTATTCTATGTACCTGTGCCAATTTTTGGTATTCTTTTATAATGTCGGAAGTATGAGGACATCAAGCGAATTTTCGTTTGCTAATGGGGTGAGTTTGATTTTGTTTTTATTTTGTTTAATATAAGTACATACCTAATTTTATATATATTATTATCTTAAAATTTTTTATATTTACATATATGAATATAATGAATTGATTGAAAGAATCCTATTTTGTAAGACCACCAAATAAACATCCATTAAGTATATAACTCAATTACAATACGACAATGAGGGTACAAATATTTTCACTCTTTACAGAATATTAAATATGCATCAATATTTCAAAAAGAAAAATTCATAAATATTCAATAAACCCTTCACATTCAACTACAAATATTTAACAAAAAAATGCATGTTGTATGTTAACAATAAATGTATCCATAAAAATTATATCTAATCAACACATTAACAATATGAAATTTCGATTAAAACCATTAAAATTAAGTTGAACTTTATATCAAAAACAGTACCTACCTGTGTATTTTTTGAAGCTTAAAGTTAATTTTTATATGATCCCAAGACGATGCTTAATGAATAATATAATTATGCTTGTATGTTCATACACTGATCAACAAGTTACAGAATAGCTTAAATACTCCTTTACATCAATGGTATGATTATTTCAACATATATTGAGATAATAGTCTTAATAGTTATTTTTGGTAGTTAAATTGAGATTCAGATAAAATATACCAGTCAATGAGCATTCTAATTGTCGTAGATACATTATATATATAACATTGTGTCTTATTTCCTGATATTTTATTGTTTGTATTCTACAGTGGAAGCTTTGTTGATTGTTTTTAATCATCTATCAAAAAACTGATAAATGAAGATTCAAAGAAGCATTCATAAGGATTCCACAGTCATATTATGTGTGTAGGATTTAAAAAAAAACCACCTTTATTTCAGGTGAATTTATTCGAAATCCTTACTGTTGTGGGAGTCTCAATATTTTTAACATTATTATTTGATATTCCGATGCAAAGTATGAAGAATGTAATAATGTCGATCAACATTGATTTTGGAATCAAGAAGCCTGATGTTGAAACAGCAGATGCCGAAGTAGAAGTTACGCAAGAGGTTGTTGAAAACGAAGAAGAAATAATTGCTCAAGACCAAATGGAAGAGGAGGAAGAAATTGAGGTTGATGAAGAAGTATATGAGTATGAGAATGATGAAAATATTGAAAGTGTGCATCATGATGTTGAACAGGACATAATTTATGAGGAAGAAGAAGATGAAATAGAAATCGAGCCGGAAGTATTTGAGGGAGGAGATATTTCAGAAAATATGCCTGATGAAAAGTTGAATGATGATATTGATGGCGAACAAGCTGAAGAAGAGGATTTACAGGGATGGGAGTTGACTTCAGGGGAGAATAATTACTACTACCATAGATAAAATTCCATTTAACTTAAATGATTTTCATTATTGGTAGGAATTTATCAAACTATTTCTTACTCTTAAATCAATAAATGACTATGTAAATTAAATTTATATAGTAATAATACAAAGAGATACTCATTTTCTCATTTTATGAATTAAGTAGATACTAAAATAAGAATACAAAAAGAAATAGAAACCTTCCATATGTGTAATTCATTTTTTACATTCTAGTTAATATAATATGCTTGATCATCTACATCGCAACACCATGCTATGGCGTTATAACACTTGCAGTAATTTGATTAGAAGGTAGTCATAATGTAAGTAATTATGGGCAGATCTGTTATTAGCCATGCGTATTCGTAAACGGAAGATGTTTTTCGATAACTGACTGGTATTCAGTTGCTCAACTTCTCGAGGTTAGAGGGATGGGAAATGGTGGAGCAAGGTGAGCGAGGGGTGTGGACACCCCCAGGTGAAACCTTTTTGGAAGCAGCACTTTAGGTCTACTACAGTAATCAAGGAGCGGAATTACCTTTATTAAGAATATAATTTTTTTTAACTTAAAAAATGCACTGAATTTGATGAATTTAAAAACTCTTGCTCAAGTATGAAAAAAATATTATTTTTTATACTTATTCCGCATTGTTGATTGATCAGGACCAGGGGAAAATATGTATCAATGATATGTTATAGTGTAAGTAAACAATTCTGTAAAAAGCATTAATTGTTAATTATACTATAGGTTTATTTATAGGTATAATTTAATTAAAAAATGTTTCTGAATTTTGGATGAGACAAGTTAAAGTACTGCCGTCTTATTACTCATAATAAAAATAGTCACAGGTTATGCATTTCAATTTTGGAAGATTCTCACTAAGCCCAAATGTAATTTGCTATGGAAAAACGTGCAATGACATACCTACCTACTTAAATTGCTTTAATTATTTTCAACTATTCTTTATTAGTTCTTAAAAAAAGCATCTAAATTTTATTTGTGATAAAATATATCTATGTAAATTCACATTTGATGTTGAATAAACTTTTAATGAATACCTACACAACAGTTTTTTTAAGATTCAAGCAATACCTTTTTTTGAAAAGACTAGAAATCTATTTTATATCAAGGCTGTGGAGTCGGAGTCGGAGTCGGCGCGGGGATTTGGTCGGAGTCGGAAATTTTGGAAAGATTGAACTTTTTATTTTTACATTTAATATGTCAATTTTGGCTATTGGCAGGATTGGTTGGTTGATATATAATTGAATACACATAAATATGATAGGTAGAAAAAAGACGTGACGGACTAATCGTTTTGTAGCTGGAGTCGGAGTCGTGCTTTTGATCAATATTGGAGTCGGAGTCGGGGTCGTGTTTTTGGTAAATGCTGGAGTCGGAGTCGATTTTTTTTTGTACCAACTCCACAGCCCTGTTTTATATCCATTTGTTGTAACGAATAGATCCAGGCTAAATGTTATACATATAAATATTGTAATGCAATCAGCTGAACTATAATGATCTGCTATTTGAGAAATGATTTGGAAAGAGTTGAAAACGATTATTGAATTTATTTGTAAATAGAATGCAGAAAAAATGAGAATTTCGATCACTTTCCCCATAATCTTTGCTGTTAAAAAAAGTATTTTTGATAATACTATCGAACATAAAATGGATTGTGTGACATAATTTTCTGAAATTTATTCTTTAAAATGTATTTAAAGAAATAGACTGATCATTGGATATTACTAAAAATAGCAACATGCTATGGGATGCTATGCACCGAACATAAAGCATCTGACATTAAACGTGTAGTATTGAAACACAAAAAAAAACACATATGAGACAAAGCCGTAGTGAGGTTCTTTGGCGCCTAGAGCAAGGAAAAGATTTTGAACCTACCAAAAACGTATTCCTACAATAGTTCGTGTGATGACAGTGGTTTCTATTAAAAACTTAAATTAAAGAAAAAGCGATTCGTTACGATTACATAATCGTATTTTTATTTATAAAAAATCCTGGCATCATTTTATCGCCCACTAGAACTACGGCGCCCAGGGAGATCGCCCTATTCGCCAGCCCCTAGCTACAGCCCTTATATGAGATTTTGATAAATACATTCAAACTTTAAATTGTGAGCAGTTTAAGAAAAAAATGGACTAGGCAAAGACATTTTAGTATCTTATCTATGAAAGACACCCTTCGGAAGGCAACTGACCGCATTCGACGGTACCAAAAATACATTATTTTATTATATTATGTCTACACTGGCAGCACCGCACTTTTATCATAGACAAGATACTAAGCTGTCACTTAAAATTATCAGCTGTTGCAAGAAGTTAGTCTATGGTTGACAGTGTTCCTCGGTTTGTTGTTTATTTGCCGTTGTCATTTTAAGGAATTAGGAATGCTCACGTAGTAAATTGGCAAAATGTTTTTCTATTCAATTTTTTATATATTAGTATCCTTTCTCCTTGTATGCCCGCCGGTTGAATTTATTTCGGCTGGTCTATCTATTCCTCAAATCTTTTCAGCCTTCCTAGGTTCAGAAGATGAAAATTTTGTAGAATATCATATTTTGAGGACTACATTAACCTTATTTGTTCACATTTGTTTACCATTTGGTTATTTTGTTGGATTGTATTTAAATGGCATCGATTGGGGGACTCTGACCTTAGGTAACGGGTATGTCTATTTTTGGTGGCAAATACTGCTAACCACGTCGATAACCATTCCCCTTTTAGTTTCGTATAAACTTCTCGAATGGTCAAAAGACCGATGGGCAAATCATCCAATTAGCAAACAATTAGCCCAATTCTGTGATTTCACAACTCCATGGAAGGTTTTAGCGGCAAGAATGAACGATGAGTTTAGGAGGTAAGTTCACTACTTGTTTTTAGGTTAAAATCTACCAAAACTTGAATATTGTTTTGATGAATACAGTTTAAACCAGTTTCAACGTCTTCATGTTACAGTTTTTAAACCCCGATATGTTATATTGAGGTCTTAAAAACTTTAAAATGAAGATCTTTAAATGTTTTGCACTGTATTCAGCACAAAAATATTTTATATATATAATCGTTTCTTCTCGAGATATGGTTTTCTTTTTAGAAAGAACCGAATCAAGTTGTTGATTTACTATATTTGGAAAGACATGCTATCCATTTGTAGTAATCATTCAATGTTTCGAAATCATTGTCTTCCAAAAAGAATATTTCCCCTATTATTTTTTTGTTATAAAGACCAACCGTTTTAACACTCATAGGAATGAAGAAAACCTTTTTTGTAAATGTATGTTTTTTTAAACCATGTCTGCTCCTCATGTGAAGCGTATGGTCACATAATAGGCATATTACAACTGATTTTTTATTACTGCTTGTTACTCAGTTTCTCAACCTCTCTTTTTTCAATGAGAGTAAGGATATAAGGAATGGGTTAGGACACAATAAGTAGCAAGTAAATCCCTCATACAACACCCTATTTTTTAGGATCAGATGGGTTGAAGGAAATTTTAGACATGAGAACAGTAATCAAAGCCTAATCGTCCTTTACCACTCTGCTAAAAGTCCTGTAAGTGATGTACGTAAAATAAATTAATTGCTTGAAAGCATAGGACTTTTTTCCAATGTTGCTCTTACATCTTTCTTACAATTCCAGGGTTGACAAGGTATCCATTATCACAAATTCAACGTCTAAAGTGATAGTGACTGATAGTTGGATCTTGAAAGTGGGATCTTACAACGTAGAAATGTGTCACCAAGATACTGCAATGCTTGTAGCTTTTGAAGTAAGTATTTATTCAATTAAAATATGTATTTATTAACCCACATCTTTTTAATATTGCCATCATTAGAAAATTTATATTCTTCTGAGCAATAGAACAGAGACTCAGATAAAAGTATGATTTAGCCGCACTTCGTCATTTGTTCCACATCACTCACCAGCTCACAATAATATTGATTGCATAAAATTCGATGAGCATTACTAACATGTGCAAGATTCTGCCTGTCTTCATTTACAAAACTCTAACGTATTATCAGCCTGATGATAAATAAGACGTTTTTGCTCCACTTTCAAATATCATTTCAATATATTGTTTTGATAATTTTATTCTGACTGTAACTCCCTTAGAGTTTGATATGCCTCCCCAAAAGTAAATTTTTGGTTAATGCCTTCCTTAAAAGCTTTTGTGCCCCCTAGAATGCCATGTGAACCCAGGTTGAGAAATGCTACACTAGATTACACAGTACGAAACGAAAAATAAATATGTATGTTGTTTTGTGTTGCAGAGTGTTGTCCATAATTTATCTCCACAAACTGGAAGAGAGCTCTACTATATAAATATTGAAGTGAAAGCAATCAATAGTTCTATAAAGCCTTTTAAAATTCGTTTGAATTCTACATATATTCAAGAATTTCAAGATAAACTGCAGAGACCTATGGTTATTTTACCAAATGTTGTGTACCACAAAACCTTGTTAGATGAATTTATTGAAGTTTTCAAAAAACAAATTGCACACAATGAAAAATATCTCTATGACCAAGTAAGTAATGGATAATATATCAGAATATTTTGTAATGATATTGTACCAACACACTAACAGAATACTAAAAGGAGAGTGACTTGAATGTGATTCATATACATATGTAGTAAGGATTTTTGAAAAGAATTGTGTTTGTTTTTGATCTTCAGTTTTTCAGATATTGCTTTCAAAATTTTGTTTGCTAATTAAATTGTTTATTTAGTAGTCTTATTACACAGCCCTAGCATGTTTTCGTTATTTAATGCATTGAGTTGAAAAATTGAACAAGCAGCTGTAAAAACATAGCAAAATATATGCACACTGCAATATTACATCACTGTACGTTTTTTCTTAGAAAATATTGTCATTATATTGCTATCTGCAAATATTGTTCTACCAATCAAAGTATTGCATGGCTGTTTGTTTTTCAATCTCTTAACTACTAATCAAGCTAGCAATTGGTGAGATCTGGTTCAGTTACAATAAAGATAATAATTAGTAAAAGCTACTTGATTTTTGACTAGTAATATTCAACGAGGAATTGCAAGACCGTTAGATAATCCTATTCTTCTATCTCTGCCCTCTTCAAAAAAGAAAGGCTGAGCGACAATTAGTTTCCATTGAAAAAATTCTGTTGAAGTATGCTCCATTAGTCCATATCCTCAGTATTAGTTAAAGCAAGGGTGGCCAACGTGGGGCCCGTGGAGCATATGTACACTTTTTCTTTTAGTGTACATAAAACCAATTTCCTAAAATAGTAAAATTTCTCAAATTAAGCCTGTATCATCAAACTATTACTAGGCGTGTCGACGACATTGGAAACCATATTGAAGATAATTGGAGAAATCGAATATCCAAGCTCATATTTTATGCTCTAGCATTGGATGAAAGCACAGACCTACCAGATACCACCCGAGTAGTGATTTTTATCAGGGGTAGTTGATGCCTATCTGAACAAAACAGAAGAATTAGCGGCACTGTATCCACTTAAGGACATAACTTGTTCACGAGATTTGTTAGGAGCTGTTACATCGACATTGAATCGCTTTTCGTTACAACTCAATAACCTATCGGTCTTAACAGGTGGCCCTCCAGCAATGGCTGGGAAATACGAATGTTTAGTAAAATTGATTGAAAATGAGGCCCGGAAAATGAAGTTGGTAATATTTCGATGCTAAATATTCATTGCATTTTTCATCAGGAGAATTTATGTTTTAAGTCCCTTAAAATTGATCATGTCATGAAGGTGGTCGACTCACTAAAATTTAATATATTTTGTTTATTTTTTTTTGTTATTTTTTGTATTGTGTAACTCTTATCTAATAAATATGTTTGATTATCATTTTTAATATATCTTCCTAAAAAAAACAATATATTTCTTGTTTGCTTTGAATAAAAAAAGATTATTTTTTGAGCGGCCCGGTAGGAAATCTCATTTCCAAAATCTGGCCCGGCTGCTGAAAAGGTTGGCCACCCATGAGTTAAAGTAAAAAAAAATCTAATATTTAAAATTGTTTTCATATATTATTTTATAGTTGAATTTATTTCTACAGGAAATAGAATTATGCATTGGCTGTATGCAGGCCCCTTCTAATGTGAAATTGCATATGACGTGTCCGGTACCAACTGGTAATCTGGGACCAACACCAGTCCGTTGTATGAAATGCAATTGCAGGTAAATATCAAATTTCTTTTTTATGGACAAGTCCGGTGTCCTGCTTTGTCAAATATTCACACATTCGACAAATTGCACACATTTAACAAATAATATTTTATCCTCGCAAGTGCGCAAACTAAATGAAACTGGTGTGGCGCCACGAACAAACAGTAAAGTCGTTGAAATCCAGCCTTGCATTATCAAATCTATTACTTTTACTGTGTTCCTCTTGTAGACCAATCGTGACTGCATTTTATGATATACCTGTGACTTTGATTGATTGGATGACTCTCATACATGAAATTGATTAGTTTTGGTTATTATGATGATTATAATTATTTATTTTTATTTACAGGCCCATGTGGTGTGCTGATTGTTTAGGTAAATGGTTTGCATCTCGCCAGGATCCAGAGGTGACATCCGAATGGCTGAGTAAAAAATGCACATGCCCAGTGTGCCGTGCCAACTTTTGTATTTTAGATGTTGCATACGTTGAAACCCTTACGTAACACTGGACATGGAAATTTATCATTGTACATTTATTATGCATTTTACATTAGTGCAGAAACTTTATAACTGTTTGTTTATTAACGAATTGTCTTATTTTTCAATCTCTTTACTATTACTGATCAAGCCAAATATTGACGAAATCTGGTTAAATGTCAATAAAAATAATAAGCAAAAGCTACTCGATTTTAAACTAGTAATATTCAAAAGAAAATATCAAGAGCGATTAAATTACCACTAGTCCTGCGCCAGCTATTTCCTTTGTTTCTTGAAAAAAGAGATGTGAGGCAACTGGGAAGCATGCAGTTCCGGTAGAAAAACTTCTGTTGAGATAACCTCCATTAGGAGTCACAGATGGTTACTAAAAATCTATTATATAATGATTGTTTTCAATAGATCTGTTGATTTTCTTTTTTTTTATATATTATTGACACAAACTTCTTGAAATATATGTCTTTATAAAGTCAATATTGATTTTATTCCCAATACTGACATAAAAACGGTTTTCTCATTCATTCACTAGACTTAAAATGTAAGGTGCATATTATATTGTTTCACTCTACAATTTGCTTGTTAGGTGATCAACCTACAGATTATGCCGAGAACACTTTTTCACTGCTAATAATATATCATATGTTCACATATATATGACCTATCATAATCTGTATCATGTAAATATTTGCATAGAAATGTGATGTTTATTCTATCATTTGGAAGGTTAATTTTTGACTAATAAAACCAACTTATTATTGTATTATATGAATGTAAATATTAACAGATTGTGATAACTTTTAGTAATTTGAAGTGTCCTCATAAAATTATTTTATTCAGTTGAAGCCCAAAAAAATTGGAAGTATTTATAAATTCTAAAATGTCTGCATACATGATATTCAATTTTTTTAATTTAAAAACCATTTTTTTAATAAGTTCCACCTGGCTCTGCTTTTGTAATATATATCAATATATTTTAATCACAGTTTTTCGAACACAAATCCAAAAATAATTAACAAATTCCCAATTATTCTTTTGTGATGTATGTAAACTACATTCGTCTTAGGAAAAATAAATATTTAACAAGAATGCATCGTTGCTGCTATGTATAAATGGCAATGAAGCATATTGAATGAATTTCAAAGTTCTGTGAACTAATATTCTCAATAATTAAGAAAATTGTTACATTTATTTTTTATGCTCATAATTAAAAACCCATATAATAATACATAACATTATAAAACTAAAGAGATCAAAGTCACGGTGGTTCTCTGGGTATTATTTTTGGATAATAATTGAATATTTCTTCCTGGCGCAACATCCAGGGATAAGCCTATCTCCGTGATTGCTCTGTTGACTCATGTTGATAGCCATCATCTTCCAGCTTCCAGGGTAACAATTAAATACATAACAATTTTATAATAGTTATCATTTATTTAATGATATTAATGAAGACAATCCACAGTGCATACTAATCTTTATTCCAGTACGAAAGAAAACTATTTAGTACTGGAGATCTTGAGCAATATTTATCTATTTTGATAATACTAATTAAATTTATTTGAATCTTTGCCAAATATGTGTGTGTAAATAAGATTTGTATTAAATATTTTAACTAAACTGATTGTTTTTTTTATTTTTTCACTTTCTATTTGGCATCTTATGACTGTTCATGATATGTACCAGAGCTCTTTGAAAGCTTGTGTCATATATGGGGGTGAGATGGCTTGATAATTATTAAACAATTTCAGAAACATAATTGCTAATACTGTCGGTGAAGAATCGCAAAGGTTAAGGTATGATGAGAGCAATAGGTATGATTACGGTATGACTTTGATACAGACTAAATGTGTAGACCAAGTGCGGTAAGTGGAATGTTCTGTGAGAGGGTGAATGTATATGTACTAGCTTAAATGGTCTTTGCATTTTCATGTGCATTTGTAACAAAGTTTGAGTGTACGTACAGGAGAAGTTACTCACAAATAAATAAAGAGAGTGAAAGTTCATGACCATAGATTACTGTTTTCTGTAAAATTTGTTTCAATTATAAGCATTGTCATGAGTTTTTAATTCAATCAAAAAACTCACCTAATGGTACCAAAAATAGTGATAGTGAATTTTTATTTATTACAGATGTCTGCAATAAGTATTGAATAATCAAAGTGTCTCAAAAAAAAAACCGAAAACTCCACATCTAGTCAGACTTACTTACAAAAAATATGGTCAATTTCACATAACGTGTAATGTTGTATTCATTCCAAAACCTAATAAAAGCTTATGAAAAAGATGGGAAAACTTAATGTTTCATGTAGGTATGTTTATGATAAGTCCAAATTTGCTTTGCCTTTATTGCAATAATAGTGATTGACTGGCAATAAAAAATATACGTATAGTTCTAAGTCAGATATACAATACGTTAAAAGAAAAACACTTTGAATATTGCCATGATCTTGGCATTATCACAAATTAATACATATTGAATATAAGGCAAGAAGCCGACACATTGAGAGAGGCGATTTGTTTTTGGGGCTATTGAATAATATTCATTGAATTTGAAATTATTAATATGACACACATATTAATTTTATTCATAACTAGTGATTCCACCCGGAATCGCTCGAAAGGAATTATTACGCATTTTGTGAAAATTATTCAAATTCGAATTCGGTAACAGGACCCTTTCTAGAACAAGCATCAAAAAAACAATGTGCTTATGACTAGCATTTGTTACGATACATGTGTTACCGAGAAAAATATTGAAACATCAATTTGTATTTACATTTCAAATTTGCTTCAGTTTCAATCGCAAAATTTTAGTAATTCATATTTTTAAAGAATTTAAAAAAATTTAAAGCTAATTAAAATATTGTATTATTAATTCAATTGAATAAACGATTCTAAATTTTTCTAGATTCGATTCTAAAGGAAATACATATAATTTAGCCCTCAAAAGGTTCTGAATTGTTACTCAGGTAATATTTGGTGACCAGAACAAACGACACATGTCAAGTCGACACATGACAAGTTGACACATAAGCAATTCAGCATCTAGACAACATGACACACCGCTTCTCTTTTTATTCGATCTCCGTCAAAATAATTCACGATGGCGGTGTTTTATGGAAAAAACACTTTCTGACACTAGGGGAAGTGAATGCCTACATAATTACGTACAATTGGCATGCTAGATTATGAAAAATCAAGCCGTTATTACAATATGACCCGCGTCAGTGCTCCCAGTACAGAATTACGATTGTTGATTATTTTTAATGTACGTTCATTGCCACTCAATAAAAACCCAGATTTGAAAAACCCACAATTCAAGCATTATTATGAAATAGCCATCAACAATATATTATATTATTTTTGTAGAGCTCAAATACATTATTTCACCGTTTTACAAAAAGGAAATTTTCTTTGTGTCAAGTTGTGTAGGTGCTGAATTGTCTATGTGCCAATTTGTCATGCGTTGGCGTGCCATGTGTTGACTTGACTTGTGTCGAGTTATCACGGAACCAAAATATTTGGCTCTTTTCGGACTGAGAGTTCTTTGACATATTTGTATAAACTAGTATGAGAATCACTTTCAAGCTTTCGTGACTTGATTACGAATTATATAAATCACCATATCTTAAATGAAATTTATATAATTTTGTGGTTAAATACAATATAAAAATAACACATGCAATGTGGATAAAAATCTGCTAACAGAAATTGTTTATAGCAGAAAAGCGTGACTGATGAATAAAAATGCTAACTGCTTGCGAAATAAAATATTTATTAAATGTATGTACGTTGTACGATAATATCATTTCGCTTTTTTATAAAATAATACTTTTATTGCAAAGAATATGAAACTAATTTACTGAATTTATATGGGAGATATAACGTTGAATGACAAACTTTTTGATATTGGTTAAAGGTTGAACAAATAAATAAAGTTTTAATTAACTCTGAGTATGTTTCGCATGGTTAATATCTCATAATTTATGGTGCATCAATCGGGTGAAGTATTTTTGAATATCATGATCGATGTTTATTTCCTTTGAGCATGTTTTAATAAATTAAAGAATCCGCAATTCTCCTAAAGGTAAATTAGGGGAAAAGCTAAACAATTTCCACTTTGAAATTTTGAAAAAAAGCCAATGGAATATTTCTATCGTTCCATTCCTGATGGTTTTATGATTTAATTTATCCTTATTAGTATGGCTCGCACATCCGGCTACGGAATATAGAGGCCCGTATTTGCAGATATCGTTCAACCCACCCGAGCGATTCAATACGTGGACATTTAGGGGTCGAAAATGAGAGGGTGGGAAAATTCCCAAAGGCATATCGTTATGCCAATGTTCAGCTGGTGATTGATGAGTTTTCATTTTGAGCAAAAAGATAAGCTGACATGACAAATTAACGAAAAAATTAATGATCAACCCGAGTTTTGCGTACAGTATTTTTCAAATATTGAAACATCATGCTTTTTTGCCAGGATAACAAAACAAACACTAATTAAGAGAAAAATAACAAAGGTATTTCAAAACCAATTACTTTCCAGTTTCAAATTATAGAATGTTTAAGCCGAATATAATAATTACACATATTTTCCGTAATAATGTTAACCGATTATTAGAAAAAGCACACACGTGCAAAACAATGTTTTCAGATAAGGTAAATATGTACATAAAACACAGCCTGAATCCTTTAGATTTATTTTACTATGCTAGTAAAACGTGAAAAAAATAAGTTAGCGGATATGTTTTTATTCATGTAACACGGAAGAATTTTGGCCGTAATGGAATTTTCATGAAAGAAAGTATATATTTTCATTGGCGTGTCCTAAAAAAGTTTCTTATAAAGGAACAATATCTCAGTTAAAACTAGTGAGGAAACAATCAATGCTGATTTTTGACACATATAAAGAAGCGGAATCCGGTATACCTATTTTTGGGTCTCGGTGGTCCATGGTCGAGTGTCGTTGGCTTTAGTTGCGGAGCGCACGTTCTAGAATCCCGGTAGGTTCATTTTTCAATCAAAATATTGATTTCTACTTGTAGGAGGTGTTGTCTTAAATTCCCGATGAGAGCGACAAGGTAACCACTGGTTCTGTCATAGTCTTATCGAGGGCTTTTTTTGAAAAAAAAAGGTGTCGGAACTCACTTCATGTCAAGCTTTTTACTAAATAAAAATATATTCAATTATCATTTAAGTAAAATTGTATCTAATTGATTTTGAAATCTGTAAAAAAAGGTGCTGGAACGCCGTTCCACCGCGTTAAATGGAAAAAAACCCCAGTTCTTATCCTTTATATACGTTTCTAATTCTCTATGCGAAAAAAGTAGGTTGAGCTATTGAGTGTCAAGCAGTTTTCGTATAAATATTTTTTTGAGATAAACTCCATATGGTTCTCATTGGGAGCGGGCATGGTAAATGAATAAATATTTATGACACGAAAAAAGGCAATTAGGACTTTTGTTTAAATGTTTCTAACGATTTCAAATTATTTAAAGATTTTTTCTACTCTCGATGACACAAACAAAAAGAGTTTTCTGTTTAAAAAATATTAAAAATTGATTACAGCATAATCAATGGAATTATGCGGAGAGAGGTAGATACCAAGCTTCCACCTGAAGAAATAATATAAAACCTTATTTTCCATTTTGATTGTACAAGCCTCAATTTAAAGATGAACAATATTTATATTTAATTTGTATTATCTTTGGGCTATATTCAAAGTTGGAAAAGTTTCATTCGTGGGACGAACATAAAGAATGTTGACGAAATGCTAAGCAGTCGAGACTGAGGGAAATGATTCAAATGCAAATTTTTATAACAGTGAGTTTGAAAGGATTGGTTACGCCCCCTTGTCAAAAAATGTTGAAAAGACTCATACATTTAATAAGAAAACTTTTACATTCAAGTTCATTACTCGAAGTGAGTCTCATGAAATGTTTCCAGCACTTCAATAACGCAGGACAACTTCCTCAAAAAGTAAAGTTATTTAACGAGTCAACCTCGAGTTTCTATGAACCAAAAGCGTGAACTGACAAAGAATAAAGTCTGCAAGATCAGAGAAATGGATGATTACGTGACAAGATGTTACTTTTGCATAAATTATATTTGCTCTTTCAGTAAAAACAATTCACCGAATGGTTAAGTTAAGCCGTCCAATATTCAATGTGTCGGGGAAATTAACAAAACAATGTTGTCTTTCAATGAAATAAAAATGACTAAATCGTTCTGTTAATTTATTCATTCTTAATATTTGTTTATATTTGATGGATATAAAGTGATAGAAGCGACGTAAATATAACTATTTTAATATGCTATATTATTCTTCTGCTGTATAATTCTCTTATGCTATCTGTGCTTCAACCAATCGCACATATAAATAATGCATTTACACCAAAAAATTACAGTTCACATTTTAAAAGCCATATTCTAAATTGCTAGAAATTATTGAAGACATAGACTGAATGTACTTGATGAAATTGTAATATCGAATTTAGATTGTTTGAATTTTATACTTTTCCATGAGTTTTGTCGCTATAGACCAGCGATAACGACCTAACTTTCAGCTAAAGTTAATTTGTGCATTTGAAATGAGTAAAGATGCTGCAAGAGAGAACATGGCTTGTTGCAACTAAACTCATGAAGAAATACAAAATTTAAGCGATTCAAATTTGTAAGAAATTAGTTAAGGAGATTAATTGTCAAAGGTCACAGTTTATTTGAAATATTTTATTTTCAGCTGTTATTGTTTTTAATGTATTCATTTGCAAATTTCTTATTTACATGTATATTATTTATGAATACTGCTTTTCTCCTTCTAATATTAATTATGATGGAAGAAGAATTATCCTCAAATATAATGGTAATTGAGATGGGGTCCAAAAACATTGTACCCTTATCTCGAATGCGCTCGTTACCAGTAAGCAGTTGAGATCCCCTGCTCTTGTGTGTGTTTGTGGATATAAATATATTTTCAAAAAGTATGTGAGTTAGCACAAAGCTACCGAAAAATATGTGAAAACTCTTTCAGAATTATTTATACTTTCCTGGAAAGTATTCCATTTTTTTTATAGCAAAAAATATTTTTTGTTTCTTTACATATATCAATTGGAATATTAATAGAACGGGTATCTCCGCATTAATTATTTAAAAATCAAATTAAATTTCCATTTGATATGTAGCATTCAACGTAAATCTACATATAAATAATATACTTGACCTTTTGGAGGATATTATTTTTATTAATTGATTGAATTGTCATTTATTGGGTACAACTCCATAGAATACACGATGAAAATAGCAATGTATTTAATTTCTACAAAAAATATAAAATATATAATTGATGGATCTTTCAGCTTATGCCCACGTAAGAACTATGTTTGAACGTACATTAATTTATTTATGTACTGGTATAAAAGACATACACACTACACATTTTCGTATCTTCTAACATCGTAAATTTATATCGAAAAAAATCGTATTTATTGTGACTATAAACTGATTGAATGTATTTCACGTAATGAATGAAAATCTATATTTTTATCGAGTCGTAATGAACGTAAATTAGTTTTAAATCAAGATGATTTAGATAAAATTGTATAAGCGTTTTGTAAACGTCTGAGTAACGGTGATGAATAAATGTTTGTTTGCTCCTTGAGAATTTCAATTGATCGACGATATTTATTTATTTCTGATTGTTTTAGTGCATTTAGCTTAGGGCCTTTACTACAAAGATGTAAACATATGGGTAAAGAATTAAAAGTTATGTTAAGCGATTACTTTATGAGGTAGTTTGCACATTAAGATACTGTCATTTTATTGTGAAATAGCCTAATATGCTCTTTAGGTTGCCTGTCTGTCAGGCTTTTCCTTTCCCCGGAATTCAATACGTTATTTTTGCCAAATGTTATTTATGGCTTTGATCGACTTTGATAAAATATATCACTTTATTTACATTTTATTCTATAATTATTTTTATAATATTCTTAATTATCGTTCTTTATATCTAAATGTACACTGCATATCTTTGAAGTAATCTGTCATGCAGTTTGATACGAAACATTTATATGACATTTGCTCAGAATTATCAAATTTATGAATACTATATTAAGATCTTCGTCAATTAAGAGAGGGGGTCAATACGTTAGAAAAAACATCCACATTCAATATAAAATAAATATTGGCAGTGCAAAATTTGTTATTTTTCATATAAAGCAGTTGGAACTTAAATTTTGCCCTGGCGTATTGCAGGTTAATTATTTTATCGATTCTCTCACTGCGGTTGGAATTTTCAAAAAATGTCTCGAAATTTCATTCATTAATATTTTCCCCTAATATCAATGGCACTGAACGTAAAAATTGCGAAACAATGGAAAACTTTATCTCGCGATCATTATTGAAAATGTGAGCGTTAGAAGAACATTTTCCGTTAGAATTGCAAATGTTTTGTTTAACCTTAATAAACACTCGCAAAAGATACTCTCTCGGACATAAAAAGGGTATTCCGCGTCTATTGGGTACCCTTTTAGCAGTAACGTCTGTTAAAAATACGCCCAGTAAAAATGGTTTTACGTCTGTCATTTTTAACATTTCGATTTGCGATAAGCCCGAATATTTGTAATGTTTTTTTAAATCAGATTTCATTTCCAGACAGTGCGTGAATAATGGAAAAAGTTTCACGTAAAGATAGTAATAGCGAAAAAATGTGATCGAAACAGAAACTGTTTTGAAAAGTAATCAATTGGTGGATATTTATTTCTTTTACAACTGTACAGCTAAGACAAAAGGAATGACTATATTTTTAGCACAAGTTTTTCATACAGCGTCTTATTATTTTTTGTAATGAACTAGTATCAATTTTAGAACATCTTTATTAATAATAATAATAATATACTGAGTTAGAAAAGATTTCAGAAGAACGATGAAAATAATAATTTTACAGTGCATAAAATATTACTTACAAAACAGTTTAAAATATAGCTAATTTAATCTGAACATATTTCGCCTGAAGTGTCGTTTGTTTTTTGGAGTTTGATTCTTCCAAGGCGCTTGAATGCACCCGAAGTGCACTTAAAATGCCCGAAGATGCCGAAAAGCGAATCTCGTTTTTTTATTAAGAAAACTCAAGCGGTTAAAATGTTTCAAAATTGCCAAGAAAAACCACTGACTATGCTATAAGCAGTAAAAGCCACAGTATAAACATGGTAGCAACAATTGTTTTCGAGATAGATACAATAAACACTATAGTTTTCCTATATAATTTGGTGTAGCCCAGTTGTTTGCCCGCCAATGACTTTTCTTTTCTAACTTTACTGTGCAATCTTATATGAATTCAATTGATGATGAAATATGAATATATGGAAAATAGACAAGTGCAATTATGAGTGCTTTGCATCATTAAAGTGGGAGTTGATATTTTATTTAGATTTTTTATTTGCCATTGCAAATCAGTAAGAATGTGATGAAGTGGGTTAAATTTGAGTTAAAATTGAAAAACGAATTTTCTTAATATATAATATTGAATATGAAGACGACTGTACTTAAATTTGAAATTGGAATTAAATTATAATAGTGGAAGTCTCTTCGTAGCGAGTGCCTAGTTGGTCGTGTTTTCACGTGAGTGTAGGAAATGGAGAGGTGTCTTCCGAACCTATTAGACTCCACTTAAGTAAGGGCTTAGTAGATCGTTATGTTGCCTACTATATGCCACCGACGTGCGCTGTGTACGACCTTATTCAGTGGATAGCGATTTCCAACATTTTATAGCCTCAAACGATATCGCCGAATACGTGTAAAAAATAAAACGTTTCCGCTATGGTGTAAAATTTAATTAATCTCCAATATACAATAACCATACAGTTTTATTAAATATTTTGATGTATTTATGAAACAGAACGACTTAATATCAGTAGAGCTATTTTTCAGAACAAATATAATTTAATGAAACCTGCACCAATTCAGAACAAAGTACCGATGAGTATGTTTTATTCTTTATGAACGTTGAGTCTAAATAAAGCATTTTTTTGTATTTCGTATATTCTACCTATCGACATATTATCTGAGTTTTTAAAAATTATTAGTCGACGTCATGTGTTTATTGTATATAGCAATAAAACCAATTATATAAAATATGAAGTATTTATTAATTATCAATATTTTTTTTCACTCTCTGCGCAGAAACGATACCAGTTATATTACTTATCGTAATAGTGTGAGGAATTTTAAATATAAGAATTTAAGTAAAAATTATATATATTAAAGTTTTTTTAATGCAGTGGGTTGAAGAAACAAAGAAAGAATTAAATTATAAAAAAAGTTAATTATTAGTAATTGAAAAAAATCTGTCTGAAATTTATTTTCTTGTGTTCATAAATACGATTAAATTAATATATGTACGGTTGTTAGTATACTATTAACGTTTATGGTATAAGGGATGTTATTTTAGGAAACTAAAAAGTAATCTTATATAGTTGAAAGCAGAATTCAGAAACTTTATCGTAACTTTTATAGAAAATTATTAACTGACCAAGATATTATGCTTTTGACATCGGCTTCCATTTAAACTTGAGTCATAGAAATCAATAAATTCAACATATCGAAAACGGTGTATTAACTACCCTAACAATCATTAAGCTGAATTTGTACTGTGCGAAAAGCTTTATGGTATTTACGATAATGCGATGAGTCCCATACTTAAATGACACCATACTAACATAATAGTTAAAAATAGAACATATTCATCTGTCATTAATTTGTGACAGATAATAAATCATATAAATATGTCCAATTATAGCAGTTCATCATAAACAACTATCGTGTCCCGAAATAATAATTGCTCATTACATATTTTAAGTGCTTATCTAGCCACCTCCACACAAAGGGATATGGTATTAATTATATGTCGGATTATAATGATAAATTTCCGTTCCGGATTGCAAAGTTTATAATAATTTGGCGTAGCTTGTTTGTGATCACAAACGTTGTAAATTAGTTGATATTCATTAAATTCAGGAACTAGCCACTGTACGTCAGTATGTTGGTAATATATTATGAAAAGCCATCATTACGCACGGTGAGAGTGTGATTGTTTGTGGTGAAATAACGCAATATTATTTGACACATGCGAAATAACCATACGTTATAACTGGCACATATAAATTTCTCACAGCTCATTTTCTTTTTTCTTTGAATGCATGTTGCTATTTATAATGATTGATTGCAATGCTATACGCTTTCATGAAAATTATCCTGACTTTCAACACAGAGGGTATTCTATGTATATACTTCTAAAAAAATGTTACGTGATTCATTTTCATTTTATTTAAATTAAAAACACGCTTAAAACAATATTTAGCGTGTTTGTGTTTATTTAGAAAACAATGAAAAAAACGCCAGGTTTATAAGTGATCGATCATAAAGATACAGAATTATAATATTAATATATGTGTATGTGGTTGGTATCTCATCAAAACAAAATAACCATTGTAAGAGTTTCTGAAATTCAAAGTATGTAATAACGTTAAACAATTATAGTATATTTCTATGAGAAAAACAGAGAGTCATCAATGAAAGAATATTTGAACGACTGTTTCATTCTTGACTGTAACTGTTTGAGAATTCGTAAATACAAAGTTGTCAACCGCTGGCTTAGAGTAAATAAGTAAATTTAATATTTTGAAGTGTATTGTGTGAAGTTTTAATTCTAACATATTCATAAATGGAGACATAACAAATAATAAGTGAGGAAACCAATTTTCTTTTTCTGAAAGGGAGAAAATTATGCTGATGCGAAAATAATAAATAAAATAAGCAGTATGGCTAGCTGGGTTTCTCAACAATCAAACGTTTTCTTATAAAATAATATGTTATCATTGAACATTATTAAAATAGTAAAAAATAATATAGGCAGTTGTAAATAAATGTATGTCTGATAAAGAAAACAGTGATATATGTAGGTAGGTACGTTTATAACTAATGGTAATATCCAGTTCAATATTTATATCACAAATTAGTCACGATTAGACCCTCTTTAAAAAAATTAAATCCTCATTAACGAAAATAATAATTATTGTTGAAGTTATTCTATCTACGGCACATAGTCATTCGATGCAGTTGTGGTAAAGAAATAAGCACACCACTAAAAAGAATAACAAATTCATTTAGAATATGATTGAGTTATTCGAATAATATTCTGTCCGCCATCTATTATGAGCTTTGAAAAAAAATGAATGACAATTTGACAGTTATGAAATTTTTGATTTTCGATTTGGTTTATCTCATTTTTAGAATCACCCATTCCATGTCATATTATTCCTTCATAATGAGAAAGAAACCGTCAGCTAGTTTCAATGCCAAAATCTAATATGTAAAAATCAATGTTTGTTCGTATTTTATACGTTGCCATACCGTTCATCCGATTGCGATAAAACTTTGTCAACGTATTGCACTTGCGCTTAGGTTATAGGCATTGTAAAATCAACTTGAAGTAGGTCTTTTATATAACATCAATGTTTTTCATATTTTATGCGCTGCCATACCGTTAATTTTTACAACTTATTGTTGCACTTGCGCAAAGGTTAAAGGCATATCAAAATTAACTTTCAGTAGGTGGCGGGTGTGACTCATAGACAATCGGCCAAATACTAACAGCAAAAGTCAAACGGAAAATGTCATGGATACCGATCAATGTTAGAGAAATTAAATCGAAATTATTTATCTAAAATATTGTGCATCCCAAAGCACTTCAATAAACACAAACACTTTGGGAGCCATTGCAACGCTTGCCGGTTACCGGCTAGTCCTATAAAAAAGGATTTGTGTTTTACTTTTGGTGTTTATGTGGTCAAAAAAAGTGTTATCTTATTTATTTAGGATGTATTCTTTACAGCAGGTAGTTAGTTCTTCGCGGTAAATTTACGAGTCGAGTAAATATTACAGAAAATGTGTTTTTATGATTCCATTTCAATGTTGAAAACGAATTATAGCCCCCTAGTTTTAGTGCCTTGTAACACATAAACTTAACGTAACAAGGTACACACGCAAATAAGTTTGCGAGAGACTTTAAGTGTTCTACTTACGTGATGGTTTGGTTACCGCTGGGCCAGACGTTCATTTCCTTAGTGCGGCGTTTATTAAGCGATGTTCATTGCACTTGCTACAGAGCTAACAATTTACACACTTACGTATGTGAGTATGCCGCGCTAATGTATCTACTGACGACTGCAAAGGCCTCGAACACTAATTTACTGCATATACTAGGGAGGAAACGTAATCTCAGATCTATAATATGACCGACGAGATAGAACCAGTAAACATACTAAAAATAACATTTTTTTTTACTTATTCTACAATATTTTTTTTGATATCAGGATCGGTTTCATTCATCGCGAGCATTCTCGCGATAGGTGAAACCAGTCCTGATCTTAGTAAATTAACGGTGGAATAAGTACCGAAAGTGTTTTATAATTTATTAATATAATGCCATTCCACCAAGTATTGACAGTGAGCATGTTAAAAGTGAGTAAAAATATTGCTTGAATTGCCAAATATAATTGATAGGACTCCATTGTAGTATGATAAAGATTACAAATAATATACTAAAATCCTTTAGAATTATATACAATTTTTATCTGAGATAAAATCAGGAATAAAATCTCCTACATAATACTCTTAGTCCCTTTAAAGGTATTCACTGTCAATTATTGCTTCCAATACTTCCACAGATATTTTATATTTATCAATTCGGCGCAGCTGAACATCCGAAATGGACAAAGTTGCTGCCGAATCCACCGAAAGTATGTTCAGTAGCTACTTATACTAAAGGTTGGTATGCATATATTTTCGATGCTTCTTTAAAAAAGGAAAAAAACCCGAAATCCATTTTGTAATTTCATAATTACAACGTTAGAATCAATCTTGCTTTATTACTTAAGCAAACTTTGCGATAGTAAGTCTGACGATGCCCCTGAAAGAGGCAAAACACGTGTCACAGTTAGTAGCACAATACGTGGAATAATCAAAGTTATTTTATATTGGTATGCATAGTGTTGTAGGTTTATTAAATTATCTGGTATACCTTTAGTATATTTCGTTGTGTCAGTCGATAAACCGTTTTTAATGTAATTACTATAAAACCCACCGTAATGGGAAATGCCTCAAAACACATTGTTGCAAAGAACTGTTGATTCACATATTAAGGAATTTTAATGTAAACGTATTTATATCTTATGATTTATTTCCGGCAAGGCTCTTAATGCCTCGTGAATTTTCATTAGGTTTGTATGAGAAGTTAATATGAATTTAATTTTAATTAAAAGCACGTGAGGAAAATAAGTAGGTACGTAAATTATATATAAGTACTTCAAACACTCTTTATGGCTCTCATAAACGAACCCAATATTTTAACTATGTGACATTGAAATGATATGCTTGAGCTTAGTACTTTGCAACTTTATAATATGCCAGTTGGGAATTTTGAATAATTAATATGTTGTTACAAAATTTTCTGAGATAATGGCAGTCGTATTTAAGGATATTATGTTTTCTTCCCTATGTTATTCGTGCAGCCACCGTTGAATTGTTTCCAGGGGCTGTTTTGACTTAAAGCTTTCACTGTCAGGTACACATCGTACTGGATTAACATAAAAGGTATTTTTTCTGACACCCCGTGCTGTCATTAAATAAAAATGAAGGAAATAAATCAACATAATATAATTAAAGAAGCTTATCAAATCATTCACGAAGGCCACAGTCAAACATAGATGATTCCGCATGCGATTCGCAAACTTAAGTTGACGTTGAGGCCATCTCCGTTTTAATAAAGAAACTAGACACAGCCGATAGTCATTTATATTTAAATACACCCGCTCTTAGTGTGGAGGATATGGAATGGTTTTTTATGGAAGCTGGATGTTATTAAGTCACTTAGTCTTCTTTGTGACAGTAAGGATGAGAACAGAATAAAGAAAATACATCAAAACCATCACACTAATACATGCATATGAGCACTTTACCAGATCAATATAAGAATCAGTGTCTCCTTGAGGATTCAAGCCCGCGGACGATTGTATAAGAGCGTGGTCCACTACGCTTCAGTACAGATAATAATATACATAATGCAATAATATAATTCATGGAGACGGCATGAATTCAATTTATTTTATGGGTGTATTTTAAGTAAGGCAACACATACTTTATACCAGAGATCTTTAATTTAACTTGTCTTTTTCATTAGTTAGTGGAAAAAACTGTGTCATTTAAAAGAATTTCACCTTTAGCGAAATAATATCACATCATAAAACGTTTTGGGTGATCGATGAAATAACATTAATTTAATGTATCACACTTCTGTCACCAGGTGTCGCTCGTATACGTAAAACTTATAAACTGACAAAACAATCGTTAGACAAAACAATTCATGGTTTCAATATTACTGTACGTATAATACATAATATATATATCAATGCTTCTTGTACATACTATGAATAAATGTTGACTATATTGAAAATTGTGATTTTCTTTTTTACATCTGCCAGAAACAATCTTTTCATTCATCAAAAATTTCTTAGAATTTTATTCATAAAAAAAATTGGGACTTGATTTAAGCTCGATGTCACCTTGTCGCGATGAAAACGTAGCAGGGAACATGAAATAATGAAAATAAGTCATTTTCTAAGATATTTTTTTCTGAATTCTGTAAAAAAATATAATTCCCTGAGAAATGTTGCTTTTTAGTATTTTTTAAGGAATAAGTACATGTAGGTAAAGACAGTATAGGTTTGGAGCAAGGTCGAACAGTTTTAACAAGGGCTGTATAAATCAACAATTAAATGTGTGAGAAGGACAGTTGGTGGTATTTTTATTAAAGCGATGAAATAAACGAAATGTTTTTACCAATTTGTGGTGGAGTAATGAAATAGACTTGATTTTTCTATAAATGATGAACATTGTTTTTTGCATTTAATTTATTCGAGTTACATATGTATATCCTTGAAAAAATAAACGATTTGAAAGACGACGACGAAGAAATAGAACAACATACAGAGCGGAAAAAAGTATATGTACATATTTCCTTCAATATATTGTTGTGATTTATTTACAAGTGTCGTTAGAAATAGTAGGAAGCATTATAAATCACATCAAAACGTAAAAGTAAGTCATTTAAACTATTTGATATTTGAATTAATGTTAAAAAAAGATTCAGTGTTTTTCTTGCAACCACCCAACGGTTAAAAATCATTGCAGACTTTCTCAAAAGATTTAAAGCAATTAGAAATATAGTCAGAATGATGAAAATTGATGAAGAGCCTAAATGCAGTAAAATATTGTATCGAAAACGGAGGTTTGTCTTGCTTGATTATTATTCACATACCATTTGATTTGATAACTTAGTAAAAATTAAAATTTTTAGACATAGCAAAATATCGATCAAGTCTTACTATTTTCTTAAAAGTTAATCTACAAAATTAGTTTTATTTAGAAATTATAATATGAAAACAATTTGAAATTCATAAATGGATAATAACAGTTGTAACGATACAAAAATAAAGGTAATACATAATTAAAACTTCTCAAATTATCTCGTTTTGTATGAATGATATACCCTAAAGTTCGGTTATACTATTGATTGAAACATTCTTAAAGCAGAGAAAACATTATTTATCAAAAACAAAGACTTCTAAATCCCATTACTTAATTAATTTTCCATTATATTCGCATCTTCTCACTTCAGTTGCTAATTTGACTTCTGAAAAGGATATTGTACTCGAGAAAGAGTCTCAAAAAATAAGTGGGTAAATATAGACTTCTTGCGTAACAAAAAATACCATCTTAGAAAAACGGTTCGAATAAAATAAAATTTTCTTTTTTGGGTTATATTGTGTCACAAAATAAAAAAAGGAGTTAGCACCATTCTACCCGGGTCCAGCTAAATATATTTTTATTAAACAACCTATATATAGAGTTGAACTTTTTACGAAAAAGCTTCGATATGTACTTGTTTCTATTCAGTGACTCCAGCAGTAGCGAAAAGTGAAGTTAATAATTTGTCGTCTCTTCCAGCTACCAAAGAGGGGTGCATAGTCAAAGAACTTTTCATTTGTCATTAAGACTACAGAATGTTTTTGTAATACATGTGACCCTCGAGTTTCGTACGTAATTTGTTCCTGAAAATGTGTGCGAATATTGAATGTTAGAAAGAAGAGGGATGTAAAAAAAAAAAAAAACTGTATTTTATAACTAGAATTTTTGAACGTTTTCGTTATAAGCTTGCCAAGAATTTGTTTATTACCACCCTTTTTTCATTCGTGATAAAAAGCACTATAAAAAGTTGTGTTTTTTGTAATCACTACACAATCATACATAGTTTAGAGATACGTTCTACAGTAGATCACATTTTTAAATGATTCGATTTGAATTCAAAAAAAAATATTTTCTAGGTCATTACGATTTTATCAGGTTCTTCTTCCTCACATTAATTGTTAATACGATTTAACTCTTGTTGATCAATTGACAGAGGTAGTGAATGAGACACAATCAAATCATTAATACCCTTGTTGTAAACATATTAGTTTCTTTCATTCATTTGGTTAACTAATTCACCTGTATGGAAAAAAATCTTGTAAAAACATTTTTCTTAAATTATACGGCATAGCAAATTTTGCGAAATTAGAATATTTGAAAGTCAACAGCCGCCACTACCTGCTTAAATGATCGATGTAATCTGAAGTATATTTAATCTCAATAAAGACCTTTCAATGTCCTAATAAGACATCAATATTTGTATCAATGTATCTATATTTGTTTGCTTTCGATATAAATTAAAAGAAAACGACAGTATAAACCAATAATATTGTTTAAGATATTATAGCATAAATGCAATATAAAGATTTAAGCTATATCTCCGAATTTTATCTCTTTTATAACATGAAAAAAAACTGCTTAAAATAGCGGAAAGTCACTCAAAGACTCTTTATCGAAGAGAGAGAGGATAGAAAAATAAGGTTAGAAAAGGAATGGTTATTCCCCTAGGGAGGCTAGGAAAGCTAATCGTTATATTCCGTTTTTACGATTCGAAGGGTCGAAGGAGAATGTGAGCATCATAATAGACATCAATCCGAAACGAACGCCCAAAGATGTTAGACACTAAGCTACAGGACTCGTATATAAAATGACACTATCCACTATTCTAAGTCATAAATTAAGCATGCTTAATGGCAAACAGCACATTCTGAGTAACGATTTAAAATATACTCTTTTACTTAAATAATAATATTCTTTAATAACTTTAATTCGTTACTTTGCTTAACGATACCAACATGAATTGATGTAGTTTATTTATACTATATAGTATAAACATATATTTAAAAAAGTTACTCAGGTTGAAATCACACTTAATGCTTCAGTACTAGATGGTAAAATGTGATTTTAGCTGTCAATGAAATTAATCTTAAAAAGTAAAATAGAAGATTATTTAAAACTTAAATAACAAACGAGACTATAATGGTTCTATAGCTAGTATTGACTATTTAGAATTTTTTAAAAACGATCTTTATGTCGACAAATTCTGTTATGTTAACAGTAATTTTGTGCTAGTGGATTTATAACTAAACCATCTGATTGATATTGAACAGTCAATACTTATAAAAAGTATAATATATAATTAAAAATTACATATTTTGGGTTGATTATAAACGATTTACGTCTTCAAAATAAAGTAGCTTAGGGTAGCGATTTGTTGAGGGAAATAGAAATGCGACGCGTGGAGTGACAAAGAAAATGTAATTGGTAACATTATTCTACTTGATCCGTGGCTCTGAGAATGCTCTCATTTGTCATAGGATTAAACGTTGTATAGGCTATGGCAGAGATTGAAAACCTACTTCCGGTTCGGCGAACAAATCCTTAAATATTTCAATATGATTTTTATGGATAAAAAACTTCTCAACGACATTTAAATTTATTTTATCTTAAATCAGTTAAACCTGCCCTTCGCTCAGCGACATTAGTCTCGGTCGTTTAATAAAGTTGTTTAATGATTACTGCAAATTAATTTTGTTATTTTTACTAGAAACAAGTAAACAACAAAATAATGTATTCAAACAATTTTTGTTTCAGCATGTTAATTTTATGACAAACCATCCTAATTATACAATATCTTGCTTCAAGCAGACAAGAAAAATAATAAAATTCTGAAAACTTAACTAAAACAACGTATTCAAATAGTTTATCCACTGACCATTAAAATAAAGATTTGTACAAATATTATATCTATACAACGCGACTCGTACTTGGTTCCACTCTGTAATAGTAATTTTTGAACGTAATCCGCTTCCACTTCAGGGTATGTAGATTGTAGACCCCTGAGAAGCGAAAAAGTGATTGTTAGACAATCGTTCAAGTACAGTCTTTGGAATTAGTAAATATGATTCGGAAAGAGTTATTGCTTAAAGAATTTTATGAGCAGCGGGAAAGTGGGGAGGTGTGAATATATTTCTTAAATCTATGTCTCTGAGATACATGTGAATAAATGAAAGCTTGCAATTGAAAATATTACTGTGAAACTAGTTATATAGATCTAAACATTAGGTCCATAACATATTATTTTTAACAGAAAAGCTACCCCTGCTCAGAATGAGCTGTATTTTAAATGTGGAGAATTAGTGATTGCTCTTTAAAATGATTTATTCGTATCTAAGGCATACATTAAAGTCGCTTGATACATATACTCGTTAGTTGATTCGCTTAATTTAAAATTAATTGGTTAATCTCTTCTGAGCGGATTTCATGATTCATGAATTCATATTTCATTTTTACGAGGGACATTCTCAAAGAGAATTATTTAGAATAATTGATATAAGTAGATAATTCTTACATTACTTATTTTAGTCATGAGTAGTTTTTTTATTTTGGTTGAAATGATACGTGATTTAGAAAATGAAAAAATATACTTAACCGAAAAGACTGATTTTGCAAAAATATTTATTTGCGGGCTCAAAAAATTTTTGCTCAACTTTCTTTTCTTCAATATCGTAAGACTAATAAAAGTTGAGTAATAAATCTGGCAATGTTTTTTTAATGTGCAATGTGTGATTTTTAGACGATTGAGCTGTAAGATGTTGAAAACACTTGGTTTGTATATATCCGAAAATAAACCCTTTTGCTACGAAGTTTTTCCGAGATAATAATATTACATACACTGTTGGCACTTTGAAATATACATTAGATATTTTTGCCGCGACAAAAAAAATTGTATACTAATTCAGTTTAATATTTGTCTAAAGTTATTATATATTGTAACATGTCACCCGAGCTCATCATCTCATCTTATATATAAAACCGAAACGGCGTATGTATGTATGTGGGTCTGTAATTCCCTTTTGCATTATTGTTGCAAGTTGCCATAAAAACGAATATAAAAGAAAATATGTTTGAATTTTTATCGGCGAAGACATTTAGTCAAAATGTAATAAATTAGTCTTCAACAGAACTTTTCCCGGCTTTTATTATTAATAATAATGTTTATTATTTACGTGAAGGTATTATTTGACATTTATTTGACAGCAAATTAGATTTTTTCCTTGAATTTGGACATTTTAATGGGCGAGAATGGGGCGGGGCTGTCATCAAATTAAATAAAGTTTGTGATTTTATTTTAACTCTATTTTGGATGTTAGATTTTGTGATATAATTATGTCGAATGATATAACAATAAAAAAATAATGGTCGCTTAATCCGAGCGACGCCGGGTAGCAATACTAGTATTATATAAACACAAAAATCTACACCGAACACCTTTCAGTGTCAGTCAGCCGATGGCGAATAATAATTTGGCTACGTATTTCACTGAAGTTCCTGTCACTTATTATTTGATTTTGTGTATGACCTGTTGCTTGATAAAAAAACGTTTATTTGTCTTTTGATGTAACCACGCATGCCGTAGCATTTTATCTCATGTTACATGATATCACTCAAATTATCACAGTAAGACTTCTAGGTGTTATATTGTATTTCTTTACATATTAATTTGAAGAAGGGTGATTGCAATAGTTAATAGACACTTCAAATTTTATTTTCCAAAATAAGAAATTGCTTAGACTTATCGTTTGTGTCAAACACGACATACATTTGTCTCCACCAACAGAAATTCTAATCAATTCTTCATTTTGGATGGTTAAAGTTGAAGTGTCCAATAACTTTAGCCTTCCAACAGAATATAGTAGTCACCATACTATTGTAATTGTTTCTATAATCTTTTTTATTGCTTAGGCAATTTTTTGTATAGATTAACATGAATACGGTGATAATAATTACAAAGTTTTCGTTCTCTTATCGTCAGCAGTTCTACTCAATGTTTAATGTATATAATTTTAATCTAGTAAATAAATGTATTCATTATTGTGCCGCGTTGTGGTATGGAGCTCATCTTATATGGATATATGTTTATTAACGATAAATTATTACATTTACTCAAGAGTGCTGGGAATACGTACGAGTTGGTAATGAATAATTATCAAGTCAGTAAACATCGTAAATAAAACAAATTTGAAGAAATTCGCTGATATAATTATTTGTAATTTAGCGCCAACCCGTTTTAATATCTTAGCGGGTTTAATGTGTGGGCTACGCGTAAAGCCAAAACTTGGAGAGCTTTCACTGGCGTACGTACATATCAGCTTATTTATTATTTATAACTGGTAATCAAAGATCCTACACATTGATCAGGAGAGCTTTGTATCAATACGTTGTAATGCTACTTCGCGGTTATTCAAGGAAACAATATGAGAATCTTTTACTTCTCCTTTTGGCTGAGTTTTAATTGAAGATTATATTTTGTATTCAGTAAATACAATACAATTCAAAAAATGCTGTCTCTAACTTTGTCAATTTCATCGTTATGAAAATAAAACTATTTACTTACGAATTTCAATTTCAAAGTTAAGTTCTTTATTCTTTCTTGATCCGCCGAGAGTTAAATTACCAACTCGAAGAAAACAGTTTTAAAGCCGTTAGCTATTTTAAAGTTGATGAAAGTTGAAAAATTATTATTCCAAGAACACGATTCAGGAGATTGTGATATTATTATTTTCATTATTATCGTTGATATGCGTGTATAAGTCAATACGCATAACAAAGTACTGAGGATATTTTATATCTAAAAATCTGTTAATTTAATTATTATTATAATAAAGGTTTTTCATCGCTCATGATAAATGGTAATTATTTAAGCATAACTCTCAAGGCAGCTATATAAAAGTTGATACACAAGGTATTAGGTTTATGCGATGATTTGGATTGTCAATTAAGATTGAGTGGGTCAAGAATATTTAGGATAAATAGGATTTAAGCAATATACTCAAAACTAAGTACTTGGAAGTAGAATCGAACCAAAATCAGGTTGCAGTATTGTAATAATAAAACCTACTAGATATACCACTATGATAAATGTTTTATCGATATAGTATATACAATTTTACGTACTGTATATACAATTGTGCAACAGATGGCAGTGCCTCCTGTCGAATGTGCTCATTGCACTTTTTCTCTGCTCCAGACGTGTGTTGTGCTGAGCGTTAAAGACAGAAGAAAAATAGTGGTCGCATCGTATAAACATTATCAAAGAAGATAAATTTTGAGAGAATATTTTTGTCCAGTATAAGAAAATGAGCTGCTCGTTGCGACAAATATATTACTATCGCAATCCGTATTTCACGTATTTTGTATATCAGAATTTGTCTGATTAAACATATGTACTGCACTGCTGAGGCACCCGGTAATCTGTAAGTGAGGTTTAATTAATAGATAGTTTCGGCGTTCCCCAAACACTAATCAGCATATACGAGATAATGAGACCAAAGTACACCGAGTACTGAGTTGTATTAGACTCACAGCATGCGGAAACGCCCAGTGTCTATTTGATTTTCAAGGCAACCCTTTAGTCCACATGCATTGAACGAGATTGTGTTTGACCGCATATATTTGGTATAGATATTTTTTATTTCCGACTTATATTGTTAGATTTCGTTTTTTTTACTTATAAAAACTTGTCACTTGTCATTATTAATGATAGTGATTGTAGTACCTCTATAACCAAATATGAGATTTATATAATTCGGATTTTCAAAAAAACCTAATTATTATTCACTTTTAAGGTGTTGACTGTCACTTCTTGGTGGAAATTGGAAAAACATTATATAAATAAATAGTAAAAAATATTTATTACTTCTTCCACATATATTCTGATGAAGATCAGGACTGGTTTCGCTTATCAGTTGACATCAGTCGACAATGCTCGCAACGAGCGAAACTATTTCTGAGCTAATGTGGACAGATTAATACCAACCTGTAATTAATCCAGCAATGTTGAAATGTAAAATATTTGTTACAATAAAAACAATTAAACATCTAAGGATGTTCACTGTCATGCTGGCGTGAATGGCAGTAAAAGATGTAGGCACTGACATATATGTAATACCGATACCAGCATACTAAAATCTAGAAGCTTCTAAGCGGTTAACTTTATTTTCGGAGACGTAAAGGATTAAAAGATCGGACTTTGAGATGACTTTTTGCTTGCTAATTTCTAAACAGATTCAAGATTCACATGAGTAATGTATAAATAACCGAATATCTATCATTAACCCATGTCTCTAAGTGAACATGGTAAGTTGGTAAATCTATTCACATCAAATTTGAAAAAGAAACTATGTGAGGGTTTGGGCTTTCCAACTTTACCAAAAATATTTTTTTTATAAACTAGTTTTATATTGGGAAACATTTTATTTAATATTGATCAAAAATTACATCAACCCATTTGATAATCAACCGCTCTCAATGCTTACTTTGTGAAATTGTTCTCGGTATTAAAAAAGTTAACCTGGAAAAATTGCCTTTTTTTCATTGAGCTCTATTAAAAAACAAACACTATTATGGGAAGTACCTTAAAAGTATAAAAAGCCTGATTATTAGGATACAGCAAACAATTGCTTTTTTCCGATATAAAAAGAGTAATGAATTTTGGTTTTTACTCGTATTAAAAACAATTTCGTTGAATACCTACTACTGTGACGCCAGGAAAAGTATATCATCGAGTTATGATAAATTGAAATGGCTTCATTTTGTAACTGAATTGAATACGAATACTTCACTTACATCACCCGTCACAAATATAAATAAGATACCAAGCAGGTTAGTGACTTTTTATTCGAAGAATATATCCTACGAAGTTTTAGCGAGTAAAAAGATTTGCTGAGGAAGATTGACGATATTTCAGATTTTTTATTTTCTCTATAGAAACTTTTCTAAAGATCGTTCTACGCAGTGATTTTGATAGATCGTAGACCAGGCTCCGTAGGTCTACGATATGAAATTTCATGTGAGCCGTAGATTTTTTTTCTATAAGTCTGTAACCTGAGAATGCAACTGCCTCTTCTATGACTTAATATAAATATATTTTATTCCATAATATTCACACTTGCAACAATACTTGAATTTTATTTTTTTTCTATATCAATAATACATAATGTTTGTAAGTCTGGTTTCCCATTAGTCAGAAATCGATTAAAAATGCTCGTGGTGAGGGAAACGGATCTTTATCAAATATATATACAATTTTCAATTGTTTGCATTTTTTTCAGGAGTTTTATCGCTAACAAACCAGGTCTCGCCTTTTGGCATCTTCAGGCATTTTAAGTGCATGAATGAAGTTGAAGAGAATTAAAAGTTCATTCATAACTTAGAAATTAGTCCTATGTGGCAATTTCAAGGAAAACTAGTCAGTTTTAGTGAAATTTTATATTTATTCCACATTTATTTAATGACTACCTTAGTACTTACCTACTTGAATATAAACTGTTTTATTGATTATCTCCAAATGTGCCACAAATGAGATATTGTGCGGGAAACGACGATATGCGGAAATATGTTTTTATTTTTTTTAATTATGCCTGTCCATCAATAAGTGTCAAATTCATGAATAGTTTGACAGTGCTCAAAAATTATATAAAGGGAAGCTGGTAGATTATCTTTTCTTCATTATACTAGCCGACCATAATCTTGTGACTTTTGAGACTTGATTAGTCTCTTGTAAAATAATTGTATGCCTAGCTCATTCAAATAAAGAACTTCTGATTAAAATTTAAATAACTTCGTTCCAGCAGCAATTTGATTTATCTTTGACACGTCTTAATGAGTATAGTAAAAACAATTGGTTACGTTCGTGTGGTAACAAGTAATGAGATCCACACGAAGTGAAGTAGTAAATAATCTGATTTGATTTCATCTGCGTGGACGGCATTGTCCTAGAAAGGCGTCCTTCACCATTTCCGTCTAGTAATAGCTGTTGCCCGCCTGCGAACAAAACCACTCTACTTCTACGGAAATTCGCTTATTTCTTCATAGTTATTTTGCACGTTCACTGCGCTGTATTAGCAAATACACATAGTTTGTAAAGATAGTGTAACAATAAGATATTTTTATTGTAAACAAATTAAAAAACAAAAATGATATAAATTTATGCTTTTATCACAACGGTTACCAAACTACGACCTGCGAGCAGGATCCGGCCCACCAAGATTTTCATCCGGCTCTCCAAAGATTCTCGATTTTTGAAAATAAATTATTGAAATAAGAAAAATTATTTCTTTTTAAATTTCATGATTTGGTAGTGAATTCACAACTATTTATTTCAATTTATCAATTGGTGCATATAAGATACGATTTTTTTTTTTTGGACATCAGTTTGACGGAGCAGCAAGTTCTAAGGCGTGTTAGCGCCAAAGTTCTTCCAGTCTCCTTCGTCTCTACATGTTTTAACTTTTGAATTTTATTTGTTGACATTCCCTTCCCATCGCTTCCGACAGGAGGGCGCGATCGCTACAGTTGAGAAGTCAGTTTAATATTGCGTCTCTACCTAGGGAGGGTCATCGGGAAGAATAGCTCTCGGCCTATATCGATTCTCTGAGGCCTTCTCGTCATAATTCTGCAAGCAAGAGATTGTTGGGTTATCGTGAAGGCCCACAGCCTTATGAAACTTTTTAGAGGTTTCACGAACGAATTCGCGAATAGAGAAAGCACCTGAAGACTCTCCAGGTTGTTCGTGCGTGGTTCGCTGTTACACAGAGATTTAAGTGTGCCCACTATTCGCGAATTCGTTCGTGAAACCTCTAAAAAAGTTTCATAAGATACGATAACGTATGCACCCATAAAATATAATACAAATTTTTCATTTTAAATTCCAATAGAAATAACATTTGTTTACATTATATAAATATACAAGTATTGCTACCCGGCGTCGCTCGGACTAAACGACAAATAATTATTTAATGTTATATCATTCAACATAATTATATCAAAAAATCTAACATCCAAAATAGAGTTAAAATAAAATCACAAACTTTATTTAATTTGATGACAGCCCCATTCTCTACCATTAAAATGTCCAAATTCAAGGAAAAAATCTAATTTGCTGTTAAAGAAATGTCAAATAAACATTATTATTAATAATAAAAGCCGGGAAAAGTACAGTAGAAGACTAATTTATTACATTTTGACTAAATGTCTTCGCCGATAAAAATTCAAACATATTTTCTTTCATATTCGTTTTTATGGCAACTTGCAACAACAATGCAAACGGGAATTACAGACATACATACATACATATGCCGTTTCAGTTTTATATATAAGATAAGAACACATAAATTAATATTCTAATTGGATTCCAACACGAATTTATTTATCATCCGGCCCGCCAAGTTTAAAAAAAATCAATCCGGCCCATTTATAAAAAAGTCTGGTGACCCTTGCTTCATAAAATAAAGATAGAATTATAAATCTGATAAGCATATTGGCACGATAATGAAACAATAAAACAATTGACAAAAAAGATATTTTGAGCTATGAATACTTCTTTTAAGGAAGACTGAATGCTAAATCTAATGCTATATTCAGTTATATTGTAACATTAAAATACGACAGCGACAAACTCTTTAATTGTGTTAGTATTATTATTGAAAGAGGAAAACATAGAACTATTGTGGTGCTTAAATATTGTTATCAATATTGTCTGTTTTTCCTACAACAAAAATATTATTTGAGAATGCCAGTCAGAACTCAATAATATTCTTCTTAAGCTGTATTTTAACAGCCATTTTATCGAACCAAAGTTTTTCAGATTTTTGTACTGTAAGCGATATGTATATTTAAAATAAATATGAATTTTGGTTAACATACCGAAGACTACATGTCTTCAATATTGCTCCAATATGGCATGATCGCAATCAAAATTTTAATATAAAAAAATCTACTTATCAACGAATGGTACAATATTAACAATTAAAATTAATTGTAAAGAGAAGGTTTCCTCTGAAAGCGAAAACTTTTACAAGGCTTTCGTTACAAATTAAACAGAATTACATTAAATTATCTTTGTGGAAGTATTTCATTAATAACGTTATGGAAGTATAAATTTATAATCTTACGTTTCATTTTTCTTTGAATTGGCGTATTAATTATTAAAAGCACGTGAAATTTACTGCCAACAACGTGGTTTACTGGTATAACATTTCAGTTGCTGGAATGATTCAACTTGGAAGGATATTTTTTAAGCCATTTCCGCCCTCAATGTGGAAAATGATACCTAATAGTTTATCTCAATGTAAGCTTTCTATGAAAACTGCTTGTTACATGGTTGCTTAACCTATCTTTTTCGAAAAGAGTAGCGATAGGACTAAGGCAGCACTTGTGGTTCGCTTATTGCTCTTGGTAAGTCCCGTTTTTGGGACGCATGAGTATGAGAGGGAATTTTGAACAACACAGATGTCCATATCTCTGGACAGAAATTAATAAATTCGATTGAAAAATTAAACTGCATGGAATGAAATTCGAGTCCGAGTGCTCCGCTACCGAAGCCAACGACGTTGATACTCGACCACGTACCCAAACCTGCTGCATATATCTGCTTGTAACAGAAATTAAAAAATAATTACGTTTGAAAAGCTGATTTTTCCATGTAAAATTGAATACATATCAACATAATATTCGTTTTGGTTTTCGATAGTCACTCCCTATGGGGAACTTATCATTGCCAGAACGCTACGCCTCCGGGATACCTTGTCACCTTCGAATTGCTTTGCTTCCTCTCATAATATGCTAGCATCCTTCAGTTCCGTCGAGTATATCATAAAGATAGTAGCCGACGGACGTCCGGAAGCCGGAAGACCACCGGTGGTAATTAAGCATAATTTAAAAAAAATTAAGCTATGCTACTATAGTATAAGTTTTATTTGGCAGTCAAATTCAGTTTGGAATACTGATAACGTTGAGAATAGAAAATGTTTGCCATAATAGTATTACTAAAAACAATTGATGATATTATGTTGAACGTAAAAAGAGAGTGTTTGAAACGGAAATTAATTAAATAAATAATTTTGGAAATCAATCCATTTTTTTTGTAAAACACCTTTATACCTCTAATGGAATTTTATACCAAAGGAGTGATAAATATATTGTTAATATAATATAAAAATCACATTGAAAAAGAAATAAATTGGTTATTCTATAATAGAAAACCCACTTTAATAGCTAACGTTTTGCTACAAATGAAAACATTAATTTTTAGTCGTAATTAAATAATAAAAATTGAATGCTCGTTTATTCAAGCAATAAATTTTCTGTGAAATTGGAAAGTTTCTTTTTATTTCGCCATCTATTAAGAGATTTTAATAGTTATAGGTAGGTAGCGTCGTTATTTTATACCAGGCACTATTAAACTTCATTGGCTAGGATTTAATATAAAAAAGCAATTAAATTATTTGAAAAGAAAAGAACCAATTAAGAATAAAACGGAGTTAATGTTAATCCACCAATAGCGTTCATTTAAACAGTTCTGACGAGGGCGTAAGCCGAAATAGCAATTACTTATATAATTTATAATTTTTGTACAACTAAAATACAATTCAACTATAAAAGCAACTTTGGTATCCCAATTCGTCCAAAAAGTTATTGAAATGTTTTCATATTATTAAATTTAGCTTTTTAGTAGGGATTGTGATAATAAAACAAAAAAAAGGTCAATACCAGTACTTTGGTTTTTTTATAACACGCCTGTGTTGCAATACTCAATAATAATATAACATATTTAGTGAGCAAACCAAAAAAATACAGCTAGTAAAAATCACAATACGCTTGGTTTAGAATTTGATAGTAAGTACTCATGTGACTGACAATATGCGTGATTAATGACAAAATATATGTTTCCATCTTGTGTCAAAGGAACATATAGCTTTAAATGCCGAGGCATAGAAATTAAACAATATGGCTCATCAGAAAATAAGAGGATTTTAATATTTGATGCATCAGCGTATAGTGAAAATGCTAAGATCATTCACCAATGAGATGGTTTTAAAGATAAACTGATTGGTTTAGAAATCTTACGAATATCAAACGAATAAAACTCCGTACTTCAATTCATAATTCAAGGAAACAGATAGAAGCATTGTGTAAACGTGTAATGGTAGAAATTTTGGTAAATTATGGATATATGGTCACGGGACAGAATTTTTGTAAAGATTTGTGAAAAATAAGCACATTATATAATAATCCACAAGAACTCAAAGAGTAAACTCAAAATATAAAATTATAAGCCAGTATGTATAAATTTTTTGAGCTTAGCTCGAGAGGATTGGGATTCTGTCCCATGGCCATACATATATCCATAATTTACCGAAATTATTCGCAACTTTGAAGTCTCTCAATATCTCAAATGAGATTGTTGAAAATCATGAGTATTATGGTGGTGGCTGTAATCAAGTAAGCATTGATGTGGTTTGTTGTTATTTTCAAACGAGGCGTTGTTGTGGGATACAGTTTGAGGACGACTACTGTCTTTTGTATGGAGACTTATCGCGAGATTCATATGAAAGTACTTAATTTTAATGATACATAAAGAAATAAAAGACAGAAGCGTACGTTTTAAGTGCTTAAGTTATATCCAATAATGTGGGGAAACGCGGGAAATTCGTGCTTACATTACGATTGACTTAATAAAACGCCTCTTCCCCGTGCTCTTTTAGCGTTTGGGAATTGAAATCTACCAGAAGGAAATTGCTTTTCCACCTGCATGAGCAGTGGAGAGGTACAAAATTATTTTGCAAAGGTAAATTCACTCCACGCGACATTACAAAATCTTCCACACCAGAAGGATAAAAATCGTTAAATGTACGAAAGCAAAGTGAGTGCATGCATACTAACATGCTTGAGCTTTTAGTCTCGGCGGGAACTGCAAGAAAATCTTTTGAAATTAGACGTTGAATTACATATTTATGTTTATTATGCTGTTAAAACTAAACCATTGGGTATTATTTAAAAATGGTTATTTAAAAGTATCAAAAAATGATGAGTGAATGCATGCATACTTACATGTTTGAACTTTTGGCCTCGGTAGGAACTGCGACGAAATCCTTTGAAATAAGATGTTGAATAACATATTCATTTATTTATTTATTTAAGAAAAAGCAAATCATGGCATTACAGCTGACGCCAATGCGCCATGCATTTGACAAATATAAATACATGTATTCATATATATATACATACATATGTACACATATGTAAATACATAATAAAAATCACAAATTAATTAAAAACAAGATGTTTATGATATTTATGTTTATTATTATGCTGCTAAAAAGAAATTATTTAATACAGTTATAAAAAATGATGATCTAATAATTATAGAATACTATGACTGTTTAAAAAGTAGAACTAGTACTAGTCGTCTAATTAATTTCACAACGCGTCGAAATATATATCTGTAAAGTTGTCTCACCTGATTACGGCAAACTGACTGATATAAATAGAACTAACAAAGTTATGTATGCCTTAAGTAAATAAACTCGGTGGTTGTACATTAAAATATGCATACATAATAAAATACCGTTTTACAGAAAAACTGCTGCATTTATGGGCGTACTAAATTTTCTACGTCTCCGCATCGTACATTTTTTTTATCGTGTCTCAGTTGTTTTTTCCAAGAATCTCATTTTCTTGAGATTTTGTTAGGTGCAAAGAAGTATGCAAGAAGAAAAAAAGGCTATACCGTAAAAAATGTTAGAATTCTGTTGAATTTTTTAAAATTTCTTGTAAGAGACAACCAACGTTTGACAGATCCTAGTGATGGTCTTGAATTCTTTCAGTTCGTTGAAATTTGAACATTCATAGACGATAAGATAAAATAAAAAAATCAAGACAGTTAATTTAAAACGGTGCGTTTTGGCGTCATAAAATTACACTGCTTATTTTGATTGACACAACCGGAAAGTGTACGAATTGAAATTGTTCTATTTTTGAAAAATTATTTCTTTCGAAAAACAAAAGCTAGCTCAATTTTGACATTGAAAATTACATATTATTTTAATAGCATTATAGAACATCTTCTACTACACAATAAAACCATAAATATTTGTTTATTTGTGTGAATAATTTTTTCGCTAAGGTATTCATATTAAAATAATCAAAAGAATGAAATTATGGTAAGCTAATCAATTTCATACAAAGAAAACAGTGATTATAAGTAGACATATGTTAAGGTAAGCCAGCTTTTGATTAATTTTTGTAGTTAGTATTTTTTTTTGTCTATTTATGTACTATAATTTTTCACCGTAGAAAATGGTCGCATTGTCTTCGGGCAGCAATATTTGCATATATACACATATATTTCTTACATCATTTGTGAATTTAGTGCACAAGTAATATCGTGGTCACAAAGGCTTGGTTTGCGAACAGATACTACAGTGGCTAACGATTACCTCAATAGAGAAGAGCCCTTCACATGGCTAGGATACGTTTTGAAGATGTCGTTTGAATTCCCGATTTGTCATATAAGAGTCGTTAAATTCTCCTTGAATGATGCAAATAATTATCTAGAGCTGCATGCCAATTTTCTGATCTCTTTGAAATGCAGTGACTGCTTAAATTTTCATGAAATATAACAATCTTATCTTATATATAAAAATCAATATTTGTTTGTTTGTTCGTACTCTATACGCTGCCATACGATACATCTGATTGCAATGAAACTTTGGTGATTTGTTGTGTAGACGCCCAAGAAAATTCTTGCATTCCCAAATTGTTCATCCGATCGCAATAAAGCTTTGGTGATTGGTTGTGTGGACGCTCACAAATGTTTTATAATGACATATATATATTAAAATGAATGTTTTTTGTCCCGTATGTGATCATATACCGTTCATCCGATTGCGATCAAACTTTAGAGATTTGTTGTGCAAACACCAACGAAGGTTTCTCTATTATCTATCTATCTATACATATAAAAATGAAGGTTTTTTTGTCCTAGCTAGTTATATATACATAAAATACATAACTAGCAAAGAAGTGAGGTTGCCCTGATTGAGTTGACAAGCTATTTCGGCACACCACGCTGTCGTTATAATAAAGAAGTTATAATGATAGCGTGATCGCGAAACAGAGATCATCAATATTTTATAAATCTTGCGAAACCAAATATACTGCTTTTTTTTTCTTATGCATGCAAAATTGTGTGTGGTCTAATGCTAAGCTGAATATTATAATATTTATTATTTAAAATATATTTGAAAAATTCTTGACATCTTTTCCCGACAAAAAGCTATTAGCGTTTATTTTAATTTTCATTTTTTATTGAATTCGAGTTCCGTATCAAAAAACGTTATATGAAAAATAATGACAGCAGTAACACTTGCTACAACTGAAAGTATTGCAAATTACTATGCAAGACGTTTTCATCATAAAATAAAATGTGATGCTTACGAAAAACCATTGTACGCTTCTTATTTGTAATAATAACGTTTCAATTTCAGTACGGAGTCTTTAATGCTATTTTTTAGATACATTTTCCAGTAAGGAATGAGAAAAAATATTCACTTCGCTGCCTGCAGTCGGAAAAAATACTTAATGTAAAAATACGACTTAGAAGCGAAGTATTCAATTGAATAATATTGCAACATTCAACATAATTTGACGATGGGACTAAAGGAGCTGATGAAGAAGCAAATAAATTAAAGCATGTAATTTGCTTTAATTTATTTGCTTAGTTGATTTACCAATTGCTTGTCATACCTTGTTTTCATACTTAACTTTTGCATAAATACCACTGTTTTATTGTATTCCTTATCAGTTGATAATGCTCGCCATGAGCGAAACCGGTCCTGATGAAATAAATCTCATGTGGAAAAAGTACTAAAAATGTGTTATTATTTTTATTAAACATTTAAAATTTAAAATGAAAAATAAGCAAAAGTAGGCGGTTGACATAAAATGGTTGACAACCCCTGATATAAACACAAAGTGTTTAATCACTAACGGCCCGGGTTTTATATTGTGGCATCTTCAAGCATTTTCGCGGATGCTTGAACTTGAGCTGCTAGTTAGAGATACCGAAACGGGAAACCTGTGCTACTCTACTACTAGTGACAAAATGCATGGCACTGTTTTAAATTTGAGTTTGTAAATCTATGAAACACGTTCATTCAATATCCTTAATTATTGTAAGTAGCATCATAGATTTGTTCAGTTATATGAGTAGATGTCGACTAAAATGTGGCAGTCTAAAAGCTTATAAACTCACGGAGTTATGAAATTTAATTGTACTGAAATAGCATTGTATTACAATGTGACATACATTTTGAGAGCGATGAATATCCGGTGGTAAATCGGCTTCAATTACTAGAGTTAACGCCGTCTTTTTGGTATTCTTCCCTGCTTAGCTAGCGAACAGATGGTGAGTTTCGATTTCAAGTCGAGTTATATATCAAAATAAAATGAGTTACTTGTATGAGGCGCTGATATGCTACAAAATGTATGACGACAATTCTTTTTTCTATAATTGTAATTTAAAACTGGAAAAAGATTCTGTACCCAGCCATTTGTCACATTATTCACTTGTACAGATAGTCAATATCGATAAACTGACCCCAACAATTGAACAGGGGATGAATTGAATATAAATGAAAGAAAGTGAGTATATCCATCAACATAACTAATACAAAAATGATAATGTTGTTACTCAACTATTAAATCCTTTTACACTGTTAATTATTATAAATATGAAAAAAGGTCGGTTGGTTATAAGCTTCAGACAGGTTGTTTGAAAATAATGTAAATGTTTTAAATGATTGAATACTTTTATGTTTCTTAAACGTTTGGAACGCATTTTGTCTATAAAATAATATCCATTCACCTTTAGTTTGAATACTGTCACTTTTTGGTGAAAAAGCACTATTTCAAATATAAAAATAATATTTACGACTTATCTACTTTATTATGAATTAATTTTATGAATGTCAAGACCGGATCCACTAATTTCGCTTATGCGAAAATTCCCGCAGCATTGAAAATGACGACTGAAAAATGTTTTATTTATTATATTATGATACACAGCTACTCTGTTCACTCGTGATTTTTTCAAGCAGTGGTACTCGAAGAAAGTTTAGCACTGGTTTTAAATAATTAATATTGGTCATATTTGTAAAAGTATTTGAGAAATTAATCAAATAGTTTAATACTTCCATACTAATTCAAATATGATCTACGGATCGGACTGTTACTTGGATATCATATTATACAATTTCAAACAATGCCCGACTATTTTGTCGTTTTCTCACTCAAAGAATTTGTTATCTGGTTAAGAAGACATGAGCGTTTCCTCAACCAAGTTGACGTAGATGAATGTTTCGAAGATTCTCTCCTCCCTTAAAGATAAGATAAGATTCGTTCCCTAAGAAATCTCGGGCCACTCTCCGCCTGTTTCGCTTTATTTTAGAAATGAAATCGTCAGGAATAACGTATTCTGAAACGTATGTGGAACACACTCGTGGTTGAGCGTAACGCTTTATCAGAATGCATTTGTAATAGAAAACATCTTTATCGACTGCACAACTTGCAAAATAAATACCTATATATAAGACGTAAGCCAGAAATTATAAAGAGAATAGTGATTGCTAGTGATATCTAAGTGACATATTTAATTAATTTTTAGTTTGTGCAGAGTTATGTGAAATGACAAAATTTCTTGAATTTATAGCACAATATGATAAAAATTACCTGAGTTTCAACTTTAAATTTTATTTTATAATCATATAATCACTGTTAATCCAAATCATAACTCAAATTGAAGATTTGGGCTGATATTTGGAAACATGGTATGTAATATAAAATAATAAACAAATCGAATACAAACAGTAATCGTACTATATGAGGAAATACAACAATTGCCAATATGTGATATTAGTCGTAAAATTCTTTTTCAACTATTTCCATACTTTATGAATCATAAAAGCAACACGTTTAAGATATTAAAGTAAACACTAGCAAGACCGTGGTGGTATTAAATTGTTTTTTAATTTAATTGAGTGGTTTGACAAAAAAACATTTGCAAAAATCATACTGGATTGTTTTGTGATTCACTGGTGCAGTTTTACATTCCACTGTTTGAAAAGTACTGTCGTTTGAGTGGAGGATATGGAAAATATGCAGCTTATTTTAAAAAATATTTTTTATTTAATTGTCAGATAGAGGGATGAATTCTTGTGCATTCTTAAAAACGGTAGTGTTTTGTGAAAAAAAAAATGGGTTCTAGCCTAAGAAATTAAATATTATCGACTAACTCAGTTTTCACCCTCTTCTCAGCAATTATTGATATTTCAAATTCTTATCGTCTCAAACCGAATTTCCGGTTAAACTCAATACAAAATGATTGCTCTTATTGCAGATTAATAATTTGCGAACCGATACATGGCGTCATTAGTTTTTTCACGTCTGTTGAACAAAAGAAACGTGTGACCCCGTATTTTGCCACCACGTGGTTGAGGATTCCGGAAATTCATTTGCTGAGCTCACAAACGGAAGTCAGTAAGATAATAATAAAAACAAAGACTGGATGAAAAAAACGAGATAGCTCGCGGGAGTGAAACAATGGATAACTTCGGATACAGTCGTTCTCTATACGTTTTATACGGTTATGGAATATATATTGATTCTAACTTAATCTTACTTAACGCGGTTACAAATATATGTACGTGGTTGGTAAATTTAAAAAAAAAATGCATATATCAAACGATAATGCTTTTCAATATTCCAAAAAAAAATGCAGTCGCAAAGCATTTAAATATCTAACGCGGATCTTGTTTAAATAATAAAAAGAATATAAACTTGAAAGAAAAAATAATGAAGAAACTTTCTGTTGAAGCCGGACCTTTTTTCAAATACCTTTTCACGAAAAAAAGGTTTACAGGTTCAGCTTCACCATAATATAACTGCTAATAAATAGGAATAACATAATAAAAGATCGCTGAACATGAACAATCAAGATTTTTCTATACATAATTCTTCCTTAAATAAACTGCAGTATGGATATAAAAACCGGTATTGTAACGTGATTTATATAAATAAAGTAGGTATTTAAAAACATAAAATATCACAAAAAGTAAGTTTATTAGAAAAGTTCAAAACGTTCTTTTACAGTATTTCTTTACTTTTCATTTCTTCAGAACCCAACTCTTGTTTGAAATCGGGGAAGACTGTATATCACAAATCACAACAAAAACGTTCGTATTGATTTTATGCCAACTTAATTATGTATGATCAATACAGAAATGCTTGGTATTATTTTTTTTTATGTCAATTTCGCGTCGATGTTTGTCTATGATGAATCACTGTATATTATTGATACAGTACATAGCCAAATCTTTCATAGACATACTCTGTGAATAATGCAATTTATTTTGATATTGTACTATAGATTAATAATACATTGCAACGATTGGGAATTGGCTATTATTAAAGTTTCGTAGTCTCCATTTATGTATGTGTAGAATTCCTAATATTCTATGTAACTTATATGAAAATAATGGTTTTTATACTTGTAGCGTGAATGGATTCGGAGAATACAGTACAAGCATTGATATTGTAACAAGTAACAGCTATCTCACACAGAATAACGTCATCTTTTGTTAGATTTTGCACTGTATTCATTATGTTAAAAATTTACAGTGGTGCGGATAGATAAAAATATTATTAGTAAAATCGTAAAACAGAAGTTAGCATTATACTAACATACAACCTTACTTTTTAGTTTCCACTAAAAACTCTTTGTGGAAATCATTATATTTAATTTTTTTTTTATTCATAACATATATTTTGCAATGATCTGATCTTAACAAAATATTATATAATATGTGTTAGTGGAACAAAAAAACTGTTTTATTTATTTAAATACAAACCGATTATATTGCGTCATTATTAATATCGTAATATTTATGACTCATTCACTAGAAAGATATTTGATTAAGAGTTTTATTATGTGAAAATACTGAAGGTTGAAAACAATAGTGAAACAAGAATGAGTGACAATGTTGCTGTGTAATTTTTGACTTAGTATTTATTATTTGCGTCATAAATTCAGAATAAATTACTTAAGCAGTTCGGCTAAGCTATCAAGGCTATTGCTCATTTTATGAGAAACGCGAGATTACGATTTTGTATAGTGAAAACGATTTGCTCATACTTTGTTTCAATACGGTGTGGAATTACAAATTCAAGCCTGCAACGTGACACCTTTGAAATCTTACAAGATTAAGGATGTGATTTCTTATTCACGCGGGGCTTCGTTCACTACACTCATCAAAGCGCGAAATTCGTGACTGAAGGCACTCATGTATTCTAATTATTTTTTAATGAAAGGATCCAAACCCTGCAAGAGCTTTATTTAAAGCTTTTAACATACGAAACGGAACACTATATTATAAGTGTTACAATGTATTATACTATAAAATAGGGCCGTCGAGCCAAATTGTCAAAAATCAGCCAAATCTTTCTCGGCATGTATTTTTAGCACCATGTATACCCATGACAATTATTAAAATAACGTGTTCAAATTGCATCAGATTGACAGCATAGATTCTTTCACACTATCATTATTGATGTACCAGCGCGTATAAACGTTAAGCTGAGAAATAAAATATATTTTTCTTAATTAAAAGCCATAAAAAAGATGAAAAATCGTCGTAGTTAGCGTCAGTAAAGTTGGATTCAGTACATTTGTAAATAACCACAGCCATGGATATCTTAAGATGTCATACATAAAATTCTTTCGAAAAATGTAAATTGAATATATATAAATATGTATTTCACGCGTAAATGCTTCAATTAAAGGTGTTTTTTTGTGAATGTTGCGCATATAACAAACCGTTGCTCATGAATGTACTAAAAAAGGAAGCGGCAGAAAAGTAACGATGCATTTTACCCGAAAATCGGACGAAGCATCCTCAGTGCCACAGTAGAGAATTTTTTCCAAATAGAAAATGATTCAAGAATAATTTCCTATCCGTACTGGTTGAGAATTTGTTTATTAAAACAATGGCCTAAAATAATGAATTATTGCCCAAAATCAAAGTAAATTGATGAGCATATTGGGCGGAAAGAATTTCATCGTAAAGATGTCAAGTCTGAAGAATTCATAAATTAATGTGTAAATGAATTATTTAATAATATGATCATTAATTCAGTGTGTCATGTATGGCCAGCACTTAAACACAGGGGTGTATTCTATTTTAGAGAACAAACTATACGGTCGCTAGTCTATTGACAGGCACAGACTTCGGGGTCAATGGGGTGACAGAGCGGCTAGAACAGGTACCTGGCAAAAGGTAGAGAGAGAATGGGGAAGATTTTTGGAGAGTCTCAGACTCGACTAGTGTAGTTATATGAATAATAAAGATGATAGAGAACACATTATATTATATTTAGTGAAGGGTGCACGAAATAGTAGGCGAATAAATTATTTAACAGTCAATTGAAAACATTAGAATAATGATGAGATATTATCAATACGTGGTGAGTAAAAGTAATGAAAGTAATTTACTGTAGTTAATATTGTGTTTTCATGTAAAAGTAGCAAAAAATATACTTCAACGGCTAAAGTCATGTACCAAATAATGTTTACATTTATGTTTGATGCTTTTGTGGTTCAATTTATTATGTTTGAATACTAAAAAAAAAATTAAGTAAAAATTATATAAAAATTAACTTTATTATCACTTTTTATGTATTCACTGTCACTGATTAGTTGAAAGACATAATTTTAAAAAATAAAACACATAATTTGGTACTACTTCTTCATATTTTCTGATATAGATTAAGACCGGCTTCGCTCGTCGCGAGCAGTGTTAACTGATGATCACAATTGTCACGTAAGTGAAAACGGTTCTGAACTTTATCAAAATATACGCGGAAGTCTATATATGTATGTACTATATAATAACCATTATTATTTTTAGATATCATACGTACATCTACTTATATATATTAAATCTTTTGAATATTGTGTAAATGCCATGAAAATGATTGTTTATTAATTTGAAATATTCAACATCTTTTGTTAAAGAGTAAATTGATATGGCTTCTATTAAGTCTTGCAGAATAGAAAATGTTTGATTTAATTATGACGTAATTCTGTCAAATAAGTATTGATGAAATCACTCATATAAATTTTTGTATAGCCTTATTATATTATGCATTCATATAAAATACAAATAAAGTCTGATGTATTTATAATAGAGAACATCGATATAAATAATCTCACATGTAATTGTTTTAATATTTAATAAAGCCATCTTCGAATAGCGAGCCCAGTGACACTTTGTATAATAAAGCCCAAAGGCACTTTGGATGAGTTAATGCTGCCATTCAGAAGGTAAGAAATAGTAAATTATTTGCGCATGTTAGATTTCTAGGCACATAACGCCATGAACCTTTTGGACGCCTGTCACTTTGGACCGTTGGCGGATTAAATAATTGATACAAGTATCAATTTAACATCGATTCATGGAACCGCACAGGCTTAGGTGAACGGGATATGTAATTCAATTTGAGGTCGAATACTAGAGGATAACGCAATACGATCATAAATATGGAATGAAACTACAATTATTTTGTAAATATATTTTATATTATAATAATGGTGGGCCAAAAGTACATAGCTCGAAAAACAAAAAAAAAATAATGAGAATTTAAATTACATATAGTATGAAATATTTTTGCAAAAAAAAATCCACTGAAACCGGCGATAGCGTTTTTCAAATGAACATACAATATGAATTATTTTAGCTCAGTATTAAAAACGCTTTATTATGACACACACATTTTAGTTTATGGACAAAGGCATGGATTGTGTTGCATAAAATTTTCTCCCTAAACAACCATCTGATGCATCATCCTACAAACAGGGCATAAAGACGGCGATTAGCTTACCAATAGTCCTGTATAAGCCCTAACATTCCATTCCATTACTCATTGATAAATATAGGTTGAAAAACTGAGTGACGGGTAGTTCTCTCAAAATACTTCTGCTGAAAATCACTTAATTTGGAGTCCATATGCCCCACATTGGGAGGAGAAATAGTTAAAAAAATATCCCATTTCAAAATTTAATATTTTTTAGTGTTTTTCATTTCTATTCCACTTTTAATGTGCAATTAATCCTGTTTTCAATATTAAAAGACAACTTTAGCAATATAATAGTCAATAGAATTTTTTTATGGACTTGACGATTAATTTTTATAGTAGATAATATAATCCGAAAACGCTTGAATAAGAGGGAATTTGTCAACAATTTCCGATCTTTTAAAGGATTATGCACCTGGTATTGAAGTCGAATGTCGTAAAATAATACTGTGCAACCGTTAAAATAGTGATATAAAATAAAATATTCTCGCCAATAATTGTAAACGATCCACTTTATTCGCTGGTTGTTCAAATAACAGCTCAATAAAATAAACACTCAGAGTTGTACGAGCCGTGCAGTTTTTAATGACCCATTTACACAGATCGATCAGGCCATTCGATGTTCTCGTAAAGTGGCCCAAGTAAAGCTCGCTGGAAATTGATATACAAATCATATTTTCCGATGAGAGGAGATTGAAAGAGTATAAAAGAAGCCTTCTTGGGTCGTTACAGATGCAGAGGAACACATTTCCGAATGCCGCCGAGTTCTCGAGCGGCAAACAAATCAAATTTGGGACCATACAAAATCGCACAGCTATTGAGTTAATGCTCCATTAAATGCGAAATATGACAGGTTTCGGCTGGAATGGTATTAAACCGCGAATAATTTACCGGGCGACCGGGCACGCTTTATATTCGCACTTGTAGAACTGCGAGATCGATAATCCCCAGATTAGGCATTATAACCGACCAATTAACGGTATGTGAATAGCCCGGTACGTATGAACGGCGATGGCACATGGGGTGGACAAATTTAATTATTTGATGAAGGCGTATTTAATTTGCCAGGGAAAACAACGTGAAAAAATATTCAGTAAAAAAAAAACTCGCGTAAAATGAACGCGAATTCATTAGCTCCATGAATTACCTCCGTGTATTTTTTTCATGACTAATGTTTTAAGCAGTTAAATTTTATGTATAGGTCCACATAACTTGAGTGGGTAATGTACCAACACAGTAATGATCTCTGTTCTGTCACAGATACTAAATTGGTGAGAAGCGAAATGCATCTAGAGTGGCTATCAGTAAAAATTATATTGTCAGTGTTTTTTTAAGGCTATTTCCTAAATATTATAGCCCGCTGAATTTAGTAACTTACCAGTTGCATGCCAATAAATGGAGATAAGTATTTTTTTATAATACGTGCAACCCGTTTTCATGCACACTTTCCAAGAAGACTATAAACTACATATTTACCATTTCCACGACTAGAGTGAAGCATATGGACTATCAATGGACTTATTTTAACAGAAGTTTTTCTACGAGAACCGCATGTGACAGTTGCATGGTATGTCTTTTTTAAGAGAGTAAACATATAAAGATTGGGCTTGGGCAAGACTAGTAATCAGCTAATCGCTACTACTATGCCTCATTTTAAGGATCCGGTGAGATTTATTGATTTCTTTTTGAAGGCATGTTAAAAAATATCAAGTAGGTACTCAAAAATTAAAGAATACTTATTGTTTCACGAATCTAATAAAGTTGATGAGAGGTAATAAATAACATATATATTATTTTTGAATCCGAGCACCAGAAAATATCTCATGACAGAATTTCGTTTTAATTTTTAAATAACTTTCTTAAGACAATTTACAAAATGCCATAGTGTTTAGGCCTTAATCTTATTAAAGATACACCGCAAAACTTTATGTTTTTCCCCCCCTGCAACCATTTTTCACAATATTTTTACAAAATTTCAGTACTTTAAATGTCAGTCAGTCATTAACTGGTGACAATCAAAATCAAAATATAGCTAATTTTAGAAGATAATTTACCATTTCTTTCAGCATTGGCTTTCAGCAGAATTGCATAATTTTTATATACCTGGCTATTTAAATTCTTTAAATATTACAGACGTCATCGATTTTATTTATGAAAATCCTGAAAAGGTTATTTCCGCTAGCGCAGAGGTTAATATTTTTTTCATTAAACATATTCGAAATTTCATAGTGAAATATTAAAAAAATTCTCAACGAAAAAAATGTTAATCATTTTATTAGATAAATTTGTAATTGTTAAATAAAAGTTATTTTTGCTAAAAACGTGTAGGATAGATTGAGCCTTTAAGCGATGACCTTTCAACACCATTTGATTTAACTAAACAAAAATGTCATATTTCCTTTCAAAACATTTATTTTATTAATTATAGTCACCATTTTCCCCAACTTTTTTTTTTTTTTTTAAATATTCAACACCAGTAACTTGCTCAGTGTTGAGACAGATTATTTTTAATTGAATATTATTAGATTAGATTAGAATATCAAATAAATAATAAATTTTAATTTGCTTGGCAAAAGTGTATTTATGTAAGATATTAAAAATATTACTATTCCCTAAGTAATTAATTGATTTAAAGAAGCGGTTTTCTTGTATTAAGTTAGGGTAAATAAGTTTTCTAACTAGTTTTAATCGGGGATGTATGGTGTACCCTGTCTAGCCTAGGTATATAAGCTATCTCTAATACACGTTTAAAACATAGTTCTGACGAAGGCGTAAGCCGAAATAGCTATCAACAAATATATAAAATAAATTTATGTAGAATTAAAATACATTGTTATTTTTCTTACCGTATTATAATGGAGCTCTACCAAGTAAATGCCTACTCAATCAATTATACTGTTACATTTATTTTGGTATTTTATTACATTTCTTTTGAAAATAAAGTATGAAATCAATATGTCAATGAAAGAAAGGTAAAACATTGATGACCATTTTTGCTTTTTAAATAACTGGTGCAAAAGGTTACATTGTTTTGATCAGTATCATTCAAAATACCTTCTCATTCTACATGAAAGCTTCAGTATAATACGAGTCATAAAATCTACAGAAAAGAAATCCATCCAATTTTCGTTCGCCATGTTACAGCAGATGAAAAGATTGTTTCACATCAATAGAACAATACATCTGGCATTGGAAATAATTTGATCAATGTTTTGTGATGATCGCACGAAGGATGAATAGTGCTGCATCATCAGCTATCATTTTTTATTGACTTTCGTTCAGACACCGAAAATATTATACTATCCCCCAAAACTATTTAAGATGATTGATAGAAGGTTTTTTCAATTCAACTTATTTGTTTCGCATTGTCTGGATTACCAAATTCAGCATTTGTAAAAATTGTTTTCTTTTTATTGGTTAAATCTACCTAGAATGCTTGCTTAAAATTTAACGTTCTGGTTATTATTTTTTAATCTTCCTATATCGTAGTCATCTGATTATATGTATATATGATTTTTCAATATGTTTTCGATAGTTATTTATTTAAAACTGTTTTAAGCGATCGATACTTGACTGATTAAGCCACAGAAAAGGGAAGCGAATAATTTGGAAAAACGCATAAATAATATAATTCATAATACGTTATTGACGTGTTTTGCCCCTTTCAGAGGCTTCTTCGGACTAACTATCGCAATGCGTGCTTAAGTCAGTAATTACTTATATATTCTTGGTTTCGTCTTACTTATTTAGTAATTGTATGAGCCATTTTATGTGTCAGTGCTTTCTACCAATTCTTGGTGGAAAACTCTTTTATTTAATAGAAAATAAACATTTTTTTAAGGTTCCTTAAATATTTTGTAAAGATCAGGACAAGTTTTTTTCTTTGCGAAAATTTTTAACTGATTTTCATCAGATTTGTGTTTTAGTTATTGAAAAAATGTTGTACAAGATACTTTTTCGGTTTCACACCATAGAACGGTTTTAACAAATGCGTTATGGCATATTTTTTTTTTCTGCTTAGTGTAATTTTGAGTAGTATTAATCACAAAAATAAATAACTAATTTGCTCATTAAGAATAAGATATGAATGATAAAATGTTATTTATATCCATAATAAAAATTTGTTATTCTCTATGAAGATAGTGAATAATAAATAAATCGTTAAATTAATGATGTCTACTATTTAGCCGACAGCAATTAATGGGTGAATATGTCTATAAAAATCAAGATGCCAGCTTCTTATTACGATTTCTCTATAGCGGCGAATTTCTGATAAACGCTAATTTAATTATCATTACCAAGAGGAGAATAATAGAATAATTGATCGTGTACGATCTCTTAGTTTGCTTTGATTTTGATAACATAATGGAATGTGTCGGATATAATTATCCCACCCTGTGTAACCACACCCTCGTGCGACTCGAATGTGCTTTTAAGCTGTCGAATAACGCGAGATAGGTTTAATGCAAAACGCAGAAGTGAATTGGAAAATTGCTATAGGAGATTTTCGCTCAATTCAATAATGGCTTGTTTTTCGGCTAATTAAGCCCTTGGCCTATTCTTGCGCGCCATTCATTCCAAGTGAATTACGTTTAGTGTCCACTTAAATGAAGTTGACAGTTTGTCTTGGAAAAAGATTTTCTTTGACTGGAGTATTTTTATAAATAAATTTATTTTTGTTAAATTCTGCTATAAAATGATTTTTTCAAAAATAAACACGGAGCTTGATTGAACGTATTGCTTGTATAGTAAGCAATGTAATATGAAGGAATGTATTCTGGAAATGAATGATTTTTTGAAAACAACAGATTTTCATGTTGCTATTCAATATTTTAAGATGTGCTTAAAGTCTTAAATAATTATGTAAGTAACCGTTTACCTATTTAAACATTAAATTTTATCCGTCTATTATATATTTTACAATGACATATTTTAACTATCATCGTGATTTCTATAACTTATAAAATCCACAAATAAATCTTTTACCATATATTAATAATGTCATATAACATAAATGAAGTATTTACACATTAATTAGGACATATATTTGGCTAAATTGACGTATTTGGAACGGTTTTTTAGTAATACTTGTTAATGTTCTTACTTGTTTTATAAATATCATTTCAAAAATCGAATTGATGGTTATTAACAGCAAATAAAAAAGGATCGTAGAATGAAAGAATACATATTATAAGTTTGCGCATTTTTTTGAATATTGATGATGAATATTGTAATTTTTTTTACTGCTGTTACCTATCATATTGAAAATATCCTGAAGGAAAGAAAAAAAAGCAAAACACTTATCCAAGCCCAATCTTTCTATTGTTATCCGATGCCAAAAGAAACGACTGAATAAACAGCATAAATGTACAAATATATCTGGGAAGTTGTATTTGAAATCAGTTGAAAATATTCGCGATAAGCAAAACTGGCCCTGGTTTGAATAAATCTAGTGTGGGGAAAGTACATTTTTTTTTTGGTTTTTTGTGTATACATACATACATATATTGCCTTTCCACTCAATATTGACAGTGAACACTTTAAAAGTGATAAATCATAAGCAGTTGTCGTATGTAATACAGCTTTGTATGTGCTCAATTGATTCCATTTGAATATAGGTAGCAAAATACAAATGCGCCTCATATATATATGTATGTATTATACATATTTGAACAATTAAGTAAAGGCCTAAATCTTGACTAGCCAGAAACTGAAATAGAAACTTAGTTGTTATTTAATCTTGCCTCTTGGTTACATAAGTCAAACACTGTGACTAGAAATTAAGTGGCTAGAATAGTAGATCAAACAAGTGAAAACTTTGTTGTATTACGTAAGCAATAATGTTGGAGCGAGATTTGTGGAATAAATCTTATAGTTTCTTAAAAAAAGGAGTATATATTCCCAATTTGTTCTAGCTAATATTTCGTATCAGAAGTGCAAGAACACTTTACGTCTTTATGTGGAGATGCCTTATTCAAATATTTGTTTCAGTATAATATTCCAGATGATGAAAATACATAAAGCATTATTTGTAATACCACAATTGGAATACATTAAATTTTGCACATTGGTCCTCTCCTGAGACTTGTATTTGAATAATAACTGCATATATAGGGCTAGTCAAATTGAATATGTAATGCATTATACTTGTATGAATAAATACGCCTTACGCAGCTAATAGTAATATTCACTGTGAATGTCTCAAGAAAAATTCTATCTAGTAGGTTTGAGTATTTATTAGTATAAAACCTTATTGGAAAAAATATGACAGCAAAAAAAAATCTCAAGCTAACGTTCAATGGTGAAAAAATGGACCAAAAAGAGTGCATGTTTTTCGAAAGTACCTTGGAAAATTGCCAAGTTCTCACGAAATATGTCTTATGTGCTCGGCCTTCAAGAAAAAGTTGTAGTAAAATTGCCGTCATAAAATCTGCCACGAAGTTTTTTTGGCACTGTCCATCTTTTTGAGACGTGTTCAACGAAAAATTGTTGTATGTCGCTTAATAATAAACTTTCAACTAAGTTATGATGCAGTTGCATGAAGTTGATCATATAACTAGAGATGAGAAAGAAAAAGTGCTTGGCGAAAACCAACTTATTAAAATGATGCCATGTCGTTTTCCACAAAACCTGTGTTCATTTCGATAGTCAGGTCGGTGTGCAGAATTTTCCATTGAGTTAAAGAAGAAAACAAGGTAAAATGTGTCTAAGAAAGGATTAGTAGTAACTTATTTTGAAGTTTTTTTCTTAGAAATCGGTTAGTATAATGTGTTCATCTGAGGATTATATTTTTTTTACAACTTCCATCAATAATTGTATGAAGGCCAGGGCAGTTTTCGCTTACCGCGAGCTTTTTCAACAAAGAACATGTGATAATTTAAGGCCTCGAGCGTCTAACTGAAAAGAAAACGTTTTTACAACTCGATTGAGAGATCAGCTGAATTATAAGCACAATAAAAAGTAATATTTATTATTAAGAAAGTATAAAAATCTTAATAATTAGAGTAAACTTTTCTACCCTGGCATATGGCAATACCCCATGAAAAAGAAAAAGGTAAACAAATGTACCTTATTTTATGTAGATTTATTAACAATTATAAATCACACGAACGCAGCTATATAAAGAAAGTGAAAGATTTATTCAACTTTGGAATTTCTATCGAAAAGTTTTTTCCGTAAATAGGAAGGGAAATAAGTTCTTCTAATCTAAACGATACAATGAATGACAGCCTATCTGAAAACTCAACAACAAACTTCCGAACCTGAAACTTTGCTTAGTTGTCTCTGTCTATTGTGTGATAAGTTAATTAATTTCTCACAAAATCGTGTTTATTGTATTCTCTGATTTTCCATAAAAAATCAATATAAAGTTTAACAAATATTTTTTTGCGAAAGTATTTTTCATTCCTTATAAAAAATTGTTTTTGTATGTACGAAAAAATTTTAATTCGATTTTTTAAGCCAAATTCATTATTTATTACCAAGCCAAAGTTTTTATAAAATTCTTCCAGTTGACATTTGATTCTTAATATTTTCCCATATTTAATCCGCCGAACCCTGTCAAAGACGAGAAGTAAAAAGATCTACTTGCTTAAGGCAGTTATGGTTCACCCTTCTTCCTTTATCAACACTGACAAATAAAGTGACAAGCAGCCTTTGTTGAATATCTACAACACAAATATTCTTTTACGAATGCAGATGTCGTAAAAATATATTTTGTCATTATTCGCAAGTTGTTTTGTGTTCAGAGTAAATATATTAAACGCCAAGCCAATTCCAAGGATTTTGTGCACGTGCACTTAAAATGCCGAAAGATTAAACCCGGGTCGTTAGCGACAAAACTCACGGAAAAGTACAAAATACAAACAATTCAAATTTGATATTGAAATTCCATCAAGCACCCTCAGTTGAAATCCTTAGTTAATAGGTTTATGTAATTCAAAGTTTGGTTTCCTAGTGACTTATTCATATGTACTATCAACAATTAATAGATTCCCTTTAAACTGTCCAAACAGTTGCACTTGCAACCCAAACGTGTTGTCAAACAATGCGCGGATGTGCAATTGAATTAGAGGTGATCAATTAAATGCATTTGAGGTAATTTTGAACACAGCTTCCGATCCAATTGTAAAACAAACGCGCAATTCGATAACAATTATATCGTATGTCAGTTTAAATTTAATTGAATTAACATTGGTGGCAGTGCGACGTGTTAACTGATGAATTTTGATTTCGGATAATTAACTCTGTCTGGCAAGTTTTAAATTAGGTTGTGAAATAATAAAACATTAGACACGCAATTGATTGATCGCACTTTTATAAAATTGAAAAAACGAGTTGTTGGAATTTTACTTTGAAAATATGGCACACAATGATTCCAGTGAGGTACAAAAATTACACCGTTTAATTGAAATTGCAAAAAAATGTGCTGAAAGAAAAGTTAAATAATTTTTTCGCTTCGAATTTAAATGCAACTCATTTCATATGAAATTGAAAATATAAGTAAATGAACGATATTTATAAATATAATGTGTGTTTGATTGTCACTTAATACAATTTATTTATCTTTTTTTGTTTTAAGAATGAAAAGCGTAATGAAATTAACCAAGAAAAGGCTCGTCAATATTGTCAGTTGACAATGCTCGCAATGAGTAAAAACCGGTTCTAATCTTAATTAGAATATATATGGAAGTAGTAGTATATAATTGTTTTTATTTATTTACATTACTTTTACACTAAGAAGTGACAGTTAAAATCTTTAAGTAAGTAATAACTATTGACTGTATGGCTTGACTAACATCGTTGAAATACTTTCCATATTATGAAACTGTTATGTCACTTGTTGTATAAAATAGATGTTTTTATTCTAAAAAAAAACCAACATTTTAAGGCCAAAAAATAAACAGTCTACTAAAAACTCTACTTTAATAATTAACATTAATTAAACTCTAATGGCTCATTTGGTAATTATTATCTCTTTCGGATGCTTTAAGCAACGCATATACATGAAAGCTCTCTGGCTAGGTAAATTGATGTACAAAACGTTATAAATGAAAAACTATTAGACAGAAAACCTCTAGGTTACTTAAAGCTGAATAATGTATGGCAGTGATAAGTAATGAACATTTTCAATCATAGCTTTTATAGGCTTTACACTTTTTTGAGGTTAAGTTTGACGATAGCTAAAAACTTTAATTACTAAAATATTAAAGAAAATAGTATACACTGAAGCATTTTCTCCTGAAGAATTGTGTCAAATTAAACGAGAAACAACCCAGTTTTTTTACAGTAATAAGAACCTGTCGCAGATAGAGTTGTCATAACCGCAGGCAATCCACGTTAAAAAATAAGTGTAAGTTTTACTTCCTTGCCTAGCCATAACCTCATACCGAGATTCTTTTATTTCAGTTTCAAGTGGAGTCAAACTATAATCGAATAAATGTGTCTTGTAAGAAGACTCTTGTGTTAGTTTGGCAGTAGCTTTTTTAATTTTATTTCGTCTTTTGTAGACCCAATTGTGATCAAATTAAATTAACCTTCTTTTCACCTTTCTCTTGGCTTTTGTTTTAACAGGTAAAGGAGACTTACATCCTAACGCCCATATTACTAAAACTGTTGTGCATACTTTCATTCTGATGATAGAGACAAATGAATTTAAAATATTGATTGTTTAAAAATCCTCATCAGGTTTATCCAATAAATCTCACGAAATTAAATCATACACATAATATTTTGTAATGTCAACTTTCTAATCGTATATAAAAGCTACTTTAAAGATTTGAATTTTGAGTATATAATATTTTAAAAAATAATAACACATTTTTTTTAGTACTTTTTCCACATCTGATTTATTACATCAGGACTGGTTTCGCTCATGGCGAGCATTATCAACTGATAAGAAATACAATAAGACAGTGGTATTTATGCAAAAGTTAAGGATGAAAACAAGGTATGACAAACAATTGGTAATGCAACTAAGCAAATAAATTAAGTAAATTACAAGACAAATAGACTGGAAATAAAATGTTCAAGACCTCTTAGCAATGCAAAACTAAAACATCAAAAATCAATTAAGTATGAATTTAACATTAACTAACACATCAAAATCAATTAGTATGAATTTAGCATTAACAAAGTAAAAGCCCAAATATTAAGTGAATTTAATAAAAAATAAATAAAGCTAATGTCTGTCATCCATAATTAGATGGAAGTCCCGGTAATGAGTTCAAATGAGTCAGTGCCTGTAACAGAATAAAAGCCATATCAATTTACAAATTAAAATCAAAGAAAGGAAAATAAAAATAAAAATTAGAAATAAAAGTAGAAAAAATACAATAAGAATTGGTTTAGTGAATTGGGTATAGTAATGGCGAGGAAACGAAGACTAATTGATCATTTAAAAGATTACAATTATTCATAAATTTATGTCGGTTTATTTCAAGGATTTCTAACTTATCTAGTTTTACAGATTTATTAATAATATGCAGGATTTTAAAGTTTTTAGTGATATCAAAAGTATGCTTATTTAGGAACAGATGGTTACCAAATGAAGATACTTCATTCCCTTTAATTGAACAAGCTAGATGTTCTTTAAATCTAGTATTGAAAGTTCCTCATGTTTGACCCAATATACTTCACATACAAAGTACTAAAAAAAATTTGTTATTATTTTTATTATAATGCCTTTCCACCAAGAATTGACAGTGAACACCTTAAAAGTGATATATAATATTTGTTTCTCTAATAGGTTTCTAAAAATAGGAGATTTTTACATAATTTATATGAGATTGCAGCGTAAAAGAAAATATTTATTTGGCATAGAATGGATAAACAGCTGACCCGAATGTGTGATGAATTTGACAACGAATAGATTATGGAATACATATAGAAGACCAAAGGCAAATTAAAATACTCGTATCATAAAGTTAAAATAAGTTTACTTAATAAGGTATAGTCCGTTGATCGTTATTTTATCAAGGATTTTGGGAAATATATTTTTCCAGCATTTTCATCATTGTGGAAAAAGATCTTTGTAATATTTTCACTAATTAAAAAAAGGTTTGAATGTTTTCATTCATTCAACATAAATATACTGTTTCTGAGAAACGTAAAAAATAAAAGTAACGATTTTTTGAGCTGGTCGATATCTTCTACCATAAAACCATCAATCTGACGCTGGAACAAATAAATAGCACTGTATATATCAGGGCTGTGGAGTCGATAAAAAAAAGTCCGACTCCGACTCCAGCATTTACCAAAACCACGACTCCGACTCCGACATTGACCAAAAATACGACTACGACTCCGACTAAAAAAGGTTAATATCGTCACTTTTTTCCCCTAATTTTCCTATTTATGTGTATTCAATAAAATATCAACCCTATCAATCCGCAGTCAAGTTAAAACTTTTCAAAATATCCAACTCCGAGTACGACTCCGGCCAAAACGCCGCGCCAACTCCGACTCCAGCCAAAAAGCTCCGACTCTACGACTCCGACTCTGACTCCACAGCCCTGGTATATATAGACGTTCAGAAAGAAAAGTCTCTTTAATATACGACCGATCTCTCAAATAGAATCTACTATTTTTTATGACGATTTATTGGTCCGAGGTACATCTTGGATATATTATTATGTCCAACTTCTACGATATGTCCGTAGATGTCGCCCACCCAAGGCTACGGCGTAGACCCGCGAACGACAGCGCCGCCCGCCTTCATGTTCGTTAACAATTTATAGGCACTTAATTAGACCTCGACACCACCTGCCTCTACATTAGTCTACATATCTAGGGTGCCAAATCCCGCCCAAAACTAATTGCTAGGTGTAATCTCCTAGGCGATAATCAATTTTTAGGCATATCGCCAAATATTACGTTACTTACCCGACAGCGAATCTTGCCAAATTCGACAACAGCGCGTGTAAAGCGCTTGTATTAATCTTAATGCCAAGGATTGTCTCCACTGTAATATGTAGAAAAATGATAGTTCGTTGAAATACTAAATAAATCACAAGAATTTAGAGTAAAATAAATTCGAATGAAAATTTCTTTCGCGCATCAAACAGTATATGAATTAGGGATACAGTAGAATTTTGAATGAATTTTATCTCTTTCAATAGATTAGGCGGTAACTTGATTGCGGAAGTTCATTTTCATATAAAATTATTATTCCAAATATTATGTAACAAAAAGTAACATGTGTTATGAGTCTATGCATGCTTATTTAAGAAGCATATATAGACTTATCGTGGTAAGTACTTTAGAATTTTATATTTATATACAATTGAATTTACGCAAAGTTACAGCCGAATCTATAGAAAGTATTAAAATTTATTTATCTAGTATAAATACTTCAAGTGCCAATACACCAGATTAATTGAAATGACTAAAAAAACTCAAAAAATTTAGGGATTTAAAAAGTTCAACCATTAAATATCAATGATTGATTCAAAAAAAAATATTGGATTGATGTTGATTTTGTCAAAACATGAACAAAAATATGTTTTAATTTTTTTTAGAGTTTTACCACTAAGAAGAAGAGAGTAGAGTTGTATCATTGTTAAACTATTTATTTACTTAAATAAGAAAATTATTTCAGATTTAAATTGAAATGCTTCCTATCGCTACTTAAAAAATCTTATTTTTATTGTAGATTTATGTGTAGTATGCGAATTATTCTTTATAGCATTTCTCAAATACGAAATCTTTTACATTGCTTTGTCTGAAAAAAACAAAGAAGCTTTAAAAGACAATTAATATACTTTTCTCGTCGAGTTTCCGAAATGGAAGTGAGGGCGACCTATTTGTTGCGGAAAATTTTAACGCTTTCCTCTGTTGTGGCACGGCGTTTTCCCTTTTTATCATTTTTCTACCATCGCTGACTATCACTAATTTTTAAACTCGGAATTCAATTTGTAATCAAAGCTGAAAAAGAGTTGAAAAAAGCCTTTGCGGTTGTCTCTTTTCATCCAGTTTACTCTTTTGTTTCGTGGAATAACGAACTGCAAATGCGGTTAGACCCTTTTTTGTCATAAGCAACTCTATGGAGCATATGACCTTTGGCACCATTATCATCCATAATTGTATGGTTATGCTTGTGGAATTTTGTAAAAAAGACTAACAATGCTTCATGAGGTTGATTTTATTGTAATTTTTTTAATAGAAAAAGCTAATGGTAGGTTCTATAAATAAAGATAAAAAAATTATGGAATTAAAATATTAATAACGATTGATTAACCAATGACCAGTGGCGGCGGTGACAAGAATTTTAGGGAGTGCAATAAAAAACCTATTTATGCAAAAAATCCATACTCCAGTTCTTGGATTTTGAAAATACATTTATAGCACAGATTTTTAAGTCCAACATTGACTAACTGCTTCACTATACTTGCATGGCAAGTGAATTAAGCCTATCAGAATGTTATGCCGGAGAAGCGATTTCAGCCGAAATAATACTGTGTAACTGAAAACATGTCTTCAAAACTTGTAATCAATCAACTTATTAACAATAGGTCGGATAAAACCCTAGATTTATAATAAATATTCCTATGTTATTATCTGGTCATTAGTATTTGCGATACTATATTCAAAAATCCCGAGAATTAAAACAAAACCACTTAATTCATTGAACGTCGTATACATCAAATTTTCGCTAATTTACATATTAATAGCAATTTAACTTAGTGATCTACTTCTATTTTAGTATACTAACGATACAAACTGTTTACTACGCGTTAGTTCAAGAACATCCATGCACTTGTAATGCCTAAAGATGCTGAAAGGCGAAACGAGGGTCGTTAGCGACAAAACTTATGGAAAATTACAAAATTCAAACAATTCAAATTTGATATTAATAAATGTAATAATATATTTATTATGTATTATTAATATATAAAATATGTTATATTAATATACATATAATATATGTTTATATTATATACATATGTAGTAGATATATAATAATGAAGATAAAATTATACTGTAGAATATTATATAGTAGTATGAACATATAGTAGGCAATTAAATATTGTATAATAATTTTTCGGATAGTTTTATATGGACAAACCCTTTCTTTATACAAAAAAAATATTGATTCATATTATATACGCTAATAGCGTTTGTAATAAGATGATTATGAAATGACAAATGTATGAAAATATAAAAAAGTAATGAGCAATGAAACATTTATAAAAATAAAAATGTTATAGTTGCGTAAATCGAAGCTGCAGCCGAGATAGAATGGATAGAATGCACTTTCATACACACACTTGCCACCCGCGATTATCGATATATTTCTTTACGTCAAAAGAGCTCATCTGGGAAGATTTGGCCCTATACTGAATTATCAGGCAACCAGCAAAAACAAATGTAAATATTTTCGACAACGACCGTCAACAATCGACTCTTCTCGCATGCAGGGAGACTTTGACCTTCTTGCCTCGATATTTCAAAAGATTTTTTTTACTTCGCCCTAGTCGCGACGAATAAATTTTTTTTTTTACCTACTTTTTACGTCAAAAGGGACATTTCGAGAATTTCCGAGAAGTGCGCCTACTGAAAATCCAACATCTGCAATCGGCTTACTTCAGCAAACTTATTATTATTACTATTTTTACTTTTGCTCGCATGCGTGAAAAATCCTTTTATGAAACATACAATGATGGAATTTTGAATGAATAAATTGATATATTTATTTTGTACGATGTGCTTGAATCTTGAGGATCAGTGCACGTCTGCACCTTCACACAAGCCATCCCTGATTACTGCTTATGACTATTGCGTTCGTTAAGACATATAAAGAATTGAATTGAAAATAGGTAAGATTTAAGATTTAGGGGTATGGTGACTTTTATTATATCAACTGTTACTTCTTGGTAGAAAACCATTCTTGAAATAAATAAAAATATTATACATTACTGTTTCCGTATATATTTTTAAAAAGATCAGCATCAGTTTGTTGACAGTGGTCGGGTTCGTGGTTGAGTATCAAAGCCGTTGGTCTTTAAACTCTATCACTCTATTAGTAGTCCATATACTCCTCACTGTGGACATCGTAAAAAATTAAATTGAAGAAGATAAAATAATTTACTGAAGCTTAAAAATTCAAAGGTAAAGTGAGCTTTACTATATATAATATATGCATAATATGCATAATATATAATACTTTCAACAAAAGGTCATCAAAATTTGAGAAATTTCAAGAAATAATCTTTTCTATATTTATATGTAAAATAGTATGTATTGATCTACTAAAATAACCATAATACTTAAAAAATAATTAATAAATGATTTATTTGGACCAGCTTGTGTGATCGATTGACGTTGGATTATTCAACAAAATCCAACGTGCTTTCTGTAACTGTCATTTGCATTTAGATACAAACTAATTACAACTTATTCGAGGAAATTGATATTTAAAAATGACTGATACTTGTGTAAAGTAAAGTAGGACTTGATATAAAGAATAAAGTATTTGATATCGCAGACAGTTCGTTAAATGTTTTGTAAGAAAACGAATGAGTTGGAATTAAATTTCTTTAGCAAAATGTAATACTGTTTCTGACAGATTTAGCGAGTGAACATAAACATGGACATTGCTATGGAAAAGTTGATCAGTGCAACAAAAAGCAGACGCTTGTTTCAACACGAACTACATTGTTTTCGCTACTATAATGTTTTGGTATTAATTATAGAAGTTGTTTTCTGAAATATTATCCATGCTTATAGAGAAAGAAGCAGTGAATACATAGCAAAACTCTTTAGCTGGCTTTGATTGAAATTTCATTAGTGAAGTTTGTAAGAATTACATTATATAAAACGGCTAACGAATAGTTGAATTAAAATCAAACCAAATGATACGTCTTCTAGAGGATTTATGTATTCTCGTATTGTTTATTGTACAAACTTTAATACCGAATATTTATTGCTCGACGATTTTACGTGACACCCAGTTAGATAAAGCGATGATATTTATTTGTAGTATAAAACATCCATATTTCTAGATCAGTGACAAAATGATGAATTGGGGACCACGCATACATAAGGTTTATTGTATTTTCACTATTTAGCTTTCTTATTATTTTACTTTAGTACCATTAATAATAATTGAAAGCTTTGGGAAACTGTATGGATAGTTTTTAATGATATTTATTCTAGTTAGTACAGAAATATTTGATATTTTTTTGTTGTTTTGTGTTGTGAACGCAATAAAAATTATTGTATATTACTAAATGCTTTATACACATATTTATCAGAAATATATCTCATACCTACTATTTTCGCAGACTAAATTTCCTAAAATAGTCAAAGTTTCAATGTTTGATGATATGAATAAATTATAAAGAAAAAAATCCTTAACATTTTAAAATTAAGCATACATATTTTTGACTTTTTAAAATTACCTTGAGATTGAAGATAGTATTTATTAACATTTCATACCCATTGTATTATATACGTGTGAAAGTGGTGTATGATTTCCACTCACCACATTTTGGTCATGTAGCATCGCATGTAACGTCTGACAGATAAAGTTCACATTGATGTAAAATTTGCATAACGTTCGGTCATACTACATACATGAAGCAAATGACCGCCTACCGCGTAAATCAGTATGCAGAGGGCCGCTTCAGACTAGATACATGAAGGTGACATGGCTAGGGTGTTGCTAGATATTTTTTTATGATTTCTTCATTTATTTTTACGTATGTTGAAAAAATAGTGTCGAATATTGAGTTGAAATCAAAAAGGCAACGGTCCACAATGGAATATTTTATACGCTTTGTATAAACAATACATTTAAAGATTTTTAATCAGATTAAAAACGTAATTTAAATGAAAACTTTATGCCCTTTTAGAACTTAATACATAGTTCTGTCTGAAATGGGTTCTGTACTGATTTTATAACGCAATTTTAAAATAATACAGTTGGTAAGCACTAGCATTTAAATTGCTTCGTTCAAAATTGTCATGACGTGTATTGTCATTTTCTTTTACTGTAATCAATATAGAAACACCGATTTCATTTTATGAAATAAAACTATTAAGATGTCCATATACTACTTCATAAGATTTTACTGGAAAATGTATTATTTTTTTGATAACAGCATTGATAAAATTTTGATGAAAAATACAGTTCATTTATTTAAATGCAATATTATGTACTACATCGTATAATGAAAACAATATATTAATATTCAACTTGTCATTTTTCACATTGACAGCAACTTACATGTTTAGTGAGATATGGTTTGGTGTTAATAGCAACATATTTATTTTAGATGGTTCCTCATGAGTTTTTTGACCATACATATATGAAACACAGCGTCCAAAAGCCAGTAATGCGACCATAGTGTTACATAGTTTGCAAAACGGCCAAAAACTAGCTAAAACTACCATTTTAAAAAAAAGCTAACTAAATATTCAATATGAAACTACATTGTTAAGGATAATTTAATTATGCCATAGAGTCCAGTGGTTCTCATGCGGCCACCAGAGGATTTGGCTGCGGCTTCCAACAGCTCCATAGAAAATATTGATATTAAAAAAATATGGTTTAACAAGTTAATTTCTCAATAAAGACTATGAAAATGACATATTTCGTATACAATTAAAACCAACAGTAAATTGACAAGCATGCGTAGGTCCAATTAAGTATTTCGACTGAGGATGCTTGATGGAATTTCAATATCAAATTTGAATTGTTTGATTTTGTACTTTTCCATGAGATTTGTCGCTAACGTCCCGGGTTTCGCCTTTCGGCATCTTCAGGCATTCCAAGTGCACGGATGTATTTGAACTGACAACTTGTCTGCCGACAACTTGCCGAAAGGCGAAACCCGGGTCGTTAGCGACAAATCTCATAGAAAAGTACAAAATTCAAACAATTCAAATGTGTAGGTCCATTTGACATACCTCAAACTCAACAGACTCGAAACAAAAATTTGGTGCGGCCACCAGACATTTTTAAAGGACCGCTTATGTTTACGATGCGGCCACGGTGAAATTTTACGTGAGAACCACTGTCATAGACACATCTTATTTGGGTAAACATATAAATGGATAATCAGAGAATCATGAGGACACCCATTACGCTACCGCTTAAGAGTGTTACATTAAAATAATTCAAAATACCTAAGCAGTTAATTATTCGGCTTATTAAAAATTATGAATCTCAGTTGAAACATTAAAAATTTAACTTCAAAAACATTATGAAGAAATTTTACTGGGGCAAAATCAGTGACGGATATTATTTATGCAAATTTCCATACACAATCTCATCAAAACGTCTTTTATATTATTCCCCTGTCTTCTGTGGAACACTGATATCGATATAATGTGGGTGTTTATGGTATACCATTAAATTAATATATTCTTGTCTCGTAGTATGCTTCTTAGTAACGCGTGAAATATGATCAGCTAAAATTCCGGCTCAATATTTGACGGATTTCATAATTGCATGTATTTTTCATCGACAAGAAAATCTTAAATATTTGAGCACATGTGCGTTTTAGCGTATGTATGTACGCCTAAAATTTCAAAATTATATCGAGAAATACTGGCTTACCAAGGTATGTCGCGAAGCTAATATGGCGTTCATTGACTAGATTTTAGTTATATAATGAAAATTATTATACATCGACATGTCGTCAAGTAATAATGATATAGAGCAGTGATGCATAACCCGCATGCGGCCTAAAATGACATTAAGTTTGGCTCATTGACACAATATAGTGTGACTTGTCGTCGGTCATGGGTTTTCATTAATTAGAGGTTATTTGACGAGCTGTCTTATGGAAAAGCAGTTTTCCACATAGGTCTGTGAGTGTGAAATCTTTTCGCGAGCAATATTTCATCTGTGGGAAATTATTTGATTTATTGAAACTTGACACAGTAACCATATGAACAAATTTAATCTCAGGGTGGCAATCACACACATTAAGCATATACGGAGTCAGTGATCTCACTTTGATGTTATTTTGTAATATCTTGAAATATGCTCATTATGAAAAATGAAATAACTGCAACACATATTACTTATCTGTTATAATATATTTTTTCATAACAATATGTTTCACTTAAAGAGTGATGGAATATATCAGTATTCGCAGAAGACTGTGGTCTGCTTGTGGTTTCCTCTGTGGTCTGCAAACAATTATTTGAAATATAAACAGATCATGCATCACTGCTCTGAGGATTTTACCCTGACGTAGTCATGACTTAAATATACACGACACTGAAACTTTTAGTATGACAGTGCTGTCAGAAGCGTCTTTGAAAGTCAAATTCTCTTTTTTACATATTATACTTTATATAATATAAGGATTGAGTTTAATCAATAGTTATTTTTCTCAATTGTTTGAATATTTCAAACGATGGAGGTCTCTTTGAAAAGAAGATAAGGGTTTATGTGTGAATTTAGAACTGGTTGGTTCCTATTTACTCTATATCTTACTCTGAAGATACAATAGAACAGGAAAGTAATTAAACATTTAAAAAATATATTTTGAAAATATAATACAAAATTCGACACAAAAAAGTAATTCGCACTTGTGTTAATTCAGCAATTCTTAATCTAAAATTTAAAATAACTTTGATTATTCCACGTATTGATTCTTAATTTGATCAAGTCTGTAGCCGGTAATAAAATTAATAAGCACAGCGTATTGAGTTAAAAAGATTTTGTTTTGACAATCATATAGGCTTCCAATTGTTACCCTTATAGAACTAATAAGCTTCTTTCTTCTAATATTTGTACAAGAAAGCAAAAAATATTCATGTATATTTTTCTAACATAACTTTATTATAAATATGGAGACTTTTTTTAAACGTTATTGCAAATGAACTTTATTACTGTGGACGATTGGTGTGTAATGTTAATTCAACACCAATCGAAATTGTAAGTGTCGAATGGGAAAACAGAATGAAATCGTAATTCAATAAAGGGTGTTAGCAATCAATGCACTCCACTGATTCGATATTGTTGATTGCATTAGAGTCCAATTATCCTGACCAACAGGGCGCATACTCAAACCGTATCATTTACGCAAACGTGTTATTTAATCTGCACATGCACAATTAACTTATTTAAGCTTTTGTATTTATATTTATTTTGTGCGATTGATCATTTTTATTTTTGAACATATTTTTTTGGTTAAAAGGCGATATATTAATACACGTTCCATAAAGAAGAGAATACATCGACAGCGGGTTCTTTAAACGTCGTAACAAACAAATATTTAAATATCACATTCTTTTGTTGAAATTTCTCATATAGGATTTTCAATAAGGACACTCTCGTGTTGAAATTCACTGTGGCAAGTGCTGTGTGGCACGTAGCGCATTGGAACCACTTGTTATCAGCGTTTATATAATCCAGCTTAGGACACAAGAAGTTGCTTATAATCGATCTGTAGCTAATCGTTGATGGATTTGGCAAGGCCAGTTTCGCTTTGGAAGAAGTACGAACCGATGATTCCGCCAGACCCAAATCCGCACCAAGCAGTGAATTTATCGGAATGCATTTGGCGCTGGTGTATCTCGTATGGATTGGAATCGCCCCGAATCCGAATTTTTTTATAATTCTGTATAATTTTGGTACTAACTTCTTCAGGCAAACATTTCAGAATCTTCATGCCTTGCAATAGTTCATCTTGAATACCTTAGGGGAAATTTAGTATCCATGCTTAGAATATTTTTTCAAGTCAGCTAGAGTCTGCCGGTGACTTGATTCTTAACACAAAACAAAGACAAAACTGTTTTTTAAACAAGATTTTTGTTAAATAAAGATCACATTTTCTTTCAATCATATTGTGATCTTGCAAGCTTAATTAAATTCACTAATTTTGGGTAAATCGATGTGGAATAAGAATCAAAGTTATATTTGTTTTCATTGTTAAAATAAAAAAAAAAATGCATCATAGAACCGATTATTGATATAAAGCTATGAATCCAGTTGAATCTCTACGCATTTTAAAAAGAATTTTCAATTTCAAAAAAATCGCGTTTTTCCAAACGATTGAGTTTGAATAGTATAAAATTTTCTTTGAGACACTTTAAATCACGATTAAACGTCTTTTGTCAGAGCATGAATGATTTAATATCCCGTATAATATTACGTAGGCATCTTAATATTTACCATGGATTTCAAGGTTCAATTTTATATTTAATTTGATCTTTTCAACTAAATTTTATTTTAAAATGAACTTTATCACTTTACTATTTAAGTAATCTTTTCGATATTATGTTTGAAGATGCCTTTAAAGGCGACAAAACAGGCAAAACACGAATCTTGAATAGTAACACAATATGTGGAATAATCTAAGTTATTTTATATTAAAATGAACTTACCAAAAAACTAACAGCGAATCAATCTAGAGTATTTACATTAGGTGAATTGAAAGTCATGTAATTACATATTTGCGGTGAGCAGTTGAGTATGCCATAACGCCTGTGTATTCAATAGTTTTAGCGAGACTATGAATGACCCCGGCGAGTAACGGTGTTTTGGTCAAAGTTTGCGAAATTCATTATCACTTTGTTTGAGCCTGCATCGGCGGTGGTGACATCTGTTAATTTGCAAACGTTTTGTTGCTACGCTGGACCGCGCTGTTGGGAGCTGTGACCGGAAATAAATTCAAAATGCCCCTTACCCGGACAAAACTTTCAACCTAAATCAAATCTTGCACATAGAGTCGACTGCTATCCTGCTCAGCGATTCAATGACAAATTACTAAATGTCATATCACTTGCAATATTTAGCAAAGTAAAACATGACAATGATATCGATATACTATTGTTTTATAATTTATATATTATTTTAATATGTGGCCCAATAGCCATCCTCATTTTATTCGATTGCGGTGTCATTACTTCGAATTCAAATATGGTTAATTTCATTGATTGATTATCCACTCGGTTTATGTTTGTTTACATGCATGAGTTTCTGTAATAGACTTAATCACTCGTTCCAGTAAAATAAAGACTGTCGAGAGAGGTATAAGTTCAAAAGTGATCATGTCTTATTCCACACCTTCCATCCAGGATCTCTCTCAAAACGAGAGACTGAACGGTTGAATTACAATTTCTCATGAAGCAATTTCTTCGGCGTATTTTCAATGTCCAAGTCAACGCTTTTTCTAAGAGATAGATAGACATTGCCAAAAAACCATAATAACCAATAAACCATAACCATAAACATTTTTCACTTTTTAAGTATTTTGTAGGCATTCCTTAAAATATGTATTATATTGAGCAGTCAAAAAACTATACATTATATTATATAATGCCAGTCTCTGTTGGATTACGTTTAATAAATAAAGCTTTTAAATAAACCTTTTTTTTTTTTTAATAAAACTTTGTTAAAACGTCAGTTTCTTTCCATAATTACTGACGGTTTTATTTTACAATCGATGAATCTATTCATTTCAATAATTTGTATTTTGTATTAGCTGACCAATTCTTCGTAGATTACTGCCAACCTATTTAAATTATAACCAAATAAATAAAGGCGATTGTAATTAAATTAATAACTTTTCATTATTATAATGTGGAGATCGGACACGATTTATCATACCACTAATTCAGAACTGAAACTAAATTTAAAGCATTATATCGAAATCAGACGTTCAAATACTGCGTCAGAAGTTTTCGGAACGATTGTGCAAATAGTTTCAAACTGAGCGTTTTCGGAACCTGTCAAAGGTTATGTGTGATTGAAAACACACGTGTAACAAACTTTAAATGAAATTTCTGCTTAATCATCTATAAACTCACACAAAAAGCGATCCTTTGTTTGCAAAAAGAAATATGATTTATAGTTGCCTGGTTCTTATACGATATCTTGTGACTTAAGAAAAAAATAAGAAAATTAACTACACGTTAATTAAAGCACCGCATTTTTACACTTATCTACTCCGATACTGAAAAATTATCCTTCCATGAAGTATCTGAAAAGAGTGTGGTTTTAAAGAAGCTGGTTGCCCTTATTTTTTATTTAGGAAAGAAGAATGACTAGGAAAATATACAAGTAAGAAAGTCGCTCGCACTGTAATGTTTTCAGGAACAGAACATGTCGTTTGAAGTATAAAAACATTCCATGCACGTCTATGGATAAATTTTTATATTTAAATTCTAGGATTCAAACCCAAAGTGGGAGGAACTATAAAAGAGACTAACTACTCAGGTTACCATAGTTAATTGGTAGGTCAGAATGGGTTGGAGGATTATGTATTTACAGTGTCGTTTAATTGCTTAAGTTTTGACTGTACATTGTTGACAAGAGAAAACAGACGTGCATCTTTGCTCAAAATAAATGTATTTATCTAAAGGTCCCATACTATTGTAATCTTCCAGCCTTAATATTTTAATAAAAAAAAGTGAAAATAAATATATTCCAGCTAATTTCGCAGATAAGGGTAATTTAAATATATTTATACTAACGAAAAACCATCATGATGATGTGATTAAAATTGTGAAAATGAGTGTATACAGTAAAATAATATTAAATTTCAATCTGTATTATATAATATATAAAGAATGGATAAATAAATGTTAATAACCCAAAAAGCTAAATTAAGCGATTTATAGAGCCTGGGAAAAAATGAGGTATGTTATCTTTGCATGAGCATTGTTTCCGGAATATTGATTCCAACAATTTATGATGACGTATTTTATTAAATCCAATTTCGCGAACGTCTGAAATAAATTTAGTTCTCACCCTACAATATGTATGAGATGACGCAACGCAGCAGTAAAAAAGACCACATATCAAATACTACGCCTATAATACATTTGCCAGAGTCGTTAAAAATACTCGGCGGGTTAACCTAACGATAAGATATGAAACTAATCTACCATCTCATAAGATCGGCCAATCTTAAAAAGAAAAACACAAAAGAAAAGCAATTTTTATTGAAGAATGTAGTTCTTATAATCGTATGATATATGTATTATGTGAATAAGTGTGTGATACCGTGAAAAGCGTGATAAATAAATGCTAAGTATTAAAATTTGTAGAGCTAAAATTTTTGAAATTGTATTAGAAATGTGGATATGTAATTATTTAGTTTTTATTAATCACTTCCTTGATTTGATTACACAAAATAACCTAAAAACATGCAAATAAATAATTATACTCATTTATCTAATTGTTATATCAGATGTAATTTTTAAACAAGAATATTATATATTCAGTAGAGAGAATAAAACCGTTTACACCACGTTTTTGACTGTAATTTTTGATTTTACACTATTTTCGCAATTCGATTTGTCATAAATATTTCTTGTCTTGTTTTTTTTGAAATCCGGTTAAAGTTTCCTTTAATTATCCCAATCATTAAACTGTATTGATTTGCTGGAAATAAAAACAATTCGCTCACGTAGAAAAAGTTACAATAATACATATCTCTTTCATACCGCAATACGATTCTTTTCATTGTTTTTTTTTCATGTTTGTTACAGCGGTATTGCAGGTATTCGATATTATGTGGAGGCGTGAGAAAAATATTGCGAAACGAGAAGATTGCTTTTTCAGTCTTCTCCATAGGAAAAAATCAAATGGAAGATTGTGGAATAAGGAAAGCGTAAGACCGGAATCTCCCGTTCGCTATAAACAATGGAGCTTAATCGAATGATGGGAACGATCATGCCAACGCAGTAAGTGGTCGCAAAAGCTCGCATAGATATGGCGGAAACTTCGCTTAGAAAGTTCGCTGGGAAGATTCATTGCGGTATCCATATTGTTTATCGCTAAAATGATAGGTGTATAATTAAATGATGCGACTGAGTATACAACAGTTGAGATTTATTTATATTTATTAACAAGTTGGTTCTCCCACCACCCTTCCGTTATGTGTGTGCAGCCGGTTTTCACAGCCGCCTTCCATAACGCTATACGATCAAGAAAAGAAACGAATTTACTCCTCACTTACTTGGCCCGAGACAGAGCTGCACGGGATTGATCTTTTAACCATGCAATAAGGTGCTCAAAGAGAAAAAAATAGAAAGGAAAAAAAAAGATAATGTGACTTGCTCAGCCACTTTGTTAGAGTGATATTAAGTATCCTATGTGTCTGTATACTAAGAATCCGTAGTGTTTAATCTACTTCGCGTTGAATCTGAAGAGGAATCAAGATTATCCCGTTCCCCATATGATGTTGCAAATTTATCGAATGCCTCAAAATTGGCCTTGGTTGAGATCAAGTCAGCGTGGTATATTGGGCCCGCATGAGGACGCGATTAAATCAAATTATATATATTCAAATTCAAAAACATAAGTACTGTCATAACTGTCAAATATATTTAGTTGTAAGCCAAGATGCCCCTAGATGCATGCAACATTCATAACATGTTTAACAATTGCATAATAATATAGTCTTAATATAGCTAGAAATATTTTTTTGACGAAAGAAAATACCTATAGAAACATTTTTTTCTGCAAATTACCCTCAATTTCGAATAAGGATATTTAATATCCAGTAGATTCCAAAATACAATGAAGCATTGTGAACACTAAGAAATTGGTGGCATTATAAAGCTGACTTTTTGATGTCTGCGACCGCGCCCGCGACCGCGGCACAACAGGTCGAAACATGATATGCCGCGCGACCAACTGCCGCCGATGTCTATACAAAGTAGGGCTTGTATTACTGGTAAACCGGTTTACCAGTAATACTAATAGTAATTTACCAGTAATACTAATAGTAAATTGGCCAAAATACACCATCGGCAATTACCGGAAAATAGGAAAATTTACCGGCTTTTACAGGAAATGATTTAATCGCGAATTAAGGACAGATACAGGCATATTATAACAAAAGTTTATTGTGATATGCATGCGGAATCGAATTTGATAAGATCTCGGACATAATATCAGCATTACAACCAGTAAAAGTAGCTGTAGAAGCTCTGTGTCGTGAAGACATAAATCTATATAAAGCCGACATAAAATTGAAATTTATGCTTCATGAACTGTCTAAATTCAATACTTTTTTAGCCATGGAACTTAAATAACAGCTAATAATTCGAATAAAGTAAAGAAGAACGATATATTCCGATGTGATTAATTATCTTAGGGATCCTGATACAATTTATGATTTTGATACATATGGAATATTTAGAATAACAAATACTTCTTACAGACAGGTAAACCAAATATTACACAGTCGTAATTTAACTTAACCAAGCTTTATGTGGCAAATAAAAAATTATCTGATCTCCCATTCCCATATCTCAGTTAAAAAAAAGGACAAAAATATATGTGCATTTCATGACATTGTTATTTTCATGAAACGTATTTTAAATTCTTTACGTTTAGGATACCGTTTTTAGTAAAAGTAGCCACATATAGTTATTTTATTTATTTTTATCTATTTTGTTTCATTTCCCGGTAAATAACCGGTTATTGGAATTTGACGGTAAATTCCAAGCCCTAATACAAATTACTGTCGTTGTGTTGTTACAACTGTCGCTGCCGTAGACGTTAAAGACTCACCTTTAGATTTACCAATAATATGCAATCAAAAAAGTAAATGGAAATACCAGTGGCTTTAATGAATCTGGATGTGACCCAACATTCACAATGACTACCATACATTTTATCATTAACTGTTGAACTTGTCTATACGATGTGTGAATATTTCTTTGTTTGCTTATATTTTGGTCACTTTATTAACAAAACTAAAACACACAGCGCTGATACTACAGATTTACTTGCAGAAGCAAAAGTTTGTGTGGAGTGTTTTCTCACTAAAGTTATAATTTTATAGGACGTACATATCACAAAAATGTTATTCTAGGATATTAAATGTGGGGTTTCAAATAAATTATCCAATTAAATAAAATTAAAAAAAAAAATATAAAGAATTCTTTTATTCAGGAGCAATAAATATAATCCATTCTATACAGATTCTTACTTGTTGATTGACTAAAATATTACATTATAATACATTTTTAAAATGTGACTAAATGTCATGACCCAACTTTATCTTACTAAGAACATCTCCCTAGGGTTCTATTTATGAATGCTCAACAATACAGAAAACAATATTTCGGTTCAAGTATTCTTGTTGAATTCTAAATAAAAAATTTATGAAGTATAAAGAACAGCTAATTAGAGCAGAAACAAATGAGCCCAATAGCAATGATTTTAACTGTCAAATTTGACAATTTCATTATATAATATAAGTCGGGAATTGTAAAAAGATTGTTTGAGATTGGATTCTGAGCATATGGTTGTGTAAGAAATTTTTGAGTACTCTTTTTTTATTAAGTTGTCACTGAAAACCTCAATGAATTGTATACATTATAATTGTTCAACAAATCCACAAAATTAGCGTGATTGATCTTCTGGGCGATGTGAAATTTTTCATCTCACGTGTTAATCGAATGATAGCCCACCCCAGGGGATGTGGTCAGAATCGTAAATACATTATTATCGAGGCACGGAATTCTTTATTTAGAACTTTTATGAATTTTATCAGAAACCGGCAACGTTGAAATCAAGCGGATAGCTTCGCCTCGCCACTATATTGGAACGTACAGTTTAGCAAAGTTTCAAAACTTTTCATGTAGTTCTTATATTTTATTATTTATCAGGTTTGGGAATATGCTTCAAGTATGAACTATTTATATTTGAACACGAGTAGTTTTTATTGGTTGAGTAAATATAAAAAGGTGATCAACGTAACTATGTATAAAATAAAGATCCTTTTCAGTAAACAAAAATTTCAATAATATAATATTTATGAATTTTAAGCAGTTTTTTTATTTACATATAATATTAGTTTTATTTCTAATTTGGGGAACAACTACAAACTAAGTTGTTACATGCTTTGTTATAATGAACCCGTGTCTATTATAACAAAGTCATCACTGATTCACAAAGATTATGATAGCTGACCGCATTAAATAAAAAAATTAAGGAAAACCTTAACGAATGATTTTACAAGTGTTTATTAATGTTTTATTATTTCAGACATAGCAGGAAACAGAGCAAATGTCCCTTCTAAAAAATATTTAGAGTTTGACCAAGAATTGAGATTTAACACTATTAAAAGGGATTGATGACAGAGTTCACTTGATGAATATGATAGTAAGAATAGTATGAGCACAAAAACATAAAAAAACACTTAATTAATATTTAAAAAAAATGACAAAAACATATTACGCAAATGTATGTATGTATTTCACATTATTTCAATACTAAGATTTAGAATCCAATTCCAACAAAATAACATTATATTCACACGAGGCTTTTAACAATTTTTTTTGAAAGGATACAAAATCAATTAAAAATATACCTTTTCTACAATAATTGGTTATGTACATTAAAATAAATTGAAAAAGCTTACTCGCTTAGTGAAATCAATAATGATATTTTCGTCGTTAGTCCAACAATTCACTTTGTTATATCCGTTAAAAAATATTATATCATCAGGTACCGCTTTTAAATTTATTAATTTATGAAAATAGGAAACTGGTAATGGCTTCAAAAACTGTAATTATGAAATCGTCATGGTAGCTGGGAGGTGATATATCATAGAAAAAAAATACTTTTTCAATGATGTAATAAAATCCGGCTATTTGAGAGATAAGTTACAATGTGAACATTATGAAAGATACTAATTCATATTTTTTGATCCGTTTTAATAACTGCTAATTCAATCCATAAACATAACAGAGCCAATTCATTGAGGAAATACAGTTAAAAATTCCAAAATATACGACTGCAACATAAATTATATTTCATATCATTAAAATATTATGGTAACTATACAAAATGGAAGAGATTGTAACTCTCTGGTTTTTTGGCACGCAAGCAATTTACGCAAACTTTGCTCTTAGTGATGTTAAAACAACTACGGGTAATGTGACTGTCACGAGTTACTCACACCAACTCCCACTTTGTTTATTTACAGAAAGACATCTTGTGGGAGAAACGAGCAATGGTGATGGGGAGATGCCATCTGAGATGTCCCTCACCTCTCATATTTAACAATGACTTAGGTACACGTTAAAAATAAATTTGACATTATTTAAAATTAGTTTTGATGCGTCTTTTGACTCCTTTTACCCCTTAAAATGTTATGAAAGCTCAAAATATATCTGCATAGAGAGAAAACATTTATTCTAATGGGAAATTAATTGATATAAAGAAAATTAAGCGACACATGGTAGTGCAACTAATACTTGCCGAAACTTTAGATTTATATGTGATAATTCTTAAAAAATGTGAAGATAAAAAACACTAGAAAAGCCCATGATTTCAAACGTAAAATTAAAAAAAAAATGTCAGTTGTTAAATTTGATATTTTCCTTGAAATGACTCCTCCGCCGAAGATGGTAGATTAAGATTAAGAATAAGAAAAAGAATGCATGTTTTTGAATAAACCTTAAATACATTTATGTATCATAGTATATATATTGAAGTAATTCATATTTAATTAGCTGTTTTACTGAACAACTTAAAATAAATACGGACACTTACAATTATTGTAGACAACTTGAAAAAATGCGAGAATAATTCTTTGTGTATTTTTTCAGTCGTAGATGTAGAGAAAAAAAAGGAAAATATATTTTCGAATTATATTTATCAGAAACTATACTTATATGTATTTATCAAAAGGAGAAAAATATAAATATAGATTTTAACTTATCGCAAATCTGTGACAAGGCAAAATGGTGGCACAAAATAAATTTTAATGATTGAAATGTCGTAAACACGCAATCTGCTAAAATATTGTTTTGAAATATCGAATTCTATCGTAAATATTTTCTACATTGCTTATTTTTAAAGATAGCTAATATCGATGTAGAGCCAACAATCATTGCGTATCTGTTTTTTCTGCATGACATTTTTTTTCCACTCTTTTCTTAAGTTAGCTTTACCTAGTAAAATTTACAAAATAAATCTTTGTAAAGAACACGAAAGCTCACAATTTAGTAATCATTCGAATAATCAACCAGAATATAATTGTAATAATTTATTGTCATCCAACAAGCCAAAATAAAGTGTCAGATATATGAGATTTATTGCAACATTAAAATCCTTTATTTCTTTTCGTTTGATTTATGTTTATTGTACACATATAATATTTAAATCCCTATACTGAATTTGATTAGTAAAATTATATATTTTTCATGATATTATATTCAAATTTGAAGCGCGAGGCAGTTTTATATTATTATTAAAATACTAAAGATGTTACTTTTTGTGAGGCATTGTTTCGTTAAAATTAACAAGCTTAGCATAAAATAATACTTGCTTTGATTATATTTTGTAGTTTATAAATATTAAGCTGGCCTATTTCATCTAAGTGAGATTATTCTGAGTGACTGGTTGATAGAAGAAGCCAACGAAATATGGTAATGACACAACTACGAAGAGTATATATAACCTTGCCGATGTCTAAATAATTTCGGAATGTTAATCTAAAACAGTGAAATACCTAACCAAAGCAACTGAGAGAAAACATTTCAAATTATTTATACTTGTAGCCACATTCAAAGCAAACAACGATTACACATTTCATTAAGAAGTGTTTAATGTTCGCGTTATTTTTTATTATGTATAATTATGTAACCAATAAATTGAAAGGACAAGTTACGAAAAAAACACCATTGATTTTTTTATTTATGCGTGATTTGTACAAATATGACAACTCTTTTTATCTCAATTTTAAATACTTGCAACATGTTTTAAGCGTGAAAATAAAATAAAATTCTCCAATGAGCTTTGTATGCTTGGGACTGTTTATCAAAATAAATTGAATTTTATAGCAAACGAAAATAATTCCTTAAAAAATGATTGCTTTTTTCGAAAAGAATATTCAATTACACTTATGGTGTTGATTATAATAAAGAGTTGGGAAATAAAATAAGCGTTTATTTCATCATACTAATATATACTTTTTTTTGTAATTAGTAAAATTATTTTATCCGCTAACAGTTTTTTCACGAAGTAAATTTAATGCTTTATTTTTGCCTACAATATTATTTTATTTTAATTTTTATTGTCTGATACAATTATTTATCAAAATACTACAATTTATATGATTTCAACTAATGATGTACACTTTTTTTTGAGAATTATCATAATTATAACACTCAAAGTTACTTTCTCTTAGAATTTTACGTTATTCATTATTAACTAAAATTATTAACTTTAGGGAAAAATTTTGAATTTTGTCATTTAATAAATCTATTAAAATTATCGCAATTTTTTCCAGGATTTACAATATATATCTTGCACGATCAATATGCACAGTGAAGCCCGAAATATGTAGGTATGCTTTATTGGTGTGAAGCATTACAGTTTGCCATTTCCGAAGAAAACGTAAAAAAAAGTCTAAAGGGGTCATTGATTGTCAAGTAGAAAAGATTTAATGACACAACAATAAACAACACAATGAAAGAAAAATATCAGAATTGCAAGTAAGTTCATTCGACCGAGTGTCAGCGATCTTCTTTTAGGATTTTTTCTGTCAACAGTTTTAAGTTGTGCTTTTAAAACGTTTTATTCTCCGTTTCTGTTTTTTTTACCATGTGCTAAGATAATATATTCAAACTTTTCTATGAAAAGAAGTAAGTGGTGGCAGGCAGTCGTAAAATTATTGTCTAACTAACTGTACATCAGAAGAGTTTTCCTGCAAGTTTCTGCATGCAAATGCCAAAATACAAGTAGAGAGTACAGATGGGTGTGTGGGAAACACATTTGCAGTGTCTAAATACACACTCTGTCACAGAAACCAGCTAGAACTAACTGGCTAGCAGTGGAAAGTTTTCCCAGGCAAATGTAAAACTGAGCTAGGGAAAATGAATTTTCCGAGGTGCTTCTCTCAGACTCTAAACAAACTCATATCCAAAGTGATAACTTTATCTGACGGAAGTAAAACGTTGACAAAAGACAAATTGTGCGTTTACACAGTAGTAAAATAATTTAAGTTATCATGCAGCACGGAAGGCGTTTTATATAATTGTGGTTTATTATCCGTATTATCGCCACACGATTATTTTGTTTTAACTATCACTTTCAAATGATGATAGAGTAAACAATTTTAAACATTTGAATTGTTTATCACCCCTGAATAAGAAGACAGAAAACATTCATTCTTTAATAAAATTTTACCGTTTTAACGCACCGAGAACTTTTTATCTATGTTTTAATTTGATCAAAACATTTACAAAAAATGATAGATATTTACTGTATCAAAGATATATTGAATTTGCTTTTAAAGGTAGGCGAATGATTTATGACTTCAAGTAGATGTTGAATATGCGTTTGCTATCCGTTGTGTTAAAGAGACTATATATCGCTCCATGCGCCCGTTTCTCTGACACAAAAAGAGAAAAATCTGTCCTTCGGGAGATATTTGTATGCATTCAGCTTTTACAATGAACTTTCTGAAAACTACTACCTACATACTTGGAAGTTCATTACGAATACTACCAAGAGAAACATTTTCATAGCCTTTAGTGGCCATGTTTACTTGGGTGAAATGAAAATTTAAGTGCATCCACTTTTTGGTAGGGTATTCACTAACGAAAATTACATATTTATTCACAAAATAATGTTTGGGTATTTTTTATAAATAATTCTGTGTAAAGTGCGTGCGTGTCTGAATTAAAACCACCTATTTTTTTCATTTTGCCTTAATAGGCAGATCATGTCAATATTGCGTAATTACATGAGATTAAAGTTAATACTAAAAAATGCTTAAAGCATTTACTGTCATTATTTTAATGTAAGTAAGCGATCAACTTATTATTATGATTATAAAATATGCTTTATAAATTTTAATGAAATGAAAAAATATATAAATATTTCTGATTCTTATCAGATTTTACTTGAAACTAGTTTCACTTACTTCATATTCTATTCAATTCTATAATTGGCCTCGGAGCAGAAATAAAGGAATATAAAGTATAATCATTAATTTAAATGAAAAAAATTGTTTAACGGTCAAAAAATTTCATGTCTGCGGCCAAAAGTACAAATGTCATAACATCGTATTAAATGAGAAGGAGAACCTATATAAAACGTGTCGTACGCAAAAACGTTTTAAGGAAATTAAAAAATATTAAAATACATTTTATGGAAAACGAATAGAAACTACACTTAGTTCTTCTATAATAGGTTTTTAAAAAGAGTTTTCTATCTCTCCGAGGATTTGGCGTTTTATTTTACGGCAATGTACACTTGATGTTATATAATATATAAATGCTGTTTGATGTGTTTTTATTTACATCCATGCAAAAAGCATTTAAGCCTTTATCGAATATATAGTCTTATGTGAGTTGATAAAACGGAAGGCTCCCAATATGTCAGAAATAAAATACAAATGCCACTTGAATACTTGAGATTAAATAATGTATAAAAAATAAGAAAATAAAAATTGTGTAAAACAATATGTTTATATATTGAAGTTTAACGATATAAAACAGTACAGTATCGTTATATATAAAAGAATATTATTATAATATTAAAATCATATTATTATTATAAGGACAATGATATCTTACCCAAAAATATGTTCTTTTCATATTGTCTCGGTCTAACAGATTCAAGCGATCGCTTAGTAAAAGGTCGTCATTCATAACCTATCAAAAAAAGGTGGGTGAAGATCGTTTGAAATAAATGTATGAAAAATGTACTGTTGTCATTACAAGCTTAAAATATTTATTACAATTGATTGAAAAAATATACGGCATTTTATATTGTACAATAAATAAATCGACTTGTGAATCTGACATTATTGAATTTAAAGCTTGAATTATTTTTTTTCAACAATTTTATACGTCGAAGTACGAATGTTTTGTCATAATAGTTATGATTGGGAAAAATCGAAGTGTAAACGTTATTTATTAATATTGGTCAAACATAAAAAATGAAAGGTGCAGTTTTTTTGTCAAACGATCTCTTTCTGTCTATATTGTCATTGAGAGTACTTGTCAAAGTAAAAAGGTCATCTACCACTAAAAGCATACTTTTTTTGCACGGCACTTAGTCACGGGATGGTCCTTGCAAATGAGTTTATTATCTAAAGAGAGGATACATTAGTGATTTAAAATTAATAATGGGATCACTTAATAGGGTTTGTGATATTTCTATTTATGAATTAATATTGTTATTTATTTTTTAGATCTTTTATTGCTAATTTATTACTTTGGCTGTTTTCATTATACTGGTGTTGATATTTGAAATATCGATAGTTATCACGAAATGCCAGAATGGAATATTCGTTCAGTAACGAAAATCCTCTTTTTTACACCTACAATAAATTGAATAACGCGCTCCTTTGATAAAAACCTTGCACTCAACAGTATTAAGCGATCAATTATCTAAAATTGGCAATAGTAACTACTTATCTAAGGCACGTTTTAATTAACACTTGAAGTTTATCTTGTATCCCTTGTGCACTATTTCGAGTAGAGATCTCCCAGGCCGTACGTATCGTAAAATGTATATCAAAGGGGTAATGCTTTTTATCATGAAAACTTAATCGGACTGCAAAATAAATTTGATTGGATTGCTTTCCTGGCTAGTAGACTTTTATTTATTTCACTACGATACAGATTTTTTAATTTTAACTCACAATTGTCTTGAAATGGTGATATTTTTTTCTTTTCTTATCGCTGCTGTTGGATTATTTTATAAATAAAAATCTTATACGCGACCTTAAAATTCACTTTTTATTTTAAATACAATACATATGTTAATTGCTTGAACGTAAGACTGGTTTTTTCGCCGTGTGGCTACACTGTTAAGCTTTCGTTCTGCTGGGTTACGGGATCAAAGATTTGAATTTTCTAATGGAAACGGCCATTCATATATTTTTTTAAACAACTTACATGCAAAGGAATACGTGTCAGTGATAGTTGCATGCCTCCATGCTAGAGACTCTAATTACTCGACATCTCAACTATTCGAGTATCGAATAGTACAATTTTTAAGTACTCCGGTATACTCGAGTAGTTGCAGATGTACAAAAATATATATGATTCAAATTTATGGATAAAATGATGAAAAATAAAAAGATACGCTTATTTAAATCATGATTCATTTATCTCAATTTATAAACCATATATTTGTAAATAGTAGAGAATTAAATGTCTCAAATTTGGAATTGGTTCGAAGTTTTGTTTTAAAAGTCTCAGCTAAGCGCAAAGGTTAAATAATATGTATTTTTTTTGTAAATAAGTAAATAAAATTTAGAAATAAATCTTCATTTATAAATTACGTGTACTACTCAAGTATTTTTCAAAATACTTGAAAAATGGACGAGTATTCGATACTCGAATTGGAGCGTCTACTGCATACTTATATATACTCAATACAATAATAAGGATAGTAGATAGACAGTCAGCTCCTTTCTTGCGTTTTCATGCAATATAAATTCTCTTCTTATCTCGTTTGAAGTGAGAGCTTAAATGAACGTTTTCCTGGTTTAATGTCCAGTTAAAAGCAGTGTGATGGTTTTTTTTTAAAATTGTTTGTGGTTTATTGAAAAATATACTGACTCTAGAGTAGAAATAATTGAAGGGTTGATTACGAAAACAATATATGATACATTTGAAAAAATTATCAAAAGAGCAAAAAAACTCATTTGACACACGCTTTATTGGCTGTAGTCAAAGAAATTTCATACCATTTTACTCTTGAAGTGTGCTCATTTTAAAAAAATGATTTAATATTTTATAAAAATAAAATGACGACTAAATCACAAATATTAAAAAAGTAAATTTTTATATTGTTTTTGTTATTTAGGTATTTTTTTTCAAAAAAAAGCTTGCAAGTAATTTAAACCATTTCTATTCCGACTTAGATTTCAGTTACAGTAATATTTTTTTTTTAAGATTCTGACTGCTTTTGTAGTTTTGACTAACACTTTGATGAAAATGCTAAGTTTCTTTCACTAAACACATATTCCATATTAAAAATTGGCTTAAGCAGTAAGTATGTTATTAAAACTCATTATTAAAATTGATTTACGAGAAGTTTATGTCTGACGACTACTAAAATTAAAATCATGACTTTAGGCGGTGCTTAAAAGTTCGAATAAGAGAAATTTACAAATTTAATTCAGTTGTATATGTAAGTATAATGTATTAAATAATTTGACATTTGCTACCCTAGTGGGTCAAACAATTTTAATATAACAAACCTTTACAAAAAAAACATGTTTTACTTATGAAACGGCATACAAAGAAGAGCATAAATGATAACCTGCCTTGCAAACAAATGTTGAGGCATTTCCCCGTTCACCTGACCTTTTCGTTATGACCCCATATATCCTCTCGCTGGATAAACCATGTGAGGAATGAGCATTCAAAACACGATTAGACATCGACTATGGGTTTATTAGCTTTTCTTTTTCCTGCAACATACATATTTTATTTCCCTATACGGTTACATCCACCGTAGCATTTTACCTTTAATTACATTTATTTAGGCTGGGTGTGTATTATTTTCAATATTTATTAAAACCTTTATTTTAAGTAATTAGTTTTTAAATAAACAAAATATGTTAAGTGGCTCTTTTTTACGTTAAAAACAAACGTACACATACCGAAATATGTTTAATATTAGAGTAGTATAATCATTATTATAGTTTATGTTTAGATAAACAACATATACTTTTGTATGCGAAACTAATTTTAAAAACATATTATATTATAGAACAAATGTTCGAAATAAACTTCGAGTCAAATTTTTTACATAATAAATAATATATTTGACTTCAGAAAAATGGTTAACATTTGTGTGGAATAGATAAATACAAATGATGTTATACCGTTTTTATAAATATGTGTTTACTTTATCAGTATTTTTTCAAATGTTTTAGATATTTTATAAAAAAACTTTTTCAAAATTTCCAGTTATTCGATGGTTTATTAAAATCATATTTTCACGATTCTAAGAATAAAAATGTCAAAGTTAAATAACTCAGTACCCTAAGACATAAACCAAATTGAAATGTTTTGTTTCACAAATTTTATTTTAATATTGAACAGTAAAATACAATGTTTGTTAAAAATACTTAAAACTAAAACTAATAGTTGCAATCATTTTTTTACAAACCTTTAACCACTTGCCGGTCCAATTGATTTAACATATGCACATACATATGTACACATTTGAAAATGCAAAATACACACAAATTTGCGATAACATATTTTTTTATCTGTTAGTCTGTGTCCAGCCCTTGCTTGGACTAGATCAAATTCGTAATTATCGTATGAAGTTTGCCCGAGTTATCTCGTGATGTCCATTTTTGACGACTTTCAAAACCCGAGTATACTCGGACGTGCCCAGGAAGGGGTTAATTATATGTCAGATAAGAACTCTTTGGTGTGATATTTAATTTACCATAGTTTTACTTTGCTAATGGAAGTATTGAAACCCAATTCTATAGTTTGTTTAAGATATTTTTGATTAAGAATAAAGATTCTGCAAGCTATGATTGTTGAAAGTGCCCTTTGTTAAAAAAATGTATGATGTGTAAAAAACGGTGATGATGATTTATTTGCCGCAGAACGGTTGTATAAAATATTCTCTTTTTTGTGAAATAAATTATTCAAATATGTATCTAAAGCGATTTTTTCAAAATGCTTTTTTATTTTTTTCATAAATAATGACGTTTCGCTAAGAAAACTCTCTAGTTAATATCAGCTATCATAAATTTTATTTTCAAGTGCCAGAATATGAAAGCGTCACATTATAACAGAACAGCAGATGGCGTATTTTACAACGTCTTCAGCATAATAGATATGATATGACGATGAGATACGTAAAAGTGTGTTTTGAATTGGTTGAAAAAAAGCTCAACAATAAAACTGAAGTATAATTCTTTGAAATATTAGATTTTGTTTGAGAAAAGAAAGAATTTACTATTTTCTTTACCAAATTGATATTATTTGTAGCACAAAAATAGAAGTGTGAGTGAATGTATGTTTTTTTTATATACCATTCATGCAATTGCGAACTTTGGTGAGCTGTTGCGCGGACCCCCGCAAAAGTTTCAAAAAATTGAAAATAAAAAGAAATTAACTTGATTTGCCATGCATCCAGCATTACTTTGTAACGGTACCAGGAATTCAGTGTAAAAGATTAAGAACAATATCATCGAAGCTAAAAAAAATAATTAAGAATTTAAAAGAAAAAAAAAGAGAAGATGTACTGTTGCCACGCACCCCAATGATTCCAACAGTTATGCCATTCGAATAAAAGCGTTTGCTGTTTCCGTTACGATTCGCATTTGCGATGGCCATCAAAAAAGCACTCGGACAATCACTAAAAGTGTGAGAAGCAAATTTGGAAAATCCATGCTTCTCACATGTACAGCTGTATGTGGCATAAGTTAGAAAACCTTCTGTTTTATTCATATACGCACCTGACAAAAAAAAATATTGTGTATCCAAAAGCACTTCAAAAAAAAAAACTAAAGCACAACTTTCTTTTTTTGAGTGGCATTGCATCCCATGCCAGGTACACGCTAGTATATAAAAATATCTTTTGCTCGATTTCACAGAACACTTGAAATAAAGGCGATTTATCTTTTTCTGGGAAAAAAAGGTTTTTATATATTAAATAACTGCAACAAGCTACAATATATTTTTTTAATACTATATCCGCTCTGAATGTAGAAAATATTGACTGATAAGATAATGGAAGTTTATTCGAATAGAAGTTTTTCAGGACAACAGTTGCTCAACCTTTCTTTGTTGGAAGAGAGTAAAGATAAAAAGGATATGTTGGATTAATGATTGGCTAATCGCTTTTGCTTCGTTCTGTTTTTAAGAAAAAGATTGGTTTGGGCGGTAATTTTAGATATTTTCGAACAAAAATAAGAAAAAATCTTAGATGCTATCCCATGATATCTGCAACCGAAGTCAACGACGTTGATTCTCAACCACGGATCGGCATAACAATTTAAAAAAATATATTTAAATCGAAAATTGATCAATACAAGCGATAATTTTAAGATAGCTTAGTAGAAACTGAGTTGCAATTTGGATAAATTTTGTCTCCATATTATCTTATACCTACGATTTCAACAAAAAGTATTCATACAGGAACAAGGTCACATATTTTCTTCTGTGCAATTTTGATTATCAAATTAATGAAATAGTTTCATAAAATAAAAACTCAGGACAAACACAGCAAGAGTAACAAAATGTACTAGAACATAACAACTTATTTTTTTAACGATGTTATATCAAAATGAATTGTAATACTTAATTATTATGATAATTATGTTATTTGATTGGTTTCAATCAACCCAGTGAAATGTATCATCTAGTTATTAATGTAATTCAGCTAGAAAAAAGTATTATACACCACATTGAATGATTCACGTCGATTGTTTATTATATCGTGAGAAATAATAATAAGAAAAAACGGTTTTATGAGGTAATAATTCATCATGATTGATTGGCATACTTAAACAGAAAACATGAACTTTTGTTAATAAAAATAAGTAAAAGAATTCACTTCATTCCTATTGTTTTTTTTTCTGAAAATAAGGTAGATACTTTTCAAACGATATGCCAGTCACACATCTGAATGCGTAGTTTTCATATGCCTTAAATAAAGATTTTATAATGTTCATTATTCGATCGACTAATTTATTTGTATCGAAAAGCGTAGATCGTTGTGATTTTTAAAATTTAAATTTCCAATAAATAATTAAAATAAAATAAATATTTAGAATCCCTCCCATCCACCTGATGCAAATCGGATCATAGCTAGGTGTCGCCTTTCGGCATCTGCAGGCATTTCAACAGCACGAATGAACTTCAACGAACGCGTAGTAAACAGCTTGTAACGCTTTTACTCTGTCAAGTAATTGTATGGGTATTTTAAATTTGAAATCTTATAAATTAATTACCAGCTTATAAAATGGAAAAAGCTATAAATTTCTAATTATTTAAGGTCGGTTTTATCCAATGATTATTAAAGAATTTGATCATTTATATGGCTTGAATTTATAAAAGTGAATGCTATTTATCTATAAATTTATGACAAAGGTGAGTTAAAAAGATTCTAGGGAGAAATAGATTAGAGAAAAAATAATTTTTTGTCTGTCAAACACAATGTTGTTAATGTTTAAGTCTTTGAAATTGTGTCGCATTCAAAATAAGTAAGAATATCTTAGTTTCATCAACAAATTACTCAGTTATCTTTAATCAATTAGTATAGGATTAAAAATCTTCAGGATAAGTTTTTATTAAATTATTGAAGGGTAGTTGAGGCAAAAGCCACAGTCACGTATCTATCTGAAGAAGGCCACTAAAACAGAATGAGTGCGAACGAAAAACACGGCCTGGTAATAAACTATCTTTTCTTCTTTATAGCTTTGTACAACACTTCACGTTTTATGAGCGTAGAAAACATTTATCCTTCTACACTTATGCCATCACACAACACATAATATATACAAACAAAAGTGGATACTAAAAAATATTTTTAATGAATCTGTTAAATATTTTTTGCTATAGTGTATTTGAATGATAATATACTACGGTCTGGATTCAAAATCAACGATTGTAAACCTTGCCAATTCGGTGAAAGTCTTGCTCGAAGTCTTCATCATTGAAATGTTAGTAATTACCAATTAAACAAGACAATATATTGTATTTCGTTCAGTTAGAGATGGATCAAAATGAAATTCTGAAGATTTCATATCTTGGATATTTTTAAAACTTCTTTGAATGGATCCAGGTCAATACATTTTTAGAACTGATTTAAATACACTTATGGAGATGTCAGAGTTTGCGCATATTGCTGAGATTTTACCGATAGATACCAAAAATTACAAAAAATCTAAAATGAAGTCTTTTTGCTTTGAATAAGTTCTTTTTATAATGATAAACAAAATTAAGTCGGGTGGAAATTAAACATTCAAACAATGGAGAGTGGGTCAAATATTTTCTTGAGGTATTTTTGTGAAATTAAAGATAAAAAAATCCTTTAAGTATTCCGTGTACAAACATGAAACATACATAACAAAAGATATAACGTAACGTTTTTAAGAACATCTCGTTAACTGTGAAATTACCTGTTTTCTGTCAGTAGGCACAGGGTCCATAACGCGAAAGGAATTTGAATATTCCCTTGTCAGGTCCATTAAGTCAAACTCGACACAGAGATGAAATTTCATTCATATTTCAAAGTACAAAAAGGACAACGCAGCAAACCTCAAATAACGATGGTGTTTTTTTTACATGCTTTCCGGATTTATTTAACAGATTATTCAGTTTGAAACCAACTGGAAAATGTGTCAAAATATTTTCAGAAAGATACTTTCATTTTTTATGTTAAAATCTTGAACCGAAATTTTTGCTAATAGATACAATTTGCCAGAAACTTTTTATGTGTTTTATTATTTTATGCTGCCCTTTTGCCATCCGATTTATAAATATTCTCAACTGTATACATATTTTTTATCTATAAATTACATACTATACATAAAAATTGATTTCAAGTTTGGATGCCTGTCCAGTAATCAAATGGTCAACGCATTTAGACGATGATTATTTAAGGGTAAAATTGATTTAAGGATTCCAGATCCGCAATAATCTCTACCTACATACATATGTACATACATATATGATCGTAAAACGAGCGTAACAAGAGTAATAAAGTACCTTATTTCTTACTTCTTCTATCTATCTTCAGTCTCTAGAAAAAAAATTGGGCGACTAACTTATTATCAGTTTCCATAAAGCGTCGAGATGTTTCAGGAATGGTCCAAATGCTCCACACTGGAAACGGATTTGGTTATTTTTAAATATCACTTTTATGGTGTCAGCCGTCACTTCTTAGTCAATAGACATTTTTCTAAATTCAAATATAACACATATTATATTTTGGTTGGCATTATCAACTGATGATGAGTTAATAATTCCCACGATGAGCAGAACCGATCTTAATTTTTATTAGAATATTTGTGGATGAATATACGATAAAATGTGTTTTATTTGTTTAAAATATATACATAGATATTGTTAATATAGCACTGTATTTTATATTGCGTATGACTACATTTTATTGCACAGCTTAATATAACGCAGAGCCCAATCCGGGGATTTGTATTACTTAGTAACCGGTACCCGGCAAGCGTTGCAATGCCACTCAAAGAAAGGAAACACACTATTTTAGATAAATAATTTCGATTTAATTTCACTAAAATTGATCGGTATCGATGACATTTGCCGTTTGACGTTTGCTGTTTTTCTTTTGCTGATTGTCTATGGTACGACACACGCGTCTCCTACTGAGAGTTAATTGTACTATGCCTTTAACCTTTGCTTATTGTTGCAACAATAAGTTGTCAAAATGAACGGTATGTTAGCGCATAAAATATGAAAAAACATTGATGACTTATTGTAGGTTGATTTTACTATGCCTATAACCTTCACGCAAGTGCAAGAAATAAGTTTTATTGCAATCGGATTAACGGCAACGCATACAATACGAACAAACAAACAAACATTTTTTTTTATCATATTACATAGACTTCACTTAGCACGGAAATTTATCATTATTTGATAGTTGGGCCATGTTTATTTATATTTCGTTTAAGTAACAATAGATTTATTAATTTTTACGATTTTATCTCTGCAATTAAATATAATAGATACAATTCGTTGGGAAACATTAAATAACGAATAACGACGAGTTTTATTAAAACATTTGTATTTGTAAAACAATCAATCGAGCCAGATCCACTAATCGCTTGTACCTTGTCATTGTGATAAGCTAAATGTAATCAATTATATTGACATAGTTGAAGTATTTACCCAATAAATTCAGTTATTTGGAGTAATACCAAATGAAAGTGAATGTTAGAAAGTGGCAAGGTTGATCGTTATGTTTGTAAACGTCTGGTTACTTTTTAAAATAATTATTTTTATAAATTAAAGCTTAATTATTGAGTACTAACCTCTTACATATTCGCATAAAAGATTTATTCATGGAAACTTGGCTATGGGCTCAAACCCTCGACTTCAATTTTCGTAAATTATTTTTTAATTATTATTGCCATATACATATAATATTTTTATTGCGATTCTAAAAATAGTTAACTTACTGTGTTGCATCGTTACACTCAAATATGTTGCGTTTTTTTAAAAGATTTTTCACGTATTTAATGAATAAAGGTTAAAATACCTGACGTATCTCCTAAATTATCATTTATTGTATAACAGTTTATTCATAATGTACAATCTTTATTAAAACAAATGGCATTTAAATAAAATATTTGTTTTTCTACAAAGGCTAAATACAATAGATAGTAGATGATTGAATTGTCAGTAGTATTTTCGTATATTTAGTTCAATTACGTGACAAGCGTTAGATTCTTTTTCAATGTGACACTTTCATCGCTCGTGAAAACAATTGTCTATGACATTTTTTTGTTTAAGCATTTTCATTTAACCAAATAATCAGTTGTGATCAATACAGAAATGGCTGCGCTGTTATGTATACATACAAACAAATCATATTGGTTTAAACAAATTTTGAATTTTTAACTACAGGAAATACAATTTTGTAGAACACGTTATCTTCTGTTTATTAAAAAACAAGTCGAATTGACAATTAAGTAATGTGTAAGCATGTGTAAATCTGTGTTTTAAAATAGCAGTATCCAGGAAGTAAAAGAATTCTTGAACATATTTACATTTCATTATCCCTTGTTAGAAGTAAAGTTTTCTCAGGAATATTTTGTGAAATACAATATTCCGTAGCTAATAAAAACATTGATTTAATAAAAGTGGAAATTCAGGAGTCATTATTATGCAAAACTCGGGAAAAGCAACTGTTGCAATTTCAAAGCCTCTGCTTGAGACGACGCCTTTATACACCCAAGCCTTTTGACTTTTCACAACATTCTTTAAGCGCTATCAGAAATAATTTTACATTTTCCGGTAGCCTCATTAATATGTTTTTATTTGAACGGTGAAAATGCGGTGGAATTCATTAAATTCAACTGACGAGAGAGTTTTATGGCTTGTTGAGTCAAATTAATAATACTAGTTATTTTAAACCTTGAAAATTATTGTTGAAAAAGTGTTTCATTTATATAAATGTATATGACACCCTTTCATAAATAATGGTAAGTAAACTCAGGTCGTGTGTGCTTTACTATTTTCAATTGGTTAAGAGCAGAATTTTACATTTCTCAGAAGAAGAAAAAATCAGAATTTTTTACGCATTTTATTATATTCAAGAAAAAGATAAATCGAAAAATCTAACTAGCTGAATGCCAAAAACGATAACCGTAAAAAATTCACAGTATTTTTCATACTGAAAAAATAATAAATGTCAATTTTATGAATTAGCCCTAAATGTAAGAAATCAAGCATGGAGTAGAAAGCTGTTCACATATAAAACTTTTTTATTATTTTAAGCACTTTGGAATGATAGTTAAATGGGTTTAAATAATCAGATTGCTTCGTGTCTCTTAATCGTCTATCATATTTTAATGCATCAATATGAATCCTTCATAATTATGCATAACGCTACGTTGTATATGATAAATATTTTAATATGCAGATATCAAGTAGGTAAATTTCACATAACTGTATTATTCAAAACATCACCTAATACTCTAATAGGTCATAAATAATGGTTTACTGAAATTATGATGGAAGTGTGTATGACAAAGTCTCGACAACCTTGAATGTCTGTCGACATGGAAAACTAGTTAAATGAAGGACAGACGTTTTAATGTTACACGTCATATCGGATTGAAAGTTCAAATGGCTTTCAAACAACAATGATAATAATAATAAAGCTGAAAAGTAATTAATAGTTTTAAATACGTTTTGGGAATCACAAAGGCAACGGATAATTGTCAACGAGGAATGTTTAAGTCCACACAATTGTGATATTACATATTTTAATATAGCAGTTCAACAAATGATTCAAACAAAAAGCCAGTACGTATTTGAAACATTATTATCAAAGTATCGAACGGTAAAATAACAGATATTGTCAGATTTGTAAAAACTGAAAGTCTTCGCTAGTCCAGCCATAATATTATTTTTCGTGTGCGAATGAGCAGTAGTCTACGAAAGGTCTCATATTTTATACTCCTATAGGATGAGTGTTGTCAGAATGTGACGCAACTGGATGGATGTAGTGTCGCTGGACTTTTAGTGCTGGAAATTAGTGATTGGTGTAATAAGGCGAAGGTCCAAGTGAGCGGGATGAGACTGGTTGAGGTGGCTTAAGTCCACCTCGGATTGTTCACCCCAAAGTGAGAAAAAAAATAGAAAAAATGAACACAAGAGCATTTTTTGAATGATGATAATGGATCTTAACATTTAGTATGTAGTAAATATTTCAATGGTGGTGTGGTAGCGATCTATGACTTACTTTATAATAAACCGTATAGACATTTTTTATTGTAATGAAATAAAGTTCACATGAATCCTAAAAATCAAGGCGCAAAGCGTAAGCGCCTTATAATTTAAATGTATATTTATCCGAATAAGGGTCAAATTATTTATCTGTAATTCTTGCCTTAAAACAATTCATTTGAAATACTTATACTTCACATTATGAAAAGAAATAGCTTTACTGAATAATATTTATCATAATTGGCATCGGGAAAAGGTTTGGCAACTTGGTACTCCCAAGGCTCATGTAGTTACGAGGAGTTAGATCAAAATTATTGAAGCTAATGATAGAAAAAAGTGTTTTTTTTAACCGTGATACATATTTGCAAAATTTGCAAAAGCTATGTATGCACCTAGTCCACTTAGGTATACCAACAAATTGTGTTTTTTTTTGCATACGCGTAGCTTGAAAAAGGTCACTGTATTTACGTTCGCCTTTGTTATAACACTTAGCATCAAGTAAAACCCTGAAATGATAAGTGTTTTATGAGTAATATTGTTCAAAACAAGCGCTTAACGAGTTTTTAGTTAATTCTATACAAAATAATTTCACTATGAATATTATTATATTTTGGTATACAGGTATTAAACATTACTGACCGCATTCTGGAATGGATAACAAAAAATACATTAAATACTCGTCTTTCAATTTCTAAGCTCATGTTGTATGTTTTGCTTTCATAAATAACTAACGGTCAGCAAGACACCCTCCTGCCAATTGCAGGGGTTAAGCTTTGAAATTTACGTTTTGCAATTCAGGGTTCAAGTTATCCAGTGTTCATTAATATGTATTAGTTTTGAAAGGAATATTTAATATCTCGCCGATAATATTATAAATACCTGTTATATTTGTATTTTACTTGCACTAAATAAGAAGTGTATGTTTTCTATTAAATAATGCTCAAATGTTTTTATATGCATAATAATATTTTACTAAGAACACATAATTACTAATTAAGAGTAAAGTAAAAAAGAGCCTTCTTGCTGGTGAATTCAGCAATACGAGTGAACGAACACACTCGCTTCGCCTCAAAGCTTCGAAAGCTTTCTAAGTCAAGGCACAAAGTTTTTAACTTTTGACCACCTGTCGTGTTGGCAGCAATGTCGAAAATTTTATTGACCGAAGTTTCATTGTTCCAAATAATTCACTTTACCGATTACAGTGAAAAAACATCGTCCAAAGAATGTGACATTCTAAAAACCATTTTCATTTACAATCAGTGTTTATACATTTTAAAAGGCATACCTTTAAACGGATTGTCAAAGTCATGATGGTATGGCATTATATTAAAAATAATAACACATATTTTTTTATTTATAAATATAATGAACGACATAGTTAATGATTCAAAATTTAGTGTGGCTGAGTGTTAAGATTGGCCTTTTTGAACCACAAGACTCTCCATATGGCAACTTAAGGATAAGCATAGAATTTTGGATTTTCATTTGTTATCCTCGTTCGAATTTTTGATTTAGTGTGCTTCATCCTCGAAAAAACTGATCGCATGTATATGTGCTGCCGAAAATACCAATGATTTTTTCTTGCCAATGCGCGTACATTTGTATATTTTTTATCCACCAAACATAAAAATCCGTCAAAGCAATGTTGTTAAATTGTGGTTTTAGACATAAACTCAATAAGTTCCATCTGCAAATTTGTGGCACATTTTTTACATCTGAATCAATCGGATGACACTTTGCGTCGCTTTGTTTTGGGTCAGCAATTGTATCATATTGCTCTATCAGTGCCTTCAGTTCATCTTTTTAATCAGTCACAAAATATGGCTATTACACTTTACAATTGGAAAGAAAAAATGAAAATTTTACCGGATTTCTATTGCCACGACTGTATATGTGTTGTTTGTATGAGCTGATAGACTAGGAAAATGGTTTTAAAAAAAAATCCTCACTGGAACTATTAATTTATATTCCAATTATTTTGCCCAGATGTATAGGGTCTACTCACGGTGTCTGTATGTTTTAAAGTATAAACTGTAAACACTTGATGGTATGGCATTATATTAAAAATAATAACACATTTTTTGTACTTATTTTCTACGAGAACTGCTGGTTACTCAGCTGCTCAACCTTTCTTTTTTCGAAGAAAGTAGGGATGGAAGACCGATGAGGACTGAGACAGGACTAGTGGTTGGCCAATCACTGACACTTTGCGTCGCTCTTTTGGATTGGAAAAGTAGGAATGGATTTTAAATCACACAAACACCCATTGCCTCTGACCAGAATCGTTTTATCGACTGAAAAAATCTGCTCATACCGGGCATCGATCTCGGGCGGTCTGAAACGGCAGCCAATGACTACTGCACCGTGGACCGGACACGTTAGTCTACTCACTGTCTTATTAATTACGTTACTAGTCTACTACTTATTGTCTTATTTAATTAATCTATACATATATATAAAAATGAATGTTTGTCTGTCTGTATTTCCGCTATGGACTACTAAAACCACTCGACCGATCGATGTGAAACTTTACAAATTTATTGAGTACACTCCCCCAAACCCCCCCCCACCCACCCCCAACCTCCACCCCCAAATTGAATTCTGGATTTTCCATACGCCCCCAAACCCCACCCCGCCAAACAACCCCCCTCCCCAAAAATTGAATTCGATTTTTTACAAATTTCTCGAGTACACTTCCGCGAAACTTTCTGGCGTACATTCAAATTTACTCAAATTCAATTGAATATTTGTGTAATGTCTTTCCTTCAAATTTATTTTAGTTGCTGGCGTAGCAACGCGCGCAGGGTACAGCTAGTATTAAATAAAACAGTGTTTAACGTCCGAACATATTTGATTTGATCGAGAGTGTAAAAACGAAGTCCAGTTCTCCTCCCGCGGTTATCGCCTTCAAGTTACTTAATGTGGAATAAATACAAAAAGTGTGGTATTATCTTTTATCAGTGTTTATGTTTTAAAGGTGACAAAATTATATTTTTTGTTCAGTGTTAGGAATCCGCGAGCTTAGCAAATCTTTAAGCGGAAGGGTTTGAAGGACGGGTAAATAATGTGAATTTATGAATAAACAAAGCGTTTGAGTATAGTTGTATTCATGAATTCAATATTCTTCCATATTTTTGAAAATTCTACGCGAGATGAAGTCATAAATATAATGTACATTTCTTTTAGTACAGTGTCGAAAATAAATCCATCTTTAGTCCTCGTCGTCGACATAGAGTTCGGCTAATTGCCCACTTACAGCGGACGGTAGGCCCATAATGGCTATCATTAAACTGGACTCCAGAAATATTTATCCTCGGTGGCATGTTGATTTTTTCTCTCTCTCAAAGCCGACACTGGGGAGGAATTTAAGTAGAGGGTAAGTTGTCTCAAAGGTTTCATTAGGGCTTGTTATTATAATACTGAGGGAGTGTATTTTGTAGTTAATTAAATCTTAGTGAATGAAGACGATATCCTATTTACGAATGTACACTATTTTCTAATTTTATTTAAATTGATTTATTTTTGCACTTAATATTTTGCTCCTGTTTCAAAAATAATGAGGTTATTTGAGATTTATGAAATAATTTCATATGTTGAGTATGTTGAACATGTGAACAATTAATTTGTTTATAAGTTTGTTCGCTCTAGTTTATTTTGAACATAAAATTTTACCAATAATTTGCTTGTCGTATCATATTTTTCCCTATAAACGATATTGTAAAAACACCTTTGTCCAATCAATGTTCTGTATGTGTACATATAGTTGTCTGATCCATGCTCAAATGTTTATATTGTTGATTCCGGCTGTAGATCGCTCGGGCTAAAATCTAGACCATGAATCAAATCATGTATGTGTCTTTTTTCGAAGAAAGTATGGATATCTGTGCTGTCCTAAAATCTCTCTAGCACCCATTTGATCCTACACCGGGACGTAGCGAGAGTAATTAGCTAACTACAAGTCCTGTTCTATTCTGTTTACCGGTACTATCTTCGAAAAAGAGAGATTGAGCAACTGAGTAAGACGCAGTTCTCGTAGAACCTGGTCTACTGATGTAAGTTTGTTCAAATACTCATGTAGTGAAATTGGACACATTGTTTAAATATTGACAATCGGCATCTACAGGCTACATACAATCTCTACATAGTCAGATGTTTGCAGATTCTTCATATGGTTAGTAATTTTAAAACCAAGATCTCGGAACTAAAAGTTGGAGATGTTTGATATTTTACGTTAATAATTAAGTTCAAGTGAATTCACTGTAAATCTCAGAGTTTTATCAAATAATTAATAAAAAACATGGCGCACTGGCATATTTATGATTTTATTTACTAAGAATTCCATTGTAAATGGTTTAATAAATATGACAATTTTAATAGAATAGAGAGGTATTAAAGTTATGATATAATGATTTTTTATTCATTTCAAATAGCAACATTCATTAGTGAGTAGGTACTTAATTTCTATATGTGCCCAGATAAAGTAAATCAATGTTGCGGGATTTTATAAATTTGTTTGTTTAAATAATAATTCATTTTGAGGAAGCTATCAAACTTTTATATGCATTATTAAATTAAATAATCTTATCGTAGGAGGTTAAACAAATATTTAAATCAAATATAAAACCAAAAAAGCATTTCTGTTGGCAAACAAACATTCCAAATTATGAACCACAATGATTGACTTATATATAATCCGGCAGTGTGATAGAATAACTGAGATCAAACGAACCTTTTCCGAAATCAACGAATCTTTGGTATGCGGAAGGCTTTCATCAACATTAATTGAAAAGTTTCTTCTGTGATGAGAAATTAACTTAACTAATTGATTTAAAATACGGTTTTGCCAATTACAGAAACCGTCCCATCAACATTGAAATAATTTAAATTATTTATTATTTCTGTAAGCTTTTATGAGATATAGTTTTCTGCTTATAATTAAATAAAAATAAAAGTTCAACTGTGAATTGAAAATATTTATCTTATATATAAAACCGAAACGGCGTATGTATGTATGTGGGTCTGTAATTCCATTTTGCATTGTTGTTGCAAGTTGCCATAAAAACGAATATGAAAGAAAATATGCTTGAATTTTTATCGGCGAAGACATTTAGTCAAAATGTAATAAATTAGTCTTCTACCAACTTTTCCCGGCTTTTATTAATATAATAATGTTTATTATTTACGTGAAGGTATTATTTGACATTTCTTTGACAGCAAATAAGATTTTTTCCTTGAATTTGGACGTTTTAATGGGCGAGAATGGGGCTGTCATCAAATTAAATAATAATATTAGCACGTCTCAGTGAAGATTTATTTTTGATTTTGTTTAAAAAATATATTTTTCAGAATCATATGGTGGTCAATTTATTATACTTGACTACCCTTAAAGTATACAGAAGAAGTTTAGAGATTTCAATGAAGCCCCTTTAAATCGTATCACTTATAAACAGAACGATATTGGAATAAACTATTCACATTCGAACTGATCAACGAAACAAACGAAATTATCAATTGGGAGGTAAAAGTTTTAGCCACAATTGGTTAGGATATAGTTGAACCTTTTGTAATACTATCAAAGGTCGTATGCTCTTTGATCTGACAATGATTGAACAAATAACAAACTTTATATTATAAAATGAATGTGTAAATAGTCAATCTAGTGTACTTATTACTTTACTTTGAATATAATTCGTCAAGTTTCATCATAAATATATAAGAATATATTTTTTTAAATATTTCTCATCTTTTTAATGAAGATAAATTATTATAGATGCAAAAAAATATCGGATTGCACTGAATATATGAGGCCGACCTTTTCCTGTTTCTTAATGATTTATGCGCGTTGAATTCTTCTCATATTATAAATATTCTTATTAAATTCTGTATTATTTCATCGTAGCTTTTACACAAAGATTGGAATAAAAAAAATCTGAAACTATTTGATGTATTTTTTTAATTCACAACCATATGGTTGGTTTTATATTTAAAAAGAATTTTGTATGATATTTTGAATTGTATATGAGAGCTGGTGGAGCAAGTATTTTAACCGGTTCTATCACCAAGTTTTTGGCAGTCTTAGATGTTTATCCTGCTTAGTTAAGGCAGCTAGACGGTCGAATCCTAGAACAAAAACTTTCATACTTTGATTTTTGAATAAATATAAAATGGAATAACGTTTGAAGGAATTGTGGCTATTGATGGTAAAAATCTCTTTCACAATTCCATCATATACATTGGATTGGAAGCAATTGGATGACTACTTATACTTGTTTTTAATTGGCTTATTTCACTCTTTATCAGTAACTACTCGATTAAAATTGTCCAAGTAACAATTCTTGTAAAAAAATAATTTATGCTGATATGATCCGTTAAGTATACAAATGATCCACATTTGACGCAAACATTGTTGACACAATTAATAACTTTTATGGTGTTAATGTTAACTGTCAATTCTTGGTGAAAAGTGAAAAATTATTAAAATGATCAATACTAGTTTCGTTTATCATAAGCATTATTAGCTTATGACATATAAAACAAACAGGGTTATTTACATTTAAAAACTTTGGTATAAAAAGCCCTGTTTGTTTTATATTTCATCGGCTGATAATGCTCCCAATGAAACCAGCCCCAATCACAACTAAAAATATACATATATTATTATGTACTTAATATTATTATTACTAAATATGTGGTGAACTATATATATTAGGAATGTAACATTTTAAGGTGTTCACTGTCAATACTTGGTGGAATAACATTATAGTAAAAATATTAATACATTTTTAGTACTTATTCCACATAAAATTTATTGGATCAGGACCGACTTCGCTCATGGCGAGCATTTTCAACTGATATACAATGAATCAGCGATATTTATACAAAAGTAATCGTAATTCTTGCTTAACTTTTGTATAAATATTGCTGTTTCGTTGTATTTCATATCAGTTGATAATTCTCGCCATGAGCCAAACCGGTCCTGATCCAATAAATTGTATGTGAAATCAGTATTAAAAATGTAGCAGATATGCATCACTATGAGTATAAAAAAAGTCGTTGTTACACTCGATTGGTTGGTTGAATAATCTGTACACAGCTACGATAAATTTATTGTTCCTAGAGCAATCAAGTTTGTGTTTCCAATCAGGCGTCGAAATTTTCCTACGGCCTAGCAATCACTCAATCCAATTTCTCATGTCAAGTCAGTCGTTTCCAGCTGTCCATGTGATTGGGCGCTCTATGCCGACGCCGACTCCCCAACCGATTACCCCACATTCTAGATTCAAATACCTATATTAAGCAAAAAAAAACTTCATTGTTTTTCGCTGTAGTTATTCTGTTTTACATAATTTACAAACAATGCATATATGAGGTATGATGTGAATCAAAATGTATGTCAACGAAGCGTGTTTTGAACACTGATATGATTGAATTCTTTCTTAGAGAAGTCTCTAGTACTTTCGTCAACTAGAAAGACAATTGGATTCGTTTTTTAAAAACAGAAGTTTTCTTTTTATAATATGTTTTAATTTTTTATACCGATGTTATTTATTTATTGATATTCATATTTATATGTATATCAATATTAAAAAATCATAAATTATAAGATTATTGGTTTCACAGTGTGAAAAAAAAAATAGTTAGAAACATGGTATACAGTAAGAAATAGAAAAAATAAATTTCATTTGCAAGGAAGTCAACCGAGTGAATTCCGAAATAATCAACTTTTATATAGTTCATAAAAAAATACTACCCATCTGAACTCATTCATGTCTATTTTAATTATGTCAACATCCAAAGCAATACCGCTAATAATCGTTAAAGCACTTTTTAATGGCATCTCTATTGGCAGGCTAGTTCCACTTTTTGGAAGAACAAACAACTCATTTTCACGACTCTTTAAAAAAACTCAAAAAATTATCAAGAACAGTCAATTTTGCATTGTTCAAGAATGGTAGAATTCTCATTTTGGCCTTGGATAAGCCGAAAGAAATATATGGCCAAATATTTTTATCTTCGAGGATTCAAACTAGTGAACGCGAGTATGCCTAAAAGAAAATCGGTTAGACAAAGCCATTTATAGTATCCGTATGACCTCAAATAGATAATTCTCAAAAAAATCTTCTGAACCGTCTTCACACTCTATCTATACTAGAGACTCCAATTCAAGAATCGAGTACTCGATACTCGAGTATACTCGTCCATTTTTCAAGTACTCGATACTCGAGTAGTTTGAAAAATACTCGAGTAATACTCGTAATATGAAGATTAAATTCCAAATAATATGTTGTTTTAAGCAGCGGACAGAAAAACTAGATAGCACAATTTAATTGATTGTTAACTTTTAAGCCAAGGTCCACAGCAACAGAGAGTTTTTTCTACTGCTGGAATTAAAAAACTAAATTTTGGACCAAATTTAAAATTGAGACGTTTAATTCTCTATTATTTTTGAAATATATGTTTCATAAATTTAAATAAATATAATGATAAAATAAGTATTTATTTATGTATCATCTATTTATAGAAACAAATTTGAATTAATAAATTTTATTTTGGCACATCTGAAACTACTCGAGTATACTCGAGTACTCGAGTAATTTAAAATTTTACTACTCGATACTCGAGTAGTTGAGATGTCGAGTAATTGGAGTCCCTAATCTATACCATATGTGAATATTTTGAACTACGCGGGGCCCAAATAATCAATCTTCTGTAAGATTCAGAAAAAACAGGTAGATATAGTGGTGAGTATGTAACTGAGTTATCGTAAATACTATGATATGAACGGTAATTTTTTTTAAGTGTATTGTCACAGCTATAACAATAGTCATCAATATATATGTCAAATTATTGTGTAGGAAATATTATTGCTGAGGTAAATTTGGCTCTGAGCCACTCATTTGTCAACTCAATTAGAACGAAATCTCCGTTAGTGTAGCCAGCCCAAGGGAGAGTTCCATAATAATCGTGGCAGCCTAATTACCATATACCCAGAGTGCACCGACGCTGTTGGCTTGGGTCGTTTATGGCCTGAAATAATTAGTAGGGTTGAGATTATTCTACTTTTTTTTTAACAATAAAGTAATGTGAAAAAAACGACTTAAGAGTTTGAATAAACTCCTTGTAAATATAAGATAGCTCCATCTGAACTACAAGCTGTGTGCGCAAGGTGTATGTGATGGCTAGACACATAAACGTTGTCATTTTCCTTTAACTGCAAATAAAAAGAATACTTCTTTACGACAACAGAATCAATATTATTCTTTTTATTACATTTCATAATAAGTCTAAATTTGAATAACTTAAATATGCACGGTATGTAAAAGTTATAAAAATAGAAACGTCTCCATTCTGAATTCTATATGACAAAAAATCAGACAAATTCTGCGTTATGTATTTTTTCAGATAGCAGAACATTTTCAATGTTGAAAATATCACCAATAATCCATTTAATATATTTGAAGATTTGATTCAACCTTTGAGAATGCAGTTTAAAATTGCCACTATCCTATTTTTTAATGGGTATTCTAATACAGACATAAGTAAAATAGAGTATTTAAGTTGATGTTTCAGGATAATTAACTCAAGACGAAGTAACACTATTTTCAGTGCGATAAAAATGCTATGATTGGTCACATTTTTTTTGAAATGATTGCATGCCAGATGCTTTTAAAGAAAACCTATTATAAAATAAATAACTCTTTTAAACCTTTTGTGAAGAAAATCAATTTGCCATAAGTGGCCAGAGTTCTATTCTCAACTGCACATTGGCCAGCCTCTTTTGGTCTGTTCGCGCCGAACTGTGCCACGGTCGTTAAGAGGTTATTGTCATTTTGTGCCGTCGGTGTACGTATAGTTGAGGCCGCCGGTATCGAAAGAGCTTTTCCGAGGTGATAAAGCGTGGCCGTTAAGGGGTTATCCACACACGAATAGACTCATATAATAGCTGACAATCTATAACGGTCTAGAAAACTTACAACGCTTTGGAGAATTTGCAAGGGTTTGCATTATATAAATAATACATTTTACAAAAATAAGTAATCAACACACTATCCATGCAAAACTCAAAGGTCTGATATTCTTGATAAAAAGCTAAACGAAAGCAAAGCGCTCTATTGCAATGTCACTTTCATTTTATATTTACGTCACTTTACGTCAACCTTATCTATCAGAGTAGTATTGATATCAGGGCTGTAGAGTCGGAGTCAGAGTCGTGGAGTCGGAGCTTTTGCCCGGCGTCGGAGTCGGAGTCGTCGCGGCGATTTGGCCGAAGTCATACTCGGAGTCGGAAATTTTTAAAAGTTTGAACTTTTTATTTTTGCATATAATTTGTCATTTTATTCTCTTTCTATTTTTCTTCTCTTTAAGCACCTTAGTGCATGGTTAAAAGATCAGTCCCGTGCAGCTCTGTCTCGGGCCAAGTAAGTGAGGAGTAAATTCGTTTCTTTTCTTGATCGTATAGCGTTATGGAAGGCGGCTGTGAAAAACGGCTGCACACACATAACGGATGGGTGGTGGGACAACCAACTTGTTCACCCAAATATATATAATTTGTCAAATTTGGCCATTGGCCGGATTGGTAGGGTTTATATTTAATTGAATACACATAAATAGGAAAATTAGGCAAAAAAAAGTGACGTTATTCAACTTTTTTAGTCGGAGTCGGAGTCGTGTTCTTGGTCAATGTTGGAGTCGGAGTCGTGGTTTTGGTAAATGCTGGAGTCGGAGTCGGGCTTTTTTTACCGACTCCACAGCTTTGATTGATATTAATAAAACAAATAATTTAACATATTTGTACATGAAAGGAGGGATGAAAATAAAACGCACATGTGTTTGGATATAATTCGATAGATCATTGTATTTTACCATGTTCGCTCCCAACGTGGAGCATATCGTCTCTTCGTGGAATTTATCCACGTAGGTAAACGGAGTATGCGGTACGGTAAAGAAATATTTCCACATAAAAAGAAAATTATTTTCGTTTTCTGAGGCGTTATACCAAACACATGTTAACCATTATTAACTTCGTATTTTTTAGCATACTATGTTCAGAACATGCAGTTGGTTGCACGTGAATGAAAGTTACGCTATCATGCTGCTGAATTCACATGAAGGGTCCGATGCCATTGTGGGTGACGTTGGGTAATATGATGTGTACCCCTGGAAATTTCTTTGTCACGTTTAGTACTTGAAAGATTACAGCTTCATTTAAGGTTAGTTGTTCACAGTTTTTTTTACATTATGAAACAACTATATACCTTTAAACATACCTGAATGTCCACTTGACTGCTTTTATTAAAATTAAAATAAAAGCACATTTTTAGTACTTATTCCACATTTACAATTTATTGGATCAGGACCGGTTTCGCTCATGGAAAGCATTATAAACTGATAAGAAATACAACGAAACAGCGATATTTATACAAAAGTTAAGCAAGAATTACAATAATTCAGTTTATAACGCTCGCCATGAGCCAGTCCTGATACAATAATTTTTATGTGGAATAAGTAATAAAAATGTGTTATAATTTTTATTATAATTCCTTTCCACCAAGTATTGACAGTGGAAACCTTAAAAGAGCTTTTATTATATTAAGAAATAGAACAAAACTTTTTTCTAAACATAATGTATAAAAGACATCAATATATCTCTAACATGACATGCCTATTTTAGGACTGAATTGGTGTTCCAATCATTCGCCTACGCTGTTGAATCACTTACAATAATTAATAGATATTGAATAGTCAAAAGTGATGTGACTAATTTTGTTACTTAAACATACCCACGCCATTTATCAAATGATACAATTCAGATTATTATTGTTATAATTATATATATCAAAACTATGTATAAATCTAAATCATAGCTGAGTGGATTAACGTCGTTGTCTTCAGTTGCGGTGTTCACATGATTGAATTCCAGTACACACAGTATTTGCCAGTGATGTCGAAACCAGGTCTCACTCACCTGATCCTTAAGAAGGGTGTAGCGAGGGCGACTTGAGAACCGCTGGTCTTATGTGTATCCTATCCTTCAATTTATAATCGCACTTAAAACGAGAGGTTGAGCCACTGAGTAACGATTAGTACTCAAAGAATATTTAATTGAGATACAATCCTGACGAAATAAGCTACGCTTAGTATATAATATGCTACACATTGGGAAGCGGTATGGTTAGAACAGAATTTGAAGATACAAATTTAGCTATGTTGTTTTCTTTTAATCACTTTGAAGATTTTCACTGTCAATACTTGGTAGAATGGCATTATAATAATAACACATTATTAGAACTTATTCTTCACTGGATTTATTAAGATCAGGATCGGTTTCACTAATCGCTAACATTATCAAAATGTAGAATAAGTACTTATAATGTGTTATTATTTTTGTTAAAATATAGCTCAAATGATACTCGATCAGCTGAAAATGCTTGCTACGAGCGAAACCAGTACTGATTTCTATACAATTATATCTAGAAAGGGCACATAAAAGTGACTAACTTCCCTTTTATGAAAAAAGCATTAGTAAAAAACAAGTTTCAATGGGTGTATTCTACTTTAATTCGTGTAATATAAGCCTTCGTTGAATATTATTTGGTCACAAAATGTGTCGTTGAATAAGCTCGGGAAGCATTGTGCTGTTTTCACAAAAGGCCTTTTCCACCCCCATGCGATTGCGAATCGATAGCATTGACACATTGTAACGAAATCTTCCAAAAGATAAATTTTATTGGACCCAATGGACACCTTATATCGGTAACAGATGATAAAAATCGTTTTATAAAGAATTCAACGTCCGGTGGATTTGGCGAGCTAACAATTTAAATATGTGCATAGATACTTGTGTGGGTGCTACGTGTCATCTGCTGGTATTGAAAAGATTCAGAAAGTGCTAAAATATGTTTTGATAGATTTTCCTTAAAGAGCATCATTCACCAAAGTACGAATCTTATTAATTTCATATCAGTAAATAATGTGTTCCTAATAAAACGAATGTATTTTACACAGAACTGATTTTTAAGGGTACGTTTTCTATGAAAAAAATCCATGAATGTGTGCTGATATTGATTTTATTTTATCGAAATTATTTACTTTTATTTATTCCAGAAAATCATTTTTTTAATCTTAGATAGTTTTTAGAGACTTTAATGCTTTTTTAAGTCCAATTTATGGGTAAAACAAATCTTATAATATTTTATTAAGCATTTCCGTTCCCTACTTTTTACGGAGTTTATCTCAATGTATTATTTTTCGACTAAGAACTGCTTGTTATCTGGTTGCTCAACCTCTCTTTCCGATGAGAGTTGGGAATGAGAGGGTACGAGAACTAAGACAAGACTAGTGATGAGCTAACCGCTATTACTACGAACCTCTTTTTGGGATTGGGAGGGTGGGAATTTTTTTTTAACAAAACATATGCCTTTGAACAGGATCATTAAATCGACTGAACAGATCTGCTTGTAAAGGGACTCGAACCCGAGAGGAGCGTCACGGAAACCAATGAAGTTGACCACTGCAGCACGGACCCGGCATCAAACATTAATATAAAAAAAACTTAGGATAAAACAATTTCTTAAAGAAAACAATAAAAGTTATATCAAGGTTTAGATAGAACATACATTTTAGTTTTAAAAACATGAGAATGTAGTTTGATCACTTATTTTCATTCTAAAAATAACAATCGTATTTTAAATTACTATTACAGTCACGAAGGAATACAATTTTGAACATAAAGTTAACTTGCTCATATGTACGCTTTATGCACACAGATCTGATTTTATTTTGGGAATCGCGGTGCAAAAAACCGTATAATAAACTGTTTTCAACACAGAAAAATTGGTTTCATTCCGAGAAACTACTGAACTACAATTTCTTAGTATTTCCAATGATATTAATGTGCGAAATAAATATTTAAAAAAAACATGAAACATTTCTATGTTTTTAATTTAAAAATGCATTTTAAAAAGTACCTAGTACAAAATTTACAATTATTTATGTTTCGTAACGAAACAATCGAATAATGATTGTTCCGTATTTATTAGTCGTGATGTAAAAATCGTGCATAAAGAAAATCAATCGTGCATAAAGAAAGTCAAAAATCAATCATTGACGTTGTAGGTAACATCACATAATAAATAGCCGAACAAATACACCAGTACCTAAAGTGGATACAATTATTATTTTATAAATTGAATTATATCACTACACGTTGAGACACGTATTTCCAAGTGTTATTATCGTTTGTGATACTATCATGTTACGAAAGTTTGGTACTTTTGATAACAATTAATATCATTTCCCAAGGATATTAAGTTATCAAAGTTATTAAATTGTCCTGACGTATATGAGAAACTTGCTGTGACATTATTTGTTGAATTCAACAAAGAAATTCAATTACCGAAGCACATATTCCTCAAGAGATTTTAAACTTTATCAAAGTTAATGCAAACTGTCAGTCTCGAATGCACGAACAGCCCACGGAAGCTCCAATTAGTATTGTACTCGAATCAAAATAAATTAATGAAAATTTCGCAATCAAGTAAGTTGGTAAAATAGAAGAAATTTAAGTAAATGCTTATTGATTTAAAAATTGTAAAAATATACGTTTATTTGGTAAGCAATTAAGTTTAAGGTAATTGATCTGGTTTAAGATGTTTTTGGGTTTACCTTTTTTACTTCAGAAGAAGTAATTAATTTGATCAACACTGGTATTTTTTAAAGAAATAAATTTAGACAGATATTTTTAATTATAGGTAAAGCTGAGATGTTTTTAATTATTATAAAAAAAAACATTTCATTTTACTATAAAGCACTTTTCCAAATCTTCTATATGAAAAGTTATTTATCGTACAAGCACCTGCTTCTGATGAAGACCCTTTGAACGTTACGTGAAAAAATATATTCAAAAATATTAAAAAATGTTCAGATTTCACTTCAATTGTGTGCAGTCGTTTAAAACTAAAATAATTAAATAGTCTATTTTTATAAACCTTATGATATGTTGAAATATTAAATTGTGATATAAATTTTACGAATTTACAGCTTTCGTTTTTGAAAGTGTGAAATAAAAGATGTAAGCTATAATTAAACTAATTTATAGTTTATCGAATAATCTAAAAATAGCAGTCTTGCAAATTGATCGATGAACTGTCTAGCCTTCTAGACCTAGACTACAGAGATTTATAAAGCAAAATAATTAAAGTGGATAGTGATATTCAAATGCAGTTTTGCTTTTATTCAAAACATATTTACAATTTCTTGATAAATTGAGCTTCACCGCTAATTTAACAAGTTTCCAAAGTATGCAAACTGCAGTGAAGTTTGGCCTTTGCAAACTTAGATTTGTTTTAGCAATTATCGTTCAATAATACATGTACGTATGTATATGAATATTGAAAAGAAGTTTCTTAAAAGGAACATTTCACAAATATGAAATATTTATATTGTACAATCTTACCAATTTAAAGTAATTATTGGTAACTATATGTATAATGTAACTTTTAAATGAACTTTAAACAAATAACTTGTTTCTGCTATTCTGATAGAACAAAGTTTGCGAGAAGTGTTTCGTCTGCTTTCAATGTATCACTGCTGACATAGTATTGATTGTCAAGCGATGTCGTTAATTTTTCGCTCCCTTTTCGGCGCATATGGCCGCCACATGGTGCCTTAAAGATTCTCTGTCTCCAGCCTAGTCTGTCTAAATTTCAGCCCTAAAAGTTATCACTTGGCTGCAATATATGTATGACGTCAGTTTTTATTTTACAGCTGTCCTTCAATAGTAAGTACTATAACTGGTGAAAACGTTACAGATGAATGATATATGGCAGATTATATGGGTGATCCTTAAAAGACATTTCTCATATCCGTTTTTTTTTATCATATAACGTACAAAAAAATGATTTACAATTAAAAAGTTTCAAGAATAATAAAAGACGTGAAGCATAAAATATCCTAGTACATACATATATGACCTTTATACTATATATCCATGGCAAAAAAAGATTCACTTATGCTAAAATTCATATTTTTATAGAAATTAAAACGATAACCTCACCAAAACGGAGCGTAGCGAAAACAACGGCATACCACTAGTCCTTTTGTATGTTTGTCCTAAATGGTGACTGAGTATCAATCAGTGTTTGTAGCATAACTTATGTGTAAGTTCCATTAAGAGTTGATATAGTCCAATTTAGAAATAAGTATGGTTACATACCGAATCCAGTTAAATCTGAGCTGAGAACAATGGGGAGAGAAGTAAAGAGTAAGAGAAATTTTATTGACTAAAAGAAGAAGACACTCCCGAGATATATAATAATAATACATGAGTTTTAAGCAAGAGGTCTGCGTGTACAACGTAGGGTCTATTCAATCGTCAAACTAGTTATATTAAGGTCAGAAAGGTCCCAGAAGTAGGTTAACTAATCCAAACGCATTTTGAAGGGTTATGTTAATTATATAGTTAATTTTAATTTGAATGTTTTTACCATTATGCTAAAATGGAGGTGATAAACATGCCGCATGACTAATAACTACACAGTACATACACAAAGGGACTAATAGGACGGATTTATACGTTAAATATATGTTTTATTTAATTACTGCATGAATAATTGACCTTTGGCACCTCGGCACTATTTTTATTATTTTATTAAATAATTTTAATAAAGTAAATGCGTAAAAGTGTTTTTCTTTATAAAAAATGAATAAACTTTGAAATTACAATAAATTTCTGATATTACATACGTATAAAATAATAAGTAAAACATAAGCAAGCGAACAATTACCTATTTGGCTGAAAAAAATATTCATTTAAAAAAATTAATATAATATTTAGTTTCAGGAAAAGGGTTTGATGAATATTCTAGGCCTGTGGAGTCGTTAAATAGAACACGCGCTATCTCCGACAAAAAAAAGTTAAATTTTCATTCCAAGTTATGTTTATAAAGCCATTTAATCCGGCCAATAGCCAAATTTTCATAATAAACATATATTATACATAAATAAAAAGTTTAAACTTTTCAAAAGTTATTCATGACTCCGACTCCAGCCAAAATACCGTGACACCTTGACTTCGACTCCAACTCCACAGTCCTGGAATATTCTAGTAATCCCCCACCAATTCTAAAATAGTATCTTAGTATCAAATACACAGCCCGTGATGACTGCAGGTATTTTTTTTGAAAAAGCTTCACATTGTATGAAAAGAATTGAATTTAGTTTTATAATATAAAATTTAAAATGACTTTGATTATTCCAAATATTGTGACTAGTTTTGACAAGAATGAACTTCCATAAAGTTAGGTTACCACCAAATCCATCGAAAGTAGTTTTATAATATTTTCTATCCGCTAATTCTCACAAATTGGACATACCCACATTCATATATCTGTAAGATGTTAACGCATCGTAACGATCGCGAGTGTTTTAAAGGCAATGTGATTTACGATCTCAGTTTTATGTTCAATATACGCCGAGAAAAGTACTAACCCGACCGAATGCCGGCGGGAAAATTGTATATTCATATTATTAAACTGGCGGGGATTTTGAGGTATGAAAATGAGCCGGAAGTCGCGAAGTTTATACCAGAAATACGCGCGGCAATACTTGAGCCAAAAATAAATACCCACACATTTACTACACCGTGTACTTTCAGTGTGCCTTTTATGGGAATCATTATTAATATATTAGGTTATATCACCTTTAATAGGAATCTTTTATTCATACCTATTTAGTATCATTTTAGAACGGTTAGTTTACAAATTATCACTTATATCACAAGCATGGAATCACCACCAATATTATTCTATGATGAATCTGATGTTATATTTAATTAAAATTATAAAAGGTTTTACGTAGTACACATTTATTTGATATATTTATAGGGATATAAATCTTACATCCCGATTTTTTTAATGAAGCTCACATTGATTACGTGGTTCTGAATTTCTTTAGATGGATTCGGCGGTAACTATGTAGAGGTTCATTATAATATAAAATTTAAAATAACTTAAATTATTTCACACGTGTTTTAACTCTTTCAGTGGCATCATCAGACTTACTATTACACGGTTTATTATGTAATTACTAACGCACTTAGTCATACAATACGTGGAATTATCTGTTTAAAAAATCATAACCTCGGTTTTGAAATGTTTCATAAAGAGTCTTAATGCACAAATTTGAGAGCGTATATTCATGAATAGTAATTTTTAGTGATAGATAATTAGTTAATCCAATTAAATAAAAAGTTTTACATTTAAAACTAAGCTGGACACTTTGGTTGTTTGATATTAAAATTTTTGAAAGTAATCACATTATTATAATGAATCACATCATATTATTCGTTTATCATTTTTCTTGCTATTCGATTGTTGAAATTGTAAAGAACTGATCAATTGTATTTTAAATACATTAAAAGCTAAGCGAGTCTTTAATATTCAGAAAATTGTTCTATATTGCAAAGATTGTAATGACGTTTTATTAAAACTTGACTGTTATTAGTTATTACCATCAAAATCAATAATTTTGAGACATATTACTTTATGAAGAGTAAAATCTTTGAGATAAAATTACCAAAAAATTCACTGACAAAAACTAAAGTCTAATCTGACTTTTTACTTTAAAATCTGTCATTCCACTTACAGAAGTGTTTAATTTCAGCTAATTCGGATAAAATGTTTTAAAAAACTCTCCTAAAATAGCTCTTATAAAAACTTCAAACTTTCCAGTACAGATTGAGCGGACAGATTTAGTCTGAAAGCTTCGCGAAAGCTAAAAGGTGAATCAATAATGGCATTATGCAATAAAGCGAACGATCACTTAGACTTTTAAATTCTCTGTGAGAGGCACGAACAAAAGGTCACTTTGTAGTTAATATCATTTAAATTGGCGAGGATTACTTATTCTTGCCGGGAGAAGAAAATTTCAAAAAGATGTCGTAATCTTAAGCTCGTTAGATCGGTGGTAAAGTAAGTGACTTTATTATTGGATATTATAAGCGAGCAGAACCTAATCCGTATTATACTTAAGATAAATTTAGAAATAATGAATTAATTTGATAAATTTTACCCGCGAAGAAATTCTATCCGTTGAATAATGACTAGTTTTATTTCAAATAATTTATTTTTAATTTAGTTTTTTTTTAATATTTAAAAAAAGCACACTTTAGAGTGAATTTTGGAGTGCTTCTGAAACCTTTATTAACGTTTTATCTAACAGGCTAGCGTTTTTTTGCGAACGATTTAAAATTTTAGTATATTTTGGTAAAAAGTCCATAATAAAGGAAATTTATAAGTATGAAGTTATAGCCAGCATAGTTAAAGTATCTAGAAATTTTGGATTCTGATTGAGCCATAATGCGTATAAAACTTCTTTCGAATGTGAAAGATCAAATCTGTGTCACTCAAATTTTAAAATAAAATGGAGGTTTAGTCACTAAGACAGTGAAAAAAAGTAGTACAAATATACTATGAGGTACAAATAAAACAATACAGTGTTTCTGGCAAAGGCTTGATGCCAAAATAGCTTTCAATTGTATAAATTTGATAGGTGCAGTCAATAACAAGTGTTATGAAAGATTGGACTGCAAATAAGTCGAAAGGGCGTTAAAGGTTGTAAAAATTTTGGCTGACTCTTAAATCTTTGATGGAAATCTTTTATGAAGCATGATATTTCGTAGTAATAATGGAGCTGGTCAAAAAAAGTTTTCTGCGAGAGAACGACGTTAATTACTAGACACGGACCCGTCTGTCCAAATCTTGTATGCAGCTGAAGATTAAAGAAATATATTACAGCAGTTGAATAATGCATTTTAACATTATCACATTTTACAGAATATAAGCCTTTCATAATGAAATGAGTCGGTAAAACAGGCAGCAGAAAAAATCATTTTGCAAATATTTAATTCGAAATTAATGAAAATATGGTTCCTAATATAAAAAATGTTCATTTGGAGTATCAATATATATAATGTATTGACTCTCAATTTATAATTTTGAATTATGAAAGAAAGCATGAAAGACAAAATTTTATAAAAAGTTTATTTATAGAGAAGCATTTTGCCTTACTGAATTGTATCGTTGTCAGTTAATATGAAATATTTGAAATCGCGGTCGGGTGCACACACTAACCACAGTTTCTGAATCAAATACATTCGTTTGATATTCCATTCATAAAAAGTACTCATCGCTTAGTTTCATCGAAATAATAACCATCTTATCTTGGGTGCTTCTCAGCGGGACGGCAATTTTCAAAGAATAATGAAATCCTCAGTTGCGTACCAAGCTAGTATTAATCTTGTACGAGCTAGCCATGTTTTTGTGTATTATGAATACTTCTGGTAAATAAAAGACTTCTCGTTAAGTTGGCATTAATAATGTGAAAAGTTGCGGCTAGAATGGAATAACGACTTTTATGAATTGCCACCTCAAAGCCTGCCGGAGTTTTCCGCTTAAAACCATTTCGGGATAAACCGCGACAGTATGTTTCGAGCAAAATGAGACTTTCTTCCAGGCACTATGAGAAACTTTCGCAACATACGCTAGGCAGTAATGCACGACAATTTGCAATGTTTCTATGCCTTCGGCTTTAGGTTTATGTTATTAAAAAATTCTCCATACAAAGTATCGTACGAAGAATAATGAAAAACGATTTTTTCTAAAATGGCGCGACGAACTTTGTTTTTGAAGTGTTTTATGGTGGTTATTAATACATTATATCATGAAAAAGAAACATCGATGTATTTAATGGTAAAAGTTTGAAATATCATATCGCGTAAAAGCAGTAATTTAAAATATTTTCATCTCAAGGGTAAAATATACTGACTTCTGAAAGTGTCAGTCTGCTCGATTTTTTGTATACAATCATAAATTACATACACATGTAGCTTCAATGGATGTTTTCAAAATTGCATATAAATATACCACTTGATAGTGCCTTTTTATTATAAATAATCACTTTTATACACACGAAAATTTGTACATCCATGTATTAATTCAATTATAGACCATCTACGAAACTTAAAAATTTGTCGTTTCAATTAATAATTGAAACGTTATTGATGAAATGAAGATCAAATTTAGCGGTAGATCCGTTACTATTAGCTTTAGCAGAACTCACATTGTATTGTGCACTGGGATTAATTGATTTTTTGGTATTAAGACTTATAAGCTGAAGAGAAAAAAAAAAATTATAATGATAAAAAATAAAGAATGCTTGATAGAAAAAACTATGGACTTCTTTGTAACAAAAGTGAATATTACAGCTACAGGCAGAATAAAAATAGCCAACGAGGAATATCTTAAAATAAAAGAAGCACATGTAGATATTACGATTCAAACTGGAAAAAAATATACCCTTCTGAGAATTACTTTAGACACATATACTGTAAAATATTCAAAATACCTACTACTGCCTAAAACAAAATATAACCTACTTTATTTTTTCCCCTTTGTTATAAAATCGACGAGCTGGGTGATTTATTTAAAAAAGTCCTCTAACAATGAATGAAACATATGTCAATTAGAGTGATCGCCATTGTTTTAACTGGTTTAAATGCACGTGACGGGTCGTTTGAAGTGCGTATTGTCGGCTTAGCAAAGACAATACTTTGAAATAAAGCACCAAACCAAAAAGGTATATTTTTAAGCGAACAACAGATTACTTTTAAGGTGTACACTGTCAATACTTGGTAGAAAGGCATTATAATAATGTATAAATAATAAATCATTTTATGTGGAAAAGGTACTAAAAATGTATTATTACGTAGAACAATAGATTGTTACATATTAATAGCGTTGTAAATAAACAAAAGTAATTATATTTAAACTATGAGAAATTCAAACCATGAAAGTGTATAATACAAAGCTCTTTTGATGAATAACACCATCTATCTAAACCAGGTCTGGCCAAACGTTTTGGTTGAATTGCCGCATCAACATTTAAAAATAACCGATGCGCCTTAAGTTATTCCCATTGCCCAAGTCCCCGTAAAAGTTGCCATTACAAAAGTCAAAGCCTAAGTTATTGTTATTATTTATACCCATGTTATCATTTTGAAAAAGGAAGTTCAATTTTCTGAAATGAACAGATGGCATAAAAATACATTTGTCCAAAATTAAACAGTGCCAGAAAATAAAAATATTTTTTTGACTGAGTTAAAAATAAAATATTTTTTTTTTATAATACATTTATTTTGATTAGGACCGGTTTCGTTCATCACCAGCATTTTCAACTGATTTTAGTATATTAACTGTGGAATAAGTACAAAATTTATTACTATTATTTTTTAGTATAATACTATTCCACCAAGTAGCGGTGAAACACATTAAAAGTGATTAAAAGTGTTATTTAACATAATTTATCATTGGTAAATAAAAATCGAAAACACGTATGATTGATTGATTTATTATGTATGATGTTTTATTGAATACGTAAAGGGGAATTTTTTCGTATTTCATACGGAATTTAATTTTCATTTTTCATTGGTTGGCAGTGAACAGATTGCTAACTATATGTATGCACTTTGTGTTACCGTTTTATAGTCATCAATTTAAGCGCGTGAAGTTCATTTTACAATATTTACTTCAAAAGCGGATTTCATTCACATCGCCGAAATGAATTCCCGCCGAGTGAATTTTATTTTTATTGACAAAATCCGAAAGCAGAGTTTTTCCCGTCGAAATAAAAAAAGCCTCTGTTCAGGCTTTGTGAATTTGGGCGTGAATGTAAACGCTTTTCTAAAATAAAAATTCTCAAAACACACACAAGAGATTCGGTTGCAACGCATGTATGCTTTTATTATTTACATGTATTTTGTGAATTATTCTTTTATGCATATTAAATGCTTGCATACCTGAAAGAATAAGACATTAATTTGTTAAAATGACGTGATGTAGATTAGGTTTTATGCTATCATGAATTGATATCGCATACTCATTTTGACTTTAAATCGATTGTAATGTTTCGAAATTTAAAAACAGCTCGCGTAAAGAAATTGGATTAGAATTAACTAATCGACGAATACTTTTATATAAGATATGCGATAGCGGTTGGGTGGTAGAAAACATCACATCTTTCAAATATTTTGCTAAAATTCTTGTTTTAACAATTCAAAATATGATACATTAAGCATAGCAATCATTTATTAAAAGAAGCATAGTTTAAGCAGTGATTATTTAAGTCTAATAAGTATGTGCGTGAATTTCACTCGTGATGAGCGAAATCGGTAATGATCACTACCATAGTGTATTTGGTTGTAGTATCTACTATGGCATGTGTTTTATTTGTTTATTTCATAAATATTTTTTGTTTAATGAGTATGTATACAAAATCTTTTGTTGATTTTAAATTCAATCACTTCTCTTTCTTGTTCCTGTTTTAATATTGGTACTTGCAAAAGGCCGATAGATTGACTGACTTATAACCAGGGCTGTGGAGTCGGAGTCGGAGTCGTCGCGGTGATTTGGCCGGAGTCGTACTCGGAGTCACAAATGTTGAAAAGTTTTAACTTTTTATTTTTGCATTTAATATGTCAAATTTGCCATTGGTCGCATTGACAGGGTTGATATTTAATTGAATACACATAAATAGGAAAATTAGGGGAAAAAAGTGACGATATTGAACATTTTTTGGTCGGAGTCAGAGTCGTGTTTTTGGTCAATATTGGAGTCGGAGTCGTGGTTTGAGTAAATGCTGGAGCCGGAGTTGGATTTTTTTTCACTGACTCGACAGCCCTGCTTATAACTTATTGTTCTCAAATGAATTCTATTAAAATGCAGCATGACAATGATATTGTGTGCGGAAACGATTAAAAGTCGTGCTTTGCAATAGTTTTTGGCCGCTTCACCGTGTCACGAAATGAGATTGTACTTTCGGTGGATTCGGCGGTAACTTTGTGGAAGTTCATTTTAGTATAAAATTTGAAATAACTTTGATTATTCCAAGTATTGTGTTACTTATTGTGACACGTGTATCACCTCTTTCAGAGGCATCTGCGGACTTGCAAGATTGATTCTAATATTTTAAAATGATTAATTACGTTTGGGATTTTTCCTTTTTACGGACAGCAAAGAGGAGGTTATAGTATCAAAACAAAGCAAACAAATAATTATACTACTAATGACGTTAGCATTACAAAATATAAACTAATGAGATGCAATCAATCAGACAGGGTTGGGCTTAACCCTTTACTTGGAAATAGTGAGAGCAGTGGCGAGCTGTACTGATGAGATGGTACTTATTCAAGATTTTTAATATAAGTGAACCAATGTGGAATAAATCATGGACGCGAAAATCCTCAAAATTTATATTTGTCATAAAGGCGTCTAATAAAATTCCCAGATGGTTGTAATATTCATTTGACATAATATCCTTTTACAGTCAATTGCGAATATACAGTAGTAAAGTTAAGGTCCATTTACAGCTTCGTAAAACTCGAATTTTCTTTCACAAAAACCAAGGTCACCCCGCATGGTCTTTTATGACGTGTAACATTAATAATCTATTCTCATTTATCTCTTAAGCATCATAAAATACTGAACAATTTATGTGCCTTAAACTTTCCAACGCGACTAATGTGAATGTGAAATCCACTTTAGCAGACATTGCACCATCTGCTATGAGAGCTTATTAATGGCAAAATTAAATATTTAATTTATCTGTAGCACTTGATTTAACAGCGTCATAATCGTATGAAAATTTATCCTCCAAGTCCCAACATTAGGTTATTGTTTTAATATTTGAATATATTACGATCACAGTCTTTAAAAATAATAACTCCCCACTCCTAACAAAGCCCGATGTATTAAATCAAATTTTAGCAAAAGCATAGTTTTAATATGAAATCACAAAAATCATAAATCGGATAAAAATACTTACCAGAGCTTTTGTTCGGATCTTTTACATTTTTAAATTTACTCTAAAAAACAATTAATGATATCATCCCAGATGATAAAAAATTAAACAATTATTTAATGAGTAAATTTTGTTCCGAACGAATCTCGTTTAATCAAAGAAATTTCATATAAGTTTAATTAATATTAATTATTGAGAAATTTTAGCAATAATTTTAGAATTAAATTATGCTTTGAATTTGTATGTTCAGTCAACAAATATTACATGTTCAAGATTTAGTATTTTTTGTGAGAACTGAAAAATTATACCCGATAAAAACATCAAACGAATATTTCATTGAAATATAAACTTCACGAATCAGCTTCGGTTTTAGTTAAGTAAAAATTAAAATAAGAATATATAAAATAACATATAAAATATTATTTTAAATGTTTTAAATATTCCTTACCAAATATATTGATAAACGCTTACGGCAAATGGGGGTGTCGTTTATCGTTAAATATTAACACCCTCATTTATTGAGGAAAACATTTAGGTAAAATTAAATCTTGTAAATAAATATTAACAACCAACACACAGTACCAATTTTCATAAAATATATTTAACCACGTCGATATCCATTATGCTTAATCTAATAAAGATAGTTTATAACAATATCAACGAAATAAATTTGACTTATGCAGTTGCTGTACTAATTAAAAACTTATTTTTTTATCGATATGAGCTTGGTAAACCAAAATACCTGAAATGACACGTTTATATGAATATGGCGAGAGTAATGAAAAGCTTCTGTCGATGCATCGATTATACCTTTAATGGTTATGTCTGTGATAAATTCTCTTCAGACAAACCTTGGTCCTTCGTGGAAACTGAAATTCTCTAAGTTGGTCCGGAGATCAAGTGCAAATTTATCAGTCTGACCCTTAACAAGCATAAAGGTGTTCGATTACTTTATGATCAAAAAGATTACAACATTTTATCGGTGATATTTGTGTTTTGCGATCAATGTTTTTGACTCTCATTTTTTGGATTTCAAATAAATAATCAATATCCACTTACACTTTTAAAAGGTTATTTAACTTAATTTGTTTCAAAGATAGTAATGATACAAGATTTATGCTTAGACAGCACTCCTGGCTTGTTAATTTCATCATTTCTGAAGGATGGTGGGAGGGAATTCAAGATAGTACAGAAATCCAAACATTTGAAGAAAAACAAAAATCAGTTTTTGACAAAATAAAATTTCTTTCTACTTCAAAAGAATTAACAATTATCATTTTAACGATCGTGTTAAGGGTGAGCTTGGAGGTTTAACTCTATATAATATATTTTATCATTTATATGAAGATCTTTATATTGATTCAAAATAAATAATTAAAAAAGCAACCACTGCTTAGCCAGTATGCTATGATAGTTAGATAAAATTAAGTCAATAAAACATGCGGTGGTTCCACCGACAACATTAGTTTGTAACAATAAAAACAAACTACCTATTTCAAAAGGAAATTGAATTAAATGTCTTAAAAAAATGAATATAATTCATTTATAGACTTTGTAGTATTTGTTGAGATATCTCATATGGTATTATGAATAATTACTTGGTGTGTCAAAGGTGAATAGCAAATTACATCCGCCAGTCAGCTTTGTGAGTTAAATCTGATTTCTATGTAGTTGCTTCCAGTGAGATTAAACTTTTGACTGAAATTTATGACAAAAATTTTCAGGATACGGATTAAGCTTAGATATTTTAGTAAAATTTACCAGATTCTTTTTGATTATATCCCTAAAATTTTATTCGCTTAATTTGTGATATAATAGGTATGTTGTATAATGAAACACTTTCCTGCATTCATTCTCAATTAACAATTGCTAAGCCATTCAGCAACGTACGTTAGTTAACCAATAAAAATTGACAAAACAAAATTAAAAATAATACCATGTATAAGTTTATAAACAAAAAAATATTATTCAATGTTGATTGTTTACTGGTAAATAGTTTTTAATAAAGCTGCTAACAATTGTAAGCTTATGTTACTCAACGGTGAAACATAGAATTTTTTGCGATGGATTTTTACGACCTTAATATTACAAAGAGACATAAAAATGAGAAGTTTAGAAATTTTGTTGGGTTATTGAAGTGAAAACGGCGCTTTTTTTTATCTTGGTGGTAGGTATATAAAAGCATATTAAGTAATACATTGAAACAGTATTGAGTATTGGTAAAGGAGTATGTCCAAAAGAAAAATATGTTTAATTTAACAGTGTTCCATTATAATAAATAAACATTTGAAGAAGAAAATACATACAATACACAAAAAAATGAAACCCATCTTATACTTAAAACGGAATGTAGAAAAAAGGCATTAGCTACCAACTAGTCTTTTTCTAGCATCACCTTTTTATCCTTACAAGAAAAAAAGTTGAACGATTGAATACTTAGAATTTGATATTTTGAAGGAAAAGGATATTTTATTTTGTCAAAATTAAAGAATAAAAAATGACATCTATAACTATAAAATCAATTTATTTCTATGGCATTATGTGATAGTGATTAGGATCATTCGTTTTTAATATTTTATATCAAATTTTGTATGGATTTAAAAAGTGTGGAGTTTTTTTACCGGCCTCTTAATTTAATTTTTAAGTTACGTGACGACAAAAATGACAACTGAAAGATAATAAAATATCCTATTCAAAAATAATTACTCTAAGTGAGTAAACAAAATTAAACTTCTGTTTGAGGCTTTATTAATAATTTATTTAAATGCTTTTGTTCGTAAAGTAGCTCTTAATTTGTTCCATAGGATACTTTGCCATCATAAAATAAAGTAAATTTTGTATCGGAAACTGCCGTAAAGATTGCTTAAAGGAAATGTTAACAAGAAAAAGCCACTCTGGAAAATTGAATACTCTAGTACAAATTTATTTTGAAGAATAGCGGTGTTTGTAAATCAAAATTACTCACAAATAATAATGTTTGCAAAGGTAAGTTTATTTTATCATTATTTATTACCGCTAATTAAAATTACTCGTATTTCGTATTTTGGGATAATGAGAAAAGTTTTAGTATTTACTATTACCTAAGTCGACAAAAAAGACAAGTATTTAACTTATGTAATTTTTTACATTAATATTGGGAAAAAAAGATATAAAAATAGTTATTTGTCTGTAATATGTTAGTGTTTTTTTTTATTGTTGAGTAGTTTTGGAGTTAAAAAAACAATACATTTTCGAAACAAAAATTACGGAAGATAAAATTTTTGGTCGGTAGAAGGGAATGTATGCGTGCGATGGGAGACGACTTTATAAAAAGACTGACAAAGCACTTTGGTCAGGGCGAACGTTGTCAAAGCTAGTAGTTCCTATGTAAAGATGAAACTGGAATACTGACGTTACAAACTATCACTCGATGCTAAGACGTATGCTTAATTTGCCACCGAGCGACTGAGAACCATAATATTATGTATGCATATATTTAGTCGGAATACAGTGATGAAGTGTTTTTATAACGATTCCAATTTTAGAGTCACCATTCAATAAAAAAATATTTTATTGAATGAGAACACATAAAACTATTAAAAGATTTTATTTTTTTTATATAGGACTAGCCGGTACCTGGCAAGCGTTGCAATGCCACTCAAAGAAAGAAAGTGTTTGTCTTAATTGAAGTGCTTTCGGATGCACAATATTTTAGATACATAATTTCAATTTAATTTCTCTGACATTGATCGGTATCGATGACATTTGCCGTTTGACGTTTGCTGTTAGTCTTTTGCCGATTGTCTACACGCGCCACCAACTGAAAGTTAATTGTATAATGGCTATAACCCTAGCGCAAGTGCAACAATAAGTTGTCAAAATGAACGGTATTTCAGCGCATAAAATATGAAAAAAAAAAAATTATATAAAAGACCTACTATAAGTTGATTTTATAATGTACGATAAATAATGTATAACTATGCCTAAAACCTTCGAAGCAAGTGCAGGCAATAAGTTGACAAAGTTTTATCGCAATCGGATGAACGATACGAACAAACAAAAAAACGAACATTGATTTTTATATATTATATAACTGAATGTTTTATTTTTAACGTAGGAACGACATAAGACGTCGTGTATTTTCTTATTTTAATTACTTAGAAATAAGCTGGTTAATAAAGTTCATAGCAAGTTTATTCATTTCAAAATATTGTATAGCTACCTTGGTTAAGGCTGGCTGACCGCTAGATTTCATCAAATCAAAGGGCAAAGTGTAGTGATCTTAAGTTTACCAATTATATATTCTTCTTATCTACCGAGACTGAATTGGTAGGTATAATGGCAACATAAATCACACTATAAATCTAGACAAGAAAGTTGATAAACATATTTTATGATATGAAGCATCATCGTCAGTAATCGCATGAGGTGGAGGATGAATGATAGTGGCTGAATTCGAGACGAAATAGATTGCAGACATTCGATCAAAAAAAGACTGCGGCTAGATAATTTTTGAAAACAAAAAGAAAACACTGTAATTTTATGTGAAGAACAACAACTGTAATATTATCAACTTGTTATATTAGCAGTACAAAATTCACTTAATACTCAAAACGTTATCTCACACAGCAAGCTCCAAGATATGCGTTACAAACATAACTTTTAATACAAATACTATATTTTTGTCAAAATCTATCAATTATTTAATAGAATCTGAACTATTACAAAACAATATCAATCTAAGCAAAGCAAGTTTTCAAATTTAAAAAAAAATATGAAATGCATGTCCCGATACGAACATATTTTTTTCAGTCAATAATTTGATTTTGTTTGAATGCAATGGGTGTTTGAGTTGCTAAAATTCTCTTCCCACCCGTCTGATCCCAATGAGCAGTGGTTAGAAAGGGCGATTAGCTAACCACTAGTCCTGTCCTAGTACTTTTTCCTTTCAATCCCTACTCTCTTTTAAAAGGTTCCATGACAAATCAGAACATGACTTTTCAGAACATGACTTGCTCGCTCTATAATATTGGGTTTTCACATACATATTTGTTTAGAAACAACATTTGTTTATACCAATTATGAATAGGGTTTCCACAACAAGAAAATAACTGTTTTTATGAGATCGCCGAAATTACAATAAATGTTTACTAGCTATTGTAGTTCACGTGCGGCATTTAAAAATTCATTCGCTGGCACAAAAAAAAATTATATAAGATTTTTTTTATGATATTTTTTCTTTTATGTTGTTATTATTAATTATTAATTATTATTATTATTATTATGTATGTAAAAATTCTGTGCAAGTCGATCTCGATACGACATATGAGAAGTGTGTAAAAATATTTTATAAATGCTAGTTTTAATCTTAAGATTTTTTTTGTTATGATATTTTTTCCGCCAGAGGAAGCCGGTGTTAAGACTGTTAATAAATACAGACGTATTATAAAACTAAAACTTTCGTTATTTTGCCCGACTCCACCGCCAGATCCCACATATACATATATAATATATTTTTTTTGTGCCAGCCCTACTAATGAATTTTAAAATGCCGCACCCAAACTACAATAGATAGAAAACATTTATTTTAATTTCGGCGATCTCATAATTACAGCTATTTTCTTGTTGTGGTAACCCTATTTATATTTAGTAAATTACTTATAAACTCCACGCAATAATCTAAAAATGATATACATATTTTTTTTTGTGCCAGCCCTACGAATTAATTTTAAAATGCCGCACGCGAAAAACAATACCTAGTAAACATTTATTGTAATTTTGGCGATCGCATAATTACAGTTATTTTCTTGTTGTGGCATCCTTATTCATAATTGGTATAAACAAATGTTGTTTATAAACAAATATGGATGTGAAAACCCAATATTATAGAGCGAGCGCGCTCGGACGGTGTCAAGGCGCCTGATTCAGGCGTCCGTAGGTAGGCCGATTGTTCTGAATTGTCATGTTCTGTTTTGTCAAATTCTGAAAAGTCATGTTCTGATTTGTCCGGTTACTCTTTGAAAAATAGTGGTTGAGCAACTGAGTAACAAACATTTTACGACCACAGTAAATTTACTCCAAAATTTGTGCCCATGAGTTCATTATTGAGTGTGTTCATCGAAGTTGTTTAACGAAAACTCAATGTAAGTCGGTCGTTTAACCTCCCCGTTCAATAATAAGTGAGAGACTGTTGACAGACGGATACAATTAGGAATAAAATAGCAGTCAATTTATCACTCTTTCTCAGAAAGCTTTTTGGTATTAAAAATAGGCGGAAAAGAATAGATATATCATAAAAGATAATATATAATATAATATGATTACTTTTTTGTCAAGACGTTCTTACAGATCAATGGGTGAATTTTCGAAAAAAAATTGTTGACTAGTTCAGAAGTTATGAGCCCTTGGCTATGTTACCTTCGTCACCTAATATTTTCAAAATGAATTATAAATTATAGATCTGCAGTGAATTAATTTTTAAATATGTTTTTTTTTTATTTCATAATGGGCATATTCATTGAGTGAAAATCATAATTTACTAAAATTATAGTGACGAACATACTTGCTTTGTACTGAATATTTAAGCAAATGTACGTTGTGACAGCCACTTTTGTGACGGAAGTAACACAAGCTCGGAAAGCATCACATCTCAGTAGGCGAGACAGTTGACGTAGATACCCACATCAATTTCTCAAAGCACAAACAGTCGAAACAAGGTTTCGTTTCCACCCGTGAAAACTGTTTATTTATATTTCATGACTTGGGGTAGCAAACACGTGTCGTGTACTGATTTAAGCCCACTTAAATATTCATTAATATTAAAGGAATACATTTAAGCAGAGTAAAATATTCTGCATAATACAATTGCATTTTAGGGTACAAAAACGTGAGCATGAATTTTGTTACCTTGATTCTTTGAACATCGTTTTCTACCCTAATGGAACAGAATAAATATTTATTCCGTATTTTTGATAGAGATGATATTTTGTAAGTTTAAACATGTTTGCTATTCGCTAGGGACTTATAAAAACTATGAATAAAAAAAACATTTCGTAATATTTTTTTTTTGTATTGGAGGATGGAGCAATTTCAAGTTATGAAAATTTATTGATTTTCATTTGTGAAATCAGAAAGAAAATAATCATTAATGAGTAAATCAGAAATGTGTATTTTGAAAACATGTTACAGTAAAATGTTTGAACAGTAACATTATATCCGTTCCGTGGCGCAGTGTCAACGTTGTTGGCTTGCGTGCTGGACCACCCGGGTTCGAATCCCGGTACGAGCGGATTTTTCCCGTCGATAAATCTGTTCAAAAGCTTGGGCGTTTGTGTTGTTGACAATCCCTTCCCACCTTTCCAATCCCAAAGAGCGACGCATAGTGACAGAGATTAGCTAATCAGTAGCCCTGTCCTAGTTCTCGTATCATTTCCATCCCTACTCTCTTCGAAAAAGAGAGGTTGAGCAACTGAGTAACATGCAGGTCTCGTAGAAAAACAAATGTTGAGATAAATTCCATGAGGAGTCCATATGCTATCAAAAAACCTTATATAAATAAAAGTTAGTAAAAAATAATAATCGCATTAATAATGTTTAGCAATTTAATAGGACTGAATTAAATTCTTAAATAGTTGTTCATAAAATTTAAATTGTATCCAAGATTAGGGAATTGAAGCTATAAAATCGATATGGCAATTTGAAGGCTCAGTTGATTAATACCAGCTTATTCTTTAATGCTTTTTGCATGTGGAAAAAAAAGATTTATATTGAAAATCTTTTCAAAGCCAAGTATTATTGCGACGGTTATTATTTGAATGATGTATTGCTAGTTGTTTGACGATTAAACAACCAATGAATCCATACATATTCACTTTAATCTTGATTACCATATATTTGTATTTCAATACCAAGGCATCCACAACACATCAAAAACTTACATCATATCGTCAAAATCGTGTATTTACCCCCAGCAACCCTTGGACCAAGGTGCTATTACCAGATTTATTAATTATTTGTAGAAAAATGTGTAAGTAAATAACTACGAATTTGACAGTAAAAAATATACATGATTTATTTTTAATATATATTTTGTATGAAATTCGAATTAAGACCAATTCGACTTACGACCAAAGTTCAGGAACGTATCTCGGTCGTAAGTAGAGGACTACCTGTATATTATTTGTAAAGACCAGTTTACAAAATTTAAACAATCTAGCTAATGCATAAGAATATACCTACCGTCATTATACGTAGCTTTGCACTTTATTCTGACGAGATTTTCTTTTATAAGCTTAAGTGAATCTGACAACTTCTGCTATACTTATGCTGTCAAATTAATAATATGTCATATAATTATTTTGCCCTCATAATGGATGGAGACGGAAAGGAGGCGACTGACGCTTGCTTTACTTATTAGTATGTCAAGTTAATTAGCCATTTTAATGAAGAATGCAAACAAACATTTCTCTAACGACTTTGATAGCTTGATCGTGTCGTCTGCAATATCAAAGCCTGACCGATAAGCCACATCATCGCTAGCAGACATGACGGACTTAGGTCGATCGTTAGGCGAGAATTCAGTTGTTGAACTCTGTCGAAAGAAATTAAAGGACATTGCTGCAATACACTGGATGTAGAAATGATTCTTAGATTATACTTGGACTCTCTATTAGATGTCAGACATATCAGTGATTAAAAATAATATCAAGAGTTATTAAAAATATTCATTTTAAGTTCATAAATTAAAAAATAGTTTAGAGCTTTTGAAATCTCATGGGAAGACAGCCGTTTTAATCAGGTGTGCTTTTTAACCTTTCCTTTACGGCTTCAAATAATACCGGGGCGGATACTTTATTTAGAGACTGTAGAGGAAAGGTTAATCAAACATTTAACCCTTTGATATTAAAAAAGCATTCATGTACTGATGTACATATATAAAATTCTATCACATATATTGGCGGTCCCTGTGGTCTAGTGGCAAGAGCTTTGTCCTACAGTTCGGAGGGCCCGGGCTCAATTCCCGGCAAGGTCAGATTTTTTCCATTGAAAAAAAAAAGATCTCGGGCTGGGTGTATGTTATTTATCGTTGATTTTGTGCACAACTGATACATTATTTACCATCGAGTTAATCTCGTATGACTTTCACAACTCAGAATATTTGGCGCATTGGCGTAAGCTGTAATGCCAAATATTTTTTTTATAAAAATTCTAAATTAAAATTAAATTCAAAAAATATTTTAAATATGTAGAAGGTAGAATTTGATAGTTTAGCGACCCTATTAGCATTATTGGGGATTGAAATATTATTAGGTTTTATATTAAGTTTGTGCAATGATTTGCCACAGAAAACAATGTAAAAAAGATTTATAAAGTAATTTGGCTTTACAGAATGTCTTTTAATTGAACAGATTTAATACTGCTATCAAGCTAAATACATTTTGTTTTAATGATTGTTACCATACCACACCAAACAATACACCTGAGCTTTGCATTAATGAAACATAAAAAAAAAATCTTGTACTAGTCTCATCGCACTTTATAAAGTTTTCAATCACCGTTGACGCGTATAATTAACTCGAAAATTTTACTAATTTCCTTGCGGTGCCACTGACGATCGTAAAATGTATTTTTTATTTAAATCGCCCAACGATTTCAATGCCAAGCAAGGTTAAACTTTATATTGTGCCTATACATACACCATTCTAGAAAAATTTGCATTAATCTCGCTTGAAAGTTGGTAAAAAAGGCATTTATTTTTTTGCGCTATAATCATTCATTTTTTAGCATCGAAAATTTTATCAAGATTAATTTATTTTTCACTGAAAATATTTATTGCTTTTTATGGTAGGTATATTAAAATAATGTTGTTCTGCTATTTGGAAAATATTTATCAAGTATATTAGGTAATGTTTTAAGTGTTTAAGAGTCTGTCGTGTTTAAATAAAAAAAACGACTGTTTATTATTGAAGTAACATACTTTTTAGCGCTCATTTAAAATATAATTTAATTAATATGAATAATGATCCTGTTGTAAATGCTTTTCAAGGGTGATTTTTTTTCTGCTAAATCAAATGCAAAAAAAAATATTTTTTATACGGGTATTTCTTTCGAAACTTGATCGCCTTTTTAAATCAATACAATGCTTTCTATCCACAAGCTTCATGTCAAGAAAGGACATGGTTAAAAGTATTTTAACCCTACCTGTTTTCAAAAAAAGTTTTTACTGTAATGGAGATTACTTTCCACACTAAAACCCGTTTGGTAATGGACCATTCAAATTTGCGAAGGTCAATTAGCTCGTTTCAATTAATTTGACGTGAAATATACACAGTGTATGCGAGACAAAGGTGTGGGCCAACTATGGAGCGGGATATAAATAATGGTTGTATTTGCATATTGAATTTTAAGCATAAAATTTCCTTAAAATATGCATCAAAATTACAAAATATCCTGCAAAACCATGACGAAAAAATGGAACAAAGTATATGAAAGTGGTTTTGTGTTTGAAAGACTATGTTAAATTCGAAAAAACTTATGCTATGAAGAATTTAAATAATACAGTATTTTCAAACGAAATAAAAAAATACTGTATTAAAATCTACAAAGATTGTCTATGTTTTTATTGATACAATCACGCCATTGTCCGAGCTGTGCAAAAACATACTTTAATTTTTAAACCAAATTTTACGCCATTCGACAGTACATGTTTATCGAGAACTGACTGTTAGATAGCGACTTAACGTCTGCACGGCAAAGGTAAGTAAATAATGAATCATTAAAGGGCCAATATTAATAGAATCGTTCTCTCAAAGCCACGCCTGACTGTGGGTGGGAAAGTATAAATCCAACACCGATATGTATGCTTTTAAAATACGAATCCATAAAAGTCTTCTTTCCATAATTCGAGCGCGTTACTCCGCACCAAAAAGCGTTATCCACTCAGCTAAGCAACTTTAAATTACTGACGTAGACAAAATTGGTACTTAAAAGAGAATCATATTTATTTTGTTAAATCTTAAATGATGTATTTTTATTACGCCTTCAGTAAAGTGATTTAAAAGGGCTTTGAACAGATGATGAAAGACAGGTGTGTTCGACGTCAAATAATTAGATACAATTACGATATTAAATTGTTCGTAATGATGAGAAGTCATCTATCAATTTTTGTCTGCCAGTATAGTAAGTTAGTTCCGGGAACATAATACAACAAATTTATTATATATTTCATATTAAAATATTTCCCGGGAAGTTCAATAATGTGATTGTAACATTAGCTGTATATGAAGTCTTGTTGGTGATAAATACATGTTAATCAAGTCCTATCATCCTATTCATCCTAAGACTTCACCACATTTTGATACCTACATAAATCAAAATATATTTTTAAACATCATTTGATTTCAATTTAAACTATATTATAGTAACGAACAATACAAAAGAATTTGTACGTCAGTGTGAATGTTAAGATATTGATAGGTGGCACCGTCACCTGGTGGGATGTTTGTGTGTGTGCATGTATAGTACAAAATGCGTGTCTATAAAGCATTTAAACAAAAAGGGGAAATAGTGACTTATATGAGTGAATTTTGGCTAAAAATTGTCTTTTTATAATGGACTTTGAGAATGGATGAAATCATAAAATACAGTTTTTAGAAACAATTCATAAAGATTCGAGCCCCTCACCAAACATCCTTGTGGCACTCTCCTACATGGCCGAAAATAAAATTGATATTTTGAAAACGCAAGCGTATAAAACGAATATCACGTATAAAAAAACATATCACAATTTTCCAATATGTGTGAATGGACATGGGAATTAGGCAATGCTGTTTTTATGAAAATTTATAATTGATATTCAGTATCACGGAATGTGATTATGTAAAATTGTTATAATGCAATAAAAAATACTTTTTGGATATTAATGATGGCTGAATATGACAGTTTATGCCTGGTTTAATATTTTATCTGATCGGATTGCAATTATGTTTTTTTTTATCTGATTGAATAAACACATTGAAATACCAGCGCGTTGCATAATTCACATTTAAATCAAATTTTAAATTTTAATCAACGCTGAAGCTACGGCGAAAAATTTAAAATGCATTACATCCGTGTTGCAGTAATTGGATACGATAAATATGTATTCATACTAAAGACCAGAATAGATGTCAAAGGAAAAACGAATTAAAGTGCACACCAAAATTAGCAACTAGTCAAATTTGCACACATAAACGTAACTACACGTTCAGGTACGACGGTTGGACTTACGTTAATTCGACCGAAAAAAGTAGCATTAAAAAAAAAATTGTAATTGCATATTCGAACTGGATATTTACCTTAAACATATATATACACATAATAAATCGTACCTATAATGACTAGTAAACAGATTAGGTGTGACAAACAGAGGAGAAGTGCAATATATGTAGCGATAAGACGAAAAATAATTAAGCAGTATCAGAAGTCGAAGAAGCACAAAAAGCTGAGTGCCTTAAATGGAACCAATAAAATGTTTTTTTTTCAATAAATCACAAAAAATTATATAATAAAAAAATAAACATACTGTTTATGTGTGTACATAGATGATTCCCATGATCCCATGATCCCATCATGAATGATCAATAATGGTTGGGAGAGTATATATAGGCTTTTCTTGTCTTTTATGATTTTTACAATCATAAAAGGTTACCGTTATCTCTTTTTCAATTATTATTTTAACGACTAGAAAAGTACATAAATAGTGTATTTTCTAATTTCAAACGCTATGTTGCTTCATTGAAATTTTCAAACCCCTGATGCTTGCGTATTTAAAATTCAACGCTGATTTGTTTTAAATACTAAATAAATAACAAAGGTAACGATCCATGTGAATATTTATCCGAGTGTGGTTAACTTGTGCGTTTTAATTACTAAATTTTGATGCGGGATAATATGGTCAAGTTCTAATAAAGTCATCATTTAAAATCATTAAAAATCAAGGTTGCAGAGTTAATTGTTAGAATAAGCTTGCCAAAGTGTAGAATAAATGAACTCAGACACTTGAAAAGGGCGGTTTCTTGAAAGCGCTTATACATTACAAAATCTTTGAGCACGAGGAAGCTTAAATACCTGTCTGAAGTTAAAGAATTGTGATACCTATGCTTTTTCTGAATTGAGTATGAAAAAATAGATAAAAGTATTTTTTGAATGAATTAATTATTACTTTGCTATTATTTTTGTCTATAATTGAAGGTTACTTATATTTGTAAAGAACAAAACCGATGTCGCACATCACACAAATATAAAAAAAAATATACTTTTTTATTTTAAAATAAAGCTTTTCGAAGTGCTATTGGTAGATAATACTTTACGAATGAATAGTTCAATGGTTCACCTTTTAAGCGATATGAATCGCATGAAAGAAAAAGCTTTCATTAAATAAAAATATTTCAAGCATTATTAAAAGAATGATATGTTTATAAAGTTGTGTATATTGTACATAAAATGTTTATTCATGAATGTTGATTCTTAGTTTATTTTAAATCACGTTTAGTGAACGTCACAGTTTATTCAAATACTTTTAAATAAATTGTGAAAAGGTACATTTTTCTTTACACACAAACCTTGTGCGCATTGTTTTGTGAATGGGAATTTACGCGCAAAAAATTGAAAAGGTCTATAGAAAACTTACACGAACTTTACCAAAAATCCAATCATCATTCATTCGAAATTATTCAATAAAAGAGGATTCTATTGAATTCCGAATTTTTTATGAAAAATATTTTACCGATTGGCAGAAGGATCTGGGCCTAAAAATTGCGTTTGCATATCCTCATATACCCGTCAACATTTTTCCAATCTCAAACGATTGATTGATTCACACGATGTGAAAACAGATTTATGTTCATTCCTACCGAGCAACTTGTATGGAAGAATACCTCCATCAATTTATAATCAAAACTTTACGAAGTTGAATGCTATTTCTTAACATGTGCAAATGAAATCTTGAGTTATCTTATATAATATAATCTAATATTTTTTGATAATTAAATTTTAAGGTTTTATTAATTTTAATATTCAACGAATTATAACATTCAAATAACCATTTTTTCGATTAACGATTAAAATCCTGGTATGTTCCATTGTATATGTTGAAACTTTTCAACCCGAAAAAAATTTTTTTTGTTGTTCCGATAATTCATTTTGACTGAAAACGCTTAGGTAGGCTACAACGGTGGTTCCCACGGAAAATTCCACTGTGGCCGCATCGTCAACATAAATGGTCCTAAGGAATTGCCTGGTGGCTGCACCAAATTTTTGTATTGAGTTTGTTGTGTGTGAGGTATGTCAAATGGACCTTAACATGTTTCTCAAATTATTATTGGTATTAATTGCGTCCGAAATATTTAGTTTTCAGAGTCTTTGTTGACAAATCAAATTGTAAAACCACATTTTGTTCAATATAAATATTTTTTAATATTCTGTCGGTGGCCGCAGCCAAGTGCTCTGGTGGCCGCATGCGGCCACCGTTGCTGCACATGAGAACCACTGGTCTACAAGATTGACGACATCACAAGAATCTTTGCCTTTGGTAGTTTATAGTAATTACTATATTTATATTGGAAACATAGTTAAAATACTTGTTTAATAATAATTGAATGGTTGTTGCTTATAACAAAAAACTTTACCTAACTTTAAGAGAATATATTTATTTATAAAGGAAAAATTATAACTATTCTTCTTGTTTGATTCCGATCATAAGACTTTTTCTATGCCATACCCGCTTCCAATGTAAAGCATAAGAAATCAGTATGATAAAACGACTAGTTATTGGTTAAAATTTTGTTGTAATTACGGCCCCTTTTTAGGATAAATGAATTGAATTTGAATTGTTTGAATTTTGTACTTTTCCATGAGTTTTGTCGCTAACGACCCGGGTTTCGCCTTTCGGCATCTTCAGGCATTCCAAGTGCACGGATGTACTTGAACTGGCAGGAATGCCTGAAGATGCCGAAAGGCGAAACCCGGGTCGTTAGCGACAAAACTTATGGAAAAGTACAAAATTCAAACAATTCAATTTTGATATTGAAATTTCATTAAGGACCCTCAGTCGAAATACTTAATTAAATAAATGAATTGTGTAATCAGTCGAAAACGACGAGCGCCCGATGCTAGTGACCACTCTGCCACGAGACCAGTGTACATATGTATGTACATATATACATGAATTGAGTATTCAAATTGCAAACTCCGATAAATAAGTTTTAAAATTAGATTACAAATCCCTCCTTGAATTATCTGAGTTTCCTCTAGTGGGATACATAGCAAAACAAAAATAATGTAAAAACGTCTTGGAAAAGGGTTTGTATTATATCAAAGTGTTGAAAATACAAAAATACCCTTAGGCCATTTCAGCCACAGGGGAACGTCCTTCTGTAGTGCCAAAATCAAATCACTGCACACCAGAATATCTGATTTCAAATTTATTTAAAAGAAAAATCACCAACAAAGATGTTTTTCAAACGTTGAAGGCATTTTTTTAACACAAAAGAACCAAAGAACATAATGGAAGATTGCCATTAACTGTTAATGAGATGTTTTGTGAATACAATAATAATGCTAAAGTATTTTAATACTTTCGATGGTTTCGGCGGTAACTTTGTGGAAGTTCATTTAAATATAAAATAACTTTGATTATTCCACGTATATCAAAGTTATTTAAAATTGTATACTTTAAAGTATTTTTCTAAGAATATTTTGTTTTCACGATTTTCTATTATAAAGCCCCGTTTTTACTAAGCTTGAAGTCAAATCCATGATTTATTATTGCATTTAACTTTACTACAAACCCATTCAAATTTAGACTTTTGTTTCCCGCGATTAACGTCAGAAATATAGCAAATTCGAGTCCATACACGTTGCACAAAGTCAATTTGTGTGATTTATTTAAATACTATTTAAATTTCAAAACATTTAATCTCAAAAATAGAAACACATGGTAGTTTTAACGGACCAATATGAAATTGAAAGATAAAATTCAAGTATTTGAAATGGAGGTGTCAATAAATTTTCAAAATTAGTCGGTATCCAATTTTACATCCGTGGATCGATTGAGGTTCATGTGAAATTAAAAGTTAAATTATAATTTGATTTAATCTACGTTATATTAAAGGTATCATCTTTTACAAATTTTAATCCTGAAAGATATGGTATATTTCTTTGAAATGAAATAATAAATTACCTTTTAATCCCTTTCAACAAATAACAAAAAAATATTCCAAAATTCTGACAAAACTAGACAAAAAACAAAACTTTTAAAGTTTGATCAAAAGTTCTGGGAACACAAATGTTCAAGCCACCGACAGTTTGACAAAGAAATACTACTTGCGACTTTTTCTCAACTCATTCTCACGCATAGAATATTTGATCATTCTGGTCAAACTTTAAAAAACTTTCATATTTTCATGGCTTTAGTTATTCATTTATCATTTTTGACTCTTTTAAGCATAAAAAAATCTTTGTTTATTACACTGTTAAATATTTTCACGAAGAACTTTAGCTGTCAGCTTAAAACTTAATTAATAATATGAAGTCATCCTATGATTATATTATGAACTATTAAGGACTATATAGAATTTTAGGCTGAATCAGTCAACCAATCAACGAATACAATATAAATTGGAGAAAGGGAACTATAGATTTTAATTTAGGTATGTCATATAATTTTGTAAAATTACACAATAATATTGAAAAATTTAGAAAATTGTGTCATTGTGCATTATAGTGAATATTTGTAGTTATCAATAAAGTGGAGTTCTACAAAATGTATGAACTTCTGGATGGAAAAAATTGATTCTAGGAAACGTCTAGAGATAAGTTACTTCTGACATTGTTAAACGGTTACTTTGTTTAAATTCATTTTAAATATAAAACTAATTTTACAAACTAAGTAATTCCACTGATTGTGTTTTATTTGTTTTGCTTTTTACTAAGCTTTTTCTAATTTAAGTATAAAAGAAGAGTAATTTGGCAAGCATACAACATCACAGTATCCAAACACTCTTATTTTCAGGAAATAATCTTTGATTCATTGAAAGTTATATATTTGGGATATTTTGAATATTTTAATTGGAGATCGAAACTTCTACCACGAAACTGAGTTGTTAAAAAAACAACTGGACTCAGGGTTCAAAATTCATTAAATAAATCATTATAAATGAGTGTGAGAGCTGTGTTTTTTTCAAATATGTAGTACTTTTCCATAAATAATTGAATTTTAATATAAAGATTCCATTTGTTAGAACTGTTGACAAATACATAGTAATACTCGGTACTGATTTGAATCTAATTAGTGTAATACGATTAGTAATTGCCAGTTCAGAGTTAAACTTCTTAGAGAACTGCAAGTGCTTCCATTTCGTTCTCGTGAAAAGCTGGCGATAAAGTGGTATATATAAGTTAAGTCGGTCCAAAGCAAACAGACGGCGCAATTAGGTGGCTGCGAGCTCACTGAATTAACCACTGTTCCACATAACAAGCGTAAACATGACAGTGCGGTGGCTTCTTAAGTTATTGTTTGATGAACTGCATTTACTGTAAATGTACCTCTGATTAAAATTATTCAATCAATGGCTTTAAATGAACAAAAATATTACCTTCATACTTATTAGTATAGGGAATCCATACGTATACTTAAAAAAATTGTGTGATTTTTAATCATCGCCATAATGTACCATATATATATAGTAATAAGCTTGTGAAAATATTTTATTGATTCTGCAAAAGAAATTATTGTTTCCATAATGCTTAACAGACGTCACTATGAGCAGAAAAGTTTTTTCATAAACGATTTTCGCATAATGGTAGTCCGTAGCTGAAATTAATTTTTATAAATAGAATCTTAATTAACATCCTTATTTAGTGATCTTGAGTCTCGAAATTGCTTTAAGTCACCAGTTTCACTCCCAATGTTAATCTTATGTGAGCCTAATGTATATTGTCTGAACAAGAATTAGGCTTAGCAATGATATGGCAAGAATAAGACTAATACTAAGCAGATCTCTACGCTTATAGCGGACATCAGTCCGTCAATCGATTAAAGCTCAATGCATCAAGCAGTCTATACTGGGATTCGAACACACTAACACTGGATCCGAATCCATAAACTTTGACTACTTGGCCACATGTATTAAAATTACCGTAACACAATAGCTAAAGCAAATTTGGAAATCATTTCGGAACATTAGGTAACAATTTATGTTAAAAGAATAAAACCTCTACCATAAACAACCATTTTTTTTGCTTGATACTGCACGAATAAATCTTTAAACAGTTTCTAATATTAACTTAATCAAACAGCTTGGGGGGTAAATATTGAAATTTTCTTTAAGCATTTCATTCAGCAAAAAGATTTTCCATTTATTTTACAATTATATAATTGTGCCTCAAGCTATGTATTAAACTAAGTTCATATGTGAAAATTATTTTATGATAATCATTTACCGTGAAGCTTTTTTTTTTCTTAAATTTGAAAATTTCTTTTATGCTTTTAAACTTTCGAAAAATTTTTATTAATTAAAACTTATAAACCGTCAAAACAGTTGCTTTACCAGTTGATAAGGTTCGTGTATACATGCGACACATGATGGGAATTCTGATGAAACATTAAATTTACCTAGCGTCATTACAGGGGTGTAAAAATACTGGCGTGAAAACTGACGTCCGCTGGTCTGTTAAGTTGTCAATCGATCGGAAGGGTTTAAAGTTAAAGGCTCAAAAATTTGGTACAGCCACTTCACCAAACGATTAAGCCGAATGAAAAAGCTTGTAAAAATTAATAATATGATTTAGTGAACAAAAATATCTTCATCATTTAATTCTTTTTGAGTAGGTAATGTGCCAAATTCTTCTATGCAATTATTTTAATAACCGTTATACTATAAAATGAAGTGAAGCACGAGAATTCTTAATATCTTTGACGACGTTATGGCACCATTAAATAATTTGAAGGGTCATTTTCAGTTCGTAATACCCACCGAATTTATGTGAAATTTTAAAAATTTATTTACCAATATGATAATCGGGGAGTGGAAAAAAGATTAAATAATATGATATTGACGTAGTTCATAAATTTTCAATAACCTGTAAGTATAAGACTTTGAGCGTTCTTTGACAGCGCAGCGGACATACACGTGGTACATAAATGCCGGTGGATTGATTGGCTCAGATAATTGACGAACCCACCTCCACAGTTTTTTATAGTATGAGGCTAACGGCATTTTATAGCACGTTTATCCGCTGCGCTGTACGCTACTCTGTAAAAAACGCTGCCACTCAGGTTGTCAGCGGCAATTTTATGGAAATTCATTTAAAAAACGTTAAATTTGATAACTTCGTTATTTCACGTTTTTTGATTCAAAAAATGAAACGTGTTTTATCACTTTGAAAAACATCTTCAATCTGAGGAGCATAAGGTAAATTTTTTAATATCGTATAAAGATGATTCTAATACCTACATGATCGATTATAAAATTAAGGCTTAAATAAGTGGAAATGGTTAGTCAAAAGACTTAATGATGATGAAATTTTTATTTTTAGCACGTTTCAGTGATTGTTATTCGAGCTTTGTTTGATGTAAACAGTAGTTGTTTAAATTTAAAGCTCAGTTCGTAATTTATAAATTAGATTGTATTTTAAATACCATCGATTTCAAAGAAATGCTTCTCTTTCGTTTCTTTCGTAGCTTAATATTTACAATTTGGTATGTTAACGATCTTCACTGAGCCAGGTAAAGTTCAAAGGTTGAAGTATTCAAAAGTCGAGCTGAATCTTTCACGTGCAAACAGGCTAAGGCTATTTGTCGCGGAGGTAGCTGCGGTATACGTCCCCCTTAGAATAATAAAAACTTGAATAATATCCGCGCTTAGCATTAATTTTCTCGCAGAAGCGTGTTTGTATATTATGAAAGCTTTACACGACGAAAAACACACTGAAAACTTATCCTCGTCAAGCTTATTACATTTCGATTTCGACGCATTGAGTTAATTATGTTTTCTTGTTCATAAGTCATATGATTGAAGGTGTAGGAATATATATTGAAATTGTGAAATTTGCGTTAATTTTGAAATTTAAATATATGTATTTAATGATTTTTTGACGGCAAACATATTTTTTATTTTACATGAAAACCAAATTCATTTGATTCACACTAGAATTAAAGCAACCTCTTCTTATATGAAAAAGTAGAGTTTTATCACGTTTGGCTTTATGGAAATACAATAACTGCCATGAATTAATTATATTTTCACTTTTTTATTCATAGAAATAAATCAATTAGAATTGCTACAGTCATTTTATTATTATACAATACAGAAATTATTTAATCAAGAATTTCGTCTGAAGGTGCTTGATGGAATTTCAATATCAAATTTGAATGGATTGAATTGTATACTTTGTCAGTTCAAGTTAATTCGTGTACTTGCAATGTCTTAAGATGACGAAAGGTGAAACCCAAGTCGTAAGCGACAAAACTCATAATAGAGTACAAAGTACAAACAACTCAATTTTTTTATTAATTAATCAAATTTGATATATATAAATATAACCAATTAAATAAAAACAATTGTATGTGATTTCATCATTCCATAAAAAAACAAATCAATTCACTGTTGATGTCTATGATATCTACATATTTTACATATAATTTACAATGTAAAGTAACGTATTTTTACGCTAAATACGAGCTTTCAAAATGATTTACATCATTTCTTTGTGTTAAACCAACATCCTTTTCAAATAGGATTCTTATCCCGGGGCAAACGAATCGGTAAAGGACGTGACATTTTCGAGCAAACAACTTAACTCCGTTCCAGAAGCAGAGTGTACCCATCTGAGTACTTATTTTAAATCAAATGTTATTTCAACTTAACTAGTTGATTTGGCTCATTTGAATTTCTCAAAAGACAATATTTTCACAATATTTTAAATATTTTTTTTTTTTGACTGAGATCGGTTAGCAGCTGAGGTTTATTTATCTATACAGAATAATTAAATAAATCCTGTTTAATCCTCTCATATAGTATAATGATTTGAGCATATTTGTCAGTGTACTTTTTTTATATTTTGTGGACAATTTTTTTTTAACCATGTCCGCCCCCAACTTGGAGCATATGGACTCCTCGTGGAGTTTATCTCAACATATTTTTTTCTACGAGAACTGTTTGTTACTCAGTTGCTCAACCTCTCTTCTACGAGGAGAGTAGGGATGGAAAGGATACGAGGACTAGGACAGGACTAGTGGTTAGCTAATCGCTGTCACCATGCGTTGCTCTTTGGGATAGGAAAGGTGGAAAGAGATTTTTAACAACCCAAACACCCATTGACTCTGAGCAAAATCGATTTATCGTCTGAAAAAATCTGCTCGTACGGGGAATCGAACCCGGGCGGTCCGACATGGTATCCAACGGCGTTACATTTTTAATGCAGTGTATCTTAGAATAATATGTTTCTGTTATTATGATTAAAATAAAAACATATACGTGACGGGGAAAACGAAATTTTTCGAAACTATTCACCATAGAAAGAAAGTTTTTTTAATATTGAAAAATATTAAATAAAGGTGGGTTTTGTTTAAGTATATTTTTAATTTTAAATACATCCATTAAATAAATTCAGCACTGTCCAGCTTGATTTGCAAGCCAATTGCGGCTCTTAATAGCATTAACTATATACGAATACCTTTATTCTAGTATATACATATCATAGGTAAGAGATAAACACACGTTAATAACCTACATTAGTGTTACATAGTCATCCGTATTTTTATAATTATTTTTGTATACCTAGAACTTTTTTACCATGCAGTTTTTAGGTTTTTAGGTACTAGCATGTACTAAAATATCATAAATGAAAAAAAAAACGATTAATCGTAATGCTATAAAATAATAATTTGATTGAATTTTTTTGACCAAAAAAATACCTTAAATTTAAAGTGAACAGGACTTTGAAAAATAAAAGAAAACCGTTAAAAAAACGACTTTCTGCGAAGTGCTTAAGTCCCTTAGTCCTTAAGGCGATGGAAAAAGTAGTTCACTTTTCTTATTCAAGCTTTAAAAACGTTTGCTGGAAAATTAAACTATTCTGCAAACAAAGAGTGTCGCCTGCATTAAACTATGATTTTTCAGCAAAAAAACTGCTTACAAGAGATAGTGAAAAATAAAACAAAACTTAAGAGTGATTTACGTTCTATGACTTCTCTTTGTTAAAAAATTGTTATTGGCGAAGTTAGTAACAATTCGAAGCAATTTATGGAAATTGCTTGGCTCAGAAAGCTTTATAATATCATCTGCTTTCCTAAATTAAGGAAGAAGGAAACATTATATTGTTCTTTATTTTAAAAATGATTTGCAATCGCTTTTGGTGAGTCTGTCTTGTGATCAAAGATCGGATCACTATAATTTTACCGCTAAGCGACGTATCGTATTTTAATAAAAAAAATTGGGTACATTACATTACTTGATGTTTCAGTTTATCCGTGATGTTTTCATCAATTTCTACTAACTTAAATCATTAATTTTCCGAAATAAAGATAATGTGTATGTGGTAAGCTCACTTTTTTGTCATTCATCATTTTATTGTTTAATATTAATATCCTTCCTCATATAATTCAAGTAGAGGCAATAACTATCATATGAATGAATAAGTGATCTGTTCTTGAATCTGGAAATTTAATTTTTTATTTACGTAAGTATTCCTTAAATTATTATTGTGTTTACTTTTCTCCTTGCAGACTTTGGCAGCATTTAAAAAAAATGATTTATCGTTGGATTTTGACCGTTGAAGGCATATTTAAATGCACCTGATCGTTTAAACTTACAACCTTCATGAAAAATAATTATAATCATTTTTTTACCGTAGTACCTACTTTATTTTACTGTAAATATCTTTCTTACTTGTCTAATTAAAAGAAGGAAGATAAAATTACAAGTGTATTTACAAAATAAATACTACTATCTACTTCACAGCATGTAATCAATATATTCGTTTCCGGTCCTGTAGCTAAGTGCTCAGCAATTAAGTTAGTTCGGTACGTTTTTGCATGTTTATATTTCAATCGATGTCTACGATATTGACATTTCTCTGCACCTTAGCTCCAACCCATATGAAGTGATGTCAGTTCTTTCCCGTTTTCAGATTTACTATTTTTTGCTCGGAAAGAGAAGTTCAATAAGGATTAGAATTACTTAATTTTTCAAAATATCTTATGAGAATTCAAATAAAGTTTCAACAATGATAACAGGAATATTTTAGTGTGAAAACTACTTTTTTCCATTTATCGACCACTACAAGAGTCGCATTTTTTTTATTCAAAATGCAATACTGTTAAATTAAGACTTTTTTATCGACTGGAAAAAGGCAAAAGTACGTAATCCTTAGTTATTTCAATACAGCCTTCTTCGATAGTCTCAATGTACACATTCTATCAAAAGACTGTAAACTGCAAACGCCCAATAAGTATCTAGTAGAAGTTTTTCAGAATGCATCATTTATTAGTTTCAAAAAGCACTAAGAAATAAATATTAAATTAATTTATGTAATTTTGCTGCATTAGCTGCTGGTTTCACAAAATTTTCTTTCCGGAATTATGTAAAGATCTTAGATCCAAAGAAATTATAATTATTTTTTATATTTTTTATGATTAAATTATTATAACGTATATAATTATAACTCATCAAAAGTATTTCAAGTCAATCCATCAAAAAAAAAGTGACAATATAAATGAGTGAGTGAAGTGAGAAGTCAAACCTAAAATAAATTCCTCATCGCAAAATATCCGGTGATTTCTCAGTTTTAACGCTTTGGAACTTAGGTATTGATTTGTTCTGTTTGTTACGCCCTTTGTGTCTTTCTACAGTAGATATTGTAAGCTAAAAATTGTATATAGAATTAATTGCCTAGTCGCTTTGTGTGAAAGCCATACATAAATTTCATTCGGATAACAACAATTTTTAGTCACCTTATCATCAGCAGATCAATATTTATTCAACATAAATATAATATTAAAATAGGTTAAAGCGAACATTTCCCACCGTGCCAACACATCCGGCGGAAGCAGAGTACGTGCGGCAATATTAAATTATTTACCGACCTCCCCTACTTTACTGGCAAACGCCGACAGTGGCCTCACATAACAAGCGATCTAACACGTGTATTGTCGCATCCGAATGCACCGATTTCGGACTCGGCTCCGGTATTCTCCCGTCGCCAGCACCCGCAAATCTTGCACTGCCCGATTCCACAAATCTTCCGGACCCGGTCCAGGCCATAAATATGCAACGGATGGCTGGGCCCCCTTGACTCATTGCTTTCTCGAAACCCGCTGCCCGATGCGCCGATTGCGATGTTTGCATTCGCGTTTTACCAGCACATACCCATCACTTTTGTCTGAAGCAGAATTGCATCCGTATAAGATTAATCGACCAAAGCTTGCAGGCAGTTTCGAAATGCTCTATTTATTTGTCAATTTGATGAAAACAAATCATATTAAAAATGTAATTACAAATGTCGGAATAATATAAAAAAGCGATGCATTCTGATAAATATCAATTCATCTGAAAGTGCTTACTCGCTCAACGAAATTGGTCGTAGTTAAATAATGAAAGACATAAAAAAGTAACAGTGATTTGTTGTGTATTTTAAAAAATATTTAAATATACAGTAAACGCAAGTTTTTTGATGGATTCGGTAGTTACTTTATAAAAAAACTATTTTCAATATACCTATTTCAATTAAAGATAAGCTCCGTTGGTATTATTATGTCATTTTAATTCTTTTAAATATCTGTTTGATACTTGGACCTTTTGGTCATAAGTGGGAAAGCATCAATGATCTTTTCACCTCTTTCGCCTTTGAATGATATTCATAGTTAATTTACATGTCCTTCCCATAGTGACTAACAAGAGGGTGCTTTAGTGGTAAACAATCCACGGTAAAGCCAGTTCAAGAAGTAAGCTTATGCATTTATATGTGTAATATATACTATGCATATAATTTCCCGTATATCATACCCATACATACACACATGTAAATATATAGATACATTATTAACACACAAGCATGCGTCTATACAGCACACTAAGAAGTACATTTTAAACCATTTTCGTAATGCGAGAGGATTTATTGCTTGATTGTTTAGTTAGTTAATTTTACAAATTATGGTGAACCGTCGTAGACGATATCAGACTTTTAGAATTTCTTAACTTTACATGATATTCCAAATGTCAGATGATTCTAATTGGTCTGATTGTGCTAGCGTTTTTTAACAATTATAAATAAAAATGAAGAAAACGAACTGTATGTGAATTTAAATCAATTGTATCAAATTTAAACATGTTATGTAAACGTGAAAACAAAAATAGCGTTTTACAGCAAAATCTTTCAATTTGAAAATACAAATACAATGGACTACATTCGTTTATAAAGTGCCAATTAAACAATTGTGAATGCAAGGATCGTTACTGGCTTACCAAAACTGTTTTTAGCTTCATAAATTAAAATTGTTGAATTCGTGAGACAAAACTTTTGTTTTATTGTAATCTAAATAATTTCATTCAACTAAAATTGGTTTGCAAAGAGCGTGAGGTTTGAACGGATTCGCAATATTCTGTATTGTGTTCGTTACAGATTTTATTAATTGTCTGGTTAAATGTTTTGCTATGAAGTGTATTTACGCTTATGATATATTTTATATAATTAAAAATAATTTCAACGATTGTTGATTAACCCTTTTTACTTATTAATTTCACAAAATAAAACATATAATTTACTGGAATATTGTAATGATAATAACATCGTCTTCACTTGCGATACAAGTAAGTAATATTTCATTTAATAAAATTTTCGATAAAAATACCAAAGATCATTGTATAAGAAGTTGTTCATTTTTATGAAGACAATTCAATAACACTAACCAGTAAACTATTAAATTCAGGAACTGATGATGAAAAATATGTTAAGACTGAGAAGCTGAAACTCTTCTAAATGTAAGTTTTTTTTATAATGCTTTGTAGGTGAATTTAAAAATGTCTACATTTTAATTATATAAGCTTTCATTGATCTGTCTATCTTTATCGCAACCGACACACACTTTCTATTTCAACGCATGCACAGAGATAAATTGTATGTTTGAGCATTAATTTTTAGTACATCATTTTTTCCATACATTCGCATTGTTGGAATCAAACATGTTGATTGAATGATGACAAGTGATTCCGACATCTGGTGGCTATAGTATACAATATTTATATAACTTGATTTAATAAATATTGTTTTTACATTAATAGGGCAAAATATTTAGTTAATAAAGATGAAAACTTTAATAAAGAGGTTTATTTTCAGAGGAAATATCATCTCTCCACTTCACTGTAATTTATTGTTAAACGCAAGCCAAGTGCTATAAGTCAACAGAGGAGACAACCTACAGAAACTTTTTTAATGGATGTTCTGAAAATTTCAGTTTTTAACTTTTCCAGTTGTACAAATTGAAAAAGCTTAAGTGTGCAATGGGCTCACCTCTAATAACACGGTTAAAATTTATATTTTAATCTGTTATAAAGATGTCTAAAAATTTAAAAAATTGATACTTCCGATAACTGTAATCAAGTTAAAACCAGGGCTGTGGAGTTGTTGAAAAATGAATACGACTCCGATTCCGATTCCGGCTCCAGCATTTACCAAAAACATGTCTCCAACTACGACTCCGACTCCAACATTGACCAAAAACACGACTCCGACTCCGACTAAAAGAAAAATAGTTTCGTCACTAATTTTCCATTATTTTTTTTTTTGAAAAGTAAAAAAAAATATTTGGCATTACAGCTTACGCCAATGCGCCAAATATTCTTAATTGTGAAAGTCATACCAGATTAACTTGATGATAAGTAATGAATCAGTTGTTCACAAAATCAACGATAAGTAACATACACCCAGCCCAAGATCTCTTTTTTTCAATTGAAAAAATCTGACCTTGCCGGGAATTAAACCCGGGTCTCCAGATCGCTAGGAAAAAGCACTTGCCACTAGACCACAGGAACCGACTTATGTGTATTCAATTAAATATCAACCAACCAATCCGGCGAATAGCCAAATTTTACATATTCTCTGCAAAAATAAAAAAGTTCAATCTTTTGATAAATTCCGACTCCGAGATCGACTCCAGCTAAAACGCTGCGACGACTCCGACTCCAACTCTACAGCCCTAGCTAAAACAAATTAATTGTTAATTTTAGGCACATGGAATAGCATGCATTTATTTTAAGAAATTAATATTCAATGGCGAGCATTATTAATAAAATACATACCTTATTCACTTTGATAACTGATAAATGGTTACAAAGATCACTCTTAACATTATTTTTAATTTATCGAACGACTAAAATCTGAAAATGGTGAAGCGTAAATTTATATAAACAAAATCGAGGTATTAAGAAGTAGCGGTATTCAAAAAAAGTTGAAAATTTGGAAAAGTTTTGTGTGGAATCGAGTGTAAAAAAACATGTATATAATGAATATTAAAATAGATTTTTATTCATTGAACATTATTATTTTCAACAAAAAATAAAAATAATAGTGAACATGGAATATAAGACAAATAATTTGTTCTTATTGCCTGATTCGGGTATTCGAATATAAATAAATTCAGACAATGCTTGTTATTTGACGACATCTATGCGTTAAAATGAAGTGTGTGTGTTACACAACCATTTGTATGTGTACAAGGGTGTAATTTGCCGACTAGATTGATGACTGCAGTAAGCTATTAGGAGAGATTCGATGCTAAAAGAGCGATCGCGTGAGGGAATGGCGAGACAGTTTCAACATCATAACGAATAAAATATTTTATATTACACAAAAGTGGTCTGTCAAATGATATAGAAACGAAAACATAAATGATAAAATAATATTTTTTTATCTTATATATTACGGCATAATATTTGAAAAAAACTATGATTTTGTGTAGATTTGATGGTATATTTAGAGCTCCAACTTGGGAGAGCGATGCAATTTTAGCAAGAATAATAAATTTCAGTCACTGTGGTTTAGCGGTGAGAACTTTCATTTAGTAGCCAGGTAGGCCCGGGTTCAAGTCTCATCAAAGTCAATAACACAGGATTTGAGATCTCGGACATAGGTGAATGTGATGTCGTTTCTCCTTGAGTCGATCTAGAGTGAGATATTGTCTTGTTTGTTTGTCAATTTTCAATATAAAATTTAAAATAACTTTGATTATTCCACGTATTGTGCTACTAACTGTGACACGTGTTTCGCCTCTTTCAGAGGCATCTTCAGACTTTCTATCGCAAAGTTTGCTTAAGTATGAAATTACAAAATGGATTTCGGGTTTTTTTTCCTTCTAAAGGAAGCAAGGAAGGGGTGATAGAATCGAAACAATGTAATCAGATAATGATACTAATGAGGTGCAATCAATCAGATTGGGATTTTTTGAAAGAGGCAAAACACGTGTCACAGTTAGTAGCACAATACGTGGAATAATCAAAGTTATTTTAAATTTTATATTAAAATGAACTTCCACAAAGTTACCGCCGAAACCATCAAAAGTTCATTTTCTACATTATTTTCGCAATAGTTTTCGATATTGTTCTTAAAAATTCGAAAATATAATATATGATTGAAAATTATCAATGCTCCTTCGAACATCTTTCCATCTTAAATGAGATAAGGGTTGTGGCCCTTTGATTTTACTACTCGACCTCATCAACGTTTTTATTGTTTGATTGAACTTTTTTTGATTGCTATTCTAAAGTTCTTAATATATTCAATATATACTACGGATTAACTAGTTGCTCAGTTTAGTTTCAGTAATACAATATTCATAAAAGGTAAATCCTAAATCAAAATTATCCATTATTTTTAAATAAATGTACAAATCGAGAAAAATGGTTATATTGTTGTTAATTGATATACTTACATTAGTAGTTATAGTAGTATTAGTAGTTGTCAAAAGTTGTAATAGAATTAATCAATCGTTTAGTTAAGAAAAAATGCATTTAAATAGTTATTTTAGTAGTTGTCAAAATGACATAATAATTTTTTGTATTTTTTTAAAAAAATTAATCAATCGTTTAGTTAATAAAAAATGCATTTAAATAGTTAAGCCCAAGATCTTTTTTTTTTCAATTGAAAAACATAAATATAGGACAAAGTATACAAACATGACATAATATATAAACTAAATAACAGATAACAGTACCGTATTCACTAAAACATCCTGCCAATTACTAAAAAATAACCGAATCCTTAAGTACCTTGAATTCTTTGTCCACCGGATTATCAAAATACAATGATCTAAAATACAAAATTAAATATTATACATAGACACATTATTTACAAAATCCTTGTTTCACTCAGATGCACATACGTAACTAAGCATTCTAAATTCTTGAGTTCTAGATTAACTTAATGCTATTTGAACTTTCAACTCATTTCGAAATCAGTTGCAAAGACGGTACTAGAGAGGTTCAAGCAATAAAGAGAACCATTGTATAAAAAAATCATTCACATTAGGAATGCGTTCTAGAAAGCCAGCAATTGATTTAATACCTTTCAGTAGCACACTATGCATATTTAACATTGTGGCGTGGGGGTTACTTTATCAAAGATCTTAGCGAACAGTTTCATTGCTTATAATTGTAAACTATTTCAATTTTTTATTATTTGATTGATGATCTAAGGGTTCTTTTTTGCGTAAAGCTAGGATAAATATTTTTACTGTCCATGCTTGCTAGAATGTCAAATACATATTCTTCAGATAAGAAAATCTATCATCTTTAAATGAAGCATTATCAAATGATGAAAAAATAATCCAACGAGAATATTTTTATGAAACGCGCTGATAATTTTAATTTTAATAGTAGAATGGAATGAATTTATGAATAGTACACACAGTAAAAGACAAAAATGATATTGAGACGTTAAATTTAAAGAAAACAAGTTTCATCATTCTTTTTTCTTTTTCATAAGACTAAGGGTTAAAATTTGGAAGCATAATCAATTTTACAAATGGTTATATTTCAGGAATGGAAGATTTTTTTCAAAAATATTTTAGCTGCTTTAATGACTTATATTTTGCTGTCTATAAATCTTTATATTGAAACAGAAATAAGACAAAATTATATTTAACTTAAAAGATAGTTTTTATTTTCAGTAGGCACGGGTAATTTTCTATCAAGTCAATATTATTTCAACGATAAACACGATAAGAGATTCCAGTGAATATACAAGTTTTTGTGAAGGAAAATGTCCGGGAACACTGAATGATAATTCATTCCATGAAAATATGAGAGAATGTCTATATTAAAAAAGTTATTCGTTTTTTTATTTACTTTGGCTTTTAAAATCGTAAGTCTTTAAATTGAAAACAAAAATTAATATAACTTTGTGAGTTTCAGGTGAATGATACGATAAAAAGAAAACCAATTTAAAAATCGTATGCCCAAAAAAACGACAGAATTCTTCAGAAAGTATTATTTCAAAAGAAGAAAATAGGCGGACAAATAGGAGCCCTACGTTTTAACTTCAATGTTTTTTGAAAAAATAAATATTATCTAATAGTATTTCATAAAATAAATGCCTATTATAACTTCTTGATATAGCACACAAAAAAAATGATAACAAGGCGACTTGTTCATGACGTATAACGTTGACGATGTGTATTACGTATTACGTTGACACTTATAAATGGATTGAAAAACAAAGCTTTTCAAACAATTAATTAAAATTAGTTTTTTGGGATAGAAAAACTTTCAATTAACTCAAGAATAAGTATGTATGTTTATAGTACTAAAAAGGTTTCTTAACAATTTATCAATATGATTTAACAGCAATAATACAATATGCTTTTGATTCCAGAAAAAAAATTATTAAAATTAATGTTTAAAATCATTTTTTGATTTAAAAAATATATATTTTACTTCGAGAAAACAATGCTAAAAGTGTTGGTTATGTCTGGTTATAGCTGTAAGTAGGTGTGGTGTACTCTACTCATTTACTTATTTTGAAATTTATAATTAGTAGAATAATACAAGACTGTGTCAAATAATATGACCTAAACTAAACGAACGTGCAAACTTACGTTATAATATATAATGTGCATTGTACTCATGTTTTCTCAAGTTAAACAATAATTTTAAGAACACCGGATAACTAGGTATGACCATGATATTAAAATCATATGGCTTGTGATGGATTGAAATAGAAATAGAATGATTTCAAACTAGATTTTCAATATTTTAGAACAAATTTTCAACAATTTTTATGAGATAGTTTTTTTTTCATTAAAACTAGGTATATTAAAACATTTTTGCTGATTAGATAGATGTTAGTAGTTTTCTTATTATTTAATTAAAATCAAGTCAATGATTTTATTTACACACATATAGCTGTGTGCCTACGTCACATTTTTGCCATTCTGAAGTCCGCTGATATTAAAACATATTACGAGTACATTTTATAAACTCAATTTAAATCAATTTATGAATTTGTGTCTAAAAGCATGGAGTTTGTAATCTAAAAATTTCTCTTTTACCGCCAGATTCTAAAAATATAACAAAAACAGTTTTTTCATGGTAAAATATACCTATAAATAAAATTCTGTTCAATTTATGTTACAAAGTTTTATAATTACAACGATCCAATATTCATAATTTTATTTTGCTCGTTATCATAGTGGAAGTTTGAGTTAAAGCAATTGATATTAATTTATGTGCTTATGCTAAAACCAAAATAGGTGATTAACTGAAACAACATGACTAATGCCTTGGGCACTAACTAAAATGACATTTTCATAAATCTGAACTGTTCAGTTGATTATAACGAAAATTCAATTATGTACTTATTGAGAACATTTTTTGTCCACAGGATTTGAATTTATTTGTTGCTTTTTTATATAGAAATAAGCTATAGATTCAAATGTCAGATAGGTAGCTGTTGCCAAATTAAAGATACAAAATTCATACATTATATTTTATAGGGTACTTCAATTATAATGATATTGAACAATGTGTATCATTATTTTAACATGGTATTATTATTTTGCCGTGACAAAAAACCATTTAGTTCAAATCAGCGTGCTAATTGTTTACTGTATGATTTATTTATATATGTAAGTATATTTATTTCTAAAATCATAATCCATGTCTGCTATAATTTTATGGCTTCATAAAAGAGTTTTAAAAAATATTGTTTATATGATGAGTATAAAATCACTGAAAATCTTAATTCAGAGTATGGAAGAAAATTTGTGTAAATTTTTGACTTTGTGTAGAAAAGTCAGTCAAAGACTTTCTTTGAATGGCAAAGACGTTGAATACCTAGAGTAGAGCTGCAGTGAAGCTGCAATGAAAAGTTGCAAAATAAACTGGACTGTAAAAGATCGAAGAAAAAGTAACAGATAGTTAATACTTAGGTAAATTTACTTATTCCAACAGTGGCAAAAATTTGTGAAACAATCGCAAATATTGATTTGATTTCCGGTTATTTGATTTGAGAAAATAAAATATCGTCTCGTGATCGACAAATGCTTATGAAAGCTTTTTGTTTATAACTTTGACAATGGGATAGATTTTAATTGAATTAGTCATCACGGTTCAGTTCGTTAGCATTATTAATCCACTGGGTTGTATTCCGGTAATGTGCTGTGTGCCGGAACAAAAGTTTGAAAGCAAGCCAAGCATCGACAAGGAAAAGCCTTACCCGAATCTATAGAAACCCATGCGGCAGTACGTTAATGCGATTTTAATCGATATTAATGCACATCTTTACAGCGCTCGCTGTAAAATGATAACGCTTGCTTTGAAATTTAAAGTGGCCCACTTTTAAAATATGGAATAGAGCTCATTTGCATATTTCCTACTAAGAGTTTTAATTCATGGTAATTTTGATTGCCATATTACGAAAAGACATTAGTAAAAAAGCCGCTTTATTTAACGAAAAAATTGGTTGAAATTATTATACATTCTGCTATCTTTTATTTAAATATGCATTCTACTAAAACATGTATTGCGTATATATTGCTCCGTAGGCGAGTGGGAGAAATCGCACTAAAACTGATTATCTTATATATAAAACCGAAAGTTGCCATAAAAACGAATATGAAAGAAAATATGTTTGAATTTTTATCGACGAAGACATTTAGTCAAAATGTAATAAATTAGTCTTCTACTGAACTTAACCCGGCTTTTATTAATAAAATAATGTTTATTATTTACGTGAAGGTTTGACATTTCTTTGACAGCAAATAAGATTTTTTCCTTGAATTTGGACATTTTAATGGGCGAGAATGGGGCGGGGCTGTCATCAAATTAAATAAAGTTTGTGATATTATTTTAACTCTATTTTGGATGTTAGATTTTGTGATATAATTATGTCGAATGATATAACATTAAATAATTATTGGTCGCTTAGTCCGAGCGACGCCGGGTAGTAATACTAGTATTATATATATGTAAGTGCATTCTTTTCGAATCATAAATCAAAATTTTCTAATTTAATTTATTATACGACAGTGATAATTGATTTTCACACATATGAGTATGTTTTCTTGATTCCTTAACATAATTTAAAATCCCTTTTCATGGAAAATTCAATAATAATTAAGTCAACACGAAAAACCTTTCAACATACGATGCACCCCCATTTTGATTTGAGACATACAGAGAAGAAAGATTGCGATAAAACCTATCATGGAGCAATTCAGCATAAAGTATTTAAAGATAGCTGGCTGTAAGCTTTAAATCAAGTTGTCATTGACGAAAGGAATACTAACAATATCTTACGCCATACTACAGATGCTGGAATAGAACTATAATCCAGTTTGTCTCTTGTTCCGATCAAATAGATCCGATCATGATAGAAAGCTGCATCGAATATATTTAACGAAGCGACATGGCGTTGGAATGAAGCAATGTATACTGGTCATTTTATTCGAATAAGAAAAGGTAATGCCAAAGAGTGATACAAAATAGGTTTGGATAATCGATCAACTTCTGGTCTGTTTTTAACGATAGATTGTGTGAGTAAAAAGATTAGAAAACTTTAACGTCTTTAAATACAGATGCGAAATTTGTCTATCAATCGCAAAAAAACGTCCATACTCATATTGCATTACATCACACATACGTTTTTTTCAACCTGATAACTTTAAGGATAGTTGTAACTATATCGATTCAGGAGCTCGAAAGATGTTGAAAATCATGTGCATTCTTAGAACGTGAAGCTTGAATTTTGTTTTAGGTATTTAGACAGTTTTGCGGCTTTTGGTTATAATCCACGTAAGTCAAATATGGATTCAAAAACATAATCAATTAAGCTTAGAATCAAATACATTGGGATCGGTTCAAATCAATTATTACGGCAGGAACTAGACTATAACTGGACTTATTGAAAAAAATGAATTAATTATAACATATTTTAAGATATCTAGGATGCTTGATGTAGTTAAATATCGTATTTGAATCTTTGAAATGTTGCAAACATCAACAAATTTTGTTACTGAAGATCAGCATTTCGCCTTTCAGCATCTTCAGGTATTTAATTACAAGGGTCAACTCAAATTGACTACAAGCTCTTAACTTACTATGAGAATGCGTTCATATGTATATGCACTAGAATATCCCAAGGTGCCGAAAAAAAAGCCAGGGTGGTTATAGACAAGGCATTTGAATATGTAAATTTAGATTTTTCAAAACATAAAATAGTGAATATTGTTACTTTACCGATAATAACGTCCTAAGCTCCACATCAAACCCATATATACGACGACTTTTTACACTTTTCTTAGTGGTCATTCTGCATACAACTTGATTCTACAATTACCCTAATGTTTTTTTAGCATTCCGAGTGTACATCATTCAATTGAAAAACTGAGAAGATGCAATTTTGTATGTATTCTGGAAATATACGATTTGAAGTTTGTCAACTTAAAATTGAATTCAATACACTAACTAGTAGTTTTGAAGTGGTATTACAGATTCATTCAAAACTGTTTTTGAGGTCGGATTCTTAATTTATGGCATTCTAAGCGTTGTCACAGTCACACCGAAAACAAGGGAATTGTTTCAAATTTTAAAATAAAAAATATGAAAATGTTTTCGCATTGATTTTTTACTTTTAATTTTATCAGTACAATTAGATATTAGGTATCAGTACAGAACATGATTATGATTATTGACGACAAATTGAAATATTTAACAATAAAGCATTTGGTGAGATTATTGAATGATAATGAATCGGAGTAGGTAAAGTTATAAATGATTAGTTTCATTCTTTTTCTTCATAAAAATCATACATAGGGATAATTACAATTGAATTATTTTTTATTAAAAATGCGTTTGCATTGCGCAGTATTGATGTAATCCTTTTGAGTTCAGTTGAAATGATCCGTATATTCTAACGAAGTATTTACCCAGAGTTCAGGTATTCAGAAAGGTAATGATTACCATTTCCAAAAAAGCAGCAGATGCAAATAAATGCAAACAAGAGCGGCGTCGCTCAAGGCAAAATAAACAACAGTGAATGACCAAAAATGTTTTTCATTTCACGGCACAGATGTTTCACAATCTAGAACAAGGGCATTTAAATATTCAATATAGGAAGAAACAGGCAAGGTTTTTTTTTGAAGTAATAATCTACGGAAAACTTTTATTAACATTTCGTAAGTTTTGTTATAAATTATAGGAAATTGTATAACAGCATTACGTTCTTGAGTGATTTAACAAAGGAAAACATTCAAAGAATTTTTTGAATATTTGTATCATTAAATTAATCATTTTTTTTGTTCCGATTCCACATATTTTAAAATGATAAGCAACATTGTTGTACATTGCGATCATCACAGCATCATAAGAAGAGGTGGAATAATAAGTACAATTATTGTGTTTCTTTTTAAGTATAATATTATATAATGCCTTTCAACCGAGAATTATTGACACTTGAAACTTTAATAGAAAATAATTATGTTTGTATGAATTAACGTTTGTTTACTTCTTCATTTAAACAATTATTAAAGTTTGAATATAATTTTTAAAGATGACAAAATGGTATGAACTTAACGACAGTCTTGTATAGACTGTGTGACATGCTTAAAAGTGATTGAAACTCGAGGAATCATTCACAATGAGCTACAAAACCATTGCATACTATGAATCTTTCGTTTGTTTCGTGATTAATGATTTATTATTGTATTTTTAAAATACGCATTTCTTGTGCTGCATCTACTCCCTATGAGGATATTACTCACGTGGTAGCGGCATGACTCATCGAGGAACCCTTGTCACTCACATTTTTTATTTTTTTTCAGTTCATACCGACATTCAGCCATATTCATTACTGACATTCATACATGACAAGTGACGGAATTTCGCTGATTGGATGGAAAATTCATTGAGCTGGAGGATATAACGTGTCATCTTTAATTATACAGAACATTACTCCATATCTGAATTCTTCATAAAGTTTCTGATTTAAGAAAACTGCAATATATCAAATGCGTATAAAAAAATACTTCTATATGTTTATTTTCATGATTTGCCACCACAAAGAGCACCAGTTGGAAGAATGGTAACGAACTTAAAACAAGCCCAGTTGCGTATATCAGAGAAGCCTAATGTTGTTCTCACAATTGATAGATGATTGAAGTGCACTGTCATCTTTCAGTCATTTTATGGTTCCTAGATGCGTCTGACGATTTCTTTAAAACGAGTGAATGAATAAACTTTACCTCCCATTGATTTTTGAAGTAGATGTGAAGCTGAAAAAAGGCCACGTCAATGGTTTCTTAGAATACCCACATTCAGTATTTAGTCAGTGAAATTTTGACATTTATTTTCAAACATAAATGACATATGAAAGCAACTGTTCATAAAATGTTTTGGTGAAGTTTAGTATTATATTTGCATCACATTCTCCACACACCTTTAGACGAAGCTTTTGAAAGCAAGTAACGTGATGTTTGCGTTTATAATAAAGGTTTATTTAAAAACTTTTCACCACTCAGCATTTAAATTTAAACGCATGTAAATGTTCCTTTAGCATTAAAAATAAGTAACACACTGCTTGTTTCAGCACGTAATATGAATGGTAAAGACGTGTTTTTTTACATTTGAAACATATGTACGTGAAAAAATTGTTTTCAACAGTAACGAGTGGATCAGTAATTAATTTTAATACGTGTAAGAGAAACTGTTTGTGCTTGATCAAATTTGATAAACTTTTAATATAAATGTAATATACCAGATGAAAAAGGTGGATAATTATCATAGTTAATTATTCACGTGCTACAAATAGCCCTAAGTCATGTATTCATGATGTTTGATAAGAAGCCTTGATAGAACCTTGTTCGTTTTCAATTTGGATCATAATTATGAATTCAATAGGAGCCAATATTCCAAAAAAGTTTGTCAAGAACAGGTTGCTCAATATTTTTCCTGGAACAAATCAGCAAAACAGAGATGCGACTAGGTAAAAATAAGATGATAACAAAGGTTAGAATTGAGTAAGAGCGATGAAAAATTATTTATGTTTAATGGCTTTTAAATAGAAATCCATAATTTTACCAAACTCGAGTCCTTCATGAAATCTCAAGTACACTGATCAACGAACCAATACACCGGTAAAACTAAATGAATTGTTTTTCTTTACAAAACATGTCACATTAAGAACCTTGTGTTGAGTTTGCCAGCTATATCCACAAAAAGATAGTCTACACTATATCGCCAGCTTATTATACTGGATAAAGTTAGAAAAACAGCGAAATATAATAAAACTGATGGAAAAAATCAAATAAAACCATTTTGGTAAGTGGGCGAAGTAGAGCCAATATTTTCGTAGCTAGAAAATTGTTGTTTTGAAAAGTATATTTCCGTCAGCGAATTCTCAACGGTTGATTAATTTACTGCCATTTATAAAGAAACATCCGCGAACTCAAGAACTGATATTTATTATGAAGAATTTTTTTATACCCTTTTCTCATACGATGTATACATTTTTTCTGTCGGAAGTTTGAAATCATATTTCCAGCTGTTGTCAGAGCACACTGCGGTGCAAGTTTCGTGCTAACAAAAATTTAAGCTTTATCCGGCTTACGTTACATTTTGTCCAAATGAGTAAATTCACCTGCATTGTGCGGCTTTACTTTACGATAGGTGAAGAATAAAAACATCCCTGGTTCGGATCAGCACTTTAGGTTTTCTCCTGGAGATGGTGTTGGCAGACAAACGAGATTGTTAGCCGAGACACAAACCTTAAGACGGGCAGTCGTTAATCACGCGTCTGCGGGCAAGAGGGGCGCTGATAATAGAGTGACTTATTTTTCTTACCGAAACGAAGAAATTTAAGAAGAAAATTGGTGAGCAAAGAGGAAACTGCGACTGGGACTGATTAAAACATCGTTTGTTGGAGCGAGCTAAAAAAACATGGTTAGTAAGAGCTATGGCGAAAGCTTTGCTTAATCTTTTACTGATAGAAGTTTACCTATGATAGGGATAAAAATAGTATTTCGAACGTTGATCAATTGATACATTAACCAAAATAGCTACAATAGTATCTCATATCAAAAGCATTAGCTATTTGTATTAAAATATATGAACGTATTTTTGAAGGCTAATTAAAGATTAAGTTTGTATTGTTAGCTAATATTTATACACAGATTGTTTTTTAGCTAGAGTTTTCATTTTTTTGTAATATCATATATAACGAATATCTAAAAAAATATTTTTTTGAAGTTAAAGAACTTAAAAATAAGTATTGTCATAGTACAAAAAAATACAAATGTTTTCATGAATGGCCATTACTTTTTTCGTTTGCCTATATAAATATAATCAAATAAATGAATGTCCCTTATCGTTGCGATATGAAATTAATGTCAGTATTAGAAGAATTTTCAAATTTTCATGAAACATAATGGGATACCATATTCTTTAGATTAATCAAGGAACGGATTGAGACGCCATCCGGCGTGTTAAAGTATTAAAAAACGGACTGATGGCAGCCCTCGTTGTGGGTCATTACAACATTTTATCATAAATATCATAAATAAAGCAGAAATGTTTTTATGGTGTCAGTAGTTTTTGTAAATTTTAATTATCAATATAAAGGTTTTTTTATACCACTCATGCAAGTACTCGCTTCTTTGAAAGGCATTTGCATCTGTAGCCTAAATTAATTTTTCAATTATACCATAAATATTTTTACTTAATAAATTAATAGCAAGAAAATAGTGGTGCAATGAAAAAGAAAGATATAATGACCACACAAGAAAGGAAATATGTGCTTGCATGTCGAAACACTGCTTATTCAAATCATCGATAAAATTAAGCTTTCCATATTTCCAAAATGTTAAAAGTACAATCATTTGGTTTTTGTGCCTCAACCATATGGTAAGTATGGTAAAATCATTACTTACTGTATGCAATATACATTAAGCCCAATCGCTTAAATTAGACATTTAATCCAGTTATTCTAGTAATTTTGATTCTAGATTTACGTTAAATTCTGTAATTTATTCATATCCCTTAAAAAATGTTCAATTTGACAATATTGTACGTTTTAACAGGTGTATTAGTTTTAAGATTCCAAACTTTTTATCTTTCACCTTGCTGCGCCAAATGGCTTGCCTTTTCTATTGACTAAATCCCGTTAAGTTGACAGACAGTAATTGAATTAACGGTTTAACGACGTATCGTATTAGCGGGATAAGTTGTCTTTGTATATTTACATCTAGTAAACCAATAAACCTTAGTCTGAAGTTAAAGTGCTTTCAAAAGAGCTTTTATTGCCAAAAGCACGAGACAAGTGGGTGGCGAATGTTCTGTAAGCGAGCTTTTTAGAGAATATAAATCCGAAACACGCAAAGCTGTCCACGATTTTCTCATTCATGTATTGTTGTTTATTAAATTACTTCATTAATAGTAGTTTCACATATTATTTAGTGTGACAGTATTTGTTTTAAAGAAAAATTGACATTGAGAAATACAGTATTCATGTCGTCCAATAGATTCTGCCACATACATACACTGCTTTATATTTGAGACATACTAAATAATATAATTGGAATAATTTAAAAGCTATTTTAAAAAACTTAATTGATTTTTTAAATTTGCTGCTTATAGTAAAACTATAAGGAAGTAGCACATGATACTTAAAAATAAAACTAGAATTCTTCATACATTAAAGTGACACGTTTTTAGAGAATATTCTATTACGGCTTATCGAGATGAATTCAAATTCATTTATGGTAATCTCGATTTTTTTGAATTGATCGATTTTACACTTATGAATCAAACAATAACTGAAAATGACTTTTAGCTTGGCACAATTTGGACGTATTATTATGTTATTTTTGACCTCATGAAAATACTTTGGGTCACCATTTTAAGCCATTAATACAAGATGAATCTCGACTGATTCGACTCGAAATTTATTCAATAGAATCGCAAAAAAATAAACATTCAATGTTTCAAGCGCGGTATTTTCTAAAGAATGGAAAAAAATATATTCTTGAAGGAATAAGTAATTTATCTTTTTTTAATTAATCTAAAAAAATAATAAACATCTTTATAATATGACTTTTGAAATTCTTAGTTCGATGAAATATTAAAAAAAAAGAAATCTTTCAAATTTATAGATACATCTTGTATTTAAATATTCCGATAATCTTTTTTATTTTCACTTCAAGACCTTGTCGATTTTCGATTTTATATTTATAGCTTGGAATAATTTGGAATGAAACAATTAATAATATTATAAATTTATCTAGCATTTTTCTATAATTTTTTTTTTAAAGCTACTTTGAAATGGTAAATTGTTCGAAAAATGTTGTGTATAAAAAGTGTCCTTTTTTTTAAAGAGAGATTGACGTTTTATCAGAAAAATATTAAAAAAATTCTTCCCTTTTATGAGTGATACAATACAGACAATATTACAAATTGTATATTGTGTTTGGTAAGTGTTAGAGATTATTTGAAATGCCTTTGAATATTTTACGCCAAAATACGTGAACGTGAAGACCAAAATATATTTTTTAATTTAATCTCAGATATTGCTTTTTCCACCGTTTTTTTTTTTATCAAATTTCGTTTAATGCATCTTCTAACAAACACGTGAAAAAGAAAATGCTCAATGTAACAGTAATGTTCGACAAAAAAAAAAATCTCAGATGGGAAAATGTAGAAAGCTTTTTGAAATATGACTAACGATAAATGAAATCAATGGCCCAAGTTGTTTGCTAGGAATCTCAAGGGATGTTATACCCATTGTATTCAATAGTAAGATGGCAACACAACATTGCTTGGCTGATACATTAGAGTCAAACTGCTAAAATAACAAGGATGAGAAATAATTTTATCTTTTCGAAGAAAGAAATGAAAGATATTTTTTTTTTAAATAATAAAAAGGAATAAAATAATTCTGTCAGATTCAAAAAACAAAAATGCTTAGTGAAAAAAACTTATTGCTGTTGAATAAATGAATGTTGGCCGAATAATTAAACTCAACACAATATTGAATAAACGGTTACAAGATTTAAATTTTATGGAAATAATTCTCCGACTGCTAAATATTATGGAATCAGTGACACTCAACCATTATGAGATATATAACTAAAAAATAATAAAATTTTGGCACCAATTAACAATCTATCACAGCAGTAACACAAGATATGATAAACTTTTTAAGTATGACCTTTGTCATACTTTAAGTTTAAGTGACAAAATATTGCTAATTTCGACTCAAAAGTTGCATAATACCTAGGATTATACTAATTATGAGAACTATCTTGTCACTTGTGGAGACTAGAGTAATGTTTTAAGTATATTAAAAAAACAACGCAGTCGATATGTCAATATCAAGTCCTAATATTAAATGGATTACGTCGAAAATTTAGAGGAAGAAAATCTACGGATAAATTGATTTGAGCTGGGTTAATGATGTGAGTCAGTGGCTGAGTGGTCGACGTAGTCGGTGCTGGCTTTGCTCAAGGACTCGAACCCTATTACAAACATTAGTTTTTCAATCAATGCTTTCACACCCTTTCGATCATAAAAACTTAGGGCTTAGCGACAGGCATTAGTTAAACACTACTCTTGCCCCTGGCTCGATCGTTATATCTTTTTCTCTTCTAAAAGAGAGAGCTTCAGTCACTGAGTAACTAATCTCTACAGAAATTTCACTACGTAAACTTCAGTAGAGATTAGTTCCATGATGAGTTAATATGCTTCACATTGAGAGCGGGCTAAGTTGAAAAATATGTGTAGTATGATTTATTTTTAAATATGGAACAACCGAACAAGTATGGTATAAATCACTTTATGATTGAGACAAGCAAAACCTGGATCAGCAATTTAATGAGAAGTGTCTCAAGACAAATCGAAGTTGTGAAATGTTTTTTTTACTTAACAATTAAAACCATAAAATCAAAGACTATTTTTTGAAAATTTATGATTATATATACAGCTGAATCTACAGCTATGCGCATGCATTCACAGTGCTGCTTTACGGTAGCCACTCATAGCATCCAACAAAGACGTTTATCGAGCTTCAAAAATAGATTTATGTCTGAGCCGTAATTGGGGGTCTAGAGTTTGATTTTGTGAGGTAATCAAAAATTAGGGGACGTGCCAGGCAGCGCTCTGTTGCGACAACAGTCATGAGAGACTTAGGTCAAACAAGAAAGAAAAGATTCTTAGTTTAAAAAACACTTTTGAATGAATGAATTCTTGATCAATACTCTTTTTTGTTGAATTTGATAATTTTCTGTACAGAAGTCTATTATATAGACAAATTGACGTATTTTTACACTCCATATTGTAAAATATGTAAATATTTTTTGCTATTTTCTTTGATATACTTGAGACGGAGACAGAAAAATGTCAAACTTTAAAATTAAGTTAAATTTGCCTTCCGACCGTTCGTAGAAAATAAAACAGCTTCCATTGAAACTACTATTTTTTGCTAATATTGCTTCTTTTATCGCGAACTTTTCAAATTATGATTAATTTGTCTCTGAAGGAAGTGACGTGTGCTTGTACTGTGCGAATAATACTAATAACGTTATGATACAATCATTCATTCACTTCCATTTTAGTAAAAAAACGTAAGAAACCATGATTGATTAGATTTTAGAAAGAATTTTCTTACAAATTTGTGTACTTTTCTTCCGAATAATTATTATAATAATTTGAAATGTATACTCACTGCAATTACCGATTTTTTTGATCACGTCACCATAGAGATCGTTTTGTGAAAAATGTTTAACCACCTAATATTATTTACGAGAAAGTAAAATACTAAGTTTATTTTATCCGGCACATTTAAAATATACAAGCAATAAATTGATAAATAAAACACAAACAATAAAACATATAGTTTAAAAAGTGTATATTATATAATACTAATATTGCTACCCGGCTTCGCTCGGACCAGTTTGGGGTTATGTTCACCTCGGCGCGTAAATTCAGACGGACCAAGTTGAAACAACTTTTTTCAAAATTCAAAAGTCTAGGTCAATTAAAATGGAATTAAAATAAACATTTCAGACTGGCATTGACATTTCACAGCCTCTTTCATATATTGAAAGCCCCATTCTCACCCAATAAAATGTCCAAATTCAAGGAAAAAATCTAATTTGCTGTCAAGAAATGTCAAATAATACCTTCACGTAAATAATAAACATTATTATATTAGTAAAAGCCGGGAAAAGTTCAGTAGAAGACTAATTTATTACATTTTGACTGTCTTCGCCGATAAAAATTCAAACATATTTTCTTTCATATTCGTTTTTATGGCAACTTAATGACCAACATTGCAAAAGGGAATTACAGACCCACAGACATACATACGCCGTTTTTTCGGTTTTATATATAAGATTTAATATATCAAAGAGATAGTGTCGGTATCAACAAACTGTCTAAACGTACTAATTATTTGTACAATTATCAATAGTTGAAGAGTTTCACGATTATAACAGAAGTTGTCTTCTAATGTCTGTTTTTGAAAAGATTGTCTCTCCCAATCTGGAGCATATGGACTCTCCCTAATGCAGTTTCAAACTAAAAAGTAAATTATAATGGGCATATAGACAAAAAGTATAGTGTGGAAAATACGTTACGTCTCATATCTGCATAAACACATTCTTGTTGCCGACATAAGAAACCGTCACACTCAATATTTGTAGGTGGAAACAAAAAGTGTATCAATCTCCAAGAACAAAATAATGGGATATATTTGTGTGATAAAGGTTGATAAAAATCACAGTAACTCCACTCCGACTCCATAAACCTGGCAAATTGTTCATTTTGTTCATATAATCGCTCCCTTCTGGCGAAAATATCTTTGAGTGCTATATCATTTACCATTTGGCTGGATTGTTGGTTTTGGAGTTGATAGGTTGCATAAGCAGCCAGACCATGGAATTTTGGATGTATTATTAATTTGTTAGATACGCGGATATCGTGGAAATGATACGCCTTGAAGCATGGTGATTTTCTAAAGATATATTTTGGTATTGGTTTATTTATTATGTAGAATATCATTCATGTTTATGTGATTGATTGAAAAAAAATCAAGACATTACTATGCTGATGCTATGTATGATTTATATGCAATAGGTATACAAGAACATAATAACTATCCATATTGGCATTTAAAATCGAATTTTGTGGTAGGTTTAAGAACAAAAAATATACTTTACAAAATATAAATATCAATTAATTTGAATTAATATTAGTAACATTTAGCTCAGCGTCAAACTCTCGTACACATTATATAAATGCATATAGGTATTTAGGAAACTCTAAAATGAGGCGTTTTTAAGCAAAAACAGTTTAATTTTCAATGTTGCAAACGATGTTTTTTTGTTTTACACGAAAATAGTTTGCCGTATGGATAGTTTATATTTCTATCGCGTATTGAATTTTCAATTAAGAACAGTTTGCGTATTTTTACCGGTCATTTAACGAAATGTGATTTATCGATTTTTGGATGTGATTTCGGTGAAATGTAGATTTTTCGGTTTTCGCATGATTTCTATCAAGGACTGTGAAATTAAACAAAAAATATCGATATTTGCGCTTAGAGTGTTTACACAAGATATTAAAAACAAAAGAATGTCACATAGGTATGTGGTTTATAAATGTTCTTAATTATGAACAATTGATGACAGGTGGACAGTCCCATTCAAATCATAACGAAACCGGCAAGCAAGTCCAATAAGATACTCATAAATATATATGAAGGTGCATTAATTTGTATCAGTATTCAAAGAAACATACATCTTGTTTTCTTGTTTTTATTATGACATATATGGCAGAGTAATAAATACAAATGATAAAACATATCTTATTTTGTTTTATATCATTCATGGAATGGAGTTATTAATAAGTTCTTGTCGGGGTCAGCGCTACAACCACATCCTTTCAGAGCCCACTTGATTCATTATTAATATGCACCCGTTGCCGCGGTGAAATTTCAGTTTCGTGTAACCTCACTATTTCTTGCAAATTTTATAGAATATTTGACAAGTTTACGATATGCCGCAAATTTTATGCCGTGGTCTGTACTATGCAGGTGCAAAGTGATGAAAGATCATATGAATTATGAACATACACGGTCATAATATACGGCGTGTCAGTATATTAAAGACCACTTTGTAAAGATTTCAGTGAACCACGGTAAAGAACAATATTATTTAACCTGGTTTACATATGAGGAACGTAGGTTTACATCGACTCAGTGTTTAATTTTATATTTTCTCATTAATAGTAAAAACGTTATGATTCTGGATAAAAATATAAAACCTATCTTTTTATTTAGATTCATGAATTCATATGAATTCATGCATATGTTCATGAATTATTACACTTATTACAATTTATCACTTTTCACTTTTGGCAGAAAGGCATTATTTAAATAAATAAAACAAATTAAGCAATACCACTTCCACATATATTCTGATAAAGATCAGGACCGGTTTCACTATTCGCGCGACAGTCATCGTGGAAATATTACTGTAAAAAATATCCTTATAATTCCAGCTTAATATTCCATGAAAATCGATCATGTTAAAATGCTTAAAAAGAATAACAGAGTGACAAAGCATAATGCTGCATCATTTTTTATTACATTTTTTTATGTTATGATCAAGGAATGAGCGTAATGGCATTCATATCTAATTGAATGCAAAAAAGAAGTTAACTCACATTCAAATTTGATTGCAATGAAGTTTGTTACGGTAAATTGAAATGAAAACTTTTTTTCCCAAATTACCTATGTCATAAAATAAATTCAATATACATTTATTTATAGGCGCTTAGTTCACAAACACATGATTTGAATACCAAATATGTTCTTAAAGTTTTTTTTAAAGAGGTGTAATTTTATGATTTATTGACAATTAATACGATTAGCAGTACAATAAGTCAACTTAAAACAGATTCATATTAATTTCGTATACTCTACAAGAAAACGATGTTTATTGTTAATGTGTGTTATTAAAATGTTTTAAATTCAAAATATTTTATTTTATATTAAAGTTCAAGCTAAACTTCTTAATTCTTATTCGTTCTCCTTTATTTCAACGATAACTTTCGCTTAACTATTCAGTGTATTTTGAAAGCTTTATTCTAAATATAACCCATCATTTTATTCTGTGTTGAATATTAAAGTGGGTATGTAAAGTTCGTTAAGTGATTTAAGATGTGTATTTAAATAAATAATCGCGGAGCGTACTCTAAAGTTAATTTAGTAAAACATTACTTTCTTGTAATAACGAAGAAAAATCTTTGATGTTTTTTTGGCTTCGATATTTTATTTCTATAACTACTTGATATACAACTAACTGACTGGCGGTATTGAGTAACTTTAAGGTTGTGTGAAAATGGAGAGTGTGGATAACAGATGACCCTTTGAAAAATCTATTGCGGAAATAGGCGTATTTATTCTTTTGTGACACTCTTTAAAAAGAGGCGTCACCCACGTAGGTCTTTCTCGCAATACGAGAATCAAATGTTAACGCGCACTGTGTTGTACTAAGCAGTTTGAGAACATTCTACGTTACGTGACTTGGTTGGCTCGTTTTTTGTTGCCCGGACTTATCTTTGCAATAAGCCTTGCGAGTTAAAGGTGCGAGAGATAATACCGAGCTGCACAGAATAACAGGGATCGGCAAAACCAAATTACTTACTGTATTATTTTTTGTATTACGAATACACCGAAAGGCGAGAGAATGGCCTCGTGGTAGATTGTGTGTCACTTCCTTTATTAAATGTAGCCCAGAGAATATGATGAGGATAAATGTAGAGAATATCAAACTGTATGTTCGTGATATTTTTTTTATGAATCACATGGATTATTCTTTCAAGCTGTCGAGTCGGTCAGAACAGATATTTTACGAAGCTTTTTTAACATAACGCTATCAATGTGGATGTAAATATATTTTACGTGAATTTGAGTGAGAACAGATAAATACTATTTCGTCAATAGGTTTTACTCAGTTGAGCCTTTTTGTCAATTTTATGCTAATGATGTACTACCTATACGTTTGTATTCATTGTACTGTTTTGTTAACCCATTAAATGCTTACACGAAGGCATCGTATACTGTATTGTATTTCATCAGAATGATAAATAGATGCATAATACTTACAATTGTCATCATTGTTATTTGATTCGATCATATCATTTGTAAAACTGCGTTATTACAAAACCAAGTTCTATCTTTGAACATGTTTTGGCACAAATAACACAGTTTATCATACACTTTATTTCTAAAACGAAAAATAAACGACGGTTTTTCGTGTGTGGCTTCAGTGGGCTCTTATGCATAAGGTCGCCAATCTCTGAGCGAAAAGGAGATTCTGAATTTAAATTTCTTGGTTTGCAGCCAGAATCTGAGACCGCCTGGAGGTTGTGGAATAAAATCAGGCTCCCACCACACTTGTTAGTAATTCCGTTTGCCTCATTCGCAGTCCCTATTTTTAAGCGCGGGCTATAAAATATGAGCCGTTTCGCACAATCTGTTGGAAGTGCTTGACTTTAATCATACCGTATTTTAACGTTTTGACGCAAGGTGTAGGATCTTACGAACGCTCTTATAGTTTTTAATTTAAATTAATATTATTTACAGCCTTGATAGTAGGCATGCAAATTGAGATGAAAATTTAATTGTTAATTCTTTTTCGTACCAAATTAAGGCAGGCCAGATATTTTTAATTATAGTCTAACAAAAATTCAATATTTCACAGAAAATATTTTTTTCATTAAATCTCATAACATAATAATCATAAATTATTTTGTCGGATCCGTGTTGTAGAAGTGAAAATCGTTGCCTTCCTTGATAGACCGCATGGGTTTGAGTACTAGTACGAACATCACTTTTCCGGTAGAGTGATCGATTCTGTTCGTAGGCATGAGTTTATGTTCGAAGGCATGAGTGTTGCTTATCAATTATTTTCCACCTATCCTATCCTATGAGCAGGGCGTAGCGAGAGCAACTAGCCTACTATTAGTCATGTCCTAGGTTTATCCATTCCATCCTTACTCCCATCGAACTAAAGAAAAGTAGAGCGACTGAGTAGCAAACAGTTCTCGAAAAAAATATTTTTGTTGAGATATGTACTTCCATAAAGTGACCATATGCTCAACATTGAGAGCGGACATGAATTTGAAAAAAGGTTTAATATATGTATATAAAATTAAGTATGTATGCCAGAAACGTTTTCATATTATTCTAGGGTGGGTTCTTCTTTCTACCTCACCATTTCTAAGGTCTGCAACCTTAGCAAAAAACTTTTATCTTTATTAATATTGTTCAGTCAAAGCTCATTCAATAATTTCCATATAAACAAAACACATTACATATAATTGTATCAAGATATATCATAGTATAAGGAATAAGCGATACGCTATTAAAAAGAAAGGTTAAATAAATAGAGACCTTTTCTACAAATATTATATTCGTCTTCTTGCCAGTATTTGGCTGTATTTTTTTTAAAATATAAGTAAGGCATATTTAATATAATAGGCTTCATTTTTAGAATAATCTTACTCAATGTATAAATGATATCATCGTCGCTTTAAAAACGTTGTGTTATGCTACAAATTATATGAGAAATTATTTGATTTTGTTACAGAAAATATTATTCATATGTTACTTCTGAAAAGTCATATTTGGTGTGACAGGAAAAACTCGAGTTTAAAGATTCTTTTATATTTACTCTTATTTTTGTTTTGTGAAATTTTGTACCGAGCATATTTCATTGGTAAAATAATTCGCTTTCCGCGATGAAAATATTCCGTGGGATTAACAATATATTGGATCGGTTTTTCCGTCAAGTTTTCTTTTAAAGTATCTCATGCGGAGGCGTATAAATCAAATGTTATATAAAGAATCCAATATATCACAATAAATCTTACAAAAAGAAACTATTAGAAGTATGTATGTATTTATATATTGTCTACGTGTATTTATGTTTGCTCAATAAAGTAGTTACATTTTTTTCTAAGTCGCACCAACACCAGTTTCTTTTGTATTTGCAACAGTATTTTCATACTTCATAATTTCAATCAAAGCGTTATACGTTGTACTTATACTTTACGTTTTTGAGCTTTACTAAATTGTAATAAAAAAGCTCAAACTGAGTGAAATTTAGTAAATTTAAAAAAACCCTGATCAAAGAAAGTCGGTAAATTATAGATATATGGTCACGGGACAGAAATTTAAGAAGTAATGTCGTGTTGTTTATGCATATCTTTTGTGTCAAGGAAAAATTAAATCATACTGAGAGTTCACATCGTGTGAAGCGAATAGAACTTTATTCATAGAAACATTTTGAAAATTCTTCCTTCAATTGAACTTTTTACACATAACAGTACATGTAAACGAGTCTTCCTATTTTCCAATGTAATTACAGGAACATATTTGTAACTATTAACTCTGCGAAAAATGAACATCACACACAAAAAGTGTGACAAAAAGGGTAGTTGTGTGTACAACATTGAGTACTCCAGGGTAGCTGTCATCGACTTTTCGAAGATCACGGACCACAATAAACTCACGCCTTTTAATACCGCAAACTAGCAATTTTTTGAAAATAAAATTATACATGAAATAATTATAATTGATTTTTTTTACTCGAAGATGGTACAGCCCTATTAATTACTGTGAGATTTCTTTTTGCTGCATGTTTCAAATATTTTTTTGGATTTTTGGCTCCAATTAGATTTTCGTAATAGCTCCCGCAAACACAATTTTCTCATGAACTGGTTACCGCTGCCCTAGAGAATAAAATGATACGGCTCGTATTAATCTTATTAAGTAGAGTTTCGAGGGATTTTATTTCGAAAAATTGTATATGCTATGCATAATTGGTTTCATAGAAAATGTATAATTACTTTGATGACGAAAGCATTTGAAGATGAGCGTCCTCAAATGATTAATTAATATGTTTGGATTAGGGGTCAATTTCAAAAGTAAATCATAACTTATAATAGTTGAATTTCAAAATAACTTCGGAGGTCTTCCTTCAACAAGCAATCAATTTAGTAATATCATTTGGGAATAAACCTCATCGATCAAAGTTATTTGACCTAATAAAGTTTGCTTCACCTCCCCCGCTTCCAAAATAGATATAATATTAAGGGAAAGATCAAGAAACCCTCTCAAGTGAGTCAAATTAATTCCACGATACACCTATAGGCATCTTAGTTTAATATTGACAATTTCATCTGAGTACTAAACAAATATTAATCGTCTGTCAAAGAGAAATCTCCTTAATACAATCTGAGAAATATTATCTGAAATTCTTATCACAGAAATATCCGATTTTCAAAAAGGATAGTTACAACAAACAAAAAGGACTTCAACGTAAAATATATTTTTGTGTGTTTAACATTTTTCAAATAAAAAAACATATTTCTGTGTCTCAAAAGAATCTCATTTATGAAGAAAAGTATGTATTTTTAGCAGGTAGGTATAACCCAGTGAAAAATATTTTCAAAGGATATCATGGCGAATGAATGTTAATTTTAAAGCATTAAAAAACACAAACGATTGAAAACTCAGTGACGGACAATGCAGTAAAAAAATGTACATAAGATATTTACGACGTTCGTAAATTTTTTAATATATATTAAATCGTGACTTTACTACCACTAGTCTAATTTTTAAAAATTAAATAGCATAATGTAAAATCTCTAATTTCTTTTTCATCCAGTGGTTTAAGGTGTATTGAATCTATCAACTGCTACAATCACAATTAAACTATTCAAAAATAGCCAAATAAAATTTCGCAGTAATTTACGCCATCCAATAAATTTCTCAAAAAAGGCCAATGTATTTTAAGTGATGAAAGATGCAGAAGAACTCGGTTTCAAAAATACAATAAAAATGACAGCAATGATTGAGAGCATCAAATAAAATGTTTATTTTGATATTATCACTGTGGCTTTTTTTTTTTTGAATCTATCAAAAAAACACAATTAAACTATTCAAAACAGCCAAATATTCTTAATTGTGAAAGTCATACGAGATTAACTCGATGATAAATAATAAATCAGTTGTGCACAAAATCAACGATACTAGAATCAAAATACACCCAGCCCAAGATCTCTTTTTTCAAATTGAAAAAATCCAACCTTGCCGAGAATTGAACTGGTCCCCAGATCGCTAGGACAAAATGTTTATTTTGATATTATCACTGTGGATCCATTTTATTTTATTTATTGATATATATTTATAAATACATAGAAAGACAATTATTTGAGTAATGGCGACGAATTAATTTTTGTTTGCTCATTAAGAATGCCATTGGATTGATGATATGCTTAGTTTAGGGCCTAAAAAGCTAATGGAATTCAACCAAGTAAATATTAATTCATTCAATAAAAAATATCAACACAAGTGAATTCATATACCTGAACTAGGTACCATTGAAAAGGTGACCAACCGCACGGTACAGAGCCGTGAATTACGAACCGTTTGTAGACGAAGATATAAATCGGAGTGCCGCCGCAACGTCTCAATAGAACCTTAGACGGGAGCGTCGCCAAAGCGTGAATTCAATAGATCATGTCTGTTAGAACGAAATGCGACTTCCTACTACTGTCAACCACCTTGTATTTGTGCAGCATCAAGAAATGGCTGAAACATTGCAGAATACAGCTCGAGAGCTTTCAGGTCAACATATTAACGGGAATTCGAAAAGTTGTATTTAATACTCAATATGTATAGTACTTTTGTATATATTTTAATTGTGAATTGTAACTGAATAATAAATTACATGTATTTATTTGGTCAGTTATCATATTTGTTAGACAGTCTATTAATTACGTTTTCAGTATAATATATTATTAAGTGGTCGCCGACTTAAGTTACCGCTTAGTAAATTTAACGAATCGATTTAAATCTAATATTACCCTTTCAAGTTACTGAAACAAAAAAATATTATATGCTTTTGTATGCTTAAATGTAGTAGCTTAATTAATCTTATTGGAGTATTCTTATGTTGGCATAAACAGAGGACGTCATAATAATTGGTAGCCAAAAAATTATTTTCAGATTTATAAGGCCCCCAACCATACATATATGCGATTATCACATTGTCATCTTCGCTTATTTTCAATATATAATGTTTAATGGAATAAGTATTTTCTTTAGATAAATATGAAACTGACACAGAGAATATTTTTTTCAAATAATAATGTATCATAATTCTTCCACGAAAATGTTAATGTAGTCAATAAATACTTTAATTAAGTAATTTGCTAATTGCATGATTTATTGAATATTGTTGATAAATAGTGCTTACATAGCTACATATAACATTTCACTTCCGATACGAATGGGCTCACAAACAATAATACTTCCCTGAAACATATACATAACAGAAGAAAACTATTATTTTATTACACAATTTGTGAAACAATGTACTTTAGGCTTGTGAATATTTATATTCACATACCATTTCAGTTCCTGCTTAAAATAAGAATGTAGGTGTTTTGCGTTCCTTTGCACAAAACTTTCGTTTCACCCCCAAAAACCGGAAATACAAAAACTTTTACCATTTACGTTCACAATATTTTTTATTGTGGCTAATGGTAGAGGTGACCTCATGCTATTTTTGGAAATACATGTATATCTGTGATATCAGTATTATAAACAACAGACATAAGGCCCGAATTGTAGGTGAAAATTTTCTCTATATCGTAGCTTTTTTGTTCGAGCACACTCATGAATAAGATGAGATTCTTCATATGAAATATAATAAATCTAGTTTGTGAGTGTTTCACGTTTAAAAGAACTTTTACAAACTTGGGTGGTTTACGTTCTATAGAATTTTGTGATAGGAATAGATAGAGAATATTTTGTGATAATCTAAATCAGCGTTGTCTAACAGAAATCGTTTGGTGGGCCAAATAAAATATTACCGGTTAATGGTGAGCCGCATAAAAAAAAAACTAAACGTAATAAAAACAATTTATTAATTAATAATTACAATGACACTTTTTTGTTTAAAAACAACCAAAAAACTTATAAACGTTTTATTTACTTAATAATTAATGTGACACTTGCTTTTTTTATACTACTTGATATTTTGTTTATATCGGCTGGTAATTTATTCGATGCAAATCACAGTTGATTGATCAAGTTTTCATCGGCCAGCCTGTTGCGACATTTCGTTTATACTCTGTTAATCAATTTATTTTCACCTTGTAGCTTCTGATTTAATTTAATTTTATTGTTACATCTGTTAAAAAAACATAAATCTAGAAGCTATTGATCATCATACAATTCAGATATATCATTGCCATTTTCGCTCATAAAAATTCGAATTTCATCCCTCAATTTACAAAATCTTAATAAACAATTTCCACGACTCAGCCATCGAATTTTGGCATAAAAAAGTAGATCGATGTATTCGGATTCCAGTTCACGAAGATATTCTTTAAAATAGCGATGCTTTAACGAATCATTTTTAATTGAATTAACTACTGTAACAACAACCAACATTACATGCGACATATTCAATACTTGTGCGCATGGATTTTCGAGGTGCAGAAAGCAATGGCAAATGAACGTTGCAAAATCATTTAAACTTTTTCCCGCGGCTTTTATGTGATCGAGAATTAAATTAACAGCTCCAACATTGTTTCCAACCATTGAAGGGGCACCATCTGTAGTGATGCCTATGAGATTTTTCAAATCGATCTGATGAACTTGCGCAAAATTTATGACAGCTTCTTTAAAATCTCTTCCAGTGGTTGTATCTTTCAAGCATACCAGATCGAGAAGTTCTTCTGTCACATTCATTTGACTGTCGATACTTCGTTTTAATTCTTCTTCCAGACATGATGAATCGTAATAAAAAAACGGGTCTAAATATCACCCACACGTTGCAACTCGAACGGTTCCAAACTGCACTAAATGTGACTCATTTTGTGGCGTGGTTTAATGCAAAGGAATGGGGGAATGTTGTTACGTAACGTAGGTTGGCAGTACGGCTTTAGCTGGATACTACCACACCACGTGACCCGACTGTCATGAAGACAATTGGATGTCATGTCATACACAAAATGCTGATATAAATGAACGCCCCTACTTTGTTTTGTTTGATTTATGAATAACAAAACGTAAAATATATTTGTAGGAGGCTGCAAACTTCAATAGAGCGGCAGAAAATAATAAATTGGGCCTCTGAAAATCTTAAATTGGGCCGCATGCGGCCCGTGAGCCTGCGTGTTGGACAACGCTGGTCTAAATCGTCTACATTTTCAAATTTTATTGATATTAACAGAATGAAATTATTTAAAATACGTTGAAAAGAAAATCCAGGCTTTGAGTGTTACAGGTCAATTTATAAGTCAAGTTTTTCTTCGCGCCTTTGAAAGTTTGTGGAATGTTCACATTTTTTTTGGTTTGTTTTGAATTATAAATCGGTTCAAAGGGCTAACTTTACTGAAATGGTAAAATTATTGTATGGCTTTAACTTAACATTAAACTGGGCATGCTAGTCCGATGATCATTTTTTTGTTAACAATATAATTTATTGGCCAATACATATTTCACAAATCATTTAACATTTTGAATGAAACTTGGGTTGAATGTTTATCGTGAAAGAATATAAAAGGTTATTTGCAGTAACACTTTGTCGAAAGTGTTGGTCGGTCCCTGTGGTCTAGTGGCAAGAGCTTTGTCGTAGCGATCTGGAGACCCGTGTTCAATTCCTGGCAAGGTCAGATTTTTTCAATTGAAAAAAAGAGTTCTTGGGCTGGGTGTATGTTATTTATCGTTGATTTTGTGCACAACTGATTCATTACTAATCATCGAGTTAATCTCGTATGACTTTCACAGTTAAGAATATTTGACGCATTGGCGTAAGCTGTAATGCAAAATATTTTTGAAAAAATTAAAAAAAAAAAATGCACCTAAGATAATTATTAACAGATAATCATTTTGTTAGTGGTAAAAAAATTTATACCCAAAGTTCATGTGAGATCGATTTAAACCAAAATATAGCATTTTATTTTCATAAATAACTCAGGTGTTATCGTCTTACTATAGAATTGAAACATTATGAAAGAATAGTATGTCACATGGCAATAAAATGGTGATTTTGATTGCTAGATCATGTACAGTATATTTACGGCGTATGTTAGTGAACGATAATCCTTAGAGGAATAAATAAAGAATTTGTTGGATATCTGACGATTCACAAAGCAAAATATTAGTATAACCGAGAATGCTAGATACATCAATTCCTCTGCGTGACGCTTCGTAGCAGATGGATATTATGATGCTTGCAAGCAAAGATTCGCAACGGCTTGCAAAGGCAGGAACTTTAATGATGTCTATAAAGCATATCAAAATTATCCAATTATAAAAATAATTGATCTTCGGTACAAAAAATATATATTCCATTCCCTCGCGCCGATTTTCTGAATATAAAATTATACACATTGAGTGTGTATATATTATTAGGTGAGCGTAAAGAAAAAGAAAATCCAAACCTTTAAATAATTTTGTAACACATAATGGAAATGATGTGTGCGTTAGAAAAGAAATATTATATTCCGTATCATAAGGGAAAGAAAATTGGCATAAAGCAGTGCCGGTATATTAAATAATGGCTTTTATAACCCTCTCACTCTCAAAGCAAAATGGGAAATGTCGTCATAATTTTTATTATTTAAATGAAAATTTCTTACCTGAATACCTTTTCTGAAAGGTCGTGTCTTTTTTCTTAATTCGAAAATATAACACAAAGAGTAACCTTTTTTAACATTTTATCTATAAAAATGGATATCATTTTAATGAAACTACCTTAATGGCGTTTTACTTGTTGGTAATTTAGAACATTTGGTTGTTATCTTAAATCTATGTTTACAGTTATGTGGAATTAAAAGTTGTTATATAAATATATGTACTACCTTTGTTCCTTCTCTATAACAACAGATAACGAGTATTCTGAAATAATTGAAGTGTGGAATATTGTGAGGAAGGAATATAACTAGTACAGAGAGTGAAAATTGCTGTTACATAAATAATGCATCCAAGATATTATTCCACAATAGTCATAAAAAGCTATGACTTCTTGAAATTTAAAGTCCGTTCGTTTGTAAACATGTGTGGGACAATTCTTCCCCTGTCATCCACACCTGTCGGTGGAATAAGATTCCCAGATAAAACGATAAGAAAATTCGTCTTTGTCATTTAATATAACATAATATTCCCAGTAGAATATGTCGCCGACTAAAACTGAAGCGTTTTGTCAAATCTAACTCCCAGTTTGAATATAACTTTTGCTTTGCCCTGGCGTTCCATCGCAAATGTTTTTTTCTTTACTTTGATATCAATTTGTTTTTCTTGAGATACATTTTTTGACACTATAGTAATAAAACAAAAATTGTTATTTGTGGATATTCTATTCAAAGTGAAAAGCAGAGCTGGAGGCAATTTATATTTATAACAGATTATTGAAAGTGTAGAAATAACTTATTTTTTTAAGATGTTCTATCAACAGTGGCAGTTCTTGACAGGATTGTGAACGATTGAGAATAGCAGTCTTATTAGAAGCAGTAACATTTATATATCTATTGTAAACACAAAATATACAAATAAAACATTTGACTTACATTTACAATACACACATGCCCCAGAGACAATTAAACTAGACAAAGACTTTATTTTTTTGGTTAAATTATGTGGCAGGCTGGCGGTATTTTGCAAGCAATCTTTATGTGAATTAAAAATGACAGAACGTAATTGAGCCATTTTAATAACGGTATTAAAAATCATTATTTGGATTTCTACTTAATTCAATACTAATAAAACTCAGTAATCGTATTATCAGCCTTTCGAAAAAACATGTTAATTGCCGAAATATAAATTAAATAATTCAAAATGATATGGACTTTTTCCAAAAACGACCCGAGCTTCGTCTCTTGGCATCATATGTTATTCAAGAATGAGCTCGAACTGAAAGCTTGATCTCATTAAGTTGAAAGAAATTAATAATTTGCAAAGAAAACTTACGAAGGTTCTCATTCGATGTAATTAACGATGATCAAAATTACATACCCACCTTGTAAAATATAAATTTGCAAGCAAAACAGCGAAATTTACAGCTAAATTTATTATGTCTTTTGAGTTGATATAAATAGTAAAGGAGTCTGATGTGTTTGTTTACGCCGATTAACATAATAAGAAACGAAAATCTTTAGTAACGACATGTAGCAAACCTATAGTAAAAAAGATACTGCAATTTTACTATGGTATTCATTTCAAAAGCTGTACAATGGGAAGTGATACGTATGGAAATCAAAACAAGTCTTACGTGGATGCTTGAAGAGAAATCGTAAAACAGTTATATGGGACGAGAGTTTTGGTTACACGAAAAACAGAAAACAATAAACCATTACGCAGAATTTCCGGGAAAATAGGCAGGGTGTAAAAGCACCATAATAATTCAGAACGCGTCCTAGACTGTTATACGTGCGACATGGTGTTTTGTCCCGGCCACAGTGACTTAGTTTGGATGAAAACATAAGGCTGTTTGATTTCTTAGTAGTCAAACATCGTGTCTTAGAATTTCTGGCGGAATATTTTAATTTTCGATGGCGCGGAACAAAGGATCTCAAGATGAGCGACTGTTTAAAGTTTTGACTGTCATGAAAATGTTCCGGGGAATTAATTCACAACATTAAAGCCATGATAAGAGTAAACTTCAGTGCTTTAATTTTATACTGAATTAGCTATATAACTAATCTAGCTAGGTACTATTCGTTATAGTTTAGTGGGTTATATTATCATGAAGGTAGTTTTTGAAGTGCGTGTGATAACGGTTAAGATTAACAAAGAGAAACTCTCAACGACCACAGAAGAGTTAAATAATATGATGAAACGGAACAGACAAACAACTGGCTACCAACTGTTAACATAATTTATAAAATATATAAATGGTTTGTTTTCAATACATTTTTTTTACATTCTACTGAAACAATTGTTAAAGCGAAAGGTGAGAAAAGGTTTTTATGATTTGTTTATGTTCGGTTGAGTACTGGCCTAAATTTTCAAGAAAGATTTTATGTATTTTTCTAGGGTTGGGTTTTGTGAAAAAAATGCATGAATTTTATTGGTTAAGCAAATCTATATAAAATAATACTGGATGATTTACCTTAAAGTCAAATTTGAATTTTGTACTTTTCCATCAGTTTTGTCTCTAATGACCCGGATTTTGCTGATTATAAGTGTTTGAATAAATTTTTGAATTGATATTATGGTATTAAAATTCTGTCAAGCACCTTCAGTAGAAATCCTAAACAAATGTAAATCAAAGTATTTTATGTAATAAATAAACGTCATAGCTATAAACGAAGTTATCAAATAGGTACTACGGCAAGCGTTATTTTAAAAATAAGAATATTTGAAATTTTTATGGTTGTAAGGAATGCTATACCAACACATGCAATATCCATAAACCATTGTTACTACATATGTGTGCTTCACAGCTTAACGCTACACGTGTTTCTCAAGACTTGTTTGCGCTACAGCAGTGCTTAGTAACATTTTTGGTACGTTGAATGATGTACTCATAAAAATGAGCATTATATCATTATTTTTATGTATAAAGGAATTGGAAAATTAAGTCAGTGTTAAATCTAAGCATAATCGTGAATAAATCACAGACATCCATAGCCTGCCTTGTGTCACGAGTGACCAAATTGCCCATTGATTCTTGGACTAGAGCTGGGCCGCTTTACAGTTATACTAACCTTATATTTTTAGCTATTCACTGAATATTTCTTACAAATCTGTGGTATTTGTATTTATTAAATAGGCGTTCTCGTAGACACTTTATTTTAACCATTTAAGGTCGAAGAGTTTATCGATTAATTTGATTTTATTAACAATGGAATCCATTGCAACAAAAAATATTGTAGAAAGTATTTTCAGAGAATGAAGTTTAAGCTTAGAGAAGATTATCAAACTCACGAAGTAATCGATTTTTAATTTACATCGAAAATACATTTTCACATCATATCTATCATATTCATCTTTCATATTTTTTAAGCTGTATTTTTCACTTTTAAATTAATTATTCTATCATAATTAATTTATAGTTTATCAATGTGTGTTATATTATGTGTTTGGTCACAGAATGCTCTATTATATTATGAAGCTATGAACACTACAACTTCCGTGTTTGATCTGATTACGTGACGTGGAGACGTGATACGTAAGAGTTACAATATCAAAGAAAAGAAAAGAAAAGTTTACTTAAATAACGTATTTTATTATTCTGGCTGTATTTTTTTTAAGGCTCGAGTATTATATTTCATACTTTTTACGACTTTTTTTTATTCGTAGTTAAAACGTAAAAGATCTCTCCGACATCATTTCCGCTAATATGTTTAATACATCCTTAAATTCTGTAAAAGAATACTAGAGAAAGAAAGGAACAATTCTGCATAAAAATAAGAGTGGTTGAAGAGTTTTTTCACTATTTGATTACTTGAATTCCATATAAATAGCTCAATACACGCATGTTCATTGATACAAAACTATTATGTGAACATAGTAAAATTTTCCATCATGGGGTTTTAAAAAATTAAAACCGAAATATTATATTACACAATTATGACAAGCAAAACGCCGTGGCAGTTTGAGTGAGGGTTTTAATTTAAAAGATTTTCTGTAAAAAGCTATAGCAAACAACTAACACCCAATCAGTTAACGTTACATAAATTGTGCCAAAATATTTCTTTATTCAAAACAATATTATTATATCACATTATAAAAAAGTGTACCTAAACTCCTACGTATTGAGTCAGGCAGAACTTTTGTTGAATTTTCGTATGATTATGAATCGAGGAGCTTTAATATATATTTTGAAATGAAAGCACTCAAAAATATTTTATTTAAAATTATATTAAGTTAAAAGAAAATATTGTACATAAGCTTAAAGATCCATATTTATTAACGTTACATTAATTTAAGCGTTAAAAATCCAATTATTTCCAGAAGTTTGCCAATATTTTTTTGTACATGTGATTATTATACGATACTCCATCTTAATTTAAAAGAAATGTGTCTTACTTTTTTCAGTTCTTCTATAAGATATAATAGGTGTTGCTAGATGATCAAGTAAAGAAAAATTAAGCGATATCATCTTGACTTAAAAAGGGGAAAAAAATACGTAAAGATTCAGGTCAGTGGAAAAACAATGACGAATTCATCTTTTGATTTTCTCTAGGGGTAATACTTCAAAGGCCTTCCTTACATTAAAGGTTGTTTTGCCTTGACCTTTTGTTTTGACATAATACACATGTTTTAAAAGTAGGTATGGTTATTTATAATGATTTTCGTAGAAAATTTTAGATTTGCTTTTTTACAGTGGAAAAAAAGATCACACCAATAAAATTTGAGTTTTCTCATTCATGAGTTTTCTCTGACATCGGATCACATATTCTATTCTACACATTAATTTCATTGAATTTTCAACTTTGAAATCTAATTTGATGGTTTAGTAGTGAGAAACTAATACATGAAAAAAGGAATAAACACATAATAACCTAGCGAACATGTACAGTAGATATGCGCTTATTAAAAAAAGGATTTGTAAGGAACAGGAACCGATCAATCCTAACAGTATATCTATTAAGGGAAAAGGAAGAGCTGAAGTTTTTTTGAAATGAAAATTTGTAGTAGCTTAAATCCTCCACACAAGTAAGAAGAATAGTACAGGCTGGTGACAGTTGAATAATATCTATAATTTTAGACATCAAATTTTGTAATTTTTGTCATTAAAAAAATATGCTAGTGACAAAGAAGCCGTTTCTCATTCACTGCTAAGCCAAAGATAGACTTGTTAATATTTTATTATGTAATTTAAAACATATCCCAAAAAATTCTATGTTCTTATGTGTTTAAATACATAAATTCATTAATTCAAAAGTATTAAATATCTAAGAAAATGGGATGTTATCTTTATATGATTACACTTAATGAACGTTGAAAGAAAACAACGCTACTATAAAACAATGTCCATTTTCAAAACATATTCCGATGTTGTTTAAACGGTTGCCTAAATTTGTTCATAAATCATACAGTATAAAGCGAATAATTTTCAAAAGAAGGATGCAATGAAATTTCCAACGTTGTTGTGTAAGGTCAGTAATGATTATTGTTTCCATACAGACTTATGGATAATTTTGATTAACAGTCTTCGTTTATTTTCACAATGCAGTGGACTAAATTTTATCCATTTATCACTTACTACTATGCAGTGAGAACATTTAATATTCAACATAAGTTTATTTGTGATTCTCATTAATAATTAGTTATTTCATAAATATACAGTAAGTATAATATTATGTATCATCTTAATTAGAATAAAGTATTACTGTTTACATAAAATTGAGCTTATCAATAGTAAACATATAGTACAGTCTTGATAATGAGCGATGAAAAATATTTACCCAAGATAGCTTCTTAAATTCTGCGAATTCTATTTTCAAAGAAATCTATCGATAAAACTCGAATATAATTCTCTTGTCTATCACAATGTTATTTTTAAAAGAATGTTTATTATATTATAAAATGATATTTCAAGTATTGTTTCAAGTGTAACGGTATATCGATAAAACTTTTTTAAATATTTATTATGAGTCATGGTTGTGTTGCTATAATTATTGAAAGCAAAACAATAAATAATAATACTGAAAGCAACCAGAACAGAACCAAATGATTTCAGATGAAGAAGGGTAATAAATTAAGTATCATTGATTTTCATACTAAGGAAACGTAAAAAAAAACATAGATTTGTGGTTATAAATATTTTCGTACTCATAAAAATCGAGAAAATAACATTTGATGTAAAAGAAGACGTTATATTATAGTTCGCTTTGAAAATTTTGGGAATAAATCTTATTCTCGCTGTTTATATAGTTAAACAGTGTATCTTCGTGTCAGAAAAGGTTTTCCTACGCCGCAGGATCGAGTTTTTTTGTCATATTAACCACAGGGAACAAATAAGTAGGTATCAAAATGGTTGAATGCAAGTAAGAGAGACGTCACACCAAACATATGAATCCGAAAACGGGAGTCACTGCTTACAAAAAAAGATATTTTACGATATTTCAAGAATATTTTACTCATCTTTATTAATGCATTTGTTAAAACATGACTTTTATTGTACTCATCGGATTTCCAACCCACTAGGTAGTTCAGTGGTCAACTTTGAAAAGCGAGTTAAAACGTGGTCTCGTGTTTGAACTCGAACAAAAGCTTCGGTGAGGGTAGGTACAGAAATAGTATTTTAGCGAAGTTGGTGGACACTGAGCGGATGTATTATTCATTGAAGTCTATCTCAAACTAGGTACTACACACTATTGTTCACTAGTTGTTTAAAACATACATTTTATGGCGTATGAAAAACAAAACTTTACACGGGAATATAAACGACTTGTGAAAAAAAACAACAAAAAGCTATTTGAATCTATACATTTAAAGAATTTTGATTGATCATGATTGATTATTGATTGATTGACTATTTTCATTTTTAACAGATTCAATGTATGTTAATACAAGTGGTTTGGAAATGCTTCCTCTAACATCACCTATTAAAATTGTTTTTTTTTATATAATAGCTAGTCGCAGTGGAAGTAAAAGCTGCTGTCTTTGAGACATGATTAAGTGATCTTATGAATGCCTAAAATCTGATTTAAATGAGAAATATATGAGAGGCGTATAACTAAAGTCAAAAAAACAGTAAAAAGATCAACGAAAAATGTATAATACATCACCAATAATTTATTTTACACTGGTTTTTGCATAACACTCATGCCATTTGCGATGATATTTTGATAACAGTTTCAATTTATATGATAAAGATTTTTCACAACAGCAGTTTACTTCATTTACTTAATATAATAATAAACATTATAATGATGCCAGTGCTTGTTCAATTTGATCCTGAGGGACTTCGATTCCATTTCCCAACCTAAATAAAATGGAACAAAATAATAATCACAACTTGAGAGATTTTACTTGACTGGGAATATTGAGAAAAGTTGGGGCCAGAGCGAGCTCTGACGAAAATATGAAGCTCATGGGAATTGTAGTTAGAAGGAAAAATTCTCGATAGCATGCAAAATTCACAAAAAAATATTACTTCTTAAATGTTGCATGGAAACAAAAAGGAAGTAATTATGTTATAAAACATTCTCTAGTCTATAATTTCAATTTGATGAAGAAAAATGTGTTTTCAACAAAATGCTTGGAATTCAGATGTATTCCAAGTATTTCTAACAACATTATTGTCGCAGTTTGTAAATAAGATAAATCTGTGTATAAACAATACATCAAAAATCGAATCAAATTTTCTATTACAAGAGCTTAAAGCCAAGTCACGTTTTTTAAAATTGATAAAATATTATACCATATTCAATCGATGATAAAAATGCTTTTGTCTCAAAACAATTACAAAGAATATTTACTGATGAGTCATTTAATTTACGGTGTTGAAATGCTCAAAACTATTTTTGAACATTTTAAACTAAAAGACAGTTTTTGTTTAAATCATGCTAAATATTTTTTTTCCCTACATGATCCATTGAAGTTTTGATTGTGACGTATGACACTCGTTCTATGTGATTGGTGTACACTTAAGAACTATTGTAAGCCAATTAATCAAAACGTGATTGGTTTGAGCACAGATAAAAGACATAATTATAAACACAAAAACTCCTTTAAGTTAGTAGCATAACAATGTGCTGTTTTCAATCCTAAATTGGCTTCTGCTTTTAAAATACCAAAAATAAATCATGATATAAAATATCTACGTCAAAATTTTAATAAGCTCACGAGAAATCACGTGACTCGTGCGAGTAACTAGATATTCCAAATTTCATGAATAATTGTTGCTGTTTTATGCCGCTAATTAAATTACTTTGCACAAGAATATCACATTTCCTGCTTAATCTAAAAAAATGTTGATACATGTTCTGTTAATTATACAAAAATCTTGATTTATTTAGTGAACGGGCGTTGTTCACGAGCCGACATATCCGATCGACGTTATCGATGTAGTCGATGAATGGAAGTGTTTATCTGTAAGACAAATTAAGAATATTCGGAAATTATATCTCAATCATAATTGTTATTGGGAGCTATTTCAGTATCTCACCATCTTTAAAACTATGCCTAATATGCTATCATTAAAAAGAGATAACTAATACTCTAAATAACTCACTGTCATAATAGTTATGTGTCTAGGTGGAACAAAAATGGCTTTAAGGCTATTATTTTCTTTTGAAATAGGCTGAATATGCCAAAATGACTTAAATACATATAGCATAAAGCTGAAAGCAAACCGGCCAAATAAAAGTCACTGAATTGGTAAAATTTTATATTACATTTTTTTAGTAAATTATCAGTAACGTAAACTTCTAATGGCTAATAAAAGTTTTTCACGAAAAACAATCTGCTTTACGTCAATATGTGATAAAACATGAATAAGAAAGTTTTCCAGTAGTGGTTGAATATATACACAATAAAGAAATGAAAACAATTTTCTTTCTTACTACTAATAAAATTAATTCGATGTTTCATAATTTAAAAAATATATTTTTTTTAACTACAGTGTCTTATTTGCCGTTTCGTTTGTTGGATTTCAGGAAATAAGAAAACCAATTTTCGAAGAAAATTTCTAATGAATAAGTTATGAAATAGAAAGGAATGACCAAAAACTGCATATTCAAATTGAACAATATTAAGTCGGCTTATTTGCTTAAAATTCATGCTAAAGTTTCCTGCGCATTTTCTTCTGAAAACAACAAGCTTCTGAGAATATAATGGTATATATCATGCCGTGTTCTCAAACACGCGATCGGCCTTTTGAAGTTTCCGTAGAAAGACTACCGACCAAAAACGTAACTATGCAAACATCTTTCTTTTGGACTGCGGGGACGTACTTGCAATGCATGTAGATTATGCAATATTGACCATTTTGAATCGCCACTTTAACACGGCTAAAGGTTTAAGCTTAATTAAATAAATGCAAAATTATTTTTAAATTTTCCGCATTGAATATGGAATATGAAAGAAGAGTCTTTTATTCAATTCAATATGCAGAGAAAGAATAATTGTGAATTAAATATTTTCACTATGAATAACATAAGGAAAGTTTATTCTATGGTTTTTAATATTTGTCCAACCAATTAGAATTCACAAAATAGTTTATAGATACAATATCAACATCATTTCAAAAGAATCGTTAGTGAATCATAATATATATGTCATGTTCACCCCGATGTGGAGTATTTGGACTTCTAATGCAATTTATCTAAGCATAAGATTTTCTACGAGAACTGATTGCTACCCTGTTACTAAAACTCTTCTTTTTTCGAAGAGATGGGACTGGCACAGAAAAGACCAGGACAGGATAAGTGGTCAGATAATGTCTCTGCGTTTTTTTTTAGAATTGGATAGGTGTGAGAGAAATTTTTCAGACATTACATACATATGGATGTATCGGAAAAGAAGTAAATTATTCAAAAATGTAACCACCCGACCAGGACTCGAAAATGTGAGCTCCGCAATCAAAACCAACAACGTTGACACTTTTTCACAAATAAATAGTGCTATTTATAACAAAAGAAATGGAAATCAAAAACTTTACACCATGCATGTTAAGTGCATTTTTGTATGAGTGAAAAGTTTCAGTATTTTTTAGCTGTCATCAAAGTACTTGCAGTGAATACAAAACTTCTCTATGCAGTAGGAGGCAGGTGCACAGCGTCTTACTTACCTATAAGACGTGATGTGCATTATAATGCATTTTGCGGTATAAACGATTCACTGAAGGCAACTTTATAAAACCGATTACACGGGAATAATGATACTTGTAAATTTTATACTTTTTCCCGAGTTGTGGCATGCGATAACTTTACCGCAGCTATGATCTCGAAGAATGTGCTTTTCATTACGTTGAGTCGAGTTGCTAACTGATTTTTTATAGTGCAAGTAATTAGTTTATAGTTTCATTTTCCTTAAATTATCATCAAATTAATTTAACGGCGATACTCGGTTAATGTAAATAAATTATAGAAGACTTCTTCCGTTACCAGATATGTAAGATTATTGTTAACAGTGTTTATACAGTTATATAAGACATATATTTGCCAATTGTAAATCCTTTCCATATACAGCTAAGGATGATAGTTATTAACGTTCATAATTTTCATATTCCACGGTTGGTTTTTTTAGTTTCAGAAACTCGGTGAACAACCACAAAGAGTTGTAAATCTAAATTGAGAGTTTCATATGTAGGCTGTATTATTAATTAGTCTTAATCGATAATCGCATCTTATTAAGAGGACTTTTTGATAATTATTTTGTTTATTTCTAGTAGGTGGAAGATTTCAACGAAATAAAGTAATTAATTAAATTATTGTGATTTTTTTTGACTCATATTTGAATGTAAATTATGAACACAGCAATGAATTTATGTATAATGCATACTCAAAGTTGAGCGGTAGTGTTTTCGTTGTTTTAACTTTTCGTTTTAGCAATAATTGGAAACGTAGCAATGATTAGAAAATGATTGTTCATTTTAAACATGTTTCTTCGTTAGGCAGTCTAATATTTTAATACTAGTTTTATTAAATTCACACATAAAATTCGTTATAAAAATACCCTCAAGATATCTGTTTTTCCTTCCAAGCGGCAATATTTTCTACGCAGGAAACGGATATGTCGAAAAGTAAAAGAACCATGGAATTGTTTCTCAGTATAAATCATTTTCTTATTTATTGTACAGGTTTTTTTCTAAATGCTTTATGTGCTATATTTATAGTATCCAAAATTGTATTGACTGTTATTTATACGTTATTTGAATATCTATTAAAAACATTTTTGAGTCGAATAATTTCAAAATAGTCGGTTAAAAATTATACAATTTCAATATTTTTCTAGCGCTTTTGCTAACGTGTACAAAACGGTAAGTATAACGATGAATCATTTTATTTTTTCTGGAAAATGTATGTGTACCTTTATCAGTATTAATCCCAACATGAAAGGAGAGACTGAGTCGATTTTACGAAAAAAGCTTTTTATTGGCTTTCGTGGGTAAACATACGAGAAGCGGAGCTTTTACTCGACAATCGACATATTTTTTAATCCACGTTGAGTGGATAAAATAATTCAATTTGACAAAATGTATAAACAATATTGATTGAATATGGGCCAGTCACGTACACGATATATATACACACTCCGGGCTTAACAGTCTATTAAAAAAAATATTTATTTAAGTCAACGCTGATCCAAAGCAAGGTAATAAATTTTTGACATTTCGTTCTTCTCGGTTATACTCCAACAATTTTGTATCTCCTAATATACACTTTCACTTACCGTCTTTTCAACTGTTTATTTAAGTCTTAAACCTTCTTACTCGCCCTGACTTTACAGTTGAATCAATACCCATTTCCTAACTATGAGTCGATTAATAATTCCAATGTTATTTCTTTCTAGAAAGAAACGTCAAGTGACCGACTTATTTGAGTGCAAATAGTTTATATGATTACCTAGTAGAAATGGAAAAAATAAGAACATACATGTAAGTGTTTACCTTACAGATTTACAATGTGACATACAAAATTCTTAAATTGTTACATGGTGTGTTTTAATACCAAACAAGAGAATTCTTGGTGATGTGGTTTTACTTATTGAATATTTTCCAGTTTATAACAATAGGTTTTTACTTTTGATCCGATTTTTTTTGGGGAAGATCAAGGTAAAGAAGTGAACGAGAAAAACGAGCACGACACATAAATCTATGAAAAGGAAAACACTGTCGGAAAAAAATACTTCTTTTCATGAAAATTTATTCAGGTAGTACATTTTTTTGCATTGTATGTATAAAAAACCAACATTTTCATCACACGGAACTGAAAAAGTATAATAGCCATTAAAATAAATGTATCTTTTATGGTTTTCAAAAATTTTTCGTGCCTACTATTTTGATATTCATGAATAAAATGAAAATAATATGTTCCGAAATTTTTCGCAAATTAAAAAATTTGCAATATATCAATATGGCAAGAAACAAGTAAAGGTCAAGGTTTTTTATTTTTATAGAATTCTAGACGAATATTTTTTTACACAAACAGCTGCAGTCATTGATTTAAGTTTTGGTAGTGCTAATTAATAGCAAATTTGTCAAAGCAAATGATATTTTAAAAAATTTAGTAAGTTCATTTTAAATTATCTAAAAATTTTGATATCGATAACATTTACACAGAAAAAAATCTTTGAAGTTATTGCGATGTTTTCGTATTTTTATTTTGTTAAAACGGAATAAAATTTTGTCAAACTGAGAATTTAGGTGCTGGCTAAAAACTTTTCACCTTTTGGTCCCAATTGAATTCAATACGACTCTTGTAATTCAAAATAAGATAAGAATTCATTGGAATTTTTAATAAATAATATAACGTGTATTCAAAGAAGACGAAATATTAAAGATAAGAGAACCATTCATTTCCCATCCGAGCAATATCGAAGTTTAAAGATTCAAGGAGAATAATAAATTATTAAGAAAAGTCAAAAGGACTCGAAAAGAAGAATAATAAATATACGAGTTTATCAAGACATTACTTATTCGCAAAGTATACATCTGAATATTGCTCTTAAGATTTTTGGATGCGTTTACAAACATTTATAAATGATGTGTTTTTAATGGACAACCAAATATTATTATCTTAACTTTAAAAATGGAAAAAGGTTTTCCCAGAATAACGGAGATGAGTAATGTGACAAAAAATATTATGAATTTGTATTATTACGGAACATGCATTTTTACTAGAGAACTTAACATTAAAATTACAGTTCATTGTGACATTCAAGTTCACTTTTGAGATGTCAACTCACAATTCATGGTTGAAAGGCATTATTTCAAAATATAAAAGAAAAAAATCAAAAACTACATCAACATTAAATGTTTTACTAATCAGGCCTGGTTTCGCTTACCAAAAATTTATTAGATGATAGTGATCGCATGAGCAAAATCAGCACATACATACATATGTGGAAGTATTGAAAACAAATGTTTTATTTATTCAGTTAATTACACTTACATTCTTGTGTTAATACAATAGTTGCAAAATAACATTCCTAAAATAACGATAAGTTCACCAATAAATTTTATGAACAGAATTTTACCATGAATTATTATATTAAAAATATTATATCAATGTATCTTATGCCAGGATTTTCTTGTTGTTTTCATAAACTTCAAATAAAAACCAAATATTTAGTAATTGTTCTCAAAAAATAGAAGCACGAATGAAAGATATTATAAAAGTGTAGTACATACATATGTATTGCTGAGATGTTGTTTTTGTAAATATTTTGAAAACTGTGTTAGCTGGTAAATGCTGGATAGAGTTGACTATTAAAACGCCGATATTTTGGTGGTATACGTAAAAAAAAATAACATAATAACCTCAATTCTTTGCAAAAATAAGTAGAATACTGCTGTTACACATATTTTTCTCAGTCAAATCTAACATCCACCAAAAATAAGAACTATACCCTTGTATTACAATATTTATCATGAAATTTCCGTACAATAAATACGAAGAGCAGTGAACGTTATGATTCAATAAAAAATTCAATTCATAATAAACATATATTAGGCTGTCTTCGAGGCATCGATAAATGTTCAAAAATATCCGAGGCAATGAAACGTATACACATAGCTCTTTTCCGCTTTTACATACAGATCCGTATGTTAGTCGTGTTCCATATCGATTTTCCCTTCGTATTACCGATATTTTCATAAAATGAATAACTGAATAGACGGAAGACGTAACAATGGCTTTCTTTTATAAGGTATTCGAGTCATGTGTGATCGTTACCGATGAACGAGTCTGCTATAACGGAAGCATAGGAGAGCCCCTAACAATCTGGATACTATCAAAGAAGGGCGATTTTCTTCAGGGCGAAACTCTCGACGGAATATTATGGAAAGAGAGTGACACCATGTCTCATTTAAGGATTTTCACATCAATGGAAAGTGCTCAAGTGCTTTCTTTTCGAACGGATTGCGCGTAAAAGAAAAACCTAGTTTTTACACTGGAATGACAACTGCTCTCACTTTCGTGGCGGCTGGATTTTTTCTTGTAGATTTTATTTTTGACACTTTGGCAGTCGAATTGGAGAAATCTGAGTGAGGCGTAACGTTCTGTGCTTAACGCTTGAATGAAAACTTCGGCCCAATAGTACAAGAAATAGTACATAAATTTAGTGTTTTTGTGTAAAACATTGAACAATATTTTACAGAAAATAGTAGGGTTGAATAACAATAAATAAGCACCACATATTTAAAACTTTTCAAGGAGTGTATTAAAAAGCGTATATTCTAAAATGGATAAATTACAAACAAGTAATAAACATTAAATAAAAATTTGGTCAATGTTAAATCTCGCTTTCAAAGTTTAAACTGTAAATTCTTGATGGAAATGCATTAAGTATAATTACATAAAATATAATATGTACCACTTCATGTATTTTGTAAAGATTATGACAGGTTTTGATCATCCCGCATGACCTACTAACGAATTTACATGATTTATATCAAGCAACATAAATATAAGTATACTATGAAGTCTAATCAAAATCTAATCGAAATGCTTGTGAAGAAAGTATTCTATAAGCCATTGGCATGGGCTGAGAAATATTAAGTAAGTATATGAAACTATTTATTGATTGAGTAGGCATTTACTTGGTAGAACTCCATTATAATACGGAAAGAAAAATAGCAATGTATTTTAATTCTACATAAATTATTTAATATATTTGTTGATAGCTATTTCAGCTTACGACTTCGTCAGAACTAAGTTCTGACGAAGGCGTAAGCCGAAATAGCTATCAACAAATATATAAAATAATTTATGTAGAATTAAAATACATTGCTATTTTTCTTTCCGTATTATATGAAACTATTTTGATAAAGTGAATACATAAAATTTTCATAAACATAACATACGATAAACTTTTAGCATAACATACAGTTTGCATGCACACATTTAAGTAAAACGAATAAGTACATGATATGCACTTATTCGTATAAGTTAAATGCTTTATCTAGCTCTCAGTTTTACGACTTATACAATTAAAGCTGTGAGAGCTTTTTATCCTTTTCACAAACAAAACAAAATTAATTTATAATTTTTTTTGTGGGAAAGAATAATTTTCCGCTCGAAATGAGTAAATAAACAAAAGTGTAAAAGTATGATGAAAAAATACTTCGGACTTTACATTACCTCAAAAATTTTCTAAGATAACTATGTATTGTTAGAAGGTTTCTTTGAGGAAATACAATTTTAATAATAAATAGGATTTAAGGTCGTTGTGAATCGATTCGAAATATTTACTAGTACTTTTACTAAAATGGAAGGGTTTCTTGTTTTAAAATAGAGATTTATTGTTTAATAAAGGGGTCTGAATTGAAAGGTCAAGCATTGTGTTGTATTTATAGCACGATTGTAGGATATGTCTTGTGGCAAAAACTAAGTGTTTAAATAAATGTGTCTTAGAATCCTAAAAGCTCTCCGGAAACGATAATAATGATCATAAGTCTTACCGGTAGCGTGCGTTCAAGGGTATCCAATTGAATAAATAATTACGCTATTGAATGGACAAATAAAAGAGAGAAAATTCCAAAAATAATAAGGACTGAATAGTTTTTGATCATCTATAAATTTTGACGGAGGCAGAATAAAAGAGCAAACCAGTTGTGTGCGCGATTTTTTTTCTTAAGGGCTTGTTATATTTTTTAATTTTTATCTCGGAATGTCATATGATTTATCAACTATTGTTTTAAGAAAATAGGGATATTCCAATTTTTTTATTTGCTACGCCTATAAATAAAATATAATAAGCTATCTATCAGCACCGGAGAATCTTATATTACCTTTAATAATAGGATTTATTTTATATTAATGTGACTAAAATCAACAGTCATTTGCAACTTTACCAAAGTTTGTAATCAATGAAAACTGTCATCAACTTTTTTATCCACAATTCATGTATTTTTTTTGCCGTCTAAAACTTTTAATTTTAAATCAAATATGATCCATAATGAAATCAAATGTATCACAATGAAACAGTTTATTTTATTTCGTTATATATGTACGTCTAGTGATGTAACGATGAAAATAATTTACTGTGCTAAGCGGAAATAAAATTAATTATATATGATTTCAGTTCAGAAGAACATTGTGCTTATAAGCTTCTGTCTAGGAGAGCTACTGGAACAGGGCACTGGCGAGTTATTAAATATTGACAAGTAAATTCGGAGCACGTACCGTTCTATACGTGATCACGGGGAGAGATTGATGAGAATATCATACTTAATCGTTATATCTGACCCCAGATAAAAAGCATGGTATATTGATACACTTTAAATTAGTTACAATTAGATCGATACCAGGCTAAAATGGTATCAATTTAACCAGTTCATGTCGGTTAAACTTCGAAAGAACATAAATAAATTAAGTATGTATACTTTTCAAAAAACCTGCAGCATATGAGGTGATTGAATGTTTTATTCTCAAATATACTCAAAGCTTCTGCTAAAAAATAACTCTCGATTAGTAATTCAGGAATATAAAAACAAATCACGTTATTTTATTTGGGGTTAAAGATGACAAATTTAAATGTTACCTTAAAATAAAATTATCATTTTATATTGAAAACTACTGCTTATATTATTTACACGGTTTTACGTCTTTACGGCTACATAGAAAATAGTTGTTCCTTGTGGCTATATAATAAAAAATAAATAAAATGCTGATTTATAAGTATGTTTGTGCAAAATTTGAAACATGTTGAGAGCGATGAAGCAAAATTTTACGATTTCCCTCGGTACTCTTCACACACTTTTGAGACTTTTAACTCTCTTATATTCATGACAATGACGAAATAGCGTCGCACATTGTTTGGCCATTTACTGCGTTGCTTAGAAAAGTCATTTTCTTACGTATTTTGTATAATAAAAAAAATGATTTTGATTACAAATAATATGGTAATAAGATATGAATACAGTCAAAAAAATGCTTACAACCGAAGGGATCTCTGTATGCATCATTGTTTGAGCGATTCAGAAATATTTGAAATATTTTCCAGACACGTGTGCAATTGCGTACAACTAAGTATTTAAATAGAGAATTTAATTCAAATGAAGCCATTTGGAAATATTAAGAGAATTTATGCCAATTACTGAGGTTGAATGCTAATAAGGTTTGATCTTGGGCTGGACATTTGAATATTGTGTATTGTATTCCTAGGACATACCTGGCAAATATATTTCCGTTTAACATCTGAATCTGTTTATTTAAAACATATATATATATGTAATGTAAGACACACTTTTTATGATCGATAATATTATCGAAGCATAAGCGCGTTACTTTGGCAATATATTTCGAAATTTCTTTGTGATGGAACTACAATACTGATCGAACGAGTATAGCGTTTTATTGCTTTTCCACAAAAGACAGGCTTCCGTAAATAGTATCAAAGTAAAAATTTCATTACTTTCATCTTTAAAAAACATAAATCATCCAAATTTAATAAACATATCATACGCATTTCTTTATAATGATTTAAAGAGTGACATACATTTTAATATACCGTACATTAAATATACAGTATGTTAGAAAAAAATCATCCCAAAAAAGTCATTAAATTACCAATACTTTATTACGGTAAATGGTAAATTTATTTTTTATCTGTTATATCAATATACGTATATAATATCAATATCAATGAAGTGTTTTTTTTATGTAAAGTACCAGTTTAACCTCGAAAAAAACAGACTAATGCAATAAGGTTTCTGCTATGTCCCTTACTATAAAGCTAGTTTAATTCAAATAATAATAAAGACTTGTTGATTCCTGATTCATAATGGTGTCTTAATATTTTATCCAAAGCAATTTATTACTTGTTTTTTTTAATATATAAGGAAAGGATGACAATGCTGCTATAAATTATGATATATGAGAAAGTAATTACTACAGGACGTAGTTTTTCACTTATGTATCATTCAATAACTATTAGAAGCGTTGAAGCTTGAATTTCAACTTGTATAACATCCACATGATGTTTTAAAAATCTTTTTTCAGTGAATCCCAAAGTCTAGTAAAATACCGCTAAACTCACTGGTGCTTGAATTACACAGAAAATTAATTGGTGAAATATTATTTAATGTTAAGTATATAGCGGTTAATGTAGATACGTGTAACTGAATCACCAAATTTAATTACAAAATACACATGTATGCATAGTCGAGAATTGCTATGTCAAAAGGGGTGAGATTTATTCACGGTATCTAAAGTTTATAAAGTTGTTACTTCGGACTTAAAACTGATAACACTGAATTACACATTAAAAACAGACTTAATCTGAGAGAAAAGTTTTTATACCTCCTGGAAGGATATATTGTTGTCAAACTTGGTTCAAAAACATCACAAAGTTTTTAGTGATTAAGTGTCCACATTCTTGACTTAAACGCGTCTGAGAAGAAAAAAACTCACTGGAAAGGCTTCTTTCTGCTCTCAGCCAAATGGATATTTTAAATTTACTTCTTTGAGGAAAACATTTTTTTGCCGTTTTTAAAAAAAATAATATTTTAGTTAATTTCAAATGATGATATCAAATTTTTTATCAACAAATTATTTGGGATTTATTTTAGATAAGTGTTGAAAAATAAGTAAAAATGCACTTTTTACATCGATTTCAGGGCGTAATTTACAGCTATACCCACTGGTTCAAATCCTTGTACTGCTTCGTAGATTAGTTTTTCTATCAATTTATAGATTTGTATTTGAGGGCATGGGAGTCTAAAAGCTTCCTCCTGATTATTAAGAACTTAAAAATGGGGTAAATCGAGAGCGTTTTTTAAAAACCCGCCCCAGATTTATCCGTTTGTACTTACTTTATTAAAAAAAGATGTTGAGCTAATCAAAAACAAACAGTTTTATAAGATTTTCATGTTTAAGGATGAACTGCATTGGTAATTTTAATGTCTTAATTCAGACGAAACTTTAAAAATTTTCGAATAACTTAATAATAATTTTAACTAGAAAACAAATTAAACAAGTGAAGCAAAATACATTAAAACCCCTAAAAAAATACATTTAAAATAAAATATACGTTTATAATAAAGTCATTTAGTTATCGATTGAGCCGAACGGAAAAATAACAAAGAAAAATATGCTTTTTTCCGATACGATACTCAAAAAAGGGACGCTGAAAAATATTGAGATATGATAACGAGGCAGTAAATTACCGATTGTAAAAAAAAGAGAAAAGAAATGTTATCGTTTTTTATGTCATTCATTCGCGCTTACATACTTAAAAATCCATATTTGACAATAAATGATTCGCCGGAGGTAATCCATTCTGTCATTTTGATTAATGCATTGCCATATTTAGCATCAACTTTAAAATAGGGCTGTGAAGTTGAAAGAAAATACTGCAGTGTTATAAAAAAGACTCCATTTATCATCGTCCATTCGTCGCGTATGGTTCTTTTCGTTCAATTCACCATGAAAACGAAATGCAAGTGTTGCCTATATTATTACGATGTTTTATATTTTACAGCTTTTTTTTCTATAAAACAGGTCTTTCTGAAGGCTCGACTGTAAACGATATAATAAAATTATTCATTATTACGAATTTTCATGATGCGTGAAAGCTACTAAGTGAAAATAAATTATGACAAATTTAAATTTATGTAGATTATTAAAATTGGTATTAACACAAATTTATGGTTGCTTTGTTAAAATTTTCATATATTAACACCTGAGAAGTAAATTAAGCCAAGTGGCATTTTTGGAAAAATTGAGTTAGGTGCAGTATCAAATTCTTCAGGTCTTAAAGTGATGTGAGATTAATGAAAACATAACAAAGTTTCATCATTTCGATACTTTATTCTCTTTATTTCTCAAGGGCTCAAATGATATGTCAGCGTTGAACTAAACTCAACCCTTGGAAAGCTTAAATAGCATGCTAGAAAAAATCATCTATAATCTTTAGAAACCACAACTATTTATCGACATCGACAATAAAACAATATTCAAAATAATCAGTTTTACAATTCAATTTTACAAGTCTTTTTTACAATTTACTATTGTCATTTAAAATGAGAATACGGACATCTTTTGAAATATATCAGCGTTCGAATATTTTTTTTGATAGATAATGAAATCAAAATAAAAACTTTTATTCAGATAAGTCTGTGAACCAAAATGTTAAACGATTTATATTGAATAAGTATTGCAACATTTCATAAATAATGATATGTGTATATTTTTTGTCTATGGCATGTAAAAATAAAATATTCGAATATGAACCTATCAAAAATTTATGAATTACATTGTTTTCTGAAGACATACATACATCAACAATCATTTTTTAAAACATTGCGGTTGAAATAATTTGATACAATTTTCACTAAAAACCAAATCCTTGTGATGATTACTTTAAGCGTGCAGTAAAAATAAACAGACACACTCTTGATATGTCTGCGCATTAGCAGTAGTAGATAAGATGAGAAGAAGATAGTAGATGGGTGAATATAGTCCGATGGCACAGCCGTTTGGTAAATATATACTATTGAATATAGTAAATAACAATAAAAACAAGGATACAATCGTGATAACTCTTTTTGTACATATCCATGATTTTTTTCGCTACCGACCCGGGATAATTTGACATTGAAATTTTATCATCCACCTTCATAAAATAAGAAACCTAAATTAAATTAAAATGTGATTTTTTTTTTGCATGGAATGCTTTTAATTTAAATTGAATAAAAATACCATTCATAATAATTGCAATCTTATTCTTAGGAATTTTATTCTTTACCTTATATCGATCTAACGTCAATTTATGGTTATGTAGGACAAACATAATTTCATATAAACAATAAAAATGAATATTTGTAACGGCCGATAAAATTTGAGGCGAGTTATTTGAATAATTGCGTAATATTTTCGTTGGTCCTGCCTTAGCGAAGTAAATTTAGTTTTTGATCGTGGCCTGATATCAATAAAACAACACTTTGATTTACATTATTATTCGATTCCGTGCACTGCATCTTTCATGAGCTACAAAACGTGGCCGGTAGATTTGTTTTATTGCTCTTCCGAATGCAAAATGTCTTTTCGCATTGTTGGTAAGGCGAAAATAAAGATATTCCTTTATCTTTGGTGACAGCTGCAAAATAAAAGAAAAGCCAACTTGTGCAAACAGCAGATATCTCTATATTTCTAAATATAAATAAAAGTCCGCATTCGATTTCATTCTGTGCTTTAAAATCGTTTCATTTTTATTTTATGGTGTGATTTTGCGCTGTATCAGTCGTTGATGAAAGTAAGGAAAGCGTAAAATTTTGATTCGATAAATAATATAATTATGTAAGTTGACATTATTTACATTTTGTAAACTTGGTATTAAGAATGTTATTTCGCGTTTGATGGTCAGTTTATAAACGCACAAATTTGTACATTCCGTAATCATTGGGTTAAATCATTTAATTGAATTAATACTTTCAAATACAAGATTATTTTTTTGAAACATGTCTTTTTAATTATGTATGTGTACTTTTTATGGAGAATCTCAATGTAAGCTATCTTTGTGAAAACTGACTACTGCGCCCTTTATGTACATATATCGAAAATATTCCAATATAAAAATATTGAACTAAGCTTTAGTTAGTCTTTCTCGTTACTCCCCGCTTTTAAGGTGTCGTAGGTAAGAGAAACTGTGAAGAATCCATGCATTTTAATACAAATTCATAATAAAATAATTGTAAATTTCTGTACGGATAATTAAGTTAATGAACAATGAGCTTTAAGCACTCATCTAGAAGACTGACATCTAAACTGGTACGGTAAATTTATAAATATAAGTGTGTATTCGATCAGTATAAGAGCTGAATGAAATCAAAGTATGAAAATAATATTTGTTCTTAATGATGACGGCTTAATTCAGAAAATAGATAAAATTAATTGCAAAAATACACTGTGGATTGTGTGACAGTCTACGCTATTACAATATAAATCTAAATAATCATTATGAAGATGTCTCTAACTGACACTTATATAATGTTGTGTCAAACGACGACACATAAAAGCGAGGTCTGCGAGAGGAAATTGGAAGCAAGAAATCTGACCAAGAAGCTCACTGCTACGTCGAAAATCATATTTCGTTGATTGTCTTGGTTATGAGTCGTGCGGCTAGTTTCGGACGAATGCCGACTCTGCTTATTTTGAGACATACGATTTTTTTTAAATCTGTTCGATATTCTTTTTTCAAATGATTTCAAACGATTCCTTGGTGAAACTTGATTGTTTAAAATATTTAATAAATTGGTATGTACGTCAGTTTAACGTCACTTTTAAGTGCTGCGAAATACGCGTTATGATCATCGCCACCAGTGCGTGGCATTAACTAAGTTGATATATAATATTTCATATTCAATACTAACTTGCTTCTATGGATATCTGAAGACAATTTAATGAAAGCAACATTGTATTCATATCTCGTCTAGCAGAAACTAAATTAAAATTATAATTGAGTACTTAAAGGCCGCAAGTGTGTTGGATTGCCAAATTTACGTCCTCTCTTGTACTAGTATTTTGCCCACAATGTTTCATTTACACCAAGATTAAGAACGGTCTCAATGTTGAAAATGGGCAATCATTCATTTAAATACTCTTGCTCAGTTATCCATAAGCTCATTCAAAACCTTTTATTCTACAGAAAATAGCCTGTACACACGCACACAGACTAAACAGATATGAAAAATATTTTCTAAAAGAAAAAAGTGTTTTTTTATCACAAGAATATTCACCATCTCAATGTATTTACAAAGTTGTTCAATATATAATGTATCATTATTTGTTACACAATACGTAAAATAAAAAAAATATCTTTTAATTTCATATTTAAATGAATTTCCACAGGATACCTCCATATCTATCGAAACTAAAATCTTGTCCTAGAATAGCAATAAAATTATGCAATATAATTTATAATCTATCGAATTATGGTAATTTTGAATTTTTGGAAAAATGTTCGATTGCGTGAAAAAACTACAGACCACCCACCAAAATTATATCAGGATTCGGTCGTTGAATTTTAGAAAAGTTGTAACCTAAGAAGAAGCTTAATTTAAAAATAAATGTAAGTTTAATTTCATAACTAGTGTATTTAACCTATTACATAATTTTAATACATATCAAACTATTTCAAATGATAATATTGTCCTGGAATAATTAATGCAAATAATCAAACGTTTGATTAGAATAATCTCTTTTATCTTTTGCAATTAATTTTTAAGGCCGGCCATTTCAAGAAAGGGTCATTTAATGACAATTGAGCGGTTGAAGATAATAATCGTTTATCCGATTGCCTCATAAAATATTACAAAGCAGTTTTACTGTTGTGTCTTTATGTTCATACTTTGACATTTTGTTGTAAATATCTTTGTATGAAATATCAGAAGAATTTGCATGACCTTCAATAGTATCAACGTATAGCCCCAAATTCCATCTTTTTTATTGCGAAAAATTCTATTCGGAATTACCAAGGAAAATAAAAATTTGTCGTATGTTAGAAAAATATATATTATTTATTGATAAATAATATTTGACATTTCATTCTTCATTTGATATTAAAAAGGCACTATATTTATCTAAAAGTACCCACAGAGTGACTTAAAAATTGAAGTCCGTTTAGTATTATTAAATATTTCTCGCTTTTGTGTATAAAGCCGTCTCTTTGAATTGTATTTTAAACTATTAAAAACTATTTTTTGGGCTAATTCAACACAAAATTTAAGTGGTAAGGTGTTCGCTGTATATTTGGCATAATGGTATTATATAAAAAAATAGTAAGACATTTTTTGTACTTATTCCACATTCAATTTCCATCGATCAGGACAGTTTTTAGTTGAAAATTCTCGCAATGGGCGAAACAGGAACTGATCCAAATAAATTTAATGTGAAATAAATATAAGAAATGTTTAATGATTTTATAACCAAATTTAAGATTTTTTTAAAATACATTTTTAGTGTTAAATAACGGAACACCTTTGACTTGGATTATAAATTTTCAGCTTTTCTGTATTTTTGTATAAAAATTCAAATATTTTTCTGGAAGATCTGACTATCGAGTGAATTTGTGATTGAAGTTGATAAAACTTGCTTCAGATATACATATGTCACTGCAGATTTTCCCGTGTCTATTGTATTCCTGCAAACGTTGTACGACAGGTTGAACTAGAAGTGATAAATGAGTGCTTTGATGCATTTGAGTTATTTATTGTCATATATCCCGTATGAGAAATCGTTAGTTTACTTAAAGTTAGCAATCATATTATAATACATTACAAGTTATCTGTGTGGGTCTTTACTAGGGACTCCAACTACTCGTCATCTCAACTACTCGAGTATCGAGAATTTAAATGTAAAAATACTCGAGTATACTCGAGTAGTTTCAGATGTACCAAAATATATACTAATAATTCACATTTTTTTAAATAAATAGGTGATTAAAAAATAAATTTAATTTCATTGATAAATTTAATTCACTTTAAAGCACATAACACTTAACGGTACACATATTTAAAAAAATACAGAGAATGAAATGTTTCAAATTTAAGATTTGTTGGAGAAGTGGTTAATATATGTTTCAAATAAAGAATCGAATTTTATAAAAAGGTTACTATTTGGGAACAAATCTGTGGCCATATATTATTGTGCATAAAAAATTATTTCGGTTCGATACGCTCTCTAGAATTAACATCAATAGGGTGAACTACACTCCACAGATGAATGCAATAAAGATCCAGGCCCGAATTGGAAGTAAAAGGTTCTTGATAATTATTTGAAAGTTATAACGAATTATTTCAATTCAAATTTTAAATTTGCGTTTTAAAATTCCGAAAAAAATATCAATATCTCAAATAATTAAAAATATTCTTCTCAGATTTACGGTTAACAGAAAAAATATGTTTTTTTTTGTACGTCACTAATGGTTTTTGAAGCTTATTTAAAAAGCCTAATTGAATACAAAATAACTCACTACTCAAAGGGTTAAAATTAACGAGATTAATATATGCACACTGTTTCTTACATGCTTTGCTATTTATCCGTTTCACACCACCGTTTTCCGCGGTAGTGTTACCTATTTATTTATTAATTATTAATTAATACTATTTTTACATTTATCGGAATAAACTTATAATTTAACACAACTAATATACTAATTAAAAATTAACCTTATCACCCCTGATACGTGGCTGTTATTAATTTCTAAGAAATATGAAATATCGAGTAAAGGCATGTAAAAATTTTGAATTTATTATGTCAGCTGAATCTTTTTGGCATCAAAAGATTTTTTTTTAATGTTTTATTTTGTTTTTGTCATCATAGACCTCGCCATATGTTCGATCTAAATTTCCACTGATGGATTAGTAAAATCCAGAAACAGGGCAACTAAAACTGTAACAGGGATGGCTCACTTTTAACAGCGAGTAGGTCAATGATTACCAGTAAAGGCATGTAAAATTCTCCGAATTTATTTTGTCACATCTGCAGCGGCAACAAAGCGGAGAACCGTTAAAAAAAATATTACCTGATCCACGTGTTTGACAATGTTATGGTAAAATATTGTATATATTTCGTATTTTTCGAAATACTCGATACTCGAATTGGAGTCTCTAATCCTTACACAAATATCGCATGTAATTATTGAAATTAAATAAATAATTAAAGTAACTTTTTTTATTTTATTTTATTTGCAATGAATTTCAAACCCTTTTGTATCGGTATTCATAATATTGTGATTATTGAATTTTGCCCATTAAAATTACTAAAATCAAATCTACAAATATAATTTACATTACATTCAATTTTATAAAGCCAATCTCCCTTTTTATGAAAATTATGAAAATTATCAAATTCATCACTCACAATTCCTTTTTTAACATTAAGAATAGTACACTGATCGAATATTATTTTGATCAAGTCTTTATTGAATAGATGAAATGTTATCATTCGGCATGAAGCAGTTTTTAATTTGTTTTCCAAATCGAAATCCACCATGGGAATGTTTTATGCAAAATATTAAAAAAGAGAATAAGCTAGAGGTAGAAAGCATAAGCAACTGTCGAGTGATGCCCTCTGAACGTTGACTCAGATTATTTAATGGGCTTTGAAAACAAACACTTTTTCAGGTGACAGTGTAAATTGACTGATCGTCATGTAGACATACTGAGAATAAGCTACGTCCCTCGAATTATGCGAACTAAATTCTTTCAAAATATAGAGTTTTTACGTGAGTCTACATTTTATCAAAATTGAAAAAAGATGTTCTCATACCTGTCTTTTTTACATAATATATAATGATTAACAGAATAATCTTTGAAGCTCTTGAATGTGACATAAATCACACGTAGAAAACTATAAATGCAATGCCAATTTGTTCATTTTTATTTCGCTTATATTGAAAACAATTATCGGTTGACCACCCGATGAAAGAAGGTTGATCATTGATCTTACTTAGAAAAAAATACGACGAAAGAATCAACTATCAATTCAACTCATAACTATTTTCTTGTTCATCATAAAAACGTCGCTTAGTAATAACATTATACAAGGCCTCATATATCAATTTCTACCAAAGTTTGTACATTTGTTACAAATTTTACACTGAATATGTTTAGAAATTAAACGAAGATTTTAATAAAGCATTAATCATAAGCTAGCCGTAACAATGGTTTGTATTAAATTAAGAAGATTTAAACACATTATACAAAATCTGATGTTCATTAATTTTTGGACCGCCAAGCTACAAGATTAATAATAATATATTAGACCAGCAAGGATCACGGTTCGTTCTCACAGTGGTTTCCTATACAATCACCCTAGTTGCCGACCTCAAGGCTTTGGTTTTCCCGCTCACCATGTCGTGCCGAGGTCGGATCCGCAAAATACAACCTTCAAAATAATATCCCGTCCTGCGGCTTTGGTATAGAAGCGAGTTAAATTACACAGATTCATAGCGTACTGTTTCCATAATTTACGTATTATGACATAAATTTCACGAGCCCAGTTTAAAAATTTCACTAATATTTTTGACATGAACAGTTATTTAGCGTAAAACATAGCAATTTTCGATACTACAATAGGTAGTCTGCGCATTTTTAAATAAATAAATACGAAGCTAGCGACATTTATTTCAATACAAATTGCGTGATAAAAAATATATTTTTTAAATCCCTATCTTGCATGTAATTAATTTGGCTACTTCTACAAATTGAGGAGTAAAATTAAATTAAAATTGATGAAATTAATTAGCTATTTTGAAATCGCCATTATTTGTTTTTTTATTAAATATATTACTGTGCTAATCATTTACTTTAAAAGGGTAATAAGAAACCAGTGGCTTCAATTTATTTTCAATAAATTATCTTTTGAGACCACAATTGCTTCCAATTTGGAGTATGCACCACCTTCATGACTCCCTGTCATCCTCTTTACTTTCATGTTTATATTTCTTATAAAAAAAATCTTTTATTTTTAGTACATAGTTATACTGATTGTTAGAATCGTTTCAATGTTGTACTTTTCCATGAGTTTTGTCGCTAACGACCTGGGTTTCGCCTTTCGGAATCTTCAGGTATTTCAAGTCTCAGGTCATGTTCATTCGTGCACCTTCAATTCAAACGAGTCAAATTTTGTATTGAAATTCCATCAAGAACCTTCAATAGAAATTATTATTTTTATGTAATTGAAGTATTTTACATTCCGTACTTCTTTAACTGAAACCAAATCCAAATAAATTGCTTCAATACTACTTTTAACGTTAAGAAGTTTGTACTTTAATGCTGTATTTGAATCAAATATCAATACATTAAAAATATGTATTTTTACTGACTGCAGTGATTTGGTTAAATTTGCTAATATTTTACTATCTTGCACTATTATGAAAAGTGGCCGGTATTCTATTTCACTGTTTTTTGCTTAAAGTGTCTGATATTTTTCCATACGATAGTATAAAAATGAAGCTCTATTAAAGATTAAAATACCTTTGCATTGAACACTGTTCGCACAAAACCCAATCTTTTAAATTATTCGTGAATATATTTACCCTTATACTCTATTTAATTTGATAATGTAATATTTAAAAGAAATCACTTTACAAATAAAATAAATCCGTATATTCAATTGAAGTTTTGAAGTTAGTTTAACAATTATTTAAATACGAAAATATAATTGTATCCCCTCTATATATTATCGAAATGGAAACGAAAAATTTAAACTAACACTATGAACGTGTTTACTGTCAATTCTTGGTGGAAATGAATTGTATTTAAAGAAATAAAACACAACATTTGTGTAATCCTTCCACAAAATTTTTATAAATATCAGGACCGGTTTCGCTTATCGCAAGACTTTTAAATTGATAAGGCATAACGTTTCATATTGTTTATTTACCAAGTTGTATAAAGAAAAATACACAATGCACCATGAACCACTGGATACTTTAAGTCCAGCAAACTCTTCTTTAATGGAGCCATACCCAACCAAAACATAGACCTACAAATCTGGAACCAATTTCAAACTTAAGACGTATGAAACAATATCAAAAGTGTGTTCACATATATTATTATGAAAGTTTTGGCCATTCAATTTACTACTGTTAGGAGAAAGGTCATTGAGCTGTGCTTAGTAGATGGTTCTTGTCTTGGTATTTATGATGAAATGAACATTTGTTTATTAAGTGTATTGTTTTATAAATAATACAAAAATCCAAATATTCGTGCTATAAACTGTATGTATCTTTTTTGTAAAACCGTATTCATATGTTTATATTAATACAATTTGAAATAGACATTGACGTTTCTTAATATTTAATTAAGATTGTACAAATATCACTCACAGTGTGTCTAAATTTTCAACCCTTCTATGGAAAGCTTTTACCGTGCACTGGTGCGGTTTCACGTCATGCGATACAAACAACTTACTGGTACTGATCTAAGTTAGTTGGTCCGGATGTGTTTTACACTTTCAGTTGGTGCACTCAAGTTAAGTTGGATTCCCATCCGTTGCTCGTATTATAAGGACGATAATGTAAATAGAAGCGGCAATGTTTTATCGTTTTTTGTTAATATTACTCATAAAAGCCACCGCCATACGTCTAAATGTAAACTTTGCAAAAATGTTACACGAGTGACTTTGTATGAAAATTCTTCCTCGCATCGATTTTTTTTTGAAATCGCCACGCCAGTTTAGCAACTTTTCAAAATGTGTGCAAGTGTAATTGTATTTTTGTTTATCAGTATTTTTAAAGAACTCTTGACAATTAAACGAAATAAACGCAACATGTATAATACAACAAATGAAATTAAAATGAGACGTCGAGATTCGACATAACGCTGAATTAGCAATGAGCACTTTTTGTACCGAATTGATTTGGTTAAACAGTAATGTGACCAATGTTTCCTCGAAGCTAACGCGCAACAGTTTGAAAACCCCCGCGCACTTTTCCCAGATTGGCGCGTACTCAAATAGTTGATGAATTTAATGACCTGACTAAAATTACAAAAAAAAAACGAAGAAACATGAGATGGACATGTATTTTTCCATTTTCGCTCCCAATGTGGAACATGTGGCCTCCTAATGAAACATTTCATTAGAAGTTGGTCGATGATTGAAATTATACCGTTTTTGATTTGTTTGATTGGCCTGCTCAGACATTGATATTTCTCGAAGCCTACTTCTCAACTTGGATAAAATACGATTGTGACTCTAGCTAGTTGTTTTAAAAAAATACAAAGCCACACATATTATGTCGTTAAAGTCTTCGTTAAAAAGTACCGAACGCTTCTGTTATTAATTCCGTTGTTGGTAAGTAAAATGTTCAGTTAACACGATAATAATTCATTTTGTTGATTTCAAGAAAGCATCAACTGCTATGTTTTTTATGAATTGCACTCTACGTTAACAGGAATCATGACGAAAATGGAAAACGTGTGGCAGTGCAATATCACTAAAATACTTCATTCATAGTTTGATCATTCACCGGCAATAATATGAAACAAAAATGACTCGTAAAATTATTAAAGTAAAGTTTACTTGCAGGAAAACAATGGTGTCGTAAAATAATTTTAAAACTCCAAGCCGTAACATTCTATTTGAGTGTTTCATTATGGAACTGTAGTGTTTTTATCTAGACCCGCAAAGAAGCAACTATAAAAAGATCGTAAAAATGACTATGTGATAGAAGAGTTCTGACGAACTTGCGGAAGCCGCTGCAATAAATCATCATCAATATCTGAGGGAAGCCATTGTGTGTCGACTGTTGGATTGAATATCGAAATATAATTACGAATACATAATAATATATTTAAATTTCTGGCGGCCATGTTCCGTCGTAGCAACAAGGTCATCGTAAATTAAATTGTACAGTTAATTTTAAATAAATATCGCTGCAGTAAAAAGCGACAAAGAAGTAGGTATTTAGCACTATGAATCTAATAACGGATTAAATGCAATTCTGGGATAGCTTGTAGCCTCTCAATTTTACCTCTGTGGATATAACCTTACGTTGAGAATATAAATGCGACAGAAAGTCAAGCAACTTTTTTCTGTTGCATAAATATTGTATAGTAAGTAATAATTTAATTTAGAAAAAGTCACAATTTTTTCCTATGGCGTACAATATCTATGAGTGTAGACCAACAGAAAAAACTTTTAGTAGTTTACATGCATAATAAGATCGATTCAAGATTATCCAAAATAAGTATATTTTTCAGATTGTCTTACATTTTTGCATCCATATCATGATTAAATGATAATAATAGGTCAATTATTATTGATGAAAAAAACACTAACATTGGGATTAATGTGTTCCGGAAGAGATACATATTATTATTCATTCGTGAAACAGAAAGATAATCATCGTGTCATTTTCACAGTAAACTGTATTGTCTTGCTACTTTCACTTCAAGACTTCTACCACCAATCATTGCCTTAGCTAAATTAGACATTTATTGAATTATTTATATATATACATATATATAAACTCATTCCCGAGCGTCAAGTTTTACATCCTTGTCATATTTGCTGTATATAGACATCGCGACGCAAACTTCTGTTGGCCGTAAAACAAGCAACTTAAATAACTGATTTTCAAGTTTTACAGTGTATCATATGCATAAACTTCTCAATCACTGTCTCGGAATGACACCGCGGGATTGGATTATAGCTTGAGTTGTTTCAAAACTCACCCTTTGAACATATTAAATTATTTAACACCCCTACCAGCCGTATAAAAGTCTCATTTGCATTTTTAATATTATATGCAAAAACCTTTTAAGCGAACTTTGCACATTCACCCCAAATGGTAAAGTGCCCATTGTATTAATGAATTCACTTTATCAAACAGTTAAAATGCCGTCTTTTATTTGACTGTCTTAATGGGCTTAATTTTATATTCAATTATACAAATAAAATTTTCAGACTCGTACCTACACGGCTTTAGAAAGTATTCCATAGTAAAAATGTGATTTTCATTTCAATTTTGTTTTAATTATTCTGTTATCTATGACAAAGCATTTACATTGATTAATAAAATTCAAAGCAAAGCGACTTTATTAACTCGGATAAATATTTTAGTAAATGAAAATATTAAACTTTATATTTCACGAATACTAAATTGAATTCTATAACTAGAATGGCGCTTAGAAATAATGATACGACTTTTTAATTAATCAGAGAAACCGTGTTGAATTGTTTTGAAGCTGGATAAAATTCCTATGTGATTCGTTATAAACATTATGTAAGCCGAGAGGGTAATGATCAAACACGGAAAAGGCAGAACCTAATATAAAAGAACAAACCTTTTGAACATTTTAAGGGTAACATAAAAAGAATTGTAGAAAACAATTATAATATATTAAGAGCGTGAAATAGCGTATGAAATAAATATTTTTTACACATTACAAAAAAGAAAAGTTAACAACATGACCTTCACTTGTACTAAATTCCTTAAATATGCCCTTCACCATAAACTGGTATAAAACCGCGTTGCCTCAGGTTTTAATTTGTCACGGAGGTTTTGAATGTACGTTCACTGATTTAAACCCAGAAGAGAAAATTATTATTTGACTACTCCCACTGACTTAATCTAATCATTAACGTGAATATCGACAGTGGCTTTGTATGAATCATATGTTCGATTTTACCCTTTCCTTTAATAATTATAATCAGAAAAGTATACGAGGTGAAAAAATCGATACATTTTTTGTTGTTGTGGAGGAAACAGACTAATGCTAATGATAACTTTTTGTAATGCAGTTGCTATGCTGCCTTTGGCATGAAAACCTATTCATAAAACAATTTTTTTCTGTTGTTAAATTACCACTTTCACTTCTATTGAAAAATTTTATCATAGGATAAAACTGCCGGGAAAAATAAGCACAGTCATAACATCTTCAAAATAGTAAAACATCAATATTTGCGGATGTTAGGAAAATACGGTTTTAAAATTTTTATGCTTTCTATGTTGGTATAATGTAAGAAAGGTGAGATTAAAAAAATTGGAAACTCTAAAGGTATTGCATAATAATCCATGTTGAGGGAAAATCCGTTTTAACAATTACACTTTTAACACCTAAGAGTGATTTATGTTTTCAATGTTATTAAAATATTGAAAGATCACACAAAATGATCACTGAAAAATTGAATTGTTTTTAAAGGTTTCATAAATAACGTAATCATTTTAATTTAAAACCCTCAGTACCATTATTCGTCATCAATATTCAATAAAGGTTTAAAAGTTCAACATTAAGTTGTGAAATTTTACATCCCCTCGTGCGCAGAGCTAGGCTTTTGCATCCTTTATATTACATCTCAAGGGTCGTATTCAATAATAACAAATGTATTAACGATTCAAACTACTGAAAATTAACAGATTCAGTGGTCAAAGGGCAATTCAAATCTGTTTACGGAATTTGCGAGGATTCCTAATACCCAATTCCAATACATACTGAAATAAACTATTTTCAATGGATTAAATTCCTTCAATTTATGATTAAGAAGGATTGACTACTTCTGCCTTAAAGGATTTTTAGTCCGAGAAATTTAAAACTTACTGTTCTGTTGTTTTTGCTCACACTTATTTACGGTCTAAGGATATTTGATGACGATCCGATGTCTTCATCCCTTATCATTAATCTGATAAATTAATAATAATAAAGATCGTGGTAAGTGATTGCCTAAGAACGAGTTCTCTTTTTACACAATCTTTACACCATTAACGTATGTCTACCAATACAATAAAAAGTTGAGTGACTAAATACGAAAAGCTGACAATTAAAGCCTGAATTTAAAATTATTACAGAAGAAGCGAATATGCTTTGAAAAAACAAAGATGTATTAATAAGCTTTTTTATCTTTATTAAGACGTTTAACATAAACTCCTCCTAGTTTTTGACGTATTAACTGCCAATTTCTCGTGAAAAGCTAAAGTTAAAACTCACTTAGACACTTTATTTGTAAATAATTCAAACTATTATGAAATGATTCTTTCGTATGAGATAAATAAATGAACACATAACATACAACGGCTTGTCTTTAATTTGTTTGAAAGTTGCTTTTATGTTAACCGCAAAAACATCAGTGATGGAAAGTGCAGATATTATGCACATACGGACAAAACTTTTCGAGTGAAAAGTTGCATTATATACAGTGAAACCTCGATTCTACGTTTTTCAAGGGACCGTATAAAACAAACGATTAATGCAGGAAACGATGAATGCGGGAAAGTTTTAAATATGAACTAAATGCCGGGACTATAGAAAATTAACGCACCACGCGGGAAAACGTATAATGCGAGAACGTAAGATCGGAGTTCCTCTGTATTTAAATTGAATGAACATCCATTAACCATTTTTTTTTATCTTTTACAGCTTATCTGAATACAAGAGGTCCAGTGAAAGAGCAAACTGAAAATTTTGTAGTACAACATCTGTTGATGTAAACTCCAGTTCATATTATATGCTCCAGATTAAGAGTAGATATGGTGACAAAAACTGCCAAAAGTCACACTATTCTTAAGCACTGTGATAATTTTATATTATTTCATTAAAATGTATATTTGCTTAAGTTTGTTTTATGTATGGAAAGTAAATCGTTTATTGCCTCCCTGTGCGAAGATGCCCCAGGTGCCGAAGAGCAACCGCATGGAACTGCACCTGAAGCTAATTAAGTTTAAAATTACACAGCCCACTGGAACTGTAATTATAAAGTTTCAGATATACAGCAGAGGCTTGCGGAACTTCTTCATTGGATATGGAATCTCAATTAATTGCGATATCTTTCGCGCGATTTGAGGTAAGAACTTGTGACGTTTCTAAATTCTTTGTAATTAATAAAATTGACTACGGACTTTTTGGAACATTGTGTAAATGGTGGTGTGAGTTGGGATGTTTTCGTTACTGAATTCCGAAAAAATAAAATCAACGTGTCACTTCGGAAATACAGAATGGGTCCATTTTGATTCATTACCACCCTACAATTTTATAAAACTCACTTATGATGTTAAAAAATTTCCTAGATATTTATGGAATAACTTTTTGAGACAGATTTGTATCTAGATTTCGCAAAAGCCTTCTTTTAAAATGGTTAAATAAAAATCTAGCCCGTTCGAACTGTACCCAATGACATCGACTCTCGATCACCAACCTGGCTGAGTGAATACTAGGTGGAAAACAATAAGTTTTCTTTGAATTTTTGGTCGTAACTAAATGAGCATTAATAAGTAGCGACTGTATAATATAAAATGAGTCAGTCAACCTTATTTGATAATATGGTTGACTGAAAAACTCGGTGAATAAATTAAATCAACATAACATTTCTGATAAACTTGCAATTGTGAACCTAGTATCGCGAGCAAGTTTATAACGCAATCATGCTTAATTGATATAAGAGACACCGTGCATCAAATGAATCTATCTAGTAATATAATTTCAAATTAACGACACTGGACGAAACAATGTGAAAGTCTACCAGACAGACAGCACAAGCTGTTCGAACTGATTAAGTGTCTTATTCAGTACGTTGAAAGTAACTGAAGTTTGGATTGGATTAAAAAAATACATAACCCGCTAAGCGAAAAGTCGCAGCATGTTTTTATGTCAATTTAAGATAATATAAAAGCTACAATAGACTTTTAACTGATAAAGGACGACACAAGCGATGAAAACTCAAAAAAAATATTGTTTTCCACTAACTTTTACGACCTTTTATATATGGGTACAAGATACCAACATCTTGTACATGTTCTGAAAATACTCGTTTAGCGAGTAATGCTTTTTTCAGTCACTCAGAAGCCTAAAAGATATCAGAACATTTTCTGAATGATAGCAGATATTAGATGATAGAGTTTAAAGGATAAATAAAGGGAAAGGAAAATACAACTTTAGCAAGAATACACGACATGTTTATGTATCATTTGTCTGTCAGCAAAATGTGACTTACATAAACTTCCCTATTCAAACCAGTTTAGAGACATGTTATTGTATTCGATTTATATAGTATTAAGTTCCTTAATAAATGCTAGTACTAATTCAAATTCTCATGAACCAGTAATAAGCTTATTTTCTCGCACGACAAACATTAATAATGCGAGTTAAGTATAAGTTACTTTGAGACCCAAGGAGTCAGTTGAGCGAAACAAAGTTTTTTAAGAAAAGCATTCAAGAAGAAATTTCTAAATTACAAATTTCATTTTATTGATAAAAGAAAACTAATTACGAGTCTTTCTTCAATTAAATTATTACTAAACATAAGTTTTATTTAAGAGTGATATTATATTCCATATATTTCAGATGTTTTCATTTGATGTATTTCATTAGTCATAGATAACAGTTTCTTAAAAATGAAACCTACGTCTCAAAAAAACAAGCCATCTAATAGCACACACATTGTTATCCAACTCCGCAACTCATGTACATCGTGTTTATATTGAAAGACGTTGATTCATTTGAAAATGCTATTGGCAACTGAAACACTTACACTTTTATTGTTTTAAGTAGTGAAACATGTAATATGTATTTTTTTCATGTTATGGCATGTTGTGTTATTCGATCTGTGGGGCTGGCTAAAAATGATTTTATTTACTTGGCACGTTCCTGAAAACCGCAATATTTGAACCAAAACCAAACTCTGAATTATTTAGGCCTACGTTAGGGGTTGGTACGGTTATGCATGGGCAAAGCAGGTATAATATGTAAGCATTTTCCGTGTATTGATTTAGTATGTTCAACCCAGTCGAGCATTTGGCATGTGTCGACTTAATGGATAAAGGGTCTGAAATAATATTACGACTTGACAGACTTAACATAAGTAAACGTCACACAGGTAAAACTGTCTTTTGATAATCTGACATAATATAAAATAATATCCATTTAGTCCGACAAAACAGGTGCGACAACTCTAGAGAAGCGTATTTTTAATATGAAATATGTCGCGTCCGCGTTCAAGTGTCAAAGTCGTCGGCTTCGGTTGCGGAGCGCATGGGCTCGAGCCCCGGTCCAGGCATTTAAATTTTTCAATAGAATTATTGATGTGATATCAAAATTCTAAAAAATGTATTATCAGCATTAATGTAAAATTTTGTTACACAAAAAACGTACTTTTGAATTTATGCCCTCTTCCCTGATCTAATCTATGTTTTTTTTTTTTTTAACAGAACTGAATAATTTTATTTTTTCGTTTTTTTGAATTCGGAAACTTAATTTTCTATATTTTCCGGTTGTTTCAATTCTTATTCATATAATGTATGTCTAATTATTAAATTATTCGTTTTTTGTCATTGAAGTATTTGGTATTATTCTCAAGTCTATATTCAGCTACAATCGGATGAATTCTCTCGAAACCTCAATTGTTATACTTGTGTCAATTTACACCTCCGTCAGTCTGCTTCAAAGAGAAGAATAACTGTGGAGTTTGGTAAAGAAAAACGTAGTGAGAAAACACAAGATCGAACGATCGTAAAAGAAGCATTGAAATGGGGACCATGTATCCAGGTAGTATATTTGAACAATCGGGTCAAGTTTCAAGACATTTTTACTACTTCGATTGGAAACACCCGTTCATACGATTTCAAACGTATAAGAATTAAAATATTTAATACTTTATTTCATATGGGAGCAACGCGACTTACAATAAATGTACATACCTCATTTACAAAGCAAACAATTTATTATTGCTGATCATTAAAAATATGTAATCTTTTTCTTATGATTTAAAAGTGAAATATAATCTAACATATATAAATTTCACCAAAAGTTTTTTTATTTTGCTCACCATTGATATTTATATCGTCATCCAAGAAAATCAAGTTATACAATTCTAAAACTATAGCAGGAGAATATAAAAATCATCTTTCAAATAATTGTTTTTTGTTAATTTTTAATGGTGAATTTAATTCTTAATACTTTTGAATAATAATAAGAATAAAATTGATTTTTATGGTTTTCAAGATTCAACGTCATTGTTTGTCGTTTTAGGGAATTTCGCCTTTCAGCATCTTCAGGCATTTCAACTGAACGAATGAACTGATTAAATTTCAATATCAACTGACGATTCAAATTTGATATTGAAATTTTATCAAAAACCTTTAGTAGAAATCCTAAACTATAGGTACTATTTTTTTGCAGTATACCGCCCCTTATTTGTAATATGACGATTTTGAGAGAAAATCTAATGTCACCAAATCCAAGCAAATCTAAGCTATGTATGTGAATAAAAAAAATCGTAGACTAAGGCACCATATGAATTTTATACTGAGAATACACCGTGTTGTGGTCTGGTGTAAAAACTGTTTAATAATATGATTATAATAATAACAAATTTTTAGTACTTTTTCAACATTATTTTTTTTGGATCAAAGGATATAATGCCATTCCACCAAGTATTGACGTTGAACACCTTAAAAGTAATAATAAGAAATTCAAAGTGTTATTAAATTAGACAAAGCAAAAAAAGTTTCAGTTTTATAAAAGTTTTGAGTTATTAACATAAACATTATTATAACCCGCACAGACTTATTCAGCTGCACGTCAAATCTCCAACAGAAACAGTAGTTGCGACGATAGTAAAATGTCACATTAGTGACACATTATGCGCGGTTGCGTTGTATAACAACTACCTAATTGCTTCAAAATAGTGGACAAAAAAATAAAACAAGCTGCCACGAGGAATATAAAAGTAATATTGCTGAAAAGACAGCGATACAAAATTTTCATTGATGCATTTAAACGAGTATAATGTAAATTTCCGTCGATTTTGATTAATATTATATTTAAGTTTATCAGATTGTTTTCGTATTTTCTCAAATCATACATAACATCTTTGTAAGATTAAGTTTATAATTAGGTGTCACAAATTTAAAGGTCGCCAGTCTATCCCGGTCCGGACAAAGTGAAACGCAAGACTAACATACCCCATGACAGCTCTGCTGCCAAATTATCACTTTGCATTCTATGAGAAACTTCAAGCTTAATTTTCTCGCCTTGAAGCTCGTTATAAAGTAAACTTCTATGTAATTAACAAAATTAGTATAAGATGAATATTTGAATATTTAAAATCATTTAAAAAATTATATATTAAGGGTCATTCGAGATCAAATCGATGACAAAATATTGATAGTAAAGATTTAACGTTTAAAATTTTATAAGTCAAAAATTAAATATTTTAAACATTGCCAGATAGTTAGCTTGAATCATAAACACGCACTTTACAGAGCTTTCGGGCTACAGAAGTACACAGGCCGCAAATTGATACGTACCATGATCGAAGCTTAAATTAAACAATCTTTTAAATAAACCTTAATATTACTTTAATTTAATTATTTTTTTTACGTCTTTTTGATATAATTTAAAATATAGATTTTTGTACACTTTCATAAGCTTTTTCACGACCCGGGCTTTTGCTTTTGTGAAGAACATAATAAAAATAGAATACATTCAAAACAAAATGCTGGTATTTGTAGATTACGATACAGTGGCTGACAGCACTTATTTAAGGAAACAATGCTCACATAAGACATTAGAGTCATATATCAAGACATTAAGCCCCTTTCAGATCCAAAAAGAATACGTTAACATGTGCTTATCATTTCGTATCGAAGAACCACTCAATGCCGATAAAGGAGTTGATTATTTTATCAGGAAATAGAGCTAAACAGAGAACTGCTAAATAATGTACCAATTTTTAACAAGCCAATTGAACTCCATAATTTCGCATTATTTTACCCTTTACATAAGTAAGCATAGTGAATTAAAATAATATAATTTTCTAACACATAAATTGATGAAATTTGTGATGTTATCTCATATTTTATCATAGCATCAAAGACCCGCTACTATAATCGGTAAATGAATGTAATGGTCGCCTAACCAAAGACCTTTTAATGGTAACTGATTTTAACACATTGGCTACGGGCGAAATCTAAACACATTGAGAAAAGACTAAGTATGTTAGTTATTCATATACAAAATTTTCCTATCAAAATTAGTATTTTAATATATTAATGTAATTCTTTGATTAAGTGACAATGATTATATATTATAATCCATTTCTCTTAAAAGTTACAACACAAAAACTGTTTTTTTACTGTCAATCAGGGTTCATCTGTAAACTTGAGTGCTGTAAGCTCAGGTAATTGATTAAAATAATCAAAACAACTAATAATACTACTCTTGAAATATTTATAACTGCTCCGTCGCCATAAATACTGTCAAAAAGGAACGGGAATATATAAATGACATGAGATTCTTACAAAAATTAAGCAAACAAAAGTTTTCACTTATGCAATATCTTTGGATACCTACCCTAAGGATATAAAGATGGTTCAAATTAAAAGTCTATAAATTGTTGAGTAGACATAAACACGTGCGAGCTTTTTATATCACCCTTTCTTAATTACTTTTTTTATTTTTAGGCGTTCATAAAAAGTCACATAAATTTCGACGCTAAAATTAATATCCAAGTTCGCTTATTTTTCATATTTAAGACTCGCATACCATTCTAACAGAGAAGATTTTGTTAATATTAAGCTATGTAGGTAAACAAATTGGACTTTACAAAATCTGTTGATTTTTCCAATGCAAGCTAAATTTTCGTATTTATTGTTAAAATACCAGTGAGTCAAAAAATATTCTGTTTTCGTTTTATCGGTTATTGAAAAACAGCATAACATATTATCCAGAAACCAGAAAACATAGGAAATCAGATAACCTAGGTGGAGCTCCAAAAGTGATTTTTGCCAATTAATAGCAAAGAGATAGCAAAAACAGTTTATAATGTTAAGTTTGATCAGAATAAAGATTATAATTAGCAAACGAGCTGTATGAACAACTGTTATTTAAAGTAGTAATATTTTATTCTAGATACAAGCATTCTAGTTAGAACTCTTTTAATCAACAATTTGGCTTTTTTATATTGATAAATATAACAATATTGCTTTGCAACAATACATGATCGAAAGTATCGTACGAAATACAAACATAAAAATACATCAATATGTCTAATTCATTCCCTCTTGTCGACATGATACAAGTTAATTAGGCACATTCAATGGAATAATTGTCTCAAACAGTTTATGATATTATTAATTGTAACGGATCGTCTCACTGTAAATTATATTTTTGTTGATTTTTTATCTTTCACCTATTAAACAATTCAAATATTTGCATGTTCTTTATTTATATGCCAGAGGGTTGCAGTTCCTGTACAGTAATAAAACAAATCATTCATTAATTCGATCGAGTAAGACATAAAAATCCATATAAAATCTCTTATCAGTCCCAGCGTAACACGGGAGGCCATAAAATTTATCGCCGAGATTTTTGTTTGCGGGATACAATCTGATAAGTGTTTAGGTAGAGCAATAAAAAAAATCAGTAAGGCGTCATAGGAATAAGAAAACGTGGCATACAAATGCCCCCGCATTATTCAATCTTACGCTCCGAGAATTCTGTAGTCGGTACTTTACTTCATTTTTCATTGACGTTCGCCCATTTTGAATAATCTGGCAAACAAGTTTTATATAAATACTAGTATTGCTACCCGGCGTCGCTCGGACTAAGCGACCAATAATTATTTAATGTTATATCATTCGACATAATTATATCACAAAATCTAACATCCAAAATAGAGTTAAAATAAAATCACAAACTTTATTTAATTTGATGACAGCCCCCATTCTCGCCCATTAAAATGTCCAAATTCAAGGAAAAAATCTAATTTGCTGTCAAAGAAATGTCAAATAATACCTTCACGTAAATAATAAACATTATTATATTGCAACAACAATGCAAAAGGGAATTACAGACCCACATACATACATACGCCGTTTCGGTTTTATATATAAGATAATAATTAGCATGAATTTAAGACTTATGAATAGATGAAAATGTTTGTTATGAAACCAATGACTATGTATCTTTCTGTTCTTACTCTTCTCGAAAATCTATAGATGGAGCAGCGATCGTTACAGCTGACACAGTATTTATGGTTAACGTTGAGAGTTGTCATAGTTACGAACAATAGCTGAGAATATTTTGGTTTCATAGCCGTCGCAAATGTCAAATTTTAATAAGTTCATCACTTAGGTAACAACAGCAGTGTCTGATGTTACATTCCTATTTAATGTTCATCTGCGGCTATTTTATTTTTACAGATAAATTTCGCTTGCCAATCGTCTAGTTATACGTGACTACAATTTGTATATTTTTAAGTGTTTTATTATTACTGAAACATAACCAATGCTAAAATTTTAACATGTGATTACTTATTTGGAAAAAAACAGTTAACTTCAGGCATAGCATTTCAATAGAAGCTGTTTTTGTATTTACTTTAAACATCTATTTTGGTGAAAAAGATGAACAGACGAACTTAAAAAATATCTTGTATTCGATATATCACTTGCTAGTAACAAACAATAGATTAGTGGAAATGAACACTTCGATGCGTCAACACAAATTGATTAAAAACTTGATACCGCATGATGTTGTAGGGTATCAGAACTCTCTCGGACGATCTTATTATCACCTCAATCAACGATAATAAGACCTAAACGATTAATATAACGCGAATAAATTCACTAAAATGTTATAAAATCTTGTAACCGACATCTACAAACGACGTCTCCCAGTCGGTGCTGGAGCAGCCGTTTCGCGTCTGTCGGAAGTGCCGCTCGCACCCTTGAATCGTGTTGTATAAATACGCCTGTTTAAAGCCAAAATTCTTCAACTCTCGCCGTGTGAACACCTCTCTGAGCTGAAATCCGATTTCGTTTGGTCTTACGCTTTTTTAAAATTTTGGGACTGGTGAGCTGTTTTTAAACAGCTCATCTGATTTGAAAATGAGCCAGCCGACTATCATCATCATCATCCGATTGGAAGTTATCAAGAGATCATCTTCCCATCCGACCGTTAGTCATCATTCGACCGCTATCATCACCAACACCAAGACACCGAGCGGCCACATGAACCAAATGAACAGTTATGTTAAAGATCGCCCAGCCGTCGGGACTCCTGCCGAGGCCTGGGAACCTATTGTCTTTGTGAAGGCAAACAGATTCAGCGCATAACCGTACGGGGTAAAACACCCTGCATGATGACTTTGACGGCCGCTGTCGCCTGTTTTTGGCTGCCTTCACTCAACCCGATCATCACAAATACTATCATCATCGGTTCCACTCGACCGATAATACCATCGACTGCATCAATCCATGCCGAGGTCTGACGTCTTGTCAGGACTCTTGCCGAGGCCTGGGAATATTTTCTTTCGAGAAACGGAAACAGATTCAGCGCACACCGTACGGGGTAGTAACACTCTGCATGATGACTTGACGGCCGCTGAAAAAGTATTTTTAATGCCTTCACTAACTGATCATCACAAATACTATCATCATCAACCCACTATTCCATATCACATAATAATTGCGATAGACATACCAGAAGATCGCCCATTAGTGGTTCATATTTTTTTTAGAATGCAATATTGCCTGTGAAGTATATCATTTTCGTGTTAGCAAACAGATTCAGCGCACACCGTAATAAATTCTTCAGTTTTTAACATTCTGCATGAAAATTGACGGCCGCTGTCTAATGTATATTATATTCGTTTTTGGCTGCCTTCAATCGAAAATTGTCATCAAAGTGTTATCAAGGTTATATCACTCACCAATGCCTCGGTAGTCAGTAGTGGACAAAAATGGGAATCAAAACTAAGCAAACATATAAATAACCGTCGTATAGGCGTAACCTCTTGCCGTTTACCAGATAAAAAATACGTTTTCATAACAGTGTTAGCAAACAGACTCTTTCACTACTGGGAAAACCAGAAACGTTTCAAAGAATACACTTCTGCAGGCGATTGTGATGACGGACGGCCACGGTCGCCTGTTTTGGCTGCCTTCACTCACCCGATCATCATACAAGGACTTTCATCATCATCACCAGACCGAATAATCATCATCAATCGACCGATATTACCACGATCAGACCGTGATCGCGGAGCCGTCGGGAGGAAAAGGCGGAAAACACCAGAAGTTTACTTGCTCGATGCGCCGTCGGGGATTGCTCCTGACGGCCGCTTTATCTTTGTTTGTTTTGGCTCGTTCATGCTTTGTTTCAACTCTACCCGTCTTTCGACATGTTAGCAAACAGATTCAGCGCAAAACCGCTAGTTTAGCATGATCCTACTGACGGCCGCGGTCGCCTATTTTGAGCCCATAGCATGTTTTATATCCATTTCAACATCATTATCGCTTGTTATCAAATCATCAAACCGACACGCGCGACTGCTAGTGTTACCAAGATCCTACAACCAACCACGACGATTCCGCAATCTCGACCACAGCAACTTTTCTACTGACACTCCATCTACTGATTCAAGTTCATCAAGCCAATGAACGCCGTCGCCGTCGAAATTGGGTGTGTTTCACAAACATGACTGATTAACTGAGTGTTTACACCAAACAACAAGCCGACTAATCAATTTGACAGAGGGATCATCAAGCCACCGCGGTCGCCGTCGAAAATACGTGTTCACGCTAGCCGAAACTTAAAGTGTTTACACCAAACATGACTTATTAAGGAATAATCTGACGGACGCGCGCGACAGCAAAGGCGGCCAAGATCCTACAACTACTCGACCACTATCATCATCCGACCGCCAGCATCAGCCCCGACCAAAGCAATATCTCGGACCTCGCATCTTCACAATGATTACCAAGCCTACCGGTTGCTGTAGAAGCCAGCTAACGCCAGCCGAAGCAAGCGCCGAAACGGCTGCAAAGATTTTTCAACAACATAAAGCCCCACAGATGAAGGGGATTAGGCTAACGCCCAAGTCCCCGTACTAGTTGTCATTACAAAAGTCAAGTCAAAGCCAAAATTAGTTCAGTTATCCTCGCACAGTCAAAGTCGACAGTCGCAGTCGCTCCTGCCCTCCGGACGGCAGGAAGTCGCAATATAATCGTTTGGTCTTACGCTTTTAAAATGTGGTTGTAACTGCAATGTATCTGTGTTTGTAATCGACAGTGTAATCTGATTTGAAAATGAGCTAGCCGACTCTCCGATAGAGTACGGTCAAGAGAATACCGATTGAAATCTTTACAAGAGATACCTGTTTTCCCATCTTGTCCCTAAGTTCCTTTCATCGAACGCTATGGAGGATGCTGTCTGTTGCTGTCAGATTGAGGAAGAAACTCTAGTCGTCTCAATCTCAACTATGAAATGAACAGTTATGTTAAAAGATTCTTACTATATGCCACGCAACCGCAAACAACGTTTCTTACCTGAACATGAAATTAGTATTTAAAAAACATATTAATTTATATTGATGAAGGCAATAATTCACTTCATTGGCTATCAAAAGAAACATAATTGTAAAAATCCGACGTCAAAACACCCTTTTATAACAAACTTTGTTTCGCAAGAAGAAAGAGTCAGAATAAAATATCTGTTATAATAGCAGATTCATTAAAACACTTAACCCTTTTATCGCTCGGTTCCAGTTTGTAATGCCACTGCCCCCGATCCACTGCCGGTCTGACGTGAGAAATATTTTCAAAGAGAAACGGAGGGCGGCGAATTATATCTCGCATAACAAGACACTCTCAGTCTGGTTGGTGTCCTTGCGGAAAAAAAAGAAAGAGGCCAAAGAAAAAGTATCCTTAAATAATATTTCAGTAAATGGTTATTGGATAACGATTCCGATCGGTCATTATTAACCCATTTTTTATTCCATATCACATAATAATTTTATAGCCTACCTTGTAATTTTGAAAGGCATTAGTGGTTCATATTTTTTAGAATGCAATATTGCCTGTGAAGTATATCATTATATTCGAATAAATCATTAATAAAACTATAATTTTTTATGATTTTTTAGAATAAATTCTTCAGTTTTCATTTCATTCACTCTTAAAATTTTACAGTAAGTTCTAATGTATATTATATTCGTGTTTGTATTGGCTATAATCGAAAATTGTCACCAAAGTATTAAGGAAGGTTATATGTATTCACCAATGCCTCGGTAGTCAGTAGTGGACAAAAAATATAAAACTAAGCAAACATATAAATAACCGTCGTATAGGCGTAACCTAGTTTTGTTTTCATAGATAAAAAATACGTTTTCATAACAGTGAAAAGGAAAGAGACTCTTTCACTACTAAAACTGCAGAAACGTTTCAAGAATACACTTCTGCCGGCGAATTGTTATACAATAAAAGGCAACAGAAATTTCATCTCACTCGTTCGAAACAGAAGCTGTATATATTTCTGTTCTTGGGCATCTTTTCTATACTACATTCACGCAGCAGTAAAACGGTCGCCATTGCGTTTTTGTTATAACAAGCGGATGACGTGTAGAGAAACCCAGCGCAATGTAGAAAGGAAACGCGGAAACGCGTTCACGAGAGGAAAAGGCGGAAAAACACCGTTTGAGGGATTGTTTACTTGCTCGATGCGACAACCTGGTTCATCCAAAATTCAATTGCATTTTTCCAGTACACCCGCTTTATCTTTGTTTGGTAGTTTGCCTTCGTTCATGCTTTGTTTACAACTCTACCCGTTCAACCAAACGACATGTTTTAAAACATATGCCTTTAAAACCTCGACACCTTTATTTAGCTATATAGTGTATGAGAAGCGAGTTAAAATTTTTCTGACTATTTTTATTTTGCAGAGTGAGCCCATACTATGTTTATATATCCATTTCCCGCATTAATTATCGCTTGTTACTCAAATAAAAAAAATTCTTGTAGTACTATAATTGTTTATATGTATTTAACAGTCACCGATCGTACAAAATTTTCTGTGAAGGATCACTGAACTTCAGAAATTTTAGCGCGTGTCGGCTTATGATTTTACGTGTCATAAAGTACACTCCATCTACTGATACATTGTTCATAATATTGTTTGTTGAATAGTATTTTTATCGTCAATGAAAACTTTACTGACTTTGAATTTAAATTTATTGTGTATTAAATTTTCTTTTATCAAATAGAGCTGTGTACACACATTTAACTTTAAAACGGACACCCTTTCTAATCAATTTGGAGAAATATTCCAATATTTTGAATCATTACCAAATATAAAAATAGCTCACGCTAACTCAACATTTAAAGTATATATGTATAACCAACAAATCTTTGATCATAAAATCATGAATTATGATTTTAAAAGTGAAATTAGTACATCGCCGAAACTTTACTATAAATTCAAAGGTCAAATTTGAGTCAGATCGAGTTTGATCTTGTGAGGACATTGCTAGATGATGCATACACTAATTTGCTGTTAGATTAATCTGCAAAGTTTTGAAGGCAGGTAAAATTTCAATGTTTGAAAACTAGCTTAGATTAATCAGGGTGAAACTACTCTGAAAATTATTACTTTGAGCACACAAGAAATGATAATTGTGGTTAACGTTATACGGAAATGTTTTGGAAATATTTTACTTTGATACCAACTAAAAACAAACATGCTTTTAGTATCAAACAAATGAGACCTTAAAATCATTACACGATTCGCGGTACCTAAATGTTTTTTTTTCGCATATAAGTTACAATACTGAAATATATTCAAACTACAATCAAATAAATGATAAGCAAGATTATAATATTAAACGTGACTTGTATTTCATTTAAGTCATGCTTAAACAAATTTAATAAAAAAAAACACATTTGCCTTAAATTTGTAGTTTTGACTAATGCTGCCAAAAAATAATTGTAAAAACCAATTAAAAATAATTCACGGTTTAAAATAAACTTATCTTGTGTAAGGATTTTCTAATATTTTATCCTCTTTAAAAGAAACAACAAAAATGTGATATAGGATACTATATTGAATAAATTTTCGACCAATTTCATTTCATTATAAAACCAATTTCACTTGACCAACCCTTTTATCTTTTTTTAATAAAAAAATGAGGTGTGATTTTTTAATACACCAATATATGGTTGAACAATCTTATTTTTCGATACCGATTATATTCTATACTCTCTATTCGATCAATTTGTATGAAATTGTAATCAAAAAATCATTCGATAAAATGATATCTTTTTCCCGAATAGTCGTATTCGTTATTGCATAGATGCAAGAATAAAAACGGTTTTCATTAAATAAACACTTTTTTTATGTACGTATATTCAAAGAATGGAGGCAGAAAAGGTAACATAATGAAAATATGCCGTTAGAGACGATGGAAAAGAAGGAAAGAAAGAGGCCAAGGAAAAATCTTTTGCCTCGCCGGGTTCGTATCAAGTCGCAGTAACAAGGCAAGTGAGTGAAGTAATGGAGGATTATAGACAAAGAAGGAAACCAGATACCAAGTAGAAGAAAACACATCGTTGGGTACATCTTTTCCCGCAACAATAAATATCGGAGGCTTACAGGAAGTGCGCTATCACTACGGAAGAATCTCTTTACAGCATGAGGAATGTTCTTTATTTGGTAAATTACACACAATTTGAATACTAATACGTGAACAATGATTTGCACTAAATCGACTGCGTTTTTCTCTGTCCTCTTGTGAAAAAGTTTCATCGCTGTAAACTCGCACACACGCATTTTATTTGATCATAGTTGTATGGCCATGTCTTTATCTTTAGTTTTTTGTCAGATTGTTCACATATAGTTAAGTTAATGAATTAAAAAAAAAAAAAAAAAATATATATGTTTTAGTATGTACTTTTTACAAATAATATCAATTGTCGAGCGATCATGACCATTTCCGCTCATCGCGAACATTGTTATCTGATTATATTGAAATATAATGTCTTTCAAACAAAACAGCAACTCTAATTATAAAATATCAAAATCATTTTTTGTGGTTCACTCTTCACAATGAAAATGTCGAGCAACTCACTATTCATAACTGAGAGATAAACACGAGAATGGAGTATTTAAATTCATATCAATTTTTTTTCCAATACAGTATGAAAAGTCATATTTTTAGATTAAGACAACTCTTTTCCTTTCTCATGAATTCGCAATCTAACTATTTGTTTGATTTAAATGGTCTATGATCTAAAAAAAATATATTATACGATACATAATAGATGAATAGAAAAAAAACACATTTGTGTATAACATATTAGATAATCAGATATTGATTTGTATATAATATATTTTTTTTGGTCCAAGTTTCAATACAGTTCATCCAATGATAGAAGCTATTATTTCATGTAGTTGACAGGAATTTATTTTTAAGTGCTGTTAAAAAGGGAGCAACAGCAGAAGGAGGGTAGTTTGTAAAATGAATAAAGTGAATATTTAAAAGATAGTACTAATTCTTTCAGAACAAAATTGATTAACTGTTCCCTTACTTTTGAAAGAAATATACTTGCAATAATTTAACTTGTTACTGTATCAACGCTTAAGTAATATGATGCATTTTATTATAATGGAAAAGGAAAGATGGGTGCAAATTGTCAGTGTTTTTATTTTTGGCAAACCCTTACTAAAGACTTTACCCTGACTTTTATTGTCACTGTGGCAAATATTGAGCACGGTCGCATAACGTTTACCGGATATGGTAAGAGTTTTATTTCAACAGCGGAAATAGCTTTGTAAACATTCAACGATCCAGAATTCATTGGTAAATTTTTCAAATTAATACTTTTAAAATAAAGTTTAAGAAGCTAAAATTACTTTGGAAAGATAAATAATATTTTAGTTCCAGATAATAAATTTTGAAAATGCTTGATTTTTGTTAAAATCTTTGACTAGAACTGTACACATGCTGACAAATTTTTGGTTTACGCAAAATCAAAAAGTGCCCGATGAACGAAGTAGTTAATATGTATTTAAAACTTTAATTGGAAAATAACATATTTTTTAAAATTATTTCTTGTCTTTGTCAATGATATTTGTTTCTTGAACTTGAGATTCGAAAATGTCTAAAATAGTATTTTTAGTTTTTCCCAAGGATATATGCAATATTCTAGTTTTAATTGATTCTAATGGTATATTAATCGTAAGATTTATAGAATAATTACATAGTGGTATAAGCAAATGGTCATTTCTTAAAGTAGCCATTACTTGAGTACACATTATATCTTACGAAGTTTCATTATATAGTATATTTTTTGTTTCATACATGTACAGTACTATTACCGAATAAAATGGATATATGTATATGCTTATAAAAAGCAGAGATATATATCTAATTTTTGTTTTTAATGACCAATCTTTCAATCTAAATGACCTGAAAAAGTAAGTATCTAAAATCTACAGTGTCTTTTAAACTTTACAGGCATGATGAAATTTAATAGTTGGTTGGTATTATTTGTTAACAACAACTACACTTCAATTTATGTTTGTGCTATTTAAAAAAATATATTGACTTCTATTATTATTGATCATAACGAACGAAAAAGAAGTGAGTATAAATAAATCATAGGCATTTTGGCGCTTCGATTCAAATACAATTATTGGGAATTTCATACTCTTCTGCGCGCTATTGAGTCAGACTAAGGCTCAAGAATATTGATAACTCAGATGTGACATACATGCACATATAAGCAAGAAAACCTAACATATTTTGCATAAGAGCAGAAGGTTTTGCACACATTTATAATAATTATAAAAAATATACTTATTTTTTCATTTCATCTTTAATCATAATTATTAACCTTCGAAAGACTGTCCTTGAAAAATAACTCGTAAGCCGAAGGGTAGTTTAAAATACTTCAGTGGTATGGCCTTATTGGCAAAGACACTAACAAAAAAAATGGTCGATTATGCTTTGACGTATCTTTATACATCGCTCTTTAAAAAATATATGAAAATCAATAATTTTCCTATAATTATTCACGCATGAATGATACAACCTGATCGTGTTCTTGTTTATTCTAGACTGGCGATGTGAACCGTGAAGGCGACTTCTTATCTTCACATTTTAATGTAAAAAGCATCCATTTGAATTGGAATGTTCGTTGAATGAGGTGCGATTGAGATAAGATAACGTTATTTTGTCGCGTATGAGCAGTGAAGTTTTAATCCTGGCAATTGGTAGCGACAATATAAATGGTTTTCGGCCAATAATTATCCGACTTATTTTCTTTTTTATTTAACTAGTCTGTAACTAGTCTAGTCCATCAAAATCATTTTTTTTATAGCAAAATATGTGAACAAGTTGGTTGTCCCACCACCCATCCGTTATGTGTGTGCAGCCGTTTTACACAGCCACCTTACATAACGCTATAGATCAAGAAAAGAAACGAATTTACTCCTCACTTACTTGGCCCGAGACTGAGCTGCACGGGACTGATCTTTTAACCATGCACTAAGGTGCTTAAATATGTAAAAAACAATGTTTTAAGAATACCAAAAGAGTTCACATTAGATCGCTAATAGATAGATATTTAACTGTTTCACCCTCAGCCAGGCAAAGGTTAAGCGTAATAAGTAGTTTTTACGGTTGAGTGTAGTTTATAGGGCGTAGTTTGCTAGAATTATCATTAACCAGAAAGATAATTAACCGTGACATTGTTAGGAAGGAAACTGTTAGTGTGAATAAGCAGAACAAGACAGTCACGTGCCCTCTACGTCACGTTGTCATGTTGCTACGAGCTACGTGTGGACTGCCGGACTAATCTCTACGCCACGCTGTAGACTTTACAATAATTTACCGCCAACACAAAAAGCATTCTCGTAAAGTGTCAAATTAGATGATACATGGAAATATTTTTATGAAAACTCTGTCATTATGATAAGGGTGTTTCTGGGAACATAAACATAAATTAACATCAGGCGGTGTAATTTGTACTGATAACCTTCTTTCACTTTCTTTTATAGGTGTCCGCGTTTATAAAGCATTTATTTTTCAGCTTGGTTAAATAGAAAAACTGTTTTTTCACAAAATTACCTCGAATAATATTATCTCAACAAATTTTATTTTTTAATACCAAATATCGTCGGAAAAATAACATTTATTTTCCAAATTTAGTTTGACATTTAATTTTTAAAGTTATTTGACATATCGATGGAAATTTATGAAAAACTATTTTCTTCGCTACAAACAAGTACCCTTCTACACTTTTTCATTGATATTTTTATTTGCACAAAATGTAATAACGAATAAATTGAAAATACATTTTTATGCATTTTTTTTTTCAAACTGATGTGTCAATTCAAAACTTGCAGTCAGATGTAGCAAGATTTAGGTTTCACTGTCTCAGATAAATTTAGCAATTTACCAGCAACTCTTCCTTTTTAAAATACCTTACATAGAGTTCAGAAACTATATACATACTTCAATTAACGGAATATAGATAATAATAGAAAATAATGATGTTTTCATAGCAATTCATAATCAAAATAAAGAAAGAAATTGTGTACGGTTAGAAATTATTGCGAAGTATGAAAACGTGTACGAGGTTTGTTAAATTAATGGTCATTGTAATTAAATAAAATGAAAAATTATGGTTCTACAATTACGGACTTCTCCGGTGGCCTTTTGCGTATGTCCTGATAAAAGAAATAGTATATAATAAGGACTGTGCTTTTCATTAAATTTGCCAAAACCTTTAATATAAGTAATTTTAACATTCTCGCGCTTATTAACATGACATTTTTATTTTTACATTCTTAATAGAATTTATTTTTTATTCTTATAACTAAAAACGAAACAAAAAAATACTGTAAAGATTGTTGCCCAGGAAGAACTTGCACCGCTATTCCAGTGAGATTTTGTAATCAAAATTGGGGACTTAGTTAGTGTAGGTTAGGAATATTGTGTGGGACAACCAAATTCTAATTTATAATTGATTGCATTGGGATTTACTCGGTAGAACTAGTCATCATGTGTTTCAGAACTAGTTCTGGTGATGCCAAAATAACTATCCACTCTATCATATAATTATTTTATAACTGTTAAATTCTTTCATATATTTATTTCATGAAAATATAAAGCCTAACATACATACACCTTTAAAGGAACAGAAGAAATTTATGATGCCTAATTTTACTTAAAGCATCCATGCTGATGATGATTTTGAATATGAAGTGAATATTTCTTCAACCGTTTTGTAAAAAAAACACAATATGCGAATGGTAAGCTTCTCTTTTTATTTGACAGACAATTCCTTAAATTTTCTTTTTATTTTTTCTACAACAATATGAAAAACACAAATTGAAAAGAATGCAGTATTTTCCGACGCAGGTTGTACAAATAGGTAACGATATCGTTTGCAGGTCGATTCATAACCCAAGCGGAATCTATATTGGCTAACACTGCGTAATTGAGACAATATTATGTAAGCAATCATCGTAGCGAAATGTTGTTCTGTGGATATTGGGTTCTCTACTATCGTATATGGCTGGCGGGAATAACAATGGATTTCAACTCTCTCATTTGATGTCTGCTCTACGTGGAAAAGCTCTTCAAATAATTAAAAGCATTCGAAAGCGAATAATTAAATCGTAAATGAATTTCGGTTTTTATTAACATTGCTCTGTGATTTGTTTTATGTTTTCCGTATAAAAACAACGTTTTATAATTTAATTTATCAAACAATAAATAACATTTTAAGCTTCATTGGTTTGTACTGAGACAGTGTTTTTTTGCAGAAACTAATAATACCTACGTCATTTTGATTCACCGATTTATTTCTACAACTATGTATTTGACATCTGAAAAACAGACCCACAACCTAATGGCTTTAAAAATTTTAAGGTCAGTTAATACTACGGATAAAGCCTCTTTTTTGTAATGATATAGCAAAATATTATTTTGATAAATCTGTGAAAACAATATTCGTCGGAAACTCTTGCGAATACTGCATGTGAATGTTCATGGTATATTTTTCCGATATTTTTTTTAAATATTGTTTTCTGGCTCATTGTTTGGATAATATTTACCTATTATGTAATAAATAGCATATTCATATATTCTTTTATCGTTAATTTCTTGGTGACCAAAACATAAAAGATGATAACGATTAAGAGTGATCTTTTCAAACGAACGCATTTTTTATTTTAATATTCGTACATATGTATAACAATATGATATTTACGTGTTCTCCGTTCGATAAAGAATGAATATTAATAGTGACTAGATAAACATTTTTCAACACGTTTTTATTATTTCACGTAGTTAAACAGAAAGTCCATCAATTCTAACACATCAAGAGATGTTGCATAAACATGAAGTGTTCGCTTACACAAGTAGACTTTTACTTTTAAAAGTAAGATCAGTAGAAGTTCAGCCTTTGTAATAATTTATCTTCATCCGCGAAGAAAGTCGCTGAGGGATAGACGGCGTGACAATTTACCATCTTATTGTCCGGTGTGCCAGCCACTCTGCGGCTCTCGGCTCGCCAGAAATCAGAGTTTGAGAGGGTATGGCCCCCGAGAAATTTCAAAGCTTTCACAGACAGTAATGACATCTCCCAAGGGGTGAAAAGTCATATTTTTCTCTCAAATAAACTTGTGATTTTTTTAAGAGAAGCCTTTGACAAGCGTAGACTTTGCAAGGTTTCAAAAGTAATATTAGTGAAAATTTGAAGATGGCTTATAGAAATATAAAACAGAATTTGTCAAATGAATTCATAAAATATTTTGTATAATGAAATTCAATGAAGTGAACTTATTAAAAAAAATTAGCGCTATCTTCATTTTAGTGATTCTAGCCATAAACTGAAAATACTTTAACAACTTTAATGATAATATTCTTATATTCATTTTACGCGTATATTTTAAATATATTATAATGCTTTCGCTTATGAATCATTTATTTAACACAAATATAGAAAAATACTCATAACGTGAATAAGAGAACACATCAACTATTTTCATTTTGCAGCGTCTTTTCTTATTTAATTAAAAAAGATAAAATTAGAATTTAAATTACAGAAAAGCTAACAAGCAAATCCAAAAACCTTAAGTAAAACTTTAAGGTAAGGATTAAACATATTTTTCCACAAAGGATATGAACTAAAATTTTCTTTATTTTTTAAACAACAAATTAAGAAGAACCTATAATAAAAGATATTTTCAAGTCTTTTCAAATAAATTATTATTTTTTTGTTTGGAAAGTAAACAATTCAAATTTATTGAATTCAGTACAAAGCAAAAGAAAATCTTACAAAGAAGAGTTGAATGTGATGTAAATAATCTGTAAGGAAAAATCAAAAAAAACTTTACAATAATTTATGCCCCTTTTATGCCCTTCAAGTGCGCACTCAAAAAAATAAAAAAAATGAATATTTATGACGAATTTATGTTAAAAAAACATTTACATATTTTTCACGGAAGAATTCAGCGTAGTTAAGCAGTAAGATAGGTACCTACTTCGTAAAAATTTAAAATAAATCACAGATGCGTTGAATAAAAGAAAAATCTTGAATTGTGTTGGAAAACTCATTATATTTTCATCAAAACATAATAAATTTTGGTAATTTCTAGAAGGATTCATTTTCAGATTATAAATAAATCCTTTTTTGCTTTATTTATTTCAGAGAAGAAACAGCTTTTTAAATGTCATTCGCATACATAGCATAAAATAATAGCCTGCAGTATATCGTATAAAAATATCTTTAACATATATTTTTAGTAGGTGTTGGGTATAGTGCAGTGGTCGAAATCTTCTGTGACGGACCTCACAGGTTTAAGTCCCGATACGAGCAGGATTTTTGTTCAGTCTTCTGCTTGAAGGTGTTTGTGTTGTCAAACTTTTTTCGGGTCCGTGCTTCAGTGGTAAACGTTACTGGCTTTCGTGACGGACCTCGCAGGCTTGATTCTCCGTAGAGCACTTTTTTTATCAGTCAATTTATCCATTCTGTTCTGATAAGCCATGAGTGTTTGTGTTCACTCTCGCCAATTCGATCCTATAAGTGGAAGTTACAAACAGTGACTAACTAATCACTAGTCCTTTTCTAGTATTATCCTATCTACCCTTTCTCTCATTTAACTAAAAAAAGATTTAAAACCCGAGTCACTAAGAGTTATCGTTTACAAAAATAAAAGTAAGACTTTGCTTAAAATAATTCGTCAGCCATATTTGGTGCCTTTTTTATTTTGTTTCTAATCTTACGGCTTTTTATAACATACACAATCGAATCAAAGAGTTTTGTCTAAAACACGAATCTATGTGATGTTTCCTTTCCACCTTCCTCCATCTTCAAAACGTATTAATAGCAATTACTCAATAACGGGCCAATCCTTTTCTAGCTAATGCAAGTCATATACCCTTACCCTCTCTAATGAGACAGGTTAAGAGATTGAATAACAACCAGCAAAAAATATTTTAAAGAAAAAGATGCTTTATCAACGGTCCATTATGTTCAAAATCAGCGATGCACAACCTGCGACCCAATACGACAAAAATCAATCAACTTTTTTCTTCAGAACTCTTAACGGACGATGGAAGAACAATTTAATAAAATAAAATTTAAAATTTTATATACATACACTAAAAATATCGATGTTTTAATCACTTTTACCCATGCAACCCTCGAACAATCTGAGAATTGATTATTTGGCTCTTCTCCTAAAAATGTTTTGCATCACTGATCTAAATTTACATTTGATTGACAAATTACTAATAATAGTTATAAACATATTATGGTGAGACAGTCGGTGATATTTATTGATTTAAAGATTTTGTACGTGTACTCAATTTTATGCTTCATTTATATGATAAATTAAACATATTTTATAAGGAAGTGAAGAGAAAAATGGATAAATGTTTTTGGAAAAATCTTTAATCATACTTTTAAAGTAAATGGAAGCATTAGAACATTCTTAAAGTTGATAATAATTCCCTGACGTGCAAAAAGCATATAATGCCTTGTGCATTGAAAAAACCTATTTAGCGTTATTTTTAAAAAAAAAAAAGTTAAAACTAAGAACACTAGCTTAAATATTAGATATTTAATATCACGCAAAGTGTATTTTTATTTCTTTCAAAGCAAGTGATACATAATAAAGCATCGCCAAAAATTTCCGGCTCTCCGTTCTGGACATATTTAAACATTTAAAAATGCATCACACCCAAGCCATATGTAATATAACATATTTTTTTGAGAATAACAAGGCGGTTTTTGTACCAAAAAAAAATACGCAAGGATACCTTGTACGCCGTGGGACGAGAAATTTGCATAACGAGAATGTTTTTCCCTTGGTTTGCGAAAAATGTACGATACTACGCCACAGAGGCGGAACATGGGAACAACCCACAAAACGTTTCCTCTTAATGCATTCAGATAAAAAAACAGACATCAAAAGCATCATTTTACATGAGTACAAAGTCACGTTAAAAAGAATTATATATTATTTGAATTCAGGAAAGTGTTTATTTAAGAGTTTCCTCTACACGTGTGTATGTATACTCGACATGCTCCGACAATCCTACAAATATTATTTATACTTTAGCATGCAAACGCATTCATGGAAATATTTTTACTCCGTTGGTTAAAATATGATACGGTGAGAAGAATAACAATGCATTTTAATTCTACAGAAATTATTTTATGTATGTGGTGATAGCTATTTCGGCCTACGCCCTCATTCAAACTATGTTTTAAGCCTGTATTAAATCATGTTTATAGACCGTTGTAGACAGGGTACACAATACATCTTCTTCTCTGTTCTACCATCTTAGTTTTATATGATAATAATAAGTTATTAAATGTGACAAATTGATTTGATGTATTCTCGAAGTGAAAACTAATCTGGGACTAAGTGGGAATAAACGTAAAATTGGTATTGTTTAAAAATATGAACGAATATTTTGTCGTTTTCATGCCACCATGTCCTCTCCCAATGCTTAAGCTTTTAATAACCATACGAAACCAAGGATGAAAACTTTCATAAATCAAATTATGTAAATGTAATGTGAATCGAAAACAGGAACATTTTAACCAAAGACGACAAATATTCATTGACTACTTATTATTAGCGTATAAAATTAAATTCTTCCAGAATGTATCAAACATGACTTTTAAAGCACATGATAAATATCACTTATGACCACTATATTCTTTCAGTTCACTTTCGACAAATAGAAAAAAAAAATCCAAAATTATTTATAATGATCAGAAATGCACGAAACTGGTCCAGAAATTGATGTTTTATTTAGATAAATAAAATCAGTAACTTTAATGTCCTAGGTGCACTAAAAATAAAAAGGGCACTTTAATTTAGGTTGTTTTCCATTAATTCCTGGTGGATTTTTTATATACTTATAAACAAATGTTGTTTTATTTTTATTAGAAAAATTATATTTGTGCTTTAAAATTTAAATAACATGAAAAGTGTAGAGTGTAGACGTATCCAGGCCGACACATTCGCCAGGTTATCAGAATCCACTTTAGTCTCGAAGCTTCTCCATAGTTGACGGGACTGTACCGTCTGGCAAAGTGACATTGTGTCTCCATTAACGAGAAGTCCAGATTTTGCCCTGCTGCTCTGATGGTGAGCCACTGCGTTTGCATCGCATAACTCACGAGGGACGCAATGTCCGGACTTATTTCAATTGGCCGACGTGATATGGGTGCGGTCTATCGCTTCCCCAGTGCCCCTGATGTACTATTCCTTTTTATTCATCACAGAGAAAAAACGATTTGCTTCTCCGGCTGCTGGATCATTGGGTACGGTCGTAAATCACACGCCATTATTTGGTTAACAGTAATGGAGCATGCCAATTGTCGACACCACCATAGAACCTAGAACTTTATTATTGAATACGCTAAAGCTGCGAATTGCCGATTTATTCATATCTTTTCAGATTATTACAAAGTAAGTTCGAAAAATACGAAATACTTTCAACCTTTTTTGACCATGCTGATATTGAATTAATGCAGATGAACTCTAAGTGCAGATTTCCACATATGAGTATGAACATTGAAAAGTAACACCAACAAATCGAAATGTCCTATTTATCATACTATGAATGATACTGGATTTGAGAAATCTCATACGCCAATTATTTTAAAACAACGTGCTAGAATTCAAACACATGATCATTATAACCGAAGCCAATAACGTTTACCATTCGGCTTAAAGCACTTTCTAGAAATAAATTTAAATCAATATAAGTCTTACCAAATATTTTAAGTCTGTAATATATTTTTGAATAAGACCAAATTCACATTTTTGTTTTACTTTTATGGTTGTAGATATTCGAATTGTAAATATGTTTGATAGAGTACCCAAATGTTTGTTAAAAATATTATATGCATGCTAATTTAATAAAGCACATTACCGTTTTAGTGATGAAGGCAGCATTTGACACTCCATTATTTTAAAGCTGGTAGGGCTTAATGGTTTTAGAATACCCTTGAAACGTACATAAATATTAAAAACAGAAGTCACGAAATAATATTTTACATTTATATTTCAATATAATAATATCTTCATTGAATAAACTATTTTATAAAGATGAAAGCGAAAGCGAAAAGAAAAGCTAATGCTCTTCTTTGAAAATCGTCTTATTCGTAAAGCGAATAAAAACATTGTGTAAATGATTAGCACATTTTTTATTCATTCTTTAATGAATATATGTCTTTATTAACACAATATTTTATTCTCCTTTATTTTCTTCAATGTGAAAATAACTATTCAAACTGTTTATAAAATGGTGAAACTTACTTAGACAAAGTAAATTTTGGCAGAAACCTGAAGTAAATGCGAATAAAAAGCAAACGAACGGCATATAAACTAATTTCACTCGTGTCTACTTTAATATAAGCCTCCCACTAAGTTTTCCAAAACTCGACATTTGAGTACGTTTTCAAACAAACTCTTCTGGTAACCTCAAATTACTCCTTATTATAGTTGTGCCATATTGTGCGTGTGAAGATTGTACTCCCTCTGTTTGCCATTCCCATTTCTAAAATTGTTCGCTTTTGTCGAAAAGATTTGAGAGGGAAAGTTTTCTTGGTATTGTTTGAAAAATATCCAAAGATATTTCAGTGAAAAAGTTTACAATTTAACACGGAATATCTTTGAAGGTGTTCAAAATTTATTGCTCTAATTTATAACGGATGAAACAATACCGTAAACTTATACTTATTGGTGTAGCTCTTTGTTCAATGACGCAACATTTTAATTTTCTTTTTTCATCATGTACGCTCCTGTCTGTAACTTTAATGAGAAAGGTCAAAAACAAGGTAGTTATTTTCCGTAATAAATCCTTCTAACACGAAGAATACTTCACTTGCAACTTTATAAACTTCGAGATAGATAAAACGGATGACAGAATTCGAAAGGATCTGGAAAACCATACGAACCCTGAAATTATGGTAAAAAACGTGTTGTTTTGTAGACAACTTTTTAAGAATTCAGTTTTTTAAGAAACAACTGAATTACTAATCGGCCTTCCATTATTTTTTTATTCTTTTAACATTGTAAATGATATCTGGCTGTCCGTCAGCTTGTTAAAGTTCCCCTTTCAGGTTTAAATAAATTTTATGTAAAGCAATGAAAACTTTTTTGGAAATATAAAATAATATGTTATTTTCCCATACATGTAATGTAACATTTTAACTGCTTTCTATCCATGGAAATATGGAGCATGATGTCATGAAAACATAAGCTACTGGCTAAACGATGAAAGGCATAAAAAAGTCAAACAACATATTATGTATATTGATATAAATACATCAATCGACAGTGGAGTGAATCGAGTTTAACAATAAATTTTACATAAAGTCATCAAATTAGAATTTTTTGAATTTTGTACTTTTCCCTGAGTTTTGTCGCTAACGACCCGGGTTTCGCCTTTCGGCATCTTCAGGCATTCAAAGTGCACGGATGTACTTGAACTGACACTCTGAACATAACACTTGACTGTCAGTTCAAGTACATCCGTGCACTTGGAATGCCTGAAGATGCCGAAAGGCGAAACCCGGGTCGTTAGCGACAAAACTCATGGAAAAGTACAAAATTCTAATTTGATATTGAAATTCCATCAAGCACCCTCAGTCGAAATACTTAATTATAAAGTCATCAAGTTAACCATTAGAACTTGATAAAAATAAATGAAACTATTTCTTCGTTATTATTAACGAACACCGTATGAATCAAATATTTTATTTTATTACGAAAGATCGCAAATTTTTGAATATGTCAATCAAATAAAATTATAATTTCAGTGAAACAAATTTTCCGGATGATAATATAGGTACCTCTTTCGTCAAATATATTTTTTCAACAACTTAGTATGAGTAGATAAAACATTTGAAATAAGACTAGTGAGCCAACATTAAAATTGAAATATAAGTCTGCTTTTATTTCACACTTTATGGGAGAACTATAATAATTTATTGTTAAATACACAAGTGCCGTTAAAAAGTGTTAACACATATAAAACTGTCGAATATAAATGACTTTTTATGTATAAACGTATTGGATTTTTTATGACAAATGCCAGCCGTGGACAGGTTGAAAAAGCTGTATTTCATCGGGGGGTAGACTTAAGATTCCATCCACAAAACATGAACGTCTTTTTAGGTCAAATAATCTGCAAAGTTTTTGGTTACAAAATTTTCAATGGTATTGTAAAAGATTTTACGCTGATCTCTCTTGTTTTATTCTATTTTTTCATCTGGCTTTTTCCAAAAATAGTGTCTAAAAATTGAGGCTTAAATTCAACGTTCATTGACTTTTTATAACATTTTTGAGAGCAGTGGATTTTTTTGTGATTTGCGGTGAAAGATGGTAAGCAAAGAGGGACGTGATTTTAATTTTAAATTCATACAGCTAAGTAATTAAGGCTTAATATTAGTTTCAAAATTAATTTAACCACTTTTTTATTACGCTGAAACTTAGAAACAAATTGATTATCGATGTTTTACAGTTATTTTAAGTCCTAAAGTTGGCGATTTCAATATCTAAGTGAACCTAGCTTTAAATAAAATAAACGCAATATTTATAAAGGGTTTGAAAATCACATAGCCCACTGTAAGCGATAAACTTATAAGACAGCGTTTAAAAAATAGGCTACCAAATTTTTCTTCGCCATTTTAAGCTGTAAAGTTAGCTTTGAAGCATGAATTTAATTTTACTATCTTATTTTTAAATATTGGCTCTGTTGTCCTAGTCGTTTTATGGAGGCCCAATTTGCAACTTCACCACGATTTTAAAGTCATAAAGTATTCTGGTTTTAATTGGATACGATATTGTTAGCCGTAAAGATACTGTTCACATTAAATCTTGATTAAATAATTTACACCACTTTTCTCATCAAAATCAATTAAGAAAACCTTATTTTTTTCTAGTATTAGGTTTATATTAACTGTAAACTCTTTGTGCATGATAAAATGAAATCTAAAACTTGCCAAAGCTTTTTAAATACTAGTGTTGTAGCATTGTGTCTGATTAAAATATCTATTTTACAAATATGAATTCCAAGATTCTATATAACCGGTCCGCTTGTGATTGAATTGACACTACATGAAACGAAATACATAAAAAATGTCAAAAGACTCGCAATATTTATTATATTTTTTTCGCTGTTTTTTAAGTCGCTGTTAAGTAATACAATGACACGGTAGTGTTTTAATGGATTTTTGGAAGCATGGCCCTTTATATTTTTGCGATATCCAATTCTACTAAATATTTAAAAAACATTAATTGAACCTGTATTATTTTGGAATTCACTTTCGCTGAATTAATGCTTAAAGTACCGGTAAATGCGGTCTCCTCTGCTGGATTATCACATAGTAGACCTATTTCGCACGCGTCATTCATTACATGCTCCCCATTTATTGTACCAATAATAGGAAGGTCCATTAAGTACGAAATGGGGATAGGTATGGGCCGCACACGATCCCGGCAAACATATTCTGACAAGACAAAGGCAACAGGGAAAAACTCGTCTCTTGAACCGTCAATAATTTTCCATGTTTCGCCACAAAACATCCGTAAGTAAGCCTCGTTTCTCTGTTCTTCCTGAACAGAATGGGTAGTCTGGCTGATACTTGAGCTGCACATGTATAATTTCTGATGCTTTAATAATATGCACTTACAGTTCAGTTTCAAAGCGTTTTTTTTTTAAATTTTCTTTCTACTTATTTACACGGTCCTTTTGATTGAATTTCAATCGATATATGATTGCATATTCAAAAGCAATAATCCTTTCTTGTCTATTTTATCAGATCCTGAAATTTTGTCAAATAATAATCCTTGCACTCGTCTTTTTTTTTTGATCATGGCTTATTAGCTTCTTCTCCCTCCGATAAGATATTTCAGTTTTAAGAATGCCAATCAACAAAATCTCACAAAAACGGATTTTCATATACACACTTTACATTGGTTGCCAACGTGTTTCTTTGAAATGTTATAAAATAGTGTTATCCACAGTAATAAGATTTTATGCTCACTTGCTTTCAAAACTGATGACTACATTCTACAATAAAAAATGATACTAAAAAAAGGCAGGTGTTAAATGTTAAATGAATACTTTTATTTACATATAGTTTATTATATATACATACATGTATGTATATGTAAGTTGTTCGAGTTTGTCTTTAACATATTATTGTTCTTACTTTTTGACATTTGGATATTTATTATTTCATTTCATTTTCATGACCAAACATTAAAATGTGCGGGTTTATGCTTTGAAACAAGTTTCATGACTTGAAATTATTTCACTTCTAAACAATATTTCACACTAAAGTAAAGATTAACTAATAAGTGTACCTTGGGAGTGTCACACGTAAGACAAAATTGTTGGTACTTTAACAGTAATTAAATTTGAATTTATATAAAATATTACAATTCGTCAAAGAGGGGTCATGTATCATTGGGTTTTGTTAATTTTGGTTGCGCGGTAAAGAATAAAAATCTCCCAATCGTAATTGCTATTCAATCGATTTCAAGATTTTTATCCAGACATCAATATTTTTTCAAGCTTTTCTCACCTGATCTCGACAACGGAGTGTTGAGAGAGTGGTTATTTCATCACGAGCTTTTTTCTTTACTCTGTAGTTACTTACCCTCTCTGAAGACAAAGATCAAATTATATACTTTCCCTTAATCTCGTGTTTGCTAAAGCAATATTGTTCAACGTTTATTTACAAATCGATTGTAAAGTCAATTTATGATACTGTTCTTCGAGTCCGTGGACACTCATCCCTAATTTATATTTCCTCTTAATTTAGATTAATTATTTTCGGTGAAAATGTTTTTTATAACACTGCGGATTTGTTTATGAAATAAATATATGTATATAGCATGCAAATAAAACCGTCGTTTGGTTGTAATAAAATCTTTTCGTTATAAGCCGTTCAAAAAGGATTAAGTGTTGTTAAAAAAGATCTTAACTTACATTTAAAATAGAATAATGTTTCATTCAATACTGTCTTTATTTTATTATATTTTCGGACGACTAAAGCCTTTTTTTTTTAAATAGTAAACAATCTTTCCATTTAAAAATAAAATATGTTGGTGTTTTCATTTACGTAACTAGTTACAATTTATCTTATTCAACACATAAATATGATGCTGCCTAGGGTCGTATTCTGCACGTTATATTAAAACATCATTCGTATTCAATAAGCTCTTGGCCTATGTGGTCAAATTGTTAGAGCTCTTGCTATCAGATTGGTCTGTGTTCAAGTGCCAGTAAGATCAATACTACTCATAGATTCTATTAAATTAAGAGACTTTGGACATAGTAGTATGAGATGTGATGTATCTTTGAGTTGGTCTCATTAAAGTAATCACGTATGATTTTTCAATTTGATTCTGATGTAAAAAAAAACTCAATACAAAATTTATTTATTTGAAGATTGTATTAATCTCTATATACATGTATAAAAATCTCGACACAAATCTTTGTCGCCAAACTCCTTCGAAGCGGCTGAACCGATTATTATGAAATTTTGTATGTATATTTGTTAGATATGAGAGAAGGTTGTAAAGTATTATATTTCATACCGCTAAATGAAGGATGTCTCTATCAAGACGTATTTTAATATTTCTGACATCTGTCATTATTTTTTATTTTTGTTGTTAAATCGCAGAGGGCGCGCGTGAAGTTTGACATTTTATACAGTGAATTAAATTTAAGCTTTGCAAAGCAGTCGCAAGAGGCGCTTTTCATAATCGTATGAAAATATATCACATCAAAGTTTGTTATTCAACATTGATACAACGTGCATAACAGCAAATTTGTAATATTTTTGTTTATTTTGACCAATCCGGATAAGCGAAAATCCGGATAATCGAGGTTTTACTGTATTTCATTTTCCTACTTTAGGATAAAAAATATATTACTTTTTTTAAATTTACATTTAACTTTTAAGAGATCAAAAAATGAATATGTCCTTTCCTTTAATGAAATACATTGAATTGAGTAAATGAATGGTTGGTGTTTTTTGTTTTTATCAGCGGTTATCGTCTACAGCGCTCCATTCCTCTTTCTTTCATAGATCCCATCCCCACACACTTACAATACATTCGTTATTTTTTACTTAAAAACCAAAATATTCACTTGAAATAATTTATATGGCAGAACAACGTTTGCCGGGTCAGCTATCTATTTATATAAAACAAAGCCGTGTTAGTTACACCACTTATAAGTGAACGGCTGGACCAATTTTGTTGATCTTTCATTTTTTGGTTTTGTCACTGTCCCGAACAGCAGAATAAGTATTTCAACATCCCAAAATATCTTATTAAATCAAGCTCATTGTATCATCCAGGCTTGGCTCGGTAGTCATCATGCTTCAAAATCTGTACTGTCCAAAACTATGTAACGGAACACGTTTGGTGGTGAATGTGATTCACGAAAAATGTCCTATGTCATAAGGTGCTTCAATGAAGGGGATCAGCCCGAGTACAACCCATCCATCAAATAGTTTAACTGAAAGAAGTGCAAGAATGCTACGCGAATCATTTTGATTGTCTTCAATAAAGCAAATGCCTTGCTGCCACGTGAATTACATTCATTTCAATGTAATTAAAATACTTCATTTTGATTTTTGCTCATTTATTTTCCATATTCATTTTGAGTATTGATTTTGACTTAATAAAAAACTAAATTTAATTCAGCTAATACGTTAACACATCTATTGATCTGAGGCGGTACGAAGTTCGCCGGGTCAGCTAGTAGTTATATAATATAACTCGTTGTTGTGCATAACAATTTGCGCACTACAACCAAGCCTCGATAATTTTGCTCGTGGAATACACCCTGCAGTAGGAGTGTAAGGTAGTAGCGGGTGGTGTTGGGCTCAATGTTGATAACTCAAGAAATTTAAAACTTCTATTATATTCATTACAACTTTTATTATTAAAATAAATACGTTGCAGACTTCTTTTTATGCAAAATAAAAGAAGACAAAAGCATGAAATTCAAAAAGTGTCTCATTTCCTCATCATAAAGCAAAAATAAAATACGCGTGGGCAAACCGACAAGTAAGGGGGCAATGGGTATGTCCTTCACGACGTTAAGGCCGCTGAAATTAATGAAATAACAAAAGGAACAAAAGATCTAGGGGCCTTACTCCGAATCTAAAATGTGGTCACCACTCCACTATTAACAAAAGCGTCACGGCCACATGTGAAAATGTCAGGTGAGAAATTTTCCTTTTAAAAGAAGAATTATTTGATAAAGCACGAGTAAAGAGAACGGATGAAATGAAATATACACATTTCGAGTGATAAATAACGATTCTGTGGTCGAAGTTGAATTTATTTTGCACCCATTTTGCAAATAATCGATTCTCACGTTTTTATTTACAAATCCCATTAATGACATTTTCGTTGCGTATTCGTTTTTTATAAAATGGAAAAATTTTACCATAATACAAACTTATATTTTACCAAACAGCAAACGTTTTATTGGCACTTTATTTTTTTCAAAATTGATAAACAGCTTTTTATCAAAGTATGAATATGACCGATTACAGAAATCGATCGGGATTATGTTTTAAAATAGCATTATAAACTACATACTTTACTGTGACATTACTTCGCACTTTAAATACAGAGAATATTTTATGTAAACATATCTTTACTTGGCATTGTTTTTCTTTTGAATTTCATAAAATGAGTAGTATACTATCAAAAGTAGAACTATCCCATATTTTTCATATCTTAACTAATGCCGTCAAGTTATTCTTCTGGTTATAGTACCTATATAGCTAGCAATCAAATATGTGTATAAAAATCATGTACATGTGGTATAAAAACGTAAAAAAATGATGATTGGCGTCAAAATCAGAACGGTTCACATCATTGAAAACAAAATTATAATGGTTAAGGGGGTCCCCCCAAGTGATAATTTGCATAGAATATTTTTTAAACATGTGTAGAATATGCTGGTAAAGTGATTTCACAATATTTGAAGTCGATGGAAAGTTATTGCAGTTAGACTACACTTGTTTCGAGGCGGGACATCGGTCACATTTTGATGCTTCGGCTTGTTACATGAGAACTTTCAATACACATGTAATTTCAATTCATGAAACAAACCACAATTTAAGCAAGAACAAAGCAAGCAGCTTCAAAAGTCTTAAAACAGGAATAAGAAAGAATTATCTATAGACCAAGCATAGCAGATTGATGGGGAGTAAAGATTTCATAGTTTAAATCGTAGTTGAACTTTCAAATGCGTTTTTCTTAAAACTGTGTTTTCCTAACTGGCCTCCACGATATCTCCAGAACGAGTTAACCGATTGCTTTGAAATTTTAATGTTAATTAAAAACATGTTTTGTCATCGTTTGAACTAGAATAGTGAAAAAATTATCAGCCGTTTTGTTTTTACGTAACCAAATAGTCGAAAAAAATCATGAAATTTGAACTTTTTTTTTCAAAAACTTGTCAATTATTCAATTATCCACTTTTTGAAAAGATCCTAGGTCAAACGAGTTTTACAGTTTTATTGATTAAAGCGCCGTCACTTGGGGGGACCCCCTTAAGTCAATCATACTTTCGACCAATCTCTGATTTATCCTAAGCGATGTAACAATAAGGCCGCTACAAATTTTATGTTTCAGGCTTTTTTGGGCTGTTTTTAAGCCTGAAAAATATTAATCAAGCTCAAAAAACCAACAGAACGTTTTTCGTCTTTTTCCCGAAAAGTCGAAAAATGGAATGTTCTAATTTTGATACTATACGACTCAAATTCCAAATGATTCGAACAAATATTTACTTCTACAATATTTAAGAAAAATTTTTAGACAAAAAAGCTTTCAAGACAAATAGATATATATTGTTTTATTTTTTGTAAAATATAGAGCAATCTATTTGTCAATTACTCTGACTCAAATAATGTGAGAAAATAAAAATAGGCTAAGTTGTTATCTAACATTAAAATATATATTTGAATACAAAGTATCAACGAAGAAACAAAAAGCGGAAGTGAACAAAATAGATAAGTTACATTTTCCCGCCAAAAAATACGTGACGGGAAATGCTAAGCATTAAACGCCGACAATGTGTTTTCATCCAAGTAAAGCTTTTACTACTGAAATTTAAGCCCGGACAAATTTACTGAAAACTTTTTGCCTATCCATACAATTTTAACGTGAAGTCAGCATAGTTTAATAAACCGAAACTTGATATGTTTTTTTGACGTTTGAGTGGAGCTGACAGTGTTTCCTGTGCCAAGAAAAAATGTGATGCCTGATTTTGCTATCATAAAACTAGCAAATTGCACAATTTGACGGCTTCATCTGAAACATTTTTTATAATGGAAAAATAATATTGCATAGGTGATCAAATTATATTTCATATCGCATTTTTATAAATATATCTCAATGCCATTGTATTTACATTTGAATCAATGATGCAAATATTGTCTTTAGCTGGTCATCAATTAAAAGTATTATACATTCCATAGAACTCTAGCTCTTGCAACTAAGAATTATCTATTTTATCAGTTTAAGTAGTACTTAACAGTTTGTAATTTTTCGCTTAAATTTTATAATATTTTTTAAGGGAACACTTTTTTACTAATGCAATCGTAACATTTGACACTCAAATATATTAATAGTACATCATAAAATAGGCACGATATAAATTATTTTGACATTTTTCTTTAGTTTTGAACTGAAGCTTTAATGAATTTATTATTATGTAACACTGCAGCTAACATCGTTATCTTGATTTTTCGGTAGCGCCGATAACAATATCGATTGTGAATTGTTAAATATTATATTTAACAAAATTTAATTGTCGTATTATTTACCTATGTAAATTTATATAATGTAATACATAGCCAGAAGCCTCTGTATCACCGAAGAAATTAAATTGCTCAAATTAATTATTAAGTCATTAATTTATTTCCGAGATTATAAATTTACTTAGAAGTGATTAAAGGATAATCTGTTAAGCTTAAGAACTTAGTCTGAGGGAATGCCGCCAAAGAATGGGGAGGTACATATTATAATGTATTGTTCAAGGATCAAAATTTTGTGGCTTTCTGACAAGTGTTAACGCTGCTCATATTACTACAGAAACAATTTGTACGAACACATTTTCCAAAGAAGAACATACGTTTCACTACTGACACATTCTGTCTACTCGAGAGAGCTATTACTGGATTTATCATTTACGTTCTATGTAATACGGCTGCCCTGAAAACGTTACGCCGTACAAAATTTCTATCAAAGCAATCTGTGAAGACATAATAACGGCAACTTAATGCATACTTTTAAAGATTTATCTTTTATTTTTCCAAATCAAGTTTATAACGTTACAGCTTTCATTTCAGCAAGTACATTTATCTTAACTTCAAACATATGATAACTATAGCTAAGTTTTTTTAGATGTCTAGTACCGATGTCGTTGGCTTTGTTTGCGAAACGCACGTATTCGAATCCCATTCTGGAAATTTTATTTTTTTCAATGGAATTATTGATTTCTGTTCGGAGGCTTATGATTTTTTTTATAAATTTTATTCCACGGAATATTGTTCATTGATGGAAAAAAATCTATTCATAAACAAACAATTCATATATTTCAATACAAATGTATTTAACAATTTATGCGTTACCGCCAAACAATTCATTTTAACCATTTCAAACGATTCCGGAAGCTCAAATACTAAATTCAATAATCTTCATAAATACAGACTTTTGGACGCTGGTTACCTTTGAAGTTGGTGAGCGTGAAAAAGCAGATGTCAAGAACAGATTTCAAATTCGCTTTACTTGAAGTTCATTAATTTTGATGACTACCAAATACGCACTTGGATTTAAAAGCATTACGATTATGAGAATGAAGTAAGCTCTGAAATAAAAACATCTTTTATTCAATTTACTTTTAGGAAAACAAGCAATTTTAGGTATTTTCAGCTATTTTTATTGAGCTATTTGTGTTGATTATTTGATAATATAAACTAGTTATCTTCGATACACTTATTTTAATACTGTCTTGATGGAAAGGTTCTCGGCAAGGATTCCGATATAAATACCTAAAAATACCATTATTTATCAAATGGTTTTTTTCTTCTCTTACGAGTACTCGATAGCTTTCCATGACACCTGAATCTCACTGGTTGAAAGAAAAAGAAATCAGGTTTGATTGTACCCGGAGACCCAATAATCATATTTCAACCAGTGACACTTTAAAGTTTAAAACATCATATGTATATATATTTATATGTAAGTACACTAAAGTCCGATATTGGCTCAATCATTCGATAATTCTTTGACTAGATTATACGATTGAAGTGTTCGTTGTTTTTACGATTTAAACAACGAGTATCTGTGGTTTATTATTATTATAAACGTTGTTTTCATACTAACTATTCCTAATTAGATCATATATTCTAGTCATAAAACATGTTTTTATTTCAATTTTTTTTTGTGCTTCGTGAAATGATAAATCATATTTTAAGCTTAAATATAGAATGATTCTTAAACAGCTACTGTGAAGCCAATTGAATGATTTTACAATTAATAAGCTTTAAAGCTTTTAAATGAACATGTGATATGACTTTATATCTCTCTATCGCCATACTTTTAACTTAAAGCTTATTATATAACACTATATTTTTTGAATATTTTCGTTGCACACTTTTTTTTTACTGGCTCATTAAAAACCTAACGAATTGAAGCGATCGATAACCATTCACAACTTAGTCACTTTTTTTTGCTAATATATTAAGCTTAAATTATTGCTGTGCGGCATCCGCTTCTTGCGTCAACAGATCTAGCCTCCGTAATCAAATAACACGAAGTCCATTACTTTAAGCTTGATGGGTTCTGTAACCTGTTTCGCATAATTTAACGCCACGAGCAAGTATTACCAACAAAATATTATTTTGGCTACATTATGTTGGCCACATGAAAGCAATATGTCCTTTTATTGCATTGACCTTTCGTTCCTTTGAACTAGACGCCTCGCTAAGCAACAATATTCACTAAGTTCAAAGTCATTGTAACTTTTATCTGCAAATACACTACTGCACGTCGGCGGTGTTTTGTGTAATTTACTTTGGAATAATTCACAAGATTTTTACAGCGATAGCGCCAAACTTTAAGTCTGTTTGTTTAATGTATCACACTATCTTTGCATACATAATTTTGACTTTGTCTTCTCTATGATATTGTACGAAATTGGTAAGATATTCAAAAACAAATACAAAATTCATATCAAACATTTCTATATATTAATGTAAAAACTTTTTGTTGATACTTTCTTAATCTGTTTTTGGGTAGGTATAAATCTCAAAATAATTGAGCGCTTATGAGCGAGAGTCAAACTATATAAATTGCTTATTATTTGCAAAATCTAGAAGCTAGATAATGCCTCGAGAGAAGAGAGTAAAGAAAGAATGTGTGAGTTTTTAAGTCAATATCAAAAATGTTAATGATTTTTTTGAATGATTAAGAAATTAACTATTCTTTACAGAAACGTATATGTTTACTGTTACCTACACTCTATCCGTTCTCTCTATGAAAAATAAATTTGAGTAGCTGACTTACAGCCAGTTTTGTAAGAGATAGCCATTGAGTTATATTGTTGACCACACCATAATCATTTTTTGAGTCTGTATCCTTATAATTGTAATATACACACATAATCTTATTCTATATCGGCAAAGAATACATATGATGGAATTATTCTCTGAACTGTGCATTACTATTTAAATGAAAAAACTAGGGCTGCATAGTCGGAGTCGTGGAGTCGGGGATTTTTGGCCGGAGTCGGAGTTGAGTCGTCGCGGCGGTTTGGCCGGAGTCGTACTCGGACTCGGAAATTTTGAAAAGTTTGAACTTTCTATTTTTGCATATAATATGTAAAATTTGGCTATCGGTCGGATTGGTAGGGTTGGTATTTAATTGAAAACACATAAATATGAAAATAAGTCAAAAAAAAGTAAAAAGTCGAACTTTTTTTCCGACTCCACAGCCCTGAAAAAAACACTTAATTTTTACAAGACACTGAATAGTTATCATGTTCACTACTTTATCAGAAGAATTTCATGAAGCTAGGCAATATATTTTACACATCTTTCTTGTGTGGTATTTAAAGTGAGAATGTGAGTTTTTCCAAAATCTTATTCCTTTCAATCATCACTACCGATTTGTTTAATAAATAAAAGCTTATTTTAGCACCAAAATGTATTTTACAGACTTCATGCAATATTAAGAACCTACAAAGATTTGCGAAAAAGTTATGTTTACGATTTGGATCAGTTTGAGCTTAAAAATAAATGCCTGAAGATTTTGAAATTCATAACCTGTCTCTATTATAATAACAATACATATTTCGTCACTTAATTATAAACGTAGTCACGTATATTTTTATAGCGAAGCACAAGAATCTACCATGAAGTATTTCCACAGAAAATTAAGAAATCTTAGAAAAGTAAGATACAGCTTGCAACAGAGCTTTTGAATTGCCGTATTAATATAAAATAGCATAATTAATAAAACTGGTATCTTAAAAATGTATGTAAATTGATCATTGAAAATTCTGTTTTTTTTAATTTCATTATTGAAACAATAAATACATATTTACTTTGCAAAATATTGTTCTTAATACTGATTTTAGACACTTATTAATCATAGCGTGATCGAAGTTTAAATTTTATAGTAAAACTCACTAAGCTCATTGTTTGAATCGAAAAAAATAGTTTCACCTAGATTGTAGAATCAAGATGTTATTATAAAAGTGTTCAAATACAAGACAATGATATTACTATATACCTTATCCATAACCGATTTGACGACGATGACGTCATGCATGAAAAATCTGAATCCCTGTCGTATTTTCGTTTTATACCCGCCGAAAGCGGCCATGAGCATATTCATAGGAATTGATCGAGAGAAACGATATAAACTCAATATCCGGCTCCGAGCACACAACTTTGAGGAGACCGATATGATGCAACGGCGCGAAAGCTTTGGTTGTCGAACGGAAGTCGAACGTCAATCGTATTGTTCTCAAGATTCATAATAACCGCCTTTTGTTGGAGGTTTCATGCTGGATTATATAACAATTGAACTGTCATTTTGCCATATCGCACATCATAGTTTCATCTTTGGATATTTAAGAATACAATTGAATTATTTCTAGTTAAAACACCGCCAGACTTAGTTATTATAATTTTCGTATCTTAAATATAAACTGAAATATTTTCATGGTAAACGATCGCTTCAATTAGGATTATGTATTAGCTTTTATTTAACACAACTATTTAACACCATACATGTATTTAAATAAAACAAAAGCATTTTTGTTGATAACGTTGAATTCACTTACCTACATATAATGGTGACGCTTTGAATTGAAAATAAATAATCCATAGGACTGTTGGTATAAAGGGTTATATTTCCATGGCTTCACTAATATTATTCCACCTTCATAAAACCACATCTTCGACGTATTCTTCTTTTCTGTTCTATTTTATTTATGTGTTCTGCTACATACGCAATATCATAATTTCTTTGGTAAATTTAAAAACACCTAACAGGGATAAATAGTGGTGAGTGGAGACCTGACACCACTTCTTCTGCCAAGCACTAACCAACCAAAAATAGTTTTTAAAATTTTAAGATGCCGAAATTTATATTTTTCACGGTGCCGCACTATGTGGTCGACGTATTAATGTTTTATGTATTTCTTTCTGCTTTTAACCAACGACTTATATTCAGCGCTATTTGGAAAACTAAAAGTCCACTAAAAATTTAATTGCTCTTGATAATTTTTGGTCTCATACGAAAATACCGTAAAATTTAATTTCATAGAAATTTAAAGGCCACTCAATCGTTTTGATTTATGTTTCATCAGGAAAACCTGTATTCAATTTAATTATTTGTTTTTTTGTTACTTAAAGGAATTATAGAAGATTAAAATGAAAATGTTTCTATCGAACAGAAGTTTTTTCTTCACTGAAATGCACATTGGTATGAGAAAAGACGCGATGCTTTCCAGAGGCGCACGTTACATACATAAATCGATAAATCCATTGTTTGAACCCTGAATTTACGACTATTTTCTAGCGTGGAGCAGGTATCATTTTCTTGTCTCATTAAGCTGCTTCCTTTTTTTCAAATATGATCACCGGTTCAAATAAGCTACGATCAAGTGTTCTATTTCATCAAAATTTGATGTTTTTACCGAGAAAACTGCGAGTAACTTAAGACAGTTTTATAACACACATGAACATGAAAGTTTTTCACTTAAATTCTTTGCCGAGCTAAGTTGGGAATGTCATTTTGGTTATGGAAGGATTTTACGCCAATCTGACTTTTTTGAGAACTCAATGTGTATTTTACCGGGAGACTTTTTCAAAAATACAATTTACTAAAGCGCAGTACAACCTTAGATAAGTTTTTTTCCAATATTAATACAGCAGAGAGATTTCACGAGTTTCATATTTTTTTAGTTATACTCTTTCTCTTTAGCTGAAGAGCTTATATTGGTAATTGAAAAATGTAACATAGCAATTGCTGTGGTATATATTTTCACAGAGCGAATTTAACAGGAAACTACGATGTAAAAAGGGTGTAAAAAGTTTTAAATGTTTTGCAAACGAACACGAAACGATCTCACATATTCCCAAGTAAGTTACTGCGATAGGATGGAATAAAATATTTGTGAGTTAAAATTAGGGCTGTGGAGTCGTTAAAAAAAACACGACTCCGACTCCAACATTGACCAAAAACACGACACCGACTAAGAACAATCGTCATTTTTTTTTTAAACTTTTTCTATTGCTAATTATATATGTTTAAAATAAAATATAAACTAACGAATCCTTTTAATTGCAAAATTATATATACTTTATGCATACATAAAAAGTTCAAACTTTTCAAAATTTCCGACTCCAACCTAAAAACCGCGAGTCCACGACTCGGAATCCGACAGCACTGGTTAAAATATAATTTAAATTATATGACACCCAAAGAAATAAAAATCTTTGCAACAAACTAAAGACATTAAATAGTGCGTGTGAAAACTTTCGGTACGCTTTGTATTAATATCAAATAAAGAGATTGTGTACAATTAATTAATATCATTTCTAAAACAATTTCTTTTTATATCAAGTAAATATTATTTTTTATTATTTTCATATAATATAGTATCAAATAAGTCAAATAAATTCTCAGCGAGCTCCGCGTGAAACTTTTCTTAAGACTGGAAGTAATAGCACAAAAAACACATTAAGGATTTCCTTAATACCGTTCTGATATTTATGCTTTATATTAATGAAAAAAAGTGTATGTAATAAGGACATCTTGTATCCGCTTTCAATTTTTGTCTCGTCTTATTTATACAGTGCCTTTCATAGAAACCTAAACATTTTATTTTCAAATGTTATAAATAAAAAATATTACCAAAATTTCATTTATTATTTGTGAAAAAGTAATTTGAAATAGGAGAACTTGTTTGAATTGGGCTTAATATTTTTTATTTGCCAGTTCAGACTACTTCAATGTTTATTTTCTACACTCGCAAAATCGATCGAATAACATAAACACAAGTTACTATCATAATAATTTTAAAGCCAATGAAAATTTAAATTACAAATTTAAAAATTTTTGCAATACATACGGCTTTTAACGTTAGGCTTTAGACTTATTTTTTGAAACAGGAATTCTTTCACAAAAAGTTACTATTTCAAATGTATATAAACATAATATGTAACAGAAGTTGTTTAGCGGTAACTGATTTTGATTTAGTTTGTAAAAAGTCCTGTTTGGATTGAGTAAGGTAAAAACAGAAAATATTTCTCTTGTTGTGCTCCGTTTTAAGAGATTGCATTGGAGCTGACTATAGAAGGAGAGAATACACTAAAAAAAGTTTGAACTTTTTGGGCAAATCTATAAACTGAATCTCTAAGAAGTAATACCTATCTCTTAGAGATTCCAAAATTCTACTGAAATAATCAGTGAAGAAATAATATCTCCTCATTGAATGCTATTGAATCTTACTATTATTATTATGAAGTAGGAAGATTGAATCAAAATTTTATCTTTGTTGCAAACAATAATTGCTTTATTAGGATTAAAACCTTTGACTGTACAACCAATTGGATTAAAGCTCAGTAAAATTGTATTTAAATAAAAGAAAAACAGTGATGCAAAGAAAATTTCATTTACATAGTGATAATCTTTCACCATGGTTTACTTTTTTATATTTCAGCCATGATAATTATCATAGAATAACGTTAAAACTAAGTTGAAGTGCAGCTTTAAATTGAATGTTGCAAGATTTCCGTAACATTTGAAGGCGTCAGTCGAGCTTTCATTGAAAGTTATTAATTTAAGTATCAACCTAACAAAACACTTGTAATTTGTGCAATGCGAATGCAGTAAAGCGCTATTTAAAGTCATTAGAGCTTTTATACAAAGGTTGGTTTTCTTTTACTGCAGTACGTATGCTTCTGGCGTGCCAGAACTCTCTCGCGTTCATGTTAAGACCAACCGTATATTTTATAGCTTCTATGCACTCAAACCAAAAGCCTCTCTATAACTTTCGAGAATTGTGGAAACCAAAATAAACATTTCATTTAAAATTTAAACGTATCGCAATATCATTTTTGCATATTCAACAGTCTCTTTAATGAATAAATAAATACAGTATTTTCTTCAATTTTTACTTCAGGCATTTCGCTTTTGATAATTATAATAGTAGATTCATTTCGTCATTGTTTTTACATGTAGCTTTGAAGAAGAAATATTTATACATACTAAGTTTTCAACCAGCAAACATATAATTTGATATTTTTTTAGAATATATTTAATAAATAAATAGTTGTATATTTTTTTTCTTAATCCATCCTAAAAGGAAAAAAAAATACTCTAATAATGTATTTTATCGCATATTATTCAAATATGAGCAATAAATTACATAGGAATTATTAATTACTTGGTACTGTAATGTTAAAATACTGAAAACCTTCGAATTTCGGGACCTATGATAACAGGGGCTTTTCTAAAAAAATATAGTCTTGAGAATAACACACTAAAATATTTTGGTGCTATGGTATGAGATAATTGCATTTTTCATAGTCATATATATATTTTATATACATATGTATATAACAAATTTTTGTGTCTTTCTTTTTCATTTCCATTCATAGATAATATTTGTGTTCGACCATATCATATAAATGGTTATATGTGACAAATTATTGCTTCAGTCATCTATAAAATGATTACAGCACTACCAAACCTCAAACTCACACATGATTTTTATAGTTATTCCAATGTGATCTTAAACACTGGTTTAATATATTTGGTATTTTTATAATACATTTATTGTCTTATAATATATTGCGTATAAAAACGGTATCCGTCCTAGTCCAAAGACGGGTGAGATTTTTGAATTATAAAAAATATAAACATGCTTTTTATGCAGGTAAATCGTCAACTTTATGTTTACACGCGTAAATACACGAGAGCGACTAATCTCAATTTAAGCCTCGGCAAAAAACATTTTTCCGCCGACTGTAAAATTACATTTTCCAGTAATTATGTATAAAAAATGAGATGATACGTGAGCCTGCCACGGACAACTATTTGACTTAAAAATTGATGACATTCACCGCACGAGGTCTGCCCAAGTAATTGTCAAAAATGCCACAGCTTAATGGTGGCTTTATTTTTTATGACGATCATAAAATGTGGAAAATGAGAACAAGGCACACAATAAACAAAAGATAGAAGCAATTTGACGCTCAAACATTGAGTTGAGATGATTTTTTGTAAAGGGAATATCATCCAAGGTGAGACAGGCGAAAAATGCATAATTTCACCACCAATTTACTCGCAATCCCTTAAAAATTAAAAGCAACTTCATGGGCGGTAAATTTGATAAATTTTTAGAATTTAATAATTGTTTTAAAGGCATAATAACATAATATATAACAATAAAGTGGATATCGTACACATTTAAAAAAAAACCATTTTAATAACAGCATTGTTTTAATCCAAATCAAAAGTGTAAACTGTCAATACTTGTGGAAAAGGATTATTAAAAAAAAAATACAAAAACAAAAATACAAAAATCTGGTACTTATTACACTTTTTTAAGGTATCATTTTTAGCTGATTGTTTTTGTAGTTTTAAAACGCTCATTAATTCAAATATATTCAAAAGAAATGGATAATATTGCGTTACGAAATAAACATTATTTTTCCGAGCCTACTTGTTTCTTGTGTTAAGAATAAAAATCCATAAAATCATGATCAAAAAGATTATTTGGCATGGAATTATTTGTGAACCACTTTACGAAGCTGCAGACGTAGGTATTGGAAAAGATAATGTTGAGTCAGAAATATGTTGTGTATAAATATAGAATCGGTCGTATATATAAATAATCTTATATCCGATGAAATAAAAAATACTGTTATAAAAGCTTTGCTACCTTACCATCCCCGTCATAACTCGTGCAATTCGAAATGATAAAAGATTAGCCATGAACGATATCGTGCAAAGATTCATTATTAGCAAAAAGGGTTCAAAGATATACCTTTATGAGGGTAGTAAAAATGAAATCCGGCATTCTATCATGAAAGGTTGCATTGCGTGATTTTCTTTATATGTTTTGTTGTAAATACAATCTTTTCTAGATCGTTAAATTGGTTTAAACCTCTTTTCAAAACGATTATTTCGATGTCCACTATTTACCCAGAGGATAATGGAACCTACGCTCTATTAACCCTTCGACCTTTACCCAAATTATCTCTAGGCGACATCATGTTTATGAAAACTAGATCTTACCCAAATCTTATATGGCAAAATTTTCCTTAATGTATTTATATGGTGTCCATATTTTAACTTGTTTACGACTTGTCATATGGAAGCCAACTATAAAATAAATAATAAATAAATGTATGTTTTGTTTTGTAATTCAAGATAAAAAAATACTCATTATATCATAAAATCTGGATTTACAGTTTTGTAAGCTTTGAGTATTTTTTTAACCCATAGTAATTGTCATTATATTCACTTATATGTATTGAATAAGATAGAAAATATCCTTTTGTAATGTGAATTAAATTTTATATCGTTGATGAAAATATTTAAAATACGCTACATTACAGTTGTTCCTTATTAACCGTTTTTACGTGTTTGATTCTAAAATTGTTGAAATCTATAATATTTCAAGAAGTCAGGTTGAATACGCGTTATTCAAACTATGTAATATTATTTTAGTATCGTACACTTTTTCAAAGATTGCATTTTATAATAAAAGCCACAACAGTTAAGGTACCACAACTGTAAATACATGGCGGAAAGGCATTAAATTAAAAAATGTATTTCAAAATTGTGTATGGCTCATAATACTTGCAATAAATAAAACCAGTACTTATGTTCTATGAAATATGAAGAACAAATGCAAGAAAAATTATTCATTATTAATTTTAAACATAATATACTGATGTGCAAAGAATCATAATTTTAGCCTAACTTAATCGATTTCTGCCATTGAAGTTATGTATGAAATAATATTAGTTATGTTGTACGCATACTTTAAGGTAGGAATTTTGGCAAAATACTTAGTTTAATCAATATAAAAGGTAAAAACACGATGTTTAATTTGCTCCACAATTATAAAAACAAGCATATTTTTGGATACAACAAAATTCCGGGTAAACGCTAAACGAATATGGGTTTCATAAGTTCAAATCCAGGTGTATATAATAGTAATAAAAAGATTCCAATGAACCTTTGACCTTTTATTTCTGAAAGGTGGAATATAAAAGTAAAGATGTATTTATTGATTGTGTTCATACTACTCAGTGGTGGGTGCAACAGGAAATCAATATACAAATTTCACCAGCTATAATTCCAAGTATATCATTATCTGGTTAAACCTTATCTAGCCTAACCATGAACACTGGTTAAAATATTTTTTATCGAATGTACTTTATGATCAACGAAATTTATAGCTACGATATGTTTAGTGTGAAGTATGTTTTTAGGTTTCATAAATAAGATTTTTATTATTCACGATTGCGGATAAATAGAGTTTAGTGAATTCAATATTCAGCTAACATAACTAAAAACTTTTGGATTTACTAACAGGAAACTTAAAACTATATTCATTTTACGAACAAAATATTTGACTATTTTTATTAATCTTTGTTCATTAATTAAAAGAAAATAAAAGAATTTTTCCAAAAAAAATAATAGTACTTAAAATTGACGTAGTCTTTTTGTTATACAAATATCAACGTTTTAACAGGCGTAAGGCAGTTTAAAAACAGTTGCTTTACTTCTCGCTGTTGCTGATATGTTCGAAAACCAGAAGACTTATTTGAATCATTATTAGTTATGTATAATTTGTATTAAATGCGGCTAAACGACTGAGTAAAACATTTTTATTTTATCATTTTCATTCCCAAAATAAGTTCTATATATTTGTAACTAACTAAAAATAATTCTAAAAGCATTAAAACAATGTTTATATAAAGATTTTTCCAGTCCGGAAAAGTCACTTGAAATGATATTACAAAATCAATATTAATTTATACAAGCAAAAAAACTTTAGTAGTTTTTGCAATAAAAATTGAACAGTAAAATTTGCCCCTCAGTATTTTAGAACCGCGTAAGTAATTATTCACACATCTTTTTCGTTGTGCTGTACATATTTATTTATTATATTTATCGTTTTCTTTGCGACTCTATTAGTAAGTGACGTGATGGAACGCCGCTGAAATGCCAGTCGAAAGATTGAGGGCGCTCGAAAATTGGTTTTTCGCTATGACCTTTAAGTGTTTCACTTGCGACCGCATGACTGCCACCTAAGGCCCGAATAATTAACTTAATATTGAGCGAAGGCTTGCACGCATGCACAAAAATTCGACGTAAAATGAGCGATTAGCCGCACATTTTTCAAAAGACTTTTTTGGTCGATTTTGTTACCAATTTATTTACATTATCACAATGAATATTAAGTTAAATGGGAAAATGTAAATATTCACCGTAAACGAGTTTTTAATTTTCGAACAGTTTCTAACATTTCACCATTAGAAATGACTATTAAGTAAAGAGTTAATATAACTTTGATGGGAAACATTTTCATGACTGAAAGCCTTATTCATTATTCTATAATATAAAAGGTAGCATAAATATATTCATAACGATAATAATGTATGAAATTGATGAAACTATGAATAGAAAAAAAGGATCTAGTCAAAAGGCAGCACTAGGGGTCCTACAAGGTTAAAGCTTTTCACCTTTGAAGCGCGTCAAACCATCATCATCAATTAAGCTCCCCTCTATGAGTATCGGCGCCCCGTAAATGTTTCTTTATTCTATATGAATCGACGCTTAAGCTATCTTGTTTCTTTATGAATTTTCTATAAATCGTTTATTGCTCGAGATTAGTTATTTCAGATTAATCGGTACATTTTTTAGTATATCTATAGAAACGCAATTATAACACCCAAATGAGACATAAATGAATGATACTTGATATTTATTATATACCATGAAAGGGTATGCATATAACTTAGTTCGATCTTCGATTGAGCCAAATATTAACGCTTAGTAGGCAAAGTTTCACTTTTAATAGGATTCAAGTACCAAGTAAAAGGATCTTAACCATGTCCACTACTAATTTGAGGCATATGGACTCCTCTCGGAGTCCAGATCTTAATGTATTTATTTCCAAGAGAGCTGTTTGTTACTCAGTTTCTCAATCTCTGTTTTTCGAAGAGAGAAGAGCTTGAAAAGATACGAGGACATGGAATTGACTAGTGGTTAGCTAATCGCTTTTTGGGATCGAAAGGGTGGGAAGGGATTAATTACAACACAAACACCCATTGAAACAGAATCGATTTATCGGCAGTAAACAATATTACATCTGAACCCGGCCGGTTCGTCAAGGAAGCTCTCGACGTTGACCAATGCAGAAACAGAAAAACAGAAGAAACACAATTAAATTAATTGTATACTATAATTATAATAGCTAACTCGCAAACGATTAAATACTATTATCGAGACTTAAAATAATATTGCAATGTTTAGCGACAAGTAAGTGTCGTGAACTGAGCGATTACGCTATACGAGTCAACTCAGTGGCAAGCTTGTTTAGCTTGGCAACATTAGTTAATACAATACCTATCCTATTAACCTGGAGCGATTATTGTATTAAGCGTGGGTTGTACTTTTACCTTTCAAAATTTCGTTCGGCGTGGTGATAGATAAGTCTGAAGATTATATTCAGGAATCTTATGCGTACGATTTTTACAATCTTTTGGCATTCCGTAAAAATTTGCATTAATTTTCACATATTTTAAATAACATTTTCTTATAAAACTTAAATAATGTTATTCATTATTAACTCATTTGCTACAGGAAACGGGAAATATGCGTCGTTTTTTTTATGTGTTTTGATTTCTTCGTAGCCAATGAGATAAATGAATAAAATTTAATAGCACTGATTTTTTTTTATAAAAGAATTTTAAGAGACGATGATCACCACCACATTTTTACGCACGGTATAACAAAATTTCAATAAAAATAAATTAAATTCTTTGCTCTAAATTACTAATCCCGCAAGTACAAACAAATGTATCTCTCATTTAACAAGGTGTTGAAAAATTATATCATTTATAAATGCTATTTTATTTTAAAAGGTATTTTTTTCAATTAAACAAAAAAGCAGGGCGTTTTATTATTTTAGAAACGATACACACAAATAAAATTATACACGGCCATAAAATTCAATAATACTTGTTTTTCAATCAAATTAATTTGTATCATCAACATTGTTATATGCAATTTCCTTCATGGATTTTAATTCTAAGCTATAATTAATTTTGCCATCAATCTAGTATTATGATAGCTCATGTTAAATATTATGTATCAGTGAATTGTTAGTTAAATTATTTGTGTAGGTGCTGAAAGTATGTTTACTTTTTATTGTCTTTTTAGATTATACATATATCTAAAATATTGTTTTTGTTATGTATTGACTACAAAGTTAAATACTTATCTACATTAAAGTCGTTCAGAACATATTCGTTTTCAACAGTTAGAATTCAGAATTCAGCATTAATTCACAAAAAGAAGGTTTTATCTTCAGTAAAAATACTAATGGAAAAATGAGTATCAAGCTATTTATTTTTTTCCGAAAAAATAACACCGTAATGCGAGCGAAGTAAGTAAGATCGCAAAAAGTGAAATTATACCCCCTAGTAACAAAAATAAAACATCATATTCATTTCACGTCATGCGTGTATTATGCTTGAACTCAGCGTGCTCTTATTGGTTAAAAATCCTGGACAAGAGGGATTTTTTGTCCGAATAATAATATTTAGATAATGGACGGGATAAGTGCTGCTTGTGCAAAAGATAAAAACCCTTTTCCGGTAATTGAACCTTCGAACAATGTCGATTCACCATTATTTTGAAAATGCTTTAATAAAAGCATTCAGCCAAAATGTTCTTATCTCGCGACCTTGCGGTAAATAAAATAGTAAAAAATACAAAAAGCGCATAAGCGACACTTTGTAATTTACACCATACAAAACATTGGACAACAAAAACTAATGTCGTCAAAAGATCCACTTCTTGAATTTTGTTTTGATGACGAGATTTTGATTTATAATTTATGAATTAAATACACGTAAACAAAATTATTTAGTTGAAGATATAATTATTTAGTGCTACATATTTCATTTTCTTGAAATTTTTCTTATCAGAAAGGGAAGCTCAAATTCCTTTCAATAAAGTAATGGAATTAAACTTAAAATTATATTAATGTATCTCTGCAATAATTTAGCTCGACTCAATCACTCTATACGATTTTTAAAACACAAAAAGCTATTGCCTAACTTTCAGTCCTGTCGTAAACAAATCTACGCTTTTTTTTAGAAGAGAAATTAAGGAACTGACTACCCAAAATTTTGCGTTGAAATTCTGAAAAATCATATTTAAATAGAAATGAAATCGATAAATTAAAAATAAATAATATTTTAAATTTACCTTTAAAATAAAAAGTACTAAAAATAGCTAATATTTAAAACAAGCTCTTGCTCGTTACAGTCATATCAAATATCAAAAGATGACTGATTGAATCAGAGCAGACTGATAGCACTTGAAAGTATATAATCTCACCATTATCAAGCCATGAAAAAAAATTATAACTTTAAAAAATGTATTTTACAGAAATGTCGCGAAAGCTTTCTTGGCTTTGTATTCCCAATAATACCGCAAAGTTCTGACCGTACTCCACCAGCCTCCAAATTAAGCTAATATAAAAGTTTGGCCACTCGTAAAATGTTGGTCACTTACTCGTTGAGATTTAAGTGGCCAAGATTTTTCTAACTAATAGATATTTAAAAGCAGTAAAAAGCTGTTTTGATGACGGTAACATTGATTGAAAAAGTTTTTACCCAGATAGCATTTAGTTTATAAATAAATTTTCCTTCTTATCATCAACAAAGGTTAGCGTTTGTATTAGAAATTTTAGTTTTATATTTTTTGACTTTATAATCATTAATTATGTTTCGATTGAAAAAGTATGACCTCTAAAAATGTTTTATAACCATTTGAAACGGTTACCTGAAAAAATTAGTAAATGTACAGACGTACATACATGTGCAAATCTCCCCATGTGGTACTCTTCTGTCTCAAAGCCGTAATAAGGTTGTCCCCAAAACATCGTGATACCACGTGTCTGTGGTATCTTTATGATTTAACTACCTATTAATACTTTTTAGAAAAGCGTTATATAATAAAAAAAAAACACACAGATATATTGGTAATATTGGTAGTATTTTTGAGATATTTGTGTAAATTAGTTTTTTTTATTATTTTCTGGTTGTCTCATGATCAGTGCTACAAAACATTCCAAAATTATTACACAATATTAACCATTTGCACTCAGTATATATATTTTTTTCCATCTTGCAACTCGTCAATAGATATGAGAAATTGATTGATATTACAGGATTAGTGTATGGCTAAACGAAAAACTCCAAAAATGTTTTTTTTTAGGCACACATAGCCCAATATGTAAGGTTTTTGAAATAAGGATAATTTTAAATTATTAAATAATATGTTTTCAACCAAGTTGTACAATTTCGAGTAGTACTCGACTAGAGGTCTGCATGGGCCAAAATTTAAAAATTTCACCCGGCCTGAACCCGAAGACCTCCAACATGGCCCGGCCCAGGCCCAAGGCTCATTTCCAAAAATCTTACCCGAACCCTACCCATTCCCGACATTTTTCAACCTTTCCGATTTTTTTTTTCTTTTTGAGGAGCACAAACTCCTGAAAAGCAGACATCATTAAAAAATACTGAAAAAATTATGAACAATGCATGTGTTCTTTCGAATTGGTGTTCATAAGAGATGATAAGGTTTTAAAATAACGAACAAGGCGTCGAAAAGATGACTAATACGAGTACGTGAAGTTTATTATAGTATTAAATTTAGATTTACGATAATGGTGATTTCATTCGAAAATAGCCCGATTATGGTTATATTTTGTTGTATGCTTAGGCCCAAGCCCAGCTAGGCCCGAATCCAAACTTTCGTTACCCGGACCGACCCGGCCCGCGGGCCAAACCCGAGCCCGTGCAAACCTCTAGACTCGACATAAGAGTTGCGCGTTACCTATACGGTTTTGAGCTAGACTCGGCATGTTATTAGCATTTTTTTATGTAAACTTATCTTAGATTCACTGTGAAAAAAAGAGCAGATATGCATCTTTCTAATGGATTAAATAGTAATGTCTCTAGCAGAGTTCATAAATTCATTTTAACTAGGCTATTACGTAAACTTAAAACTAATGGTACCTCTTTTAATGTCTTTTTTAGTATCAGAATTCCTTGTAAGAAAGAGCAGTTTGATCCTAAATCTTGACAAATAAAAGAGGCGTGTGTTTTGTATCCTATAATTCACCTAAACAAACAGTTTGATCACGAAACGGCTTATCCCTACTGTGCTTCTAAAGCTTACAATGTGGTACACAGGATGACCAATAATCGAACCTACATTATTAAACTGATAATACGCTTTCCTTTGTTCAAAAAAAATTCTTCATATAATCACCAGCTATTTTAAATGAATTATTAAACAATTTTATTTTTGCTAAAATTATCCATAAAAACCATTGTTGTTTTTTGTAATAATTAAATTGAATATATGAAACTAAACGGATTTCTATTCTGCAAAATGAGCAAAAGAAAATACAGTTTTCAACGTTTCAAAAAATTTTCCATTTTTCATTTGTCCAACTTTAATTGAAGGATAGCAGAATAGTTTATAAGGTTTTTAACTCTTGGGTATAACAATAATGACGACACACGAGACTATTTATTAAAATATTTATTTTTGTGACATATCCCCAGTGTCAAAAATGAATGTGATAATATCTGCAACCGTTTTTGTATCTGCAGCCACACTTAACAAGGCAACGTGGTTGAGTCTCTCAAATCACTAAGCTATGACGTTTTTTCCTTTACCAAGATGCTGCATGTTTTAAAACTATCCAACAGACGTTGATAATTTTAGTATTTTTATCATGTGGCCAGAAAACTACTAGTTTTCACTTAGTCAAATTTTACATTTTTTCAGTTTTCAAGACTAGACAATATTTGGTTAGGGATTGCAACACTGGGTGAATATATGAATACCGGTTATGCATTATTTTATATTGAATACCAATTTAGCTCTTATTGAAAATAAAAGTATTTAAAAAAAAATGAAAAGAACTCGTTGGCCTGATATCAAAATTATTGAATAAGTAAAATATTTAACAATAAAAATAAGAATGCGAATTCGATAACAGGTGCAACTTTTTCAAGGATGAACGCGTGACTGAACTTAAAGCATAATAAACTGCATCTGTGTTTCAATACACGTACTTTCAAGACTCTTTAGACCCCGACCGTCAAGGACGCATTCAACAGGAATGTGTCATTTTCAGGTTCATTAGCACTCAGCTCTTAATTTTCATTACCAACATATCGATAGCAAGTATTTGATAATCCGTTATTTTCACATTTAAAAATGGCCTAATGGATCGTGGTTTTGGTAACATTTGTATTCTAGTCCATAATGTCAACTATTGATTTTTTATGCGTCTAGCTTGTATGATACACGAATCCTTAGAATGAGATCAATGAAAATAATTTTATTAGCTGATGATAATTAAAAACCAAACTATTTTAATATGAAATTCAAAATTACTTTGATTATTCCACGTATACTATCTACTATTCGTGACAAGTGGTTCTCTTCTTTAAGAGGCATTTTCAGACTTACTTAGTATCTCAAAGGTTTCTTAAGTTACCTTGAACCTTAAGTGACCATGAAATACGTGTCATGAATAGTAGCACAATACGTGGAATAATCAAAGATATTTAAGTTTAATTTTATATAAAAATGAACTTCCACAAAGGAACCACCGAATCCATCAAAAGAATCGAATTTTTTTAAGTTGTATAAAAATAATGTTTATTTACTGAATATGTCCCTCGCCCACCTTTACAATTTTTGCTGGTAAAATACTTTTAAGCACATCTTTGCAATGATTCAAATAGCTATCTTCTTTAACCAATTACATAAGTGATTTTCGCATCATGTTGTAATTTTTTAAATCAACATTTAAGTTTTTTACTGCGTAAAAACCGATATCAAAAAGTTTTAAGTAGGATTTTCTGACGGAAACTTTTTATGATTTCTAATGGCAGGAAAGAGGTGAGTTAAATAACACAAATAAAACTGAAAATATAAAAAATGACTGTGTAACATTATCATTGAATGTTTATTACAAGAAGTCATGTATTGAGGATGGATTTTATCGTTTTAAAATAAATTTTAAAAAATAATAACTATTTTGAACATTTATGTAAACCAAGCTATCTCAAAAACCACATACGTACTTTTGTTAGATGGATTTAAATCAAAACATAACAGTAAAGAACTTATTTGAAAATGTTTCAGATACTTTTTTTACGTATGTGGATAAAAAATGTATGGACCCATATCAAATATTAACTGCAAATCTATAAATATATTTTTTAATTTGGGTAACCAAATAATAACACGTTTTTTTTTTAATTTCAATGTTGTCAAAATATTTTACTTTTTTTATTGAAGAAATACGTTCACATATAAGAGAATTATTTTGAGTAAAAATTTAAGTGGGAACAATATTTTGTTTCCGTGCGAATTTGCCAAGAGTGCGAAGTGAAATATGAGGTTGAGTCCTGTAGATAAAGGTTGTATTCGATGCAAACGCAGCCTCCCGGGCAGGTACTTGGAAGGAATACCCAAGGCATTTTTGATTTATTATATTTGATATTGAGTGTGCGTGGGCTTTTTCAATAAGCTTTTCATCGAATGAAATCAAAAAAGTTTAAAACAGGTACCACGGCGCGTTAACCTCGTCTCTTTTGCGCGCATCAGTTAATAATGAAAAGTTTGACCAAACTTAATATTCTTTTTCTACATTTTAAAAAAGCTAATCAACGTTTATAATAATTAACGAATTTCGATAATTATTATTTCTTCGGAAAACTTTTTTAATTTGGTAAAAATAAAACATTTTATCAACACTTTCTAAATAAAATGAAAAAGTTTTTTACGCTTAAAATTTCAATGATAACACTTTTTTATCTCATTTTTTTATTGTGTAATACCTTTTGCAAAAAAAATATTTTACAATTACCTGTAAAATATTTTTTTTTTGTGATAAATGATACAAATAATAATTATTTTTTATTCCACGAAATCGGCATAAAATATTGAAAAACATTTTTGTGTTAAAATATCTGAAGAATTTATTTAACATGAATGCAATAGCGCAAACAAATATGGTATGTTGTAATAGACAACCCATTTTGGTTTCAGCTCAATATTCAATAAAGTCAAAATATTATGTTACAATTCTCCTGTGTGCTCTTTGTTATATAGTATACTATAAAATGTCCTATGTCACTTATTTTTAAACACTTTATAATTATATCTATCCAATCGGTTTCGATTCCAGATATAGGAACATTTTTGTATTGATATTTCAATTGACTAACAGATATTTATTAAAAAGTATCGTGTTTTTGATTCTTTCAAACCTACTCCCCCAAATTTGATAGATTTTGATTTGACTATTTGATTACAAAAATGTTGTGCAGAGCTTAATGTTGTTTGGTGAAAGATTAAATTTCAGCCAGCCATTGTAAAAAAATATTATTGGAATGTCTAATAACATATTCAAAACGGAAATGGTTAGCAATGGAAAATTATTGAATACGATTCATATTTTCTATTGCTCACTTCTAAGACTCTATCTTTATCGACACCTGTAACCGTTACTACTATCAATTTCAAAAAATATCATCCATTCAAATAAATTTTCTAAAATAATCATTCTTGTTGTCATAACGCAATGCTTTATTTGAATTCCAAATTTTCTCTCGCCAGAATTTAACACCACATTTCTTGAATTTTTCATGACAAGGCAGTTTTCTACAGAGAACAAAGAGGTTCTTGGCTCGGACCTCGAAATTTATTAACATTTTATTACTTACTTAGGGGAAACTTATTATCCTTGGGGTTTGTAGGTAATAAAGTGACTAGCCACAGGTGCCGTATGGAAGATAACCCTCGGGTGTCAGTGATCGCACGGTACAGGTATTTCGACCCAGAACTTACCAAACAATCCGGATTCGACGGATCAACCTTTTTCATTGCCTCTTTTGGCCGCAGACGATAAGTATTCTTTTCCACGTGTGGAATGGTTTGAGACAGCGTGATCCTTATTTGAAAATTTATGAGAGGTGAAAACTAGATTCTTTGCACATACACTTTTCTGTACAATATAACTTAAGTCGCATATTTTCTGATGAATATATAATGATGAAATTTTCAAAAGATAGCGTGATATATACATTAACACGCAATACAACTATTCACGCGTAACTGTGATAAACCTAAGTATGATAGCATGAAAAAATAGTAAAATATTTTATTTCTACAAAAATTATATAATACATAGTTGCTAGCTATTTCGGCTTACCCACTCATCAGAACTATGCGTAAGCATTCATTAACTTATCTTTATATAGTGGTGTAAAAGAGTTATTCTTGCTTCTTAAAATGATTGAATGGTTATGAACATAAATTAGTTTTAAATTATGTTGATTTCGGTGTAATTGCATTAGCTTTCTGTAATGATCTGAGTAACGGTAATAGATACATGTTTGTTCGCTCGTTAAGAATGTTATTTACATGAAAATGCCGGTTAATTTATATTAGTTCCAATGCATTTAGCTAAGAGCTTTTACTACAAATGCCCTTCGCTAAATATAAAACAGATGCTTTAATTATTATGCAATAGTAAAAAAAAAATACACGTGCCAAAAGAGAACAAAACTTTTCGAACGAATCGTGTTTCATTTGTAAGTCTCTTCACAAAGAATGATCATTGAACACCATTTAAGTGATCAATTGTATACAATTTATCCGTAAAAAGTTTATTTAAGAGTTAACTAGTGATCTTTCAGTACGTTTGAAAAACATTATCACCATTAGTGTCGATTCAAGCTTTCTGCAAATACGTTAGGTAGAAAGAAATTTTCTTGATAAGATAAGCATTTTCATATGTTACAGAAAATGTGTTCTTGAAATAGCAAGAATTCTAAAAGTAATATGCTGTGAGCCGTTTCAATGCAATCGTATATTTTTTATAAACCATTATCGCCCGAGTAAAAGACATAAAAACGATCATTTCTTTTGGTGGAATTGCTACGAGGGAAATTAAATTGTGTCTTTGGAATTCAATTTGGCGACGGTACATATCCACATATCTTATATTTTACATCAGTGTGAAAGTAGATAGAGTCCGAAGTATAACGATTCTGCCGTACATCATGATTCATGACATCCATCTATGTGGCCAGTCTAGAAAGCGAAGTATCAAAGAAAAGAGAAAACATTCCATGCTATTCTAGAAGATATTCAGCATCTTTTAAATAATGCCGCTCGCTTAACAATGTTTTAAAAAGGGTACTTTTACAGAGACGGGTTGTCAATAATCTGTTTAACCCTTTCTTTTCAAACAAACAAATAGTAAAGGACTGAAAAAGGAAGGAAAGATAGACCGTTGAGACTATCACTTTTACATATGTAGTTGATCATATCACCGAAAAAATCTTTATAGTAAGATATCTATCGAAACTTGAAATACAAAGTAGTAGCCCTGTTTTAGATGTCATGCTATTTTAAAATTGACTATTTATTATTTAGTCTTTTCACGATTCCATCAAACTTACATATATTCATAATTAATAAAAGGTGATAAAAAACATCCAATTATTAGTTTACCAGACATAAGTAATGTTGCAAAACCCATAAAATAAATCGTCATTGGAAGTTTAAGCGAATAATTCATACTATTTTTGAAACCAGATTTTTCCATTGAATATTATCATGTACATAATTAAATATTCACTGAAAGTGATGTTTTGTAATCAGATTAATAAATTAATCACATTTTACGACTGTGCGCTTGAAATGGAAACATACTTTGATTTTACCCAGTAAATAGTGTTTTACAAATTATTTGTAAAATAACTGTTGCAGATTTAAAGTCATAAACCTTAATGAAAAAAGATGTCGTCAAACCATCAAGGCCCAAAGAAACACAAGGAAATATTTATTTATTGATTTCATGAATGAAACTGTCTATATTGTAAATGCAGTTTAGAAAATATATATTTCAGTATGTAGCTGTATTTTCATTAGATTTTAATCATTAATTATTTTATAATGTTTTATATTCCACGGTAAATTATATACTTTGTAATGGAAATGTTATAAACAATTTGCTATAACATGTATCTTTTTAACAGAACGTCTCTTTTTTATCTTACATGTGCAGTCTACTCTTGAGCAAAAAGTCTGCAGATCTATTATTTCGTAGAAAATTACGTTGGTGTCCCGTGTACAATGGATGTAAGTGGATGTTCTATCTTGTCGGTAACGATGTAAAGAAATTCTCCATTCGTAAATGTTGAATACAGTGTCCGAATGTATGCTACGTAGCACATACAAGACGTAAGTGGGTAGTAAAATTCATATAACTATTGTTATGATATTGTCTATTCTACTTTCGTTCCGAGTCTTTTCAACTTACCTGTAATTTTTTTAAGGATCATATAAAAATATTTTGCCACATTATTTCAAAGTCTATTTCACAAATGTCTCTTGGCTGTGCTTTCAGGAACGTATACGAGAGAATAAAAAGGAGTCAAGACATACCAGACATCCATAGTTTTGGATACGTGACCACACATCAATCAGTCTATGAATTTTTTCTTCTTAATACGTGAATTTACTTTGGCAGCATGTTTATAAATATTTATAACGCTTTGACAATTTCTAAAATGCTAAATTTAAAAATAGTTGAAATCGTTAGAAATAATTTCGCGCTACAATTTTAGTGGATGCAATGCTTTCCCTCTACCTGCCTACAATATCACAGGGAAATAAACATGTTTTTGTATTTTTTACATGCATTGTACACCAATTATGCAAATTCCCACTATTCTTGTAGAATTGTCAAGATCTTATTTATTCTTAAATATTTTGAATTAGCTATTCTTTGGTAAATGAAAATGATTCACATCGGTTTCACACTTAGTTTTAAATAATTATTTAAATGTGTCCTATTCAATTGAAAAAATCATACATTATTGCCTTTCGAAATATTTTTTCATCTTTATTTATAACAATGAAACTCGATACTAACACAAAAAGCTACTTCAATTAACAGATTTTCATTTTAATTATTTAAAATAATTTAATGCAGCTTAGAAAAACGTTATGACAATGAGTACGACGACAATCATATACATTCAATAAAAGAAATTCCCGCACCTTGAAAATTTCATTCATTTGCGAATATTTTCTCGAAATCTTTATCGATTTCCATTTTTTTTTCTCCCGATTGTAAAGAAAACTAATGGCCATATTTTTAAAGCTAAGCGAGATTTAAAAACTACAACAGTACTGTCGTCTCAAATCGTCCAAAGTCCAATTTATGTGCACCTTCGTCCAATCCAGCCTCCATTTTTGCATTTTTACTGTGAGAACTGGATATTTTTTTAGTCGCCGGGCGGAAATCCATGTGCCATGACTCTATTGCGGAACAATTCGCATCGAATATGCTAAATCACCGGTCGACTAAGGCTTATTATGGAAAACTGTAGCAGTTTTGAAGCGTTTTTGTAAAACCACACTCCTTATATGAGGGTCATCCCGGTCGGCTGTAAAACCACTACCTGTCAGTTCAAACAACCTCTCCAGAGCAACAGTTTCACGACATATTTTTAAAAAATTCCACACAATACTTTCTACACAGTCTACTCTGCGCGAATTTTTTCAATTTGGTAAGTTTTCTCCCGAAAACTGCTTGAAATTTGGACTTTAATCGCGATTACGTTTTTCCAAAATTTCGATATTTTTACGTGACTAATTTTACTGTTGAAGCTTTTAAATCTCGCTTGTCTTTAAAAATATGGCTATGAGTTTTCTTTACAATCGAAAGAAAAAAAAATGGAAAAAGGGAAAATATTTGCAAATGAATGAAAATGTGAAGGTGCGGGAAGGAATTTCTTTTATTGATACTGTATATGTATGATTAAAATACTTACAGTTTTTCTGCTAGAATCACTATCGAAACAAAACAAAATATTTCTATAGAGTTCCAAATTCAGGTTCAAAAGTATTGATAAATGACTGTTCATATTTCAAAAGGAAAAAATCCAAGGTAAATTGTAGTTTTGTTCATTTAAAATATCATGGAACAAAAAAAAGGTTATTTGATTCATGAATGAATACGTTTGACATTCGATAAACATACAAAAGAGCATCGAAGCTTCCATGCCGAATACTCCCAGCTTGATAAATTACTGGTCAATATTATTTAAATCTGTAGTTGGTTTATTTTAGTGGTGGGCAGAACTTTTATTAAAATGGTAGAGCATAATAAAAAACCGATACGTTAAAATCAACAATGAAATTTGCACAGTATTTATCGGTACACCTTACCCTCGGCCGATTTATGTATCATAAATCATTTTTATGGATGTAAATTATTCAGATAATAAACGTTATTTAATTCAAGAAGACCACCAAAGTCGTAATTATTTATACATAATATAGCAAATATTCAATGAATTTTTGTATAATAATAAATGAATATCTAAGATTTTCATTTCAATATTTTGTAATTATTGATACAGAATATAGCAAATATTCAATGAATTTTTGTACAATAATAAATGAATAACTAAGATTAGAATTTCTTCATGGGATTATTTCTTCGAATGATAATTTGAGAGATTAAAATCATATTCAAAACAAGAATTTGGTAAACAACAATATACGAAATAGAAATTCATGGGTAAGTAATTTCATTAAGTAGTAATTAGTTTGTTTTGTTGCTATTTGTTGCACACCCAGTGAAATAACCGATTAGCAATGAATTTCACAAAGTTTTCGAAGAATCCACAGAATGTTTGAAGCTGTAATTTAGAATTGTTCCATAGATTTTATCAACATTGCAAAAATATTGTTATCTTAAGATTCAATATGTTTTAGAGTTTATTGGTCCTTAAGTATTGATATCTCTGAGATATTTCCATACGGGCTGGATAAATCTTTTACTACCTATGCGACAACGTAAAAACAAACCAAATATTCAAAAACAATAAAAACATGCCGAGAGGCGACCTAAGAATTTTATCTCTAGGGTATACAATTTGTTTAGCTTTACGTCAAGGGTTCGGGATGATCAAATAAGCATACAAGCCCATGAAAACAAATACTGTAGTATTTGTTTAGTACAACTTTAGATTACTTTACACAGTTTTAAGAGAAGGTGGAGTATTTTCGTTAAAATTTTGCTATATTTATAATTTTGTTTACTTTTAGGATCGGTGTTCAATCAAAATAAACATAATGTTTATAATCTTACCCGATCAAACTTTTCATGTAAATATGAATTCTTTGAAGCTCAACGATTATTATTTTATAAACAGCTTGAAATAGGTTTCCCATTCAACCTTTTTGTTCTTTAAACGTATTAAAATACATAATGAAACCTTCCTTATAGTATTATGATAATATTAAAATTGATATATACATACACGCAATTTCGTTTTGATCCTCTGTTTCCATGCTTTAGTGTCCACCATGCTAAATATCGCTAAAAAAATATGTTTAGTAATATATATTTACATAGCTTAAAATAGTGCTTTTTAACAACACAAGTATTTTTGTCACATTTAACATAATTAATGGGAAAATAAAAAAAATAATACACTGACACAATTTCCAATTTCAAATCATTAATTTTGTGGCAAGCTGTCAGACAAAAACAAAATTATATGTATGTCTTTTCCACTCAGTTAAATAAATATTATTTCGTATTCTTAGGCTCTAACTTTTTCAATTTGATGCTTAAAGCTCATGTAAATAATTAAAAAAAATCGCATTTGAGCTTTAATTAATGTTGGTGACACATCTATTTAACAAGCTTGAATTGAAGTTGCAAAAAAACCGGAAAAGACGGGAAAGATAAATGAACACTTTTGAAGATTTTTATTAGCTAGTCATATTCACTGAAACAATAAATCAATCTCTATGGCAATCCACTAAAAAGCTTTAATGAAAATATATATACTAACGAAAACTAAAAGAAGCTTTTAGAATCAGGCAATATAATATGTTAACGAATAGGATGTATGCCAAGTATTTTTAATACATCTGCGAAATTTCATAGCATTAAACGAACACTATTTCGTGTAGAAAGCAAATAATATCCGCATGAATTACACATAAATATTTGCAATATATTACAAAAAGCATCACAATATTAGCATTTTAAAACAGTAGTTAAAGCTATAAATTTATTTTAATGTTCATGTAAGCTTTTTAGATTAAAAATTGTTGGCAATGGCAATGTTCCAATTTGAGTACAACAAAATATATGGCATATTTATGATAGGCTTAATTTTTCTTTGCTTAGAAATTTTCTTTGGTTTGATATTTTTATTGTTTATTTGGATTTAATTGAAACAAATGTAATACAAATCTTTTCTGTAACTGTCGTGAAACGTTTATCAGAAAATCTTACTATTAAGACTGGGTAAGTTGGTTGAAAGGCTAAAAAACACACAGCAATAAGGACGCTTATCGCGATTGTCAGTATGCGGATACATAAAATAATATATTTTATTTCGAATATAAACTTTGATCCAAACTTTTTTAACTCTGTAAAAAATAGGGATTTGTTAGTAAAAATATCCGCAAAACTCTGCATCATTTATTTGTTTACTCAATCATTGATCAAAAGTAAATCAGCAGCTAGAATATAAATAACGAGTGTGGTGGGTCAAACGTGCTGCTTATTATGATTTAAATTTAACGTTACGATATTCAATTTTAAGGATCACCTTAACGCTATTGTTTTTCATAAATTACTTAGCATTTACGTTTCTAGTAAATATATTAAAGCGTTTGCAATTTATTGAAAAAGAAATTGTAAGAATTTCTAACTAAACAAATCTTTTTGATATAAGCCAGTGGAAGAAATCTTTGCTTATGACTATTAGAAAAATAAATGTTGTGAATAGCAATACACTCAAATGGATTGAGTATTTCTTTGTATCGCACAAGTAAAAAAATCCTTTGTAGTGATTGAAACGTCTGACAGTTTTTATAAATAAATAAGAGATTGAAGTGAAGTGATTTGGGATGAACATTGAATAAACCTGTTCAATACATGTGATTTAAGTATACATTGATTTGAAATGGGTTATCAAAAATATTTTCAATAATATTAAGAACATTTATTATTGTTTTTTATTCATACTTCAATCCCTCAGGTAGTTACGCAATTATTTATTTAGTCCTAGAAACGCCCCCCTTTATACAATATATTTAATTGCTATTATTGAACATCAGACCAAAATTGTCAATTTTAAAATTATGTTTAACTTAAAGATACGTAATTACGATTAATATTAACAAGCAAGCATTAAATGTAATACAAGCAGTGAAATAAAATAACCAACTCAAAAATTATAATCTTGTAAAATTGATTCTCACAAAGTCACCGAAATCATTGTAAAAAATCTTATATAAGGTTTTTGTTTAGCCTAGTTTTATGTTTTAAAAGGTTTGAATGTATTTATCATATTATGGTTTAAATTCCTTATTTACTAGACTCATGTAGTAACAATCACTATGTATTATATTGTTTTGATTGAAATGTATGAATTGGCACTGTATGGAAAGCCAGAAATATAAGATCATAACCATTTTTTTAAACGTTGTATCCATCTTATTTTCTACAATAACGACAGAAAGATGTATGCTGTAGGTATTATAGACCACATAATTTCGACTATGATAAACAGTATCTGTAATTGTAAAGCATTTTTTAATTTATGTTTCTTTAACTTGAAAGGACAATAAATGCAAGTAAAGATCAACAGCTATATTGAAGAAATGATATTACTAATATAAATGTTTTGATACGGCCTTGTTTTTCTTTTACAACCATAAAATATATCCATGGAACAATATTGAATAGAACGTTTAAAAACTTTCAGGAAAATTGACATACGCTTACTTAATATTATTCTATGCAGTGAATTGAAAAACTTTTCTGCAGTACCTGCCATAATAAAAACCGCAACGCAGTTTACAGTCGCATTCAATGAAATCTGAAATGGGTACTTTTGCAAACGGATATTCGGCAAAATCATCACCAGTGCAGATGCATTAAGCTGGCGGAATTATTATAAAAGTGAGAAGACCTCACTCTATTGCTGTGACAAAAGATCATCCGCAATATACTTAACTTGGCGCTGCAGAAACCAGCACTACTGTTTCGGTTTTCTTTTACATATCATTTACTTCACGAGCACGCCATTTCACGCCTTTGCCTTGCAGAGTATCTTTTTTTTTTCGCTTTTACGATGTCGGCTCTGTTAGTATTTTGCGTCAGCTAATGTTTTGCATAATCTTCATCGGTTTTATGCGTCTATAAAACGATCAATTTGATAAAAATACAGAATCTTATGAAGTCTGCTTGAAAAAACTCAACAACTTTTATGCGTTATTCAACAACAAAAAACGGGAGAATAACCGTACAGCCACATAATTATTATTTTTGGAAAAAAAATAGCTAAAAAAGTTTTTAGTTACGATAATTTTATTAGTCATAGATGTATTTTGATAATAAGAAAATATGAATAGGTGGTATGAATATTCTCAAGCAATGATGAATAAACTCAACCAATTATATAAAATAATGATTGACATCTATTAAATTTATCAATTGTAAAAGTATGCAATTTGAATGAGTAAAACATTTAATTTTCGATTGAAAACGTTCAATATGTGTGAAATTTAATTCACTGGAGAGAAAAATATATAGTTAAACATTTACTGTTGTATAGAATGTTTTGATCGCGAATTTGTTTAGATGATAAATATTCCAGACTGAATTTTCATTACAAAATAAATCCACTATCTACCCGAATGTGAAGAATACGGCCTTCTAGTGGAGGTATCTCAACACGTTTTTTTTCATACTGCTTGTTATTTAACTTTTAAATTGATCAAGGAGAGTAGGGATAAAAAAGATATGGCTATAACAGAACAAGTGGTTAGCTACGCCTTGCTGAAAGGATCAGATTGAGTGAGAATGCACTTGAGACAGCACAGCACCCATGCCTTCGAGCTGAATCAAAAAATCGATGGAAAAAAATGATACTCCCACTGGGACTCGAACCCATGAGGTCTGTCACGGACGCACGTTGACTACTGCACCACGAAGCGGATTTCTTCATAGTGTGAACATTGAAATCACTCTATCGTATTTTATCTGTATTACTCGTCGTTTTCTTACGTGAAATTATTTTTACTATTGATAATAATTTTGTTTACAGAAAATTTCAATTTTTATTAGCTTTATAAACAATTTACTGCTTCTAAAATATAAGTTACATTTATAAGTATGACAAATCGAGTAAATAGAATGCATACCTGTTTATTCAAATATATTTATGCAATTTTAGTTTGTAAAATGAAAGTATTTTTATAGAAAAACGACGGTGTGTAATGGCAATAAAAATGATATTGCCGCAAAATTTTATGAGATAACTAATGTTTTTTGAAAAGTAAGCATCTTAAATTCAAAAAGAAAACAAAACATAAAAACAACATTAAGACAAAAATGTTTTCTGCCTCATTTGACAAAAGACATTCTACTTAATTTACTATTTGGGTAGAATCAACACGCGAGCAACAATTTAAAAGACCATCCATTCCGCCGGCTCCCTTGCTAAACTCTCCCTAAAGCAATTGTTTGTCAAACAGCAAGGAAAAAACCTTAACTTTACTAATTAACATAATAAACGAATTTTTGCCAAGCCCGCAACGTTTTTTAGACTTTTCGGCCTTTTGTCCGGGTTATTCAGCTCGGAAAAATTGCATATTATGAACAAGCAAACGACGTTCGGTTCTTCATTTAATTTTACGTTTAGCTTTCAAACTACACGCTGAAAGCTTTTCGGGCGATAAAAATTACGTATTATTCGTATTGCATTTAATTTTTCTTCTATCTTCCAAACGAGGACTTATTAATTATGCCTAACAAACTGAACGAGGAGATTATGATGCATACAAAAGGAAATTTTTAGACAAGAATTTGACACTAAAAGATGGCAGTTATATTTGAAATACTTTTTTTTCTTTAAAGAATTTTATGTTCCAGCTTATAAAAACGGAAGATATAATTTTTTTCATTTTAAATTTAATATAAAAGGACTTATCATAGCAATCATTAGTCCATCACATTATATTTATGACTGATATCCCAAAATTTAAAAACCTTGCCGTGACATGAGCCTAGTCCTCTCGAATCGCTAGTGTACATCTTTAACCACTACAGACTACACCACAGAAGAGGACTATACTTTGGAAATTGAATATTTATAGCATATGAATATTTCAATACGTTTTTGAATGAGATATTTGATATCATTTTTATATATAATATTAAAACAATTCTTTTCCTAATATAACATACTTGATATTTTTTTTTGTTCATATTCAAAGACTATGTTTGATTCAACCGAATGAATAGTCGTGCCTCGTGTTGTTTTAACTTTTCATTGAAAATGAAGCTTGAATACAAGCATTATCTTACCTTTTCAGATGAATGAATACTTTTGAATACTAGACATTTTAGAAAAAAATCTGCACTAAATTCTATGATAAATAATATTGAAGCATTAATATTCTACGGAATTACAAATATTTGACGGTTAAAAAGCTCTGTTATTCTAAAGTCGTAAATTTCGAGCTGGTGTGAAATCTAGCCTCAGAAACAATACATCGAAGTCGTCCGTTTTTTGTTGCATTATTTACAAATATGGACATTGTCATGTTGTCGTGTTATGTTGTTGGTGAAAAGCTTATCAAAATGTATGCTTCCGTTAGCAAGGGAAAACGCGTTCAATAAATAAGCTTGTTGTGCTTTATTTATAAATAAAAATCACGTTACAGATAAAATGAGCACTGCAATATATGTAGCATAAAATAACCGATTTGACTTTCGTGACGTGATACTATTCGAGTTTTGAAAAAAATACTCCATTATTGTTTTTGTCACTTACGTGGCACTAACTTATTTTGAATGATCTTTTAAATAAATACAACGAAATTCTATTTGGAACCATTTGAATCCTCAAATCTAAATTCAACAATATTAACATATAAAGTTATATGTACAATAACAAAAATATATGTACAATAACAAAAATTAAACATTCAGTTGTTTTAAGTATGTAGTCCAAAAAAATCACGTTTATTTATTGTACTTATGATTTTTTGATGCCGAAATCTATATGTACGAGAGTTTACTGGTGTTAATCAAGTGAAAATATTTATATTCAATTCAGTCAATAATTTGAATGACTAAAATTTTTGCAATAGTTATAACACGCGGTATAAAATCTGCATATTAACGATGAATGATCGCAGATAAAAAAGTCTATCAGAGTGTTTCAAATAAATTCACGGATACCATTTTTTGGATTTATACAACTCAAATCTTTTACTGTACTTATCATTAAGTATTACGAATTTAGGTAATGTATTTTTCACAAGTCACAAGTTAAGTCACACAGAATATTCAAAACACACAAAAGTACAGTAAAACTTACTAAACACAAATAAAAATCTTTCTGACAGATATATCTAATTTATTGACTGGAAAACATATTAATGTTTACAGTTTTCTTGGAAAAGTTGGCCGTAGTATATTGTCTTCTAAAAGAGTAGCTCATTGAGTAAATTGACCGTAAAAAGTATCAATATGTTATTATTTCTAGCCGCAATTTTGATATTGACAAAATATATCCTACACATAACCTTGTAATTTAGTTGAGCTTTGTGATTGGACAATTCTTTTACCTCTAAAACAATATGGTAGCATTTTAATTTTAATTAAAACAACGGTCGATTCGATTGAAATTTATTAAAAACCATTTGTCAATTGAAATGAAACGTTGGCAATTCAGATCGATTAAGAAGTTGGATATTATTCAAGTGATTGTGAATGGTTGCCGCAATGAAATTATTTCTAAATCCAATCAAGCTTTCTGAAAATTCATTTAGGCATTAGTCAGTAAGAGTAATTAGTCCGAATCGTGTTTCTGTATTTGGATTGCTTAAAAATGCTTTGTTGTTGTCAATTTTTAGTATTGCGCTAATTAGTTTTTCAAAGACGTTTGGCGCTACTCTACAGCCTTTTCAGTTACTTAAAATGTTTACTTTAAATATGCCGAAGGAATACGAAAATTAATGCTTGAAATTTATCGTCGTGTTATTAGATCCTTCACACATCTTCATTGCAAATGAATTGCAATTTCATAAGCAATTTTGTATTTAAAAAAAAAAATTCGTATGACCATATCTATATAATAAAATTGATAAATATCTTACCACGCCACTTTATTATGTTTGACAATTTATTCTACAGTTTCTCTATTTAAAAATATTTTTTGCATGCTTAAACTATCCATCTCTATATGACACCTATATAAAGATATATAAATTCATATACAATTTAAAATAACTTTGATTATTCCACGTATTGTGCTACTAACTGTGACACGTGTTTCGCCTCTTTCAGGGGCATCTTCAGACTTACTATCGCAAAGTTTGCTTAAGTAATGATATGATATATAAATTCATTTGACGCTTCGATAGTTGTTCTGCGTTTGACAAATGAGACAATACTTTTTACGATCAAATAATAGGAGAGCCCTAGAATAATCTATTAGTTTTACACGTTGATGTTTGGGCTCGATTTGGGACCGTCAGCGGCCACGTTAACATCCCGAAAAGATTTTTTTATAATGTAACCAGTATCTTTATTGTTTGTTCAATATTTATTTTTTAATTAAGGGTTAAATTTCAAGGCCTGAAACAGATTATAGAGACTGCATTCGATGTTTGTTTAATCAGCACTTTAATACCACTTAAGCCACCAAATGAAGTTTTAACTGTCAAAGATGTGAACTGGTGGTTAAAAAAACTTTAATCGGCATAAAAGACTTAGTGTGTATATGGAGCTACTGTTTATAAATCCATATATATTTTTATGAACTGTATATTTATAAGCAAAAGCTTTGCTATCGATAGTGGAAATTGTTGGTAAATTGATTGTAGCATTTTTGTAAATAACATCTCACTTGATCTTTATTTAATTGTTGATAATGCGGATTTTAAAAGTATACGTTGCGCAAGAATCATAACGTCATTTGCTTAAAGTTTTTAAGCAGATATTATATATTTTTTTTCTACTTCCAAAATATAATATTATAGAGATCAGTACCGGTTTTATTCATCGCGTGCATTATTGACTGAAATTCAATCAACTAACCATGATCATTTTTTTTTTTTTAAATATTTAAGTTTTTTAAGTAAAGTCTTTCCATTACGAAGTGACAGCAGCAACCCTAAAAGGTATTATCATGATGTTAAAGAATTCATTTGAAATGGGGCTGTGATTGAAAATAATATTTTTTTTGTGGTTATTAGATTTGATCATGAAACATTATGACTGATGTAATTAATTTATACTAACAATTTATTCGAACATGTTCCATATAAAAAAGCCACATAAATTATATTTTTTAATGCAGGCGCCATGTGCAATCATGTTGAAATTTCGTATGTAAGTTATAACCAAATTATTATTCATGCAACGTTTGTTCCGCCGAAGCCTTTATTCTCATAAAGAAAAGTGATAACATAAAAAGCACATTTCGAATAATTCGCCAAGTGAGATTGTTTTAAATTTTATAGGGTACCGCTTCGCATTTTCCAAATACTTTTAAGTAAACAACTTTTAGTTGGCAGAACACCAACAATTTTACCCTTAGGGTAAATTTTTCGCATTGTTAGCATTGATCTATAAGAAATTTGATTCTATAAATATCAAAAAGAAAATTAATTTATGAAGAAAAAAAGTCATTCATATTTGAAAAAACATTGGTATCTAACCTCAGGTCACATTCATTGCATTCACATTCCTACTGCAAATTATTCATCCACAAGACAATGAAAAATAGAAACGTATAATCACGATTAATTATCCATCCGTCGTGGCCAAGTGGTAACGCTTAAGGATTCTAATCCCAAACAAATATTGACATCTATACTTTGGTTCCTGGCAATGACGCCCACCTTCCCTCGGCAGCATCGAAAGCTCCAGAATAGTCTATAGAAATATCTGGAGCATTTAGTCAGTTAATTGCAACCTTTACTCTTGAAGTGTAGATTATGATGGTGGGTCGATACCTATCACGAGCTTGAATAGAAGTCAATGCATTTATCTATAGCAATTACTAACCATACAACAATATACATATGCATATATCAGGAGGTAGTTTTCAATTTTGGTCAAATCCATTTGTTGACAAACTGAGAAAGTGAGATATTTTCATTACTTCTTTCTCGTATGGTTTGTGATTACTAGCAATATTTTTATAATATATTTTAAATTAAAGAATTACAGATAATGTGTAACAATGCCAACTTTTCCATGTGAATTAAAAAAATGGTTGTCTGTAAAGTCGGTTTCGGACGATAGTTTAACGTGACAACGTCATAAGAAAACATTGATGAATTGATTGCATACTTTTATGAATAAAATGGAATCATTTTTATTGAATTATCATTATTTTGTATGGATACGAAGAAGGAGTGAAATGAAATCTACAATTTTTTATTGATATATTTTATTCGCACTCATTAATTCAAGGATTAATTACCTTTATTGCCGCAATTGTTGTTGTAATATAAACAATGAAAACCACATTAACATTTCACTTCACTTTATAAACAGTTGTAAACAGATCACGTGTAGGTACTGTAGGTGTATAAGTTGTGTGCTGCCGCTGTCTCTTTTCTACTCAGACGCATCGACCAATCGAGTGGAAGAGAGATAGATGCGGCACAATCCGAACGGTAGGCCGATCGTGCCTCTCTATCGCTTATCCGCGCTCTCGCTCGCACGCTTGCCTTCGGCGTAACGCGACAAACGGGACAATGAGTCATGTTTTTTCGTGCGTGCAGCGGGCGTTCATCGATTTATAAGACGTTGTCACGTCAAAAGGTCTCAAAATTTAAATCTAAAATTGGCAGTTAAAAAAAATAATTTTGAGAATTTACCAGTTTTGAAAATTCCCTCCTGATATAAGCATTTCATCGTTTAAAGTACTTTTTTTCCAGTAGCCAAATAAGAAACGCTTGAGAACTGTCTTCCTACTCTATTTCGCATTCAATATTTTAGTCGAATAAACTAATATAAATAAATATATGTATTTTCCCGTACCGCTCCCTATTCGGAGCACATTACCGCCACTCGGTATCTCTCGGATTCTCTAACACCCGCCAACCTCGTCACTTTCTCCCAGGTCATTCTGGCGTCCCGTAAATCCACTGAGTACATCCTATGGATGGTCATCAGCGGTCTTCCAGGACGACGGAATCCATCAGGTTGATAGAAGAGGCAGGCAAAATCCAAGCTCTCCTGGGGCATCTGCAGTATATGTCCAAGCCAGGTGCATCGTCGCCTTTTTATTTTGGACGTAATAAAAGGCTGGCTTATCCGCTCATATATAATATTAAGATCAATTATTAATTTAATGACGCTGGGCTGAGATAAATTAGATATTTTTATTTCTTTTCGTACAAATTTTAAATAATCCTGACAAGGCAAAGTGAGTGATATCTAAAAAAATGATTATTGGGAACGAGCTTTCGTTAAAATTCTGTGCTCTAAACTCTTAACCAGTGGATCTCACGTGAAATTTGGCTGTGGCCGCATTAGGAACATCAGCGGTACTACGGAAATGTCTAGTGGCCGCACCAAATTTTTGTGATGAGTCTTTTTTGCCAAAAAGACCTAAACCTGCATACAAAATATTCAGTTTCCAGTGTCTTTGAGAACAAATTAACGTATAAAAACCCATTTTTATTAAATACCAATATTAACTATGAAGCTCCTGGTGGCCGCAGCAAAATCCTCTGGTGGCCGCACATGAGAACCACTGCTCTAAACTGTAAGTATTGCATGCTTTGCCATTAAATGAGTTTTGTTAAAAATAGGATTGACATTTTGATATAAATATAACATAAACCTTATATCTTATATTAAATCCCTCATAATCATCTCATCATCCCTCGTAATCATCTCATCGTATTTATTTTATACCATTAAACAATAACAGCATGTAATGTTACATTATGATACTGCGATGTTATTTCTTTAAGCAAATACTGTTAGCTTTCCAGCTAAGAACAACATTGTTGGATTGAGCGTAGAATTACCTTTTCCTTCTCCATCTGTTTCGTTATATGTGTTAAGCAAGTCCAGTATGAATACGATCAACACATAGTGGCAGCGTTTTCAGTATACCTTATCATATGCTAATCTGTATCTTAAGTAATTACTACATCCCAAAGCTACACTAAGCATATCTTATGATAGAAAACACACAGCTATTGATGGTTTCACACTTGCGTTTATTATAAGAGGAAATATACAACGCTTATCCCCGTCATAAATTAAATATATTCATCCACACCATGTCCAAGATGATTTTTAAGAGAATATCTGCTAAATGTAAAATAGATTCGTTAAAATACTGAAATGACACTTTTGTTGTGTCATTATTTTAAATAAAAGAAAATAGATCAATGATTGAAATCCAGTGCTTGCAAACGTATTTCACGTAAAATGTCGTAAGATGAAACACTGCAATGACTTATGGCTAGATTATTACACAGCGAGTAATGATTAATTATAACTTAACAACCAACTACATATATATGTTCTCGCTTTTTAACATATTGACTGTAGCATTAATAATATGGTACACTATTCAATCGAGGAGTACAACTTTTGATGAAAGTTGAAAAGTGAAAAGCATTCAATACAATGCCAAGATATTTTTTTTGCTTGATACTGATTGATTCAAATTGATTGAAAAAAATATTTTTACTAACGGACATATCGTTAAGAATCAGAAGTTATTTCTTTGATTTTTAATTCGAATTATTAAAGTAGTCTTTAAATCAATAAATAATTTGGAACTATCTTTAAGATCGTGTTTTTTTCATAAATAATTTGTTTTTTATATTGAATTTTGCTGAGAAATTTTACTGTAGAAGATCTTATATAATTTTGTGTGCTTATCTGAATATTTTTGTGACATTAACTGAATAAGTAAAACACGATCTGTTGTTCTACTTCGACAAATTTTATAATAACCATAGTTTCACTAGTTTCGCTCATCACAGAGATTATCAACAAATGAAATATAAATTTATACAAACATTGTCTGTAATAAGATCACGGACATTCCTTGAAAAATGGTCTGGTCATCGTCCTTTGCCAATATCCAACTCGTAGGCTGTACAGACTGGTTGTATGCATGTTCTTGCGATTGGTACACAGACCAGTTCCGCCCACAACACTTCCGTCCATTCATTATAACAACGTTTTATTCACTCTGCATTTTGCAATCTGTTCGATGAACGAAAACTGGTCGTGCGTTTTGCAACGTGTGCCTATCTCTAGAACGTCATTTGAATGAAACTTTTCCTATTTGCGGTCCGACTTTATAACTTACTGGAAGGTTCCAAGTCAACTCATGTATATACTTCATTCTAACTGTGGAAGAAATAATAATATAACTCATGATAAAATAATCACGTAAACTTACAAGTGGTACGTATTACAATGAGAAAGATCAAAAATACTTTATCGAAATAATATACATATGTACATCGCGAAAACTTCAAAAATTTATCTTTCTTTGCCCGGTCCATGGTTTTTATGTTGCTCGTAGGCAATGATTGTCTGTGTTGTTAAAAATTCTCGTACCACCCCTTTCGATTCCAAAAAGCAACACATATCGAGAGCTTATCGCTAGTGCTGTCCTATTTATCCTATCCTTTCAATCCCTTCTCTCTTCGAAAAATAGTGGTTGAGCAACTGAGTAAAAAGTAGTTCTCGTAGAAAAAACACGTTGAATTAACTCTGTGAAAAGTTTAATATGCTTCAACTGTCAATTCCTGCTGAAAAAACCTCATATTTAAATACATTAAACACATTTTTTCTATGAAAAAGCTCGCATTAGTACAAAACAATTGTGTTATATGTATTTTTTTTTCTTAAATGCAAAAATGTTTTGTTTTCGTGCAGTTATTTCCCTGTCGTACAATGAAACGCATATGAGCCAAGTCCGTACTGTGAAAAGTGTTACGTCCTGTTCGTTCATAAGCATTAACATACGAGCAGTAAAACATTATTATGAAATTAATAATTTAACCTTTAAAAAATTATTAATCTTAGATAATGGCTCCAGGACACCCAAAATCTGTACAAAATTTATACCCAGAAATCAATGTTGTGTTCCTTCCCCCCAATACTACGTGTCTCATACAATCCATGGACCAAACGGTAATAGCTATGTATGTTTAAACGATATTATGTGCGTTCGATAATAAATCAGACTATCAAGGCAATTGACATGGAAGGTGGGCCGACATTAAAAGATTGTTTGAAGAATTATAACATATGGAACGCAATAAACAATATTGGAGACACATGGGCTGAAATAAAAGAGTCAACAATTAAAGGTTCATGGAAGCAACTATGTCCACAAATGATGAGGGATTTCATCAATTTTGATGAAACTCCAGAAACCATCACACTTGAAATAGTTCACCTAATGAACGAACTAAACCTAAATGTTAAAAATGAAGATATTAACGAGATGATTGAATCTCATTCTGAACCCTTGACTAATGAATTTCTAATGGACGACAAGAGAACGAAAATAGTATACAAATTGAAAGTGAGGAAGAAGACCCAGAAGAAATCATCAAGACATTAACAATAAAAACCATGAACGACGCTTTACGCATCTCGAGACATTTTTGAATATTATGGAAGAATGCCTAATGGAGAACGCATATCTCAAATGCGTAGGGCGATCCATAATAGTACGGCATGTTACAGAACTCTCTACGAAGAAAAGAAAAAGTAGTAAAATACAATTTTTGGTGTTATTTTTACTTACCTTGGCTTTCGAACATTTTAGCTTTCGCACAAAGTTCAGGAACGAATTAGGTGCGAAAGTCGAGGTCTTTCTATATTTGACATGTTTTTTTTTTTTAATATGATAAACTGTTTTAACTATTTTAAGCGTGAATTTGTAAAAAATTATATATTTTTAATGATAAATTAATACTTAAATTACTAAAAAAGTAATTAACTCATTAGTGGTATATGAAAAGTATCCAATTTAGTTTTATTTTTTGATACATGGATGAATTTTCATCTAGCTACATCTTCAGCAATTGAGAGTTGTCGGTTAGTGTGTTCGGAAAATTTATGGAAACGAGTTATATCTAAACTCGTCGGAAATACTTTGACGAATAAAAACAGTTTATTATAAAAGGTGGTTGCAGGTTATTCACTATCGTGTCACTAAATCTGCACATATTTTAAGCAAATACCGACTGGGGATGAATAATGATTTCAATATTAAATCAACATTACACACAAGCACGTTGGCGTATCAATATTGAATTATCGTTATGATGCCCAGACTGAACACAGTTTTAGCGTTCGATTGAGGTTGAAATAACTGCAGAATAATTTTTATTCAAATGAAAAATTATATGAGCATATTTTCATTAAGATTTGGCCGGTGTAATACGACATTGAACAATTCAAGTGGAAAAATTAATAACTTGTAGAATCGTATAGGCTTAATTATTCGTCTGTAATATCTGACGAAAAAATCATTTAAAATTTATAAAGTCTCCATTGAATTTTGAAACCTTAACTTTTTATCTGTGACGAAATGGAAAAGGTAAGGTTAAATTTTAAAACTAAAGTATTTATTGTGAGTTTACACATCAAGTTACAATGTGTAGTTATTTTAAGCGTAATACAATTCAGCGATAATTTTATGTGGCGGTTTTGACATAGGCTAAGTTTTAGTACGCTGATCTCTTTGGCCTCTTTACTAAAACTCTTTAGGTTAATATGAGTGGGATCTTAAAAAAATTGCCTTTTCGACGAAAATTCATAAATCGATTGAAAAATAAAGCGTTGGTCACTTGGTCACGAGGGAAAAAACCTTGCAAATAAATGTAGGAGAAAAATGTTCATATTAGAAAAAGGTGGATGAGCGGGATTGCAATGAGAGATTATTATAAAGGCCAAAATAAGTCCTACCGTTCAATTTGCTACGATATCGAGGCCTTTAAAACGTCTTTTGATTCTTTAGATTTGGAAGTCATAGAAACACAGTACAAAAAGAAAATTACGACGAACATAAGTGTATATTTTGAAATGTTTTTCTTTTTCGTGGTAAGAAAAAAAACTATTTGAATACCATTTAGAAATTTCATTCATTTATGGTTTGAAAAAATGATTTATTTAACGTTATTAATCGTTGATTATATTTTAGTAATTTTATTTAATTCAAAAAAAATGTAAATGAGATCACCATTAAATTAAATACATATACATATGTATGTATAAAAAAAAAATATTGTAAAAAAATATCTTTGTAACCATCTAATATTGTTATTTCTTTATATAGTATAGTAGCAACCTTACCATCATCAGTCAATTACAATTTTCGATTGATGTGAGGGTATTAAGTAAGCTCTTTAATAATCATTTTATTGATATAATTTGAACTTTAAATAAAAAAACTTATTCATTTTTTTAAAATGCTCTGTACACAAAATATACACAATATCATCAGTGTATTTTTAACTTAAAAATATAAACGCAATCGTCGATTGGGTGAGATTTAATATTTTCCATTTTCAAGTTTTTTTGGGAGATGTTAAGTTGAGCAAGAGACCAGGTACCTAGTACAGTATATTGAATGCAAATGCAATTCAATTAAAAGGAACAAGTTTGTGCCGTTAAATATATGGCAACGTAGCGCAAAATTCACAACACTTATTGCAGTTCATGAATGAAACGTGTAAAAACCAGTTCCGTGTGGGTGAAATTATATTACTGCGCATTTTTACATAATATAATATTAGAGTTAAATGTTCACGCTTTTATTTTAAAAAAGTTGTAAACACGATAATGCACTTAAAAGTCTATGTAGAAGAATATTAATTGTACAGCTTATAAAAAAAAATATCTATTGAGCCTAAATCTTTTGTCTACAAAAGATTCTTCCTACGTTACTTTATAAGATTTTGTAGAAACCAATTATTTCAATTATCGTTCAAAATAGTAATAAAATCAATTAAAATACATACTCCATGCTAAGATTAATTAACTAGTCGACACTAAATGTTAAAAAACATTATCAATTCTTAAAGTATTAAGTAACAAATTATTAAAATAATATACAAAAATGAAAATTTTCTTTCAGCTTGAAAATTTTTAGTAAAAAGTTTTTATAAATCTAGCTAAAAGTGACTTTTTATATTTCAACGTACTTTTGTGATTGTTTCGTAATCAAAAAATCTGAAAAATACTTAAAAGGCAAATTAAAAAATTGATAACTTTATTAGAAGTTCTTTAAATATTTTGAAATAATTGTATAAGATTATGTCTGAGGTCAAAAACAGTTATTGGATGTTACTAAAAGCCAACGTAATTGCTTTTTTGTATTTAATTTTTAAGTTCCAACGAGTCGCGGGAATAAGAACACTTAAAAAGTTCAATTCAAATGAGTTGCGTAAAAGCAGCTTTCGTTTCATTTTTTGTGAGAAAATGCTTTTTGTAATGGCTCACAGAATATGCAAAAGATGAATATTGAATTTCATAAAATGCTAATTTAAATGGTTTTCCCGAGATTTTTTCACTCCGTAATTATTTTTAAGAATTCTAAGCCTTCTATTAAGTTTTTTAATAATCGGAATAAATTTTAATGGTAATATTTATTGTTCAATACAAAATTCTGATAATGCGTACGAAAAAAAGTGTTACTTAACTTATATGCCATAAAATATATAATAATTTGAATAATTTTAGGGCTGAACTTTTTAATTTAAAAAAATATGGCTTTACTGAGGTAGTTCCATGATTAATAACGTATATCAAATAATTTATAGCAGATTTAAACTCAACTGAAACGTTTTTATGAATAATTGTGCTGTATTTATTGGTAACGGTTCAACAATCTTAAAAAAGAATCAAAGCTGAGCTGTACTGACTGTACGAAGATTGTTACATAAGTGACGTAGCTCAATCGATAACTACTGGAACATTATGATGCCGGTTAATTTTCACCACTGAACAAGAATAAGTGAACATGCAATTTGAACAGACGAAGCAGGGCAGAAAAAACACAAACTCTCGAGCTAAATACAGCTCTTGATAATTGACGGTCTTTGACTTTAACGTGAAGTAGATAAAATCCTTCGACCACGGCGGGCTCTTAGTGGCTGAGCAAGCCACGTTTTTTTTCCTTTCCTTCATTTTTTTCTTTAAAAAGTCATGCGACCCCCAAATTGCAATTGTCGCGCAAGTGGGGCCAATTAATTTTAAAACTATTACGTACGTAGCAAAGAAAAAGATTGGAACTTTGCATAGTCGTTTTCGTAAGTATGCTTATTTATTTTATTTTAACATTACACTTATAACAAAGATCACTAAAAACGTGTATAACAAAACCTCTTGTATGGATAAGCGCAATGCTTGCATAAAAAGTGTAAACAATAACAATAACGGGAAACTTTTACGTATAGATGCGGTTAGTTTTGTATGGCAGAAAACAGTTTTAGAATTTCCAAGAAGAATATTACTAAAACACAGTGTCAGTCCAAGGCACAGAATTTAAAATTTTCGAAGCGCAGACCCACAACATAATAGAATTCTGGCATCGAACGGCAATTTCTTCACTTTCAAATCGTGGCTGAGAAATTTTTATCGTAGTTGTTTTTTCCGAAATACACTACTTACATAAAATGTGGCTGTATTGGAAAATTTCTAATTTATTTTTTGATACTTGGCACCACATGGCTTTTAAATAATGTTTTTACTTATTAAAGATTTAAAAACGATAAAAATTTTTAGTGTACTTTTTATTTGTCATCTAAAATCAAATCATCAACAAAAACGATAAGGAAAGCATTAAATTCTAACACTATTCTTATTCTTCAAAAAAGTTGTGATAAATTACATATAATATGGTATAAATAAGACACGTAAAGAAAGACACATGTACATGATAAAAAATAGTAATTAATACCAACCTTATAACGATTGAAAAAAGTCCATAAGTGCTTTTCACTTTCTCATCACGCTGGGAATTTTTAATCCAATACATATTTTTTTACAAATATTGCCTCAAAAAATGTGCAATAAAGTTTGTTACTATTAAAAATACATTGCTATTTTTCAATATAATCTAATTGAGTTCTCGCACATGAATGTCAATTAAACTGATGAAGTTTGTTTAAAAGAAATTCACTGATTGAATCTAGTAATATGCCTGTGATATTTAAAGCGATTTTAAAATGAAAAGGGATTCTTCTACCCGGCTCTTGTGTCCTGCTGCCATATAAAGAAACAAGTTTTTTTTATATAATTGACGAAGCATCTGCTTAAAACGTACAGCTGTATTTTTTTAAACACAATTTACTTATTTGGTACGGCCAAAAACATACAATATATTATACCAAAGTTTAATCATTCATAATCTTACTATTACCAATATTTTAATTTCCAGATTAATTATTTTCCATTTATAAAACATTTCATAAACTGATAAATTAATTTTAGAATTAAATAATCAAAAATCTTAATCTATGTCCAATTTCTTTTTTAAAATCATACCAACATTTCAAGGCGCCTGAATATAATAATGATAGTAAGAAAATTTTTTTTGTTTTTCTTCAAAGTTGACTAAATAAAGACGTGATGCCATGTCATTTTTACCCAACAAAGCAAAGCATAGTGAAGACATGTAATGCTTCACGAAAGTCTTCCATCAAATGGTTTCACTGTAAATGTACTCAGGTAGACTTAGTAACGTCTACCGCGTAAAGGTGCCAAACACTGGTCACGTCAAACCACAGATTACCCCAGAAGGTTGTTTTTGACCCACCTCTGTGGGAAAACTAGGTTTAATATTTGACAATGCAGGGAACAGAGCAATCAAATGTGGGATTTGAATTTAACCTTTCTCATCATATTTGCTTTGTAGTGAAATAACACACCACTAATGTTATTGCTTAATATTTATTCATTTTAATTATAAAAACTTTTTTTTTATAAACTGTAAATTTGTTATTCTAACACTTGGCAAGGATTATATTTCACAAAGTATTATTATCTTGAGTTCAATTCGATTCAATCGGATTAAACAATTGACAAAAATAAAGTTAAAATAATGAAAAACTTTATGATTGAAGCTTATCGTGAAATGTGTTTCGCTTTTTAATGAATAGTTTTTATATAGTATTAATTATATTATGAACAGAAAGATGATCCTTCATTTTCAACAACAAATATGATATTACACAAAAGAAAATTTCATGTTTCTCCAGAACGTGGATTATTGATCATCGTTTTATTATATTGATAAATAAAATATGGTACGGTAAGAAAAATAACAATGTATTTTAGTTCTACATAAATTATTTTATATTTGTTGATAGCTATTTCGGCTTACGCCTTCGTCAGAACTATTAACTTCAGATAGTTCTGACGAAGGCGTAAGCCGAAATAGCTATCAACAAATATATAAAATAGTTTATGTAGAACTAAAATACATTGTTATTTTTCTTACCGTATTATAACGGAGTTCTACCAAGCAAATGCCTACTCAATCAATACAATCAATAATAAAATATGGATAAATTTTTTACGTTTTATCTTTCAAAGCGGTATTTGGATTTTTTAGTCATTTGAAGTCTTAGAGACGCGATGTCTGTGTGGTATATACCTATAACACAGACGGGCCGTTTTGGATTACAGTAAATCGAGACAAAACTCTTATGCAAGCCTACGACATGTAAAATAACTATCCAATTAGGATGAGAAATCATTAAATAACTGATGCTACCGAACAGCTATTCATGTTACAAATGCAGAAAAAGTAAACCAATGAAGTTGAAGTACCAATTAAAATAAAAAAATCCTGCTTTCATGGAAAATATAACAAAATGGGAAAAGCCATTCTATGCTCGAAGTTTTCATCAGCTCACGACGTTCATTGAAAGTAAAATTGTCAGTCCTTATCCGTTTATTTATATATATATATATGTACATGAACACAAGTGTATTGTATGTGAAAAAACGATGAAAACATTGGAAGAGAAAATTACATAGTTTATAGATATCAGAATGAAAAAAAAATGATATTGGAAAATAGCAAAGGAGTCAACCGAATGAGTTCCGACAAAATCAACTATAATTCATAAAAAATAGAACTCGTCTGAACTCACTCATGTCTATGTGAAATATTCGACATCCAAAGCAATTCCGTTAAAAATCACTTAAGCTCTTCCCAGTGGCATTCCCTTAATCTAACAATAAACTACGAGTAAAGCTTTTGATTTAATATGATTGCATCAATGACGTTTTAATAGAACAATGCCGGAAATAGAAATGAATACTTGCTGACAAATTGTGAGGATACCAACATAATCTACTTAGATTGCATCCCATATAACTTTACATTTTGTGCACTCAAATACATATCGACGATATATTGAATAATCATGATGGCTGTCAGGCTGTCATTCATCATGCTTCATAAACATTAAATACACGCCGGTCTTTACACCGACGTCTCAACGCGCAAGGCATTTGCCTGTCATTCACCCCTCGTACATATAATACCTGTGCTCAGTTCTCTCCCCTATCACCAACTAATGCAGTGATTATTAACCGAGGACTGCGGCTTGTCGTTGTCTTTGAGAACATTCAAGACATTTTCAAATGAAAAAGCAAAATTGGGTACGGTTAGATTTCTGTATACGAATAAAGATGAGTAATTTAATGAAATAAAAAATGATTCACAATTGTTAATGGATAATGCTCAAAATAAATGCCATAAAGTACGTACGAGATCAAACATTTACATCTACAACTTTTCGGTATCTTCAAGGGTTTCACGTGCACGACTATACTTGAACTGACTTATTTTATAAGCTTATTTGTAATTTCTTTCACTTATTATTGTAATACATTATGATAATGACAAAACTTTATGGTGTGTTTTTTCGGATCGTGAAGGATATAATGCAACGAAGATGGCAATCACTTTTAAGGTGTTCACTGTCAATACTTGGTGGAAAGGCATTATTATAAAAATAATAATACATTTTATGTGGAATAGTACTTGAATTGTTTTATTATTTTTATTAAAGATGGCAATTTTTAAAAAAAATGCATCTCTAAAATGCGCTTAGAACGTTCTTTGAATAATTATCTCAAAACGCCCACATATTTAAAAGAAATTTATTAAGTTTTGGATGAATTGCTCGATCCTTACTACTGCTTCTATTTAAGCGCATATTATAACATTTCTATCGAACATAGTAAAATTGCAAGTAGACCGCGGCTCAAAAAGGTTAAGAAAGACTGAATTATAGTACCAGTACTAAAGAATTCAAAATGGGCATACATAAAAGCAAATACATTTAAATACTACAATTGTCATTTTTTTTGTTTAAAGAAACTTTGTCTATGTATATATTTTAAATATTAAAAAAGTCACTCTCCGCGTTTAACCATAAGATATAAATTTCCATTTGATAGAAATGAACTTGTGGACTTGTTTATTTAAGAATATAACGCTGATTTGCTTGCTAATCTTTTAGCAAGCTTTTTTTATGGCCACGGTAATTTTTTTTCTAGATTTTAAAGAAAAAAGGGACGTTTGAAATCAATGTTTCCTGGAAAATAAAAGACTAATTTTTTATCTTAACTAATTAAAACGACAAACGAAAAGTCGTCCGGCTTATATTTATGAAAAACTCATCAGAGTTTCAATTTTTTTAGTAAATTTTGAGGAAATTGTGGACTATTTCATTAAAGCTTCCATATAAAGACTGAAACTTTAGTCATCAATTACAGGAGTGGCAAAAAAATAAAAAATAAATATTTATGATTATACCAAATTTAGAATTGTTGCCTGAAGCTTTAAAGTAATCGTAACATTTGTAATGTTTATATTTCCTATAATGGATCAACCAGATAAGTACATATGTTCGATAACGAAGAAAATTTGTGAATTAAAGCAACACGATTATACAGAAATTTATAGTTCATTTTCATTCTCTATTGCATCCATACTTTTTTAAATTTATATTTAGTCAAACTGAAACAAAAAAAAAAAGATTTTTTGAAATGAGTAATATTGATATAGTATCTAAAGTTTGAAATTTACTGACGTAATAATTATAAAATTATAGCACATGTACTTCTGCAGATAAACTTTGTTATTAATGCAAAGTGAATAAATACAAATATTTTATCATATCTTAACAAATAACAAACAAACTTTCTATAAAGTTATTAAATGCTGCTTTAAACAAATAATTACATTGTATTTAATTTAACTTTACCATCGTGAACTCAATAGGTTTTTAATCTTATTCATTATTCATAAAACACTTTATATTAGTTTTGTTTTTAATTGGTATTTTTTTTATTTTTCACTAGAATACCACATAAACATTCTATAAATCCATACATTATAAATCTGGATATATTGTTTTTACAAGCATTTTCAGTTCAGACTGAAGATGCTTCTTAACACGTACGTATCGTTTTGTTTTTACACAATATGTGGATTATTTATTTTTCTTTACTAATGGAAGTTATTGAAAAGCACTAAAATTTTAAGTTTAGACTAAAACCCACTTTATAAACATATTTGTATATCAATTATATTTCAGTTTAACAACTCACCGGTTAAAAAATAAATCTATGGCTTCTTTTACATCTAAAAGTATACCGTATTGTACGAATTATCTTGTGCACGATACTATCGTTCTGTGGAATACGTTACGAAGCTGCTTTCCTCTATTCATTCACACCAAGATACTATCAATATGTCTTGTTTCCACGTTAACTATATTTAATTAAAACAACATTACGTCTTGTTGTTGTGAGATAGGAATAGGGACATGAATCGCCGAGGAAGTATTATAGTGATTATACATTCAAAGTAAAACAATTAACGAATAATATCAATTCCATAATATCAAAACATCTGAAACGTTTCGTAAATGAAAACGGTTAGTATGAGAATCTATACAAGCAATTGTATCTTTTTTATAAGATATTTATCGCTCTTACAACTCACGTTGCTAAATGAAATTGATAGATGTATGTATAGAGCTTTTCAAGGACTCTGTTTTAATAATATTATTATACGATGGAATCTTCTTACATATGCTATGTTTATGGTGTCAGTCTAGCGTGTAATGATCGTAACTTGGCAAACTACAAAATCGTAAAACGAAAATAAGTCAATCTTCTTACTCTATGCCACTAAAGCCTAAACCAAGGTTTGGTCTCATTCTTCTGTCGTGTACTTTGGTAAGGTTTTTGACAGCCTGTTTTTCCCCCTTCAACCAGCGCCGCTTTGGCAGCTTTATGAAGATGGAGAATGAACCACAGCTGACCATCGTACGCAATCGTCACATTCAACCGGCATTTAAGAGCCAAATATCTTCCGCAAGACACTCGAATGCTTCAACTATATGACCTTTCTGATAATTAATGAATCCCGACACGATCGCGTAGTACGCTAAAACTTTTCAAATGAAAGTTCTTATAGAGACGTTTTGATAAAAAAAAAAAACTAAATAATTGGTATGATATAATTTTAGCACACATATTTTTATTTATTTCAGATCATTATTACCAAACTATACGAGCAATCTATACATTCTATCGGTATTCATAAATTGATTCGTAAAATGAAAGCGTTTTATATTGAAGGTTTATGCTTATGTTTCACTTTTAAGTCCTTCCGTAAAGGATGCTATTTTTAACTATTCTCTAAAGACCTTATTTTTTCTATATCAATTAGTTAAATAATACTTAATTTCAATTATTCTTATAACTATTAATTGTAAGCTGTATCAATCGAAATTATAAATCAATTAATCTATGAATCCATCATTAAAACATTAAGACCATGTGTACGATGAAGTAACTATTATAATTATTTACATCTACTGTCTTATACTAATGTGTCGTGTACTTAAATATATTAGATTACAGGTGAACGATAACTTATGACTTTTATGCCGATAACTATAAAATAAATCAAATATTAGTTTATTAAGTGCTTCAACTTATTTGCAGTGTCTAATTTCCGATTTAAACGTTTTTAAATATTTAAATATATTTAATTTTATACATAAACACATAAAAATATATTTAATATATAATGATAAAAATTTTTGATGTCACTTTACTTTTAAAATAAACTTCTTTGGCCGATAACTTTATTCACACATTTTATAAACACCCTTTTTGAACTTATTCCACATTTTTTATTACAATGTTAACTGGGTTGGCTAATGCTGGACATTTTCAGACGGTGAACATATAATAGCTACATCAACCAATTGGTACACAAAATATGACAAGAATATTCAGATAATAACACATGATCATTGACAAATAAATGACTTATACCATATAAAAAATATATTGAGTCAGAAAAATACAATCAGATCTTAATTATTACAATATTAATTTTGTACGTTTTAATTGCGATAGTTTATTGGGCAACCCGGCATGAAACAATGTGTGACATAGGTATTAAAAAAAAAATTATCACAAGATGTCAATCCAGATTAACTACTGAAAGAGGGATGCAATGACACAACCGTATCAATAATCTAAAGACTTCAAATTGACAACAATTATCCATTGACCTTGCAGAAACTTTAACGCAAATCCATTTATGACTGGGTTAATAATTATTTAACATTTCACCTAAGTGACCTACCTACCTAGACTTAAAATTTTATTTTGATAAAAATCATAGCCTGGCTTTGTTAAACTGTGGTATTGGTTAATAATTCCACTATGACAGTCACGAGCCTACTACTATTAGAGAAATCTAATAACTAAGATCGTATAAGCACATGTTATAGTCGGCTTATAAAGTAAATACGTGTAACGCCAACACTCCCTTCAGTATGTATCTTAATACAAATTAGATGCAAAAACAATAAATTGCCGCGCAACTATACATGATGTTTTGAAATTCATTAGCAGTCGGTTGCTTAAAATAGCAATACTACAATTGCTCGCTTAGTTACTTTGAAGTTTCTGAATGTTGGTTGTTGTTTCTTCTAAGTTGCCAAAAGTTCTTAATAATAATCTCTGTAAAACTGTAATAGCACAATATGCAGACTTTTCGTTTTGATATATTTCTTATGTCAATGAAACCTTTTTGAAATTGATGACATACTTACGTATCAAAAAAATCGTTATGTGACCGATGAACTTGATTTTTTTCAAAAATACCATTGTCATATTTGAAATAATAAAAGATAGCGAGCAAAAATAGATATATTATTTTGACCTGCAAAACGGTTGTTTATCAATAAAAACTTAAAATTTGGTTAGAGTGACTCGCTATCAGTTCTCATTCCTTGCCTTCATTCAAATTTACTATCATTGAGAGTGTAAATATTGTTTCCGGAAAAGCATTATGTAGTATACTGTAGAGATTCTTATTTGTATTAATATAGTCATTTTAATACCTTAATTGACTGGTTATTTTTGGTGATCACTATATTAAATTGTTATCTTTAAAGTTTAAACTATTTAGATGACTATTTTGCCAGCCTATGCTATTCTATATGAGGATAATTTTTTTTTTTAAATGAAACTTTTTAAATTGAATGAAATACGTTGATACGGTTCTTTAAGTATAAAAAAAAGAAACAAACAAAAATCTGAACAATTTATCGTCGACAATGTTCTTATATTTAATATTTTTAGTACAAATTTTGTAGTCGTGTAGATGATAATTAAAATTAAGATAAAAATTTACGTCTCAAAAAATAAAACCACCATTATAAAGTCGTGAAATTTATATTAAACAACGGTATTTCACTAAAGCAGTAAGTTAATGCATGATTTGTAAGATTATTTTATAGAAAAACAGCTTCAACCCACCGTATTTTCACTTCCCTGAACATGACTTTTGACAGCAAGCGTCAAAATTTGAAATCGTATTTCAATTGAACTACGCAAATTAATAAGTACATTTCATTTATCACAAACCAAAGATAAAATAATTTAGATTTTTTATTTTGTTTGCTAATTTAATAATATTGATAAATATATATGTACCTATTCGAAAAAAGATTTTCATACATTTTACCTATCACCAATCAAACCGAATTAGTCGTTCAGTATAAACAAGTGTTTAAACCATTTAAATTTAAGTCGTCTAGGTATAACTTAATTTAATTTTAAGTGTTATTCTTCTCAAAAAGTGCATTGAAAATTACTCACTAAAAATAATTTTGTAAACAATAAAAACGTCTTCATTATAATATGTATAGAATTGGTAGGACGATATGTTCCTGGATTAGAAATAATTGAATAGTTAAAGATTCTTGCATTTGCTTAAATTTCAGGAGTACCTTGTAAATAAATTCTCAAATGCATGTTTATTCAAAAGGAGAAAAATGCGTTAACCAGCGCTACTTTTTTGAAAAAGTCTTAATTCTAAAATAGTGTGCGATTCTGCAAAGAATATTTTCTCGGAACAACGTTTGACTTTGCCATTTTAAACCAGTTAAATAAGTCAAACGAATAGATCAACAAAGCAATTAACTCACTTTTATCAAAATTTATCTTTATGCATTGTCTTTTATATCTACTATAATTTAAAAAAAGTGGTTTAGCTTTTAATTTAAAAAAAATATAACGATTCATTTGTATGGTAAAAATATAGACGCATTCATTGCATTGATTTTAATTATTTTCTAGTTTAATCAATTTTAGTTATCCAAGAACTGCCGAAATTCATTATTGTTACGTGAAATTTTAAAATGATTATTACCGAACTAAAATAAAGTTGCACAAGTAAAATTTCGATTAGTTCACATTTATTTCGCAATTATTCAAAATTGATGCTTCCATTTGGCAAATGGGGGTTCTTCAAAACTGTGAAGAGTTTGACTCGCTTATATTTAATAAATTTCAATTAAAAATAAACTATCAATTGAAATATTGAACAATGTGGTATGCAAATTTTAAAACAGCAGGTAGCTAGCCTTCGAGTTAAAAATACATCCAGGAATCTCTATTGGATCATAAAAGCGCTATGCGTTGTTGCTTACATTATTTATTTTAATTTATGCAAAAACAGCCGCATATTCTGAATCGACGTGTTTATTAATATTTTTTATACATCCAGTCTTTTCGTCAGCGAGGCAAGAAAAACAAATCGAGCACGATAACTTGCAGAGTGACCGCACGGCTGTGTTTCTCGGCCGTTTTTCTCTTTCGAGCCCTCCCGTTTCGCGTGCGGCGGAGGGAGCGAGAGGTCATTTCACGAAGGCTGTACACTTGGCACTCGAGCCCGCCCTGCGAACCGGCTGGCTTAGTTGATCGCGAGCGCCGTTCGCGGTGGACGTGCGGAAAAGGGCTGTAATGACGTCATAAGCGCTTTACGCTATTTTGTTCAATCGCGGATTATCGGCTATTCAATCCGAAACAATTAAATTGATTTGTTAGTGAATGTTTAGTTATTTGAATAATTTTGGCAAGCTCTCAAGAATTGTTTAAAGTGAAAAAAACTTCGCCGTTACTATTTTCAAAGTATGAATGCAACATTCGTCAACACTTGTATTAATATTTAATCGATAATCATATGTACAATCTAAAGTATAAAAAAAAGTTTTCCATTCGTCGTGAATTGCATCAGTACTACTTCTGCACATTAAAATATTTACTCACATATAAATAATTATAAAAGTATTTTTAAATTAATTGTTAGCATAAAATATTAAATTGTAGACAACAGTTTAAATAGAATTATATTTAGTGGTGATTAATAAAAATGTTTTTTAAAAATGCTTCCTTCCACACGATGATATCCAAGAGATTAAATAAATAAGGTATTGTATTCGTTTTCTCATCCTCATTTTCGTCTCACTATATAAGTATACATATGATTTTTAATGAAGCAAAAAGCAAAAACACTATCAATAAAAAAAAATATGAATAAATTAGGAAATACGTATCCAAGGGTCACTTAAATATTACATTATCTCCAAAATCCAGCTACCTACTTGCTGATGCAATTCAAGTAATAACTGACTTGAACAATTTATTTGATAAAAAAACACTGCCCGGAACCAACCCCTCGTCAAAATAAACCATCAGGAATCATTCTTCCTACTGGAATACTAAATTATTCGCCTATTTAAATAAAAGTTAACTTCAGACAGTTTGTGATGGCTGCTTATCGTTTCCAGGAAATTTGAAAATTTCAAGTGCTTGCAAAAGTATTGTATTAACTTTAATTCCAGTATTTATTTATTTGAAAACGTATTTTCATTAATGTTGCTAAAAGATATGATATTGTACTCTTGTTTTATTTGAACTATTGGTGTTACTTGGTAGAAGTTTTTCAAATAAAAGCAATATTACGAGGTATTCAATAATTTTTAGTTTGTAACAATTTTGTTTTTATCCCAGTAAACGAAATTAAATTTCGTTATTAATACTCATTATTTAATTCCACTAGCGGTTCAATATACTAACTGTCGAAACGCTTCTTCAATGTTAACGAATATAAATATGTTTTTTCAACCTTTTCAGACCAAGTACCTAACTGATACCTACAAAAGCTAAAAACTATTATAAAACTTTTCCAGTAACAAAAACTTTCATTTTATATTTCAATAAAAGTTTTTTCATTTGCCTTGATTTAATTGAGTATGGTCTTCTCGATTTTGCCGTACCGTAAAATTTTAGTAAAATTAATAATATTTAAATTTTAATCGATGAGCGTCCTGAAAAATATAATAAATTATTGAAAACTTACTAGACGTTCTTCCCGTATGACGGCAGCCACGGGTTTATTATTCGGGTGATTTATAATTCTCTTAGATTCGCACTTATCCATCAAACACTCTTAATGACGTGTAGCTTACAACTAACATGATTTTGGCCCGTGTAACTTTTTTGACCTAAAGGTTCTGAATAGCAAAATTACTTATTTCTTGGACAATTCTTAGTGGTTAAACATTATATTTAAATACATAAAGCACAAAATTTTTTTGTCCTACTTTCACATACATATATACTGATCAGTTATAAATGATAGCGATGAACGAAACAGGTTTTGTTTGTTACAAACCATACATACATATGAATTGCTAAAAGCAATGTAGGTATGTTCTATTTCTTTAAAAAAAAAATATATTTTCAGGTTATTAATTACAAGTTCATATAGTTAGTATTTATTACTTCGCATTGGCAGGAAGCTCGGGAAATATTTCAGAAAATGAATCCCAATAGAAAAAAAACATTTGAGAATCGATGCTTATTATTTAAATGTTCATCAACTGTGTATAATAATTCTTTAATATAGACTTGAGTATAATATTCATCGTGTAAAAGTTAGAAGTATGCGGGCTAGGTGCCTAACTCTTAAATTCCTCTGTCAAATTTTGAATAGCCGAATGTTTGTTGAACCAATATTACCTCTGCGATGTTGCGACTATCCTACGGCAGTTTTCGGCAAGCTGATATTTGATGAAGGGCAACCATTTCTGTTCTAAAGAATACCTTCATCAATAATGTATCATTACAAAATAGATGTGTTTGAGTATAGAAATATATTCATCAAAAATTGCTAATGAAGTAATGAGATATAGCATTTTTTGTTCCGGTTTTTAGGTTTCCATACGACATTTATTAAAGCGAGGCTGTTTTATGACAATAATAAATCCACCCGATCAGCATTGAAATGCGCGATATAGGTAGTGATGTTTATAATCATTTTTTTTTAATTCATACAAATATAACGCATAATTTAAAAGATCCCAATTATAATATATTTGCTACAGGAAAAAAATATTGTCTTATACATTATGTTCCATTTAAAAACAAATACAAAGAAAAATCAAAATGTAATAGATTGAATTGACATTTACTAGGTAGAACTCTATTATAACACAAAGAAAAAAATGACATTGTATTTTAGTTCTACGGAAATTATTTTATATATTTGTTAATAGCTATTTCGTTTTTAAAATTTGTAATAAATCTTTTCCTGTCGTTGGATATTAATTTCTATTGACTTTATTTTCTTTTCAATATAACTCCGTTTGTTCTCAAAAAGCAAGAATATAAATAAATTTATCCTATAGCGTGAACCAACTTATTCAATCGAAAGCTTGATAAATATTTTTTTTGAATTACAAAGATTTGAAAAAACAGCCTCCAATCTCCACAGATATGAAGCCAACATTTTTAAATCTTAATATTATGTAAACTTTACAAAGCACGATATACGGACGAGTCACAGATATGGAGGAAAAATGTGCTCATATAATTATTGATTATATTACATATTCATTGAATCCGCGTCTCTTTGTTTATAAATGTAGAATAAATACATTTTCAATTTTTCTGATGACCAATTTAATACGTGGTAGGTATATACATTTCTCTAAATTTACTTTGATATTGCATTATTCTTAAGACTGAGGCATTTTCAAATAAAATATTTGTTATTATATTCGTACACGACTTACTGAACGCTTTTTGGTGAACTTTTGGGAGTATGCAAAGGCTTGACTAAAACTGATCATATATTTGGATCTTTAAAATAGGAATGAAGTAAATAAATTTTAGATTAGTTTTTTTTTTTAAAAGAAAAAATATTCGGCATTACAGCTTACGCCAATGCGCCAAATATTCTTAATTGTGAAAGTCATACGAGATTAGCTCGATGATAAATAATGAATCAGTTGTGCACAAATTCAACGATAAATAACATACACCCAGCTAGAGACTCCAATTACTCGATTTTTCAACTACTCGAGTATCGAGTAGTTTCAAATGTACGAAAATATATATTTTTAATTCGAATTTATAAATGACAAATAATTAAAGAAACTTATTGAATATTACTAATACATTTATTTCCATTTATGCAACATATATTTCAACAATAATAGAGAATTAAGCGACCCAAATTTTAAATTGGTTTGATGTTTTTCTTTATAATTCTCGCAGTAGAAAAAAATTCGACGATTACTACTAAAACGAGTATTACTCGAGTATTTTTCAAAATACTCGAGTATCGAGTCCTTGAAAAATGGACGAGTATACTCGAGTATCGAGTACTCGATACTCGAATTGGAGTCTCTACACCCAGCCCAAGATTTCTTTTTTCAATTGAAAAAATCTGACCTTGCCGGGGAATTGAACCAGGGTCCCCTGATCGCTAGGACAAAGCTCTTGCCACTAGACCACAGCGACCGACAATCTTGATGTTGTAATATTTTTTTAATCAATAAAATAATTGGAGAACAATTAGTTCATTTGATTGTCAAAAACTATTGAAATTTTCTCCCTGTGAGTGTGCAACTACCATCCTTTCTAAGGACATGCTATTTTTTTTCCTTTTTGTAAATGAATTATCTTGCAATTAAGTGAACAATGAAATTTCAAAATCTTTACTGCCAAAGATTTATATCAAAAGAATTGAAAAATCATTTATAATTGTCTGAGTAACGGTCACATATAAAAGAACTACTGAGAAATAAAATTAAAGCTACATTTTCATAATTCTTGCCGACTGAAAAAAACTAATAATTACTTATTATTCAAAGCATTTCTACCAAATTAAGCCAATTAGATTATCTAAGGGTTCTCTTTATGACAAATTGCATTGGTATATGAATATAAGCTTAATATTTAAGTAACAACAAGTGCAAAAAACATTTATTATAAATATATAATAAATTTTCCACCGAAAAGTTTTGAAACATTGAAATATAAACTCATTTTCTATCACGTATTTTGATACTATTCCGTAATCTAATATTGTATTTTAGTTGTTAGTTTTGTTGGCAAGCTTTTCGTGAATTTCTACCTAACGGCTTTATCTGAATTTCACAAAAGTTTTTTTCTATCGTTGCGTAGCCTGTCTGCCTGTTTGGTAAACACGCTGACTCGTGACGCTTGACTTTAAACATTGTTCAACTCTACCTCGATATTATTATTTAAGCCATAGAAAAAAATGGCTTAAAGTTTTCACAAGGTTCCATTTCCTTCTTACTTCCTGATATTGTCATGCTGTATTATCATATCAACGCTGACAATTAAAAGATACCGAGTGACGTTTTTTGAGGATAGCTTTTAAAGGAAATAAATAAATCGACCTTTTTCTTAATTATTTTTACCATCCATTAATATCTCGACAGTGTGAATAACGCAGCTAAGACCTTCATATCTACAGCTATTAAAATGTCATAACATTTTTTCATCATTTTTTCGTGCGCCAAGTGGAAGAAAGCAAGTCTTTACCGACCAAAATACATATATGCCCTAATTAGATCAGTATTATAGCTTCATCATCTTGTAATTACGTTTGGCACTTTTTTTAACAACGCCTTATACCTCATACAAATATGAAGCATATAGACTTGTAATTGAGTATCACAACAAAAATTGTCTATACGAAACTTTATTGTGATTTGGCCACTCAATGGATCGAAATATTACATTCAGATTAAAATGACAACAGTATTAATAATGAACTTGCCCAACGCCCCGCACTAAAGATAAGAAATGCAAGCACCACAAATCCATAAATCGATGGAACCTTTAGTGTGAAGAAATTCATTTACAATTCAAACAAAAATCATTGAATAAGAATTAAACCCTTAAATGTTTACAACACATTCTTGTGTTTTAAATACTTGACAAAAAAGTGAAGAATTGAAAATATATATTATTATTTAAATCAAAAAACAAATTAGCAAATGCATTTTTTTGTGACTAAATGTATTGTTTTACAGAAGTTTACATTTCTAATATAATCAAAGAGTTATTAGTTATATGGGTATTCAAATTATTATTTGAATTATAAAAATATTGTGCATCAAAATTCTAACGAGTAAACCAATATTGCCAATGTAAATTTTGATGAAAATAATATGTAATTATATCAAACAGCTACAGTCAATAAATACGCTTGTATAGGTTTATATATTGAAACGTTTGTTCGATAAGTAATATTTAAAATATATCAGTAGGTTTAATCCTGAGAAGTAAATTTGTATTATAATACTTGGTTTGTTACGAAGTGTGACACGTTTTTACATAGATTCTGAAGTATCTTAAAAAAATCGTGAATTAATTGTTGGTTGTCATGGTATACCGGATCTGCTTAATTTGTGTTAAAATCTAGTTTGTAGATAATTGGCCGATTTCTCTTCTTTCATAGTATTGAGGTACGACTATTAATTGGTTCTCAATTAACTTATCCGTTGGCGTCGTCTTCTATCTAAGGATTTATAACCGAATTTTAGTTTTTTCCGTTTTATAATGGGCAAGTCGTATTAGATCAGGACATTGAACCACTTACGGGAGTTGCGTATCCAATCGAATCTTTTTCTACCTTCGCCTCTGCTGCCTTCCTTTTTTCTAACATTATGAGGTTGAAGAAATTAACACCTTTAAGATTCTCTAGATTATTTTATTTGGGTAGATAAAACTAGCTCATTGGAGTTATTTTATCACAGCCTGCCTAGTATAGGATTAAGCTATTAATTATAGATTACTAGCTATAAATTTTAAATTTACTACCAACTATTTGTATGCATACGTCGCATTATGTTATGTAAACGTCCCACTATCTATTTTAGAAACTGAGAAACCATGATTTGGCATAATTATAATTGATCTCATATATTATACTTGGACAATGAATTCTTGATAAATTATGTAAAGATTCAATAATGATACCTAAAGATCAATAAACATTTCATATTAAAATAAGACACTATCATAAACTGAACTTCAACAATGATTGGTACTATCAATGTCACGATCAGCTTTCAATCTATATATTTATATACTAATACATACTTGAAACAATACAGTACTAACCTACAGGCCCAGTAGCGCAGTTTAACAAATGTACGAAAATATATATTTTTAATTCGAATTTATAAATGACAAATAATTAAAGAAACTTATTGAATATTACTAATACATTTATTTCCATTTATGCAACATATATTTCAACAATAATAGAGAATTAAGCGACGCAAATTTTAAATTGGTTTGATGTTTTTCTTTATAATTCTCGCAGTAGAAAAAACTTCGACGATTATTAGTAAAACGAGTATTTTTCAAAATTCGAGTATTGAAAAATGGAAATACATACAGGCCCAGTAGTGCGGTTTAACATTGTTCGTATAACTTACATACATATGTTAAAATATAAAGTGAAACATCTATAATTTAATAAAGTGTTTTATTAAATACATAACACTATAATCATCCTTATATTATTGTACCTACTCTTTTATGCACTTTTCTGTTTTCAGCTAATTTTTAATTTATTGGACAGTGGTATTTTTATTTATTGTAGACTATTTGATTTAATTTGTATGATAAACTTTTTTTCGTATTTCTTGTTTGCATACACCAAGTGTTTTATTTTATTTAAATTATATGATATTGTACGTTATTTTTCTTGTAATTCTCTAAAACTTTAATCTAAATTTGACAACTATAGTCCATTAATCGTGCCTATGAGTTCCCATGAATCTTCGTTCATGCGGTTTACCATGATATATTAATTTATACCACGATGTGTAGTGTGGATAACTTGGGCCGTTAATCAACCGGACCAAAATTCATCAATACTTGGATAATCTATGTCCACAACGCCAATTTAGTTTAGAGCTTTTATAGTGTTTGTGATTGGAAGCAATTTAAAATTTCAATTATAGAGCATTATTTTTTAACAAGAATATATTTTTGAACATATTTTTGTCGCCGTTTTGCCTTTCATTTATTTAATCGTGTAATCCGTAATTTTCCCTATTAATTTAAATATAGAATGAAAAAAAAACCATAGACTTTATTGCTATAAGTCCGACGATAGAGTTGTTGCCCTGGAAACTTTTTTCGAACAGGCAAAGCAAATATAACACCTCTTTATCAAAGAATTGGAAAAATAAAGTAAATAATTATCATTGAATATAAGACATCACATATTTTTTTAGTATTTTTGTGAAAAAAGTCACCAATGTTGGTAAAACCAAAATTTTAAGCGACAAGACGGCAAATGCAGTCGTGAATATTTTTTTAACCGTTCACACGGTATATTTATCGTGACGGATTTTACCTCAAAATAGGTTTTTAACTAGAATTGCTTGTTACTCAGCTGCTCAACCTTTCGTTTTCGAATAAGGTTGGAATAAGTCAAAGACAGGACAAATGGATAGCTTAGTCAAAGATAAGTCAAAACTGGAAGGTTTAAAGTATCATTGAATGTCACTTTATTTCACACAATAAAAATGTTTCATAGTTTTAAATAAAAATATTGATACGTGCGTGTTACGGAGCGATATTTAGGACAATCTAACAAACGGCAGTCTTTCAAAAATCATTTTTTATTCAATTATTTCGTAATATTGATGTTCGCGTGTAAAAGAAGTGTCTCGATAAAGAGATTGACTGTCGTGGTTTGAATGAAACACGCAATAACGTAGCAAAAAAGATTAACGAGGCAGATAGACTCATTCCGGCGACTCAATTTAGTTCAGTTTTAAATACCCACTACCATAAACTTTAAATTGTGGAATAAAATTAATAATGAAATTGAAGACTTTTTTTCCATGTGAGAATCACGATGTTATCCACTAAATAACATTAAATTTATTTATTTTAATCATACTTGCTCTGAACCTATAAAGTATAAAACTCTAGCACAGTAATTTAACATATCGTATTTGATTAAGATTATTATTTTCGGTTCGGTATTAAATAGGTTGATGAAGGTTCTTTTACAGAAAGAGTACAATTTTCATATATGAAAAGTTAGATACATAATTAATTGCCAACGTTGCGGTTTTTTAGGATAAAGTGAGAATTAACGGAAATTTAAGCTTAAAAGTCACCTAAAATATTGAATAAATCACTTAAATGTACTTGTCTGTGTCTTGCACGACTAAAGATAAACAGTACATACTGAAACCCAATAGCGCAAACACGCATAGGTATCTAAAGAAAATCTTTGACAGATTTATAAGGACTAAAAATATACATTTCCTCTTATAAACTGACAAAGAAACAATATGTTTTGCCAGCTTTTCAGACTGAAATAAGTTAGTGACGTTGGGTAGAACTCACGCATTTTATATTTGCGAATAGGAAGCTTCATTTGTTAATAGATTTATGTGCACCGTGTATAGTTACTATTCATAAAGGTCTGCCAAGGGCAACAAAAACCCGTAATGGCTTGCGTTCTGAGCTCTGATAGGCCTGCTATAATTTTGAGTTTTCTTGCTATCGAATCGAAATACAGATATTAATAACAATATACGAAACTAAATTTAGCGCTATATTGATTGAAATTTAATTTAATGGTTGAACTACAAGATACATAATACGTTTGGTAAAATACGACTATTGCTATGAATATACCCAATTACGAAAATAATTTATAATAATCGTCTGTAGGCAAAATTACTATTTTTAAATATAATATACAATTCCATACATGGGAGTTCACCACTGCGACTCCTTGAAAATAAAGCTATTTTATACTTTGTTCTAAGCTATAATTTAGACATTTGTATCAAAATTTGATACATCTACGGATACAATGATTTTTTACTGAGTATCCGTTTATGTTTTTGAACACTGTGGCCAAGTGGTAACGGTGAATGATTAATTTGCGAAGAAACCAATCACTTGTCAAGTCGTTTCAACTCCTTGATTGGACGTGCATTCAAATTAAAAATAATTTAAAAATTCATTTAAATTTACAATTATAAAGTTTAATCAACGTAAATTTACCATGAGCAAAATAAAAATGTAGTCTATGCATGATTTTAAGAAAATTCAGGGTTTTTCATCTGATTAAAATATTTTTTTTCATGCTTGCCAATAATATGCAATGCAGTTTTATAATGAAATCTTTCTACCATGATCAGTTACTGTACAGGTAGAAGATACTCTAGGGCTTTCATCATTATTTGTTTCGTGATTAAGAGGAATTAAAGAGTTAAATTTTATAGAAGACTTATTATTACTGATAATAATAAAACGATTTTTTTCTACTGCACATTCACAATAAGAATTCTAAAAGGATTTTAAGAGTCAATAGGTACTGAACCAAAAATAAAAAAAATCCAGGAAACTGAGAGCCCGTATTTGCAGACTCCACATAATTTCAGTTCGACAAAATTGGTGTTAAAGAAATGAAAACATCTCCCGTGTATTTAAATGCAAAACTGAAATCTGAAAAACTACTTTTCTTTTCTTAAGACAGCTGGGTTGGTTTATATTGAAAGTTTATTCCAATTAATCTATGTATGTATATCTAAAAATGAAACGTTACTATGTTTTTTTTAAATAAATGAAGTCATAATATTATGATAAGAAATGTTAGAAGAAGTGAAAAGTAGTGAATTGCTGACTAAGTAAAATATTACAGTTATTTTTTCATGACATTATATATGAGATGCCGTAACATAAACCAAAACACACAAAAATGATATTTAATAAAATACGAAGTTTAACTTAGTAAATTTATATTAAACAAAACAATATTAATGATGTTAAAAGATTTTTTTTCTATGTTTTCGCTCGTAATAAAGCAAATTACCTTTTCCTGCGTAAGTAAATTAAAAAAGTTTTTTTTATTTTGAACTTTTATCGTCATTATTTTACCTTCCCACTAACTTAAAGTTTCCGCTAAACTTTCAGATCGCTTAATAAATACCCTTATATCTCGCTAGGTACTAATCGCTCAAAAAAAACTTGCTCTAGCAAGGGAAGCGAGATACGTTCGTGCTTTTTTGCTTATTAGACACAGGCTAATGGTACTTATTTAGTAATCGCTGTATCAACAAGACGCCAGAGCTTCATACGATGTTTTGATGACATACTTACTTGTTCAAAGAATATTACCTAATATCTTAGATAACAAAATCTCGAACCGTTATTACTTAATTATTACTTAAGGATTCCGATTATTAGAAGTGGTTGTGTTTTACTCGTTGAGGCTAAAAGTATCTTGTTTTATGACTTATTTCTATGTTATTTAGCCATGGCTGTGGAGTCGGAGTCGTGGAGTCGGAGCTTTTTGGCCGGAGTCGGAGTCGGAGTCGTCGCGGCGATTCGGCTGGAGTCGTACTCGTACCTTTTATTTTTGCATTTTATATGTCAAATTTGGCTGTGGTCGCATTGAAAGGGTTGATATTTAATGGAATACACAGAAATAGGAGAATTAGGGGAAAAAAGTAACGATATCGATTTTTTTTTTGTCGGAGTCGTGGTTTTGGTAAATGCTGGAGTCGGAGTCGGAGTCGGACTTTTTTTCACTGACTCCACAGCCCTGTTATTTACATTAAGTACTTTAAAACTTTTAATAATTCTTCTAAAAAATGTAAAGACTTACAGATTAGAGTTATTCGGCTCATACCAAGAAGTGGCTGGTGATTGGAATGTAAGCTGCAAAAATTAAGCGTATTTTTGTTTAAAAAAAATGTTAAACATGTAATTTGGAAAAAAATAATAATAGGCATACGCATGCATTAAACAATGTAGTCATCTTTTCGCGGGCAAAATAGTTATATCTCTTTAACCTTTAAAGGAGTGAATAAATACTTGTACTGAATTTAATTAAACATATTCTTGCTTTATTACTTAAGCAAACTTTGCGATAGTAAGTACGAAGATGCCCCTGAGAGAGGCGAAACACGTGTCAAAATTAGTAACACAACATGTGCAATAATCGAAGTTATTTCAAATTCTATTTTGAATTTAATTCATTAAGCTGTGTCTTACCAAAAGTACGCCCATACTCCTTAAAAGGTTTACACCAACTATAAACGCTATGAATCATTCACTAAAACATTTCCACTGGATTGTGGTTAATCAGAGAATGTAGTAATATAGTTAATAATCATGGAATAATTTTAAGCTGTTTTAATTAATTATACATTTGGAAATCAGTACATCGACTTTATATCGATTCAAATTGTAAAATATTCAAGAATGCTTATACTATAACAGAGCGTGTACGAAACCATTTCCGTAAACTATTTTATTGTACTTGCCAAAAATAAAGATAACATAACTAAACTATTTTAGTATGACACGGGAGAGTATTATAATGCAGTTTACTTTCAAATCGTTTCCTTTAAACCTTTTATAATCGAATAATTTTAAATACCAGTATTCATAATGTAGGTCCTTTAATAGTCGCTCAGGTTAATAATGAATCTTCTTTTTTAATATGAAAATTTTAAGGAATTTCTAAAAGATTCAAAGGCAAAATTGCATTATGTCTCACGAGAAATTCCAAAATTTCTAAGTGTGTTCAAGAAAGCATAATATAATAAGAGACGAAGTTAATTAAATATTTACAAAGAGCAGACGATTTCACGTACACTAATAAATCAAGGGAAACTGTGTAGATGTTATTCAAACATTTTTTGCTCATTTAGATCCAAAGAAACTTCTAGCAGTAGTGGAATTTATTCAAAACTAAAATTTTATTATTTCTTTCGAAAATAATCAACTGTGGAAGCACTATAGTTCAGTAATGAGAAAACAAAAGTTTTTGAAAGAAAGTATTATTTTATGTTGAACTTTGATTATCCTTTATTAGTCTCATAGCTGAGTGAAAAACGTTATTTTACAACGTTCTTATAAGTGAGAGGGTCAATGGCTTTAATCATCAAAATAGTCATACGCATCAAACTATTGATCTAACGATTTTTCCATCGGTTTATGTTATGCTGTCTGTAATTCTTTCCTATTTTAAAATCAAGGCAGCAGATAATTTTCCCATTTTTTAACCCTTGTTTCTTGTCAAATAATTTGCGCTTTTGCGCCATTGCGCATTTTTTATTATATTTAATACTATCGACCTCGACTACGAGCTATTAAAGAGCCCGCTGTAAAGAAATTTCTTAACTTTTTACCATCGTTTATCTAAGAATTATTTTCTCATTCATTTATTTGTAGCAATATGGACGTTATGTGTTCTCTCTTCGTAAAATCAATCGTTACGTTTTAAGAAATCTTTATATTTTTGTTATAAATTTAAATCATGAAAATAATCAAAGAAAATATTTTTATTGGGTACTTTCTAGATTTATTCTCAAGTTTAACAAAATAGAACTTATTTTCATAATATGAATATGTGAAAAAAGTAAATATTTCTCGTTTGAAACATCATCTATAATATATAGTTTATGCGATTCCAAAAGTTTTAGGTTTAGTATTGTATTTCTTAATAATGTTTTACCTTTTCTTGTCGCTTTATTATTCCTACCAATTCTTACAAAATTACAAATGAAGACAATACAATTATGTTTATTTATTAGATAGACAGACATTAGCAAATATATATTTTGGAAAAATATCTGCTGTAAAATAATGTCTGCTGAGGAAAGAAAATGTTTCCTTCGTTTCAATTTTCCATTTTGTTGAAGTTTAATAAAAGAAAGTCTACTAATTGAAAGGATCACTGACAAATTTGTTTCATTAGCCAACAGTCTGAGAACAGCAATTGGTTTCCTTACTACATCTGTAGAAGTATTTTTATCTTACTCTAGGTTAATTTGCATGTAATACAAAATGTAACCTCTAGTTGTATTATATTATTCGAACACTCTATTTACAATCAAAACCTAGCGAGGTATTTTTTTGTGAAAATATAAATAAAATAAGCCAATTAAGCTCAGGAAACAGAAATTGCAATTTTAAGAATGATAATTCAGAGATGTATTTTATTTCATATTAGTCCCTCCGTAAGCTAATCCTAAAAATGTCTCGTGCGTTAGCAGTTGCAAAGTAAGGTTGTTTGTACATGGAGATAAAATGTCTACAGCAGAATTGAAATGGATTATGTAGCCTTAAACTCAGCTTTGAAAATCAGAAACATGAATATAGCACAAAGGCAATTTTCCATTGGTCTGTTAGGTTACTTCACACCGTGTTAAGCAGGGCTCACCAATCTATAGCACGTGCGCTCGCCTCTGACGTCATAGCTAATAACAACTTAGCTTAATTAAGACAATTAATGACATAAGTCGTTGTTTTTTCCACTTACCAATATGGATCATATGGCCGCTTATGGAGATTTTTCAACACATTGTTACCTACGAGAACTGCTTGTTGCTCAGTCGCTCAACTTTTAATTAGTTTGATGAGAGTACGGATAGAAAATATAAGCCTAAGACACTACTAGTAGCTTGCTAGTCGCTCTCGCTACACTCGGCTTATGGGATCGGATGGGTGGAAAGGAATTTTAAGACAACAGAAATACCCATTTCTTAGAGAAAAATCGATAGATCGACTGACAAAAAACTGCTCGTATAAGGACTCAAGCTCGTGAGGCCCGTCATGGACACCATCAACGTTGAGTACTGCCCCGCTGGGCCGACATTTATTACATATCAATTAATTAATTGAATGAATGACTGACACACGAGTGAATTGGTTTGGGGTTAAGATGAACTTGTTATGCCAAAATGTATCACTTCGATAAGGTTTATTTATGCTGACATGGAATAAATATGAAGTAAAAATATCATAAATAATAAAGTGAGTTAAAATATACGAATCTTCTAAACGTACAAAGTATAGCGCGATGGTCACTGTAACATTATATTGTTTATTCAATATTCTTCATGTTTTTTTCAAAGTTTAAATAAAAATACTGTCAGATTGATGCTGTACATATGTAATGGAACAAATACCAATAAACGTTGAAAAAGTTTGCATGATATGCGTAAGTTTTGCATGTATAATCCACGCCAATACTCCCTGATTAAATAGAATCTTATAATGTAAGATTAATATTTATTTATAATAACTAAAAGTCGCAAAGATCAAAACACGGTTATAATCGAGCTCCTTAAAAAAAGGTTTCTCATCGCAGATGTACCCATGAAGGTTTTGTAATGCTCAGTGGGACAGTACAAAACCGTTAAGACTCGGACAGTCCATTACCAGATTATATTAAACTAAAAGCTTTAAAGTCTTCATACTTCAAAGCTTTCTGGTGTAAAACTCAAAGAGAATTCGAATTGTACGATACGGTTTGTTTGATAATAACGAAGTAAATCCTCACATCATAATTGAATTGTTTTCCCTGCAGGCTCTTCGGTAATATTTTGCCAAGTGAATAAATCAAAGAGGATGGTAATTTAAAAATTTTGTCCATGGCAACGTAAGCCAATTTTCAATTCATTATTTGTTTTGAAATAGATTATGGTATAATTTAAGCAATTCAATCTTTTTTTTTACATTTACATGTTGGTACATAATTTATACATCTTTTAATAACCTACAAATTTTGGAAAAGAACATAAACTCTCATTTTTTTGACACGTTTTATTTTATCAGTAAAGTCAATAACATAATATGAAAAATAAAGCAACTTCTTATTTCATCAACGTATGTTTTATAACTGCGCGCTTTAAGTGATATAGGTGATTTTTGTGCTCCATTACTATGAAGTAGCATAAAAATATCTATAAAAAGATCCACTTTTTTAGCAAACTTAAAAAAAAAATCTATATTCATAAAAGTAGTTTAAATTGTTAAAAATCAAGCAGTGTTACTGTGTAGTTGTGGATCCCTTGTATACCAATGTGAATCTTCTGAAATTGTTTCATTCTGGTTATGGCAATAATTTATCGAGATACATAACTTATGTGAGACGCTGTATATTGTTTTGCCTGTTGTGTTTTCTTTTATTATTTTGACACGTAAAATATTATTTTATGACGCGCAAAGCATCTGGCAAGACCCTACTCTAATTTCTATATTATAATTCTTCTTGAAGGAGAGTCTGCGGATAATCACCATAATAAAAATGAATTTTGCCCTCCATGATTGCAGCATTTTAACATAAGGATGGAAAGAATATTTCATTCTAATAATTTGTCATGAATAATGGACGTTAATTCTGATTTAAGAAGTTGATTCCATATTATTGCATTAATTTATTTACAACTATATTACTGTATGTCATATATGTACGTTCTCACAATTATTAACAATAATAATTGATCATCGATATAAATTAAATCGTTGTGTAGAAAAAGAACGAGTTATTTATTACAATTTCTTTATTTGATAAATCATTAAATACTTATAGTCTTAATAATATTTCAAATTAATACAAATTATTGTCATCAGTTACAATGTTATGTTTAACTTTATTTTTAAGAGACATCAGTTTTGTACATACATGTAAACAAAATTAAATGAAGTAAGGATTAAAATTGGTATACCTACATAAGTAGCAACTCAAAAAAAATATCTCTATCTATCTGGTATCTGGTAATATCTGGTATCTCTTAAAATCATTTTATTGCTATTATAATTTAATTCTCAAATCGCACCCAGATACTGAGAAATTCAATGTCAATGTACTTTCCAATATTTCGTTAATATCGTTTTACAATAAGTTTAATAACTCAAAATTATTTATGAAAAATGAAACACAACACTTCGATGAAAAAACGTGAAATACAAAAACTTCGTTTAGTAATGACATTTCAAAGCGCATATTTATAGTGTTTTGCTTTTAGACGTTTTATATATTGTAATGTGGTATTTCTGTTGAATCATTATTTAAATTTGGATGTTAAATGAAAATAGATTGCATTGCATAACAATATATTTTTTAAAATAATTGTCCTGTGGTCTGAAAATGAATTGTATTTATTCATTTTAAATGTAAAAAGCGCATTAAATTTACGGTGTATTGAATCACAAAAAGCCTTGACAATACATTACTCGCATTTAGCTGTTTCTTTTTGAGAAACAAATTTTTCTCCTATTTTTCATTCCGATCTATTGTTGAATGTTTTCTTTCTTTTCACTTTCCATCCTCATATATTTTTTCCACGCTCAGAAAAAATCATCTGCACCTTCCTATATAGGAATCTTATCAATAGGAGTTTTTACAGACAGATGGTTCGAGCTTGCCTTGTAACAAGCATGGCTTAAGAAGATTCTCATGATAAAAAGATTCAGGTCTACAAAATCCTTTTATAAATATTTGAAGACGCATAGAAAAATTCTTTCGGACGATTTAACATCCACCGCTCAAATCTGCAGATGATACGCGCTACTTTTTCATCGCATATTTCATAAACAAACATAATTTAGAATTTAACTACTTCGCATATGTATGCGTTTTATTAAATTTATACTATTCAAGAAGTTTTTGTTTTCGTCTTTGTTCACAACACGAACACAATAAAACACATATAATCTTTTTCATGAGACGTTTCTGGAGATTTATGTATCAATTTTCTTTAATGGACAATGAAACGACAGTGAAATATTTTTATAACACTCACTTATACTATCAATATCACACTTTTTTTTGTCATTTAAATACATTCTTTGAAGATTTTTCATGTATACTAACTAGTACACGTCTGTTAAAGTAAGTAATACATTATGTCTACTTTACAGTGCACTTAAAGGCATTGGCCAGATTATTACCAACTAAAATTAGTGCTGATGTAGCAAAATTTTTTGTTCAAAAATGTTTTCTTGAAAAGTCACTGCAGTTGAATGGAATCATTCTTATATATCTACTTAGTATATATTTAAATTTAAATTTAAAAATGAAGCCTGGAACGGTATCATCTTGTTGGAATACTGGAATTTAAAGCATGGTGTCTTATCAAAACTATACTCTTTATTATGTATAAATTTTGTTTTTTTTGATTCACCATAATAGACTCTCAAATATAATCAACCCTTACTTTTTTTTCATTATTAAAGTAAGTTCACAAAAATACAAAACTTCAAATTATTTTCCAACAAATATGCCATTAATGTCGATTCGCTTTTCCCGATTTATACCGACCAGAATATTATATTTCAATTATTTTTCATCACAAATAAATCAATAGATAAATTTAGCAATGTTTAATATATTCAACTCATTGTTTAAGCGGGTAGTGTTGTTTATAATAACATGTATAGCTTTGCGAGATTGTTCAAATCTTTGACCGTAATAAATACTTTTTGGTACAGTTAACGTTTTCGGTGTAAAAGCTTTGGAAAATATGTATCTTCTATACATATCTTGTCACGAGTGTGTCTACACAAGGCTTTATTGATGCTTTAAAGTGTGATACGCGGCCTTATAGAACCTTAAATATTTTACCATATTTTGAGGGGCTTAGAAAATGTTGATACGCTGTTCAAAATAATTTAGATTTCTACAAGCGAAATGATTTTATTTATGTTTTAGTATACATTATAACAAGGTTATTAATGGTTCCTTTTTTATTAATCTTTTTTCTTTCATATGTTTTATTATGTAAAAACTACATAAAAAGTAAAATATTCAATGTGATTTGATAAACTGTTAAAATATAATCATGGAAGGCAACAAGTAACAACATAATTATCATTAGTCAAATCTTATTAAACTATATTCACTTCTATAATCATAAAAATTCCAAGAATGAATCGATTTAACACTTCATTATTACAGTGGCTAAAAATGAAATGATGATTTTTAGTCACTTAACACTTCTCTTTGGAGAGGATAAGAGAAGCAGGATTATGTTGAAAAAAACTATAATCTGATACCCTGACACCAAATTTTCCAGGTGCAGGGTTGTCAAAAAACTTAAAAAATCATAGTTTTTGAATTTAAACTTATAAATATTTTGGAAATATCAATGTTTTAAATATTTCATTTAAGGATTCTAATCCTTGACTACCACGGTAAAGCTTGGTGTAAGAACAGGACAGTTATTTTACATAGTTTATTTTTGTAATAAGAAAATGTAAAAGTTGTTTCGATTTTATTTGAGGTCTTTGTCTTATTTGTAAATTCCTTTTTAAATACTACCATTACGAAAAAAGCTTTTGTAAATTAAAACCTACATTTTCGTCATGTTATTTGTTCGATAACTTTAAATCGAGCGCAGTGTTTACTCTCCTTGCTCTTAGTTCGGTGACCGGATAATTATTTGAAAGTTTTCATCCACCGGGATAACGACAGTGTAAATATTGGTTCTGGTGTAATAAATAATAGTTTTGTTCTTCCTCAAACATGTCGAACAAGCGAGCATAAGTCGCCAATTTCTAATTAAATATTAAGCCACCATAAAGTCCGAATGCCAAACACTGACACAACTCGAAAACGATCACCCTAAATAAACTGTGGCTTATCAGTTAATACAAACTTCCTACTGACGGATTTACTTATGTAAGGTTTGTTTATGTTTAATCTTGATTCGGTCTTAATGTCTTCTTAGCAATAGTTTTAACTCAATACTGAAAATACGTTTAAAACAACTAAACTTACTGTCATAATACATCACTACTTTTATATTGGTTCGCCAAAAGTACCAAATTAAAATGAGTTGAGAAAAAAAAGTTTTGAAAACAAATATTTTGCTTTCATTGTATTGAATGTATGCCAACAAGTGATGGAAATAATATTGATTATTTATTTGTATGCTCAAGACTACGATGATCTTGTCAGAAACGGTGGAAAAAAATGAAAAATTAACTAAGAGACGAAGGACACGAGAAGAACTTTAATGCTAACGCTCCTCATGACTCTATTAAATATAGATATAAAAAATGACTATTTTTACATGATTTGTTAATAATATGAATATCATCAAATACATTATTTTTAATACGTTGTATTCCAATAATGAATCGTAGCGTTTAAATGTTTAAATTTTCGTTCATAAATAAGAGTAGTTTGGTAATTTTGTTTAAATACATTCATTTAATAACTAATAAATTCGACTGAAGGTGCTTGATAGAATTTCAATATCAAATTCGACATTCATCTTAAATAATGATTATATTTTTTTTGTTTAATTAGTTGTCTATCTAAGTTAAGTCTTAATGAAACGTTTTCAGCTGTCCTAATTTTCCAAAATTACTATAAAATAACATTTTAAATTTATTGTAAGCTTCAATTTTATCAAAAAGTCATTTGAATTAAGAAAATGTATTTTTAATAATTTTACAGTTTAAAGTATTTTTAATATATACACCCTGATCCTTTTTATCTTGTTATAATTTAAATATAATAAGAGTACTTAATTTCAATCACTTGTGTCTGGATAGAACATGAATTAAGGAACGTAACAATGATTATAGTTTTCACAAAGAGATACGTTACGTATTGTTTCCAGAGAATATTTCATTCAATAAATCTAATGCCTTATTTATGGCATTACAATGCTTGGAAATGGAGGTCAATGGGAATGTGATTCCCTTTTTTCTACTATAAATATTATTTAACATGAGTGATAGATAACTATTTATCAAGCAAAGCATTTGTTATCCGTTATTATCCGGCTATAGCAATTTATTGTAAAATGAAAATTTAAGGTTCGAATACATACAGCTATGTATATTCAAGATTAATTTTTTCTGTCCACAAAGTTACCGCCGAAACCATCGAAAAAAAGCATTTGTTATCGTTTATCCGTTAATTTTTGTTTTGTTTTGAATTAACTATGTATATTCAAAAGCGATCATTTTCAACAAAAATTATTTCAAACATCTTTCCAGAATTCATCGTTTTCTATTATTTTATTAACATATATTGATTATCCAGTAAGAGGAAAAAAATCATTTATTTATATCAGCAAACATTTATCAATTTCGATGGCATTAATTTTAACATACATTTATTCTACGATGCAAATTTATTATTTGTAATTTATCTTGAGATTTAGATATTCTTGAAATTGTGCTTTTCACTTTATATTGTAATAATTGACTTAGTGATACGTGTAGTTTACAGCAATTTGAAATCTGTTCGCTAAAATTTATCCAATATGCTAAAGAAATAAACATATTTCTTTTTTGAACTAACCATGATTTTAGTCACACAAATTATTTTATCTTCGGTAATTAGTCTTTTTCAAAGAGTTTAATTTTTAACTCTACAGATATCACCCCGAAGAGTTAAGAAGTAATTTTTTTTTAAAGAGACTGCATAAACGTTTACGTGAGCATCAAAACTTTCACTTTATCCTTAAGATATTTATAAATAAATACATTCGAAGCTTTTCTATTTGTAATAATATTTAAATGAATAACCACGAAAGAAAAATGTAAGAAAGATACAAATAATATTTATCTTTCAATATATAAGCTTAATATACCTCTGTAAAAATATATCTCTGTGTGTATTATGTATTAAAAGAAACATATTTCAGAAGTTCAGTCCATTTATAAAGTACATACTTCGTTTCTACAAGTGTCGTGCGAGGAAAAAGCAATGTGTCATTACTTTCCCTCGTGCCACTGGTACATCATAACTGCTTACAAATGCTACTCCACGCTCTGTTTTGTATTTTTCCTCACGCAACGATATTGATTGTTAATTTCTCGTTAGTTTAACCAATCTATTTTTGCTTCGTTTGTGTATTATATTTCTCTTTATCGCTTTTTGATATGCCTCAAAAAGTACTTAGTAACTAATTAATGTCAATGCGTTGTGATTATTCAAAGAAAAACTTGTAACTTTCAACAAAAAAAACTTTGGTAATAACGTTTCAAGAGAAACGCGAACAAAAAATTTTCCAAATCGAATTTATAGTGAAGTTTTGCATAAAAAATTTTTTCCTTCCCAAGAAGAACTTAAAAAAGGCTTGCAAGTTCTTATTACAAAGACAATATCAGAAAAGTTACAAGTACTTAACACTTATTATTAAAAGATCATTAAAATTCCGGTTGGTTTTATGGATTTTATTAATGTATTGTGGAATAAGTACAAAAAATGTTTATTTATTTAATATAATGCCTTTCTGCCAAGTATTGACAGTGAATATATTATAAGCGGTCATGGAATATACCTGGGTCTTATTATTATGAGCGCACATTACAAATATAATATATTTATAGTGGGAAAGGAATATTTTTTCAACTCTGACTTGAAATCGTATTAGCAAAATCATTTGTTTTACGAAAAAAATAATGATAACAAGGCACTATATACAAAATAAATAATTAGGATTGAATCAACATATTTTTTTTAATCATTTTTTTTGCATTTTCTTATTTGATAAATTCGTTATGCTTACTTAATTTCTCCAAATTTTCAATTATAGCGGTTATTGACAAAACCTTTTTTTAGGGATGGATATGTACTTAGTCCATTCAACTTTTAAAAGAAAGGTATCGGTCTAATTTTGTCGTTGTAACTTGTAGGAACATGGAGACAAATTTAGTATTCAATAGACAGTGGAGCTCTCAGGATAGAGTTTTGTATATTTTATAACCGAACATTCAGCTTAAACAGTTTTGAAGTATTTTTGAACCCGCCAAGCGTCTACCTTGAAAATTTACAAAATTCAACAAAAAATGCTATCATTATGAAGTCATTACCATTAACGACCTTTCATAATTCCCTTTCTGCTGAAAATTACTCCACAATATAACCCAAAAAAAGAGTCATTAAGTGCCGATAATTCACACAAGTTCGATTTTTATATAATAAAATAAGAAGGTTTTGTTCGGACCAGCCACGATTTATTTGGTCTAATGTTTGTGCTTTAATCTTAAAGCACAGTTATTTGGTCGATCTTTTTACCTTTTTACAAAAAAATACAAAAAGGCCGTAAATTTGAAAATATTTCGCACATAACTTTTATACAACTTTTTTTTTAATATTCTTTTACTTTATTGGAATATAAACAGTTCGTTGTCTACCACCCTTGACGAAATAGTCTTTAAATGGGTGAATAATAATTTAAAAACAAATTTGGTCAGTATTGAAAAAATAAAACAATTTGCTAGTAGTTTACTTTTCTATAATACCTGTCTTTACTTTTATTCAATCAGATAAGAGAGACAATATAAAAAAAAAAATATTTGTTTGAATTCATGGAAAAGTTCAAACAATTCAAATTTGATATTGAAATTCCATCAAGCACCCTCAGTCAAAATCTTAAATTATAAAAATACAAGTTCACAAAATTTGTCATATTTATGATTTTAATGTTATTAAACTGATTCTTACTATGTATGTATAAATAAGTATTCTAATTATGTGATAAAAAATTGAAAAAAAACTTTAATTATTTATATATATATACATATATACTAGAGAAGGATTGAAATTTTTTTTTGCAGGTGAATCATTTTTAATTGAATTGATGATAATTTAATTTTTATCTGCGAAACCAAAATCATTGACCAAACAATTAATTCATAAACTTGTCTTACCGATAAGTTTTATTTAACGGTTAACTATTTTTAAAAAATAAACGTTTTAAAATCGAATACTAATCTTGAAATTTTGAATTTATTTATATTTTTTTTTAATTAATACTATTATGAAACATGACCGCGTCTCAAGAAAAAATAGTAAAAGCCTTAGACGTACATCATCCGTCATATCTTTTCAGCTATGTCAGTTTGTGAAAGCCTTCCATCGTAAGAAAACTTGATCGTATTATACTTGAGAGTTTTATAAGTATATTTTATGTTATGATTGATAGGGGCAAACGCGTACAACTAATTGGGCTTAATAGTAAAATAATATACAATTGGATTTAATTCACACGCCGTAATATTTATATATTCATTATCATGAAAGAATTATTTACCATTTATCAACATGATAAAAAAACAAACTATCACCATTTCAACATAAAATTATGTTTGTTCACCTATTGTGATGACACAAGTAATGTTTACGAATGAACAAATCCAAACGACCCAATAGCCGTTGTCTTTGAATAGAGCGTCTCTTATTCATCTCTATGGAAATATTTAAATTTGCTTGAATCATTTGGGCATCTTCTTTAACACTGCTTTAACACAGGCTGCCAAGAGTGAGAAAACTGATACTAAAATAAGAATTGGCTCGCGAATTATTTGTAAATGTGACGCAACGATACGATTCAAATGAGTGGATCAATGGCAATCGGCTCGAAACATTCAATATCAATAAGTTGAGATATTCTCATTGCTTGAGTTGCCTTGTTAGAATGGTGAATTGTTATGTAAAGATGCTTGCAATTGTTATTTCTCAGAAAAATTGAACTGTTCAATTATGTTTAATACAATTTTACTACTTGTTAATAAATTAATAAAACAATGCATTCACTTAATTATTTAAAATGCGATTAATTTAATCTTTAGTTCATACCATTAAATTTTATTATATATCTTAAAAGTATTATACCTACCTTGATGATAACACATTTTGCGTTATACCTTAACGTTCAATTATCTTCACAGAACATTAATATATAGTATTAATTTCTTCTTTTCTACTTCTTTACTACCGAGAAAACATAATATCAAAACTGGAATCCGTTCTACCCTATTAAATAGTGATCAAAAAGGCAATATTACGTTTTTCCAATTTCACATCAATCCAGAAAAAAATACAATGGATAACGTATTTTTCCAGTACCTAATTCAGTGATTTAATTTGATATCTGTACGTTTCGGGACATATACTTATTTTACAAGCTTTCGCATGTTTCTAAAATAAAACTTTATCCGACGTTCATGTGAAAATTCCTTCCCAAAGGTAAGGCACAGAGACGAATTGGCAATATAAGGTAGCACGAATGAGGAAAACAGTTTAGACGAATATAATTGGGTTGTTCCTGCTATCCATATTGTTTTTTTGTTTGGTGGAAGATAAGTGAAAGGTTTTCTGTTAAATTTGAAACAGCTGACAAGAATGGACGCCCGAAAATGTTGGATTTTTTTACCCTCATAACCAGGGCTGTGGAGTCGGAGTCGTCGCGGCGATTTGGCCGGAGTCTTACTCGGAGTCAGAAATTTCGTTTGTTTTGTAACGTAAAGTTTGAACTTTTTATTTTTGCATATTATATGTCAAATTTGGCTTTTGGCCGGATTGGTAGGTTTGATATTTAATTGAATACACATAAAAAGTAAATTGGAGCAAAAAAAAGTGACGATATTAAACTTTTTTAGTCGGAGTCGTGTTTTTGGTCAATGTTGGAGTCTGAGTCGTGGTTTTGGTAAATGCTGGAGTCGGAGTCGAACTTTTTTTTTACCGACTCTTACTCATTTATATTATTGATTACTGCGTAGATAGTGATAGTATATGTCCTGGATATATCGATTGAAGATAGTGATATTTTTTGATTCAGCCGTTTTATCTGCAATCTAGCTCACTCTACTAGGCAAGAGTTTTTAGTAATACGGAAAGAAAAATAGCAATGTATTTTAATTCTACATAAATTATTTTATATATTTGTTCATAGCTATTTCGGCTTACGCCTTCGTCAGAACTATTATTTCTATTATTCTTTCCGTATAATAATGGAGTTCTACCAAGTAAATGCCTACCCAATCAATAAAGAGTTTTTAGATTATTTAACAAATATTTTCACTAAAAAAAAAGTTAGGAAGTGCATTTTGAAAAGTAAGTATTTTACCGTAAGAAAAAAGAGTCTTAAGTGTATTTTGCCGGTTCGTATATTGAACAGTCGATATTTCATTATATTGTTAAGAGTATTTGATAACATTTTTTTCATTTAAGATGCTGGGAAATTGTTGCCATTCGGTGAGTTTTAAAATATTAATTAGGAAATTCGGCGCTGGCAAAGCATTCGAGTCATAAAAAACGGGCAGTTCGTACATGTAGAAAGCGAACCAGCCGGGAGGCGGTATTATGAATTCATAGCAGAGGAAATGAAACTTAGACCTCCGCCGTCTCTCGGACAACCGTATTTCTTATTCGAGCATTGAAGGCGATGAAACAAGACTTACAACATGTGGAACATATATCTATAATTAAACTAACTGAAATAGAATAAAGTACTCAGAAATTACATTGAGAATATCAACATGTTTGAGTTGCTTTTATTTTTACTTTTTTCAACAGTTTTTTCGATCTTTGTTTGTCTATTAATTGACTTCGATAAAATATCATGTATTATATAAACTAGACATGATTATTTCATCACAGCAGATTTTATTTATAAAATTGATAGTTTGTTGTATTTATATTATGTATGTTTTCAATATCAATTTCAAAATGTAACGATAAGATAAGTCTGAAGACGCTCCTCAAAGCAGCGAAACACATGTCACAAATATAAATAAAACTTATGGAAAACTAAGCCTATATTTGATAAATATACTAGTAATTATTTCCACATAATGTACGTCAAATCCATCGAAACTATTGGTCAGCATAGTTCATAGGAAGTGTACCTCATGCTTGACATTGGTAGCGGACATGGTTACGAAAAAAAAGTCAGTTCGAAATTCTAAGTAACTAAGCAAAACTATTTTCTTCATTTAGATATATCCCTTAGTATCTTTGTTAATTTATAAAATATAAAAGTGACGATATTAAACATCATTCATTCATAAATGATGCTTTATATCGTTCATCTTGAGCGCAAATACTTTTCTTTAGTATAAATATCCCTTCAATTTTAACGCCTCGGCATATTATATTTTCCTTAAATTATGGACAAAAATTTACCACACTATTTTTTTTACTTAAAGAGCTACAATAAATATCTGATTCATGATGTATCGTATTATTTATCATCTAGTAAAATGTATTTTTTTTTAATCATTTTAAACTGTTTTGTCACATTCTCTTCACTCAATCACTGTGAAAAACGGTTCCTTAAAATATTATTAAATGGGTGCTTCATTTTATTTATTTTAAATAAACTTGTTTAAATGTTTTTAATTATTACGAAGCTCGGTTGTAGTATTAGTATGTATAACTGATTTTATATCAGATATCTTTAATCGGAAGGTTTTGTAGTCGTTAAAAAAAACAGCGGTAGAGTATTTTATATCCCAAACTAATTAATTTCTTACCTCGTTCGTCAGATGCTTTCTATAGCAAAGTTCTACAAAAGAGGTATCCTTTTGATAAAAGCTTACAAAGATGGTGTTATTCCTGAAGGCTCTCAGTTATCGCTACGGGTGCCTTATTTTCGTCTTCGTTGGTAGGTATATTCATAATAAAATTAATATTTGATACAAAAATACGAAGAAAGTAATCTCCTTTACGGTCGAAAAAAAACATTAAAAAAGGAAGGATTTCAATAAAGGTGATAGCCATACAAAATCATTAAATAAACGTCAATTTCTCAAATTGAAATATTTTTTTAAGCTTCCGATATTTTTTTTATTTCGAGAACTATTTTTTTTAATTGAAAATCTCAAATAAAAAAGTTGAAGCATACCAAAGTTAAGGTTTCTCAGAAGATATTGCGAGAAATATGACATTAATTGAAATCAATATGATAGTCTTTAATTACGAACTTTGGGGAATTCTACTCACCCGTTATATCAAAATTTTACTAGGTTATGTATTTTTTATTTCAACAAAAAGATATTTTTTAAAATACTCATCATTGCTTTGTTTATTCGTCGTGTGAAACAAATTTGCATTTTTAGGTTAACTGATTTATTTTTAAAATTTTCATTGCTCTCTAGGGTATTTTATTTTCATTTGTAATAAGAATAAACATAATTTTTTTTGAGTTTTATGTTATTGTCCATTTGGTATACCATTAGTAAAAATAATAGTTGGCTGATTTTAAGCTCACTATTCACACTGTTTTATATTTAATAAAATAAAATTATAAAGTCTCTCATGTTTGGCCTGATTCAATTACATACATATATAGAAATTTAAAGATTTTTTTTAATCGTAAATAAAAAATTGTTCCTTAACGATCTAGTTCTTCAAATAAATATTTCTGAATGATGAATGAATTGAACTTGATGGATCTGTAACTAGAACTATACAAATCGTTACTGTTACATGAACTGAAACAAAACATTTTGGTTTTCCACTCAACTAAATAAATATTGAAAGTACTCTAACAACTTCACGTACGGCAGCGTCTCAAGTCAATATTTCAATATTCTTTTCCAGCAAATACCTTTCACTTTTCTTACTATTTTCCTAAAGATACTAGTTGTGTTTTTGGAAATACGAATCGAACATATATTAAATTTAAAAATAGATATTGAATCAACTCCTTTTTACATTATAAATTTTAACCAATACTTTCTATAAAAAGATTTAAAATTTCAAAATGAAAATACGAATATTGAAGATTTTGTGTTATATGTACATTTATAAAATATGATTCATTGATTCGGATGATTTTTAAATAAATTGATTGCATTGGTTTAAATCCAGTGCTAAGTGCTAAAACTAAGGAAAGTAAAATTTGTATTTGACTTAACTCGTATGTTATGTTATAGAAGATTACACATTAAATGTGTATTCCGATGAAGATCTGAGCTGATTCACTCATCGCAAGCATTACCAACTGGTCTATAATATACTGTTTACAATAATATCTTTTCGTCAAGAAGCGACAGTTAACACAATAAAATGATTAAGTTTGAAATAAAATATGTACATATAGGTTTACTGAATAGTCCAATTAACGCTTATAAAATTATGCCATATTATATGTACTTACAAGACAGATTATGTACATTTAAAAACATCTTATGTTAAATTATTATTATATTTTAATTTCAATGAAAAATAAGTTTCTGACAAAATTTCTCCGTATCATAAGAAAAAAATTTCGATCTGAATATAATCAGAAAAGATTTACCGTTCAAGAGTTTTTGTAGAAAATAGGCACGATTCTTCTTTTTCATTGTTTCGATATTGAAAACAAATATACCTATGTATAATTTTTTTTTTACAATGATGCTTCTCATTTTGGTGTAGTAAAATTTATAAATGTGTGTAAAATAGATTTTAAATATCACTTTGATTAAAACATAACTAATTTAGGTATGTGAAACTTTCATAAGGCTTTCATTTAGTAAGGAAGTCAACTCTAATGAGAATCATAAATGAATAAGCCGTTTCGTAAAGTATACCCTGTGGAACAAAATGAGCTCTAGTATAATGATTATAAAGTTATCCACAATATTAGGAGGCACGCCTTACTTTAATATTTCTGATAAACTCTTAGTAGGCAAGATTTAATTTGAATATAATGAACTATTACAACGTACTTCAAAGTGATTATGTGATAAGAAACGTCATTTGAGTCGTATATCATATAATATTTATATGAAACATATCGTTAGATAATTTCACATCACCATTGAAAAATATGAAATAGTGCGTGTTTTGCAATGTTCGAGTAAGTTTTTTTAATATACAATATGAAAAATAAACATTTCGATTATTACTATTGTTGGCAAATATCAGGGGAATAATAAAACATACAATCGTTTATAAAATAATATTCCGGTCAGACATAATACAACCTCTAGGCCTTTTTTACACGCAGCAATATAAATTCGCACAAACAATACAATGTAAGTACAAAAAGCCAACAGATTATAACAAGCACATATTCAATAGAACATTTCAATAATTGTATGCGTTTAAAAATCAGATTCTTTTCCATATCATTTGCCCTTGTTAAAAATATGGCTATGACGCGGCACATCCCGGATTCTTCCATTATACAATTGCCTTGCTTTTTCCCGATAAGTCCTATAGTTATAATAGAACTCTACCAAACACAGCTTACACTATATGGATAACTACTTGATGGTTGACAGTAGTGATTAGGTTTTTGTAGCATGCTTCACATCTTAGACTTTATGATTATTGAAAAGACAGCTAAATCCTAAATTTCCTATTTAATCGATCATCATAATCGAAAAAGCTCTTGTATGTGTATTCGAGTGTTATTATTAACTATCATGAATATTTGTTAGACAAAATAAATAGGATAATCTTTTGACTAAGAAAACCTGTGTTTAAAGCCCCATTGAATCAAATGAAGCACCAGGTTTATTTAAGCAAAAGGCTAACTTTTTAGTAATACTAAAAGGATTTTACTATTTTCAATATTCTCTTGAGTATCATAGTGGCTGAGTTAATTTACATTTTATATTAAAAGAGAAGAGACTTAACCTCAGACAAAACACTATCTTTTTATTAAAACGAAGTAGAAGCAAAGATAATGAGCGTCCCACCAGGTTCGTGGCGTAATTAGTTAAACTTTTTACATGTAATAATCGCTGCCGTATTCGATTATTCTAATAACACTATTATAAGAACACCGCAATTTTCTCGCCGGCATACTTTTACGTACTCGTTTTAGGCTGCGATCAAGATCAAGCCTTAATTTAACTTTTGCTTCTTATGTTAGCTGGAAAATTGAGGCCGCCCAAAGTTAACGCGAGTTGATGTACACGGAGTCGAGAATTCACGTCATGTTAACTTTTTATATAGTAACGGACTGCTATTTTTTCTTCGAGCTTTTTATGAAGGAAAGCTTCAGAAATAATCGCACTAATAGATCGTGTAATATTTATGAACCACGCAAGTGGAAGGTTCACTTTCTCTACTTAAGATTTTTTTTATTTTTTAGGCCTCCAATGTGGACGATATGGAAGCATTCTTTTTCATTGTGTTCTTAGAAAAAACGTCTTCAGCTAAAAATGATTGTGATGAGCCAAACTGGTCCTGATCGTTTGATAAAACTAAATAATGAGAGCAAAAAACATTTTTATAAATTCAATGCCTGTCTACAAAGAAATCACAACTTTTTTTTTTTTTTGCAAAAATGGTTTAAGACGCTACAGATCTCTCAATCTTTTTTCTTCAAAAAATGGTAAAAGATAGAAGAATAGGCTTCAAAACAATTTCAAGATGAAATGGAAAGCTTTTAATGTTATAAAAACATCTTGGAAAAATAGCAATGAGATCTGTACAAAAATTCATAAATTGTTCTCAGATAAGATAACGAAGTCCATAAAAGACTACATTTAACTACTCTAACCATTGACCACATGTAAAACAAAAGTCTCAGAGCGATCACTCGACTATTGGACAATGTCAAATAATATTTTCATACTAATTTGCGTATTGTAACTCATGTGACATATGTATGCTAGTAATAGTAGATTTATTGTTCAATTTATAAATGTGACAAAACATAGTAAAAATATTTCAGCGGCGCTCAACTCAATTTAATTCCAATGTTTTTTTTTAGTTTTAAGTAAACTTTGTTTAATTTGTCATAATCATGAATATATTATATTCATAATAAATTTGAAAATAGTAGATAACATTTGATTTGTAGTAGCACTCTCACTAAAAGACAATTCAATTACAAGCAAAATACTTGTTTATTTAAAAAAGAATGATGAAAAACACAGTTGACTATGCACGCAACAACAAGAGTGATCTTAAAAAGCTTAACATGAAAACAACGCTTAAATACATTTTGAAGTTTCCGTTTAACTGGAGAAATACTGTTACTGTGCTAATTTCCTGCTAGTGTTTTCTATAATAAATAAAAAGAATAAACGTCGAGGATACCCAGGGTCTCATCAACAGTCGATCAGTTGCTCTTAAAATCATGTTTGGCTGCCCACTACACCCAAACATTTTTTTAAGCATGGCTTTTTAAAACTTTTAAGAAAAAATGGAAGAAATAGCAACACAAAATAGGTTTCAATTTTGTTTTGAGGTCACGGTCTAACAAGTTTACGGTTTTATATCAAAATTTAGCTTTAATTTAATTTGAATACTTCATTTTCGCTACGCCTTTTGTTTCAATATGTAAAAAAACGATTTTCTCCTCCTCTCACACCTTAAAACCTCTTGATCTATGGTTTTTTTGTCGTATAGCCAGTTAAACTGCATGTTTTGTACGAATTACATATGTCCTATTATTTTGTCTTTACTATAAAAAATGCCATTGTTTAAGGGCTTAACTTTTATTTAAAAAACATGCATGAAAATAAATTAAATCGTACGAAAATAAAAAAACAAATTATGAAGACTTTCTATGTAAAACAAATTATGTTTTATTTTATTCGTGCTTTGCGGGGAAAACTTTTGGATAATGCGTGCAAAAGATAAACTCTAAACAGACACCTTTATTGCACTTGAATTGTTTTCATAAAGCCCAAAACAAATAGATAAACAACTTTGTGAAACGTACTAGGCACAGATTCTAATTACAGATGGTGAATTAAAAAGCTTTTCTTGGCAATTCTCCCAAAGCTCAAGTGATTACAATGTGCCTTAGTTCTTTGCTGCTTCCATAACATCTGTGTCTATTTTCTTAACTTGTTTGCGCTCTGTTCCGAATCGTACTCCATGAGCGATAGGTTTATTTTGAAAAAGTTCTCAGTAATAACAGGATAATTTTAAAGAAAATATTGTTTCAAATTGTAAGCTAAAGCTAAATTATTGCTGTTTTAATGTACTAAAATTATTATTAAATCTTTGAGAGCCAAAATTATTCTATTATGAAGTCAGCAAAATTTATCTTCAAAAGAAAACATATATTTTATAAAATACCTTTTTGTAAAATTTACTATACCACCGTATTCTATATTTTAACGATCACGAGAATATTTATTATATTGATGTTTTATACAATTTACTCGAAACAATGAACAATTAAAAAAAAATACAGACATGAAAAACCATATAGAAAAAATATTCAGCTGAAGATCAATCAGTTGCCACCGTAAAGAATCATTTATAAAACAAACGAAATCGCTTTCGGTCGGAAATTCAACGATTTGCTATATTTTTAGAATCTTCAACTATACTAAGGGTGGATTTTGATAGCGCAGCGTTCAAATGACTTCTAAAAAAAAGAGTTGTAATTGTTGATAAATATATTTGGGAGAAAAAATATGGATAACTCATCTTTTGGTAAAATATCTATTTTTCGCTTTCCAGAACATTGAAGGAAAGTATTTCAAAACAGTATTTTCTCAGTGCATTTCAATCGAGCATTGTCTTCGAATACTACTTTGGATCTTGCGTAAATCGTATAATATTCAGTAAATAATACACCAAAATAATGAAATGATATTACAAAAAATATACTTGGAATCGAAATAAAGTATGTTTATTTTGGTATAATGATCGCTAACTTTTATTTGACATTGACGAAACTAAAATTTCAAAACATTCAAATTATTTATCGCTTAGCATAGTAAAGAAACTTTAAACCAAAATTTTAGCTATACAAAACTGCTCATTTAAATCGCATTAGTAGATTTAAAGATATGTAGACCTAATAATTGTATCAACACATTAAAAAGTAATGTCGAAAAAATGTATTTTTATCAAATTTTAACATGGTTTTACTTGACGCTTTCACATTAAAAAGCAGTGGCGATTACATTTCAGACGTTATTTGATTTTTTTTACTAAAGCAAACCTTCATCATTTAGTCGCAACAACTATATTGTAACTTTTTTAAAGCAAGTTTAATTAATTTATTATACTTTTTGAAAGCACTTTCATTTTATGTGGCTATTTTTTTCGAAAATTAATTAGTTGTTTCAAAATAAGTGTCATAAAAGCATTATAATAAGCTATGTAATGATTATTCATGTAAGGTATAAACTTGACAAACGGACTACAATATAGCAGGTGAAACAATTTTATAGTCATATTCAAAAATTGTTTAAACCATCATGCGTAAATTGGTTTCATTACTGTCTGCTCCAAACGTGGACTCTTGGTGGAGCTTATCGTAAAGTCAGTTTTTCTACAAGAAATACTTTTTAATCAATCGTTCAACCTCTCTTTTATGGAAAAAATAAGAATAGAAAAATGGGCCATGACTAAAATAATGGTAAGCAAACTGCATCTTTTAATATCCTGTTTTGGGATTGGATGTAATTAAAACAGCTCAGAAATCTTAAGCATTCGAGCACAAATCGATAAATAAGTTTATACAGCTTTTTATGAAACCGTCTTTGTTGCGATGTGAACGTGTTTACTGCAACCGAGTCCATTTAAATTATAAATTCAGCTACTGTTTGTATGTACATTTTAAACGTTTTTTTTAATGTGTAAGATTAGCACGAGGAGTTGCACCTGCGTCCGTTTGAACGTATACTATCGATGACAAGGCAAAATTCACGAAGCCAATCCAAGTCGTATGGTATTCATAATAAAAGTGGTCAATTCATGTCAAAACTACTGTCTTTATGTAAATATTTATCAGTTAAAAAAATCATTTGTAATAAACATAAAATTTTAAATTAATTTTGGCTTACACATCTGCTTTAATCCGTAAAATCGAAATGTATTTATACAACGACTGCGAATAATAACTTGGCTCGGAATTGAATCTAGTATAACGCTGAAAATTCTTCCAAGAAATATTATTCCTTGAGATTGTAAGATATTATGCAAAACGATGACTAGAAATACAGTCAAACGTGTCATAACGAGCGCTTTAATTACACCGACCCTGTAATAAACACAAAAAAATAACTACTCAACCAAAAGGAGATAGTATGCTACCCGGTTTTTAAGTCAAAAGTTTGTTCGTCCCCCGAGTGTTGGTATGTGAGAGTTTTACAACACATTAAAGCAAAGATAATGTCAAGGTACTTTAAGTTTAAAGGGTACTAGTTGTCGATGGCTTCTTACATTATGTACTCAACACAAATCGACAATAAAAATTGGCATCTAGTGTTTTGTCTGCAAACGTTTTTGAACATTTGGGCAGCTAGAATAGTTTTCTGAAGATAACAATAACAACACACTTACTATAGTGTTTTTTATGAAACTTGTTGATCAAATCAATGATTTTTTAGCTAGAGAAACATCTTTAGTTAACTTGATTACAAGTTTCTCAAGACTCATTAAATTGGAAGAAAAATATTTTGATCGATGTGGTCATGTCGTCTTCTCACTACTGTATACTATTTTATCGAAATGACTATTATTTAACAATAGTAACTTCAAAATTTTATATTAACTATTGTTGGTTTCTATGAAGAAATATAACAGGAAAAAGCAATACTTATATTTAAAAAAAAGTTTATCAACTGCATTGTTGTTTGTATCTATTTCGACCGATAAAAATATAACTTTATAAGTTTTTTGAACATGTCAAATGAATTAAGAAATGAGGTCGATTATTTAAAGCGAATCTGCGCCGCCAAACTTTTTCTTTCGATTTATTGCGATATCCCAGAGTAAAAACTTTCACGGTATCGTATTTCGATTTTCCTTTTGGTCTAGTGATTTTCGTAAGTGTCACGTTTTTCCGACCACATTCTTTTTTTTGGGGTAGGTCGAGGAAATAATTATCCTTTTTATGGCAATTTAAGAAGGCGGAAATCTTGAAATATAACTTTGAATATATCAGAGCCTAGATTATTTTTATATATTATATTATCGTAATGGTAAATTAAGCTATTCTTTGAAACTTTGAAATAGAAAACTTTGAAATTGTTTTCAAAGCTCCATATAACTTTCTAAATTTTAAATCATATCCTTATATGATATATGAATTTATATTCAGTTTTAAAAGATATGCCTCGTAATTTATTTTATTCTTAGAAAATGACATGGGTTATAAAACAATATAAAAGCACTTCAAAATTTACATCATTTACAAGAAGAAAACTTTGACGTTTTATTCGACGTTATAAATTCAAAATAAATGTCTCAAGCCGTAATACTTAATCAAAGTGAAATAAACATGTGTATTATAAAGAAGCTTTTTGGTGTCTAAAAGCAGAAACCTGTATGTTTTCTTTGCAATGCTAGTATTATAGTTATTGTCATTTTTATTTTTATCGTCTTAATTATAAGTTATATTGATAGGATATTTTCTCATCGTATTGTTTTTTAATGAATAAATTATGTACATTTTTCATAACTGGTCAGTCTGATATTGCAATGTATATAAAAGGAATATAATTAGATGTACATCAGCATTGAATTTATTGGCTATTGTGTATGTTTTAAGAGACGTGTGGAAAAGTTGCATACGCTTTCGTCGAGTTTTTTTTAGTTCAATTCAATTTAAATTTTGACATTGGTTGAGATGAATACGCATTATTGACTCGTAGAAATATTATGCTTTTCCTTGCAAATGTGCATAACTTTATAATGCTTTCATAATTTCTTCGAGATGAAATTATTCTAGGATCACACATTACTGTGATTGGTGATTGCGTTGTTGTCACCAATTTCGAATACCACATAGAAAGTTTGTTCATAAAACCTTCAATTTTTATTTTTAAGCACTTTTTTCAAATTTTCAAGTGATCGGCTAAAAGGCTTCAAGTTCACGCTATTTAAAAATTAAACTAGGGATACATATAAATTTTTTTGTAGCAACTATTGCATGTTTATAAACTGGTTATATATTGATTTTTACAAATAACAAAATCACTGGCTTATAATTTTTGTATTATTAAATCAGTTGAAAATGCTCGTGGTGAGCGAACGTAGTCTTGATCTAAGCACATTGGATACGAATATTTTTTGAATTGCCTAATGGCCAATATGCTTATGTAAGTACAAAAAAAAATATAATACCATCAATAATTCAAATTAATCATTGTCATAACATTGAAAGGAGAAAATTGTTAAGAATAAGCGTAACATTGTGTATTTTGTTATAATACCGCTATAAACATAAACTTATCCCTTGTGTTTTCGTTGTCCACAATCATAAAGTTCCTCTACACCATAATACGATTAATAAATGTTAAGTTCACAGCACTAGTACACAAGGCTTTCACTGAAATATTTTACCCTCCTTTGTTATGTTCTAGCGTCACACTATGATATTATCATATTCAGTTTTCGCCGAGAATTGCCAAGTTGGCAAATGTGGTATGACTGCTTCTTTCGTTAGTACTCGGCGTTCAGCTTGCACGTCGTTTCCAGGTGTACAGGGAGACACTAGCGCTTTACTTATTGCACCGGATGAAGGTGGGCGTCGGCAATATATATTGTTGAACCGTCACACCGGGTGTGATGTCATGCTCATTGGCGTGTATCCACGATTCGACATTGCCGTCGAGAGAAGTACTTGCGTACATATATTATAGTGATTTTTACAAAAGATGAAAGCTTTTATGATTTATACCACAACAACAAAAATCTGGACATATTGTCGGTACATTTTGTCAAGGTATCTGAAATCAAAACAGGTTGTCCTGCTTTATATGATTACTATTATAAAATTACGGCTAGTGGTTATTACTAAAGTAAAATTACGATAGTAAGTATGAAGATTCTTCAAAGAGACAAAAAGCGTATGACTTTATATTACAATATAGGTACGTGGAATAAAAAAAATATCAATTTAATTTAGTATTACAATTATCTTCAATACAATTATCATAGCTACCACTGAATCCATTGAAAGTAGTTATCAACCAATTATTGTAAATGAGATATGAGATTGACTAGTTTTTTGTGCCAAAATATTTTAGAAATGTTCCATTGAAACAGAAGCGGCTTTTTTCATTTATAAACCACCTGCAAATACATACATTATTTTTACAAACAGTTTAAAAAAGATTTTATTCTGTTCAAGTCTAAAAAATGTGTATTTTCTTTAGTACGGTGAAAAAGTTCAATCATTTTCTGTTAAAATTTATTGAAAATAAATAAAATATCGATTCGGTTTCTACTTATTTAGAAACAAAAAATGCCAATGAAAGACTGAATCATTAATATAACGGGTATATTTTCACAAAACACCATGAGCCCTAAAACTCTTGTATCATTTTGTATGTATTATTTATTTCGTAGTTATCGCCCATGCTTCGTAAGTTTCATATCATATATGTAGTTATCTTATGGAGTAAATGAACCCATTCACGGATTTGGTACATTAGTCTAAAGATTTAGGTTTATTTGGATCATGATATTAAATCTAATCAAATCAAGCACAGGTGGAATATACAATGGCTGGATTTCTATGTATGGTGTTATGTAACGTTTATGCCTAATTTATTATATTGGTATTCCTAGATATATGTTTTACAGCATAGGCAATAGTTATATAATAATATTTCAAATTATTTCATCAATATTCATTATTTTTTTTACTGTTAATACCAAGAAAATATCATCATGATTATTTTCGTAACTTTGACCACCTAAAAAACAAAGGTTTATATAGATATTATATAGCAGTACTCCCCAACCGGTTGTCTGCAGCCCAGCGCTGGATTGCAGAGACTTTCCACTGGGCTTCAATCAGTATGCCAAATTTCAATCATTTATTATATACTCAAACATTTTGAATCAATCAATATAATAACAAATTAATATGTCGGATAAACCATTCTATATAATTCGATAAATATAATTCACCCCCAAAATTCATTGAAACTCATCACCATCAAAATTTTTGCTAACTCATAAAGGTTACGTTCATATCAATTAAACTCTACTTTTTATTGTACAACAACGACACAAACTGCTTACTACGCGTCAGTTCAAGTACATTTGTTTACATGAAATACTTGAAGATGCCGAATGGCGAAACCCGGCTCGTTAACGACATAACTCAAGGAAAACTACAAAATTCAAAAGATTTTAATTTGATATTGAAATTCCATCAAGCAGCTTCAGTCGAAATTCTTTATAAAAAAAATATGAAATAAAAACCATTTTAATTTTAGTTGTCCGTGACATTACTTTCGGTCTGCAGGTGAAAAAACACTGGTATATAGCATACGGGTACAAGTCTAAGGTAATGGTCATGTTCTTTATTGACAAAAGGATGAAAGACATATCTCAAAAGAAATTAAATAAGTGGAATGCAATGAACCACAATTTCTTAGGTGCAAGATCTTTTGAAACTTTTAATGACCTACTCCAAAGTTTTGTTTTTCTGTATTTTCTATCCTACCATTTCATTTCAATTATATAATATGTGTTTTTTTTATATGAATACTTCTCTTTTAATAAATTGTTATATTACAGGATAGTTTTTTGTATTATTTTTGCAAAAACAAATAGTCTAGGTAATTTTCTTTTGTGGTTTTGTTAAACTTCTTTGTTGTTTATTCACTGATAAATGAATAGCTCATGTATTCAATAATCGTAACTTGTTATCGTAAATATATGGATATGAATATCGTATCTTATAAAAAAGAGAAACACAATAATTGTTAGCAATAGTCATCTTGTTTTAAAAATCGAATCCGATTTTTTTAAATATAAATACTCCATCGACAAAAACAAACTCGTTTCAAACCAAAATTTCAAATATAGTGAGATGTCCTGTTAAAGTTATTCCAAAATCAGAAGGCAAAGTACTTCATTTTAAATCAAAAAAATGTGAAACCAATTTATGTAATGTAAAATTAGGTTAGAATAAACTGTGAAACCTGTTTCGCAATTAAAATATTCAATAGAAAAAACACTTATACAAACACACCTCTCTACATTTAAACTTAATATATATTTTTTATTAATATTATGCTATATATTTTCTTTCATTTTCCTATTTAAAGTAGCCGCAATTATCTAATTCATACGATTTATTATGAGTAAAGTCCTCGAAATATTATTTTATAAAAGATTTTTGCTTTCATTCCGAAGTTTTTAAGCAGACAATTTCATTTCTTTTTACGATTCATAGAATTCTAAGAAATGTAGTCTAATATTTTTTATTTCATTCTATTCATTTCACAAGTTGTAAAAAATACGTTAATTGGACAATTTAAAATTAACGTGGCTATTGAAGCTCCGAGAAATATGATTTTTTTGTTTATTCATATTTTCCTGCATCGTCATATCCGTGTAAAATCTTTAATATATTAGTCCTTTTTAAGAAAGTAAATTTTTATCAAGCGATTTATATGAAAAATGAGTTCTACAATATTTTTTGCATAAATACGAGTTATTTAAGCGTTAAATGACGAGAGTTATTTCAAATGGATGCCAATTTAATCGAACCACATAATGCGCTTTTTAAGTTGTTCGCATTGTTTTCCATTTTTATAGTTAGTTGACACAATTTTCCAGTCGTCTTCTGGATTTCCTTTCATTAGGATATATGTGGTAGATGTTTCGCGACATTTCCCGCGTAGTTTATACCTACTTTTAATTGCATGTCAGGACAAGTGTTTTCATTCTGCGTAGCATGCTTTGTAAACGGACCACGTGAAATAATCGATCACAATCTACCTAAATGACATTCTCAAACACATACAAATTCAAGTATTTTGCGAATCAAAACGATCTCTATCGTCTGATTTAAACAAGGTACTCGATATCTATACTGTCACATTTTTAAATATCTTATGCCATTTAAAATTAAAAATATTTGTTTATTATCCCAATTATTCCAACCCTATTTTGCAATTCAATTGACTATGTTGACGCCAAAGCGCAGAAGTTAGTATATGTAACCATAACCAAAGTCAACTAACAAATGGCTTTGTCAGCTTGAAGTTTATGCTCGTATTACATGTAATGTATTAAAACATGATTGATGAAAACATGAAAACGTGAAAAACAAAGGCATTTAAATTTACAAACAGACGTCAAGTCTTTATTTCTCAAGGATATTTCATTCTATATATTATAGTAACGGCAAAAAAAGCTGCCATATCAATATAAAAATAACATTTGTAAAATGATTGAAATAATTTCAATGCATCGTCTGACTTACTTTTTTATTTTATTTTTGGAATATTTATTCCAATAATGTTAGCAAAAGACAGTTGTAAAGAGCAAGCATTGGTAAATCCACAAAATCACCGGATATCAAAAGACATCTATTTATTTCTTCGGTAAAGTCAAACATATCTTGCATAAATCAGCTTACAGCCAAAGCTCAGTATAGTCGGCGCCCGCAATGTAAAGCCTTTTTCACTTTACAAACCTGTGAATTTTTCACTGCTACAAAGTTTTCGCTTTGAAAGTTCAAGGCTGCCGTAGAACAAAAAGAGGTGAGGGAGATGTAATAATTAGACTTTTCTTTATAATCAAGTTAAGTATTTGAGAAAGTTTCTTTGGTGGGATAAGAAAAATTTAAATGTTGAAATTGAAATGTTTGACTAACATTTCTATGCATATAATCGTAAAAGAAAAGTTTTAAATATCTTTAAAATGACTTTGAGATGTTGCCGTCAACTAAATCAACAAAAAATAGCTTTTAGCTAAATTTCTTTTATTTTCTATTCACTGTGTCTTTATAAAAAGGACTACAATATATCTCGGAGATTTGCTTAGAAATTTTGATACATTTTTAAATTTGTTTATAAATTTTTCACGATAATTTTTTAACTGGTCGTATTTTAAGTAATCACTTATGAACGAAAGACTTGATAAATATAATAATATACTTTCAAGCGTGTTTGTTAACAATATGGCCAGTGACTCACAAGAAATTCATGCAACTCTAGGTATTTTTACATAAGGATCATCTCCATCAATTATCGCTTTTCATGGGCTTATTACTTTTTAATATGGGCAATTACTGTTGCGTTGCAATAACTTTACCTACACCCATTCAAATTATCTCGGACAGTTTGCATCAAAAATATTTAACAACCTCATTAATAAACACCCCCAACGATTTAAAAATACTCTCTTTGTTTACCTTTGCAAAATTTCCTTTCGAAGCAAAGAAGCAGACAGATCGTTACGGCTGAGTGATGAATCTAATTTAAAAATCATTCAACAGTATATTAATTTATGTTATACAATTTCCGTTTACCGTTAAAATATTTGAATTTAGATGTTTTCACATATCAATATATTTTGAGATAGTCAACGATATTGTTTGTTATTTAAATAATGTTATCGCAATTATTATTCGAATTAAAATGCTCATTTGTATTTTATTGTATTTTGTAATTAGCCAAATGAACATTAAATAATTCTCAAAATATATCACTGTACACATCGAGCGGGTGATTTATTTTACAATCATTATCAACAATTTAAATTACATCCTGCAATATTTATTTTGTTTTATTATCAAAAGTACAAATTTATGTAATTCATCGAATTTACATAATTTTAAATAATACTACACCATCTATGTTGTTATATTGAATGATATAATTTTTTTGTGTTGGTACGTAATTATTTTGTTATTGAATAATATGTGTGTGAAAGGTACTTTTCAAAAAATATATTAAATCACTGTAAGCCTTTCGGTTCTGAATGAAAACAAAATCTTTTTGTATTCTTTATTCTGTGTTGAAATGTGCTTCTCGGCAAAAAAAATCTTTCAAAACGTGACTTTATGTCTTTCTATTGATGTCATTTGCGGAAATTCAAGTCATGGAAAACATGCCCAAAAAAAGACAACCGCAACATTATCGATAATTGCTTATTTAAAATGTTAAGCTGAATGATTTACTCATCTCAAATATTTTGTATGTAAATTATTACCTAGAATACTACGAAAATATTCTTATAGTTAAAGCGATGGAAATATTAAATTTCAACTGGCAAACATTAGTATTTTTTAAAAAGGTATTTTTACTCGAACGTATATGTGCCGATATATCAGTTGATTCCTAAAAGTTGCTTATAAAAGTCTAGATCTTTAACAATATAATGAAAAAATCTAATTTATATGGAAACCCTGACGTTTTATTATATAAACTATATCGTAATAGTCTGATATAATACGGGTATAAACCTTCGTTCATTAAAACGGATTTTCGTATTATTTAGATAAATATATCTTGAATCTAAGGTTGTTTGTCTTTATTTCATCTATAATGATAGAAAAAATCCAGCAGCTTTGCTAACTAAGTCACTTTGTGAGAGGAAAAGGTAATTGTGATTGAAAGTTTCGCTAATCTTTTGTTAGTATGGCTTAAGGTGTTTCTCCGTAAATCTCGATGTGGCCCTTAGAAAACAATTAAGAGTTATTTGCTACTTTTGATCTATAAAATCATTTGGGAAACGTTTTATCAGATACGTCCAAGAAAACTTTACCTTTCAATAAACAGTTTCAAAAGAATATGATGAAAAAAACGTTACATAGCATTTTGACTGTTATTAATAAAGGAAAAAATATGGAAGAAAAATATCGTCGCAAACTTTTTGTCTGTGAAGTACAAAATTCTTGCAAAAAATATGACATTACTGCGTACTCATATGACGCAAAAACGAGTATTGAAAGAAAACATATCATTCAAATAAATCATTAGAGAAAGCTATGAATTTAATGGTCAATAAAAGATCACTTTTACCTAATTGTATATTTTTTATTAAAAATATCTGCTTTTGACATGGAACATAAATATGGACGATATTTGATATTTGGCTTTCATTTCTAGTCAATTGCTCAAATTTCCTCTTGCGGAAAGAACGTGTAAAAACTTTTGAAAAGAATAAGACTTGTCATTGACGCCTCAATTTACGGGTTAATCGTGGTTTTTGGTTAAAAAAAACTCCCATGTTGCTATGGATATATTTTTTTTGTAATATTTAAATCAGCTTACACATTCCCAGAATGTGAAATCTTAATTGCGGTCAATCAGTTTATTTTTGGAGTCATCAATGGACATGTTAAATAAAAGTCCATTGATTGATTTCGTTAAATAGGCTTTTGATTTTTGATTTCATTGTTAGTTATCATCAAAGTTTCTTTTTATTTTAAAAACTACCGTCCAATTGTTTGTTATCGACGTAAAAATCAAAATTAAATATGAAATTTAGTGTCTTTGCTTTCATAGTGTAAAAATATTGTTAAATTTTCCTTAACCAATCAATTTTACTGAAATATTCAATATTTCTCAAATAAAAAAGTTCAACAAAATTACATGTCATGTAAGGATTTTTAAATCGTTAAAAAAATGAATCGATCAGGTGTTAAAAGAAATTTCTTCTTATAGTAGAATAAAAAGGGGATATAATAAATATTATTTAATACATATTTTATATTCAATTACATTTTTTATTAAAAAATTAAAGTAGGTTGGTCATGTTATCTACGAGCGTAGAATGGGTCATAATTATCTTAAAACTTTTTTTCAAATTTGTAATAATTTCATTGAAATTGGATCTCAAATTAGTTTAAAACAATTTGGTTTTCCCATATTTAAAAAAACCACTTTGGCAATTTGAATTCAAATATAACCTGAACCCGATTAAGTGAAAATGAAAAGCTTAGATAAGATTTCCAGCGCTAAAAGTTTTGCACGTTTCGAGAGAGAAGGAGTCTAGGGGTGTTGGGAATTGGTAAAAAGAGGTGATCTGCGTAAGCCTCACAAAGGGAGAAACTTGTCCGCCGTCCGACAAAACCTTTCAGAGGTGGGAAAACATCCCCCAGGGAATAGTCGATCATTGTAGGACGGCGGATAGCCCTCAGGCCGGATGACAATGCCTCGCTAAATTGTCTGACTAAAGCGGTCTGCTGCCTGCATAGCCTTTTTGAATCACTACTGTGCGATAGAAGTGAATTTTGTCAAAACTCTAATGCTGAGAAATATGTTCGATTGTTTTTTGAAATTTCATCATATTGAGTTTTATTATTTGAATAAAATAAATTAACTTTTTACATTATTCTAAATATCTCTCTTACTATCTTTTTAATCTCTTGAAAAAATCAGACAATGTAAAATAAGATATCGTTGATTTCTTTATTAAATCAATTTAAGGGTATAAATTTAAGTTGAAAAATCAATATTTTAACTAAAAAACCCCCGTTTTAAACCACCAAAACCAGACGTGGTTATAATTTTATATAACTGTAAAAACGATAGCCTAAGTTTTTTTTTATCTAACTCTTAATTGAAAACAATTTTCATTTTTATTACACGTTTATAATAACGATATAAAAATCATTTTAAATACTTCGTGTAATTGATAGACTACTTGTTAACAAAGTTGAATGGAGTAATATTTTTTGTGTCTCCTGAAAACACTTTTGAAAATTTATTAACATAAGTCGTTTAATTTATTAATAAAACTGATATCTTGACAAACGTATGATATTAACACTCAATCTTGAGACAAATGAATGTCAAATAAAAAATAGTGATAATAATGTATGCCACGTAATTGCGTTCCTCCTTTACGGTAGTACTAATAAAAAAACGATTATATCTCGAGATGAACCCTACGCTGAACAAATATTACATTTAAATTTTGTATCAGCTCCAAATTTTATATTTCTTTGCCGAAAATAAATTCTCTGATCAATATGCATTGCTTAAGAATAAAAGGTTTGGCCAGGTCCATGGTGCAGTGGTCAAAGTCTTTGGCTACATTGTCGGACCAGCTGGGCTCGATAACCGATACGCGCAAAATTTTTGTCGATAAATCGTTTCTGTTCAGATGCAATGGATGTTTTGTATAGTTAAAAATTCCTTCCCACTTTTCCGATCCCAAAGAGTGACGCATAGTGACAGCGTTTAGCTAACCACTGGTATATTCCTAGTTTTCGTATGCTTTCCATCCCTCCTCTCTTCCAAAAAGAGAGGTTGAGAAACTGAGTAGCAAGCAGTTCTCGTAAAACCACTATATGTTGAGATAAACTCCGTGAGGAGTCCATATACTCCAAGTTAGGAGCGGACATGGTGAAAAAAAATCAAAATATTTTTAAATATAATAATCAAGGCAGTCAAACATTCAGTCATGTACGACGTGATAACATCTGGATAGATTAGGTGTCACAAGACCAACAGGTGCTGAAGGTCATTCTGGATGTTAGAGGACCGAGAAGAATTGAGAAGAGTCATTAAGGCAGCCAATGCCCAGAAGCCTATACAGTAACGCCAGAAAAGATGAAAATATAAATAATATTGATAGTTTGAAGGATATTAATAAACTTTATAGGGATAAAGTGCGCAGCATTATATTAAATTTTACTACGGATTAACAAAAGGTCTTTTCTTAAAATAAAGATGAGTTGTTTGATGTGAAAACAACGTGAAAACTTTATCATTGAATGGAAACATAAAGACAGCTATCTTTACAATATTTGAAATCATTGAAATAGTTCTGAAAAGGATATGCAAGGTACAACTACTGGACAGTTTTGAAAAAGATCTAAAGACGTCTTTTATTTCTAAAATACAAACGTTTATTACATTTTTTAGAGTAAAACATTTTTTTTCACCCTAACAGAACTATAAAAAAAATGGTTTCAATCAACTAGATTTTTAAAAAATTCTCAGGAGAATGACGATAAGATTTCTCGCTAAAAATAATCAAAAGTTCATAAATTAAACTACATAATTCAACGTTCAGTCTTATTTAAAGTATTTCGCAAACAATTTCAGGCTCTTTATTTTGAATGGAAATATATTGCGATTGTTGTTTGAGTTTAAAGGATATATTGAGTGAGTAAATTGGTTCTTATTTTACATTAAATAAAAACGTCAGAAAATATAAATGTCCTGAGTTGAACGTTTAAATTTCCTTGCACGTTGTAAGGCCGATAGCTGTGTAGACCCTTGTCCCTTCTTTAATATATTACGCAATGCTCGGACATTCCTTAAACGAATACTGCTTAATTTAAATTTAAATATTGGATGTGATTAATGGCATATTTGACTGAACGCTAGATATTTAAATATGTATTACCCAGTAAAGTCAAACTATTTAATTTTATTAATCAATGAACTTTAATTATAATGATACAATTTAAAAATATTTAACAAGCAGCCTTCTTCGCTCGCTGTTTTCTTTGGGAATTCGCATTGTAAATTTGTTTTTCTTCTGCATTTTGTCTCTAGTTCATATCATCTTTTGTCTCGCTACAGCACTTAACCGCCCTTGTCTTCAACTATCATTTTCAGTATTTCATACAAATATGAGTTATCTTTCAGTTAGATAATTTGTCTATATAATGTTCTATGAAATATGTACGAAGGAAATCCGTTGTAATTTGTCAACTCCAATGAATACGATGTGAACCGTGCCAGTACCAGCTGCCATTCGATATCAATTTCATGAAAAATATGACCCTATAATCAGCATTTTCTGTAATACATAAATAATAAAATAAAACTTTAAATCAATTTAATACAATATTTTAAACATTTATGATATACAAGAGAAATCTGGTCGGTCAATTGGATTGTACTCAGCTTAATTTTTCAATCTATTTCTTGATTTTTTGCTCGAAATATTCATGTCTGTGCTGTCTAAAATTCTTTTTGCAGTAACATATCATATCTATCTCTAGTCTCTTCAAGAAATAAATGCTCAACAACTGATGAATGTGCCGAGACAAACTTTATAAAAAGTACATATGCTCTATAAGACTTTCACTATTTCATCCTAATTACGTAAAAAACAATACAACCAAGTGATTTAATTTTATTTTTATAGATAAGCGATACTAACTATTTACTACGCGTCAGTTCAAGTTCATTCGAGCTTTTAAAATGCCTGAAGATGCCGAATAGCAAACGTGGGTCAAAAATTTATGGAAAAGTACAAAATTAATACGATTCAAATTTTATATTGAAATACCATCATGCACCTTCAGTCGAAGTTTTAAATTATAAAATAGGATTAAAATAAACTTGATTTGGTAGCTTTAACGTTTCCGAGGTACAAAAATATATATCAGCCGAATTATACTATTACTATTTTCAGACTGAAATCCTTTCTTCATCTTTCCTTTATCAATTCAAAAACAAAGCAATAAATATATATGTATTTATTTGAAGAAGATAAAATAAAATATAAACTTTCTTTTAAATTTCAGATTGGCAGCTTATGCAAATAATTTGCTGATGCAACTTCCCTAGCTGAGGCAGGCTTTTAGCGAAATTGGTTAATGCACAACTTCTTATCTCTTTCCATTGCACAAGGAAGGGCATCTGGTGAGATTACTTTCTGTACTTAAAGTCTTGAAAACACTGATTACATTTGAAGCTTTTGTTTCATTCAATATTACATTGATTGTTGACCATGTATTTTATATATTATATAAACTTTTGACATACCATCAGCATACTTTGTTTATTATACCAAAACTATATTAATGTGTTTTCTTAAATATGTTGTGTAACGGTCAATTTGATATAAGTTTTCAGTAGTGTATAATTCTTTTCGTTTCTAAGAGGAGTCAAAAAACCTTTTAATTAACATGGATGACTTTCATCTTGTAATAGTACCAATTTGCTTTGGGATATTTTTGACTTCTACGCTCATTCAGACACAAAATAATTTGTTTATATCATTCCTCTATCAACGTTTTGTTTCAGAACTAATCCGCACCTTCATATTTAATTTAGAGATAATATTGTTGAACAATAATTACAGTTGAACCTTAATACAACGGACTTCTAATTAAATGGATAAATTTCCAGTACCTTTTTGTTTAACCATCAATTCATTCTATCCATGCCTTAATCCCTACACAATAAGACCCTCAGCCTGTTTTAAATATAGTGTGCATGACAAGCTCGTATTTTTATAGCTACGACAGTTTAACCGCCTAACGGCTGATAATTTGACGTGTGAGCCACCTCATAAATACAAAATACAATGATAATCCACATCGCAATTCGGAATTCTTGTCTATAAAAATAAGATATACATTTACATATGTAAATGACTTTTTTTAATAAATAATTAACAAAACCTACTTTTAATTAAAGCCCACATCGTACATTGAGTTCTTTATATTAAATCAATTCTTACATATGCGATATAATTTGAAGTTTGTGTCATATTTCAAATCGTTATGTAGTTAATTTTATCAATTTGAGCGTCAAAATTCAGGGAAAGTATTAGTTTTCATATTTTATATATTTTAGTTTCTGTATCGTATTGGTTTACCAAAGAAATAAAATAAATCTGAAAAGAATTTTTTGCTTAAGTAATCTGATTGAGTAATGTGATATAAATAAATACTGCAATGACAACATTAAGGACTTTCAAGTATTTTTTTCTATTTTTCTTCATAAGATAAAAAAAAAAAATCAGTTCTAAAGAAAACTAACGCAGTTCAGATCTTTTAGTTACTTAATCTTAAAGCAATGACAATCAAACCAAAATTAATTATTCCGTTTGAATTCATGTCACAACTCTATCTGTATCAAATTCATTTATGTTTTTTCATCTATTATAAATACAATATTTGATCTACAAAAAGTAGCAATTATAAAATAACTTAGTGCTTCGTATAGAAAATCTTTAAAAATGAGATTTTATCTATATAAGTGTACGATACAATCTTCTTATTTTTTTAGGAAGTTCGACTTCTTTTTTCAAGCCTCATTAGAGAATATGTTGTGTCTATTTCTTATAAAAAAACGAAAGGTATTTTATAATACAATTTTCTTCTCAATTTTTTTTCACAAAAATAATGTTTGGACTGTTTTTTAATTATAGTATTATAATGACTAGGTTTTTTTTCTTCTTCTATTTGATGTTATAACATTTATTTTTTTTAATATTCAAATAAAGTAATACGTTACATATTAAACGGTAAACGCTTTACATTTGGTGACATAGTAACCAGACTCAAACCTTAGTAAGTTTAGCACAAATTTTGATAAAAAAATGTGTATTTATGCTTATTTTATTGAATTGAAAAAATAATTAATAGTTTCCCATTTTTCTGACTTTCCAACTGAAAGTTCAAGTTTATTCGTTTTCTTTTAATACCTGAAAATATCCTATGGCGAAACCCGGGTCGTCAATGACAAGACTGATTTTATCATTTCATGCCTATTTTCAGGCTTTCACATGCCCGGATAACTTGAACTCTACGAAAAGTTTTATCGTTTATATGTTTTTATGATTATTGAAAAATTTTACCAATTTCAATTTTCAAAAAACAATAAGAAAAAATATTTAAATATCATGACATTCATTATTGTTAGATAAATTCAGTTAAAACTAGAAATATGTTGGAAATAATGTTTATTTAAATATTTAAATTTGTGTTATAATATCTACATAAGCTTTATGTTACACCTTTAACAACTGCTACAGGATTATATGTAATGTAAGTAAATTAATAGATTTCATTTAGTTTGCCTAAAAAAGAATAGCGTCTGGCGTCTGATTTATCAGCTGCCATTCTTCCGTTTCCAAAATTAATTTGTCCGGTTTCAATTAATTTAATCGCGTCTCGTCAGCTTTCAAATAATGATCCTTACTAAGCGTCCAGAAATTTCCACCAATTTAAATTAAACAAACAACCCAGATGGGTCTTAATTTAATTCGTTTCTGTTTGTGATTATTTATCAGTGAAATCTTACACTCACTGCGAAATATTCGTCACTCTCCTTTAACAATTACTTTAAAAACTTAGAAAAGTTGCTTTATAATTACTAGAATGCTAAGCGGTAACCTCGGGCTATTCAGCGAGTTTAAGTAACTTTATTTAATTTGTAAGCAATCGCTAAAATAATTTCCAATTATATATTTAATTATAAAACATCAAACTGTTTGAAGATAATTCAGAACAAAGAGAAGATTTTTATACATCTTTTTTTATTAATGCACCGGATTACTATGTGTCGTAGCTTTAAAGATGTCAACAATTAACCGCTAAGCTTAATATATTATTCGATGTGTATTATTAAAATAGATAAGTTAGTGTATTATGAAATGGGAAAAAGCTTAAAAGTTAAAAATTAAAAAACAGAACCGAGCTAAAAAAATATTTTTTGGAATATTTGTGCAAACACAAAAAATACAAGATCATGATCTTTTATTTATTTTGATATTCAGATATATTATCATTTTTTAAATACGCCTAGCTTAAAATGTGTTTCATTAGTTTTATATAAGTTGGCTGCTCTAAATAAATAACCGTAAGACTTTCATAAAACTTAATGTGTATATTATTCCGTTCATTGGTTTTCTCATATTATAATATTTATATAAGAAATACATACTAGAAATTTCTTAAATTTTATACAGAGTTAATATAATATCAAGCACAGAATCAAAAAAAATAATATTTTTAATGTCGTTACAATGAAATTTTGAACTCTATATAAATAATAAAGACGGCAGTAAAAAAATAAGTGTCAATTTATTTTATATGGGTGAAATAAAATCTCTCGCTTATTTAAAAGAGCCAGGTAAACGAACCTTGTATGTAAGGCGCTCTCCGTATCATTAACACAATCACAAACCGATTGTATCGGTGAAGCCACACAGACCGTGAAATCCAAAAAGCATTTAGTCCAAATCTCTGTTTTCTTGTTATTGCTTACTTAACGAAGGTCGACGCAAGGGCAAAAGAGGCAGTGGCTTATTCCTACGTACTCAATTTAGTTTCGCATCACGTACCGTCATCGAAACCAAATGGCGGAAAAGGAAACGTTTTCTCTTTCAACTTGTCCAGCGGTGAGACTTTATCTTATCGCGGTACCATCTCATTTCTTTTATGAGCAGTACAAGAAACTTCGGCTTTCCATAGGGAAGCTCATGTTTAGCGAGGACAGCAGCCGTGGGTCAACGGGGCGCAAAATGCCTAGACATGACCGACCCCCTCGAGAGAGTCGTTCGCGACCGACTCTCATGCTGCTCCTCACTCACTTATTTATTTACTGTTACACCAACCTATTCATATTTCACATCAGTATTTCATAAATGTTGTTTTATTTTTCTTTTTGTATGCTGTAATAAATTGTTTTGTCAAAATAAAATCACATTTTTAGTACTTATTCCATATTGGTTTTCATAAGATCAGGACCGGTTTCGCATATCGCGTGAATTATCAACTCTTGGAAATATCATATCGATATCAAGATAAGTTGATAATGCTCGCGATGAGTGAAACCGGTCCTGATCTTAATAAACCCAATAAGTACTAAAAATGTTTCATTATTTATACTATAATGCCAATCCACCAAGTATTGACTGTTAGCACATTAAAAGTGATATTTTTATGTCATTGATTTAGTAAAAATACATAAATCAAAATGCAAATACTTACCATTACTATAAAAGCACATATTAATACTTATTGACAGTACTTCATTTCATTATCGATAATACAATTTTAGCATAGTTGATTGTTCTTCTCCAGTAGGTTTTTTTCTACAATAATAAACAAAACAAATGCGGTAATCTATGGAACATATGACTATTTTTAATTAAGCATTGGTTGTTTAATCAAATTGACTAATAAAAGAAAACTTATTTAATATCTTTATCACGATCAGCAGAAATCTGGATTTCAATAAGGTGTTGGATTTTTTTGTAATGCGTCAGAAAGTTTCTAAATAGCCCTTCTCAAACATTCGTATACGGTTTTTGAAGTTTTCATGCGCCGCCCTCGGGGACAGCCATCGCTTCTCGCAGAGTACACGGGGCTGAAACATAGTACCAACCTTGTGATTCAATTTATTTTCTACTATCTAAAACTTTCCGAACATTATTACAACCCGGGTGAGAGATTTTGCCGGATTAGAAAGAAATCACGTGGCGTGTACTTTACGCCCTTTTTCTTCCGCTGTGCCATGTCGTAGCTCATGAAAGTTTAGCGCTAATGAAGAGAGATAAAAAAACACATATTCGCGGGAAGTAACATCAAAATTAAATCACTTCAATTAACGTATTTTAAATACTGCGTGCCACTTTATATAACTATTTATGATTCGAAATAAAGAATAACTATTTTTAAAATGATCCACTCAGCAACCAACAGTAGCAAAAAATATAACTCCTCCTATATTTTCTTTATTCAAAATTGCTTACTGTGTTTGAGATGTAAATATTTATCCCGCTTTGCAAACTGTAAAGGAGCAAAGAACTATTTTTTATGAAAATTATCATTTTCCTATATTCAATCAATAAATGGAAAGCAAAATTTATTTGTGTTTTATTCTGTGCCATCAATATTTGTTATTATTTTTTTATTACATAAACATTATTTTTTTCATGATGCTACGATGAAATATAATATCTCCTTAAAAAATCTAATAATTCGTTCTAGTTGAATAGCCTCATCCCTGTTGAGCCGATTTACAATTATTCCAATAACTAAGATTTCAAAAATTAATTGTGTTAAATACTTTCATGAAACCTCAGAATACTGTCCGAACAAATAGTGAAAATATATTTGAATTGTCAGGGATAGTTTAAGCACTGACAATTTAATTAATTTTTAAATATCAATTTGCAATATACTGGACGTCCTAAGCAAATGAGACGCCAGCAGTCAACGGTATAAATTAACAAAAAAAAAATACTTTTATTTGTTAGTTGAAAATACGATGATCCGAACTAAATTTGATCGTTTCATCAAATTCAGATTAAAAATACTTTAGACACTAAATCATTATTAACTTAATATTCAATTATTAAATTGGCAAATAATATTCATATTTTCATATGAAATATGAAGAATTCAAATAACCTTTTACATTCTACCCTTTTTTAGTCAAGGCTAAATAAAATAAGCACATTAGTTATACCTTTCTTTACGCAATTAAATAGAGATTCTATCGATTATAGAAGCTTATTATTTATATTTAGGTATATATAATGTGGATGCGTATATTTCAATTCTTTAGGAGCTTAAATCACTCAATCATTGGCCTGGTCGTATTTATACCTACATAAAAACATTTTTGTTTTTATTAATATGATTTCTTCTGCCAAAAACTTTGAACCAACACCTCAATAGAGATAGCAAACAATTATTCAAAAAAATATAAAATATTTTTTTATGCTTCTCTTCAAATTCCCATATAATCATTACAAATTTTATCCATCATGCTATCATTCTAAGCAGGTTAATATTGTTTTTTAAATTTTATGCACAGCTTAGCCCATGCAGTATATGTATACGTTTCTTAGCATAGTAACATGATTTACTCTTTTTTTTTAGTTTCTAACATAGACTGTAACTTGGAGAAGCTTAATATTACCTCACGGTGACATTAGAGATTTTTTAACGAGTCAATAAAATCTCTATAAATTGACTTGATTGTATTTGACTGGAAGCACGGTTTTTTGGTGTGTATTTAGTTTCACCCCTATTTTCCTTGAGGATAAACGTGGATAAAAAACATATAAAACTTCACAGATATATTTGTAGTGATAAACCATTATGTAGATTGAATAAATAATTGATGAATGATTTTTTGCTCAATTTTGATCACTTCTCAGTGACAGATTAGTTTATCAGTTGGCTATCGCAACATATGTATGTATAATACACTTTGATTTCGTTAAAAAAAAAATCTCGTTATGGCGACGTTATGAGAAGAAGCTAAAAGTGATAATTTATGAAAGCACTGTAATTATTTTTTTCTGACTAAAATCAAAAAATACAACTCTACCGTGTAGAAGTTCATGCTTTTAATATTTTTAAAATTAAATGCTTTTTTGTGTAATGTAGTCACGTAAAATAAAAGTGAATTTCCAGGTTTCAGCCATTTCACCAAAATGCGTATTTTTTGTTTTAAAAAACACGCCTAATGAGAAAAAATATCATGACAGCGTTTAAAAATGATCGTTAAAATTTATTTCATTTTTCTCTCATACTTTTTAACTGTGTATTTCCACAAAATTACGAATTGAGGTAGATCCTTATCAATATTTTTACGACGTGATTAGGAAAGTTGAGAACTTTTTCAAATGAGCTACAAAAATAACCATAAATTCATTTTAAAATGTTGGAATACTATGTCTTTTATATTAAAGTGAAAATTTTCAAGTAATATTAATTATTTTGCTTAATCTTTACAGCAAAATCAGAACCAAATTTATAACACAGGGACTTATAAATTCCTTATACATTTCGTAAATAAAAATGCTTTCAACCCAATCATTTAAATATATTATTCACTTAGGGTAGGCATTTGAAGATAAAACTATAGAAATACTAGTAGTTAGCTTATGTTACTGTTGACGTCTGTTTACTTAAAATCGAAAAAACGTACGGTAATCAATTTGGAAGCAAACTGATTTGATTTAATTCAATTATTTTCAATAAGAGTATTAAAGCGATGGCAACAACTTTCGGGGCCCATTTAAAATCCCAAAACTTAACGTAATAATCTTTTCCAAATATAAATTACTTGGCAAGCATAACTTTATTTTTTATGATTTAAAATTAAAATTTAGCTAGGGTTGACGAGACGTAAGCCCATGCATTTCATCTCATCAGCACTCAGACGTGCTTCTACTTTACAGTGGATATTACAATACAAAAAAATAATTATGTTGAAATTTTCGAGTAAGGTGTGTCATATGTATTAATATTAATACATCATGTTGAGTCTCACAAAAATCAAAAAGCAAAAAAATTATAAAATGTATTGTATTTTTTTAGAATGTCATAAAGGTTCATAGTATTTTTTTTAATTGACGCACAAAAAGACAGTCGTATAATATGTTTGTGTTGACATCAATATTGAGTTACAAGCACATTCTTTCGTGTGTGTATCCTCTAAAAAGTTTTAATCAACACTGTGATAGAAATAAGTGATTTTTTTTTCAATAGTCAATAAATTAACAACACATTATTTAATAAGCTACACGAAAACAATGGCGTATTTTTTAAATAGAAACTTTTGCATGCTTTTGTGCATATTTTCACTATTGCTTATCACATACCATAAAATCACCACTATATTAAACTTATTATATAGTATCACATTTGGTGACCACACTTAAGGCTGTTTTCGCCAAACTCAAAATAGACATGAACTCATTGCTGCGTGGGGCGGGGCATGTGCTTTAGCTAAACATAATATAGTTGTTGTAAAAAAATATTTCTCAAATAATATTATGAAAAAGACATTTTGTTGTACTCGTCGATCCGTGAGGTTAAAGTATTTTTTCAAGAACGCATTTCGCTAAAACGCACGTCAAGGGCCTTTGATGTCTTTAATATTCAGTTTTTACGTAATGAAGTGGATACTGGATATGCATCGTTTCTAAGTTAGTAATATTATTTTTAAGTTAGTAAAAATCCACATTAATAATATATAAGCAGTCTGAAAGATGGCTTGTTTTATCGCTTTAATTACCGTCATTGAAAAACCAGTTCTTATTTGCAGATAGGATTTAATATTTTAAAGATACAACTAGCTATGAAATGATTTACGTGAAGAGGATTGCTCCTTGTGTTTCGTAGTGACGATATTCTTTTTAAATACCAACTCTTCGCTAGAATAAAATTTTGGCATGTAAAAAAAAGATAAGACATTCAAAAGCCATAAAATGATCGCTTAATATTTGATTACTACAGTACCCATTTTTACCATTTTTATGACTGATTTCATGGCCAAATTTGCATCGTTCCCTGCTTTCCATGCAGTTCATATGCGTGGTTTAACGTTCGAGTCCTTGAAAGGTAACTTAATAAAATAGTTTTAAAGCTACCAATACCTTTTGTGTATTAAAATTGATTAAATGAATTCTATTCAAAAATCAATTATTCCTCTAGCATTCAGTTGTCGTTTAGTAGCTTTGGCTGAAATCTCCACTGCAAGTTTATTTTCTGGAAACTGGGAGAAAAACTTTAAAGTCATACGTTCATACTTATAATTTTAGCCCCTCAGTAAATTGAGTGTTAACAACCGACTCTTTCAAAAACTACGATAAAGACTTTTCATTGCCATTCAGTATAGTAAAAGTTAAGAAAAAAACATTTTACTACTGTATAAACTATTGTGAATAAGCAATAATCCACCAACAACGTGATATATAAATTCTTAAATAACAACAAAAAAAACACGTTACACGAGTGTTTTCGGATGTAAACATTTTTATTACCTACTCTAGAAATATTTTTTCATATACATAATTTAATCAAAGACATACATATTTTATACGTAAACATCCATCCGAGACGCTATAACTCATATTTATGTATCGAAGGTTTGGTTCAGCTTCCACAATTCAAAGACCAAACGTAAAATACCCCACTGAAATCCTTTCACTGTATTCTGGAGTTTCCACCTCGTGAGTAGCCTGAACTGTTTTCTTTATACATATTGACAAAAGGTTTCTGAATGATAAAACCCTCCATACTATGTGAGTTTTTTCACCTTGAATACATCACGGGAAACTTTTTTTATATGACACATAAATCGAACAAAATTTTACACAATTGAATTTTGACAATGGCATCTAAATAAATAAGTGACTTGAAATATTTTTGTGAATTTATTAAAAACACATACATGTTTGAGCTTTTTTCCAAAGTATGCCGGTTATGTTGTTAATATTGATATTTTAATCATATTTTTCGGTTGAATTTGAATTTGAATTGCTGTAGTGACAGTTTTATACATTGTATATATATATGTATATGTTTTTGTTCATTATCATGATCATGGATAATATCTATGATGTTAAAATTCGATAAAAAAATACGTGTAGTGAGATCGATAATTTTTTCCAAATGTAATTTATTTTTTAATTATCACTCTCATTAAAAAAACTTATTAAAAACTTTAAAACGTTTGATTTACCTCTCTAAAAAAGCTCTATCCATACATGTTTCATATTAATATTTCACATGTGACAGCATGAATTTCAGTAAAGTCACAAAACAGCGCATCAGAAAGAATTTATAAAAAAAGAACGAAGCTGCTAGTTTTTCATTTTTCCGCTAGACTACTATCGTACAAACAAATTATTTCGAAAAGGGAACCTAAAAAGGGGCTCATAACGTATACTGTACAGTGGCTCTGTAGAAATTTCTGCCGCAGTAACGTGCCTCCTGTAATTATAAACTCGCGTTAAGTGTAATGCGATAATGGTGGACGTGTGCGTGTAAGTCTTGGTGAGAATATGTGATGCTTTTCGCGAAAACTGATTAATCTGTTTTTGAATTGAATTAATTCTTTAATTTTTACTAACTTTTTTGAAGTTTTACCTCTTTTTACAGTTTTTTTTATCAGCGAAACCTTTATCTTTTGTACCTATAATAATTACACTTGCTCAAAAAAACCGGTTTTGACTCAATCATTCATCACACACTTTCAAAAAAATCATCTAAATCTGCCGATTAAAAATGCGATAAATGCAATTTTTGTCATTAAACTAAATAAGACTATACGATTTACCAATATGCCAACGACTTAAGACGCATTGTGTCATATTTTTATAGGCACATTATTTAAAAACTGTGACTTTTGGATATAAACAAATATGCATAAATAAAAAAAAATATTCGAAGTTTTGTCCATTGAATCCTAAATCCGATATATCTGGGTTTAACCGTTCGCTTTTATAAATACTATCACTAAATTAGAGGAAAACACTTCTTAATAATAATACATAGCAAAACTATTTCGAAATGGATTTCATATTTTTAGCGCGTCTAATGCAGCCAATAGCCGAATAAAGCCATCTACAACTAATACAAATGTTCCTTCAATTGAATGTAAAGCTTGCGATCAGTGAAACGAAAATCTCACAAACACTTTTTTTGCTGTAGTAAATTATAGCAGCTTGGCACTTAATGTAAGAATCCTTGAAAAACTGGAATGTGAAACATTTTTTGCAAAAATACAAGATTTTTTTTAAATAATTACCTCTGTAATAATTTTCCTCTTAAAACAACTTTTAGTATCAGTTTTGTATAAATATAGACTAAATACTTAATTCTGTTGATAAAATTATTATACACATGCACGTCTCGCTAAATACAACTCCTTACATGGATACACATTTTAAGCTGTGTGAATATTTAAAAGACCTACATTTTATTTGTCAGAATGTGTAAGTGTAATGTAAAGGTGTATTCGCGTACTCTCATGTTCAGTGGTGGACAAATCATATTTTTTTAATGAAAAGTTAATGTTGAAAAAAAACTGCTACACAAACTTACCAATTAAGGTTATGATTATGTATAATCATCATTTGACATATTTATAAGCTTTATAATACGAGATTAAAATAAATAATTATGGTGTAGGTGTTTTTGTGGAAAGCACAATAAATTTCTTATAATAATAGAAATTAAAAATTCAATTTCTTTTATAGTAAACATTTAATTGATATATACAATTTTATTTTATCATTTAACTTGTTTGAGAGAAAATATTTTAAAAATAGTACAATTATTTCTTCGGTTGCATCTGTTTTAACATTAAAATTAGTTTATATATGTGGAATTACGAGCTAGAAATGAACTTTAGTTTTACATCAGCGATATTGCAAAAGTAATATTAGTTTTAGAAGATGATGAAAAACCGGCAATCGACACAAAAACTAATCAACTATGCTGGCCGTCAAACAAATTAGCAAAACGATTTCCTTGCATCGCTATCATTTTTAAATTGACACTTTTGTCATTTAAGTCGAAACACAGAAAACATGTTGAGTTTACAGCAAAACAATATATTTGCATAATATCTTTGTAGGTAATGAAAATGATTTTTATCTCAATAAGAATGGTAAAAACCGTTGAACATTAACTCCCATTCCATGAAGCTTATAGAATTTGTTCAAATGTGACTATTTAAACTGACTTTTTACTATTTCTCATTTTAAATATTAAATAAGTTATCCAAAGTCGAAAATATTTAAAAAAAAAACTTTATAATGATTAATTTGTGATTCATGTAAAGAAAATGGTCTTATACAAAGTTCACTCACAGCATGAAGAATGTTTTTTGACCCTTAAGCTATGCTACGCCATCTTCCTTGTTTGTGCGGATAAATAAGTTTTATGGGAAAACTCCGGCTACTTCAGTACAGAATAGGCCAAGTAAAGCCAGTCTGGTTTGCGGGCAGTCTTCTCCAATGAGGCACACTTCGCCACACCTGATGAGTCTGAGGGGACTCATATTTTTCCCCTCTCTTCCTCTCTAGTTCTCCTTGAATTTACTACCTTTAGCAGCATTCGGACTAATTAAATTTCACCACAATTTGCGACCGGCCTCTTTTAATGGGCGGGACTTGCGAATTTTTGTTTATCTTTTTATTATTCTGTCATTTTTGTATTGCTTCACCTTTGAAATGAAAAATAGAGGCTTTTTGTCGCATTTTGAATGAGAGAATTTTTCGTGTTTATAAAAAAGGAATTTGCATTTTGTGATTTCAATAACTGATGATTTATTTTATGATTATTGTTTTATTTTACCCAAAGGAAGTGAAGCTGCTATAACAGATAATGACCAATAGTATACTATAGCTAAATGTCACTCGGATATTTGATTTGATAAGTGTTTAAAAAAGGGTTAGTAGCAAGTATCAAAAATCTCAGCTTTTGAATTTATTGAAAAAAAACCACTGGATCTTGAACAAATCTGTTTTTCAATATTTGAACTATCACTTCATGGTAAAAAGGAATTATATAAATCAATAAAAAAAATTACATATTACTATTTCACATGTATTCTCATAAAGACCAAGGCTGGTTTCGCTCACTAAACGTGTGAAACCGGTCCTGATCTTTATCAGAATACATGTGGAAAAGGTACCATATAATATGTTGGAAAAACTTTTAATGTGAATGTTTGAGTTCAGGCGTTCAAAATTTTCTTTTTTACACTACTTGAGTGTTTCTTGTTTTTTTAACTCTAAACTTAATCGGTTATTCTTATATGAGGCTTAAAGATTTAAGTTTTTTTTGTATAAATTAACTGTGATAGCTTTGTATTGTTTACTGCCAAACTTATTTGTTGATACTTCACCTCCATATTTTATAATATGTGAATAGGAGCTGTACACGTTATAGAACGTTGTGAAAAGGTGATTTATTGCGAACGTTTTTAATATGCAGATAGGTAACGTCTAATAAACAAGGCCCGAAGGGAAGGTCGTTGTGTCAAAAGTGTTCGCAACTAAATTTTCTATAGACCCAATCCTATGAAACCTTTGATATATTCCACCATTTATTTGAATGAGAAAATGTTTTATCGAATAAATCTTACAGGTCACGGCATATCGTACGTTTTCATGACCGATTATTCATTTAGCCGTTTAGGTCATGAAAACGGTATACTTTACAGTTTATTCTTTGATATTTAATGCTATACTGCAGCTTAATTTGATCAGAAAACTTACTTTTTTATGCAAATATTTCCGTTTGTATGGCATACTTAAATACTTTATGTAATTTTTAACATATTTTGAAATGAGAATATTAAACGTTAGTAAAATCCGCTAAATTGATATATCATTAGTGTTTGGGCATAACCTGATGCAAAATACTAAATCTACTTTAGATATATTAAAACAAATGTGATACTATGAAAATTGTAAATATACACAGTTTATTGTAATCCGAAGTTAGATTGTTCTACTAACCATCGAAACAATAACAGTCTTCAGAGTTTTTTTGGAAAAATCAGTTATCGGGTGCATATGCCCAAACACCACTAATATTTACAAAACTAATATTTTTAAGCATTTAAAACGACTTTTTCTTAATTTTTCTATTGAATAACATGTAGTGTAATAGCAGACATGCTTAGTTGATACATAGCCAGTTTAATTCCTTAATAGTTCTACTTGAATAATATCACCTAGATCAACTTTATTTTATTCATAGCCGCTCCCAGTGTAAAGCATATGGACTCCTAAAGAATTTTATCTCAACAGAAGCTTTCTACGAGATTTTTTTGTTACATAGTTTTTCAAAATCTCTTTTTCAAAACGATTATGGATAGAAACTTTAATAATAGAACATGACAGGAGTAAGTTAATCGCTTTTTCTGAAGGAATTTAAGTCAACACAGACATCTATCTTTACAAAAAATAGTCATGATTCGAGTAAAAAATAAGACTGTATTTACTGAGATTTGAACCCGTGAGCTCTGCAACCGAAACCAACAGCGTTGACACTCGACCACGAACCCGACGATGATATTTGTCATACTGAAAGTTAGTAAATGAAAAATATGAATACATAGAACTCAGAAGCTGCATTAAACGTTGATTGATACACGATGAAGGTGTTTTAATGACTTAAGAGTTCTTTATTAAAACTGGAATTAATTATATGTATGTTTATTCGGAGCATATATCTTTTGACAGTTCTGTACCAATGAAAGAAAATTTTAAATGAATAAAATATTCAATGTTTTAAATCATTTACGTCTTAAAACCCCATCGCTTAAAATGTTTATATAATATGTTATTCCATCACCAGACTGTTAATAAACACCGTAAAAGTAATTGTTTGGCAAAAATAAAAAACAATATATGTATATAAACATCAATTATATTTTTTCCATCTGGAAGCTTGTTACTTAAAGAGTGCACTATTATTTTTGAAGAACATAAATAGTCACAAGTTTCTGAGCTGATTTTTTTATTTCATATTAAATTAACTAAATATATCAGGACTTAAACTTGGTTTAAAAAATGAATACTTGAGTAATACACCCTGCTATCATTTTTAATTCAATCAATATCCTGATATTAATATTATTCACATAATTAGATACTAGATAAATAAAGATCAACAGTTATTATTTATGTGTAAAAAATATATATATTGAAAAAATATATTTAAGAAGTTCAGCGCTCGTGTGATGTAGATTTTGAAACAAGCATCAAGCGTAATCAAGCTTTAGCCTTTATATTTTTCATTAAATTTATTTGCTTTGACTAAGTTCTCAATTTTATTATTTTGCAAAAAATCATCATACAAATGTTTTGACAATTTATGAAGAAATGAATTTCCATTTCAAATAAAGATATTACTTATTACAACTTTTTGTTTTTCATATAATTTGACACCGTAACCAGATTAATAATACATCAAAATCACAAGAACCCTTGTATTATATTCATCAGATCTCGTGAAAAATCTTCATACTTGTGCATGAATACTTTAATTAATTGCATAAATAATGTAACTGGCCGTGATTTGATTCTTGATTCGCTTGTTTTTGTCACGTGAATATATAATATCACTACCTAAGTACAGAAATACTCTTAATTACTTAGTATAAATTTACTATGCTAGACGTCATTGAAGCTTTCCCATGGTAAACAAAGTATTTTACCATCGCACTTAGTAGCTAGTCTCGATCACTCAATAAAAGCTTTCTTGACAGGATTTTTAACGCGTAAAATAAACACTGATTTTTTTCTACGGATTTATTATTTTTGTCGTTATTCGTCTTCAAGACCTTTAATGAAGGTATCTTTAGTGAAAAAGTGTAGGCGGATTTGCTCGCTTTCTACTAGGCTTCTTTGCCTTACAGATACTAATGAATAATCTTCCAAGAAAAGACCAAACGTTTTTATCGTTTGTCACTAATTAGCGTGGATCTTAATTTATGTTACAGTACTTTTGTAAGGACTTTGATTTTAAAATTAACAAGATTAACGAGAAAAAAATAAAACGTGCCGCCAAATTAAACATTTCATTATAAAAAGGTTATCCTGAGGCAACGGAAGGTTTTTAGCAAACGCTTTTCATCAAAACTCTCTATACACATAAAATTATTGGTGCTGCTATTAAAATTATTTTGGCATAAGAATATTATTATTAGAAATAATATTTTGCTATTTGATCAAATCTGTTCTAACCGCTCATATGCCGTAAGCATCAGCAATGTTAATTCTGACCAAGCTTCGTTTTGAACTTTTTGGGTTTATTCGTTTACTAGTTCTTATCAACAAAATTAATTATCACAACTGGGTTGACAAGGTAGGAAAACAATTAAAACCAATATCCATAGGAAATGTGGGTATCAATTGATCAATTGTTAATTCATCAAGTCTTTATTAATTCAACCGTAGATTTTTTATTATTCTAATATTTGAAACTAATTACATAGTCACTTTTAAGGTGTAAGCTGTTACTTATTGGTGGAAAGGCATAACTCAAATAAATAAAACGCAATAAAAGAACTATGTCCATATATATTACGAAAAAGATCGGTTTCACTTCTCACGAAAATAGTCAACTGTCAACTGATGATAAAAATCTGTTGAAAACGAGCGCGATGTGCGAAACTGGTTCTGATCTTTATCAGAATATATGTGAAGCAGTATTTTATAATTTTCCTTGTATATTTATATTTCACATTATTTATAGATATTTATTTAATTATTAGCATGGAAATTCGATCAAAAATATCATGTGAAATTAGTAATAACAATAATTACAAATTGAAAATATATCCTAAATATTATTGAAATCAATATTGTTTGTTCATTGAAGACTACAATCAATCAATTTATTGGAGTCTTATAAATACTAACCAATTTACTCTTACCTTTTAAACGATTACAATATGATAGAATCAAAGGAGGAAAGAATATTACAATGCATATACTAATAAAAGTTTCTAAATAAAAATACATCAATCTTTACTGATAAACCGCTGTTTTTTACACACTAACGTTGATACAAAAAATCTTTAAAGGAAGCTTCATCATCGTAGCGGACGGAGGCTTATAGTAAAAAGTAAAATATACAAAATTCCAAATTTCTAAAGGAGGCTATTTTATTCATAGTTCTTTTTAGGGTATATTTATTTTCATTGAGTGAAATACCTTATATTGAAAAAACCTATCGCATACACGTACGTCGTTCACTTTTGAAGGTCTTTTTGGGCTTTACTTGAAAACATCAAAGTATAACATCGTCCAATATCAAAAATGCTGACGCATTCTATTTTATGGGGCTTTTTCTACTTTAAAGAGATACCTTCGAAAGAAAACCTGCTTATAAAGTAAAGACCCTTATAATCCCAACAGACAATAAATTTACCCCGTCCCGAGTTTTCTATCTGTTCAAATACCGATTATCCGATAACTTGCCTTATCTACTTATTGGCTTTTACAGTCAAATAATTTTAAGCACTCGCAGAAAGCTTCGGTTGATTGTTTAAATGAAATGCTAATCCACATTTTTTCTCACGTATCCAGTCATGATTTTGAAAACTCTTGTCCTATTTCTATACATTCGCGGGCAGATGTTCAGTTTCTCAAATCATTAGTAGTGGGAAAGAAATAAGCTGTATTGGATTACAAGTTTGTAGGCCATAAAATCTTTGGTAAGCATTTTTATGAATTTCGGCTAATTAAAATCATTGCTTTATTATTCAAGCCGAGTATTTTGAACATTTTAATATTGATATTTGTTTGTTACCAGTACTGAGAGCAGTCCATTTGCATGTGGCTAAGTACGATTTTTTTTATTTTACCTCAAAACTTTTTTACGAAAATGTAGATGAGCTGCTAATTTTACAAATATTTTCTTTTATAATACAATATAAAATGAACGATTTGTATTGAAACATTAATAAAAAGATTCAAACAAAATATGACTCTAGCAACATTAGCTGCACTTCTTTTCTACTAACTACTTCATTAAAGTAAGAGTTAAAACAACTTTTTCTCAAACAACATACATCCTACGAGGCTTATATATTAACATATTTATATTTTATTGTTGTTTGTAAGGATTTTCAACTTTTTATACTGTCATTGATTGTTCAATCGATGTATGTAATTATATCCAAAAGGCTTTAATGTATGTAATGCTTTTATCTTATCTCTCCTCCCAATTCTTGTCTGATCCTGACACCCTTCTAGAAAGATAAAGCCATTTACATGTTTGTGCTAAACATCTTTTCGTTTTAGCAGAAACCATTCAACCATTCAATTGTTTAAATGAATTTGTATTCTTATCAGAAAAAAAGATTAGCCATCTAATTGTGATACAAATTTTGACTATCATACATATAAGATTTTTTTATCAGTACCATTACTAAGGAATTTATGATTGTGCAATTCAGCTCCTTGAATTCTCTACAGAACATCTCAAACAAGAGACACATAAACAAATAATGCTAGTCGACATATTGCGGTACTTCGGCTCACTATAAGTTGGAATTGTTTTGATTGTTTCCATGAAATATGGTAGAAGCAAATGAGTCAAGTGCAGATTAGAGCTCGCTGCAGATATTCGGCTTACACCAGAAACCGTTTTGTTTTAAACGAGTACTTTATGAATACATACACACCAACATTTGCTGCCACTTTCAGTGCATTATTAAATAATTCCTTTGTACAATTTCTTAGCAAACAGATTCACTTAAAAGAGCATCCATGAATGTGTGTGTATTTTATATGAATATACTTTTTGATAACTTTAAATCAAACTTAAGAAGTTAATGCTTGAATTGGATGTATGTATTTAATATTTCAAATTGAACAATATCATTATCCTAACAACCTGGTTATATACTGATAAAAACTTAATGGTACCTAATGCATCGGTATTAATGGTTATAAATGATATCAACAGTATGTGCTTGATGAAATTTCAAGATAAACTTTTTTGAGATTATCTATCTTGTTTAAAATTAAAAAAAGATGGGCCCTGTTTATTAAAAAAAAAACTTATTTGATGGCAGTGTAATACTTCGATAATCCGTTTTAAAAGACTAGTTTTAGTTTATAAAACTGTCCAAAATTAGCCAATTTCACATTAAAAAAAGATACGTAAACGTGTGCCAATCGTATTTTCTAACTAATAATTGATACTTACAATATGTAAATACCTGTTACAATATATAAATATAGTTCTGACGAGGGAGTAAGCCGAAATAGCTACATATCAACAAATATATAAAATAATTTCTGTAGAATAAAAATACATTGTTATTTTTTTTACCAAGGTAGGGTGATCTTGGGCCAATGTTAATCGTTGATTTTGTGCACAACTGATTTAAATACCCATTGAAAGCCAAAACATATGAAACAACAAAAATTTGAAATTAAGATAGATATTATATATTAAACATCTTGCATAATTTCTGTAGAATAAAAATACATTGTTATTTTTTTTACCGTAGTATAATGGTGTTCTACCAAGTAAATGCCTACTCAATCAATATTTAAATACCCATTGGAAATAAACATATGAAACAACAAAAATTTGAAATTAAGATAGATATAAAATATTAAATATCTTGCATATCGAAGTATTTTCTTAGCAGGAAAATTTTAATAAAAAAAAATTTTCCATAAAGTTTTAAAAAACGTTTTCCTAAAGTTTTAAAAAAACTTCTCTTTCTCCTTACACCCCGGGCTGAATCTTGGTTTCACCGAGAGCTTTTTGGCCTCGTCATTTGACTTTCCAGGCTGTCCTTTATCTTCATTTAACCCACCCAACAAACGCATTCTAGACCTGAAAATTGATTTACTACCGTCTGGCATGTTTTCCATACGGTACTTTGGAGGGCGGTAATTGTCCATTCGTGCAAGGTGGTCTACCCATTGGAGTCTTCATTGTTTGATGAATGTATAGTTTGGTATTTTTGTAATTGACTGCTGAAAATAAGTTACCTCAGTGAATGAATACAAAAATGATTTATAGTTATCTTTTTTATATTTTTTTTTATCTTTAAAGATCATTTGTTTTTTTCTTCTAACGACATCTCTAAGAAATTCATACTTAAGTGAATAAAATACTCTCTTATAATTTGATATCAGCAATAAATGCCATTACCATAGTTTATCATTTATTTAAGAGGAGGCCTTTATTAAGCAGATATGTATTGTATATTTCAGGCATAACCCGGGCGACAAAGCTCATGGAAAAGTACAAAATTCAAACGGTTCATATTTGATATTGGAATTCCAACAAACATCTTCAGTCGAATTCCTTAATTAAATAAAAAATTACTGACACATAATTACCGATAGTCAATATTAAGGCATATCCAAGTAGTATGAATTCAGTATATCAAATTACTAGCTTTCTTCATAAGCATTTAAAAAATTCAAGAATAAGCATTTTGTTTACCCCACGAACTCTCAAGCTTTTTTTGGTAAAATGGTAAAAATTATCAAAAGTATTATTTTAATTACCTATAAATAATGTTGGTCTGACAACATTTTTTTTAGTTTTTCACGTTGTTAAAACAATGATACTTATTTTTTATTATATTTATTGATTATCAGAGTACGTATTGTTTTTAATTGAATACCAAAAATATTTTAATCTTACGTTTTAAATACCGAGATTTCGGTACAGGAAAATAGGTGGGATTCTGGATACATGTATTACTGTTCTATATTAGAAATAGTTAAGTGTATTTGATTTCTATTTTGATTCCGTATAACTGATCAGCTTAACACAATATCCGTCGATTCATCGGAAATACCCCATTCCAAATACATACACAAATTATGCTTCAATCCACAGTGATTTGATTGACCAAAATCGTGTTTCAAGGACTAGTAGACGGCTTTGATTGTGTTCTGAAGGAAATAATATGATTATTGGCTTATGTTACTGTAAAATCGCAATCGTACCAGGAGTATTTGAAGACTATTCAAAGTGTCTCATATTTAATCCAGACTATTATTTAATCCACAAACAATTTCGATCTATATCTTATCTCATTTCAGATATTCGCCGTAATCTGACATTTAATGTTATTAATCAATTTAAAAAATTATAAACGTATCTATGTATTATCAGAGTATTTTTGAGAGAAAAATGGATACATTAAATATTTTATGAATATCAGATTCTTACGTCTTGATAAGAAATTACTATTTTTATGTAGCTTTTTTTTACTATAAATATAAATACTATATGATAAAAAAAAAATAAAAAAAATGATAAATCATTGAATTAACTTAACAATTCTGTATTATTCACTTGAATTTCAACAATGACAATTCTAGATAAAAAGACAATATTTTTATGAAAATTTAGCAAATACTTCTGTAACTTATTTCATTGTACCTTCAAAACGTGTATAATTTTCACACAAGGATAAGGGCTTGATTTATTTTAGTTTTATCTTGTGCTGAATACTTGAAGAAAACGGAATATTTCGAATAAGAAATTTTGTATGACATAGGTATACTAGGATATCAAGCGAGCATAATTTTACAAAATCATGACATTTATTACTTTTAGGTAGAGTTGAATCTGAAGATACTTTCATAAAGCAGGTTAATCTCATAGTTGTCAAAGCAACAAAAACTGTTATGTTTTATTATACATTAAATCTTACGTATTATTATATTTATATATAATTGTCCGGTCCGTGGCGCAGTGGCAACGGCTTTGATTTGCGTGCCGGACCGCCTGGGTACGAGCGGATTTTTTCAGTCGATAAATCTGTTCAAAGGCATGGATGTGTGTGTTGTTGAAAATCCCTTCCCACCTTTCCGATTCCAAAGAGCGACGCATAGTAACAGCGATTAGCTAATCACTAGTCCTCGTATCCTTTCCATCCCTACTCTCTTCGAAAAAGAGAGGTTGAGCAACTGAGTAACAAGCAGTTCTCGTAGAAAAAACATATGTTGAGATAAACTCCGTGAGGAGTCCATATGCTCCAAGTAAGGGAGCGGACATGGTAAAAAATATATTTATATATATATAATCTGTTCAATAAAAATGAATTTCTTATGGATTATATTATACCTACACTGTTTGAATAAAAATCATTCTTTATAGTATGCATTGCATATTATGAAATAATTCTATTCAATAAAATGATTTGTATACGATGTTTGCTCTAACTTGGTTATAAAACCCGATATCTTAGATCAAATATAATTCTCATATGAAAATAGCAACGTATAGAGAATCATTCTTCGCCACACAACTCGTTATATTGATTCGGTGAGTTGGTAATGGGTGAAAAAATCGTCTCATACTTGAACTGTGTTATAAATGTTTTATTTGAAAACTTGTCAAAAACCAAATTTTATTTAGGAAGCGGTCCATTCTTTAAATTTAAATAAATCAATTATTTTGATTAAAAATTACAAATTACTTTCTGGGAAATTATGGATATATATGGTCACGGGACAGAATTTTTGTAAAGATTTATGAAAAATACGCACATAAAATGAAATGAATGTAAGGCTTACGACTTTTTTTGAAATGTTTCGTCTTTAATTTTTAAATTTATTATAATAGAAGATCCTAAAGAATACTTAGCAATAAGTATGAAATCGAGTTGTTTTAATTTACAGGGGCAAAAATACAACCACAAACTACACAAATAATAATATTATACAGATAGAGACAGTCACATTATTATTTGCTTAAAATAAAAAGAATAATTTTACTATAGGCTAATATTAAAAAACAAATTCTTCATTCAGAACTCATACAATAATCAGTAATATTCTTCAGATTAATTCATTTTGATTCCACATTTTATAATAATCCACAAGAACTCAAAACATAAAATTATAAGCCAGTATCTATAAATTTTTTGAGCTTAGTTCGAGAGGATTGGGATTCTGTCCCGTGACCATATATCCATAATTTACATACTTCCTCAATGTTAATTTATTTTTTGGCAGTGGATAATATTAAAATGTGTACTTACATATTAAAGTCATGTTTTCATAATAAAAGTGAAATATTATTATTACATATTTCACAATTATTTTTCTATATTATTGAATGTTTGGATGAAAGTTCAATCACTCGTTAGAACGAAAGAACTAATAAGTGTGTGGCTAAGCACATTAGGTAACATTTGTTTGTTTACTTGGAAAGCCGTAAAAAAATCTCGCCAAACTTTCTAACCAAATCTCTTTTTTCATCCGCGTTAATAGATAAATGTCAGGGAGAGATATTCATCACCCATCCAATCAACCATTAAAGTCTCCAGACCATGCTAAAGACATTCATTAATGTCATTTCACCCAAAGTGTGTAAACATTCTTTTCGAGGGCTTATTCCCGGTACGCTTCGATATAAAAAAGGTTTTCCGCTAACTAAACATATTAGGATGGATTATCCAAGAAAAAGCTCTCTACAAACTGCTATATACACCAAAGTTTAGAAACGAAACATGTGGAGGTAATTAAATAGCTATATCATTCGTAAATACCTCCCTACTTAATTCTTACCTTTTTCATTATTAGCCATACATTCTAGTGAACCCAACATACGTACATTTAAAGGACCATTACCTTGTGGAGTCAGTCTTTATTGTAAAATCTAATTACTCCTGTACATATAACTTTTCGACTGTAAATAAAACAATATACATTCTTTTTGGTTATTCGTTCACTTCTAAAACCAAGTAATTTTTTGACGACCAAAGACAATAAATAAAAATCAATAACTACCACTTAATATTAAGAAAATACATTTACGTGGTTTTTCCAGCTTTCATTTGCTGATGGTTCGACATTAAAAGCGTTCATTCACCATATTGAAATTCCACGAAAACCATAATGCAGTAAGCACTTCGTAGTCATTTTATATTTGGAATTCACCTGGGTGCTATATACTGGTATATAGCAGTACCTACATTGGATATCAGATCGAAATAGGTAGTTGTTAGATGTTTTCTTCTTCGTATTCAATGCTGATAATTAAATTATTTAAAATATCGTTGTATTCATAGTTGAATATACAATCAACACAGCCCATACAAACAAGCTTTACTAATTATTAAAACGCCAAACAATATATATACTTCACATATTTTTTTTTTCCAAAAAAGAACATCATAGAAATATGTTCCCTCAATATGCGAGTTTGGGCAGTTAATAATTTGCAGAGAAATACGCAAAGCAGTAAAAAATAATCAAATATGTATAAGTAGCATCATTCCATAACCAAAAGAAATTTGTAAGCAATTTCACCAAATTGTGCTTGTTCTCGTTTAAATTAGATCAATTTTATAAGTTCTATGCTTTTTTTAAATTCTAAGTGCAATACATTGCATTAATATGTGTACTTAATAATAAAATCATAATTTACAAACGAAGCCATGTGTTTTGCGCTGACCATTAAGATTATTAGAGTATTGTAAAGAAAAGTCTTAAGATTTCATATATTATTAAAGTGTCTCATGTTTTTCTTTACGCATTTCCGTACTTAATGTAGAGCATATGGACATTTAAAGAATTTTATATTGTATAGAAATCGTTTGAACTGGTGATTAAGTAATTGCTCTTGCTACATTCTGTTTTTCGGATCGAATGAAAGGCAGGGAATTTTCGGCCTAACAGAAATCGATCAGAAAAGTTTATCAGTTATTTGGTCGTTAGGTTCGTTTGCGGAGCTGAATCTAAGTACGAATAATTTCAAAAATTGATTTTTCATTATATTTATTTATTTTTGTGTATCTTTTACGATCACAAAACATCAAATGCTTGGTATAAGTGCTTAATGCAATCAATCACACATGTATATTTCACTATTTATTGCACGCTTTGTATCGTTCGATACCAAATTAAAATGAAACAATCGAAAACTCCGTGGCTACCTTGCATGTGTCTGAAATAAAGTGTAACGCTGTTGGCCAGTATTTAATATTTTTCCTGAGTGAATTTTTCTACTGCTAAGCATTCAAGTGACATTTATAATACCAGCATAAAGCTTTATAAGCCTCAGTCCACCCTGGCTTTGTACAGTGTTATGTTAATCTAGTGTTGATACTAACATTGTTTTCCTTAATGTTATATGCAAAACATTTCTAATAGTGAGTTTATAAATGTTTTTGAATTTGAAAAATTAAATTAAGGCATTAAAACGTCGGTTTCAAAAGATCTGTTTATAATATTTAAGGCATTAAAAGACTACCAGTAATTGTGGTTCTTTAAAAATAGTTTTTTTGTGTATTTTAAAACAATACCATTATTTATCGTTTAAACTGTACAGTCAGAAATGAAAGACTATCTTATTGTTACAAGAAATAAAAATATTTAATTGTCTTGCTGTAGAATGGCTTACATCGATGGTTCGATTATAAGGCGAATTCCAGTACGGTATTTTTTAAGCTGGGGACGTTCCCAATGTGAATCATATTGAACATAATCTGTTTTTCTACCATAACTGCTTTTAATTCAGTTTCAGGGATTGAAAGGATAGAATGACTAATACAGGACTAGTGGATAGCCAGTCATCGCTCTCAACACATCCTTCTTTTGGGATAGACCATTTAATATTGGAAGGATTTTTAAAGCACAAACACGCATTCCTTCAAACGGGATCGATAAATAAAATTATTGAAAATTTTAAATTAAAATTCAAACGTATATCCGCTTAGTTTTTTTTCAGATATTAATGTCTGCTCAAATATTATATAGATTGTTCATTTTAATTAAGCAATATAAATCGAAATATTAAGTGAATTCTTTTCAGGCTATTTATTTCAATGAAATATTTTTTTAATTTAGTGCTTGTTTGTCGCAATAAAAATTATTAACAATATTTTCAAATGATATTTACGATGTACTAAGCTTGTGTAATATTAAATTATTTATATAAAATATTTTTCGATCTCTAAGTCAAGTATTCTGCTTCAGAATTCCAATACTTTGTCCTACTCAGTTTCCCGGTCAAGACTATTTGAAAAATTTTGAAATATAATTTTACTAAATTTTATGAATTTTAGTAATGTTTTCGGATCTTTTAATCGAGCAGAAAGATAACCATGATCTAAGTATTACTTATTTCTTAACCGTATTTAACTAACCGTAACTTACCTTGTAAGCTTGAGAGCCGAAAAAGTTAAATAAAAGTTTTTTTAATAACTTGATATATCTTGAACTTGATGAACGCATAAATTTTATTGGGATAGTCATAAAACAATGTGTCGAAATTCGCTGGCCACTTAGGGTTTGAATGGCCAACGAATTACATTTGTAACGGTTGAATAGAACAATAACTTAGCATTTAAATCGATGATAGTTATTTGACAATGCGCAGTTGATCATTACAAATGGATTAGACATAAATCTAACTCAGCGGATACTTAGCAATACCACAAAGCTACTGATGCCAATTTAGACGATAACCATAAACCCTTCAAATTGTGTAATCCTAGTGTTCAACACTGCTGAGTTCGTATTATCAAACAACTGATATGCACATGTGGTAAATATATTTATATGTTTAAATATTATCATAGAAACGATTCACGTAAATTTGTTCGCATCCTTTAATTTAATCATTATCAACGAGAATTATATTTGAAACAAAAAGCGTCATTCTGAACAATAATGTTATAGCCAAAACTTTTGAATGTGTACTGTCAGATACGTATATCCACGAACAATAACATTAAATAGTTAGGTAAAAACATTGTTTATTTATTGTGAGAATCCGGTTTTAAAAAAATAAAAGATGATATAACTAAAAATTTCGACTTAGCGTGCTTGATAGAATTTCAATATCAAATTTGAATCGTTTAAATTTTGTACTTTTCCATAAGTTTAACTTATTGCATGTTTCACCTTTCAAATATATTCTATATATAACTAATCCATATTTTAAACTTATAGAAAAGTACAAAATTCTAAATTTGGAAGAAGATATAATCTTTAATTAGAAATCTTTAAAAATATGTGTTATGCTATTCAATAAATAAAGTAATCAATAATAATAATATAAATCCCGAAAAATGCAATGAATGCAATCAATAATAATATAAAGCACGAATAGCCGTTAATTTTTTTCAATTATATTTATACTATGATATTATGATTAGTATTTTATAAATCTTATATATAAAACCGAAACGGCGTATGTATGTCTGTGGGTTTGTAATTCTCTTTTGCATTGTTGGTCATTAAGTTGCCATAAAAACGAATATGAAAGAAAATATGTTTGAATTTTTATCGGCGAAGACATTTAGTCAAAATGTAATAAATTAGTCTTCTACTGAACTTTTCCCGGCTTTTATTATTAATAATAATGTTTATTATTTACGTAAAGGTATTATTTGACATTTCTTTGACAGCAAATTAGATTTTTTTCTTGAATTTGGACATTTTAATGGGCGAAAATGGGGCTGTCATCAAATTAAATAAAGTTTGTGATTTTATTTTAACTCTATTTTGGATGTTAGATTTTGTGATATAATGATGTTGAATGACATAACATTTAATAATTATTGGTCGCTTAGTCCGAGCGACGCCGGGTAGCCATACTAGTATATATATAGATCGAAAAATAAAAGTAAGCCCTTATAATTATATTCATGGCTGTTTGTAATTTGCAATTTACACAATAACTGTTATGATCAAACCTGTACCCTAAACATCAAAAATTAATTGCTTGGATGAAAAGAGATTTTAATGGAACATAAAAATCAAGCACTTGTTAAAAAGCACCTATTATTATTATGTTCTCAATTTGAAACAACTCGCGCTAGAAAAATACGTATTTTTACGACCAATAACCAAAACACATTATCCTTGATTATTTTCAGTCCTTAAATAAAGTATGTTCGGTTGCGTTAGCTTTCAATATTTGTTTATAAAGCTTTCAAAAGATATGAAATCAATTCTAACATCGATATGTAAATAGTGACGTCATGAAAATTGGATGTATTCGTATGTTTTCTTCAAGTTTTAGATTTTATTTCTTTGCGCTGCATTTAAAATTAACCATTAATCATAAAATTTTAAACCTATAATGTATGCCAAAATAGACTAGTTACTTCTAGTTTTTTTTTATGAAAAAAAAGAAACGTAAAGCAATTTCAAAACTACTTACCACTAATAAAATTATACTTTATCATGCACGTCTTTTTTCTATTACATATGTGTAGCAGGCTGTTTATAAGTAGGTATTATTCTCCGATGTCAAACATAATACCTAACATGTATGTAAAAATAACGATTATTTTGAAACACCATTACACCAACGATTAATGTTTTCAAAATTAACAGGCTCACTAAAGTATGTTAGCATGAGAGGTTTGTTACTAATTACACGCTCAGAATTTTTCAAAGAATAATGTTTACTAACATAATTTTTCGGCAAACATTATTCTGCAGATTTTTCTTTGTGTGTAATCTAGCCTTAATTATTGGGTGAAATTCTTTATCACTAGGCGACGCTAAAAAAATAATATTCATAAAAGGTTGACTAAAAGTTTTGCAGCTCCTACGATCAGATTATAACGTTAGTTTTTAAACGCTGACTTTGATAAAATCATAGACTGTTTTCATACATAATTTTTATCGTACAATTTTATAAGAGTTTATATTTTTATATAAAAATTATTCATGCGTTGTCTTTATCAAAATATTATATTTACAACCTTTCGATGTTGTTAAAAAATATAATTTGATATAATTATATGTCGCTAAGGTATAAATTAATATTTCTTTTTGTTCTCTTTGTTACAGATCCTATGAGTTGAACAAGTTGGAAAAGCCTGGGAATGTTTCCGGGCGTGTTGGTGACATGGCTTCTTTTGTACCTGACACTGGCGCTCGGCCAAAGCTCGGGAGACCTTCGTTTCTCACACGCCGTGTACAATGTCAGCGTACCGGAAAACAGCGTGGGGAAAACATACGCCAAACAACCGCCGGGAGAAGACACGTTAGGCCTCCGGATACCCTTAGATAGCAACCTCGAAGTGAGATACCGAATTATCAACGGGGACAAAAACAAGTTTTTCAAGGCCGAAGAACGGCAAGTGGGTGACTTTTGTTTTTTATCTATAAGAACTAGAACAGGTAATACTGACTTTTTAAATCGTGAACGAAAAGACAAGTACACTCTTGAAGTTCGAGCTTCGGCCTCGAAGCGCGACGGAAAAAATAAAATCTTTCTCGAAGCTGACACGACTGTTATTGTAAAAATATCTGACACGAACGACTTGAATCCGTTATTTTACCCAACGGAATATTCGATAACAATTCCGGAAGATACGCCGCTTCACAAGAGCATAGTGAAAGTGTCCGCCGAGGATGCCGATCTCGGGTTCAACGGTGAAATATATTACAGTTTCCTGGAGGAAACGGATCAATTCGCAATACATCCCAGCTCGGGCGTAGTGACAATCACTCGACCTTTAGTCTTGACCGAACGCTCGTATCATGAGTTAGTAGTTTTGGGAAAAGACCGAGGAGCTTTATTTCACTCCAGTGTGTCGGCGCACGCGGCCAGGGCTCTATTAACGATAAGAGTGAAGCAAGTGAATTTATTCGGACCCGAAATTTATGTTCAACACCTTCCGGAAGTCGTGGAAAATTCTCACACTGAAATATATGCGGTCGTAAGAATAATTGACAAAGATGATGGCGTTCACGGTCAAATTCGAAGCTTAGACATTGTTGACGGGGACCCAGACGGCCATTTTAGAATACAACCGAGTGATCGGTCGGGTGAATATAATATTATCGTTCATTCTTTATTGGATCGAGAAAAAACTCCGCAAGGATACAATTTGACATTGAGAGCGATCGACCGTGGAATTCCTCCAAAACAGAGCTACAAGTCAGTTCCCGTACATTTAACTGACATTAATGATAATGCGCCCGTATTTCATAAAGAAATATACGAGGTCAATGTTCCGGAAACAGCCCCCGTGAACACTCCAGTAATACGGTTAAAAGTGACCGATGCTGACTTGGGAAAAAATGCACGAGTTGTTTTAGAGATTGTCGGTGGTAATGAAGGTGGCGAGTTTTATGTTAATCCTTTCACGGGAATGCTATATACCGCAGTTATACTAGACGCCGAGGCTAAGGTGTTCTATACGTTGACTGTGTCGGCCATCGATCAAGGTAATACGGGCATGCGAAAACAGTCATCTGCAAAAGTAAAAATAAACGTAATTGATACAAACGATAATGACCCTCTGTTTGAAAAAACGGAAATAACGGTCTGGCTTGACGAAAATGAATCGGCGGGCACATCAGTCACTAAGGTGACCGCGCGAGACAGGGACTCGGGGGAGAACGCGTACATATCTTACAGTATTGCTAATTTAAATCCTGTACCCTTTGAAATTGATCACTTTTCCGGAATACTTAAAACAACGCACGTATTAGATTTTGAAAGTATGAGAAGAGAATATATAATAAGGGTTCGAGCGAGCGATTGGGGACTTCCCTACAGAAGACAAACTGAAATGCAGCTCACCATTAAAATTAGAGATGTAAACGATAATAGACCCCAATTTGAAAAGGTAGATTGTTCCGGTCATGTTTCAAGGTACTTACCTGTGGGCTCGGAGATTATCAAGCTCTCAGCTATAGATATGGATGCAGGAAGTATTATCAAATACAAAATTGTTTCAGGAAATGAAGACAATTGCTTTAACCTTGATTCAAATTCAGGTATTATGTCAGTAGGTTGTGATTTAAAAGACTTACGAAAAGACGAACGTGAAGTGAATGTTACTGCTTCCGACGGCATACACTTTTCAGACGTTGCAAGGGTAACTTTGTATTTGACTAGCACCAAAAAAACCATACTGTCTTCCGGGCGACTTGCAAACGAGGAGCCATTATTATTTCAATGCAAAGATACAGGCGTTGCTAGAAGACTAGCTGAAATTGTATCATCGGCAGAAAAGAATAACTTACAAGGCCACGATGTCAGCCCGGAAGAGTTTGCCATGATGCCTAGCAGATACGGTGAAAATGTTCATTCGCCTGAATTTTTCGATTTTCCTTTGGAAATAAAAGTCAACGAATCTGTTAACTTAGGTACTACCCTCACGCGACTGCGAGCAAAAGATAGAGATTTAGGTTACAATGGTAAACTGATATTTGGAATATCGGGAGGCGATCAAGACTCTGTGTTCAGGATAGATCCGGAAACTGGCGATCTTAAAGTGATCGGCTATCTAGATAGGGAGAGAGAAAATCAATACCTCATCAACATCAGTGTTTATGATTTGGGAAAGCCGCAGAAAGGCGTATCGAGAGTTTTGCCAATTACGGTGTTAGACATCAATGATAATCCACCGAAATTTGAAAAAACTTTAGGAAGCTATCGCGTAGCGGAAAATGCATTGAATGGAACTATTATTTGTAAACTGAACGCGACTGATGCAGATTCTGGTGAATTTTCAAAAATCAAGTATTCTTTAGTAACTGACACGATAGACTTTGCAATCGATCAATTGACGGGGATTTTATGCGTTTCAGGACCTTTAGACAGAGAAAAGGAAAGTGTTTATGAACTTAAAATACGAGCGAAAGATAACGGTGGTCTTTACACAGACGCTTTAGTTAGAATATCAATAGACGACATCAACGATAATCCCCCTAAATTTATTTTACAAACGTTCAACGTTAAAGTGAGAGAAGACGTTCCGCGCGGTGCTGTAGTTGCAATACTAAATGCAGTAGACCCCGATCTCGGCTCGGGGGGACAAATAAAATATTCAATTTTGGACCAAGGTGATTATGATGGCTATTTTAAGATCGATATAATCACTGGTACAGTGAGAACGGCAAAGCTACTTGACTTTGAAGAGAAGCAGGTTCATAATTTAATAGTGCGAGGCAGTGATCATGGTACTCCGTCTTTGTATTCGGAGACGAATCTTATGATTGAGATTGTTGACGTCAATGAGAACGTGCACACCCCGGTGTTTGATGATTTTGTGATTGAGGGTTCTGTACGTGAAAATCGGCCTATCGGTACTAAAGTGTTTTCTGTGAAAGCTAGCGACGCCGATCCTCCCGGAATGGACTCAAGAATTATTTACACTATCAGAGGCGGAGACGGCATGGGGTACTTCACCATTGACCATGAAGGTATTTATTTATATATCTTAACGCAATTTAAATCAATTTATCTGTGAAAAAGGAAAAACTTCAATGGTTTTATGCACTTGCAAACAAACAAGGTAAATAAAATAAATAATTTGATGGGATTGCCCCATCTCAAGCTTCGAGTCCAAAACTCGTTACTCGCAGGATACCAAAAAATGATATACGCTACGGATTATTAAATAGGTCTCATTGATCATATACGACTATTTTTCATCCACAATAAGAAGATGAGAACACATATAATTTATAATGTTGGTCGGTTTTTACTCTCTTCAAAACAGCAATATCTTAAATAAAAATCATCAAACTATATCAGTAAAGATTGTTGAATATAAACTCAATGTTACAATTAAATTTATTTTTTTAGTTCATTCATTAATATCAGGACCAGTATCACTCATCGCAAACATTTTTAACTAACTTTGCTATTTCCATCTGATATATTACCCTTAAACCGTATAAAGCTATCCATAAAAATATCTTATATCAATTAAGTATTTCGACTGAGGGTGCTTGATGGAATTTCAATATCAAATTAGAATTTTTTGAATTTTGTACTTTTCCATGAGTTTTGTCGCTAACGACCCGGGTTTCGCCTTTCGGCATCTTCAGGCATTCCAAGTGCACGGATGTACTTGAACTGACTGTCAGTTCAAGTACATCCGTGCACTTGGAATGCCTGAAGATGCCGAAAGGCGAAACCCGGGTCGTTAGCGACAAAACTCATGGAAAAGTACAAAATTCAAAAAATTCTAATCTTATATCAACATGCAGTAACATGTGTCTACCGTTGTTAAATCTACTTAAGAAGCTTTAAAATCACAGCTTAAATCAATAGTGTTTGTTTTATTCATTTCAATGGCACAATTCTCTATGGCCTCAATTTGTAAATAATGGAAATGAAAAAAAAATAACAATATATTATATAATATTGTGAATTTTAAAGGATCACGATTTTATGTATGCAAACTATGTGTGTGAAGATTGTTTCTTGCATTCTTTACTATTAGCTAAAATAAATTCATAGCATCCCCAGTGCTAGCAAATGAATACAATAAAACGAAAGTTTTCTGAGGCGAAATAAACAGAACGAGTCTGAATTATAACGCTGTTTCGTAAACAGCGTTTGCTCTGAAATAGGAATGAACTTTGTTACTGTAAAGTATTGCTTTAAAATGTTTTCGATTGTGCAGTATAACACAATTCCTATGAAAACATAATGAACTCTTTGTTTTATCAGTGGTTTCATTGGTATTAATAAGCTCTTCTTCTCCTTTTTTTGTTTTGCCATGTTTGTAGTTTACAATCATTTTGATACTATATGTGAGTTTTTACTGGGGACATATAAGTAATACTTGCTAAGAAATAGTTATTATTAGAAACAATTTTTATGTTTATTTTTCCATGTTTAAATTTTTGTTTTCTTAACTATTTTTAGATATTTTTAAGACACCATTTGGCACCGGGGAACGTGATATACGCGTCGATTCCCCAGTTATCCGTAACTGATGCGTTAATATACCTTTAGATTTCGAAAAAAATCTATGACATAAGTGGTTATAAGAAAGTAACTGACCAGCTGTTTTATTAAAATGCATATTTTATTTATAGATTGTATTTGGTCATAAAGATTAAGAATTGTAGTCAACAATTCATTCAAGCATTAAACATACTTATATTCACTATTCAAATAACCAACAACAAAAAAAAGCATACGGGTTTTCAATGAATCTTATCTATACAGAAATTTTTCACAAAGGTAATTACTAGGGCATGACTAGTTATAAGCTTGTCTCGCAGTCGTCATGTTCCGTTTTTACGATCATGTGGATTTTGCAAGGTACTTTAAGGAAAAACAGACATACATTTCTCCGAACAGATGAATAAAGCTGCTCAAACTGGGATTCGAACTTATGCGCTCCGCACCCGAAGTCAACAAAATTGACACACGACGACGGACCCGACAGATATTCACACCAATATTTTCATTTATTGTGATATAAATAAAGATACAATTTCGATTTTAAATAAGATGGATTCAACTTTCAACCAGTATATGTATGTAATACAGTACAACTTTAGAACAGGCTTTTTGGTTACTTATACACATTTTTTATCGTTTTAGGACATTTCTGTCAAAATACCCAGCCAAAGTGTTTGAGCCTTGTCCGTTAGCTATTCACCTTGTTACAGCAAGATGGCATTTGAGCGGAAGTAAAGCTAACGCTTGTGGCTCCCTCCAGTGGCTTAGAGCAAACCAGCTGAGCTTAGCACATACCTACATTCTAACATGGTTGAATGTGGCTGGAAAGCTTTCTGGAAAAGCTCTTTTATTTTAGAGTAAATCTTTAGAATTGTCGAAATACGGGGATAATATTTTAGCAAAAAGCGAGCTTGTATAAAATGCATGGAATATTTGTATTTTTCGATTGATATTAAAACAAATGTAAAATTAAACTCAATACGTATTTCTACATATTGTGCAACATATAGTTGAACATATTTTAGAAACATCATCAGACTTTTTATGGAGAAGTTTTTTAAGGTAATTTAAGTCTTGTAAGCGCTCATTAAATTCAATAATCTTATTGTGTCACTGAAGCGGTAGGAAGCGGCAGGACCTTTTGCTTCGATTACGGTGCTCACGGGCTCGAGCCTCAGAACGGACAGTTTCATAAATTTATTTTTCATTTTTTTCATATATTTTTTTCTTACACTTAATAAATATGATAAAAAAGGAAAGTATAATAATTTTATAACAAGCAGTTTTCATAGAAAAACCAATTTCAAGATATTCTCTTATAAGAATAATACATGCTTCAAGTTAAGAGAAAATATGATTTATTAAAAATACAACTGTTTCTCTTTCACGAACTTCCATGAACCTTAATTTAAAAGAAACAGTTTTAAAAATAAGCGGGGAACATAGAAATAAGGATCTTTTCATTATGATGTGTTCGTTTTCAATTAAAATAAATAAGTACGGAAATAATTTATGTAGAACTAAAATACATTGTTATTTTTCTTTCCGTATTATAATGGAGTTCTACCAAGTAAATGCCTACTCAATCAATAAAATAAATAAGTATGAAAAATAAGCACATTCTGAACCGTTATCTGAAAACAAATTATGATTATAAAAGCACGTTTCAATCGGTGATTTTTAAAACCTGGAAACATTAGATTATACGTAGGGAAATAAAATTAGGTGTGTGAAGAATATATAAAGCTTCACTTCAGGTAGTGATTTGCTTCAATGTTTGATTAGATAATAACGTAATTACATGGAAAAAACGCCCTAAATGGCATTTCAATGCTTTACTAAGTTATCCACTATTTATATTACGGTAGGAAAATAACAATGTATTTTAGTTCTACAGTGAAATCCCGATTCTACGTTTTTCAAGGGACCATATAAAACAAACGTTAAATGCGGGAAACGATGAATGCGGGAAAGTTTTATATATGAACTAAATGCCGGGACTATAGAAAATGAACGCACCACGCGGGAAAACGTATAATGCGAGAACGTAAAATCGGGGTTCCACTGTACATACATAAATATAGGTATAAACTAAAATTCATTGTTATTTTCCTACCGTATTATAATGGAGTTCTACCAAGTAAATGCCTACTCAATCAACACTATTTATATTTTAATTAGTTTTTTAAGAATCTTCGTTTCAGAGAGTACATTATTAAAAAATTACCTCAGTGAAATAATCCTTAGTGAATTTCTTGAAACTTTAGTAAATTTACAGCTTTATGAATTAAAAGTTACTAATTGAAGCCAGTTAATTGAAATAACTAAAGATTAAGAATATAATCTGCTTACATTTCCAGAATATTTACGCAAACCAATGTTTCAGCCTTTAATAAAAAAGTAAATATGGCTGAGCAGAGCAGAGCAATAATTGGTGTGCTTTTTTCTTCAATAACATATTATGATGATTATAATTTTATTCTTTAATCTAGCGCAAAGAATGGGAGACGTGACATTAATAATTAATTACTAATCCCAGATAGTTCCGCATTTCAATAATTTAAATCGTTATTACCAAGACATATTTTGCATGTCAGATAACCGCTGGATAAATTTGCTAATCCAGTAGTCTAAGAAACAAAAAAATTATCATGGTTACAGGTTGTCAATAGTGGAATCACCCAAACATTATTTCACGAAATAATGCTTAAATTCTCAGAACGATGTGATAAGAAATTACGCAAAATTTGGTATCTTGAATTTTTAGCCGTCTCGTTCATTGGTATTTGGAACTTTGTAACCCCGTGCAGTTAATTCAGACACTAGAGGAACATTGAAAGATTCTGAATTTAAGCTGGGAAGAATCAATTTGTCATATAAAAGTTATATTGTAAAGTAATATTGTTAAAAAAACACCCTTGGCTTTAAGTTTAAAAGATTAAAGTACCAAAATACCTAACCCATTGTGTTGATTTGAATTATATTGAAACATAATTCACTGCTGTTTCTAATGGCCATTCAAATTATCAAATAAATGCTAGCAATAAACTCCGCTCCAGTTAACCAACACATGTGCATAATTTTAACAAATTTATTTCTCCCTTGGCATTGTTAGGTACGTAATAAAAGGTATACCACACGTGTAAGCACTATTGCAAAAAAACCGTGACATTTTTTGACAAAAGTATACAATAAATCCCGCTGGAATGCAAACTTTTTGGAAATATTTCATTCTAGGTTGACGAAAGAGTTAAATGAAAACCCTGGCAAATGTTCACCGCGTAAATCAAACTTCACTTGTGGGTTTTCGGTAAAATATAATACAAACATTTAGCTTTTGTTTCGGCTATGTGGTTTCTTAGCTGGTGAACATAATTTTCTTCATTTTAAACGAATTTTTATATTCCATCAGTGCAAAAGGCACATCATTCACTGTATTTGTATATTGCAAGTAATATCTTTATTTTAATGTTGACTTTAAAATTTTATTATCTTTTGATACTTACACCTGGTGATATATTATGTTACATTTCTATTTATAAAACGCTGTTCTGGATGCCAAGTGATAACTTTTTAATGCACCATTGCCAATAAACTACATATCTAAATTCTCGAACGGACATTTCAAAAAACTTTATCCAATAAATCCAATGATTTCTTTCAACCGAAAATTCAGATTCTTTACGGCTTTTGTAAAGCAAATCCAGATTTTCTTGAACGCTTTATACAACTCTGCTTTTCATGTATTTTTCTATTAATACTTTTGCCACCTATCAATATGCAATCAGTCCTACTTTCAATATATTAACGCTTCCGGAAAATATTGTGGGATTGAAAAAAGCATAAAATTAATATTTTTATTTATCTTTCATTGTGCTAAATAATATAAATTTAATGATAAAAGCAATACGTCGTAATAGTTTTGATAAAAATGTGATTAACAAGTGGTGGTTTGATATAGACTGGAAAATAAAGTTGTAAAAAACGATAGCACCACTACCAACTGAAGAAGCTCAGAAAAAAAAAGAAAAAATATAGTTATCAAATACCTGCAACATTTCAGAGAACTTGATGAGCCATAATGACTCTCTATGACCAATAATAATATAATATTTTGTAAAGATAACTTTAAATAAACTGTATCAGTAGGGAATATGATTTTATTCTGTGTTTTTTAATAAAAATAAATGACAATCAATTTTAAAAGCTTTCGTTTCCATCATAAACATTTTTCATTCACTTATTTATTTATATAATCGCAATTACAAAAAATATTCTTAATGCCTTCGAATATAACTTTTATTTGTTTCGCTCGAATATGCGTTATGTAAGTCACAATACCAGTTGCGTGTGAGTTTCTCAGAAACGTCGAAAGCAGTACCTGATACTTTTTGTCTTACATGTACAAAAATATACCCGTATAAAATTCCTTAGCACTTATACGTGTACATTATCAAGAATAATATGTATTTTACCCATAAAAAATCAAAAATTCAAGAATAAATAACTTTGAGGTTATCTATTACCTTAAAATTTCGATTTTAAAACACATTAACTTTCAAGGTTATCGTACATATTTTATCTCCAAAAAGGTATAAAATTTACAGCACAATGTATACACAAGTAAATCAGAAATGATTGATCAGTACATAATAAAGACAGAATGTCGTTTTTTAGAGAAGGCCCGATTAAAAAAGTTTGTGACACTGATAAATAACATCATTACCCCACACCAAAGATTTTTAATATACATATTATATAAACTCGCAAGGTATTTCTTAAGTTTTTGTTTTTTTTCACAAACCAGTATTATTTTTAGATAATGATTAACTGAGATAATACTAAATTTATTTTTCAGAGATATTAAGCAACTTCCTTTATCTAAAGCCTTATGGAAATTGAAACAAGGGCATGCGATTACTGATGAATCAGATTTTTTTTTTATAATATAGTCTTGACACTCTCGAGTCTTGACTAGTTGTTTATATTTACAAAAATATTACTCATTTATTTACTATTTTTGTATCCAACGTAATAGCAAGGTTAGTGTGTGCTGATATGTTAATTAAACTGTAACACTGTTTTAAGCAATTATAATTTTAAAGTGCATTTCATTCAACCGAACGCAAGCATTTTTTACGAAAAACATTCATTAAAAATTGATTTTCTGCAGACAGTGGACCAAGTATTTTACCTGGATATTATTACCGGAAATTTCCCTCGGGGAAATAGGATCGCGTAAAAAATTATCGGAAAAGTGAACGTTTCGTATAAAACAGCCACTTTTAAGAAGGATATTTTTATTGACGCAATTCTTCATCCATAAATGATAACTTCACAGTTTGATTTATGATATGAAAGAAAAAAAAGTAGTAAAACTTAAGGTATGGTTATCAAATTTTATCAACGTGAAAAACAGATGTTTCACTGATAAAAAATGGGTTAAAATCTCACAACCTACCATAGATTCACAAAGCAGATTCACTGCTTAGGGTCAATTTATGGTTATATTAAAGGATTTATAATTTTATTTTCCAAAAATTCAATGATTTTATTAAAAATAAGTTATTCAAAAATACTAATTGAATGTTTTACTGTTATACTTCACATGTTTTTTTTAATGAAATATAACATTACAATTATTTATGAGTGAATTTTCAAACTAATAAGAACAAAACCAAAATTTAATTAAAATTTTATTCCGTTTTCATAGTATTCACGGTTGATGAACATTTCTTCCTCAACAATTTCTTCAAGTCTTTTTGAATAATAACGACTTCAGTAAATTTAATTTATTCTTCAGAAAACTAGGTATACATGTATAATTTAACGTTATATTTTGCGTACTTGAAAGCTGAGTAAATCATCAAAACCACAAGGCTCAGAACGTGACGTGTGGCTCAATTAATTATTCATGTAATTTGGTTGAATATACAATTAAATCAAGATATCAGTGCTCAGCAGTTTAAATCCGTCTGTTGAGCAGGAACTGTATTGTTGACAACCAAGCTTAATACACTAGTATTGACTTAATTAGAGTAAAGTTTACGGTACACGAATTGCTGACTGCCCTTTAACTTATTCTTAAGGAGATGAAGTCCTTCCTGGATATAAAATATTCTTTAAACGTTTTTATAGTTTTGATGAATATTACCTATTTGAACCGCAGAAACCTTGGAAGACTTCCCAGGAAAGTGGATTATTTGTAAACTTTTTTTTTGCATAATGTAATTGATAATTACTCAACAGCTTGAGAAAAAAATCATTATTTGAGAGATGTGAAACAAAAAAAGGCATTGATAAAAATTTCAAAAAAGAGGAGTAAGATTTATTTTCACGTTGAACTGATTTTTGCAGAAGAAAATTAATCAAGCCGTATTGTCAATACTTACGTTATTTATTGCAAAAAGGGAAAATATTCTCGTACAAGCCGTATACAAGCGAAAATGTTGATAAGTAATTTATTAGCAATAAGAAAACAAAGAATTTGCGCGAGCTTTCTCGTAATTTAGATGTTTGCCAATATCATATATGAGAAATTTTTATTCTCTTTTACATTTTGAAACATATATTTTTACTTAAATATTTTGATTCACTCAAAAGTTTTTTAACTGTCTTATTATATATTTCACACTGAAACGAAAAAATATGTTTCACATCAAATTATTCTGATTAAATATGTAAGAAACAGTTCAAAATATAGCATGATTATTTAAAATAATCATGTTACTAAAAAATGTACACTTTGACACTGGATACTGTTTCTTTTTAACAAATAAGTACAGATCTGATAATTTAAGCTATATATAATACTAGTATTGCTACCAGGCGTCGCTCGGACTAAGCGACCAATAATTATTTAATGTTATATCATTCGACATAATTATATCACAAAATCTAACATCCAAAATAGAGTTAAAATAAAATCACAAACTTTATTTAATTTGATGACAGCTCGATTCTCGCCCATTAAAATGTCCAAATTCAAGGAAAAAATCTAATTTGCTGTCAAAGAAATGTCAAATAATACCTTCACGTAAATAATAAAAATTATTATACTAATAAAAGCCGGGAAAAGTTCAAACATATTTTCTTTCATATTCGTTTTTATGGCAACTTAATGACCAACAATGCAAAAGTGAATTACAGACCCACAGACATACATACGCCGTTTCGGTTTATATATAAGATGTTATGTACAACGCATATTGTATTGGTTCTTAATAAACTCACTACAAGTGTCCTAATATAATGTCTACCAGTAACATTGTACACACACGTATATTTTCTTTATTATTAGATCAAGCTTATTGAGAAAATGCTGACAGGTAATACTGACAGTTAGTAACTATTTTTAGTGCAAACATATTCATATGAAAATTTTCATTGCCAATTTTTAGTATGACCTTAAGTTTATAAAGACCATTCTTGTTGGAACACAATAATTCTTCAATTATTTAACACTGCAGCTATTGATTGAATAAACACACAAAATGGTATCTTTCCATTTTTTTTATTATTGAAGATTTTTAAAAATACGCGTGCAATGTGCGGAAATTTTGATACTCGACAGGATTCTTAAGTATTAAATGTAATTAAATCGCTGAATCTCTTTTTTCATTAAATCTTTGATAGTTGGTTGAAAACAATACAGAAGATTTGCAAATGCACGAGAGCGAATTCCATAACTAAAATTGCATATTTTGATTTAAAATAGGAAGGGAAATGAAGATATTCCTAAACCAAGCAGCATATTTTTCAAATCACATAAGGTAGCCGATATTAGATGTTGTTCACATTCAAAAACGATATTTTCTAAGAAATTTCTGCGAACTTAATTTAAATTATCTTGTCTCGGATTTGGCTATCTTTTAATGCATATATAATAACTTTTAAGTGCAATACATGAGTTAGTTGAAGTGTTTAGTGATACTGTGTATTAAATCACCGTTTTGTTATTTTTTTAATGAAAACCATTCATTATTCACGACACAAATCGTAACTAAACCTTAAGCACAGTAGTTTAAAAAAAATTCAACAGATATTAATTGTAGAAATACAACTCCGTTGGGGACGTTGAGTCTGTCGCGTGTTTAACACTGTTGATTGTATGTATCACAACAAATTTACCTATGTAAGAGGTAATGTCATTCTAAGATTCATGACAAGCATCTTCAGCCGGAACATGACCGAAGATATAATGCCCGCATTGTATCCATTGTCTTACCGGGGATTAGATTCAACGGACGGCCAATTTATCCTATGCAAATTCCGTAGACGTTGTGCGATACTATTCAACAACCCGACACAAGCATACGGAACCACAGTTACCCCGAACGGCAACGCTAGTATATTACTTTTGAAATTATCTGCCTCTCCTAGATCTTTACTGTGCGAAATGTATGTTAATATTGCTTCTGTTTGGGCGTTTATTCACAGGATTTTGATTAGACAAGGGCTTATGAATGAGTTCATTAGAGGAATTGAACCATTCTCGAACCTTTCGGCGCAAAAACTATCTCCATTCGGTTTTATGTTGGTTTCTTATTACCTACTGTTTGTGTTTGTTTGACACCATTTGCGGAAGTAAAAAAAAAACAACAACAACTTGAGTGTAGCTTTTTTTATAAGGCATTGATTTGATCGGCAAATACTCTGCAATTTTATGTTAACAAATAATACATAAAGATATTTTAAATGAATCAACTTAAAGTAAATTACAACTGCCATATGAAAAAAAATTGTCAACAATTAGATACATACATACACTATAAAAGAATAAAATTTAAAAACATTTTGGTTGTGATATTGAAACACATTTTACTGTCTAGTATCGATTTATATTTTACCATAAAATCGTCGAATTACTTGTACTGACGACATAAATAGTCAAAAATTGAAACAGCGTACTAAATTTTTGTAGTAAAAATAATATACATAAAGATGCTGAAATCGCATTTAATATTTAATTTCTCAAAACTTTCTGTCTGTCGTAAACTGTTTAACTTATTACGGCGGTATACTAGCCGTTAGTACGTGTTTTATTAAAAACACTAACTTGTTTTTAATTTGGCCTATAATTGGTGGCTGCAAATTGAACTAAACGTCTTTATTGCAAATGATTATATTGAATGGGTATTTGTTACGTGTAAGAATTTGCAAAATTCACTCCTTAGTCGTGGTCTACTGAAAGTTTTCCAAAACACGCTCAAAGTGTTTTTTCCAGAGCATTCATAAATTCTAAAAGGCTAATGGACCGGACCTCACATCATAAATGCTTTGAAATACACAGGGGGCCAGGGGATAAGTCGGTTTTACAAAGTTGAGCGTTGAACGACATCTCGACTCTAGAGTACTTACTATAAATTTTCACAAAACATATACATAATAGTAAATCTGACGAGGCCTTTAAAAGAGGCGAAACACGTGTCACTAAAAGTCACATAATACGCGAAATAATCCGCCGAATCCATTGAGAGTATATAATTATCGCATAACCGTCTTCTAGCTCATATTTTAAAATCGTTTACATTAAAAAACCTGCAATTTTACTGGACTGAAAAGTTGTTAAATATAAATTATAAAGTATTTATAATAACCATTAAAAGAGAATCTTTTTTGTAATGGTTGTTTATTGGCATATGTATAGAAACTTCAAATTGCTAAATCTATTTCAAGTACATTATTAGACTTGGAGCTCAAAATCGGTAATAATGAAATACATTGACAAAAATTAAATCCCAGGCATTTTTTTTTGTTTGCGACTGTTGAATGCGATTCAATATTTATGTTTAATAGCTGGAGAATTCTGTTTTTGAAAATTTATTTGATTTTAATATTTTTCTTATAATACTGCAAAATATGATTATACAACCGAATATTTCAAAGTAAAATATTGAATATTTTTCGATAGATAGTGAACGCTTAAAAAAAAAGATTTTAACTGTTATGCCCGTCATGTGAATACATGGAAACCATGAAAAATAATATTGAAGTGATAGGTATAGTAAAAAGGATTTGAGAGTATTGAATTTTATTTTGTTTTTAGAATGCATTCAAAATCTAATTTTCATACAACACGACTTTCTACTATTCTTACAAATATAATTGTTTGACGCATAAAAACACCGGTTTACAATTCCACGCTTTAATTTTTTACATCACCGTTTTGAATTGGAAATATTTATAGAAGTCCTCGTAATGCATTCGTTCATTGTGTTTAAAAGAAAAGTACAAAAAACGTTTTAAAATATCAATTAATCTGTCATACCAAAGAAGCACAAACCATCGTTGCGACATTACAATTATTTTGTCGTTACAAATAGTTATTACTTCAACCTATTATTTTTTTAATAATATATAGACTGATAAAGTGCTGATAGATTGTCTGATAAAGCTTCAATGTCAAATTTGAATTGCCAAAATTGTATTTTCTATCATAAAATATTTCCCTAACGACCCTTGTTTTGCCAGTCGACATCTTCAGGTATCTTTTTATATACATGATTTTTTGTTCGGTCCGCGTTGTGGTGGTCGAGTCCTGGAACGAAAAGATTTTTTCAGTCGATAAATTGATTCTGTGCGTAGGCAATGGATGTTCGTGCTTTTAAAAATCCATTCCCACCTTTCTGGTCGCAAAAAGCGGCGCGTAGCGAGAGCGGTTAGCTAACCACTAGTCCTGTTCTTATCCTTTTTATTCTTTCAATCTCTACTCTCTTCGAAACAGAGAGGTTGAGCAACTGAGTTACAAGCAGTTCTCATTGATAAACTTCGTGAGGAGTCCATATGCCCTGAGTTGGGAGCGGACGCGTTAAAAAATACAGAATATAATTATCCCTACTTCGTAAATTAGTAGTTTATCATATTTACAGTAGGGATCTCAAGCCATGCTTCTTACTTATATTTACGTATTTCACAACTGTTCAAAGCCTACTAGTAATGACATTTATCAGAATCTAATAATGTTGCCAGTAATTTACAAAAAAAAAATAGAATTTCCTCGAGTGATAAAAATCGTGGTGACAGTAATTTAAACAGAATGGTCTGTATGCAAATGAGTGGTTCGCTTAAAAAAAAAAAATTTTTACTATTGTATAAACGCAATTATTTGCCTTGTCTCTATAAATAATTTTATTTCCAGAATGTCACGCTGCAATAAAAAAATGATACTATGCTTAGTCAAATAACTGGTAAGTTAATAAATATTGGAGTACGGTTCGTTGCTAAAAATATCCACTTTGTCGGATATTTATTTTAGCTGTGTACGTAAGCTTTGGCCGATGATGCATTTAGGTTCGTACACATAGCGGGAGAAACCCAGACAAGCGTGAATAAAACTCCAATCAACCGTTATATTTTCAAGGGAAATTCGCGGACAAGAGTGATCAATCAGAACCTCGATATGCGATGTTTATTTTTCATCTTTCCTATGATCAAAAACCTGCATCCCTAGGGATGATTCTGATAGCATTAAAGGCAAAGATTTACTCTGATGTAATTTAAATCAGACGAATGTATTCATTCTGAGATAATTTTTTTTCATATAACGTTCAATGAATTTCTTTGGTGTATTTTAATTATATAGTGATATATTAAATTGTTAGTGGTATTGATGTAATTCTACAAATATTTCACATTTCAAACAAAGCAAGCCAAAAGAATTTATTTTATATCAATTCATATAAAAATCGGTCCTCGGCGAAACCGGTCCTGATCCAATAAATTGTACGTGGAATAAGTACTAAAAATGTTTTATTATTTTTATGATATAAAAATAGTTTATTTCCTTATTTCTATTCTTCTAAAACCGTGCCCACTTTCTAGTGAAAGCAAATGACTACAACACGTTTTTTTCATGATTATTTACCTACTTATTGCTTAGGTTATCGCTTTTTTCCACTCAAGGCAGACTTAGTGCAGTCTGTTTTCATCAACAGCATCCTTCTTTGATGGTTAATTGAGTATATAAATATACTTAGTGGAAAGGAAAGACAAACTAGGTTTAATTAAGCAAGCTCTGTTTCGCGGACTTTGAGAAGGTATTTAACAGTCCAAATTGACCTTCATTATATGTAGATGATACTAGATGCATATCTTCATCTTTCTTTTTTACCATATCTCCTCCTTATACGAAGCAGTTAGCCACCATGCGGCGCCTCCAAATCCACTACTACGTAACAAGCATATATGTAACATCATACAGACGCGGCGTGAGCCTCTGAAAAAATTACCTGCTACTTCACTTTTCCTTATATTTTTTATCTTCAATATTTTCCCTAATGTATCATAATTTGCAAACGTGTATTAAATTTTGTATTATGTGTGTGTTTAAAACTGAAAAATAAATAAGTGTCAAAACCTGCAATAGTCGGAGAATCGTCAGAATAGATAGGATTCTTGACTTTACCCGGTCAACAATGTTCAATATTTAAACTGATAATGTAGTTAAATAAGTTTAGTTTTTATTGTATAGAGTATCACCATTGGAATTCACATGTATTTAATAAAAATTTCAACAATAGTAATAATCATGAGCGGAAAAAACTTGTTACGTGCTCAATTTGTACTTTACTCTACTCTGCAGTATGTAAATTGTTACTCACAATAGGCCTCTTTATTCGGTATCTCCTTAAGCTTCCTCTGCAGTCACTTGGTCCAAACGAAATGTATTTCAAAGTAATAATAGGTTTTCATAAGCGTTGCACTTTTCTCAGGCGCTGCCTGAGTGCTGAGCTGATAAACTTTGTCAATTTGTCTTTTTTACGTGCCAATTTATCCAAGTATTTGCAGCAAATGGAAAGCATAGAATGAATTTACGTTCTGCTTATTTTTCTTTCATTGAATTTATTGGAAAAGTTGCGCATCGGCGTTTTGCTTTTATTTACCTATAATATTATTTTTTTTTGAAAATACTCTTTCCATTGTCGTCAAAACGATTTAACTATAATATTCATGTGACCATTGTACAAAACCTTTTCTTTCAAATAATTTAAGATTTTGAAATGAATAAAATTCATGTAGTACCAATATCATTGAAGTCGATAAAATTTTGAAATATTTTAAACTATGTATTAGATTAGAGATCCCCAACCCAATTGGACCCGAGAGCGTATTTAAAGAAAAATGTGGGGCGGCGGGCGCCACCTATTTTTTCTAAGGATATTATAAAAAGATAATGTTTTCAACCATGTCCGCTCCTAACGTGGAGCATGTGGACTCTATGCGGTGATTATCTTAAAATATGCTTTCTACGAGAACCATTTGTTACTCAGTTGCTCAATCTTTCTTTTTTGAATAAAGTGAAAACTCTTTGAAAACAATATCACTGTCAATTATGTCTTGCTGTACTTTTTCTTGAACACAACCTGCAAAACATGAAGCTATTCATATTGTATTTAATTGGCAAATAAAAGGTTTGACAATAAAGAAGACCATTGGCTTGATAGTCGTAAACTGCAGAAATCTCTCTTTAAATTGTTTTTGAAGCACATGAATGTGTATGACGTTTAATTCACTGATATCTACCATTTCCTTCATATTTGGGAAATGCACGAGTTTGGGTTGGTGGGCGCACAGAAATCGGTCAGCGGGCGCCATGGCGTCCGCGGGCACAGGGTTGGGAACTCCTGTATTAGATTATCTAAATGATATGCTTTAATTTTATGATAACAACTATTTTTTAAATCTTTATGAAAAGATCGATATAGATTAATTATTATCTTGATTAAATTATTATAAAAATGATAAAACATTTATAGTACTTAGTCCACATAAAATGTATTAGATCAGGACCAGTTTCGCTCGTCGTGAGCATTTCATCAGTTGATAATGCTCGCGATGAGCGAAACCGGTCCTGATCTAAAAAATATGTGGAATAAGTATAAAAAATGTTTTATTATTGTTACTCTAATGCCATTCTACTAAGTATTGACAGTGAACAATTTACAAGTGATTAAATTATTTATAATAATTATAAACGTAATTTGTCTTTTGGCTATCTTATATCAAATAATTTTACAAATGTCAGCAATTCTTATCGCTGAAACATAGTAGGTATTAATTATTAATAAAAAATATTTTCATTTCCATCAGTCATGATCTTCACCCATAATGCTGAAAGTCTCCTAATTATCGTTAAAAACAGTGTGAATAACGTTCAAAATTTCCACACATAACTTTTGATCACTGAAATTTTTCCTCCATGTTAAAAAATAAATTCATAATTCCCCCATTCACATTGGGAGTTAACATGCCTAAAATATATCAAAATACCGCTTTTTAATTATGAGGAATTATTTTACTGTGATTCGTATTCGTCAAAAAGAAATATTTACTTAAACAAATCATCCAAAAAGTATTTTTCGCTGGCCAGCATTTTAATTGGTGTCATATTTCATCACTTTTGCTAACAATCAATTGTTTTTACCCTTGTAACAGAAAATATTTTCGGCTTTTTTCCGGTAACGCGAACTTTTTGTAGGAATTGAGCAGATGTTTCAAATGCGCGACATCAGAATGTGATTTTTTTTTGCTTTGAATACTGAATGAAAATCTCTCCATTGCGACAGCTGCCTTAAACACACAAACGCTAGGTACGTACTTAAATACAAAAATAAATACAAAGCACGTTTAAAAAAATTTGAATTACACAAAATACTACCGCTTTAAAAATAAAACGTGATATTCTAAGTACAACCCTCACCCATCTTTGCATTAATAAAATAAGTTTGAGTTATTTCCATTTCGATAACAAAAGTTTGACTAAATATTTCTTCAGCTGCTTAAATTTTTTTATGTATGTCTTTACTTTCATGGCAAATTAAACTATATACAAGCTCAACATTTGTGGTTATTTTTCATATTCTCAAACTTATTCAATTATGCTATTCAAAATAAAATATTTAAGTTGTTAATGTTTCTTTATGAATAATAATACTCTTAAAAAGTTGATGAGTGAATATCTCTGAACGTTAGATCATCAGAGTTTTCTGTATTTGGGAAAATTCGAATTGAGAGCGACTATATTATACAAACTAACTTATTATGTATCGACAGTATAATATAATTTTTGATCAGCAAAACGCATATAATAAACTCGTGCTTAGTTCGCATTTGACGTTTGCATTACTGACCATAGATGTTTAGCAATCCAATTTTTGCCTGATTATTTAATGTCTGCATCTTGGAATTTAAGTTTTTTTATTTCTATCAATAAATTATTTGAAAATATTTGAAAATTTTATACTTAGTTTCAAACATTATCAAATAAAAACAAAAGTATATGTAATTCTTCTTAAATATTCTGGTAACAAAATAAATGCAATCTTATTTCTGGTCTTAAATTAATTTTCTGTTAAACTAAGGACCCTTTATTTTATGTTGCTTTCTACGCTATCGTTATTTTTTCTTTTTCTCATACATTTAATGGACGTATAAAAATTGTATAATTTATATTTAGTTATAAAATTTCACATTCAGACAGACATTTTTCACTTTTTCATTCGGAGAAAAAAATATTTCCAATGTCGTGGTCGAACAAAATTAACCAGTTTGGTTCTATCATATATAAAGTAGTATTGCAACAGATTATAATTAGCAATTGCTCAAATATACGACTTAAATATATTAGTACAATACAATGAATTTTCAAGTTCATCAAGTCCATTTGAATCCGTCAATAATTACGTTCAAAATTTACTCTCTTAGTTATGTGTTTTATGAGATTAATTAACGTTATTTTATTATGAAACCATCGACGTCAAACCACATTATTTTTTGTTAAAAATTGCGTTCGGATTTAATTGGCAACCGACAACGGCATTTTTTTGCCAACAAAAAAGATGTTAGGTGTTCACATAGTTCAATACCTCGTCGAAAATCATACAAGATTAATTACTCCGATTGACAATCTTTATCGTGGTTTTTCCGATAGAAATATCAATATCAAATAATTGCCCCTATTTTTATTGACACCAACGAGATAACTGACTTTTGGAACATAATTTTTACCAAGCTTTTTCGACGTGAGCTTAAAAGGTTGTATCATGAAATTGTGTTGCGAACTTTTGGCAAGAAATCTTATAAACAACATATAAATATTGTTATCTTTTGAATGATTTTATTTTTTGTTGATAAGTTTTCAGAAAACTGTATAATAATATTTTTCCATGTGTTTCATATCTTTTCAAATAAATAAAATTTCAGCATACCAGGTAGATTTTATTCATAGAAGAGAGCGGTCATCTTTATGCATGACTGAGTATTAAAAACTACAAAGCAAAGATTTCTCCTGTGACAAACGAAAGTCGTATGTTTTTCTATCAAAAGCGGATTTCGTTATTTTTATGAAGCAGAAAATATGAAGCTTTTGCATGAATAATTCCTTACCGAGAAACTTGTCCGCTCAAAGAATACACAATAATACTATGTTGGTCAATGAACTATGTAAGTGCACAAATCCGCATTTCAGGTATTGTATATTGTGTAAAGCTCTATATCGTTGTTTTGGTATCGAATAAAATCAAAGTGTTCAAAATCATACAGCTCGAATTGCAACCGGGCTGTTTTGATTTCTTTAAAACGATTCGATTCGGCATTTACCTTCTACAACTAAATTATCAATGAAAAATCTTTATTGGACTTTTTTTATCCTGCCTATTATGTACTACAAAGTGTGCCATATTTTTCCTTGAACTATTCTTACACTAATAACTTGTTTGTGATTTTAACATCGAGAGTCTCAGTTTTAATAATGAAACACGAGTAAAGGTATTTACTTCAAACAACTGGTCATCGTTAATTTTAAAAACCTTATAATGAGATAGTCGAAAAAATTATTATGTTATATAATTTTATTTATGTCAATCGTGAAGATCGGGTATCGGGTACAAAATTTGGTCTCCAAGTTACGTTGGATTTTTAGAAAAATCTTTATTATTCAAACTTGCATTGAAAAGTAAATAAAAATATAGAAAAAACACATGAAACATCATTATAAAGATATACAATATATCAAGCAACGTTAAAGCATTCCATTGATAGTTTTTAAAATCAAATAATTTCAGCTGAACAATTATAAGAATAAAAAATACATCCACTTTCCCAGCAATAATATAACTAGTCTTCATACTTGCAAACGTATTTTTTTCTCCAAAAAAATGGAAGTTTTAAGATCTTGAAAACGCTTTCATCAATAAAAGTTCTCCCTTCACCATCCTGAACAGACAAAAAAATATGACAATACCAAGACATTTAGCTTATTTAATATTATAGAAAAACTCCGGCTGTAAAAAGGTATTAAATGAATATGCGCTGTATATTTTTCAATTCGAGTGCAATTTATTCATACGTCGAGCCTTAAAAATACCATTTATCTGACAAATTCCATAAAGTCAATGTGCCATAAAAAGATTCGTCGTTTTGATATTTTTTAAGCTGCAAATTATTTTTTGTTTAACTCGTTTCATACACTAGCTTTCTTACTTTTAGAAAGCAAGTTGTAGAAGTATGTGGATTAATCTGTTAAAAAAATCCAATTTATACATTGACCGTTTACGATCAATTATGATACAGCTCCGATATACTCTCTCCAATAATGAACTCAGGCATACACGTTGAGTAAAAAAATGTTTGTTTTATATACATGTTTCGATTTAGTTTGAGTGATGTCCAGTTTACAAAACTTTAAAAGTTAAATAAAAAAATTTAAATAAGCACCCTATTAAATTATATTTTAATATAATTTAATTAAATAGGCCGCATGATGATTGACCGATAAAAATTAGTATGGAAGAGGTTCAGACGAAAATAGTATTTAAATTTATTGACTTTACCAGAACACATATTTTCATTTGAATATTTAAAATGGTTAAAAAGTTATGAAATGGTTTACATTATGAGAAAATCTGGGCCGAGGAAACAGACCAGGAAGTTCTTTGTTAACTCAGTGGTCACGAAGAGACCTTCCTGGCTTGGGTAAGTGCTGTAAATTATCTTGAATCTTTTTCCGAACTGGGGGACCACAAGATGTACTGGCGAGACTAAGGGATGCAATAAATGTAATGAATAAATAACGTTATTTTGTTTCGATACGTTTAAATTAAAAATATTGATGGTCTAATTATCTATTGTTACAAAAAAAATCGAATTCTGTGCATTCATTTTTTGTTATTTCATAATCATTTAGTCTTAAAGTATTAAATGATCTGTTCAAATATGCATGATGTAATAACTTTATGAGCTTACGTTTTTCGCTGATATTATTTTTATTCAAAGTACTTGCAATGGAAATATATCTTTTGAATCAAAGAAGCGAATTTCTAAGAAACATATCTGGTATCATACTTTTGTGATAATATTATAAGTAAATTTTATTTCATAACTGGGCAGATTAACCATATCAAGTGGTTTTGAAAAATAATGTCACTTGAATCGAATTGAAAGACATTAAAATGGGTCAAGCGCTTGAATTCAAAATGTCAAAGAGGAAAAAATCAATAAATCAATTGCATTCCGTTTCAAAAGCTCTTCGTTTAAGTAGAATTTTCCATATTCATGTTGATCGGTTATCAAACATTGACTGACATCTGGCGGAGGAAAAACATGTTCCCATTTTTAATTAAAGAGTTTCATTTATTTTTCAAATGAACTATTTGTCAATCACTTATATGAGTATCTACAATTTTAAAATTCAATTTTAATAATATTAATTGAATCACATCTATCTGAAAATTGCGATAGTATAAATTTTACAATATAAAATAACTTTGATTATTCCACGTATTGTGTAACTAACTGTGACACGTGTTTCGCCTCTTTCAGAGGCATCTTCAGACTTACTATCGCAAAGTTTGCTTGAGTAATGAAGCAAGATGAATTCTAACATTTTAAATTATGAAATTACAAAATGGATTACGGGTTTTTTTCCTTCTAAAGGAAACAAGGAAGGGGGTGATAGAATCAAAACAATGCAATAACATAATGATACTAATAAGGTGCAATCAATCAGATTGGGATTTTTCCTTTATAAGGGACGCAAGAGAGGGTTATAAAATCGAAACAAAGCAAATAAATAAATTTATTTCTAATGACGTTAAACATTACAAACTATTAAACTATAAACTAATGAGCTGCAATCAATCAGTTAGGTTGGGTGATTACTCTATTAATTGGGAATAATGTTGTCCTGTTAAGAATATTATTTAATTATATATCTTTTTTATTAAGTTTTATTAATTTCTAAAAATTCTAGACTATTCATCTTTAAGCCTTTTTTATTTACTCGGTGGAGTACCGAGGGATTTCCCACATCTAATTATGGTTTACAGACATGCAGATTTATTTATTTTATTAAATGCACTCATTTTTTGGCTTTTATCACGATAATTCATACTTAATTGATTTTTGATGTATTAGTTTGCATTGCTAAGAGTCTTCAACATTTTATTTGAAGTCTATTTTTATTGTAATTTGCTTCAATTTATTTGCTAAGTTGTTTTACCAATTTTTTGTCATACCTTGTTTTTTTTACTTAACTTTTGTATACATATCACTGTTTTATTGTATTCCTTATCAGTTGACAATGCTCGCCATGAGTGAAACCAGTCCTGATCTAATAAATTTTATGTGGGAAAAGTACTAAAAATATATTATTATTTTTATTACAATCCCTTTCCACCATGTATTGACAGTGAACACCTTAAAAGTGAACTTGTCATAATTATGTATATGAAAATAGTTCCACATCAACTCAGCAACTACTGTAATTTTGTCGATTCAGAACGAAAAAATGTGTCATACGACGTAGAATATTGATTTTTTAAATAAAAGTGATGCATACATGATAAATGATCAAATATAATGAAAATTTCATAGTACTTTTTAAACCATTATAGACAATACAATCCAAAGACTCAAATTTTCTGTTAAATCTTCACACCGTAAGTCATATTTGATTCTATAAATTTCGTATCAGCAAGCTTAGCGTCGTGTGGTAATAACAAGACTGAGAATAGAAAAAGATAAGAGAAAAGCAATAAATAATACAGGCGGCGCTCTTTTTTATTTCCTTCTCTAAGTTTTTTCTTCCAAAATGTACCTAATCGGTATAAAAATATCTTTTCGTTGTCATCATCCGGCGGAAAATCTTGATCAAAAGTAAATGTGCCGTCTATCGATTTATTTCTACACATAGTAAAGTATTTAATATATCAAGTTCCAATCATACAATGTTTAGAAAAAAAGAACCTTGTAAATCTTGGCAAATGTCCATTGTATCTTTTCTATTAGCCCAGAGAAATTATTATACGTATTCGCTGCCCGTGAATCTATAAATGAATTAAGACACGCGTATCGATACCATTCCATTATCTGTTTTATTGAATAAAGCTATTAGTAAGTAACTTATTTCTGTGTTATCGGATATATAATCTGAACACATTCCGTATCGTGAACAATGAACGTGAAATATATATTTAAGATCAATACTTTACATTTTATTTTTTGTTCACTTATCTATATCTACCCTTGCTCTTCTCTAATGCAAAAATCTCCATAACGCCCGTTTTCCTGCTGTTCTATGCCATTAGCTAATCAAAAACACTCGTACGTATTGTGACATCCATCCATCTATAGAAACTAGTCTTTTTTCTCGCCATCTTACCTCAAGTGTAAAAATAGTGAGACGATTTGAAGGCTTGTATGTACGTATATATGATGTGTCGCTTGTGTGATTTATGTTCGGTCCATTCGTCCAGTGAGAGCGTTAGGTTTGAATAATGTTGTCAATGTTTGATTTCATCACAGCCGCTTTAAATAAATAGTGAATGAATCGGTATTTTTTTGGTATCTTCGCATTCAGGCCTGATACATATTTTCACGACGACAATTTGTTTGTGATATTCTTCGAAATTTTACCGTCCAGACCTTTGAGCAATACGCGATAGCTTTGAAGGTGAACTTGTACGTATAATGTAGGTGAACTTCTTAGTTCCGCAATAAGTAGAAAAATGATAATTGTATATTTTATCGTACTCAGTTATGTATAAAAATAATTCACTTCAATTGCTCACAACAAGGTTCTAAAACTTTTCAATATTTATAATCTTATGAATCGTCAAAATTTTTAATTTGATAGGTTATATTTTCAATCTATTTTTCTTCAATGAATAAAGGCAATGAAATGAATAGTTAGAATTCTTTGAATATGTCGCAGGTTCTTAAAAAAGCTTAAGGTTGTTAATCAACTTTGAACTAACGCTATATCCATACAAAAAAATGCAATGTATTCCGGTCATTTTCATGAAATGCAGGAACAAAAACGAAACATTGCCTTTGTATCTTTTTGATTATCTTAACTGTTTTGTAAGACTTTTCGGAACAAATTTAATATCATACCACACGAAGAAAGAAAAAAATGTTTTAGTGTTGATGGCAGATCAAATGCTGAACATATTACATAAATACTAGCGTGCATTTCAATCGGGTGCTTAGCAAGCAAACTTTGTATGTATACATAAAATACAGGCATACATAAAATCCATCCTGTTCATAAACTTGATGTAGTAATTAGTAAACAGGTCACGGATTGTTTTTATTAAATTCATTTCTTACTTTTCTCTACGAACACAACCCTTCATAAAAAAACGGAGGTGGGAAAAGGAAAAACTACTTGGAAAACACACACCCACATACAGTGATTTGTAGCTGGTACTTCTCAGAGAATATTTTTTCAGTCAATTCTTTTTGTATTGGAAGCGGTTTACTAAATTATTCATAAAATTACTATATACAACCATGAAATTGAATGATAAAAGTAGCCGTTTGCTCACTTGATATCAAATAAAAAGTTGACTGCCCGTTGCACATTACTTATGCTATTATATTTGTAAGTTCATGTTTTTCACTATTTATAAATAAAAATTAATGTGACTATTTAAAATTGGCTTTGTCATTCTTTGACCCTGCAAAATTCTTTTAATAATTTCCAGCCGAGGCCGGGTAGTAATTTGGCAATATAATATTTAATTTTTAAAAGTAGCACTACTTTTTACTCTTTGAGAATTCAAAAAAAATTATTGTTAATTATTAGGAATACATTTCTAAACCGTGCATATTACATGAACTCTCTGAAAACAATCGTTCCCAAGCTTCGATTGTGGAAGTATATGTTGGTCACAATATTATTTCAACTAAATACTATTTGATTTATTGTTAAATATTATGTTATTCATGAAAGCTCCAGGCCACAAAAAAAAACTCAATCTGATGCACAATATTTTTTCGATGAAATCGGCGGTTTCATTGTCAAAATACTTGTTTTTACTCAGATTCTTTTTTCATTCACAATGTTCTCATTTTTAATTGTATACTTAACGACAACGGTTTTAAGCGTTTAATATCGTTAAATGAAGTGTACTGAAAATGAAGCTACTTATTACCTAAGTCGTATTTTTTTTAAAGATCTATGATAAAAGGATATGGTATTTGCCTTTTTACACATATTGTAAATATAATACCAATCGTAAACTTATACCTCATAAACAAGTGGTAAAATTAACTGCTTTCGACAATTTTAATCTTCCCATCAATTATTATTAACCTTTTAATGCAATGCTTCTAATATCGGCATACGTGCGTTACTATAATTATTCACCCTTCTGCGTGTGTTCATTAACACAAACCAAATATGCACAGTCACCCACTGCATGACAACAACATATTACTTATTAATCCGGTAGCCTTTTATAAGTGATTTTTAAGTGCTTTTACATCACACTTGGGAATACAATTGAATTTGTTCAATTCAATAAACGATCACATAATGATTATTCTTATTTTCTTTGTCTGAAAAACTCTTATCATCATTTTAATAATGATCGTTAATCTGTAATTGTTTGCCATGAATTTATGTGGGTTCAATTTAATGGGCAATTATTAAAAAAATATGCGTGTATAATACAAATACTTTTTCCACAATGCCAATTAAATGTGTATTGAAATTATTAGGCACTAAATGAATATAGAGTATAATTTTTTTTTAAAAAATGCGTTTCATTTCATGTGATCAATATAAACTTTGCAAATTTAAAAATATATAATGCATTTGACTGACCAAACTTAAAATTGCACACGCTTGAATATGCGTGTGTAAAATTACGGGATTGTGACAAAGCTACTCCAAAGAACGTAAATTTATGTACATATACGTCTGTCAAAATTCGAAAAAATACATTCGTTACAACTTCAAAGTTTATTGACATTCTTTTGCTGTGGTAGATTCTGCTTTTAAAATGTAATCATATGATATTAAATATCTAGAATAAATTCTCATTTCGTTGTCTTTCATTTATATTCATTAAACAATTCAATTACAGCCAAATGATATGCGGCGAACTTCAAAATTTCAGTATTTTAAATATTTTTTACTAATTTAAAAACAACATAAATTAGTAAAAACTTCAAATAAATTGAGTCTAATTCATGGATGACGCGAATATATCAATCTTTAAACATTTACGCGTATAAATATGAGGGCCAAATAAAATAATCAATATTTTAAATTAAATTCACACTAGCCTAACTTTAATTCTCCTGATTGTCTTGATGGTTTTAAATACTGTAATACGGTGGTTGTCTTTTTCTATCAGTATTTAGCTTAATCAATTTTCAGAATACATTATTTCCTCTACACTGTAATTTTACTCGGTTTGCTGTTTCGCGGGAATAAGAGATAAGACGGATTGAAAATGTCTTTGCATACCGATTATTTATTACAAATTTATATGACTATACATGCTACGCACTTCAAACTAAAATCTGTTAAGCAAATAACATTGGCATTGTTAGTATTGCGCCATATCGGCGTAACTATCAATATTTGTGGAAGCATCGTTATGTTTATCGATTGCTTCATCTTTCCAATATTTTTACCCGATATTCTCGTCTTGAATTTAGATTATTCTACAGACCACAACCATCCCCATTTTAAGTTATTAAAAATCAAGTGACAGACCTAAATATGCTTCACTTAAAATAGTGGATTTGGATGGGGTATGAACACCCTATAAAAAACAATTATCAAAAATATGTGTAGTTCTAATTTTAGTTTTAATTTTCTTATTTCTTAGTAGTCAAGTATATTTGGCCGTATGTATATAGGGGAAGGTACTGGTACAGTTACACAAGACCGTCCAGTCCGTGGCGCAGTGTCAACGTTGTTGGTTTGCGTGCCGTACCGCCCGTGTTCGATTTCCGGTACGAGCGGATTTTTTCAGTCAATAAATCTGTTGGGTGGCATGGGTGTTTGTGTTGTTGAAAATCCCTTCCCACCTTTCCTATCCCTTAAAGAGCGATTAGCTAACCACTAGTTCTGTGAGTCTTCGTATCTTTTCCATCGCCTACTCTCTTCGAAAAAGAGAGGTTGAGCAACTGAGTAACAAGCAGTTTTCGTAGAAAAATAAATGTTGTAATAAACTCCATGAGTAGTCCATATGCTCAAAGTTGGGAGCGGACATGGTTTGAAAAAATGGCTTGGACACTAATGAGTTAATGACAGATATATGACTTAAATGAATAGTTTAATTTGTTTTATTCTTCGGTGATATTTTTATAAATGTGTAGATAAGAGTAAATTTTAATAGGAGGGTTGGAATTTCGCATAACCCTTGGTGTTATTATTCTATGCGGCGTGTTTAAATGTTTTACATTGTTTTTGAAACCACGATCTCAGATTGCAATGTGTAAAACGAGAAGCGTAAACCTAATGGCTTGCTTCCCATTTCGTTCAGAGCATCATAGCGGTTCAAGCCTCATCTCTTTCGATTCAATCCCAACGCCATCTTCATTCTCGATCCACCGCCTCTAAGACATCTGGAGCGGACGTGCTGGGGAAACAAAACGCTGTAGTTGTTAGCGTAGCACCCCTCTTCTACGCGATTGCCGTATCATCGCGCGTACTACGTCAGGGATGGAATCGTAAGCAGTCGACTGTTAAAGCAGCAAAAGTACAGATGAAAAATCGTCACCATCTAAATCTAAATACACAATATTTATAGACGAAACAATAGTTTTACGATTGACGGTAAAAACATATTCTAATAAAATGGTCTGTAGGTAAACATTTGCCGTCGTAAATAAAATGCGCTTTCTTACATATATTTTTGAGAGAATAATTTTACTGTGAAATTTTAAATCAATTCTGAAAAAAATGATATAAGCTACGTCAGGAAAAAAAATCGATATCATTGAAATTAAATATTTTAAGGTTAATTTATATTAGTAAACATAATAACACATTTTAAGTACTATTTTCACATTGAATGTATTAAGTTCAGCACCGGTTTCGCTCATCGCAAGCATTGTCAATTGATCTGATCATCAGTTAATAAAAGCACATTCGTGCTCGATGCTCGTCCTGATCTTAATAAAGCCAATGTAGAATAAGTATTACAAATGTACTTTTATTTTTTTTTATAATGCCATTCTACCAAGAATTGGCAGTGAACTACTTAAATGTGATTAGTAAAAAGAATAAGTGCTATGGCGATGGACAACTTTGAGGCGATAAATAGTTATTTCATAAAGTTTCGAACAGTTTTTCAATGTGTGTGTATTTCTATAAATTAACACATACTAATCAAACTATTTCTCTTACTAATCAAAAAATATTAATATACATTATACAATAACAAAATTCTACGCAATGATCCCATTCGCAGAGCTTTCTCTTTAGAATAGTCTTTTCTCGAAACAATTCAAACTTCATTCTGTGAAATATTATCGTGATATGTTGAAATGTATCCTGTAAACACTGGAGTTGATATTTTTTTGTTTAGTGGCTTTTCTATTCAATCAATACTCTCATAAAGCGGTAAAAGTGGATACGCTCTGTTGTTTTTGTTTTGAAAAGCATTTGTAGATTATTTATAAAGGATAATGGACTATTTGAAAAACAAAATTTTCCTCATTACTTCTGAGTGCCGCTCAACTCAGTGTATTGATTGATGCGATTCATATAACATGTTATTTATTTCATTTTTTCATCATGTTAGTCTTGGATACACGAAAAGTTACAACTTTAGTTGGATGTTTAAATAAACGGTGGTCAAAAATCTCGTTTCGTGTTAAAATTGAAAGCAAAAATCTAGTTATGATGCATCTTGTTCAAAATGATTTGTAATGACTTTTCTAACAATAAATCAAAATGATTACTTTTTTATCATTTTAAAAGCTGAATTTTTTTTCTATCTTTCTCACACATACATAAAAAAAATTCACACATTGCCCAGATGCAGTCTTAAGTGAACACTTACATTGTCTGTCTTTTATTGATAAACTTTAAATCAATCGAAGAACTTACACTCACTCTACTATATATTATACATACAAAAAGCGCTTCGTTGTCATATTTTATTTAACATTGTTAAATTAAAAAACTAGGAAACAAATACTTGATACGGTTGATGATAAAAATGCGCAGACGGAGATACTGTGGGTGTGCTGTGCACAGTACGTAAAAAAATCATTCAATTGCAAAAATAATCACGAATTTTTTCCAGCAGATTTTTAGTTTAAATTTCCAAAATAATTAAAAAAGGTGAACATTTTAGCTGTATAATATTGCACCCCTGCAAATACTAGTGGCCCCAAGTGACCACTTGGTCCAATCCATGCTTGATTCAACCCTAATAAAAGTGTCCCATTGCTACGACATGGATCGTGATTCGATTCCGGTGACTACATCTGTCTTTTCTGGTAAGCTTATCAAAGAAACGGATCAAAAATGAATTTTGTCTTAAACAGATTGGTTTTTTGAGTTATTAATATCAAAACCATAACAAGGAAAACGAAAAACGATATTAACCAATTATAATTTTTTACACCACGCCCAATATCTAAGAGAAGCAAATGCCTTCTTTTAAGAGACTAAGAGAAATATCATGCATCCTTTCATTTGAATTCCATCGTCTTTTAAATGTCTGTTCCGGGATTTAAGTCCGTGGACATCACCACTAAGACGACGACGCTGAACACTTGGTTACAGACGGGACAATTATTTTTTTTTTAATTCTTTTAGCTGTGCTTAAAAATACGAGCAAACATCCCTTCGATGAATCCAACTTTTGGCCATAGAACCATCGAATGAAAAGATAACTTTTTATTTAATTTCTTTATGGAATTTGACAGTGAGAGTAACGAGCTATCTCTTATAATCAGGGCTGTGGAGTCAGAGTCGGAGTCGTGGAGTCGGAGCTTTTTGGCCGGAGTTGGATACGTCCCGGCGATTTGGCCGGAGTCGTACTCGGAGTCGGAAATTTTGAAAAGTTTGAACTTTTTATTTTTGCTTATAATTTGTTAAATTTGGCTATTGGCCAGATTGGTAGGGTTGATATTTAATTTAATACACATACATAGGAAAATTAAGCAAAAAAAAAGTGACGGTATCAAACTTTTTTAGTCGGAGTCGGAGTTCTGTTTTTGGTCAATGTTGGAGTAGGAGTTGTGGTTTTGGTAAATGCTGGAGTTGGACTTCTTTTTACTGACTCCACAGCCTTGCTTATAATATATTACAGATATTAAAAAATCAACATCAATAAAAACTAAATTTAATAAAACATTTCAATCTAACATTAATGAAAACACTCTTCCCCGTTTTAAATATAAAAGGATTATATGATTTTGAAAGTGCTATCAGATTTTTTTTTGCACTATTTAGAATAAACCAAATGAAAAAAATGAATAGAAACTTTTATTCGTGATTTATTAGATAGAACTCAATTTAATAAGAAAATCGCTTTACATATCGTCGCTTGATTCTGATGTGTTTGATCAATTTGTTTTTCAATCGTGATATCTTGGACATAGGTTTTTGTTTTATGTCTTTTCAAGTTATTACAACACATTTATTTTTACTGCTTCCACACACAATTGCATAATGTTTAAAACTGATGTCGCTCGTGAATATTTTAAGCTGATGCACTGAATTTACAAATGCTCATGATGAGCAAAACCAGTCCAGATCTTTATTAAAAATTTTGTAGTTAATAGCGTAAAATGTGTTTTCTTATCATAACGGACAGCTTAAGCAATTTTAGTGAAATTCCGCAATAGTGTTCATGCGGTGACGTTACTAGAATATTATTTGTTTTTTTGAAAAGGGTACACAGTGTATCATTTCAAAAGTGTTTGTAACACACGTCGTGATGGCAAAACACAATACGACCAACTTATTAAAATGACTTAAATATTCAAATAGTTTTCATTCAAACCCTCATATCTACAATATGAAAAAAGTAGGCGTCGGTATGAACGTATCGCATTGTCAGTAAAAAACATAGTGTCTGGCCCTTTTTTGGATTATGCAGTCTGTAAATATGTCGCACCTTTGTTGCGTTCTTCTTTGTTTATTCAAATGGCGACGGCAAAATGTTTCATCGTGTTTTTCATCAAATATTTCACCTGGCAAGAAAGAAGGACGGAGTGGTTACTTGGCATTTTTCAGGTGTTCTTTATGTAAGCCTAACATTCCACATCACAGTGGTAAGCTCATTATTTATGCTCCTTCAGTGTAAATATGGATTAAGGATGAATAACAAAAAAGACTGAAACGTAGATCCTTCCAACAAAGGCGTGCTAGCGAGATCACTAACCCTTCGAAAACAAAATTTTCTCCCACAAAATTTCATAAAGATACACATACGCAAAATATGCTTTCGACTTTTTGTATTAATAACACTGTAAATATCGCCTATACGACTATTTCACACACACAACAAACACAAGTTATGGTAAAAGGTCTTTATTTTAATACTTTCGATGGTTTCGGCGGTAACTTTGTAGAAGTTCATTTTAATATAAAATTTAAGATAACTTGTATGTATTTGTTTCATTAACTGTTTTTATGCTTCACTGAAAATTTCGATTTTGAATATATTAAAATATGTAATGTAAATGACGAAGAAAATCCAAATACAAATTCAAATTTAAAAAAAACAAATAAAGTATAATAATTTTTTTAAGTTTATTTTCACCTTAATAAAACTATGTTTTAATATAAAAAGTATTGTATTATAAACATTTTTCTAATTTTCAGTTTGTCGTTTAACCCGATGCTGTATTTTTTATTTACTGGTGTTTTTCACCAAACTTCCAATGATGCCCTGGTCACTGGTTTTGTGTCATTTTGTATCAAATGCCATAATTTCAATCTTTCATAAAGCTTTGTCGTTTTTTAATATAAATCACTTAATATTTTATGATTAAAATACCTGCAGTACTCTTCATCTTAAATTATTATTTTGAAATCAACAAAAAGCACAATAATTAAAAATGATCCACTTAATAAAAGTGCTTTTATCGATTTTTGTAACTAATGCCGCAAATTATCACAACCCATAGTAAATTTAAATTAAGACATTTTATCAAAACGATTCTGATGAAACTGTTAATTCTTCGATTTAACATCCAATTTCTGAGAGTCGACTGGAAATAAAAAAAATGCTTATTTAATTAGTCGCTATTTGTTTGCCGTCTTAAGACTTAAGACACATGAAATATATTGTATACGCATATCGGATTATAAGGAAGTAATATCACGTCAATTGTTGCAATGTTTCCCTTGTTTTATACGTTTCCTCGCAACGAAACATTTCCAAAATTTCGAACATGAATACTATCAATTTCAAAAAGGTTTACACAATAACGTTGCCTTGTTATAATTATTGTAATTACATAAAATATCTGAGAAGGTATTAGATGTCTATGAAATACCCTCCTTGTTCAGAGCGCCATTAACTATGCACGCCATACCTGAGAAAGGGATGTATCCACCCACGTTCTTCTCCCTCGGAAGAAACGGGGTGTTCTAAATGTTTGGATAAGATTCTGTTTTCTTTTTAATTTCCATCCCCGTTGTAATCCTGAATATTTTCAGCAAAGCCAGAGGTGGCGCTGATCCTACCTGGGAGCTTGTGTTTTCCGCAAGCGTTCTTTTGTCTTGCGGACTTATCCTAATTAAAACCACACTGCTTTATGGTTTCGTTTGATAATTTCGTTAAAGATTTTTTCATTTAATTACGCTTATTCTGTCGCATTCCAGAGAGAGTGCTTATTTACGCTTCATTGCTTTGGTGTTATTCTCATAAATACTGGCCACTCAATAGATACTAAGAGAGGCATGATAATTATAAGTTCCTTTCAAATCTTAATCAAACAGCGAAAAATCTTAGTAACCAGTACGCCTAACAGTTTCAACCCGTCGATAAGAAAATAATGAATTAAAATATTTTAAAATATACGAAACATTAACAATGAGATCATCTTTTTATAATATTGTCCACCGCTAATTTGAGTCACCTTGGCGTGTAATAGATTATTTTAACAGTGTTATTTCGGTAAGTATAATATTTCTCATTTAATTTTAGTTAGTATTTGTCATTTTGAGCTCCGTTTTTCGATCCACGTCGAGTGGCGAAAAACCACAAAAACGTTTATGGTGTGGCAATCTTTTCATTTCAAAAATGATCGATTCGCGGCGATTTTTGTGATGATACTTACCCGTTTTCCTGCAAAAAGACTGTCCAATTAATTAGTTGACATTTTCAAGAAATTTAAATACAGTTAGCATCCAGCCTATCGTTTCAAAGGAGAAAATAAAGTATATTCTTTTGACGCCTCATTATAAGAATTTTATTCGTCGGATGAATAGGAATGTGATCCACTGGCATATGCATACAGCTTCATAAAAACGATTCAAAAATAAATTTTTGACTGTATTCACTCAGCAGCTTGAATTACTTGCAAGAATGAGCAAGCCTTAAGGCCTAGATTTATCACTCTTTTTTATACTCAATTTCAAAGATTGTGGTAAGCATGGATTCAATATCATGCAAATATTTATTCGAGGAATCAAATCTTTGATCGCAAATCCAACCAGCAAAGAATTTTTTGTCGCGTCAATTTCGTTACCCCTTGGTGGTGGCGATCGATTTATTATGAAATATACATTTATAAAACTAAAAAAGTATATTTTTTTTTGCAATAAAACTGTGATTGTTTTATTGACACAGCATAAACTTTATTAATGGAACATAAATTTGTTGCTTAATATCGTAATAAAGAAAAAAATAATATATTAGGTTGTGTAGTCAAAATAACATTCATTCACATCAATGTCCTTCTGCCAACATTATGGTAATGAATCTATTCCTTTTTTGAGCTTTTAAAATCGTCAAAGGTGCTTTTGGTCTCTCCCTTTTAAATAATTTAAATTCAGGGGGGTAGTACGGGTGAATATGGAGGGTGTGTCAAACATTCCACTTTCAGCTCGCTTGATTAATGATAATCTAATAAAGAACCGATGCTTAAGGATCGCTTCTGCAGTCCGTCAATTCGTATGGGACCCATTTTTAACATTCCTCGTAGCTCACATTGAAAATATAGATATATACAAAAAAATAATATGATTTTTTTTCTCTTTAGACTGGCACTATGATACAGTTGTTTTTTTAGTTTATTGGTTCTAAAGATAGCTTATCTTATGTATGTCGATAAAATTATACAATATAAATAAAAACAACACACCTAGCACATTTAAATATAAAACCAGTAAGGGCAACTAAAAAAAAGGCTTGTCCTTGTGTATGTAAAATTATCCGTCGGCACGCGTCAAAACTGTTGCAACTGTGTAAGCACGTATTAACCATCCACATTAAACGGTTTATTGACATTTAAACTTGAATTTACATACTTTGTATAAATTGTATGTTAACTAGTCTTGAAGTTATTATTCTCGGCATCCAGGCAAATCATTAAGACTAGAATAACGTTTTGACATATAAAATACACCCTGGAAAAAGAGTGTGAAGCCAGGTGGAAGTGGGTGCAATTTTGAGTACCCATATATATTGTATAGTAATAACAAAATGCTTTTGACAATGTTCACGTTTGACTGGCAGTGAGTATGTCCGCTAAATGACCGCCATATTGTTGATGTTCTGTCATTAAAATAATTTTAAATAACAAATAATACCATTGGGTACTATTCTGAAAACCATAATTCTTGTAAATTGTTGATTGAAAAAATACCTTTCGGACAATTGGAGTATAGCGTGATATGATGAATGCCCCCAAAAATCATATTATTCGGTAGACCACGGCGCGATTTTTAAATTGCTGTTAAAGCAGGAATAATGACTTCCTGTAATTCGGTAAAGCTTTGATTGATCTCTTACTAAAAAGAATATACTTTACACTATTACATAAGCGAATTTTAATGGTTAGTTTTCAAAAATATTCTATTGGTATAAACGCATTTAAATAACAGCAATCAATAGACGCATAAGAAATACAGCTTTTAGAAAAAATATGATAATACGATAAGACTTATATTTAATGTGGAAGTATTGACCTATTTTTATGGTGTACTTGTTTTGTAATCAAAAAAAAATATTAAGAATTAAAGAAAATGTCTAAAATTACCATTTATTTATTCTGAAAAAGTATTCAATCCAATAAAACATTTATTTAAATACACTTACTGAAACATTCTATTGGTATTGATTTATAAAATACTAGTATTGCTACCCGGCGTCGCTCGGACTAAGCGACCAATAATTATTTAATGTTATATCATTCGACATAATTATATAAAAATCAAAATGTCAATTTTGGAAACAATTTTTAGTACTTTTTCATCGATTTATTACATCAGGACCGACATTTAAATTTGATGGTAAATTTACCAACAGTTGAATGGGTTAAATGCCCTTTGCTCCTATTTTAGCTGATTTTTTCATGAATTTTTTAGAATCTAAAAATCATTTATTGGTATAGATACAGATGACATCTTAGTACTTTGGGGAGGTACGATTCTTAATCAATTTTTAAAACATATTAGTGTTAACCGCATATCCAATTTACAATGGAGTTGGGGTTAAATAAACTTTTGGATCTAACGAGATTATTAATAATCGGCATTTTTTCAGTATTTTTAGAAAAGATTCATATAGTGATAACATCATTAATAACTCTTCCAGACATCACATCCGCATACATTAACCTTTCATTGCTTTATACATCGTCTCCTTTTGATTCCGATGAGTAAAGCAAGTTACGATCTTGAATTAAATAAAACAAATTGCAATGAATAATGGTTATGATTCGGATTTAATTGATCGACTTTTATTTAAAAAATAAAAATTAGCTCTGTTAAATGTAAGCTCTAGTTTGGTGACTAATGATCCTGCTGTTAATAAACAGTGGGTGAAATTATGTTACGTAGAGTTTCAGAAAAGATTTCAAGGAAAATTGATAAAAATCTTTTTAATGTAACGTTTACAATCCTTTCAATCTCAGAAATGTTTTAGTAAATTCCAAAGATAAAATTAATATTCTCAACCAAAGTGGGATCTACCTACTTGATTGCGAATCCTGTGGAGCCAAGTATATTGGTCAAACGGGAAGAACTTTCAATACTAGATTTAAAGAACATCTAGCTTGTTCAATTAAAGGGAATGAAGTATCTTCATTTGGTAACCATCTGTTCCTAAATAAGCACTTTGATAATTAAAAACTTTAAAATCCTGCATATTATTAATAAATCTGTAAAACTAGATAAGTTAGAAATCCTTGAAATAAACCGACATAAATTTATGAATAATTGTAATCTTTTAAATGATCAATTACCATTACTATACCCAATTCACTAAACCAATTCTTATTGTATTTTTTTTTCTACTTAATTTTTTATTTTTATTTTCCTTTCTTTGATTTTTAATTTGTAAGAATTGATATGAAGCTTTTATTCTGTTACAGGCACTGACTCATTTGAACTCATTACCGGGACTTCCATCTAATTATGGATGACAGACATTAGCTTTATTTATTTTTATTAAATTCACTTAATATTTGGGCTTTTACTTTGTTAATTAAATTCATACTTAATTGATTTTTGATGTGTTAGTTAATGTTAAATTCATACTTAATTGATTTTTGATGTTTTAGTTTTGCATTGCTAAGAGGTCTTGAACATTTTATTTTTAGTCTATTTGTCTTGTAATTTACTTAATTTATTTGCTTAGTTGCATTACCAATTGTTTGTCATACCTTGTTTTCATCCTTAACCATAAATACTGTCTTATTGTATTTTTATCAGTTATAATCATTCGTAATAAACATAAAAAAATTTTTATATCACAAAAACTAACATCCAAAATAGAGTTAAAATAAAATCACAAACTTTATTTAATTTGATGACAGCCCCATTCTCGCCCATTAAAATGTCCAAATTCAAGGAAAAAATCTAATTTGCTGTCAAAGAAATGTCACATAAATAATAAACATTATTACATTAATAAAAGCCGGGAAAAGTTCAGTAGAAGACTAATTTATTACATTTTGACTAAATGTAATAAATTCAAACATATTTTCTTTCATATTCGTTTTTATGGCAACTTAATGACCAACTATGCAAAAGAGAATTACAGACCCACAAACATACATACGCCGTTTCGGTTTTATATATAAGATTATTTGGATTATATGTACTAAATTATTTAGTATATATGATAACGAGAAGTCTTTAAGAAGATAACCGTATTCTACCTATCGTTCTGAATAAATATTTATTTATAATCTTAATTCTGGAATGGATATCATAGTTTTTTCGTACACATTACCAACCTTGTTTCAAATACAGTAGAACCTCGATTATCCGGACCTCGATTATCCAAATTTTCGATTATCCGGATTGGTCAAAATAAAGAAAAATATTACGAATTTGCTGATATGCACGTGACAAATTGCGTCCACTGTTTACATACGTGATGGAATGCAGTCTTAATTTTTTTATCGTTGCATTTGTTCTAACAATAAGTCTTGTGTAAAATATGGGTCAGTCATCGTCCAAATTCGATACGCATTGAACGTTTGTTTCTTGAAAAATTGACCACGATTTAAATATTTATTTTTAATATTACCGATATGCCGACGAAAAGAAAATGTGTTGTAGTTTCATTAAAAGACAAATTGGATATAATCGATGCTTTAAAACGGGGTGAATCGGGACGTTTTTTGTCTAATAAATATGGTGTCGGAACGTCAACGTTCTCGGATATAAACAAACAAAGTAAAAAAAGTTTACCAATTGTTTGATGTCAGAAGATGGAAGCTCAGAGCGTAAAGTTATGAAAATATCACGAAATGAAGAAGTTGAAGAGTGTATGTGTATGTGTATGTGGTTCATACAAAGACGATCATCTGGACGGCAAATATCTGGTCCATTACTATTTGAAATTAAATAGAGATCCCACCTTCAAAGCAAGCTTGGGCTGGCTTGAAAAATTCAAAGGATGACATGGTATCAGGGAACTTGAGATTTAAGAAGAGTGCTATTCAAGATAACTTACATATGTGTCTAAAAAGTATTGATGATTTTGCATCATCGAAAAGAAAAGCTAGCTTTAAGCAGAAATCTAAAATTGACTTTTTCAGTAAAAAATAATTTATTTTTAAAGCTATGTATTAATCTAAAGAAACAAAAATGATTTTTACTGAAAATACTTGTCTTTTTCTGTCAATTATGATTTTTTCGATTATCCGGATTTGTCTTTATTCGGACTATCTTCATCCCCAATTGGTCCGGATGATCGAGGGTCTACTGTATGCGTTTTTAGTACTCAAATCATGCTTATTTATACTACAAGAAAGTAGTAATTTATTTTACTTTTTATCGATTTTTAGAAACAGTCAATATTGTTTTGAATGCCTCGTCAAACAAACCAGGTGACGTAATTATTGTTATATACTGCTATTTTGATAATAATTAATTATTACTCTCGTAAAAAGTTACACTAATGGCAACATTTGCTTGCTAACATTAAGTTTCACAAAATAAACATTTGGAAAAAGCGGTAAAATTCAACATTGAATACTTCGTAAAAGAAGTAGTAAAACTTTTTTATTCAATATCTTTTATAATACCATTACTATTATAAATTAATGAACCAAATGACATTTTTTTTAAATGAATATACCGATATGACTATTATTAAATAAAAACTATATGTTAAATAAAAATGAGTAAAAACATTTTTAAATAAACTATACAGTTTCTTTACAAGAAATAAATAAATACCAAAATCTGAAATGCTATTTTCCCATGTAACATAATATCTTTCAGACGAAATACATTGTATAAAAAAGTCGATAGCATTATTCATATCCAAGGACAAAAATTAATCATATTTATTCAGTTCATATTTCAATGGAGGTCGACACTTTTTTTAAATTCAATGTAAGAGTAAAAATCTTTATTAATTCTTTAAGCTGTATACAATGTTTTCTCTTGTTTTTCTTTTGAAGAAGATAAACAGTGAATAAATATAAATTATAACATGATATAAAGGATAAACGGTGTATTAATAAAACAAATCCACCATGGCTTATGGTAGAATTCTAAAAATATCGATCGCCTATTATCTAAATCTAAAACACATAGCAAGGTTTTTCAGAATAAACCTAAATAAAGGAACAATAATATGAACTGATAAACTCACCCATAAAAGGGTAAATCCTCGTATCCAAAAAATAATTTTCGGCCGTTATATGTCGGACTTTGGACTTGGATTCTTTAAATACAACAAAATCTCACAGTAAATTCGAATAAAAGCCTTCTCAAAAAATCAGTTTGACGGTGGCCATAATTTTGTAACATTTTAGAAGGAAGACTCTGTTTTCTATCATACAAAAGCAGAGCTCATTTATTCATGGCATATCTAATATTAACACAAGCAAATCTATGCTGGGCTTTCAAGTTAATTACAGCGAAGCAGACTGCGATAAGCAAGGTTCGTTTAATTCTTAATAACTGGCGCTATGTACTATTATGTATTCTTAATACATTAGATATTCATGAGTTTTAAAGTTGCTACGGCAAAGAAACAAAATAATAATTTATTACTCTTATTGAAGATAATTAACAAGCTTATTTCTCATTACCCAGTAACAAAACCATGATTCAATGATACGATATTATTTTACAATGCCTGGAATATTTCCGTCGCAAGACAGATATCAAGTATCTCTTTATACTGAAAATCTTAATTTTTCCATTCAGCTATAAAATTTTATAAAAACCACTTCTCACTCTAGAATTTAGAACTTCAAAAATGTAAAATATTTGATCACTGAATATCTTAAAAATGTGACATATTTATTTAAAAAAATTCTCCTTTCATTTAGAATTTATGTTATATTATTTTAATCTACAAAGAATTATTCAGTATTGATTATGACACTTCAGCCAAAAAAAGCTTTGGATGGACATTGTTGACATGAACAAACAGTTCGGTAAATGATTGAAGACATGTAAAATCTTGTACAAAAATGAAATACATAACACTAAAAAATCACGTCGTAGAATAATAACGCTTTTCATGTGCGAGTAGTTCTTCGTGGGGAGTCCAATTTCTAAAAAAAAATCAACAAGACACAGATACGCTAAATGGAGAGCATATGCGCGCTTGGAAAATCTGAGTGGAAAGTCTTGGGTGGCTGGAGAAAAGTATAAAAAGAAACTTAGTCTAACATTCGACGAAAAAATCTCGCCAGACATATTGACGATGACACGTGTAACTCCTTCGTTATAATATGAAATTCGACTAAATAAATTGATTGATTCTACCATTTTTTAGTCTTTATGTGAAGATTCTTGTACGTTTTTATTCATTACTTTTTAAATTTTGTATTGCATCGGTTGTAAGATGGTATCATGATGGTATTCAAATGATATTTTTTGCTGTTGAGATTTCCCAGCAATAAAAATATACATAAAGCGTTAACAAAAACATATTTACGCTGTGTTATGAATTTGGCCAGCTATACTTTATAGATACACACATTAGTCTGCTCACAATAAAATTTAATTACAACCAAGTTTTGTGTTCTACTTAATGAAGATAATATAATGTTTAAACTCTTTTTAAAGACATTGTTACAAAATCGTAGTTTGATTTGCAGAACAATATTTGGCTCTTTAATCTGTCAAATGTTCTTTAAACGTTAAAATATTTGACTATGATCTAATTATTTGTCAATAGTTTCAATATTTATTTAACACTTGTTTGTTTCGGTCATAAAAAGTCCTGAAAATAGGTTTTATACATAATTTGATTAGGAATCTGATTTATTACTGAGATTTTTCTGATTCCCAACAACGCGTTAGATTTGAGAAAAACAAATTCAATATTACAAATTAACTTACCCTTGAACTCAATTTCCAAATTAAATTAATAAGGATTTAAACTATTGTATCTATAATATGTAAAATTCTACTTTGTTCGATACGAAAAAAACACGATCCAGTGACACCCGACCAAGGTAGTGGTAAAATGGAAAATTTACATTCTTTACGGTATTATTCTTATTCTGAAAGGTAATTTTGAAGCTTTATTGCAAAATTTGTCATTAAAAATTTACAGGCCTATTTCCGGAGGATGTGAGTGTGCGTTTTACGCATCAACCGCGAGATGTAGAGACGTATTCGAGCTTTGGGCTTTAAGCACGCCCAGTAGCGCATTGCGACTCCGGAGAGATAAAGCTCTTCACCCTATCCGACCTACATTGGTCCGCTACACCTTTTGTTTTTCATTTTATTAAAAATCAATCGTAAGCCAACTGTATTTATGAAATAAAATCCCTTATAAAAAGACTAGTTCTAAAAATATATTTTAATACTACTGTAGTAGGATTGAATATCAAAAAAATACAAGGAGTCTTCTTCATACATTCACAGCCCGAGTAAACTGTTACGGACCTTATTTTATTCCAAGCGTTAGCGTTAGGGGAAACAGAAAAAATCTTTTATAATACGTACCAGTCTTAATGAAGGCATTCTTAAGCATTATTATTTAAGTCTTGTGCAAGAATAGTTCTAAGATATGTGCCTTTAAGAGAAACTGAAAAAATACGATAATAAGGACCACTTTTAATGAAAGAAGAATCATTTTTAAATTGCACCATTACATTACCTTACCATGTGTGTAAATGTTCTTTTAGAACTTTAACTCTGAAATATCTTTCTGAATATTTATTTCGTTATATTAACATTAAAACTATTTTTTTAAAATCGACCCCAGTGGCCTAGGGGTAAAAGCTTTACCCAAGCGATCAAGTGAGACTGGCTTCGAGTCACACCTAAAACAATGTCAAATAAGCTATTTATTAAATTCGAGTTCGGGGCATGGGTGTATACTTTTTATCATTTAGTTAATCATAGATAAAACATAAAAATTCCCACCAAGTTCATCATTTTTGATTTTTCAGTGTCGAATAATTTTTAAATTTAAAAAAAAAAAGTTTAATTAGCTTCAAAAAAATTACATTTATTGTTAAAAAATGATTAAATTTGTATGAACATTTTCTCGAGAAACACTCATTTTTCCACAACACAATCACAAATTACTTTCTTCAATGCCTTCAAAATTAACAAATATTCTTTTGCATGACTAACGTAAGCACATAAATTTTAAAAATCCAGACTGAAACAATCACAAACAAATGAAAAATTCTTTTATTACCCTAGCAAACTTTTCAATTTCGAAGAAATACCCGAAAAAATCACGCATTACAAAAAATTTATCTCTGGGTGAGATTTATTTCATAACTATTGGAAACTGTAATTTATCTTGTCCGTAAATTACAAAATAATGCAAAAATTTCAGGAATAATAAAACTTCAATATTAATTTGGAAAGTTTCAATAAACTCCTATTCGTATCCACCGAGTGATTGATGTGGGTTTATAAGGAAAATATCTACGAAGACACTACGAGATAATATATGTACCGTATTTCAATGACTATACCTATGAAACCTTAATATTTTACAGATATGACTTCTTTGTCAAGTGCATTTTTAAGCCAATACTAATACACTAATCAATGGAATAAAAACTATACAAAAAAATTATATATAATATTTAATAAATTTAAAATTGTGATTATTTCCAATAATATATGTATAAATAAATAGTTATTCAATTTTTTATCAATATCTTATTATTATTTTTATAAATACGACCAGTGAATTTTGGCTAAATTGAACTGAAACAAAATCTTTTAATGAAGTAACAGTATATTGTAAATAAACTGGATTAATAAATTTTCCGAATCGAAAGGTAAATAAATAAATGATATCTTAAAAAAACGTTAGGTTATACCACTTGAAGTCCATATATCTCATATTGGGAGTGAAAATTGTTAAGCAAAGAATAAAATGTAATTGAGGATTTTGACTGAATGATGGAATTTCAATGTCAAATTTGAATGGCTTAAATTTTACTCTTTTATATGTCACTTACAAAACGGGTTTCGCCTTTCGGCATCTTCATGCATTTCAAGTGCATGAATGAACTTGAATTTAAACTTGACTCTTGACTAAATCATGACTGAAAAAAAAATTACATTTCTACCAATATATTTTACATTAAAGATTAAAATTCTTGAAGTATTGTATAACAAGAACATGACATCACACCTGACTCCAGTGTGCCATGTATTTGACACATATAATGGAGACAGCATATTCTTTTTAGAATGACTGATGCAAGCTTAAAAAAATGATTTTGGCTTCCCTCACTTATCTTAAAACTGAAACTCATAACTTTATAGTTTTGTAAATTTCAGGATTGTTAAATCAACCCCGTAGATGAACAGAATATATATTAATATCGAAAACGATATTTGAGCTTCAAAGAGTGAGAAAAACGATAGCATTTCTAGAAGATATTTTGTACAGTGATATCACGTGACCAATAAAGCCACTCTTAAATTTAATATTGAACAATAAGCAGTATTTATGCCCACATCCTAAAATAGGCTTGGACATAATGAATCCACACTCACCTCCTTCGTTTTTCATCTTATTTCACTTCTGTTTTTGCATTCCTCTATCTCTTTTTTTGTCTACCTCGGTTTATGGGAATGACATAAAACTTGATGTATTATCTTAAAAAATAAATTTAATCGGTACGAAAAGAAATTAAAATATGCTATATGCCTATAACCGTACCAGCAGTACAGCATTATATCACATACTTTGAAGCTTACGAAATAAAAATATCCACTTTCAGCGTAACTATTTTTGAATTTAGTTTCTTGCTCGACTTTTATTACTGTAATTATTTTTGGAAAAATGTTTTTTTTTTCAAAAACAAAATAAGCTTCGACGTTCTTATTAAGTTCTTAGTAAAGTTTTGATTGAGTGATAAAATTGAAATTCAAAATCGACGACGCGTACAAATTTGAAGTCTTGTCACACGTATGTAATTAAGTCCCACTTAAAATGCTCCTAGCTCTTCCGCAGTTGCTTTACTCTATTCTTATAAAAGAGCAGTTAGTCATTTTATATGAACGCCTAAGAGCAAGGACGATAATTACACTTAATGACTTCAGCTTTTCTTTATAATAACTTATGCGCCCCAAAATATGAAAGTTCTTTGAACTGTAGAATTTCCACTGTGAAATGCAATAGGGGAACTTTGACCCAATTTGGAATTACATTATTTCGAAATTACATTATCGTTAACGCTCTCTCATGCTACTGTGTACGGAATTTTTTTCGTATTCATATATTTCTTTTCCATAATCGTCAATCTACAACTGTGCAACGGTTTTCCAATCAAAATCCAGCATTTTTGATCATTTAGCCACATATGTATTCCTAGTGACTACATATCTTATTAATTAAACAACCACCAATGTATATAACTGGTCTCTGGCTGTCGTTAAATGCTATTTTCCCTCACTAGTCATTTTTTTAAAAACAAACGAATTTAGTTTATATATATCACAACAGAATAATTTGGAATCCGTTTTGAATTTGCTGCTTTATGAAATAACTGTGATTATATTAATACATATAACAAATTCATACCGGGCAAAGCCAAGTGGAACCACTAGCACTAAATAAGCCCATATTCAATAAACAACAAACATTACATCAATTCGAGTCGAAAACACATAAAAAAACAATATTTTAAATATTTCATAAAATAAATATACAATAATACTCAGCATTTGACATTGCTGAATTTTTACTGCCGAGCTCTAATGACAGCTTACTGCTGAAATTGGCGGTGACGGTTTTTTATTACTGGTTATGTATGATTGTGAGGAAAAAGAAAACATAATTAAACATAGCATTTGAGAGAAAGGGGGGGCTGATGAATCAATGTATTTAACATTTTAGGAACAATTTTTACTCCACACGGGATTGAGTACGTGGATTCCCACTGACGAGTTTACACAGAAACCGTTGGGCCACAAGAGAGAAAGCAAGAAAAAACAAATACGAGTTAAAAAAACGTTATGTTTACAAATTAGCTTAACGATTTGTAAGCGCTCCGTTGTATGGACATAATATGATAAACCGAAAATAAATAAATCCAATTAGTGAAATAAAATGTCTCTTCAAAGATTTTATTCCTTGGCCGATAAACTGAATGCTATGCAATTCTTAGACAACCGGCTACGGCAAGTCACATATCAAATTGGAGTATCTTGCGATAGTATTATATTAACATAAAAAATATATTCGTCAGTATCAATCAAAAATCTGACAAATGATCAAAAAGTTGCGTTTCCAAAACCTACAATTGTTATGTAAAATTTGTTCATTATCGTTTAATTGGAATATAATATGTGTTTTATTCATTTAAAAGACCATTCAATTGTTCTTTTTATGTATCAGTGACATATTTTAGCAATCAAACTTTTTCTGTGAAAGAATAATTATTGAAAAAATGGCAATTATAAACTGTGACTCGCATGATCGCAAATTCTTGAAAATGTTGTTAATTTGTTTCACAAGCCAGCTGCTACCGTCTTTCAGGCCTTTCTGCAAAGCTAAATTAAATATTTTATATTTATACCTTTCACTTAATATAAAATCTTCTCAAAAACCTTTTCGTACTAAATGCCGATTGTGCGTGTAAATTACAAACGTTTTTTGTGAATGCGCAATTACAGTGTTCAATTTATTTTATTTATCTCGGGAAAATTGTTTTGTAACAGCGATAATTATTTTAACATTTCCGTATTGCAATGCGCCTTCCTTAATTTGTAATCAAAAATTTGAATTTAATTTTAAGCTCGTCACTGATACAGAAAAGCTCCTTTGTAAGAGTACTTTTCATTTGTATACTAAGCCTCTTTATTGTAAAATGTCAATTAATATTGATTAGAAATATGTTTTCGCATTGGTTTTCTTCCGTTTTCTCATAGATGTAATACCAAGTTGAAGGAACTGACAGAAGACCGCTTTGTAGAAAATTATTGCTCGTTATAAAGGGCCGTTACGCCCGCAAATGTAGTCCGCTAATTTCATAAAACACATTTTACTTGTTACCGAATACGTCAATTAAATCCAAGCCATCTGTTAGTCAGTTTTATTCGCTTTAATTTGAATAAATTCTCTCTCAATTCTAGAGCAAGACCTGCGTTTATAGTACATAAACAAACGAAAGTAATAATTTGCAGTTATTTGACGATGTTTTGCTGAATCTTAAATTTTATGAATCTAATTTGAAATATATTTTAAGACTTACAAATAAAAATATTTTCGTATCGTTGAAATTTTATTGCTTTGGCACCATAAAATTTAATGACTCGCGCTAAAAATGACACAGATTTACTTTTTGCATTAAAATATTTTTGTGAAATGAAATGTATGATTACAAAATATTATTTTTGCTGTAGAAACCAATAATACCATAATTTTTTAAATTCCATTAATTCACAAAATTTCCTTAAACTAATTACCGTATTTGATACTATTTCTTTAAAAATAAATAGTGTTACTTATATGAATTGTACATTATTTGTTGTTTTTTTATGGACTAATGAATACCCTTTGTTTTTCATATGATAATATAATTACGTTATTTTTATAAAAACGTATTTTTCAGTTCACTGTTAATTTCAAACTGCTTGAGCAAAATTTTTTATTTGTCACATTCAAATAAAATAACACGTTTCAACTTCCTTGAACTCTTTATATACATTTTGGAAAAGTTTTATGAAAATGATATTTTAATATAAACAATTTTGTTCTCACGTTTTCTTTTCCCGCAGTGTTGCCTTGTCGACCAGAAAGAACAAAGCAAATAAATACAGAGTTCAGAGGACTTGTGAATCTTTTTGTATAGTTTTGTATGAAATTGTGCCTCACATATTTTGTTTTCCCTACTCTTTCATATGTTTACCATACACAAAATAAACTGAAAAGCATAATAATTCTTGTGTAAATTGAAAAAAAACCACCTCAACGTTCAAAGAAATTTAAAATGTTTTTATGATTTTTAATATTTAAAATAAATGATTTTTATTTAAAGCTAATCTTCATTTTTTCATTGAGCTTAGGACACACTTAAATTAAATTAACCCTTAGTTAATCTATCAGCCGTATCTACATACATACATATATTTGTGTTATTTTGTAATGGCTTCAAATGTACACATGGATTTATATATCAACAGAAATGGTTCTACATTAAAAAATATTACTCTCGTTTCGACAGCTTATTGCTAAGTAATTACAGGCCTAAAAAATATATTAAAATGTATCTTCTTTCAATCAGTGTACATCTCCTTTTTAACTTACATTATTTATTTATTCATTGAATTGATATTTCTTTTTCTACAACTTTTATTATATTATACAACATGAAAGTACGAATCGCCTTTTCGAAGGCATAAAGGCATGAGCGACAAATTGATACTTTTCAGGAGAGCAACAAGAGTGAACAAATATTTTGTCAAATAGAACAACTTCGTTTCATTACCACTTCTTTCCATGTATTGGAGTTTTCTTTGATGAACATTTTTTGGCGGTCTGTGCGTATTTCTTTTGTAACCCTAACTTTATATTTAATTCAGAATCACCAAAATGTTACTAACGGCTTCTTGGCTTGGTAATGACGATATGTACTTTCACCTCGAACGCATAATAAAACATAATTTTCCATGAATAAACGGAATATACTGAAAAATAAGCTATTATCTACTTAGTTGAATCAATGAAATAAAAAGTTCCTATAAATTGATATTGTTAAAGTTAAAACGATATTTTAAAATAATATTTTTAATTTGACTTGGGTCAAAATGATATTATTTAAAATAATTTCAGTTAAACTTAAATTTTATCAGTTATCAATGATTCCTACAACTTTTTGTATATTATTTTCTACTTCATTAAAAGCAATCGGTAGTTTATCACATAGTTTATTTTATATTTACGATGTTTCAATGTGTTGACACAACGATAATAAACAGTACACGAAAAATACAATAGCTTTTTTTTATAAAATGAGTGTAAAAATATTTTTGCGGTATAAAAAAACACCACAAAAAAAACATTTTCTCACAAACAACGAACGCAAAAATAATAAACTTTCACTTTTCACAGAATTATTTTCTCTATTTATTCACATATGATGATTCGAAATGTGTTAAACCAAGCGTTATAAAGACTTAATACAATTTATAGCCCAAACAGCCTTTTATATTCTCATAACTTTTTCTTAATCTTAAATAAAAGTCAAATATTTTTTACATGTAATTGTATGTGAACTCGTGGAGAAAAAAAATCGTCGTATTACGCAAAATGTTAAGAAGAGGTTTCCTAATTTTTGATTTATGATATCCATTCAACGTTGAGCCATTATAATCACATTACTTCCACAAAGCATATAATTTTGTGAATATGAAACCCTGACAAAAAGTTATAGCCTCAGCGAGGGTAATGTTTTCTTCCGTTGTGAAAATTGAACAAAAATAACTAATTTCACATAAACGTCTCTAATATTGTCAACCTTTTTCCTAATTAACTAATAATCTCACATTATTTTTGGTTAGATAAAGGTTCTGCCAAGTTTGTCGTCAGTGTCGACACCCATAAATGTAGTAAAACAAGCAGAAACAGTGTCTCTAAACTATCTAGCAGCTAACTATACACTTTTTCACAAAATTCGTTGTCTTTTCTCTTGGTTAATAAATTTTAATCAAATTTAGCTAGGTTCGGTTACAATAGTAGTTTTATAAAGAAATCTAGGACATATTACATTGAATACAGCAAATATATTGAAATAAATGATCCTAAACCTGTGTACTAATTGTCGCGGATAAGTAAGTAACTGTTCTATTTAATTCAATATACTACTGCAACTACACAAATATATGTGCTTGGTAATATTCTATTCTAAATTTGACTATAAAAGCTTTTTCGATTGGTTCATGTTGATTTTGAATAAGATAAGAATATAAAAAAGATATTTAAATCTTTTCTCAATTGATAAAAAAAAATACCATCAAGGTGTTGCTAGTCATATCCTTTGATTCTTTTCCATTTCATTATCATCACTGATATGAGAAAAGCTTTGGTGATTTCATTTCTCAATACAATTTATTTTAATTTGTAGAATACCATAAGGAGTCAAAGTGCTCCAGATACATCTTCTTTTTTACTTTGAATAAGTCAATATTTTTTGGTAAGGTGGTATTCTTTAATTGTTTCAATCGATTTATGTATATGTATCGAGATAAAAGGATCTCCTCACCAAATATTTTTTAAATATGACTTGGAAAGAGTTTTAATTTTAAGCTTCTGTCCTGTCTGCTGTGAGCATAATTAAGTAACAGGCCTCATAATTTTATAGTTTAATCTAAATCCAGGTCTAAATTTTAAGACCATATTTAGAAGTGCTATTTTCCTCATGGTGGCAACGTACATATTAGTAGACACCTTAAAATAAAATATTATAATTCAAAATACCTTCCATGTTATATGCTAATTACAAACGTAATCCACCTTATTTGTATTCAATATGAAAATCCACTTTGGAATAATAAGCTAAATATATTATTTCATTTGTATTCATATATATATATATTTCAATGCTCAGACAAAAAACAACCAATGTTAATTTTTCGAAGAAGTATTTTTTTAATCTCGTTATTTTTTATTTTTCACTTTCAACGCCCTCCAATGAAAACACTTATAGCCCTCAAAAAATAGAGCTAAAAGGGGTTTATTTTTAGGAACAAATTGTATGCACGAATCCACTTTGAAGCTATTCGTTGTGATTATTCAGCATTTGATATGCACAAGTATATTTTGTTCACTTTTTGATAGCAAAAATCATATTTCTAACCTTTCCCACAACATTCATGACGGTTCAATTTTCTCGAAATTATTCATAAATTCAAATGTTTTACTTGAAGGCTTCGAAATTATTTCAGCCGGAAAATGTATTATGAAAGCTGAATGTAGCGCTTTTATAATCGAATAATGCTCGACGGTGTAAAATATTTAAAATCTACGAGAAACTATTCCTAAAAAATACATTATTATTTATGTAAAATATTCACTTTTAAGGTGTGAGCTGTCAATTTTTCTATGAAAGGCGTTGTACGGTAAAATCAATATTATGAAGATCGTTTTGGCTCAAAATAAAAATTATCATCAATTTTTCATATTTTTTTATATAGATCAGGTTCTAAAAACTGGGCTGAGTTTTATCGCTGATGATCCGGGTTTCACCGTTTGGCATCTTCATGCAATTCAAGGGCATGAATTATCTTCAACAGACTTTTATCGTAAGCGGCAACACTCATGGATAAGTACAAAATTCAAACGATTCAAATTTGATATTAAAATTCCATCAAGAGCCTTCATTCGAGAACCTCAACCAAGTATTTTTAAATATGTTTATAAATACATTATTTAAATTGCTCTTTTTTTATCTATTTTGAATACTTAAGAATATTCCTAGTTAATTTGTATAAATGGTATTCGTAGCTTGTATTATTTCTGAGCAAAACCTTTATCGTCATTTTTACAAAATGTATTCATTGCTTTTTGTTTTTATATCAATAAAATTACGTTACGGCAAAAAAGATTAAAAATAAAAACGTTAAAAAATATATATCAATCCTTATATGATTTATCAACATACTAACTATATGTCAAATCATTCAGAGAGTGGTTAACATTTCTAACCGGATGGTCGGCAGAATCCAAAAATAGAAAAAAAATCAGTGATTTTTCATTCGATGTATAAATTTTCATTCTTGATAGGCATGGGTTTAGATATATTTAGCTTACTAGAAAAACCTTATTCCCACGTAACAACCAGTTGTAGATAAGATTACTGTCTCTTGAAATATTTCATTTTGTATGTACATATATTGGAAGCAAACTTTAAACAAAAAACATATTGACTAAATGTTTTTCAAAGAAATATTTATTCGACGCAATTTACCCTTTTAGCTTCAAAATAATAAAATTTTCAAAAGGATTTGTACTTCATTTATAATTCTTTTTCCCAATATTTTCATCTGATTTTCGATGAATATTTTCTTCATTAAAATTCTATGAACGTTAAATTATTTTTCGTATTTTCCAAATATAAAAATCAAAATTCTTTTTATGCAGTATTTAACTCAAGACCTTTTTGTCCAAATAACTCTAATGGGACATTTATAATTCAAAATTAAATAACTTAATAAAAAGCGTTTCTCCGTTTTGGAGTTTCTTTCCCAAATAAGATAACATATTTAAAGGGTTAGCAACTTAGCTAAGGTGAATGCTGGAAAAAGAAGGGATAAACATCTAAGTACTTTCGTCTACGGGTTTATGAAGGGTATTGCGTACTAATGCATATTTAAAACGGTCTCAGTTCAACATTTTCGTGTCGGCAAATTCTCAGCAGGGTAACTTCGGGTCATCCGTTCTACTGTTTAATCACTTTTTTCTCGAGTTACAACATGATTTTTTTTCTATCTCTACTAGTGGTTAGCATTCCTACTTATGCAAAAGGCTCAAAAAAATGATAGGTTTTGGCGGAAAAATAATTTTAATTTGAATCGGATCTGTTTGCTGCGGTCCGTCCTTACACGGACCCAATAAGCCACGCCGAGTTGACTTTGACCAAAGCCAACTTTGAAGCATTCGATAAATTTACAACATCACACGGGGAGTGGGATACCTTAAATTCCTCTTTAGATTCAACTCGAAGTAGATTAAACTTTACCCAACAGTGGATTCTCAGCAAAGTGGCTGAGCAAGTTACATTCTCTTTTTTCCATTCTTTTGTTAAAACACCATATTAAATGGTTAAAATATCAGTCCCGTGCATCTATGTATCTGGCCGAGTATTTGATCAATACGTTTAGCAAATTTCAGTTGACCGTTTTGTCTCTAGATCGAAGTTTCAGATAAAAAAAAATAATGACACAAAAGTTTATGGCACATCCAAAAATATGTTTCATAGCAGTATCTTAATTTAATACTATGTGCTTAAAGCGCTCTATTTCTTTGTTCTAATTTACATGAGATTAAATAAGTAATTATTGATTATTCATATAATATATATTATGAATTTTGATTCTTATGCTAATTTTGAGCTCAATTAATCAATGCAAATCTCTAATTTATCTTTACGGAAAGAAAAATAACAATGTATTTTAATTCTACATAAATTATTTTTAAATATTTGTTATCTACATATTATTTGTATCTATATATAAAAATTTTTGTATTGAAAATTTTGATGAGAAATAAAAAATTTGTAATAGAAACATTAATCTAACAGAGGAAAAGAAAATAAAGAAACCTTAATGTCTATTATTTACCCGATTGTAAAAACTTTGTTTTCGTTTATTAAAGATATAGTTGAAGCTTTTAAGCTTACAAATATTGCGCCATCTATTTTTAATCATTCTGTAGTAATATAATATTTTTGAACATACATCAAATAACAAAATTTTTTATGTGGAAAATGATATAATGATTCTGTTTTTCATGCAATCGCGCTTAATCACAATCAATGCATAAAATATGTCGTCAGCAAAAAAATATTGAGACCATCAGAAAACTAATTTTCAAAAATGAATTTCTTTTATTTTACAAATAAAGCAGTCATTTAAAAATTGTTTGGTATATAGTAATATAATGATGAGCTAAATTAAATTTCCGACTGTTGACTCAAAAAATGCTGTTTTATTATAAAACCATATTATTGAATATGTTAATAAAGACTAAACGTTTTTACGCATTCGTGTAAAACTGTGCTTTATGGAGTTTCAACTCTTCCGCTTAAGGGTTATTATGATAACACTATAAAATACCTCAATACAAACACTAACTTTTAAGCTCCCAATGTGGAGTATAAAAATTATAATAAAGCTTCTCAGCAGAGATGATTTTAGAATAATAATTATGTCTACTCACTCTCCTCTTCTTTTTTGATTAACGTAAATATATTCCTGGGATAATTTTTTTAGTAGGTTTATCACTCTTGTCGTACAGTTAGACCGGAAAAGAAGTCTGAAAAAAATTAAGTAGGTTTAAATAAGGTAAATGTACCAGTAGCTGACCGCTTAAGAGAAAATTTCAACAAAAATAACGATAAAGGTTTAGCATTGTACCGAATGAAGGCAAAGTAAGTATACTCATATTGGATCATATGTATGTCTTAATCAATATTATCTAACAAAAATTACGAAAGGCCTGTTTAAAAAAAGTTGTGTTAAATTATTTGAAGTCATGTTTTTGTTTCAGTAGTTGACCATCTCACAAATTAAGAAAAATCTAGTGGTTGACAATGTCTAAACAGGGGGCTTTATAGTGAACTTTCTGTTTGAGCTACCTCAGGGCTTTCTGTCACACCACTCTTGGTTGAATCAAGTAGCAATGGGTGGTTCAGGAACAATGTACACACCGTTTCTAGATTGATCACATAAGAAATTTGAAATAATACTCTTTCCTCACTAGGTGTTGTTTTCAAATGACCACCCTGGCACTCCATTGGCTATATGGTGATGTGTTAGTGGCTCATTCCGATCACAGATGCCTTAAATTGTCTTAACTTTACAATTTAGAGCAATCCCACAACTGCATTTCTTATTTTGGGCCATTTTATTCTCAAAAGGTCAACTTCTGGTACATGGTCAACGACTGGTACATTTACCTTAAGTAAAAAAATCTTCCGTACAAAAATACGAGCCAAGGAACTGGTATGCACACCCAATAGCGTTGGTGTCTCGGCTAGATGACTGGAAAGCTATTTATCTACAGACAACTTATGAATCATATAATATTTATACGTAGAAAAAGTAGAATTTTACAATCATTACGACGGTTAAACAAGCTAATAAATACAAAAGCGATGGTTTCGATAAACGTAAAATGTTGGCTTTTTGTAATCGTTTTAATTCACACTACAATACGTGTAATATTTATTCATCCCCTGCACCCCTGATAAAGTTACTCTGTCCTTTAGTGTCTTGTAAAACGTTAAATATTGGCTGGATCGTAGCAGGTACCCACCTAGCCCTGGTGGGAAACGACCTCATTACGCGACCGAGATTTTCACATAGTCTTTTGAATAAATCACCAACGTCGTAAACTTTGTTTTAACTGCTAACTACATTATATGTGATCCTGATAATGTTAATTTATACGCACTCATTTCGCATACAAATAAATTTATTGTTTACCGCAATGACCTTGAACTTATACTTTCACTCTATTATTGCTATCTTTTATAATCTTACATAGTTTTACTATAAATATTAGGCTTAGACCACACATACATATATGTTATGCGCAGCCAAAGTAGTATTTTTTCACGGTGTGATCTGTAATTACGAGGTGCATTGGAAGAACCATTACAATTGTCTTTTGTTTAATCATAAATTATAGCATCAAGAGATTGTCCAGTCGATTGAAGGCTGATTGGACAAATGCAGCTAGTATGAAAGAATAAAAAGGTTACTTACTATACTACTAGCGCCACTGACATTTATATTCTTAAAGATTATTTGCTTTATATAATACTAGTATTGCTACCCGGCTTCGCTCGGACCAGTTTGGCGTTATGTTCACCTCGGCGCGTGAATTCAGACGGACCAAGTTGAAACAACTTCTTTCAAAATTCAAAAGTCTAGGTCAATTAAATTGAACATTTCAGACTGGCATTGACATTTCACAGCCCCTTTCATATATTGACATTAAAATGTCCAAATTCAAGGAAAAAATCTAATTTTCTGTCAAAGAAATGTCAAATAATACCTTCACGTAAATAATAAACATTATTACATTAATAAAAGCCGGGAAAAGTTCAGTAGAAGACTAATTTATTACATTTTGACTAAATGTCTAAGCCGATAAAAATTCAAACATATTTTCTTACATATTCGTTTTTATGGCAACTCAATGACCAACAATGCAAAAGGGAATTACAGACCCACAGACATACATACGCCGTTTCGGTTTTATTTTGCTTTATATAATATAAGATGATGTCGTTTAGAAGACATAATTTTTAAAATCGTAAATGCTTATAAAATAACTTACTATTTATTAACTGTTAATCACAATCCAGTTGAAAATTTTCTAGACAAATAATAATATGATAAATAAAAAAACTATTTGACGTGTTATAATTTGGCATTATTATTTGAGCTTCACTAGTAATTTAGCGATATTAGATATCTTATTCACCGTTCATTTAGTCATTTTCAAGAATACATTTCAATCAAAATACATTGTACGGACAAAAAAGGTTACAAAATATATAAAATTTAAAATGTACAAACAAAATATGTGACAATTTATTTTCTCTGGTAAACTATAAATCCTACATGTGACAGGAATTTGACTGTCTTTCATCAAGAACTCATCGACTAGTTTGTCGAAGAATACGTAAAAACAAATTCAAAACTTTTTAAATTATGCCATGAGTGCGATTTAAAATGATATTAAATCATTCGAACAACGCGTCGAGTGCGACAACACATCTGTCTGTCACATTTGTCACGTACTTTTGAAAATAGTACGCATCATAAAAAGGATAACAGAAATCATTCCATTCCATGTATTACATGGATTCGTGAGAAGAACCGACGTGAACATTATAATCAACTGAAAACTCTTTGATAGCAGCTGCTTTTTATCATACGTGACGTTACTGATCTCGTTCGCGTCACGTTTTAGTTCGAATTCAACTCGAGCATGCATGCTTACAGAGAATATCAACTTATTTGATAATCTCAGCAGTACCTACTAAAAGTATCCCAAATAAATATAAGTCTAGTATTTAAAAATAATAATACATTTTTAGTACTTTTTCCACATAAAATTTATTAGATCAGGACTGGTTTCGCTCATGGCGAGCATTGTCAACTGATAAGGAATAAATCAATAAAACAGTGATATTTATACAAATGTTAAGTAAGAAATACAAGGTATGACAAACAATTGGTATTACAATTAAGCAAAAAATTTATGCAAATTACAAGAAAAATAGACTAAAAATAAAATGTTGAAGACCTCTTAGTAAAGTAAACTACATCAAAATACTTAGTATGAATTCATTATCAAAGCCAACGAAAGTGTCCTGTGAAAAAAATAAAGCCATATCATTTAATAAAAAAATGGAAAATAAAATCTGCATGTCTGTCAACCATAATTAGATGTGGAAATCGGTTATATCATGAGTTCAAGAAACGAAATTGATGTTCCTAAATTGAAAAGAATATCGATTTATTTTTCTTGTAATTTACTGCATAAATTTTTAAAGTTTTAATACCAATTGTTTGTCAAATACCTTAATTTTCCCTTTACTTAACATTTGTTCTTTAAATAAATATCACTGTTTTATTGATTTATTCCTTATCAGTTGACAATGCTCGCCATGAGCGAAACCGGTCCTGATCTGATAAATTTTATGTGAAAAAAGTACTAAAATGTATTATTATTTTTATTATAATGCCTTTCCACCAAGTAAGTATTGACAGTGAACACCTTAAAAGTGATCATCTTGTATTTTATAAATAAATTTATTTATTTCTACGCTAATTAACTAAAATAATATATCACGATATTCCTCCCGCTAAATAAGTGTCCATTCTAGGATTCAAGCTCTTAACCGCGTAAAACAGTAAGCAAAAACTTTAAGCGATAAATGGCTTCACCTTTATGGTAATAAAAAACACGTGTACTTAAATGCACCAGTAACAATATTTGGGAAAATATGAGCGAATTCATAAAAAATATTTTAGATGGTGATAATTTTTAAAAAAACGGCAACTTATGTTTTTTGTGAAGAAAATAAACTTCTTGCAAAAACGAAACAAAAACACAAATAATTTCTCAAATGGCCACAAACTTGAATGAGGTATAACAGATGGATATTTATGTGAATCTTAAAAGTAGAAGAATAAATTACTTATCTAATTTGTGGGAAGTTATATTGTGATTGATGAAAATTTATTGTGTTTAGGTGTATCTACTTAATACAATTCCACACCAAAACTTTTCTCCTCATCTTGAAGCTTACTCACCAAAGTTACACATTCTAATGGAAGTTTGCTGATTAAAAATGTATGTTGTTGTGTGGAATCAAATTGGATTTCATAGGTGCGCTCTCTGCGCTGAAAGCAGCCGCGGGCAGTCATTTCAAATGAACTCGCTATGCAACTTTCAGTATCAGATTGGATGGAACTACAGTTAAATATATATTTAAAAAAAAACCTATAAAAAAATCTAACATTTAAAGTCTTATCGTATCCAGAAATGCATTTATACCTCTAAAAATCATAAAAATTGAATTTTTAGTCTACGTACACCTTTCCCTGTTTTTATAAATATTTTTCGTACGCGCTTATTGCATTTTGACTCATTAAAAACATTTCAACAGATTGTGCTTGTCAAAGAGTCTCGTCCACGAGACTATAAATACAGGTACTTTCTATCGCTTTCTCTACGCTCATTTTCTGGGTAAGTAGGAATGAGTAGATAGATATTCGTATCTTTGGATACAAATCTATAAATCAATAAAGAAAACTAATGAATGAGTCGATTCGTGGATTCGAGTTCTGGACTGCGAAACTAAGAACAATAGCCCGAAAGCGTTACCACTCATCATCATGACCATCATTTAGCTAATCGCTCGCTATGCCATGTTCCCAAAATTGTGTAGTTAGCCTACGAAGAGATAAATAAAAACAGGGTCAATGCAAATTTTCTGAAACACGCAAATATGACGCTACGGAAAAACTTTAAATGTGTTAAATATCACTTCTTGGTGGGAAAGCATTATTTTAAATCAATAAAACATTTTATTTTACTTTTTTACATATAATTTTATAAAAATCTGGACCATGTTCGCTCATCGTGAGCATTTTAAAATTGATGAGACTCAAAAGGTTAAAACTATGTTACGTTTTTTGTACATTTTCAGGCGTTGGATGACATGAGCGAATCATTTCACATAACGTATACTACTTCCCAGAATCTTGGACTTCTATCTAGTACTATCCTACAAATTTACTTGATAGAACCAAAGAATTTTTCTTGACAGATCAACGAGATTTAAGGGTGCGTGGCAAATCTGACATTTTTGCGTGTCTAGAATTATGATCTTTAAAGAGAGCGGTTGTAATAATACGATAAACTTGGTATAAATAATCATTCTCTGACAATTATAAAAATTATTTTATTGTATGACATTATTTTTGACAAAATTAGCGAAGCTACTGACAACAACGTGCGTTTTAGTAATGAAAAGCCATTTAGTCATCCTATGATTTTAAAATGGCGCGCACGGCTGTGCTTATATTGTACGTAGAGGAAAGTAGCTCGACAATTACGATTTCCAGGGAAATCAATTTGAACGATGGATCCATTTAAGCTATCCCTCTTTATTTTTTGTTCACTCGCTGAGGTTGTTAATGCGGATTCCTGTCATCGATTTTATATTTCGATAAATAGTATTCAGACCACATCGCCGCTGGAATTTTAGTCTCATTTTTACACTGCAGATTCCTACGAAGTTTTTGTCATCGATGTATTTTTAACTGGTTTTATTTTCAATCACGAAGAATGGAGTTATGTAAACTATTTACAGCTTCGTATATATTTTCATATTGTGCAGTGTCACGAAGCAGTGATTTAGTAGAACAATACAAACCACAGCATAAATTCACTTAATGATTCGGCAGTTATTTCATGAAAATTCATTTACAATATCATGTTATTTTTTATAAATTATTCTTAGCTATAGCCTCAAATTTTCATTTTATATTTTGGCTTTTGCTTACGATGACTTTAAATTTAATCTTTTAACTGTCCCGTTGCAGTCACTTTTAGTTGCTGTTACATTAGTCAAGAAGATTTTATATAGTTTTTAATTTATCAGGAGGATGATGATGTCTTTTGATAAGAAGCACAGTTTTCATTTTGATAAAAATATTTTAGAATTTTTTTAAATATACATATTTTATTTCATCTTCTAATTGTGTGAATATTTTTTTGATTGATTGAAAAATATTTCAAGTCGATAATCCAGGTTGTCAAAAAACATTAACTTAGTTATATTATTCAAAAGATTTTGAATATAGATCAAAATTTTGTTATATTTTGTAGAAATTTTTTATATAGAAAAAGACTCGTCTACTGAAAAACTTTTTTTACATTATGTCAATCGACAAACTTACCATAATAATGGTTTTTGTATTCCATGCCTATCTAAATAAAAAAAATACCTTTTTTATCATGCTCTGTAGAATATAATATGTCACTGTTATAATAATTTTGTTTATACAGTTGTATCAGCCTCTATCTCTATGTACTGACAGCGTATCCTGGGAGAAACTCTGTATAAACTACGTTAGCATAAATATAATATGACCATTTTTTCGTCTATCTATGTATATCTTTACTTCTTATATAAAACTAGACTTATTCACGGTGGCACAAAACATTGGTATACTTTCAAAACAAACCATTCGATTATTGACACATCTGTTTTTATTAATTTTCTTAATTTAAAATGAACTTTTGTCTCAAATTTATTTTTTTGAGCAGGAATATTGATTATAGTTTTATTGTTTTTATGTGTGTGTTCACTAAAATTAATTAAAATTTGTTGTATATTTGCATCATTGTAGTTGTCCGAAAAGATTAATTATGTCATTGGTGTTGTTATATTCTTTCTCTCGCATCTTTTTAATTACCTTTTTGAGCGTAGATATTTTTTTATTTGAGCCGACACGTCATTAGCTACAAGTCGTAGCATATTGATACAAAACATCATTGATGTTTTTATTTAGTGTCAATATCATCAAGAAACTACTTTCAATAACTAGTCAAATTGAGAAACATCTTTTTTTGGATTAACATAACACCTTTTTTCATCTGTCTTAATTGTTATTGTAATCTTTTTGTTTTTGGCTACAAAGGAATTTAAATAACACTTCTTGCATCAAAAGCAATTTAGATTAGTTTTTATTATTAAAACTTAAATGTGTAGGTTGTAATAAGTCGCATATTTTAAGACATACTATCTTTTAAATGGGATTAACCGAAAATAAAATGACAGTTTGTCTTTAAAATTGACACATTAATTAATCAAAATATCTCTAATTCATCTAAATGTGAGAGAAAATATGGAACCGTTGAACTAACGATGCCAATTTGGTAAATCTCACATTTTTTAGAAAATTCTCAGCAACGCAAATCGTATTTGAGCTTTCTTATAACGTACACATTTTAGGCTTAGCGCCCTTCTCTATTCAAATTAAGATTTTTTTTAGATTATTTACCTGATAAACACTCGACTGTTTTTGAATTGTTTGAATTTTTTAAATTCCATCAAGCACCCTCAGTCGAAATACTTAACTGTTTATTTGAATACATTCTTAAATAAGCGTCAGTACTCAAAAATGACTGTAAATGATTGCATTCCTAATACATATAAACTGCATACATTACTATATAAAGCTAATACTCAATATTATGTATTTGTTTATTATATTTAGGTCTATATAATTACATATTCACACAAAGAAGGTATGATGAGATTTATCAGCGCATCTGAAAATGTGTTTTAAAGTTTTGATCTTATCACTATCACTGCTTTTATATGTAAAGCGAAAGTATGCAAACAAAGTTTCACGACCACGTCGTCTGATTTTCCTGCTTCACCAAAGAAACAGGGGTGCAAAGATATGCTGCAACAATCTTCGCTGGTATATGTATGTATGTATGCAAATAGTTGTATATGAAAATTCGGTACCAATAGGAATGCAATTTAGTCAGATAAATAGCTTTTTTGATTTAACGTTGTTCTAAAATAAAATATGCAGTCAATAGATTGATCCAATTTAAAAATACAAATGAAGTACTAACAACGTAGAAAAATTTGAACTCAAGTTTAAAAAGCCTGTAAAGCAGTAAACAAGATTTTAAGAAATTATTTTCCCATTGAATCTTGACCGTAATGTAAATTTTATTTTTTAACTACATATTTCAATAATTTTCCATCGCCATTTATTTTATGTCTAAATCAACATCGTTTTCCTTTAAAGAAACACTATTAGAACAACAGCAAAAGTATAAAACATAACACAAATATTTTATTTGTCAATTTGTCGTAAAAAAACATAAGAAATATTTTAAATGTGTGATTAATTATAAATTAATTGTTTATTAATTCAAAAATTCGAATCGTATTATCTTAATTATTTTTTCAAAATATTTTTAGTACAATACAACAAATCAAATGACTGGATACAGCTGTAAAATCATTATTTTATGCAAATCATGTTAAAGCTTACATCGAGAATTCATTTTTTTTTTTTTTTTTTTAATTTTAAATTTTTTTTTTTAAAAAAATATTTGGCATTACAGCTTGCGCCAATGCGCCAAATATTCTGAGTTGTGAAAGTCACACGAGATTAACTCGATGGTAAATAATGTATCAGTTGTGCACAAAATCAACGATAAATAACATAACACCCAGCCCAAGATCTTTTTTTTCAATTGAAAAAATCTGACCTTGCCGGGGATTGAACCCGGGCTCCCCGATTGCTAGGACAAAGCTCTTGCCACTAGACCACAGGGACCGACGATTATCAACCGTATTTATTCAAGCAAAGGAACAACATATACTTATTTCAAGTTAAACGTTATGAGCTTGATATTATTAGAACGAAGGGTTCAAACTTATTACGAGTTTACTAAGAAGTTAATAAAAAAAATCAAAACCACAAACAACGTCTACTGCATGGAAGTTTAATCAAGGGATAAAGTAGTGTTCATTAATGTCAATATTGTATAAGCTTTGGCTCTCGGAGTTATAAGTCAAGCTGGACCGCGAAACTTTGAAAGTTTAGAGGTATGATTACATTATCATTTGCAAGGAATCTTGAGAAGCTATACTTGAGAGAAATGTTTCCCGAATAAAGTTCTCATTAGTCAAACTTTGAAGTTGCAATATATTGTGCAATTATTTCAAGATACCCGAAAATATATTGGATAGCATTAGCTTTATCACTTTAAAAGAATAATTGTTGAGAATGTTATTCTGATTATTCTGCGAGTATAAAACATGACATTCAAGAATAATAAAAACTTACAATATAATTCATACTCAAATTTTTAAACTCAAAACTATTCTCAAGAGATCCTGTTTTCATTTTGTACGGGTGAAACTTTTTTGAAAAAAAATCATCGATTTAAATTTAGCCTTTGTCTTGCGGTTTTAAAGATTGGCATCGGTGGTGGCCAGTGACAAGAATATTAGGTAGAGCAAAAAAGATTATGAATGTAAGAAACAAATCCTTCGTCAGCTTAAGAGCTCTGTCAAGAAAGACTTAACCCTAGCAGCAATCTTAAAAACAATTGCAGTCCGCTAAAAATTTGCAAAACATCGCTTCCTTCAATATAGAATGGGAACGGGAATTTGTATGGGATCACGTAAGGAATTGTCTATGGGATATTATGTAGGCACATTTGTTTTAATATTTTTTAATGCTTGAATATAAATGGGAGATCAGCGCACCATTGCACCATTACAAAAACCATCCCTGATTTAAATCGCTAAGCTCTAATAAAAAAAAAGAATCATTTTGCGGTTAAGTTTTGAAACTCCAACCGGCAAAGTAAGTTCTTTATTTGTTCAGTACCTAAACATGAATAAAATTATTCCTGAAATGTGTAATATATTATGTATACCTTTATCTGATAAAACAACTTTTTAACTGTTTAATCACAATGGAGAATTTTCGATGAGATTTTTTTTGTATTCAGTCGCGTACCATCTTTTATTGTAAGGATGGAAAAAGACAAGGAATTACTTAATTATTTAGTAGGCATTACCTTGTAATAGCTCCATTTAAATTGGGTAAAACAGAAAATTCATTTATTTCCCAAAATTATTAACTAACGATAGCGAGATGACGAAAACACATTATGTTCGATGGAACATAATGTGTTTTCGTCATCTCGCCATCGTCAGTAATTAATTTTATATTTTTACCAAGCTAAATTCATTGCTGTTTTTACTGTATTTTAAGTAGAGTGGAACCCCGATCTAACGTTCCCGCATAAGCCGTCTTCCCGCATGGCTCGTTTATTTTATATAGTCTCGGCGAAACACCAATAAGAGTTTCTTTCTCGCATTGATCTTTCCCACATTTATTGATTTTTTTTCAAGGTCCCTTGAAAAACGTAGAATCGAGGTTTCACTGTTCTAAGGCAAATGTTTGTTCTCGAGTATATGAGAAGATTCCATATGCTTTTGGAAAAAAAAAGATAAATTTATCAATTAATCAACAAATAAAATTTTATAATTACTTTGGTGTAAAAGTGCTGTACTCGTTGTGGTAAAGATGTATATATGTATATGCATGTAATTGCTAATTGTTTACACAAAAAAGGTAGGCATTCTCAAACGTTCATAAAATATGTTAAGAGATGTGAATAATAGATACCTTCTACTTTTTCTGCATCTGTTTAGCTCAGCCTCTGATATTGACAGGCTTCACTCAAATATTTTGCCTTAACGCGTAATTTAAAACTCTGAAGATCAAAATAGATTCCTCTCGGAGAAGCGGAACAGACACCCTATCAGAAAAACCGAATTCCTTCCTCATTATCATGTATAAGGCGGTGCAAACAAACCAATGGCGTGCCTAGCCGGAAGTTGAATGATTAGATTATCATTTCCCTTTGTTGTTGACATCTGTCGTGAATCATAATATTTCATGTGAATTTCATCTGGATTTCTTTTTTTAGATACAATACAAGAAAAGCTTTGTTTTTTCTCAAGTTCTAATAATTGAATTACAATTTGTGTGTGAACTATTTAATTGACAATAGTGTCACATTTAACTTCACTCTCATAAAAATATGCTAGTGTCAAAATCAAGTTTTTCGATCATCTTTTGTTTATTTTGTTTAACCTATTTTATACTCTTCTGTGTCATCAAAATATCAATTTTAATGTTCGTTACTAATAGATATACGTATAATATCGCATTACAAAAAAGGAATTTGATAATATGCAACTGGTTCAAGGCTGCCTTCGACGATCATAAACGAATAACATTCATGTACTGAACATAGCTGCACGAGTTTAACATTGTTACTTTTGAAAACAAATAAATGATGACAAGATCAACCATTGAATTCATCGAAACCAGCGTCGGCTATTTAATCAGAATTGTTGACTCGTTGAATAAATGTAATAAGTAGAGACTCCAATTCGAGTATCGAGTACTCGATACTCGAGTATACTCGTCCATTTTTCAAGTACACGATACTCGAGTAATTTGAAAAATACCCGAGTAATACTCGTAATATATAAATGAAGATTTAATTCCAAATTTTACTTTGTTTTAAACAGCGGACAGAAAAACTAGATAACACAATTAAATTGATTGTTAAATTTTAAGCCGAAGTCCACAGCCACAGAGAGAGTTTTTTCTACTGCTGGAATAAAAAAACAAATCTTCGAACCAAATTAAAATTTGAGACGCTTAATTCTCTATTATTTTTGAAATATATATTTCATAAATTGAAATAAATGTAATAATAAAATAAAATATGCTTATTTATTTATGTATCATCTATTTATAGACACAAATTTGAATTAATAAAATATATTTCGGTACATCTGAAACTACTCGAGTATACTCGAGTACTCGAGTATTTTGAAATTTTACTACTCGATACTCGAGTAGTTGAGATGTCGAGTAATTGGAGTCCCTAGTAATAACGTATCAAATTAAAAATATGTTGAAAAATGTAGCTGCCCCAAACATCCTTGATAATAATTTGAGGTCTTTGACAAGCAGGGACGGGACATTGGTAAACGTTTAAAAGGAAAAAATTCATAAAGAATGTTAAAAGCACCATATATATCTGAGCATTATGCTCTGAATAGAGAGCAGAATGGTCAATTTAGAATTTTGAAAAACAGTCATTTTACCGTTGTTTTTTTTTTATATAAAATACAAATTATTAGTTACGAAGATTACTTATTGTTTACTCATCACTGGATCTTTGGAAGGATACTCAGTATAGATTTTAAAACTGCGTTAGTAAATTTCAATATAACTATTTATTACTTAAAAAATATTAAGACATTTTCCCCAAATATCTAAATAATTCGCGTGTAATCTAACAAAATATGGGTACTGCAATTAAATTAATCAATGAGCTAATTGAGGATTTTGACTGAAGGTGTTCGATGAAACTTCAATATCAAATCGGAATATTTCAGTCATTTAGTTCAAGTTCTTTCGTGCACTTGAAATGCCTGAAGATAGCGTTAGTGATAAAGCTCATTGAAATGTAAAAAAATCAAACGATTCAAATTTGTCAATGAGCTTAAAAAAATATATCCCAATTGTAGTATGGGTAAGCCCACATTTTTTTTTGCTTTTTTTTTACATGTAATGGTAATCTTATCTATTGTCCCGTTAAGGTTATGAGATATAAGATCGTTTCTTGTTACATTTCCAACATAACGTAAAGTCTCCGCAGTAAATACATTCAACTTTGCGGCATTTTTATGGCTCGCAGACGTTAGTTTCAAGTGCTGCCACTGCCGCCATTTACCCTTGTAGAACATTTTTCTCGCATATTTATTTCGTTTACCCCTTTTGACCCTCTTTTGCATCGTCTTGCGTATCCGTCTTCGAGAAATATTTATGTCATCACCTGGAAAATATTCCATTTTCTCCATTTTATTATTGTTCAGTGATGTGTCTCAAATCCTATGAGAATATTCTACATTTTCTGCCACACGACAGTCTCCTCGAGAAAGTTTTCACTTTTCTTATTCCAGAAGAGATGTATATTCTTCAAAAAAGAATAGGCCATGAAACATTTACACATCGATTATTTCTTGGATAACCTTTCGGTTGAAATTTATTTTGTTTTGTAACCTTCTGTTTCAGGCAAAAGTTTCTTTGTTTCACTGACACCCGTCTTCATATTTCAATAATTGATTTATATAAATCGAACTAGGCCAAACTCTTATCTCTTAGCTTAAAATTGATCAAAACGATACATCACCCACACTTAACCTGACAAAATTGTCTGGTGAAATTATTTTGACACAATCCTACAATAATAATAATCAATTTTTTAACGATATTTTTAAAAATCATATTTTAAATATATTTTTCAGCCTATATTATTCCATGTTAAAATTAGACTATTCACACAGTGAAAAAATGACTCAATGTCTTAGTTTCTACAAATATAAAATTTAGAGTTGATAGGGATTTCAATGAAGTAAAGAATTTTTACAAATAATTTTCTTTTCAATTAATTGATTAATTCATATCAAAACTAAGATGAAAATTGCCTCTTATGCAAACATGGTGCATGATAACAATGTCATTTAAATAAATCTTTTTTAACATGAATAAACTTATTTATACAATTGAAAATATAAATCTCGTAGCTGGGTGGTTAATAGCATTATTATAAATGGTTTCAGAGTCGAATGGACACAATCAGGTTTGTTATATTCCGATCGGTTAGTAAAATTTATCACCCAATCATTTTTTTAATTTTTCATCCCACCTACTGAATACATAAGCGATGCGTAGATCAGTGTTGACTGTGGTTCCTTTCTTTCCTTATGCCGTACCTTCTCTGTAGCGGCTGACGTACGGCTAGTTTTTTTAGTAAAAAAACTTATTGAAATTTTAATTAAATTCCATCCATTCTATTTTGGGGGCGAAAATAATAAAGAAAACATATTTCTAGAATCGAAAAAAACAAGATGAAATCATAACAAATCGTGATTCAACATTACAATAATAAGAAAATAGTACTACATATCTTCGTTTTGCTTCAAATAAATAATATGTAGTATGATGCGGAAACACATTTTTTTGCGATTTCACGGAGAATTGTCTAAATATGTATAGTGTAATTTCTTGTAAGCCGTATAACTTTATGGATTAAAAGTGAAATTTTTGAAACAGCTTCATGAAGATAAACCAAATTTATGGCGGGAAAAAAGTAAGCATTTTCTATAAATTTTGTATGTCATAGGTATAATGTAACCAAAGGTACGGATATTACAGCCGATGCTTTGTGTACACCTAACATTGTTTGTTTTATCAATTTATTAGCTCTTTTTGATCTTACGATACTCTTCAAGTATCATTACATTGTAAAAAATATTGTAGTTGGAAAGATGGTTATTTAATGGAATTTGACTTGCGAAACCACCGTACAATTTCTGTAGAGTAATGCAATTTCCATGCATTAACGATTGCTATTTATGTAATATAAAGTATATTAAAAACGCCAAACAAAATAATGAAAAAATGTCGATAGGATACATTGATTAGTCTTAAATCCAATCATCATTAAAAGAAAACATTAAAAATATGGATTCTGACATGAATTATTACTTCGTATTTGACCAAAAATTGTTTAAAGTGTAAGGTTTTCGTAGCTCAATATTTTAAATAACATTTACGGAAAATAATCAGTATTTAATTGTAAATTAGTCCACTTTAAGCTATAAATTAAAAAAAAAAGACGAAGACCATTGAAAAAAATATTTTACTTCGTCAATTTCAATTTACCTGAAAATCTTTTTTTGTGTTTCCTGTGAAGTATTTTCTGCAATGGTTTTCTTTTCTACCAGAACACGATCGAAATTTATGTTTTTTTTCAAAGCATTTCTATGAACAGTACATATTTAGTAATTGAAACTGGACATGGTCAGTGCTATAGTTTTTTTTTCTCAAAAAAAGAAGTGATAACTAATCTTTTTGTGAATATACTTAGCTATCATTCACATGTAAATTCAGTATGTAAATAATTAATAAATATTTTAGAAATTCATTCATACTATATATTTGTATACAGCATGTGTCTTCATTTATTATCAAGTACAGGTAGTTCTCGACTTACGACCATTCGCACTTAAAACCTAAAAAAATAGCATTTTTTTTAAACTGCATTACGGTGCGCCTTTTTCAACCCTAATTCATGCGTAAACAAAGATGACGCAATAATGATTAATATTGATCGTGAAAACATAGACCAACTTATATAAAATGATATGGAAGATCTTATAAATGAAGAATTATTATGTTTAGAAAATAAAAGGGTTGAAGAAGATACTAAAAAAAAAAATAGTCATGGAATCTCCAAAAAGAATTCTAGAGACAGAAATGGAAGCAACGTTCCTTCAAATTGACCAATTAATTAATGCAAAAATTTTCAAAAATGGATTCGGATAACGAATGATTTTTGAGTATATACCGCCGTATTCAGGAAGATCTTACTTGCTACTAAGATATATACAAGGAAAAAAAACAACAAACAACTCAACTAAAATAGGATATGTTTTTTAAAAACACTACTACTGCTTCTTCTTCTACTACTGATGATGTGCCAGTGGATTTTACTTATATAAGTACAAATGACGAAAGATTTTAAATATTAATGAAGTAATTATTTTATTTTGTATTAATAAATAAATATAAATTTAACAATAAAAAAATATAAACATACACATACACATGTTTTATTTTAATATGTAAGTATGTACATATATAAATGCTTAATTTTAACATTGACAAATTTTTGTGTCAATTCTTGAGTGCAAAATAATGCGTTGGTATCAATAAAAGGGAACATTTTATTTTCGGCATTTTTAATTAACAAAATATTTCAAAAAGAGCTATTATACCGTATGGTTGCCTTAACCTGAAAATCGGTTAACTTGGACAACATTTTCAGTAAATTTTACAACAAAACTTATCCGACCACTAAGAATTGATTAATTCCAAACGTATACTTATTTAATCTTCAATATACGAATATTTAATACATTCGATTCTTTTTCTGCGGGTGATTTAACTATAAATTTTCCCATAAGTTTTCCCACTACAAATTTTCCATATTGCCAATTTTCTACGCGATCAGCAGTTAGCCGTGTTGTAAACTTCCCGTGGCTATTTTCATGAGATGTGTTTTTCTTAAACTGTAGATAAATACTCGATTTTTATTTTATTGCCTTGTTCATAAAACTTGTTAAAAAATAATTATTAATCCCGTAGAGGTTCCCACAAACCGAAACTGGTATTTAAGTTCGTTTTTTTTTCTTTAGTATTATAAGGGTTATTATTTTTATATCTTTTTAGAGACCCTGACATTCTTAAAAAGTATTTCTTAGCAAAGAAGAGAATTGGAGCAATTGAATATCGTTAAACTGAAATATGCAACCTTTAGCTATCTCTCTATGTATCTATGAACTACGATACAATATTGGTAGACAGAGTTTGTATTTTGTATTAAATAACTAGTACATACATACATACATATTTTGTATGAAATTCGACTTACGACCAATTCGTACGTACGTTACGTATCTCGGTCGCAAGTCGAGGACAACCTGAATTGACTGTTTTTTTGATAATACTACACACGGGCGTGCTATATTCAGCGTTGTGATAATTTTCAACTGATTTTGAGGCTTTTTATAAAATATTGAATTACAAAGCAAACGAATGAAAAAAATGAAATTACTTAAAAATACAATCGTTAAATAAAAATATTTTAAGACAGTTCAAATAATATTGAATCATAATAAAATCTAATTTTTTTTTTTAAATATATTATTTACATATTCTTTCTTAAAAAATATATCATATGAACACTAAATAATATTAAATAATTGAATCATTTAAATATTCGGGTTGATTATGGTGTCGCCAATGGCTATTTCTTCAATTAATTTGATTCCACTATAATAATGCTTTTTTGTCTAGTCTTCTATGAAATTGTAGATAGAGGTATCAGGGCACCAGGATCGGTGAGGTATGTAAACAATAAGATCCGCATGCTTAACGGACGCAAACAAAATAAACTTCAGACGAACGCTTTCATACTTCTAACACAAATATGCACACTCTGCCGAAATCACCGAAATAAATATTTGCGTTTTGCCTCAACTCAGTATAAACATTTTGAACATAAACATTCGCATAAACAACTCTTTGCTTCCTGTCCCTTTCTCTAATTTATAATTTCGAATTCTGTTTCGCATTAGTCAGCCTTAAAAGTCTTGTTTACGAGACGTAATACTATAAACACAGAGAGCCATATTTGCATAAGTTTTCATCCTGAAAATTTTCGTAAGATGGCGCTCAGAACCACGTATAATATAACATACTTTATGTTGAAAGTAAGTGGTAAATCTTGAGTGAAAATGTTCTAAAATACGTTACTCCGGTAGAATTTAATACTATTAAAGATTTTTATTTATAAGAAGTACACATTAAATTAAATATTTACCATAGGTAGGTAAGTAGAAATAAATATGTAATTAAAATTTTTGTACTTTTGAGTTTTGTCACTTACGACACGGGTTGTGCCTTTCAACATCTTTGAGAATTTCAAACGGATATCTACCGCCGGCATTCTAATTTTTACCTGTTTAAAATTCCAATTATTACTTAATTACTATCAACTCGAACAACATGGCCAAAAAAATCCGCAACCAATCGGTGTTATTGAGATCCAGCGCTTGATTTACATTTGTATCTCGTAAGATAACATGTGGTTAATCTTGAGTCGAGACCAAGATCATCCTTATAGAATTGGCGTCAGATGTGATCATCGATATGATTGAGGTTCCTAAACCAATTATGTTTTATCATACCACAATATAGTCTATGATGCCGTATACGTTTTGAGAGCCCGGTAGGACACAGCTTGTTGTAAAAAAAACGTAAAACATTTATTTATTATCGGATAAATGAGAAAAAATACATTTTTGTAAGATTGGAGTCTAATTATAGTGAGATTAAAAAAACAGATTTAATAACTATCTGGAACATTTTTCTTAGCCAAAATACTGCAGAAAATAATTATCTACACCGAGCTTGAAATATTATTTTTATGAAAACTTACATAAAAAATCCTTCATTTTTTTTGTACGTTTTAGCTTAAGAAATCTTTCATACTTTAAATTATTGTGACTTCGGCGTGTTTATGAAACTTATTTTGCGATAATCGCCATTCCAAAAAAATATGTTTTCAAGCCTTGAAGTAACCTTAGTCGACCAACTTAAATTTTCATTATTTAAACCTTATTTAGAAGCGAAATAGTTCTATCATTCATCGGAACATTATCATAATTATGTCAGCGTCATTTTCACTTTTATTCAATTTAATAAATTAGGGTTAGCAAATGTTGATAAAAAATGTCGACATTGTAATTCTATTCTAACTTTTAAAACTTAAAATTCCAAAATAATTTACAATTAAAAAAGAGCTTACCATTAGCTACATACTTCTTTTTTTTTAATCATATAAATATGCATATCGACTCTTCAATCTGCAAACTTGCTAACTATACGATAACATATAAAAACACATCTTTACTTTTTTATTTCTGAAAAGAATTGACTAAGTGTGTTTTATATTGGAGAAAAATATCGCAACATGAAAAACTCTGTGATTCTGCATTGACAATTTCACCGTTGAATTAGTAAAAAACTGTTCAACATGGTTCTCGAAATAAAACAAAAGACTCTTTAAAATGTACTGTTTAAGCACCCCACTGGTTCCATATCTTCTCATTAGAGTAGACCGTTCATAGATTAGTTTTTCAAGATTTGTTTAGTCAATTAGCGTTGGAAAATAAACCATTGAACTATTTTTTTCATTAATATTGTATCATTAATAATCCCACTTCACTAAGATAAAAAAAATTTGGATACCTTTTTAATTAAATCATTAGATTTAATTTCTGAAAAATAAACTTTAAGGTCTAAACTAAATTACTTTTTCGATTGAAGTACATACATTTTTAAAAATAAAACATTTATTCTTAATCCAAATGATTATACAGAATAGTAATATGAAGAGTATTTAACTATCGTGCATGTATTTTGATTTAAATCGACTGTGGTACAAGAGTGGAGAATAGTTTAATCGTATATATAAAACCGAAACGGCGTATGTATGTCTGTGGGTCTGTAATTCCCTTTTGCATTGTTGGTCATTAAGTTGCCATAAAAACGAATATGAAAGAAAATATGTTTGAATTTGTTTCGGCGAAGACATTTAGTTAAAATGTAATAAATTGGTCTTCTACTGAACTTTTCCCGGCTTTTATTAATATAATAATGTTTATTATTTACGTGAAGGTATTATTTGAAATTTCTTTGACAGTAAATTAGATTTTTTCCTTGAATTTGGATATTTTAATGGGCGAGAATGGGGCCTGTCATCAAATTAAATAAAGTTTGTGATTTTATTTTAACTCTATTTTGGATGATAGATTTTGTGGTATAATTATGTCGAATGATATAACATTAAATAATTATTGGTCGCTTAGTCCGAGCGACGCCGGGTAGCAATACTAGTAATCAATAAAAGCATCCGAGCTGGATTTGAAATATTGAGCGTGTAATTAGCACAACCTAGTTGCAGTTGCTTGACTTATGCAACACACTTTGGTTCTTGACTTGGAAGTTGGTAACCATCCCTGATAACGGGTAACATAATTGGTACTGTCAAGTTGATTGAACAAAATGACTGCACAAATGCAACAGCAAAAAGCAATAATTGAATACCACTTCTTTAACCAAGAACATTCAAGATCTATTCATCACCGTCACAAAACGTCATATAAATCTAAATATTAATAGTTCAGAAACAATATTCGAGATACCATAAGAGGAACAAAAATTTAAATCATCTGGTTAAAAAATGTCTCGTTTTACAAAAAGACAAAGTAAAATAACACTTCACAAAATAGTCGGTTCTATTCTTTTTACCGAATTTTACAACCGGGCTATATTGGGATGAAAATCAAACCTTTGTCTCTTTCTCATGACCTTACCACATAAGTCAAATCGAATACTTTGACGTGTTATCATTCAAAGATAATATTTCAAAAACGATAACAGATAGTTCATATTATATTTTTTGAAAAAATATTTTTTTTTCATGACGAATTGTAAATTCTGACATTTCGTTTCCAAAAAACTTCTCCATTGTTCAACTACAATGCGAGAGCCATTGCGACGACGACATCTGGAAATATCAGTAAAAAGTTATGAAATGGAACTTTTATGCTTTGAAATCAAAAGATAGCTTTAAATTATTACAGAGATAAAATGTTCCTGATCATTTTCGATAATGTATTCCTTTTTTCATTGTGTTATGTTTTTTAAAACCTTATGAAATATGTAATAATATCAATGCATTGATATATTCATTACAAATTATAAAATATCACAAACTACCCGTAAAATTGATTGATTGCTTAACGATATCATAATACTGGATTGTAGTTGTAAATATAATCCGCATGTATCAATATATTTAAGTACAAAAAGTTAGGGTTGTGCTTATGTTTATATATATATAATATTTAGTTTCTAGATTTGCGACTTGTTGCAAATTATATTTACTTTATTTAAACCTATTAATACTATGTTATGCTATACTTTTAATTCATATGCTTTCACGATTTTTCTAATAAAGACCAATTGTCATGCATTTAGCTTTTAGCACATTTAAAAACATAACAATAAAAAACACATTGTTTTATTATTTGGACTTATTTTTAATCCCCAAATGAATGGCTACTATTGCGTGAGTGCTTTTCATGTTCACAATAATTGGTGAAAATTTTCTAATAAAATAGTATACGTGGCAAATAGTAAAGTTGAGAAACAAGGTGAGCCGCAATCTAATTAGTGCCCATAAGTCAGTTTTATCGACTGTGCAATTACCACAAGCCCATTTGCATTTTTAATGCAGACACCTTAAATAACTGCCTCGAATTTGAAGCTGGTGCCTTTAAATTTCTTTATGGCAAAAACGTAATCAAAATTTATGCCTTTTGTAGCTAAATAGTTTATCCCCAGTGGTGTTAGTATTTACGAAAGTTTATCAAGTAATTGAGTCAATTAGATTAAAACTGATATTTTTCTTGGGTGAAAGAAATGAAACAAATCGATCAAATTAAAGTTAGATAAGTCTAGACACAACAATTCTAAAATAAGTTTCATGTTCAACTAATATATATATATATTTATGATAAACATTTGGCTCGATACATAATAAAAACAATATTGTCAAATGCCGTAAATTGTAACCATCTAAATGTACCCAAATATATTTTAAAGATGCCTGGAGATGCATTGCAAGCTTTATCTGTACGACAAAATACGAAAATAAATTGAAAAGATGTTAAAAATATTTAATAAAAGAATACAGTGGGATTTTGCACTCATTTCGTAAACACTAAACTATGTAAGTCAACTTTATGATGATCATTAATTCTGTAACAATCATATTCTATAACAATCATAACCCTTTAATCATTCGCTTCATTGTTTTAAATTATTATTCTCTCAAATTAATGTTTAAAAATATTAAATTTCTTAATAATTTAAAACAATGTATTCAGACAATTTCCACCGATAACATACAGCGTACTAAATGAATTATTCGGAAATAAATAATCGTTTGAAATACCTTCTCTAACACGCACACCAAATTACTAATACAATTCAAAAGTTTATCTGTATCATTAATCGAATATTAAAACAATTAACTTAAGGATTTCCCATGCACAGATTCATGATTATTATCACCGATTTCTCACTAATTTACCCTCTCACATTGGCGCACTAAAGTTTGGAACAGAATTATTCAAAAAGGAATTATTTTCAATTCATACGCAAGACAAATTCAGTAATATTTTAAATACTTTTCCATATTATTTTAGTCTATTAACATTTCTTTTAAGCCTCATTGAAAGTATTTGGCAGCCTTTATACTTGGATGGACACTACAAATAGCTCAGTCTTGACTTACATATTTCAATTTATCAAGAAAGGTGAGTGTAGAGCTTACTCAAACTTTTGAGTATTGAAAAGATATTCTGACACTTGGCATTGCATATTGAATTATTATTCAATGATAGTTGAACCCGTCTAGAAACCACTGATAAATTTAAATGGGATGTAATTGACTAATGCGCTCATTGGTAATCAAGCAAAGCAGTGATACACTTCGACTGGCAGAAAAGATAAAAAATCACTATGTATCTATCTACCTCACATCTATCGACCTCGAGCTAAATAAAACGGTATTCTGGGGATTTATCACAGCGCTTTTGTATTTTTGTAGACTATGTTTTTATAGATGTCAAATGGTTTTAAAGAGAGCACTTAGTATATCTTTATTTTCTTATAAATAAGCATCCAAATCCCCGCAAGCTTCGGGCTACCGACCTCCACTAAATGATACATAATTTGGTTTTTCGTTTGATTTTTTTAGATAACCAGATATATATAACTGAGCCATGTAAGTGGTAGTTTGGTCAACTTAGTTGGAATCGGTTTCAGAGCATACATGACTTAATCTCGTGAGCAAAAATGTATTTGTCAATCGATTCATGAACTCTTATTCAAACGCATGGGTGTTTGTAATATATAAAACTCCTTCCCACTCATAAAAAAGGAACATGGCGGAAACGATTCACTTATCTATAGTTTTATCCTAGATATGTCTTTCTATTCCTGCTCCTTTCGAACAATGTTGTGCAACTGAGTAGCAATACAGTTATATAAGTACAATTTTTTTTGAGATAAGCTCCATTAGGATTCCATATGTATACTCTGAATTGGGAATAGACACGACTTAAAATGAAATTCTGGAAATTCCTTTCTGGTATTGATAGTTGAATATTAATTCTGATCTTGATATTGAATTCCATTCATCCCTGATATGATTAAAATCTGAGAAGCTACCCCAATACTGCCGACAGTTTTCTCAACTCGACTTCAAGAAGCCTCGAGTAAATTACAAAGAAGGCTCAATCGATATGGCACCCCACTATAGTGGTTGCTCACCGTTCGATCACTTAAATAATATAAAACTTTTCGTCTCACTTCTTTGGTATTTCAGAAAGATTCTCCAAATCGTGACAGTAGAAATACTCGTTGAAAAAGTTTAGACTGAAATTCCGGAAGATTTTTTTATTGACGGACGTGCCGATCGGGAAATTTTGAAGTTTTCTTATTTTTCGCCTGTAAAGCCATTGATATTACAAGGCCACTTTGCGTATTTGAAGCGTTTTACTTTTTAGCAAACCATTCCTTAATTTCCGCATGAAATTCATTTATTCTTTTATTAAATTATAGTAATCATCACAATTTATAATATGTACATATGTATATATAAAAGATAAAACGTTTTTACTTAGAAACTGAATTATCACTTGTAACTATCTTCAACCTCACTTTTAAGGTGTTCACTGTTAATACTTGGTGGAATGGCATTATAATAAAAATAATAAAACATTTTTAGTACGTACTCCACCCTCAATTTATTATTAATATTATCCGGACGACAACATATCATCAAGAAAACTTGAAATACGTTGCCTTAAACCTACACAAAAAAGTAATTTTGTAATAACATTTGTCAGAAATATTTATTACTTATCACAACATTATAAAGATATGTCTAAATCTGTACTGCGTACATACAAATATTGAAACAAATATAAAAGAAGATTGTCTCAATTCTCGGAATTTCTTGGATTTTTTGAGAAGACTTTCGTGTCCCGGGAACTTTGAAAAAAACTCGAGACAAGCAAAGTGCGAAGAATTCCCGGGAAATAGTTGAATAGGGAAACCGGGAATCTGATTGTCTCGACATGACAATCTTATTTCTCACATCAAGTATTCATTATCTAATATGAAGCGTTGCCTAAATTTTAAATGCACTACTTTGCATGTATTTTTAAATATCGATTATATTTTTAAAAAATACGGTTCTCAGGGATAAACAGAATTATAGGCTTATGCTTCATTCATTTCTTAAGCTAAATGGAATTTCCGTTGATTTTGCATTCATGTAAAAAGAAGTCGGTTTATCGGCATGTTCCGAATTCTAAAAAAAAACAAAATATTCAAGTGGCTCTTTTATCCTAAGATTAAGCTTTCTTTAAATGAGGTTTTTAATAAAGATTATTTTTTTATGACCACGAAAAACACAGAAGTTTTCACATTACACTTTTTAATGTTCTCTTGTATAGATAAAGATTGTTTTGGTGATAAAAAAATATCGTTTTGTCTAATTTCTTCCCGTTTAATGTACGTTTTTACCATTTCCAAAGCCTAATTAAATTTAATGCTTGTTGTGGGATTTCAACTTGACATTTATGAGTAAAATGTTGACAAAGTGTTTTATTTCTGTTTCAGCTAAAAATTAATTATATTCATGTGTTGTCGACCTTAATTATGTGTAAGAAGTCAAGGTTTCTGTAACCCTAGTACTTCATTGTGCCAATGGTGTGTGACTTATTTAAATTATGCACACCTTCGTTATGTTACGTGAATGTTTTTCATTTGTTTTTGTTTTTTGTTTGATCATCAACTCTCGCTCTTTTGTCATTCTAATTTTTGTAATCCGATTTAATTAAACCAGAGCCGAGCAATTTGTATTTCTTAAACGTACTTGCAATGTTTTTGGCAAAGAGTTTTTTTGTGTGATGTATTTTATTTTCTTGAGACACGTTTTCATTCTTAAACTTTTGGCATTATTAAAATTACAGGACAAAGTTTTTTATCAAAATTTTTAACTGTCTGTCGGTATAAAAGACAACTATTTTTCATTTTTTAATCTGGCTACAAGTTAGTTTAATATGTGTAGTGTTTAGTAACATAAAATAACAATGCTCAAAAAAAGTGTTTTATTTATTAATAATACATTCAAATTTATGATATAAGTTGCATAGTATTTTTTAAGAAGTAAACTCATACAAAAATCTATTTATAAACATCAATCAGTAATCTTGAATAAATTACAAACTTAGTATTTTACGTAATCATCACACAACTGTACGTTAAATGAGTTTTCATTCACTTTTAAGTATAAGTAAAGTGGAAACACTTTCATTTTTATGGTAGATATTCGTATCCTTTGTATTGAAGCAATCAATCATTATTGAGAAAAAATTTAATTCTACTCTCTGTACACGGTTTAACTACAGTTGATACTCGAAAGGCATAATCTTTTTCAAAAGATTCAAGGAAATTCATATTGAGTAGAAATATCAGGGCCAGTAACGTATGCCGCAAGCATTAACAGTTACTGATAAATAATATTTCCAAGCATAGTTATATATTTAAAAACAAGTATGCTTATGACAAATTGTAAGCCAACGGGTTCCAGGAATATGAAAAAAAATACAGAAAATCATGAATAAATGAAATGTACTTTTCTATAATTAAAATACTTAGGACCTCTTACAAATAAAATATAACTTCTTATGGGTAAGTTATTAAAAATGAGACTGTGCGAAAAATAACACACAACAATTAGTTTTCAGAAATAAGATATGAGCTCAATGCATTTTTCTTCCTTCCATTACGTTTTAATATAATTTTAACTACTATTTAAAAAAGAAATATCTTTATTTTCAAGAGACCTTTATCATAAAAATATAGTTCATTTTTTAATCAACTATTGTTGGCCTTAGGTAAGATTTTATAAAAACGAATACTGACTCTAATAAATTGTTATATAATTTAATATAATAGTGACTTTATTTTTATTATGATAATCATATTGTTATGGTTTTTCTTGAATACCGTTCTAATAATTAAACGGTTTTGTTTTATTAAATGCGCAGCAGTTTGGGGCTTTTCTTTTTTTATTTCTTTACCGCAAATAGAGTACAAAATCTTTACATTTTGCGGCACCCGGCTCTGAATCCACTACGCCAGTAGCTCTCATAGCAAGCGGATGTCGGGCAATACCGCCAAGCTTTTCACCCCGCCCTGCGGAAAAAACTTAGCAGGCTGCGTCTCCTGGCACGGGGCCAATACTTCCGGTTATTATGTGCCGATTTCATGCAAATTCCTGCCACCCGTGAATGAAACTTGCGGCACTCCGATAGCGATGCAATGCGAACTAGCAAAGAGGCTAGCGTTGTTATTGCTCTTGCGAATTTTCAGATAAGAATTTGGCTGGTGGATAAGAAGCAGTGGCCATAATATGAACAAAAATATTTTAACGACGAAGAATCACAATTTCCAAAATTAATATTTTTTTATCTACGGGCGTCATTCGACCAAATAAAATACTTTTAACATTAAAATCTCAGTCCAATTTTGGTGTACATTCTATACACAACTACATTTCCAAAAAATAACTTTTCCAAGCAAAAAAAAAATGTTAATAAGTTTTCTCGGTTATTTATTACGTTTTGTAAATATTGGAATTTTTTATAGCGTAGAAGCGATAAAAAAATACTTCTTGGAGCTATTTTAATGCTCAATAGAAAACAAATTGTACACAAAAAAACAGACTTGCAAAACTATGTAACACATTCATTTTAACTCTTTTTAGGCAAAACCATTTATTTTGGTGCTTGTAAACGGAGACAGTATGTAAAGCTGTGAGATTTAACGTATGAATACATAATGAATAATATTATGTTCAATTGCTTACAAGTCTCGTGGCGTATCGTTACATTGCATATATGTATATTCAGAATCGTAAACAATAATAAAGAATAATTTTCAGCCGTCCATTTATATGGGATTTCAAAGAATGAAGCCCTTTATTTTCTTCTCAGAGTATGAGCTTATTTATATAACCTTTCTCTCTTTAAGTTTTTTCACATATACATAAACATTGAAACAAACAACATATTATGGTGTTTCATTGCTAATTTTTCATCCAAATATTTTTCGATTTCGATATTGGAATCGTATTTCAAATACAGAAACTTCAAGTAATCCGTATTGAATTTTTGGATTAGCAACTAATTAGAAAAACACATTTACTTTTTATGCTTCCAATATGAATTAGTTTAAATCATTGTTGAAAGAGGGCATTTGAGGAAAACTTGCTGTAGATTCGTTGGTCAACCATTTTTTTCATGGACATTAAAAGGTTTATGGCCATAGATAGGTCATGATAGGCCACGACCAACTTATAGATCTACACATTATTTTAAAAATCGAATCGGTAAAGTGAAAAGTGACAAAAACCTCACAGGCATCCGTGACTTTGACTACGGTAGATTGAAAATTTATTCTCTTTCCATTCAGAGCTTAAACTTTTGACCGGGCACTGTGCACGGATGCCTTAGATCGTTTCGAATCACGATTAATATAATTACAGTTTGGATCTCTCTTACTTATTATATTCGATATATTATATATTCGAATATACTCGAAAATTTTATTTCATTGTTTTAAGCACCTGACCATTTTAATGGTTGGTTCCGTGATCGAGCGTCAACGTTGTTGGCTTTGGTTGTGGAACTCACGGGCTCGAATCTCAATCCAAGCATTTTTATTTTTCAACGATAAATTTATTTATGATCGAATACTCCTATCTGCATACTCCCTCCACTCTTTCGATCCTATTCTTTCAAAATATATAGTTAGAACTGAGAGTTACTAAATTACAAGCAGTCTTCATGGAAAACTTTTTTTGAGATATGCTTCACATTAGAAGCATGCATGGTAAATAAAGTCTTGTTCCACAAATCCACTCATACAAATCCAAAATGTGAATTCTAAAATCAATAAGAGAGTCCACCATTTTATTTCTGATCGTTTTTGAGTATTTTATTATCCGTAAATGTTTTGTATGCGTTTTGTTTTGTAGTTTAAGAATTAATTTTGTCTTCGTCCGAAGTGTTTACAAAACCGGCCCGTGGGAATTTTCAATTGTATTGTTTTGGATTTAGGTATATTCGGCGTGGGTGGATTTAGATAAGTATTTTTTTCATATTTAAACGTACATCTTAACATCATTTATTTTTTTATAATATACATGGTAAATTGAAATTGACAGTATACGTATTAATAGAGATAATAGCTATAGTTAGGGAGCATTTTTAACCGTTGCCAACGGACAGATAGGAAAGACGTAAAGTAAGCAAAAACGAAAATTTACTTAACTATGATATCATACTAAACGAAATTATGCGGTTTTTCTAGAAAAAAAACACTTAAGATTAAATTTATCAAAGTATTTTCACATTTCTATCTCATCAAATAACCGTCTGCAGTTAAAAGCTAAGTTATCGCTTGAACATTTTCTCTGAGAAAAACATCGTAAAAAAGGAAGAAATCTTATCATTTTCAGCATTAAATGAAAATTCATGAACACGTGGTCTTCCATAAATATCATTTAATATTAATTCTGCGTCGGGTTTAGCTCAAGCGTTGAAGATTTTACCCTTGGAAACTTTTATATTTTTAATATGCTTTTCGTGGCCTTTGTAAATTTGCAAATTTATCGATTACCAGTATTTGTTCCGAATACTAAAAATATTACCTCATATTCTGTTATTTTGAGTTTCTTCAAGTTGAACGATAGCCAAATGCTATCTTTTTCAGTATCTTAGTATCTTTCAGCATTGTTCCCATAAGCCGAAAAAAATATTCAAAACACTATAGATAAAAATAAATGTACTTAAAGACCCGAGGTACCATAACGATCATAACGTCATCGTAAGTTTTCACTTAAATGAATACAATAAGATAAAACTTTCAACGCTTAGTAAAGAAAACATATTGAAATTATAGTATTTATATTTATTTAAAGCAAATCGAAAAAAAATCAAAATAATGAAGTATTACAAAAAAAGAACGTATTGTTCAAGCTTTTATTGTCCTAGGAACTTCAACTATCTCGGTGACACGATGCCGTTGTTTACATAAATTAAAAATCATAATCATTGCTAAAATAATGATATCTCTTTCGCTGGGAATTTGTATTATGTTTTATTATAGAGAGATGGTTTTGAGTTTTGACACATGATAATTATCCTTCTTCATGAAATATCTCCACAATTTATTTGATGAATTTATATTCACAAAAAAATGTCAGTCACTTTCTATTTACACTGGCAATTAGTAAATTTCTAAATTTTATTCAACAATATACTTTTAATTTCGAAATGTGTCAAAAAAGGCTTTTGATACAATTTATTTTTTATCCCTGGATGATGTATGATGTAGTTAAGCATTGTTTATATTATACACTTTCTTGCTATTTTTGTAATCTGTCGAAAATAATTTAATCAAAAAGAATTTAAAATGAATTCCCGAGAAATAAATGAATTCAAATAATTTACATTTACAAAATAATCTAGTCTATATTTCACGATTGATTCTTTTAAAATTACTCGAAATTATTCAAAACGAGCATTTGGGACATTGAAGTCTTTCCCACAGTAAATTTTCGCAGGCTTTCATGAAAAAAAATATTCAATTCTTTCCCTCTAATGTATTCTAATATTTGTAACGGATTCATTCAATGGACAATGTAGAGTTGAAAGCGACGAATTTACAATTGAAAGAATTCTGAAAATGTTTTGATAAATATTTTAATATTAACTGGGAATATTATATATATATTATCGGATTATAATATATAACATATATTATAATCCGATATATCCGTCTTAGAATACTAATGGTAATTCGGTCTATAAAAAAATACATTTCATAGTTGAACAATAATATAAATATATTATTATTTAGATGGCTGATTTTTTTAATAACATATTACATGTTTGATAAGCATTTTTTTACGATCGATGAATTAACAAAATAATAAATGCTTTCTCAAATACCAGCTGGTCCATAAATATAGGAATAAATTTAATCCCAGTTAAAGACATATATAAGTAAAAATTTGAGTAAATAGTTATATATAAAGATAAGCTTTTACAAGCATCAATCAATGCCGGACAAAATACTTCTTCTTAACCAATTTTGCAAAAATCTATGCAAAAGTTATGATTTCCACAACACCAAACATTGTCAAAAAATATATTTTCACTCTTTACAGACTAAATTGAATACCAATAAAATAAAATCTTTTTTTTTTATGCAAATACACGATCAAGAAACTTATATGCGTTATACCAGCTTACGCGTCGTGAACTTACAAACGTGGATGAGAGATATTATAATGAAATGCGGGAACACTGCCTTTCTCTCAAGAGAAATCTCTTTATTCCAGTGATATATTGGATAATCGTTTTTTTTTTATTGAAATATGATTTATAAACAGAAATGGTATTTCTAGTATTTTCATTGAAAATATAAATACTTCATTCGGAGAATCGCTCCAAAATGGCACCGTGTATATCGTACGTCACGGGTCACTGAAGGGTTAGTTATGTTTTGTTTAATATAATACAAGCAAAATTCTTTAATACGAGCGTCGATTGCTAATATTTATTCAAATATCTTTTTTTTTTTTTTTTTTTTTTTTTTTTTTTTTTTTTTTTTTTTTTTTTTTTTTTTTTTTATTTTTATTATTATTATTATTATTATTATTTTTATTATTTTTATTATTATTATTTTTTTTTTTATTATTTTTTTATTATTATTTTTATTATTATTATTATTATTATTATTATTATTTTTTTTTTTTTTTTTTTTATTATTATTTTTTTTATTATTATTATTATTATTATTATTATTATTATTATTATTATTTTTTTTTTTTTTATTTTTTTTATTATTATTTTTTTTTTCATTATTTTTTTTTTTTTTATTTTTTATTATTTTTTTTTTTTTTTTTATTATTATTTTTTTTTTTTTTTTTATTTTTTTTATTTTTTTTTTTTTTTTTTTTTTTTTTTTTTTTTTTTTTTTTATTATTATTATTATTATTATTATTATTTTTTTTTTTTTTTTTTTTTTTTTTTTTTTTTATTATTATTATTATTATTATTTTGAAATGCGGGAACACTTTTTTTTCTTTCAAGAGAAATTTTTTTATTCCAGTGGATATATTGGATAATCGTTTTTTTTTTATTGAAATATGATTTATAAACAGAAATGGTATTTCTAGTATTTTCATTGAAAATATAAATACTTCATTCGGAGAATTTTTCCAAAATGGCACCGTATATTTCGTACGTCACGGGTCACTGAAGGGTTTTTTTTTTTTTGTTTTTTTTTTTTTGACCGTATGAAAATCTAGTTAGTCGGAACTTCGTTAATAAATTATCCCTGAACTCTTCACCGGAAAATGAAATCAAACCAAGCGTAGGCATTTTATTTCCATTTTAATTATGAAAATTAATCAAAATTAATTTCCCTTAAATAACAAGGCATTGTATTTTGTGGGTCTAACCTCCCGTGCATTGGTTGGGATTGCACCGCACAGTAGTTATACCCCAGTCACAAAAGCGACAAACAATACCGTCACGCACCACCGATTGAGGGACTCGGCCCATGAGACCCCCTGCCTTCAGACAAGATGTGTCCATTGCTTGTTCTCGAGGAACAGCTTAACGAGTACCATTGTGCCTGGTCCTTTGTTCCAGTTGGGTTACGTCATTCTCTCATTCTATCTCCTCACTTTTCGGTCGTTAGGTACCTCGCCAAAAGTGCCCACCGACTATCATCTCAGTATTTCTAAGGTAAAATGCCTACTTCTTGGGGTACCTTTTTCGTGTGTATGATAATTTGCATAATTAGCTATGGCAATTAAATATTGGCAAGTTCATGTTCACCCCAAAAACGAATATTACTAATAAATATCTGCACGATTAATTCACGCAAAATTGGTTTTAATTTCAAATGCTATTTTGCTTGGAAATGGTTGTAAAATATTATGTGTACTTCAAAAGTATAATATTTTCCTAATTTTTATACATTTGGTGTACACATAATATTATAAGCCGTTTCCATAGTTTTAATATTATAACAACGCAATAGACTTTAACAATAAACTGAACCTTAAATAAAATATGATACTTTTAAAACATCAATTTCACTTATTTACTTTTACGATGTATAAGCATTTAAGTAAAATACTAATTTTGATCCATCCATTATTATCAAGTTTTTAAGCATTCAAATATTTCAAAATAAATCAAATTGATACAAAAGCATAAGTTCAGAAAAAAGCATTTCCTGTTTTATCTTTGAAAGCTCATTTCGCGGTTTCTGGATATCTGAAACATCTTTTCGAAACCTTGCATTCCAGTTTAACTTTGTATGTTTTTACTCAGGATTTCTCTGTTACATAATAAAATTACCACACTAGAATGGCTCTGTTTCTGTTACTATCTCTTTAGGAAAAGTTGATATTTTTTCAAAAGGTAAATACTTCCATATTTGTATTGAGAAAGATTTTTATAAACTATGCCGTTTCATGATAAAGTTGTTAAATACCCGTAGTAACATATAACCATTAGTAATTTTTTTCCAAAAATTTCGACGTATTTTTTGATTTCTTTTTTGTATATTCTTTCAACGTGTCTATCATAAAAACGGAGAAAGGTAAGATCTAGCTTATAACTAATATATAATATCTCTTACTGTATCAATTTTGTCATCTAGGAGGTTGAGCAACTATAAAATGACGATCTATATTCTATATTTAGATATTTTTTAATTTTATAGAAATTAAAAAAATATTTGGCATTACAGCTTATTAGCCAATGCGCCAAATATTCTTAATTGTGAAAGTCATGCGAGATTAACTCGATTATTAATAGTGTATCAGTTGAGCACAAAATCAACGATGAATAACATACACCCAACCCAAGATCTCTTTTTTTCCATTAAAAAAATCTGACCTTGCCGGGAATTGAACCCGTGCCCCTGATCGCTGGGACAAAGCACTTGCCACTAGACTGGGGACCAACATTTAGCATGGTAAACTTCTTACTATTATGAATTTAAAAGATTTTGATAATATACTATCTTTAATAAGATTTGATAATGCATCTATTCAATATAGGTTTTCAATTTTGCCTGTATTTTTTTTTCTTGGATGAGGTAAATTCCAAAGGTAGTTCTTATATTTCTCATCCTAAATTCCAGTATATCAGTGACTGATAAACACATTCATAAATTAAAAAAGGTTTTTTGACTTTAAATAGATTCAGCCATGTACTCGATAATTTACTATATATAAATAAATGATGTTAAAATTTCGTGCTTTCTTTTTTTCATTTCACAATAGAATTTTTAGTGATAAGCTTCCAAATAATACAGCGCCTACCACAAATACAACTATAGAAGTAAGGTTTTCAAATGAAGGCTTTATATTTGAGCGTCGCAATATTTTCGCTTAAAAACTCTCTCACCCGAAGAAGCGGCGACGCATTGTTGTTCTCACATAGCCTAACCAATCTCGGAAATGGTACGCCTCTTGTTCTCGCTGTGAAAATGTGTTTTTTATGTTTGTTGGTGTTCTCTTTGAATGGCGCTTTGATTTGTTTGACAGCAATAAACATTTAGTACATATTGACTAGCTTTTAATAAAAATTAGAATGTTTGAGAACTTAATCGAGACTTGGAATACATTGTCATAGATTATGGAAGCGAAGCAATACAAAGTCGCTTCTGATATTTTAATCAGAAGAAAAATTTACATTGCTCATATTATAAATATTATCACATGGTAATTTTTTTCGGTTAATTAACTGGATATTAGAAAAAAGGGCTCTCATAGAACAAATTATTGGTTATGCCTTTCACGTTGAAACATTAACAGACAGCCATATATAGGAATACAATCACTAGCATTTTCACAATACCGATAAAATCATTTGAAAATATTCGCGATTAGCGAAACCGACCCTAGTCTAAATAAAATTAGATGCGGTGAAAAAAAAGTGTTTTATTTATTTAAAATAAGGTCTATCCACCAAAAAAATTAATTTTACATGAGGTGATTCATCCAAAACAATGTTAAAGAACTTATATTATACATATATTAATTATACTATTAAAATATGTAAGAATGTTGTAAAACCTCTATTTACGAATTTTAAATAAATAATTTGACAAAAAAAAATAAAAGGGAAATACAATAACCGTTCATGTAAGTGTTTCGATCTTATAAAAAAATAATTATCTACTTCACTCCAAACGATATTATCAAATAAATATAGCCAAGTTGGTCAACTTTTCATAAATTTAATAAAACGAAAAGCTTATCATTTTGGACTACACAATTTATTTATTTCAAATTCGTTCCAAATATTACACGAATATAAAATTGGCCGATTGACATACCCAGTATTTTTACTCAGCTAATTTGCGTAAAGTATATAGTTTTCGTGAAATGTGCTTTCAATATACTTTATATTCCTTAAAATATACAATATTTCAGATTAGCTTTTCGGGACATGAACATTATTTGTATTTTTTTTGTAAAGTCGTATGATTTAAATAATAAAAAAATTATCTCCCCATAAAAGGGTGGTATAAATCATGTTGTAAAATTATGAAACCAGCGATAGTGTATTTGTCACGCATAAACTGTATTGCAGAGCATAAAATGACCATCAAGCTTTGCTTAATTTCAAAAATACATAATTCTCTACCTATTTATGTTCGTGAATACCAGCGGGTCAACATTTGCTGCACGTTAGTGTAATTAACTAGACAAATTTTATCTAAATCTATTATACTTTTTTTGCTGAATAATGGGTTTGAACTGACAGTTCAAGTACATCCGTGCACTTGGAATGCCTGAAGATGTCGAAAGGCGAAACCCGGTCGTTAGCGACAAAACTCATGGAAAAGTACAAAATTCAAAAAATTCTAATTTGATATTGAAATTCCATCAAGCACCCTCAGTCGAAATACTTAATTAAATCTATTATACTTTTTTTGTCAAATAATGGCTGCAAGAAATAATTTACATCGTATGTTTGTAAAGTATTATTATTCTTTTTTTAACTCGCATCCGTAAAATAATACGTGCATCAAAACTTTTGCAAATCTGATTTTTCGTACATGAAAATTCAAAGTTTATCATTGAAGTAACTCTTATTTTCATAACTATGACGATCAAACATCTGAGAATCGCTTAAAACCGCAACAGAGTTTTCGTGGTTTCGACGAGCCTTTATATTTTGAAAAATTAAATAATTCAATAAACGGGAATCAAAAAGACCTCTCGCATCACGAAAATGATTTGGTTTTCTGTATAAACGAACCCATGTATGTTTGTGTATATTTATGTATGTATATATGAATATAATATGTTTTTAAAATTAAGCTCAAAAAATAGAGAAAGAAAGAACAGGTATTTGAAACTGTGTCATTTTCCTAAATGCTACCTCCTAGCGGATATCATGGTGGATTGGTTTTGTCAATAGTCATTTAATTAAAACCGTAATAAAACATAAGCATTCGTAGCATATGATGACTTATTGGACTGGCTTCATAATGGATTTATCACTTAAACAGCGATTATGCCATTTTCTCGGAAAATTTGGGAGGCAAATTCAACATAATATTAAACTAATTGACGAAGGAGACATGAAAACCTTTGACGCCAACGTGCCTTAAGACTCAATACTCTAACATATCGATAAAAAAAACACACACACTTCAACTGTGGAGTCAATTAATACCGCACGTAATTTTTTTTTGTTTAGCCTCTTAAACAAAAAATCTGTTGATTTTAAAGTTAATTTCAAAATCAGTGTGTACTTATATTATTTCATTATTTTCGTGCTCTTAATGTTAAATATTTAACGAATGTATGAATTCTGCACAAACCGACACTAACCACTACTTAAACGAAATCATAAAAAAAATGCAATGATCTCAGGGAGACTCATAAAATTTTATTGTTTAGTAAATTTCGCCTCGCAAATGTATTAATAAAAAGAGAACGAAATTGTTTTAGTAAATATTATTAGCTTAATACAATTTTAAATCGTGAAATGTTTCGTGGCCCGTAGATGAAGTGATGTTTGACAAAATTTATCAATCCTCGATATTCTGATTTTTCAAATAGTACCTTAGTAAATAAATGAAAATATATTTGTTTTCTTTATAGTAAATTTTGCCCAGACTAACATTAATCAAAGTGGTGTAGTGCTTGTAACAAAGCGGTATTATAGCAATTCATTTGAACTGCAGAATAAATTTTCTCAGGAAAAATTGAAGCTTTTAATGTCTATTATAACTGAAACATCCCAATTTCCATTAGCTTTAAGTACTGTACAGTTAAAAAGTAATTTTCAATAAAAAAAGCAATAACGATTTAAGAAACAAAACGAATTAATGGACTTTGATTACTTTACCTATGGAACACTTATAATTCATAATAACTTAAGTTTTTTATTTGAAACACGAGAAAGTCAAGTCTGAACATTAATTATTAACAAATGAAAGTCAAGGGGCCCCAAAGCAAAATTTCCATTATATTCAAATAAAGCTGCGATCATAATAAACTTGCTACAACTTCGTCATAAGTATTTAAAATTTGCGACAAAAATGTATCTACATATTCAAACAATACAAAGAATGTGCACAACTTTCTTTACTGAACCAAATATAATGAATAAACGTTTATTGAGGCATTTTATTTTATATGAATAAATAAAAGATACATTTCCACTTTACATTAGCAGCTGGTACTTGTTTATTTTATGTTCTTATCTAGATTCGATTCATTGTTTTTGTTTCTAAGTTTTAAGCATTGTTATGCTGACTTTACGCAATATGAAAATAACCATTTATTTACTTATTCATTTTTAAAGGCGTTTGTTAAGAAATTTTAGTTCAAAGAAAACATAATTTACATATTAGCCGTGTGATTTAACTAGCAGCTTGTTACATGACATTTTTTTACAATAAATTTCTAAAGCACTAAAATTTCCAACGGCTGGCCTCACAAAATTACTGAAGCAGCTATAAACGACAATACTGCACGCAATACGAGTGTTGATTTAAAAACAGCTTTTTAATATACTACGCAGTAATAATTAAGCATCGAGAAATTTTAAAAAAGCTTAGCACAAAAAATACAATGGATAAATAGTTGACGGTAAAAATATATATAAAGTTTTCTAGAATATTCATTCATCTTAAAAACAAATACTTTTTTCCGATGTTTACTAATATTTTTAAAAATGAATAAGAAATTTATAGTATTAAATATAAATAAAAGTCTTATATTTTTTCATTTTGGATATGAAAATCACATTAGACTAATAGAATAAAACTTCTTATTATTAATAATATATCTTAATTGGACTTACCTTATCAAACATATCATATGAAATGTTAGCTATAAAAAGTTCACTGTCAAAATATAAATGTTGCATTTGTATTACTATATAAATTGCATCGCTTAATTTGGTTACTTAAAATATAACATACTGTAGTATGGTTGACATATGTTCCCTATGAGAGATTTTAGGAACAACTATTAATCAAATTTCCACCGATTTCAAGGAGTACTGATATCTATTATCAAAACCAACTTCATTTCCAGTCCATGTCCTGTAAAAAAAGAAACTAGATCATATTTGTTCAGTTAAGTTATGTTCAAAATCAATAATTCTAAAAAAAAGTTACTTATTAACATTCATTACGTGTTGTGCTTTTACTATAAATGTGTCACTGCATAGCATTAAAAAACTTAAAATGCGTGAAAAATGTTCCCCGAATGATTTTAAATGAATGAATGTTTCTTCTGTGGAATTATTTCCTCGTAAAGTACATAGAAGCGAAAAAAATTACGTGATTCTTTTATTATTTCCTTTTTTGCCTTGCACTACTTGGGTAACATTTATATTAAATCATAGATACTTAGTGATGGTGATGTGTATGTTCAATTTGTTGTCATACTTTCAAAACAAAGCAGCTTACCGTATTGCATTATAAAATGTTTTGAGCAACTTGCTTAAGTCCAAATAAAAATTATCTAAAAAATCATGTGACATGAAAAAATTGAAAATCAAAATCCTGTCGTCACTTTTTCAAATTATTTTTTAATGCTATCATTATGAAAAGTGTAGTGAAATTCAATAGTGAGTATAATAATTCATAGTGGCTCAATGACAGCCTATATTCTTTTTGGTTTTATCAGCAGGTTTGAATTTTCAGTGATTTTTTTATTATAATATTTTTATTTTGAATGCTTTTAAGCCACCAATATATATAAAATACAATATTAAATACAATGAATTTTACAGTTGCCTTAAGGCTGATTCAAAAATTCATCCTGTAATTGAATCACAAAAATAAAGTGTAATGTGATCGACAGAAGCTTTTAAATTAATATTAAAAACACGGATCATGGGCTTGTTTGTTTCCAAGTATCATTAAAAAGCGATATAGATTCAATAAATTTCTTTATATTACGTACACATTTTTAATCTTGCTTTATATAATATTAACCAAAATTAAACTCGAGTGTTGCAAAAATATACTTCCAAAGATATTAAAAGCATAATTGTTTTTTTCCGTTGTATTCTTACGAAATAATAGCATCTTATAATTGCATATTATTATTTCCGCTCTGTTTTCTCATTTTTTGCAAAATATTTTCGCAGAGCAGGCGTTTTTACATTATTTTAATTTTCTACTGCGTCGTTTTCTTTGAGTGCGGAAGAATCAGAAAATGGAGAAAAAATCCAATTTTCTAAATCGAACCACCCGAACTGGGAGCAAGTAATTCCGGTGTGAACTAATGACTCGATCTGACATTTACAAACGAATGAAAAGTGTCTTCCTACCGTATGGGTGAGGTCATATACTTCATACGTAAAGCTTCCACTCAGTGACGTTATAAAATTACATTTTAAACGAGTCTTATCAAGCTTTAAGTGAATTCTAAAAAAATAATTAGCATATTTTCAATCGATTATTGTGCATAACTTAATTTAAAACATAAAATGAAATGTTTTGTTTTACATATAAACACATGTTTATGATGCGCATTTATTTCTATATGGCACGAGAAAAAAGTTATACCTTGATTCAAAAACTATCATGCAAACACTGTCTTAGCAAATATACTTTTTTAGCTGTATAAATCTATACAGCTCTAAGTGTTCATAATTATCGAATCAATATAAGATGACATAAAATCGTGATCATAATTTGTGATTTCGATACAAAATCACTCTAATTAAAAATTATTTTCGCAAATGAATTGCTGATAATTTGTGGTGACAAGCGGTTAACTGATCACTCTTGCTACGCTCCGTTCAAATGATCGAGTGGGTGGAAAGACATTTTTGGACAGCACCAAAACTAGTACTCTTGAACATTCTGTTCAATAAATCGATTGGAAAAAAATCTACTCGCACAGACACTCAAGCCCGGAGGTCCATCACGGAAGGCAACAACGTCGACATCTGCACCAAGGACCGATAGTTAAATTAACAATAGTGTTTTTTTTTTAAATGAAAATGTCTTGCATTTTACATTTGACTCATTTTTTTTTTTATGATTATAGCACAGCTGATGCGCAACTCCAAATCAATTTAAGGATAAAAATACTTAGGCTCTTGATTTCTCATGTGTTCAATTTTAAAAAAGCCTAAATTAGAATTGGACCATTCAGGGACTTTAACCTAGACATATTCTATCGTCAAGGAAAATTTCTTGTTTCTAGAATATAGAAGGTGACACAAAGGCCAAGTTTCGACCACTAAAAACAAGCGAGTATAAAACTATATAGAATCACATTAGCTTAACTGTAAAATATGTAAAGCGATGTGTTTAAACTTTTTCTAAATCCGCGATTTTATTTCTCATTTAGATTAAGAATCTCCATTTAGTACGCTACTGAGAATAAATAGAGTGACCGTTAGTTTTTTTTCGATAGAAAAAAGCTGTGGCCTTGCTTTGATAGGCAAAATTTGACCAAGTAACCTTAATTATATCACACGCACATGGGAAACATTTTCATTCTACCATGTTATTACGTCGATGGCACTTAAATATAAATTGACCATTAAAAAAGCATACGTTATATTTTATTTCCAGAGTTCAAGTTTATGTTACGTGATAACAAAAATTCCTACGCTCTCTTATAAGCCATTAAAATATTTAATAAAACTTAAATATAAACAGTTTCACGTAGTTTTCTATTCAATTTACTGGCAAGAGTATCATAAAAAGAATTCAAATAAGGAACACGAAGCTACAGATGACGTTTAATTGCTTTAAAACCTTTGAAACATAAATTTTCATTATTACAAGCTAAATATTCTCCTTTGATTAGTTTCGTAAGTTATATTATTAAAACACTTTTTTTTATAACTTTCAATCAATAAAGCTTCCATCAACTAGCCTTGGTTTAGTATCACTTGCCGCTTTGAGTACTGGTATATCTTAAAAAGCGAAACACGTGTCACACTTTTTTTCCATAAAATTAATTTGTTATAATCAAAAGTCATTGATTTTTTTATCCAACAGAAAAAAGTACTTGTGTTTTCAATTTTATAAAAATATTTATCAATCAGAATATATATTTCAAAATTTAATGAATAAACAGGAATTAATTTTATAAACTTTTTATTTGTGTATCTAAAACTTTTCTTTTTTGATTTATTAAAATGTAAACAAACAAGTACTAAATTCTGAGATAAAGTTTCTTTTGAATCTTTTTCCCCGAATTCAAATACAGACGTAATAAAATTAATTCCAATAACAGCTTACCAAATAATAATAATTGTTTGAATGTTTTAACCGGTAAAAACCTTACCTTCTTAAACTATTTCATTTGCATGAGTCTATCCAATTATCTTGAATTTAATTTCGTTTATCGAATGGAACATTATTTCAAAATACAAATTACATATAACAGAACACGTTATTATTTTTCTTACAATTTTCGTTGAACGATGTTAATGTTTCATAAATTTTATATTCATGAAAAACGATAGATCATTTAAATTTCAAATACCATTAATTTTAAAATGTAATTTAGTAAGATCCCAGTTTTAAGAAACTTATTACTTTCTTAGATATCCATGCTATATACATATTTGTATATATATGTGTTTTACTATACATGTAACGATGTACAAAAAGTTTTGAAACACACTGATCAGATAAGAGTTTCTGAGAAAAATAAGTAGATTCATCATTTATTTTCTACAAATTATTTTTTGAAAACTTCAAGCTAATTTAACGGTGCATTGTGTATAACAATATTTACAGCTAATATCATCTCTCTCTTACTTCATTTGGCATATTATTTCGGGATATTTTATTTTTCAGTTAATTTGTGAACTGAATTTTATATAAGATTTACGTAGTTAACGTTGTTCAGTCTTACCAAAAATTCGTATGCCCAATGAATCTTTTTGTCATTTTCATTCGATTTATGTCCAAATGTTTTTATGTCTGTGGCATCTTTATCCCTTTTCATCCAATCTGTCCTGGACACAAGGTGCAGAGATAGCAATAAACTTAATACTCACATCGCTTTACTAAATTTGTCCGGTGTCTGTTTACTTTTTCCCTCTCTGAAGTTTTGCGAGTGAAACACAAGCAGTTCTTGTTCAACGTCAACTTTTGAATAAATTATGAAGAAATTATTTTATTCAAAAATTCATTCTAATTTTAATACACAATAAAACTTGATGGCTGGTAACAAATATTACCAAAATCGAGTTCATTCGTTAAAATAAACTGAATGTTAAATAAATTTTAAAAGCTGCTGTATCCGTGGTCAAATGACAACATTATTTGTTTTGGTAACGGAGCTCACGAGCTCGATTACTACTACGGACAAGCTTAATAGATTGATTTATTTTATTTATTATCGATGCCATAGATGTTTGTGAATTTCTCTCAGACCTCCGATCATACAACTTATGATTCTAAAACAAGACGTAGTCAAATTGATTAATTAACCAGCTCTATTCCCATCATTATATCCACACTCTCAACAAAAAAGAGAGTTCCGGCAACAGTGTATCACGCAGGTCTCGTAGAAAAACTCTGCATTTACATTAATAATAAATATTTAGCTTTTCAAATCATTCCCTAAAATTCAGTATTTCTACTATGGAGATTGTGTTTTATAATAGTTCATAAAATATATGTTGTCTTTATGCTATTTATATTTTGTTTTTTTATTAAACAAAAACGTTTCAAATAACCAAAAAAAATAAGATATATATGTTTTTGAATCACAGATCGAACGATGCCTTCGATAATACATGTTTCGATAGTTCAATGCACAGAGTTGATATAATCAAATAGCTTTTTTTGTTGAACGTCAATTGAAAATTCTGGAGACATAAAAGTAATTTTCATATTTAGATTTAGGCAAAATTGTCCAGATTTTGTATGTATCTATTAATGTTGTATTCAACAACAAATCATTTTATTTGCTTTTAACAGTTTCGCAACATGTTGATACGAAGGAGTTATTAATATTCTTCGAGGAGATATAGCGACTTAACTGAAGTGAAAAATTAAATCAGGACTTAAATTTTGAATTGAAATTTGTGAGCGGTATCGCATGACTTTGAGTTGGGTTGAAGATAAATAACTGAAAGCGTGGAAAACCATTAAAATAATAAATAATTTAAACCTCCAGAATTTTAATTCAACTTGTTTCCTCTACTTTATTCACAAAGTCTTTTGTGTTCTATTTGTGAGTTCGCATAGTGTTGAATAAAGTTTTCTCACTAAAATAGAATATTTGCTTCACTCATGTATTCTTTGGTCTCTTTTAAAGCATTAGAAGAGATGACTATTTTTATGCGAAAAATATTCCATTACAATGTCGTACAATTAAATTGTTGGTATTTTCTAATACCAATTTCTTATATTGAGTCAATAATGTGTCTTCTATTGTTTATGTGTTTTTTTTTTACACGTTTAAATAAAGTTCAAATAAAAATACTTAAACATTATTTCAAATTATCAGGATTCGAAAACTTATACAGCATAAATTTGTGGACTTTTCCTGGATATAGCGTTATCGAGTAATATAATCAGAACAAAATATGAAACTAGAAAGGTATTAACTTTGTGAAAACTTAATATTCGTGCAACCACACGTATTACGTATTTTGATAATATCAGAAGGACCGTCGAGCATACTTAATCGAATAAACCATATTTTTTCAGTTGATTGTTTGAACCGGGGCCGATCCAAATATGGTCGACAAGTATTTTCACAACATTTGCTGCACTGGCTGCATACTAGCCGTTCCACTTCTCTTTTCAACGAAGATAAGCAAATGCTTAGGGAAAATAATGAGTGGAAAGCTTATTGCTTTTTGACGTGTCACGTTTTCAAAACGCGATTTAAACTTTCTTTTTTAATGCATCTAATTATTAATTAAAATATAATACATGAGTGTTTTCATTTAGTGATTTGAACACGAGAACTCGCAAAATGTCATTTCTATAGAAAAACCAGGCAGCATTATTATAACACACATCGACAAGATGACAAAAAATATTTATTTATAACAAGTCGTTGGTGAAAAATCTTTTCAAAAATTAAGATAAAGCCTTATTAATTATTCATTTTAATTTGACTTTAACATGTTCACTTATGATGGATTCTGCGGTTACTTTATGGAATTTAAATAATGTTACCATTTGATAAAGTACATAGCCTTACGATATTAAATCTGAGGATAGCTTATCAAAAAGATGAAACAAGTCTCTCTTATTTTTACGCAAAACGTGAAATAAAAAAGTAATCAATAAAATCTTATGTTTACTATGATTATCATGAATAAGTTTATATTATATGTATGTTCAATATTTCCTATATTTTTTATTTCGTTTAAAAATGACTATTCTATAGCTTGAAATAGGTTTATTTCACATATTCTATGGTAACGTTCCATAAATAGTGATATTTTATATGTCAAAAGAAACATATTGTTGAACATTTTCCTGATTTTGCTTTGGAATATCGGGAGAAACGAGTGACGCGTGTCTTCTTTTGATGCAACGAGGCCATATTCATGAAAGCTCTTAGAAGTTCATCGAATACAGTAAAAGTAATACAAACGAAATCAAAAAGAGCCTCCGATTTCGAAGCTTCTATACACGAATACTCATTAAAAAGCTCTCAATAGTATGAAAATGTGTATCATTTCTATGTTTGAAGATGTTATTTTTTCTTTTATACACTGCTATACCATAAATAATAGATTCACAATATGGTAATAAGATAAAACGATCTTTTTCCGAAAAAAAATCTTAGTTTGGTCAATGAATGTAAATCACACTGAAAAAAAGCAATGTATTTAAAGTTCTACAAAAATTAAATAATGTATGGTTGATAGCTACTTTAGATTGCGCTATCATCAGAACTAATAGAGTTCTACCAATTTAATTAGTCAATCTAATCAATAAAATTCAAATATAACCTAGACCAAACATATGGGTATCGCTATTATATTTAAAAAAAATTGATAACACTACTATATTTGTCATTGAAAAATAGTCTTTTGAGTTTAAATCGCACAACCAAGCAATTTATTCCTCAACTATATTACAAATACTGCTTTTTGATCAATATACGTTTGGTAAACCAGTTACACGATTTCAAATAATGCGTGTGATTCAACAGTTAGTTACAAAAGTTTCCAACCAAAAAGTAGGAAAAAATAAGACAATATTTTTATTGATTTTATTCACTTTTACTATCCATTCGTTCATAAATGTCGATGCCATGAATAAGGAAGCACTTTATTTAACATACATCTCATAGATCGAAACGGCGTATGTATGTATGTGGGTCTGTAATTCCATTTTGCATTATTGTTGCAAGTTGCCATAAAAACGAATATAAAAGAAAAAATGTTTGAATTATTATCGGCGAAGACATTTAGTCAAAATGTAATAAATTAGTCTTCTACAGAACTTTTCCCGGCTTTTATTATTAATAATCATGTTTATTATTTACGTGAAGGTATTATTTGACATTTCTTTGACAGCAAATTAGATTTTTTCCTTGAATTTGGACATTTTAATGGGCGAGAATGGGGCTGTCATCAAATTGAATAAAGTTTGTGATTTTATTTTAACTCTATTTTGGATGTTAGATTTTGTGATATAATTATTTCGAATGATATAACATTAAATAATTATTGGTCGCTTAGTCCGAGCAAAGCCGGGTAGCAATACTAGTATGTAATAAAATTATTAAATATAATATTGATTAATAGAGAAATCAATGAAGTACAACAAATAGCTTCATAATGTTTGACGCAATTTTTTTTATTATGCTGTATCTGATATTTGCATATTGTATATTTTTAAAGATTCTAGGGGTGGATCCAAGGGTATGGGTATGAAAAGTAGTTGAAGAAAGAGTTAATTTATTGAATACGTTATGTTCTTATAGATATCGTGGCAAACTAACATAAAGTTCCAATGAGATGGAGCATACATTTAACGTGAGTTTATTGGCTATGTAAGTCATTATTATAATAATTATTAATTTATTATCATACGTCTCTTCCGATGAGTCGCATCCCAGCAATAAGTAGTTTTTATTTACACAACAACAGTTTCACACAATCATCGCTGTTAAGTTTATATGCAACAGATTAGATTCTGCAAACTTGCATTTCTTTAGAGTACACATTCAACATGGTGCTATTGTGATGCTTGCGAAGTGATCAAAGCGTACCCCACAGCAAGAAAAACGCAAAGCTCATATACTTATTCAAACTGCTCAAAAAAATACATATTCATTTTTTTTTTTAATAAAGGCCATTTTTTATCAACATATTTAATTTGAACACACATTCAGCTGGCCTTTTAAAATTATCAAAATCATTGATTTCGGCTATAGTTCTCACGGGCTTGAGGTCTAGTTCGAACAGAGTCATTATTTCATTTTTCATCGACTTTTTCAACAAAACTATTGCTAGCATTATCAACTGGTAATAATCAGTTGCTCACCAATCCTGATCGTAATGGAAATACCTTCAAAGATTTTAGACTGCTAATATTATAACAGATATAATTATTATTAAAATATAACGATCCACTTTGAAACCGGTACTCTAGAATTACGACTCTAAAAATCATCTGCTTTTATCTGTCGTGAATAAAATACGTATGCCTGAAAAACTAATTGAATATTGATGCGTCATTTAAACTTCAATTATAGAATTTATCAGGCCTTAACGTCGATTTTGTGAAACGTTTCCAGCATTCATAAGGCTGTTTCTCCGCAATAAATTCTTCGTTGATATTTCTAGAAAGTTTTCTTGGTAAACGTGGGTATATGTATCTGTAGGTATTATAAATTCCTAGCCTAGGAGGCAATTAGCCCGGTCCCTATGTCACCGGTTAACTGACAGAAAATTCATTGGCAGGCCTGAGCACGGGTGGCAACGCAATTTTCCTGTTTTTCTCATTCAGCATCCCTAAGAGACTGGCTAGTCATTCCCAGTAACTCTTTCGGAGAGTAGAATTGCTCACATGTATATTCTCAGTCCCTTCTGAAATGGTCAATGGCTAAAATAAATTTGTAGCTTAAACGACTATGGTTGAACAATTATTACCGTCCGTATTTTAACATTCTAGCACGCAACTTTTTGCCGCTGTTTGCACTGGAGGTGGGATATTCTTAGCACTGTTATCTTTATGTCTCAACAATTTTTCATTGTGATTGTGATGAAGTGTGATCAATTTCCATCGTTTTATTACAAAAAGGAATATGTTTCATTCTCCATAAGTTATTTCCTTTATATGCCAGCAAGTTTTATAAGACTTAAAAATATATTTTTTGAGATAATGAAGATTTTGACTGACGGTGCCAGGAATTTCAATATCAAATTTGAATCGTTTGAATTTTAAAACTTTTCCATTAATTTTGTCAATTACGATCCATGTCTAGCTTTTCGGCATCTTCATGCATTTCAAATGCACGAATGAAATTAAACTGGCACATAGTAAATAGTTTGTAACGCAGGAAAAAAGTTAGTCACTGAGTTTAATTGCTATCATCGCAATCTGAATGCATTAATAAATGTTTTTATTGTAATGAGTGTCATTGATTTGGATAAATAGTTGAACCGAATATTTTAAATTAGATATTGTAAAAGTTAATTGCCAGCTAATAACATGGAAATTAATATTTTGTTATAATATAACACGTCCTGCTCCGACGTATTATGAAAGAATTAATTTATTTATATTGTTTGAATTTATAATAAATAATTCTTATTTAAAAGGATAAGCATTGGTGCATTTGGAAGATTATGCTTCTTATTTAAAATTGGCAAACTATACAGCTGTGCCATATTTATTTCCTGGTAAAATAATTTATTGTCACCCTTGTTATGATTTACAATTTAAATCTCTTTATAGGCATTAAGCGAGTGATTCTCAGATAAAAAATGATTAGCGAAAGTTGATTTTTTTAAATCTAAAAGCAGCTAGATTTTTAGCCACTCATATTCAATGTGCGTGTGGTTTTTCCCACGTATAAGTGCTGCATCATAATCTATAAATACCAGATATTGTAAAATATATGCTATCCATATTGCTTATTCAAAATTTACCGAGTGAATTTTTGCGATAAAAAGCTGATTTATCAGTAATTAAAAATTCAATAAATTATTTTCTTTGAAAACTGCTTATTACTCAAAGATAGTAGGAAAAGGTGGTATAATAGAAATATTGATTTATCAACACCTTACGCTTCGTTTTTAGATTCGGAAGGTTGGGAGAGAATTTGAACATATATACATAACAAAACCAACCAAGAAAATTGTTCATACTGGGATTGGATCACACGAGGACCACAAGCGAAGCCAATGAAATTGACCACTTGATCAAAGACCTGGCAATTTATTTAGTATGTCGAATATAATTTGTTTGTTTTACAGTAAAAAATGTCAACGTATTTACATATAATCGAGTCATCAAATATTTAGGTTTAGTTGTTTTGCCCATATGTTATCTGTGTGTGCAGCCTACCGAATACTAACACCGTAAAATATTATTTGGCCCACCAAACGATTTCTGTTGGACATTTCTTGTTTGAATTAGTGGCAGTAATTGTTTCTGAGATAAAGCAATCAAATCTTGGTCTGGTAACGTTTACCTTTGAATAACATAAATGTTTTGATCTTGACTATTTGCGATGAAATCAGTTTAAGTATGTCGCTCATTCTACGTGAAAATGATAATATTATTCGTATGAAACGGTTATATTTTGAAACACGCATTCTGTATTGAATAGGCAAACTTCTATTCAGTTTGTATCTGTTGAGTCACGTACAGTCATTCTGCTACCCAAGTAATCGCTTGTTGTTGTTAATGAACATACCCATATGAAGAGAAACCAAGTTTATATTGCATATACATATTGTTGTTTAGTTTAATTAATACGCTCAGTCAGCGATTAAAAACAGTGGATTTTGTGCATTACCAGCTAATAAATGACATCATATTAAATTATTGAGTCGAAGCAGTGACACGATATTACAGCATTCAATATATCTAACCTATTGGTGTAAATTACTTGACCATGCATGAATATATAAAATCAATTGATTATTTTATTATGAAAATCACATACAAAAAATCATTTAAAAATTAATATCGTCATCGACACCTATCTGTGTATTAAGTATAGATTTACATATTAAATAAGTAGCAAACTATTTGCTTTCAAGGATCAATAGATGTCAAATTGTAAGCATTAATGCCAGTTTATCGGAAATGGCTCGTATCTTTTTATTTATGATTATATATACAATATGAAATAATTTACGTAAATCTATTTAAAAATATCTCTTTTCCGATTAAAGTAATCTAAAAATAACATGTTTGCTTTTTTCTTTTTTCATACGTCTGCCTTCTTAAATTTATATTGGCGTATATGAGAATGAGACAGATTTCAATATGAAAAGATTCATCCAATTAACATACAGTTATTTGATTTTGAAATATTCAATAAAAGAGAGTATATCGTAGGTTTTAGCATTAACAATCAGAATTACTTTTACTGTTAATAAAATAATCATTTAAAATGATGAAGTTTTTTACATATTGAGTTAATTTTTCTGTGAGATTTTGAAATTGTAAAAATATGTTATATTTTCAAAAAAATGACATTCTTATCGCTTAAGTCTAAAAGCAAAATGTTGCTTTCCTCTGCACTAGACAAATTTATTATGCTTAGAAAAGTTAAAATAGCTACAATCATTTTCATCTCCATGACAATCTTAGGAATACATATCTACAATAAATTTATAATTCCGCTATTATTTCATAAATGCGTAACTCCATGGTTGAACGCTTGTTTATTATGAAACATTCATCTTGAAAAATTTCTAAAATAGAATACAAAACAAAATATTAGTTATAAAGGTTTAGGGTTCAACGGTTAAAATTTTAATAAATTTAAAAAAAAAAATAAGCACGATATAACCAGCTTTCTTTCAGCCCACGCTTTTTTGAGATAGTTTGTGAAAAATAGCATACACAATAAAAGTTTCGTTTTTTAATGACTTAGCGAAAATAAGCCACCGAAGTACACACAGTTGATGTCTTGTTTCTCTGTAGGGTAGTTTTGCGTGATTTATTATACAGAGGTAAATTATTACCTGAATAGAAAACGTCTATACAATAAAGAAAACTGCTTTCCCCAAATAGAATTCTAATTACTATATGGAATGTATATTTTAAGACTCCAATTTTAAAGGAAATTACTTTCACAGTAGAAAATTCAGATCGAATATACTCTATTTTCCTAAATTGCGAGGGTAGATTGAATGAACATAGTAATTTTATTATACACGTCAAAGATTTATGTTACCCACATATTTTTAAATAGAATATATGTGTTTTTTTATTCAAACATTAAATATTTTGTATGTTGGCCAAGAAAATTCGTCTTCACTGAACGTAGTTCAGGTAAGCCAAAGATTAAATGCCCGTGATTTAAGCCGTGTTAGTCGTTTTCCGTTTCATTGTGAGCCTTTAATCCGTAGCTATTGAGTTTCAATGAATAATAAATTCAATGTGGTCTTTTAAGTCTTTTCTTCTATTTACATTTTTTGTAAATTAACTGCTCTCTACTAAGCAAAAAAAAACATGACATACAAGCAAAAATCAGCGGGCTTAATATGGTATATTACATTTGATTTTCTAAATTTTCTCTTTTAATCCTTATTACAAAAAATAGTCCCCATCAATTTTGTATCAATAGTACTAAGACACTTGTTGTTATTTGTATCAACATCAAAAGCTGTAAAAATTATATTCGAGTATGTCATTCATAGTTTTATTTAAATAAAAATATTGACAGCTATATTTATGAAATTCATTTTTTTGTATAAAGCGATGTCCCATTCAAGGTAATATCTGCTTTCATATGAGAAAACTAGACAGCTCGTAACATATCATTTAAAGAGAGTAGCTGTAGTTATGGAAGCACAAAATATTGTAATACAATTACTATTTTTTTAGTTACTTAAAGTACCTTTCGCCAAAGCTCTCAACATCCTTAAATAGATTCCATAGACATTGATTTTACTGAATAAAGTTTTAAAGCATCGCTTTACAGTGGAATTTTTACAATAAATTTTAATTTGTAAGTGGTATTTATAATAGGTATCAGGTATTTTCTTTAGGAGGCTTTAGAACGGCTAACGACTTTTCCGTAAACGTGGCGCGGAAATTCGGTGAACCGGAAATACCTCTCGCGGACGTGATTTGAAAAAAATGGGTCTGGCAGATCTACTTGTAATATAGATTCCATTACAGAAATTTGACTTTGATGAATATCTGATTGAAAAAACATGCTATATATCTTAAGTGATACGTATAAAAAATAATCATTCATGAATGTCTGAAAAAAACAACTATTATATACATGCCATATTTTTTTACATACTGTATTTTTTACATTTATTATATGAAAAACCTAAACCATTTGTCTGCGCATCTTTCAAAGCGTTTTTATGTTAAATTAATAGGAAAAAATCTAATACAATTTAGATATTGATTTTAATCTTTATTTAACTGAACATAACACAAAATAAGAAAGGGAAACCGCTACCATTGAAAGGGCGTATAGAAGAGGAGAACACATTACTAACATTATTAATTAGTTTTGAGGGGAAGGAGATATCCCATGGGAAATCAATTTTAAAGTGAAAGTTCTCACGCAATATGGAATACCATTTATAAAAAAATACTACTAGTTAAGCTCAAACTGGTTTGATTTATCATTTTTTTAAACAAAAAAGCTATAAAAAATATTCTAGATCGTTTCTTACATTTATAATAATAATAAAAAAACAATATAAGATAATATGCGAGTTTTAAAACGTTGTTATTTTTTGGTAAATTTAATAATACGCTTATTTTTGAAGTCTTCTAGATATATGTCTATTTTACTCAAGCTATTATTACAACTAAGCTTTCTACTTTTAAGAATCGACACTTTTTAACACGTTAATTGATTTCTTTGCACTCATAATATTCATGGTGGTTCAAATAATTCGCTTGTAATAAATAATTAAATATCTAGTATGAACATGAAAAACCATTTTAAATATGTATATTAACCATCCGGCTTCACTCGGTATTTTTAACATGTATTAATTTTATCACAGTTCTACGAAGACAAATTCGACACGAATTCCAATTTGGAACATGGTGCACTTAAACTAGACTCGTTTTTGTATTAAATTTAATAATTAATAGAGTCGAACGAAAAAAATATATATTTAACCACCGATAACCAAAAATATATTAATCCGACGATAGCCAATCAGAAACACATCGGCTATCGTTTTTTAAATAGGATTATTTACCTTAAGTTATAGCAGATTTTTAAATAATCGATTATATAATATTAAATGAATTTAAAATTGAATTATTAGAGATATTTAAAAAAAACTGCTTTCCTTAGCTTATTAAAGATGTTTACATCAGTGAATTTATCAAAAATTGAATTTTTAGAAAACATGTTTACCGCTGTCAGTACAAAATTCAATTTATAAATAATATCACTTATGAACTCTGTTAGCATAATGTCACGGAAGTGAACATTTTACGTAAAACATTTACGTCAAGTTTGACGAAAAAAATGATTTTGAAAAATAGTTTCCCATGACATATCACTGAGGTGTGTCAATATACTTGGTATCGGATATGAGTTCCTCGGTAGAGAAGAGGGTGGAAAGAAGCACTTAGCGAGCGTGTTTGTGACACGATATGGTATCAATTATTTTTTCAAACTTTGCCAACATTTTCCATGAGTAATTGTTTAAAATTTGCTCCATGATACTACATGCTGTGGTTTTTATTTCAGGCGCTGACAGTTGACAACATAGGAAACTACTTAGCAACATTTCTTGTTACAAATTTATCGCACATTTTGTGTTTTGATGGCAGTGTAACGATTTACAAATCTTGCATTCTTAGAATTTGAATTCAAATGACAAATATTTATAAGAACTGTCAAACAAACAAAAATCACTCTTCTTTAGCACATATTTTGTTGTAATGTATCATTGATTTTATATTACAACGTAAATTTTTGAAATACATATATTATCCATGCCACATAATTAGAAATAGTAATGAAAAAAAACCACAAAGTTTTCATATAAATTATTTTCTTAAATAATATATTTATATTTTTTTCTGCCGGGTCCGTGGTGCAGTGGTCAACGTTGTAGGCTTTATAATAAAAATAATAACACATTTTTTAGTACTTTTTCCACATCTGATTTATTACATCAGGACCGGTTTCAGTTGATAATGCTCGCCATGAGCGAAACCGGTCCTGATGTAATAAATCAGATGAAAAGTACTAAAAAGATTTTTATTATAATGCCTTTCCACCAAGTATTGACAGTGAACACCTTAAAAGTGGTTGTAGGCTTTCATGACGAACCTCACGGGTTCGAGTCCGTGCATGATCAGATTTGTTCAGTTGATTTATCGATCCTGTTTGAAGGCATGTATTTTTATATATTCTATCCCACCCTCTCGATCCCAAAAAGCGGTGCGTAACGAGAGCGATTAGCTTATCACTAGTCCTGTCTTAGCCCTCCTACCTTTCCAATGCCTACTCTTTCCGAAAAAGAGAGATTGAGCAGTTGAGTAACACGCAGTTCTCGTAGAGAAATTTTAATTGATCAAACTCCGTTTTCATATGATCCAAGTTGGGAGCGTACATGGTAAAAAATATACCTTTTCTAGTGAAATAAATCAAAATTTAAAAATTTACTGAAAACCCTATTCAAAATTGGTATTTAAGACTTAAATATTTAAGCTCACTTTGATATAAGTTTAAACAGAAACAACAGGACAACTGTCCATTCAAAATAAGTCACGTGAAAGTAATTTGAGAAATCACGAGTACCCGTCTCTCTATATTATAATTAATATAGATTGGACTAAAACTTGGATTGCCCAGTAGAGTTTTCACCACCGTGCTACATAGATTGATAATAAAAGCATTCTAACGTAATCATCAAAGGTAAATTACCAACCGTACAGATTTTAGAACGTTCATTTATAATAAAAAACATTTATAAAAATTCTCAATAATTTTGAGCAAACGCTAGAAAATTATGATTGAAATTTGTTAAAAAAAATGTCACTTAAATTTTCAGTACTATTCTAGTCCACATTTTAAAATATATGGACATCGCCAAAAAAGCGAGCGCAAATATGACAAATACATGTATATTTGTTAAATTAAGCTGGCCATGACATTTGAAAAAACAATGTTTTTAAAATAATTATTTTCATCTGAATAAGGTCCAGATTTAGAGGGCCTTTTAAAAAAAATATGAACAATAGCTTCACTAGAACTTTTTAAAATTCTCTGGTTTCAGCATAAAAAGCGATATGTCGAGGATTCCGAACGTTTATTCAACACTACGGATGTCATTATAAGTTTATATCACAACAATAAGCTTTTCAAAAGCTATTGTAATATTAAGTTACCCTTTTTCATGTGTGACGAAAGTTAGTTTCAGTAGTCAAAATTAGTTTCATCTGTTATTTCTTTACATTTAAAAATGCTCTTTTATGTGTACGTACACACTGGAAACATTCATTTACTTATGTCTACTGTATAATAAATATTATTAAATTATTTTTAAGTCTCAAGTTCTTAAATACTTTTAGTTTATTTTAAAATAATTATTTATGCCTCAGAGCCTCAGAGATGCCTAATTATTTAAGAACTGCTCAAATAGCCAACATTATCTTCAAAATTCAATTCCATCCTCAAAGTAATGTTATAAAATAAGATGAACTAAGCTGTGTTTTAAAAAAAGCCAATTGCCAAATTGTGATCTGAAAAAACATTTGATTCTAAAAAGATATAGTGGCTTATTCGTAACCGGAGGTGGTGGCTTACTTAATAAGCTTTTTAAATTTGGCGTTTGATGAATCAGCCCATTTTTTTTATGTCTAGAAGTAGATACAGTATGCAGATAGAATAGTGTTGGCCTGACCGCTGGTAGACTATGAAGAAAAACTCTAATTAATTCAGCTTGCAAGTAACCATTGTCAAACTTTGCGGCTTGTCAGGAATAACTATTAGGTCCTAACTAAGTCATAAATAATTGTTTCTGAGAAACTTGTGTTTATAAATTCAATTAACTTAGCACGGTGTAACGTGTTGCCGTATATGCTCAGTGCAACGGTTGGTTTATTTATAATCGTAAATTGTGATTTTTTTGGAAGATAAAGATTTGATATTGAAAAATGACATATTATAGTTCAGGAGTTCTCACGGAAAATCTTCGGAAAGTCAAATGTAGCCGCACCGTAAGCAAAAGCAGTACTTAGAAAATGTCTGGTGGCCGCACCAAATTTTCGTTTCTAGTCTGCTGTGTTTGAGGTATGTCAAATGGACCTAAACATAATATAAAATTTAAAATAACTTTTATTATTCCAAGTATTGTGCTACTAGCTGTGACACGTGTTTCGCCTCTTTCAGAGGCATCTTCAGACTTACTATCGCAAAGTTTGCTTAAGTAATTAAGTAATTACTTAACTAAACTTTACGATAGTAAGTCTGAAGATGCATCTGAAAGCGGCGAAACACGTGTCACAGCTAGTAGCACAATACTGGAATAATCAAAGTTATTTTAAATTTTATATTAAAATGAACTTCCACAAAGTTACCGCCGAAACCATCGAAAAGACCTAAACATGTTTGTAAATTTAATATTTGTATTAATTGCACTCGAAATATTACACTTTCAGAGTCATTTTGGCAAAATATCTTCTAAAACCATTTTTTTTAATTTTTTTTTTTCTATGAAGCTGTTGGTGGCCGCAGCCAAGTCTTCTGGTGGCTGCACATGGAAACCACTGTCATAGATCATATTTATTAATTTAAAATTATGTATGAAACAAATAAAACACCAAGAGAGCTAAATAAAAATCAGACAATAAAATCATTTTCATACATATTTTTTTGTTAATGTTACAAGTGAATTATAAGTAAGTGTGTTATTATAAACACACTTAATTGCAGTAACACATTTTGAGGAAAAGATTTTTTATTGCTAAATGAATATTTTAGGTACGTTTTTTTCTACTCTTTTCTTGTTTTACCTTGGAGAACATCAATAAAATTCTATGTTCCTTTTGACAATTATTGCGTTGCTCGTTTTGGATGAGTTCGTTTCATCGAGCAAGCGGAATTTGAAATATTTTCTTTTTTTCGATATTCTGCGTAAACATTCTCGGAGGGAAAGGTAAAAAAGAAAAGTTTCCCTTTCTTTTATTATTAAATTACGCTGTTTAATTAACTTACCGCAAGTATCTTCCTGACTTGTAGCTCAAAGGAAGCCTACCTAGTTTTCGTATCATGTCGTCAAAGGGATCCTTTTGTTTGAATAAAAAATCAGGAAGAGAATCAATGTTGACGTTAAATAATATGTTGCTTTCATTTTTCGCCAAACATCTAAAACTTCTCTCCTCCGTGTCTTCTTTATTATATTCCCATATCATGATCATATCATATAAAGTTACAATAAATAAACATATAATGGCTGCTTGGTTAGCAAAATATACCAAGCACGGTTCATTGAGTTGCTAAACTTATATAATTTCCGTTTGTGTTTTACATAATAAGATATTTCATTTCTGTTAGTATTTTTAACTTATCATCATTAGCATTTCAATATTATTTGTATAAATGTGTAAAGTAAACATAAACATACGTATTTACACACGTAAACTTATATTTTTTCAAGCCATACCAGTGTATTTTTTTTCTCTTACTCGTAATTAAAACGATTGAAAGACTCAATGAAAATAGATTTTTTCCGTTCTCGATTTTGTAGCAAAATTGCCGTAAATATTGAATGCGCTGCTATTTATTTTCTCGACAATTAATAGCCTGATCCACGTTTAACATATTGACGGCTTTGCAAAACCATCGGCATAAGAGCACACAAATGCTAGGGCAGATATTCCGCATTTGAAAATAAATGTAGAATATTGATTACAAAATTTCACATATGTCTTGTATTGTAGCTTTATATATTATAACTTAAAAATAATAACGAAATGTATACAACAAAAATTATAAATCTCACTTCCTGTGTGAGATAGGCAACTGTTAGTTTTTGACGTATCGCTGAGAAATCATTCAAACCTATTGTGAAAAGTTAGATGATATCAAAGATGTCTACCAGCAAACGTTTGACTGTATTCAATATGGTATAAAATCATCCTTTTACTTTAGATATCAGATAATGTAGGTGCTGTAGTGTAGGAATCCATTATATTTGAAACCGATTTATTTGACACCTTGCGATTATAGTTTGCTAATTATAACTTTATTAGTGCTAGAAGGCTCGTGGGAATGAAGTAAGACAATCTATATCAAATATCGAGAAATATATAACTCACTCAAAATATGTAATTTAAAAATTAAATAATATCTTTGTAACCCTCTTTGTACGTCTAATTAGAATGGTTTATAACAACAAGGGGTTTTAAATTACTCCCATACTCTACACTTAATTTTTTTAACGCCAGTCAAAGTAAAGTGCAAATTTTAGTAGCAAGACCAGGTTTTTTTATGAATATGACTTATATTTTACTTGAAAACTCTTTATATATTATAAATAAACGTTGAATGATATTTATATTGAAAGACTTCATCGGAGAAATAATCTTCAAAAGTTCATTTCCACATAAACTGTGCATTTAGTTATCGGAGTAAAAAATGGTGGTTAGAAAAAAAAATCGGTGCAAAAAATGGCCGTGCAAAAAAAATCCGTAGTTGATCTCTTTTTTTCATGATTCAGAACTCAATTTATTTTACAAAATCAATTTATTCCATATAAAGCGGGTGGCTTAAATCTCGATGCCAATATTTCGATACGCTTCCATCAACTGAAAAGCACTCAATTTTGAAATACGTTAACATGGAAAGTTTTCCCATCCCTTTTTTCTAAATAAACGGAAATATTTATAGACGACGATTTCCTATTTTTTAAGGATCTGTCCTGTTACCGAATCAATCAAAATGGAAGAATCGTACGAATACGGTAATAACTATATTCATAATATATTTTTATTCATTCATCACTATATATGTATAATAATAAGTCGTTAAAGACAGAAAAAGACTATCGGTTTGATTAATTTGTTTAAAAATTATAATTTCTTTAAATGATGATTTTTTTTTTGATGAAAAATAATATTGAATAACTGACAAAAAAAACATGGTAATATTTATTTTCAAGTTGTCCCGTTATCTTATATATAAAATCGAAACGGCGTATGTATGTCTGTGGGTCTGTAATTCCCTTTTGCATTGTTGGTCAATAAGTTGCCATAAAAACGAATATGAAAGAAAATATGTTTGAATTTTTATCGGCGAAGACATTTAGTCAAAATGTAATAAATTAGTCTTCTACTGAACTTTTCCCGGCTTTTATTAATATAATAATGTTTATTATTTACGTGAAGGTATTATTTGACATTTCTTTGACAGCAAATTAGATTTTTTCCATGAATTTGGACATTTTAATGGGCGAGAATGGGGCTATCAATATATGAAAAGGGCTGTGAAATGTCAATGCCCGTCTGAAATGTTCATTTTAATTCCATTTTAATTGACCTAGACTTTTGAATTTTGAAAAAAATTGTTTCAACTTGGCCCGGCTGAATTTACGCACCGAGGTGAACATAACCCCAAACTGATCCGAGCGAAGCCGGGTAGCAATACTAGTTTAATATAAAATAATGAGAGGTGACAAATAATTTAACAATTACACGTATACTTCGATATTTTTCAATGGATCAATAATTGCAAAATTTGTATTAATATGTCAGATGGACTTTAGATTGCGGGAATGATGGGGACTATATTTTTTTTTAATTATTTTATGGTTTAACATTAGAGTGTTAAATTCAAAGCGACAACTCATTATTTGCATTCAAAAATCCATGTAAAGGCTTACTATTTCTAATTCGAAAATAAAGACTAACTCTTTTCAATTTTTTTTTGGAACGCAATTATATTGTATGTAGAACTGTTATGTAGAAGGCGCATTTTAGATATAGCATTTCCGTTTACAAAGTCATAGTAGCTTTTCAGTGTCTCGGTATATTTTTTTCACAGGAAACGGGAAAATAGGGGATGATTCAACGAGCATATTAACTTACTCTTGGTTGTTGGCAGAACCAATTTCCCGCATTCAACCTCACAAATATCATTCAGTTTATTTGAGTATATTTACACACACATTTAAGGTATTTTTTGCTGCTGATGCAATACAGCAGATAGTCACTTACGTAGTCAAATATTTTATATATTTTCATTTCCGAAATTCATTGTTACCTGTAAAAATGAAATTATATATTAGAAATAATTCAAGTAAACGATTGCTTATTTTTTAATGATAATACTTCAAATTTATTTGCGCAAAGTGTGGATTGTTTGGGCATATAATATTCTGGTAGAGTGGTTTTAAATCGAGCAAATTGATACAACAAAAGGTCTGATAATTACTATCAAATGAATTCGTCATGCAAGGAAGCCGATTGCAACAAAGGCAAGTCTATACATTCTATACGGCTATCGGCTAAGCGACTTCTGTACGTGAGGTCAATATCTAAGGGGATGTTGATTTAACCCATACCAAGCCTTCTTGAAAAATTACTTTTGTTAACGTGGCTTATAGTTGTGAGTTGTGAATTATCATTAATATTTTTTTAAGAAACACACAAAGAGTATACAGGCAATGCATGGAAAAATATCAATGGTATTTTTTCATCTTTATGTTAATAATTTTAATCTCTCTTTATTGCATGGCTGAGCAGATTTCAACTTAACTTGGGTATGCTAGAGCAGTTTTCTGCAACCAGTGGTCCGCGGCATTATATGGGTTACCCGCGTTCAAATATTTTATAAAATATATGACAGAAACCGGAGATATTTTCTTATTTATACTTCGTCCTAAATCGAGAACTGACTGAAAATATGTGTGTAATATATTTATATGGTTGACGCCGAAATATTTTCCATTTCTTTCTGGTCCGTGGATGAAAAAGGTTGAATAACACTGGGTTAGAGAACGTTAAAAATTTTGACCTCTACTTTTTATGAGAATAATTCTACGGCTAGCCCGTATTTTTTATTCGGAAAAAGCTTTTATCGGAAACTGCATTTTAGTCGTATTGCTTTGATCACCGTCACAAAAATTAACTGTGAGAAGCTATTTTGTACCATATTTCTGAATTTACCTAATAGTCAAAACAGTCAAATTTCTCTTTCCATCCGAATTTCACACTTAGTCTATTTTTGAAAGGTTCCGCAGAATTTTCTTTGGTCATGTTGTTCAATGAGTTTTTCAATTATATTCCTTTGGTACATACGTAAAAACATGAATAACCACAAAAATAGTTTTGCAGCTGAATGAAGCAGGGGCGTGATTTTTTTTTATATCCAGACTGTAAATGTCACGCCAGTTAGAATTAAAAAAATAATTCCATGTCCATTTTCATAACGAAATATTGTGTGGCTATTTGTCGCAATTAGCGTAATTATAAGCTGACAAAAAAAATGCGTTAAAAAATCTTTTATTTCATTGTCTGTCATACAACATCCACAGACGACGATCTTTAACACAAGCTGGAACTTTCAGGTGGGTGTTTGTAACATAAACTTTATCCTTCTCAAACACTATTTTACGTGGCTTTATGCTTGCCTTAACTGGCATTTTCTTCTGTATTAGGTAAAAGCCCAAGAATTTTGTATTTACCTTTGCAGATGAAATTCCGAAATTACTGCATTTTTTTTTTGATTTAATTACGTTTTATTGCATGATTCCACGAATGTAAAATAATTTTTGATATTATTTTTACTGTCCACTTTAACTGAGAAAGCTTACAGCTGACTAGTTTTTAAAAGTGTCAAAACAAGTGTTTATTTCCACTCATTGATAATGAATTTCACACAAATTTTAAAAGCGTTCTATAACTTTTTGAACTCATACAAAGTCCATTGTAGACAACCTTATTCTCTTAATAACTTGATGTAGCTGCTGATTGTGCCAGGGATGACGTCAATATCAGTAATTTGATGGGTAAGACCTTAAGCCAAGGTTTTTTTAACAAATGGAAAATAAAATGTTTTCAATTAGATTTTTTCGTCACACTCCACTCGATGTGACAAAGTAAACACTGTGATTGCCTTTAACTTTGATGTTTACTCAACCAGAGGCGGGTAACTCAAATCCTTTTGAAAAAACGTTTGAACGAGCAACATCTAAAATAAATAATATATAAAGCACATTTACACTCAATGGTAGCGAGAATGATAGGGGATTAATTCTTGACATTTTTGCAATTCTTTGCCATCGTAAATTTACCCACTGCTTTTATACAGATGAAACTTTGCTATAAAAACCTTTAAGTGCAGAATTCTTTTTCTTGTTTACCCTTATTTTTTTGGCATGGAAAAAATAGACAAACTCTTATTTTCTTTACTAAAACAAGACTTTATTTATACAAGATTTTTCTTTATTTTCACTCTTTTTAAATAAAACAACAAAATTATAATTTACTGTAAATAAATACATTCTTTTGACATTATATCAATGTTCTATAAATATCTTAATTATTTTACTATATTATACGAGTGTGTGTAATATATTTATTTTATTACTTCCAAACGTCGGGCAGTAAAAACAGGAGTTTTATTCAACTTTAAATCAAATATAAGCAAGCTTAGTTTTATCGCCAAAGGTTACTCGGGAATACCTTAGCCCTACTAAATTAAGACCGACCTTAATAAAAATAAGACGAGTATAAAAATTCAACTTTATTTACAAGAAAATGAATAGGAAAATAATCCCTACCAATAAATTTTTACTCCTGTTTCTTAAAATTGTCTTAATTTGTTTGCTTCACAAAGCATTGTAAACCTTTTCATGCTTCATCTTAAGCATTTAAATAATCAAATATTTATAAGAAGCATTGATCAATTTTCTTGCAGTATATGTTATATTTTTCAAGAATTATAAGAGACTGTCAAATACGTTTCAGTGAACGTTCACTTAAATCCAATTGTAAAGAATTTGACTCTCCATTCGCAAACATTTGTATATAAAATTTAATTTAAATGTTTTAGAATTGTTTTATTGGCTTCGATGTACTCATTTATCGCATATTTGTATCATTCATAAATTTATTAAGGTATCATCTATATAAATAACACAAAGTCGTGTTAGTTACACCACTTATAAGTCGAGAACGGCTGGACCGATCGATTTTGATGATTTTTGATTTTCTGACTTTGTCACCGTCCCGAATAGCAGAATAAGTATTAAAACATTTTGCTCATTTATTGAACCAAATTCATTTTAAACTAATATAAAACTAAAATTAATTCAGATTATAAGTTACACACAACATCTATTGATTCTGAGGCGGTACGAAGTTCGCCGCGTGAGCTAGTGTTTAATAAAATAAACTAAACATTATGCGTTCGTTAACAATAATATATGTTAAACTATATAATAAGTGAGCAAAATATTTATACATTAAATATACAGAAAGCTCCTTTGAATCCCTTGTCGAATTTAATTAGTTTGAAATTCTTTCCTTTATTTAAAGTTGACGTAAACGTTTTTTGGCTTTCCATTAAACGGTCTACAATTTTATTTATCTATAAACCTGACCTTACATTTGATGTCTCGCCTTTCCTTGTTTTTGTTGAAAGTAATTATTTTCGTTTGAACGGATTTCTTACAGTGACTGTTTTTGAAAATATATCTCGTAATAACAATGGATACTCGCTGACCCGTGTCAGTCGTAACTTCGTGAAATTATTACTTTTTCGCACAAAATAACTATGTAGATATCTTGTAGTATAGGAAGTAATATCTGTTTCTATATTTACTGATTTCACGCAATGTTCTATTAAGATCTGAATGTTTATGAAATAAAGAGTAATAAGGTATATATTTTAGAAATATTTTATTTCGAATTCAATAATATTGATAGTTTACATTAAGTTCTTAAGCATGTAATTTTTTTCGCAATATAATCAAACATTAAAAAATAATTTTCTACGGCATTGTTCTTTTATAATATTGCAAAATATTATGAAAAACTTTGAATTTATTTTTGATCATAACTATTGGCATAAAAATAATGTCGTGTAATTAATATCTTTTGATACTCTTGATGGATTCGGCGGTAACTTTGTGGTAGTTCATTTTAATATAAAATAACTTTGATAAAGGTTATTAAAAAATTTATATTGCCTTATAACAGATGTCGACGTTGAATTTTTATGGTACAGTTTACTATTTGGTTCAACTGTTATACAATATTCTTTTTGGAATGTTCATGAATAAAACCCAAATCTTAGCACTTCCGGACTTATAATTATAATTACGGTTCAATACTTGTCAATATTTACATTAGAGTTTATTTATGACAAGGGTTTCAGTTTTTTTCTCGAATTTATCATACGTTATTTTAAATTCAAAGTATATGCCTCATTTGGGTTTGACAATTTCTTTAAATATTTTCATTATAAACATAAGTTTAATGTGCTGTTTTTTTAAATTGAAATAATCAGATGTGTTACTTTAAATTAATTTAAAAACTCACGTTGCCTCAATTTAGTATTTCATAAAAGTCTTTATCAAAAAAATATACGCTTTACGATACAAAAAAAATGCATTTTTTAAGTTTCCGAAAGATTTGAGTTTATTATCAATTATAAACCAATTTATGATTAATATTTATAAAAAATATTTTTTACATTTTATTCTCCCCAAATAAATTTAAGTTTTGGTTGTGCTTACTTTTCCAATAATAAATATATAATAGTCAAATATTTGAAGCTTTCACATATAAGTTTTTCAATTAAAAATTTACTGCAAGTTTAGTTTTCTTTGAATATCTTTGGTATCAGACTTTGCAAGATTCTAAGAATATGATATGGTAAATATTGAAGTAGACATCTTTACTTTTAAGCTAATTTCGATACCATTAAAACTTCTCTTTGCAATACATTGATACTCATAACATAATTTGCAAGCTAAGCAACTCATATGAGTCAATTACGAGCTAATCACGAAAACGTTTACTGCATTAGGGGATCATAATTTCCTCGACGGCGCTCAAAGTTTAGACAGTTAATAGTTGACGGTGGTTTTCTACGTATTATATTTACGATGCATTATACTTCTAATGAGACATTTCACGGTGACCAAAATAATGAGGAATAATTTTGATAGCCAAGCGAGTGTTTTTTTTAAATTTTCGTTAACGTTTTTAATTGATTAATATAACAATAAAGGTCCGGTCCGTGGTGCAGATGTCATAGTCGTTGGTTCTCGTGACAGACTGCCCGGGTACGACTTCCGGTACGAGCAGATATTTTCAGTCGATAAATCGATTTTGTGTTGCTAAAAATCCCTTCTCGCTTTTCCGATCCCAAAAATCGTTGCATAGGGAGAACGATTAGCTTACCACTAGTCCTGTCTTGGTCCCTGTAGTTTTCAATGCCTTTTCTCTTTGAAAGAGAGAGGTTGAGCAACTGAGTGACAAAAAGTTGTCGTTGAAAACTTCTGTAAAAATCCAACTTAGGAATCCAAATTCTCCACGATGGGAGTGGACATGCGTTTGAAAAAATAAATAACTAAAAAGTAATCTTTGTACAAAAATTTGCAATATTACTTCAACCAACAGCGTAGAATTAAATTTTATTCCCATTTAGTTAAATACCAATATCTACTTAGTTGACACATGTCTGCTTTCAATTTGGAACTGATCGATGAAAAAAGAGTCCATCTTAATGGAAGACCTTTTAAGAGAACTGGATCTTGTTAATTCGCATGTCCATGCTCGCCTAAGAGCGTTGAACACTTAGCTACAGTCCCGGCAAGCTTAAATTATTGATTATGAAACATTATTGAAACTTCAGCGAAGTATATCGTTAAATAACAAGTGTATTTAACACCATTTTATCGTTTTAATTAAATATACGTATTCGGCGACTGTGAATTATTGAACCGGTGAAATTATTACCGGTAAATAAAAAATTAACTCTTTACTCCGGAGATTAACTTGGATAAACCTGTAATCCGTTAACAAACGTTTGTGGGCTAACACCTCAATCTGATAAAGCAAAACGAAGGTAAACATTATTATTAATTCACTGAGCGTATAGGAATTGACTTATGGTGTGTGGCCTTTGACCTTACATAATGAAATGAATCAGTTAAAATCATTGTTTTGTACAATCAATTTTAGTTTTCACATGAATTTTTTTAGCGTTGTTTCATAAAAACAAGGTAACAAATCGAAAAATACAGTTTTTGATTAAATTGGAATTTACTGTGTAGAACTCCATTATAACACGGTGAAAAAATAGCAATGTATTTTAGTCTCACAGAAATCTTATTATATATGGTTGATAGTTATTTCGGCTACCGCCATCGTCAGAATTATCTGTAAACTATATAGTACTGACGATGGCGTAAGCCGAAATAGCTTTTAACCATATATAATATAATTTCTGTAGGACTAAAATAAATTACTATTTTTTCACCGTGTGAAAAATGCACACGTTTAACAATGTCCGATGTGTTTATGAACTCCTAATAGAACTTTTCTCAAAAAAATATGTTTTAAGTAAACCACTTGCTACTCATGCTCTTTTTTATAAGTTTATAGGGATTTAAGAATAGGCCTAAACAGGACTATTGGTTTTCCAATCACTTCACCCCATTTTAGGATCAGTTATGTAGGAAGGAATTTTGGACAGCACAGACACCCATGCTTCAGAAAAGAAATTAATAAACCTATTCTGAGATTCAAACCCGTTTAAACCATTTAATGCAGGGTGGGGCAAAGTGCGGCCCGCCATCGTATTTCTAAGTAAGAATATTATTTTATAAAAAAATATTGAAAATCAAATGAAATTTGAAGAATTTGTTGTTTCGTTAGTATATCATCTCAGATCTTGTTGACATTAAGATAGAATTGAAATTTGAGAAGATAAACTTATCTCGACGAACCGTAGTAAGAAGAATTGAAGTTATTGTTAAAAAAAAATTCATGAGCAATCACAATCAATACTCGAATCGATAACATGGCACATACTCGAAAGTAACGATCAAAAGGATACCACACAGTTATTAATTTTCAGTGTGTACCTCTAAATTTTAAATTTATAAGGAGCTTCTTTCGTTGGAATCTCTTAAAGACCAAACAACAGGAGCTAATATTTGAAAAAGTTTAAAATTGTTTAAAAAAATATAATTTACAGTGGAACAAGATGGTAAGCGTACAACTGACGGAGCATCAAGTTTGACGAGAAAATTGTTGAAGAGTTAATGAAAAATCTGGAGAAAATTTGCGAAAACTATGCTAATTACAATTTAACCAAAAATTTTTCTATTATAAATCACTTTTAAGGTGTTCACTGTCAATACTTGGTGGAAAGGCATTATAATAAAAATAATAACACATTTTTAGTACTTTTTCCGCATGAGATTTATTTCATCAGGACCGGTTTCGCTCATGGCGAGCATTATCAACTGATGATAATGCTCGCCATGAGCGAAACCGGTCCTGATGAAATAAATCTCATGCGGAAAAAGTACTAAAAATGTGTTATTATTTTTACTATTATAAATCATCAAATATTGTTTAAAATGTTTTACAAGTTGGACACTACACATCATGCATTATGAAGCTCGTTAATTTAACACAACCGAGGGGCCTGAACCACAGACAAGTCAGTTTTCTTCAAGATATTGAGTGAGTGGGTATACAGATATTCTTTTTCTCAGTCAAATTCGATGGCTAAGAATATTGCGGACTTTCCCGATACTGATAATTACTGATAATAACTAGATTTGTGCTTTTTCATTTACTCTGAACATCGTGACACACTTAAATACTTTTAACTCCGTGTTGCAAGGAAAAAATATGCGCCCATGATGTGGTTAAAAGTTTGAAAGGACTTCAATTAAAAGTCATGTTATTTCTTCAACAAATACGAATAACAGTTGCTTCTAACAATTACTTCTAATAAGAAGTTGCTGAATATACCAGAATATAAATGTGAAGAATATGATAAAATTACGAACGCTCTGAATGACGATTTTTCACAAAGATTTGATGATTTCCGAAAAATTGAGACAAGTTTGACGCTAATACGCGATCCATTTTCAATATATATTGATTGATACTGCATCGAAAGACTACAACTTGAGATCATTTATCTGCTATGTATTACTGATTTAAGAGAATTTAACGATCGCGAAGAAATCTGCAAATTTTTCAATGCTCCTAATTAGACAAATTCGACCAAATTAAAGATTTTTAAGGAAAAATGTTAACAGACATTCTGATTCTATCTTTTTCTATGACCATTACAAGCAGTTTTAAAAATATCAACTACAAAAGTAACACCTTAATTTTAAAAAATGTTGAAAATTTTCAACCTTTGAACTTAATAGCTTTATTCTTCCCATCATTTTTTTTCGTGATAATAAATAGAGTAGGTACACCCGGTTCTCTTTTAACACGATTTTTCAGTTATTTTGATTTAACACGATTTTTTTGGACTGTACCGCTATTTTTTTTTACGATTTACTCGTAGCTAAGAGATTTTTCTTAGTTTAAAAATGGTGCGCAAACTCATGCGATGTAATTGGTGACTCTGCTCTGAAACTTATTTAAGCACAATGCATTTATAAAATTCGTAAATGTTATCACACAGAGTTACTATGTCAAATAAATGCACTTCAGATGTCCAAATATTTTTAATGCACAAAAGTAAATACGAAATGAAGATAGAAATATTATTTTTTAATGAAAATGGGAATGTTTTTGGTATGTATATAAATTAAAAATTTTATGCAAGGCAAATTTTTTTGGTCGAATTTGAAAAATAAATTTTGTTTTTCTTATATTTTGGATACCTTTTCCCGCGATTTTTTTATGTGCGCCACTGTTTGAAACGAATGTATCGCGTAAAAACACGATCGGGTGTATATCTAAAAATGTTATTTTACTTGCGACCCGCGGCTCATTTTGAATTCTTGGATTTGGCCCGCCATCCGCAAAGTTTGCCCCCCTGATTTAATGGTTTACTTCAATTCGCCTCTTGAAATGACTGTATCTTCATATATTGTTTGATGTCTGGAAACCACGCATGGTGCTCTACAAAACTTTCTACTTTATCCACAAGTTTGGAAAAAAAATCACATTATACCCTTGCATCACGATTACAGTATAAAAGTACTCCTTCATGTGTTTTTGTTTGGTTGAGAATATATTTTTTTCTGGTATACCCAGTTTTTCTAGCATCCATTCTTTGGATTTATGTGTGGCAAAGTTCAAGCACAAAAGTAAAATATTATTTCTTACATACTCAAATTCTTCACGGATTTTTTTAAGAAAACTCGTTTTGTATGAATAAAAAATAAGTATGACATAGTATTATGCGAAGGCAAAGCACCAACGTAACTGACCATAAAACATCCTCGTACCATAAAGGGACCTCTCATAATAGGGTATAAGACCTTCGTAGTACCACAAAATTTTCAAAACAAGGACAACATGTTTACCGACCGGAAGGGTCAGTGTTCACTGTGCCTTTTACAAAGATGCACTGTCAATTATTATTGTACCTAATATTATATATACTTGTTTAATTTACATAATACAATAGAAAATAACTTATGATTAATTTTTTGTCCTAATTCATTTTTTTAAGAATGCATTCATCGATAAAAACGTGATCAAATACAGATCAGTCAGGTAAAACTTTTTTTCACGTATACAAAGTTGTACACCTTCAAATAAAGCTTTTATTTTTGAGTGGTTAATGCTTTGACCTTACATGCGATATGTTTAAATCAAAGAACCGAACCTTACATATTTTTTTTGTTTAATCGATGTGTAGACATATATAATATATGCTTCTGTGACGTCGTTCCGTACTACTAATCATATCATATAACTGTGGCACAGAAAAAGCAATCTGCTAACTATTAACTGTCAAAAGATCATTATTTTCTTACCTTATATTCTTATACAATAATAAAGGGTTCTGAACATACCTAGTTCTCGTTCACCATCTGTAGAGATACTACATAAGTAGTCAATAATACACTATTTAGTATACAAAATTGCTTTGGTTTATTGATCCTGTATTTTACCATCACTATCATTTTATAGTTAGTCAGTTTTGGCTTCTATTATATTTAATGTTTTTTCTTTTATTTCAGGACAAATACGAACTTTGGCTGTTCTTGATACGGAAACAAGAGACCATTATTGGCTGACAGTTTGCGCACAAGATCAGGGTGTAGTACCACTCCATTCTTGCGTCAAGGTAATTTTTTATTTACATTTTATGAAGTAATTTTTTGTTATTTGAAAATGCTATGTAAATTGTGTTATAAAATTTTTGATGCAGAAATAAAATCTGTATCCAAACAGTTGCGCTTCAAATTTTGGTATACGTGATGCGAGATTTACTGTAATAATTTCTAAAAATAAAACTCTTATTTGTATATAATGTTTTTAAGTATACCACCATAGAATCGAAGAAAAATATAAAGTGGATGTGATAAAATATGAAAAAAAATCATTGCATTACTAATATGTTTATCATGATACATTCAAAAAATTCGAATTTCTCCACTGCATAAATTAGTTAAATACACAGATTAACCATCGATATACCGATATAAACTTTGTGTTTATAATATACTAGTATTGCTACCCGGCGTCGCTCGGACTAAGCGACCAATAATTATTTAATGTTATATCATTCGACATAATTATATCACAAAATCTAACATCCAAAATAGAGTTAAAATAAAATCACAAACTTTATTTAATTTCAGAATAATGTCAAATAATACCTTCACGTAAATAATAAACATTATTATTAATAATAAAAGCCGGGAAAAGTTCAGTAGAAGACTAATTTCTTACATTTTGACTAAATGTCTTCGCCGATAAAAATTCAAACATATTTTCTTTCATATTCGTTTTTATGGCAACTCAATGACCAACAATGCAAAATGGAATTACAGACCCACACACATACATACGCCGTTTCGGTTTTATGTATATATAAGATTGTTGATTTATTTTAAAATTATCAAAAAAAAACTTGTCAAAACAAAATAATATTTGGAATAATTCTAACGTTATTATTACTGCGAAAATTTTGGATAATGTGCCAAGGAATCACGGAACACAAAGACATTATTCTTTATATTATTTATAAACTATACTAAAATGAAACGGCAATGACGAACTTAGTTTGAATCGAGGCGAAAATATGAATTCCGGTGATGGTCTATTAGTCTTTGACTGTGAATATAAATAGGTATATTTTTACAAATGGGTTTTCTTTTCATTTCCCTAATTATGTTTATTATTTATTGAAATAAGTAAACAAATGTATAACTGTATGAAATCATATTGGTAAAGTATAACTGTACCGATATGATTTCCATTATGTTGTCAACGAAATACCAGTAGACAAATAATATTCTTCTAGTTTGAAGAAATAAAGATGATCAAATCAGAATTCAGATGTGAAATACTTATACTACAAATTTTTATTCATAATAAACATTTGATTTCCACACCAGGACAGGCTACGTTTGCCGGTTGATATTTTTGTCAACTTGTATCTACTAGCTAAACGAAACTGGTTCCAGTGTGAAAATATTATGTTTCGTATTTATTTTACTGACCGAGGCCCCAGTCGACAAGTCCACGTCACTGTTTTAAGTTGCGGTGCGCGCAGGGTCGTATCCCAACACAGGCAGTTTCATAAACTGATTTTCAGGCGCTTTACAGACTTCAGTTCAAAAGTAAAGATGCCTGCTATGTTTGAAACTCTCTTATCTATCCAATCATTTAAACGTAGTGAAATGGAAGAAGACTCTTTTAGAAAAATAGAGAGCAACTGCGAAAAACAATCTTTTGAGATTAACTACATTAGAATTTTATATGATTCACATTAGGAGCAGACATAATTAATTATATGAATATTTAACTTTATATCATAAGATTAGGACTACTATTTCTGAGCGTTTCTGAGATTTTGTCTGGTTTATTTGTATTATTTTAGATATTTATCAAAATATTATTCGAACAAAGATCATTAGTATTCAAACATAAAGTTAAAGTACCACAGATGTGAATAAATTAATTTATTTACGTTAATTCTCCTACTTTTGCCATAATTGTATGTGAAATATTATACAAACATAAAAAAATACAGTTGTAATGTAACGAATGAAATGTGCTCTTTGCATATTTTTATATTCCATGTTAACAATTTCAAACATGATGAGTAACATACAATGAGCACTCTTTTATCAAGGCGTATATATATATGGCCCTGGCCTATAAATAAAACATTTCCCCTATTTCCAATCACGAAATTGCTTTTTAATATTGTAAGTAATAAATAACTCCTGTATCAAAATTTCTATTTAAAGACGTAAGCACTTCCACATCTTTGTCAACCTCACGATTTGTAATCGTCAATCTTGCCACCGCGCCCATATGTTCTCTTTGAAATTTTGCTGAATAAAGTTTTCTTTTAGTCTTTTCATACCCTAATGGCGGGCGTAAAAACTCAACTGTTGTATTGTCATAAGCCTGTGAATTCCTTGTGAAGTTTTTGCTTGACCGTGACCGTTGCCATTCACAATCATAAATTTATGTATAACGATTTGATCGGTTAGTGTTCTTTCATATTGTTCGCCATTTTTGATATCGCACTTACCAAATTAAATAAGTACTTTAGCGTTGGTAAAATATTTCACGTATAAAAATAACCTGATACATCCGTCGATATCATTTTTGTATCGCACTTTTTTGTGCTTTTATAAATGGTACGCCAATTCATCAACTTGAAATATTCAAGCATTCTAAATTACATTCATTATTTATTTAAAGTATTCATTTTCTTATGAATGGGTTAAAACATTAATCTTGCGGTAAAAACTCTGTTTAGCAATTACAATGTTCTGGATACAATTTTAAGAGTAAAGGTGTTAATAGCATCAAAAGAGTTTATCGAAAGTATCTTTTGTTTTGAAGATTTTAATGAATAAACCTCATTTTAAGTGAGAAAAAGATAGATTAATTGGATTTAGAGATACCCCTTTGCAGCTAGTTTCAATTGATATCGACTTGCAAGCATAGAAATGAATAAAAGTGAAAAATATCTTAGATTGAACAAAAAAAGACAAATAATCATCGATATTCTAAGAAATATTTGTTTTATAACATAATTATTATTATACTTGCGTTAAAGCAGTAGAAATTTATATTTTAAATAATGAACTTACCAAATGAAACTTCTAAGCACATAATAACGAAAAGAAGATTCTCATTATCGGGCATCTGTTTTTGAATTATTGCCACGCTCGCAGTCTTCGTAAAATATTTTGAACTTACTTTGAGATCTCACAATTGATTTAGTAAAGTAAAGATTTTTTTTCACAACCAGAAGGGTCAAAAATAATACTTACTTATTTAATCATACTATGTACATATATCTTATTTGAAGAAAACCACATATAAGTCTCCTAAAAAGATACATTTATTATAAAGAATGAAAGTCAAATATTTTTTTTCTCAAATTCTTCAAACCTAATATTTTCTCTTTCGAATTCATGACTGGCGAAGTAAACCACAAGCGTACCCGAGGACCTTTGAATCAATCATTCGATTCAAAACGACATCGAATTCCTACCCGAGTCAAGTGCGTGATACCCATTTATTACTGGCTGAAAAATCAACAGCCCCCTCACTTAAGGGCGCATTCTTGAGGGTTTTTCCCTTCTGTGTGTTTTAGCAGCTTCCTCTTAATCACCTAGCGTGCTATTTGTCCCGACGCCGACGTGCGGGGTTCTATTTCCGGCTGTCACTACGAAATAAGCGCTCTCTCACACGAGGACCAAGTAAAGTTATTATCTGTTTTGCAAAGAAGATTAACACAACTTGTCACGAAAGAAAAATGTTTCTATTTTTCTTCATCTTCGATAGATATATAGTACTCATACCGAAATCAATTATCTTACATAATCGACTGTAGAAAGGCAAAAGGACGTTACATACACCGAACAAATTATGATGTGGCTTTTTGCCGCAAATTTTAACGGGTTCTCCTTTTTTCAAACTTTAAAACTAAATTATTTACTTATTTTTCGTTTGCAACTTACATTCTTTTGATAAAAGTGTTTTAAGTTGTATACATTGTGATTATGTATCGATATATAGAAACAAAATGAGGGTTACGTCAATTTGTCTTAAAGCAGTTGTAAACTTTAGGTAAGCGATAAGAACCCGGGAAAAAGATAACGAGTTTTCTTAAAATTTTTGAAAATTTTCTTTTAATTCACCCTAAGCTTATTTCAAGTGACTTAAAATATTATATTTCACACTTTGTATATTCACTACACTAATATGATGCAATATCGAGCATGTTCACTCCATATTGAAATTTTTCTTAGAATTTGTTAAATTAGAATTGGTTATTATTGAGTCTCCCAAGCTACTTTCTTTACCAAATTAGGATAAAAAGATGGGGGGGCTACCTAACGCTTAGTTTATCATTTTGGCTTTGCTTCGTTTTAGGATCGGTTAGGTTTGAGGGAATATTTTAATCCATAACTGTGATCACAAATTTATATGTCGATGCAAATAATCAATATGAAAAACTATCAGTACCAGAGTTCAAACAAGAGGACCCTACAACATAATAATGTTGGATCACTCAGCTACAGACCTAAAAACAGTATAGCTTACAAAATTCCGATCAAATGTAATTATAAAAAAAAATTGTCTAAATATTGTTTGAAATACGGTAGGTAGTATACCAAATTCCGAAGACGTTATAGACGTAGAAGATATTTATAAGGTATACATATTTGATGGAAATAACACTAATGTTGCAATGCCACAGCTAATTTTCATAGCAATAAGTTTTGATTCACCTTTTTGGGCTCAAATTGGCGAGCAAGTTTCAGTTACATTCAGTGAAGTAAAATTACTTGCTAATTTTTACATACGCTTTATGTATTTCAGTTTTCATTTGAACAGCAAGAAAAAAATAAAAAATATTTGACGAAAAATTTTACGGTTTGTCGGATTTTTTTTTAACTTTTAAAAAGTGTGTTGGAAAATAAAGACCAGCTTAATTTTGCGGGCAAGTAAAAGTTTTAAATAATTTAAAGCAAAAAAGCTCATTCAACTTTTGCCAAACTGCATCATCATAATTAAATATTTATAAATTCCGTATTCGTGTAAAGGGGCCTTAAACACGGTCCGCCGGCCAGTTTCCTGAAAGCCTTCATAAAACACCTCGCTACATTCATCTGAGCCAAGCTATTGTTTCCACTTCTTGTGTTCTTTCTCATCTTGATCTATCCACCCTTTTGGTTGCAAGGGTTGTTTTTCTAAATGGGTGAAAAGGCACAACTACTTTTCACTTTTTTTATCTCTTCACTCGGCATCTTTCACGATATCTGCTATTTTCATTCTATACCGCTATCGTACATCTTCATATAACATGTTAAAGACTCGTATTTTCTTTAGTTTGTTTCGTTATTTTAATAATTAACCGTTATCGTTTATTTATTTTGCACGTAAGAGGATTAGCAATAAAAGCTTTAATACTGATAATAATTTAAGCGCCACAATATGGATAAATCAATTTTTTTGAAAAAATTTTACAGTGTGAAAACACACACAATAAATCAATTATTCTTTTCAAAAGAAGTCACCTATAATTTGGGAATTTAGTCGATGGGCCGCAATACACTAGACCGTTTGCTGCCCACTGGCCACGGGTTGTGCTAGGATGTAAACGATTTTCACATCAATCATTTCAAAAAGTGTGTAAGAAAATTCAACGAGAAACCATTTGGCAGTATAATACTGTTCGTCTTACTTAAATCAAATTGAAATGCATATCTAAAAAACGATTGCAATAAATATATATATGTAGATATAATGTGATTTAAAAAATATCTTTATTGTACTATAAAGTTTTTATCGAGACCATAAAATAACGATTTAAGAACCATCAAGCGCCATAAAACCTTTTTACAAAATCCTAATCAAATAATAAATGGCTAAGTTAAGCCAAAAATGGAATCCATGTTTTAAAAACAGAACAATGTTTTCGTTTTAGAATATGTTTTGTTATTCTCATAGCATACTAGAGGGAATTGGATCCCTCAGGGATGACATCCATTTGTGGCACTGAAACTATTTTGCTCTGAAAAGAATAGAGATCTATTCAATATAAAACAGTAATACTAAGATTATTCGTCATACTTATGAGAACGTAAAAAATATCTAAAATAACTATAATAGATACCAACTGATGCCCGTTGAATAACCATGTCCATACTTCCAATATAGTTTATCTCTCAAAATTGTCATATTTTGTCTAAGAAATAGGTTATTATATTGTAAATTTTCGACAAAGACACGACTTCGTCAAGAGACAGTCCTATATCGTCTTGTATAATATTACACTTCAACGTTCAATTTGATGAAACTTCAATGCCCTAAGCGACAGACATGAAAATATTGGTGGTCTTTGATATATTATTACTGTTGGTTATGTTCAGGGAAACCTTTTTGAGTTGGAAGGCTGCTTTAAATAAGCTGTTATACCACAATGCTATCAATGAAAATCAATCAAACATATTTAAAACAATATATAACTCACTTTCCAAATAATTCTTTGAAAATTCAAATACTTATAATAAAAATAATAAAACATTTTTAATACTTATACCACATAAAATTTATTGGATCAGGACCGGTTTTTCTCATGGCGAGCATTATAAAGTTAAGCAAGAATTACAAGGTGTGACAAACAATTAGTATTAAAACTAAGCAAACAAATTAAACCAAAATACACAGTCATATAAAATATCGCAGTGGAGCTATGAACAAGAAAATATTGAACTTTCTTCTATCCACTTATATTGAAGTCTCTTTTAGATATAACTTAACATAGTATTATTTATCGAGTGACATTTATAACTCAAAACCGACAAAAATTGAGGTACGTTCTTTAAGGGGCCGAATTAACAATTCCGTTCTTATTTTCCATCTAAAATATCATTTAAATTTTGCACAGTAGAAAGCCATAAAAACGCTCAACGATATTTTAATTTTTGTTGAAAAGCAGCCAAAATATGGCCATTAAACAGCAGGTCGTAGGTTTTCGACCTCTATTATACATACAAAATATTCCTATCTCTTGCATGCACAGATTTATTTTAATATGATAGGTCTTTGCAAAGCTTTGTGCATGCAGTCGTTTTCTGGATGCCATTACCCAATGTCCGGTATTGTCATTTGGTTTACATTATTACATAACTAAAAGACTATTCACCAGAAGTAACTTCTACGCTTTAAAGCATAACATTAAACTCTAGTTTATTTCGCTATAACGTTTATTTTGAGATTAATGTAACATATCGTAGGAAAAGCATAAAATTTAAATTTGTTTAGCATTGTTCCTTTTACGCTTATTTCATGGATTCTACAGAATCAATTGACAGCTTATTGCGGCGATAAATATAATGTATTCACAGATATAGAGCTGTTTTACGGCTATAATTCCGCACTTAAAATTCATATAAAAATCAACTTTAGGGATACATGCAGAAATAAGAAGTCTTTCAATGCTATGAATATAAATCATAATTAAGTTGAAGTTAATAAAAAAAGCAACTACGCGTGCGCTAACTTTGTATAGACAAGCGCTCGGTGTGATATAAGATTTCATCATACAACTCGAATTAAATTAATTACTGTATTCAAAAGTATACGACGCAGAACACGATCACCAACCCAATACTTAAAGAAATATTTTACGTTAATAATTAGTCGAATCCGTGATCGAGTGTCAACGTGGCGAATGTGACTGGCTCGAATACCAGTCTGGTCAGTTTCATTTTGTACCGAATTGATGATATCTGTGCAACATTCCCTTATGTAACGCTCCTTCCTGGAGTGTCGTTTTTTTACAGAACGCAAAATTTTCCAGGTCAGATTACGTATTTTGTCAAAATGTAATATTAAACATAAATATCTGCATAGAGAGAATATTTATCAACAGCTTTTTGTCTATTGACTTAGTTAATTTGTAAAGTCATTAAAAATATTATATATACATATGTACAATTTACAACATACACTAAAAGAAGACTCAACAAAAATGTTGCATTATACCTTGTCTCCCATATGGCGGGTTTCTATGTTGGCACTATAAAAGGGCCAACTGTTCATAGAATGCGTGTCTGCGTTTCATTATGTATTGAATATAATACAAATGGAAGAATCGTATGATTAGTTACACATTAAATTTGTTGAATCCTTTTTTGACCTTATTTTACTTCAGGGTGTCGGTCTCACGGTCAAATGATCAATGCTTTTTGGCTTTTCTCCCACTCTTTTCAAGGGAACGAATACCCGAATAAAACTTTGATTTTGTGTTGGATCTATAAATGTGTATTTAAAATCATGGATTTAAATATTATTTTCATTTTTTCCCGTCCCAAACTTTTCATAACGAAACAGGTGTAGATAGAGATTGAAAATATACATAATTTAATAGATTATTTATAAAATAGCCCGTGTATTTATCGAATCGCTCAGCTTCTGTCAAAGACTAGAGTCAAATTTTGTATTTTATGAATACCGATTTGAACGGATGGCATCATACATTCAGATGTGGTCAGTTTTCACAATAACCAAATTCAGACCTCCGTGAAATGCATTCTAGTGCTCATTATAGTTGATGAAATTGGACGAAAATATTTTGGTAGAAGCATACGAATGAATTTCAAAGCAGTAACAATTCGAGCTTATATAATGCCAAAGAAGAGATACAATTCTGTTGCTTTAGTTCAGTGATGCACAACTTTTGGCCTGCAAAAACATTCTATGCGGCCTAGTATGACAAATATCAATCACCCTTTTTTCCTCAGATATTTTTACGGATGATAGAACAATAATATAAAGTAACATAATTCTCAATTTTCCACATAAAAAATATCCGTAATTTAATCACGTTTAATCCCCATGCGGCCGTCTTACTATTTGAGAACTGATTACCTGGCTTTTCTCCCAAAAACGTTGTGCAATACTGCTTTTGATATTTGCATTTCACCACAATAATTACAAATTAACACATATTTCTTATTTTCCATCTTTACACATTTTCAAAACAAACTTAGCAACAAAATAACTGATTCAAAAAATATATGAATATTAGATAATTAAAACACAATACATTGTTGCTATGACGACATCACGACACTCCACCAGCTGTCATTATTAGTGCTTCGTATTTGTGAAATTATACAAGAATTAGTTATTATAAACAGTTTATTTCTTCAGGACTTCACTGTTGTAATATTTTAAAGTGACCAAAGTATTTTCTATATCTATATATGTATACATATATATATGAGTTAACCATAGTTTTCAAATTGTTACTTTACAATCTTATATTAGAGTTCACTTGTTTTCACCTGTTAATTTATTAAACATATTTTCAAGTGTATCTTGTATCTTGTGTAAGTATATTGTAAATCAAAATGGATAGTAGAAATGAAATAAGTGATATTCTTCAATGTCTGAAGGCTCTTACTGAGCGAGTTGAAGCAGTTCAAAGCTTCGTGAAATCTGGAAACTGCGATAAGCCTATTAATGAGCCATCTCAGCCACGCCAACAGACGAAGAGGATCACTCGTTCTGTGACCTTACCTCATACGAGCACACCTACTAGTAAACCAAAGAGGCGTCAAGTGTCTCCTGCCTCCACACCGGTTGCAAGAATTATAGTGCCCAATGATAAGTTTATTAAGCCCAGTCAACCCATTCCATCAACTTCATCGATTACTTCCCACGATGGTCTATTGAATGTTGAAGAATGGACAACGGTGAAACAAAGAAAAACCAAAAGCTGTACTACTTCTTCAACTTCTTCCACTTCACCTTCACCAGTGAGTGCTCGCATATGCGGCACTAAAACTGGGACTGCTGCTTGCTCAGGAATTGAGCAACTTTATTATATTCATGTCTGGTCCCTACATGCTGATACAACCGTTGAGGGACTTACTGATTTTTTAATTCAAAGTGTACCAGATGTCGCTATCAATGTTATTAAATTGCTGACAAAAGCAAGATACTCTTCATTTAAAATTGGAGTGCCTAAATCTAAGTCTAATAAATTTTTGTGTCCTGATATGTGGCCACTTTATTCAGTGGTAAAAATGGCAACATAAACCACAAAGCTTACCAAAAAAGTTGTGACTTTCTTTTCAGAATATTGATGTATATTATCGGTACGTTCGGGGTCTTCGAACCAAGTCTATTGGGTTTCGTAACGCTCTAATGGCGAACAGCTATCCAGTTGTTTGCCTGAGTGAGACGTGGCTCAATGAATCTGATAATGACGGTGAACTTTTCACTGATGAGTATATCGTATTTCGTCAAGATCGTAGATATGGCCAAAGAGGTGGTGGTGTCCTCATTGCCATACGTACTGACTGTGTTGAGAGTGTTACTAGGATTGAGTGTAATCCATGTATCCAGGTTGATGTTGTCGTTGTTGAAGTGATGTGCGGTGGGTCACTTCTGAGGGTTTGTTGCATTTATTTTCCTCCTAATTGCTCACTTGAGTCATATGAACAAATTTTCAACTTTTTTTTGAACTTGTCAATGCGAAATTCTATTGCTATCATTGGTGATTTCGATTTGTATTCGTCGACACCCGGAGTAGGATTTGAGTTGTGCTCATTTTTTAAGCTGTGTGAATCTCAAACAGTTCTCACAGATTGAAAATGTGAAGTCAAGTTTCCTGGACTTGGTATTGGCTGATGCAGATTGCTGTGTATCGGTGTACGCAAGTGATTACCTTCTAGTCCTTGAGGACAGTTATCACCCAGCTATAGTGGTTGAGTTCCATACTTTTTCTTAATTTGTCTTATCTAAATAATATGTTTCTGTTCTGTTTCTTATTTTAAAAAAAATGTATAGTAAATAGTTATGTAATTTTTATTAATTTGTCAAATGCATGGCGTATTGGCGCTTGTTGTAATGCCATGTATTTAATATAGTTTTTTGCCAATAAATAAATAATTATTATATTGTATAATGAACAAATCCAGAACGAAAAAATCTTATTTACATTTCAATAAAAAAGCAATATTTTTGAATGAATCCCTTTTTTTAACTAAATAGCCAATAATTATTGTGACATCTTCAACACTGTATTTTTCACAATAAAATCCCTTTTTAGAATGCAGTACTGTGTTGAGATACTCTATATCTTTATTTATGTTTTTTTGTTAAGTTTTATCACTGTTATTTAATTATAAAGATTAATCAAACGAAAACTTGGTATTTGAGCGTTTTTTTTAAATTTATATATGAGTGTATTAACGATCATTATTTGGATAACAATTTTCAATAAAATTAATCATAAATTAGCATGAGCTGAAAACAAACACCATACGTCGGGCTTATGTCTCGTCATAAATATATAAGAAATATAATTCTGAAGTGGACGTAAGCCGAAATAGCTATCAACAAATATATAAAATAATTTCTATAGATTTAAAATACATTGTTATTTTTCTTACCGTATTACACAAGTATGTAGTTTATATAATCTCTTTCCACTAGCTTTTAAATCATTAAATATTATAAATACATTTCATCTATTTACACTTAAAGTGTTTCTTCAAACATAGCTATTTGGTTAAGCATTTTGGGTATATATTATATAATACAATGTATCTCATACATTATCAAGGTATCAACGCAATCATTATTAATTCAGTAACAGATTAAGGTTCATTCCTGCCCCTTCTCCTTCTACATTGCTTCTTCATTAATGGGTGGTAAAATATCATCAGAAATTATAATTAAGCTAGCTGCTTCCGACATACTATACATCAAAGTATCATCATTTATATTTTTAAAACATTTACTTAAATTTCTTGGTAGATATATAGTAATTTTACGATTAACAGAAATTCTTTGTTATAATCACAGATGGAATTTAAACTTAGCTAAAACGTGGCGAAAGCAAATTTATTACTATTCATTATTCACTTCTCATCTCGAGTGTTCAATTATTTTCAGTGAGAGAAATATCCGGTTATTTTAAATGATTTATTTTATTATTCAATTTTATGTTAAATGAAAGGACGTGTGATAGAGATGAAGAATATCGAAAAATAATAAGTGTAATTTAAAACGAAATACTGGACGAAGAAATCAATTCCAGTATTTTCTTTTTTCATATTAAGTACCGAAATTTAAAAATTATCAATCTTGGAATCTCTATCGGATTTTTGTAAAAATATTGTTTACTATAGCAATTGTCATATCTATGCGTCTTGTGGCTCAAATGAAGTGCTCTCCATAACTGATTAATGTTAAAACATGGTTCGATTGTATTTATACCGGCATTTCGGCATAGAAAAAACCAGGGCTGAGGAGTCGGAGTCGGTGCAGCGCTTTGGCCGGAGTCGTTTTCGGAGTAAGAAATTTTGAAAAGATTGCAAAAATAAAAGCATTTTGTTTTTGCATATAGTTTTTCAATTTTGTCTATTGGCCGGATCGGTTGGTTGATATTTTATTGATTACATATAAATAGGAAAATTAGGAAAAAATAGTGACGAACTTTTTTTTAGTCGGAGTCGTACTTTTTTTCAACGACTCCACAGCCCTGGAAAAAACAGTTAAAGCTCCGGTATCTCAATTTTCGTCACGCTCGTACGGCGATCTTTATTCGGTAGACTTAACGGATTCCAACCTGGCTTTAAAATGTATGTAAATTATTCCTAAGGCTTGAATCATTTTTTTATCGACATGAATTACTAAGCATCGTAGATGGAATACTACTTGGTACCGCAAGGGTTGTTGGAGGTCTTGTAAATTAATTCACTGGTCCCCGAAGTAGCCTTTGGACTTTTCACTGGGAAGTCTCCAGTGTACCTTGAATTGCTAAGTTGTGCAACAGTAGACTCACCTTCTCCAACAGCAAACAATACGCGTATTACTAAGATTCAAGTTACAAGCTTTATATTTTCGTACTTTTCCTTAAGCTCTATACCTTAATTGTGTATGTCGACACACTACATATATTGAATGATTCTAGGCAACGAAAGCTTATTCTGAATTCATGACTTATCTATATATTTTATTATTATATGTTGACACTTATCAACAACAAAAATATCCATCTCATTAAATATAACATTATCGACTCGTAAATAAATATTTATAAAGTAAAGGGGCCGTTTTCTCATCATTAGTACAATTTAAATATACAACAAGAACGCGTGTAATGTGACGATTGGCGAGCAAGTGCGTAGGATAGTTTTTATTCGTTTTCGCTCAGGTTTTGGATCATAATTGGACTTCAAGGACAGCAAACCTTCGAAGGGAGGCTTAGAAAAGAAGGTGGTAGTTAAAAACGAAGTGTAGTTTACAAGTCCGTCTTTCTGTGTCCTATTTGTCAAGATAAAACAAGACATTCATGGCTATTGAATAAAAATCCATGAATCTGTTGAAAAATCACCGTCTGAACTTTTGGGTTTGCAGCCAAATGAAGGAAAGTACTTCAGTACTGTTTACACGGCTATATAATACAAAGAGAGCAACAAGAAATAAAAAAATCACAGAATCTCGTTCGCTTAAATACGAATTCATATCTAAAAATACCGTAAAATATCTAAACATAAGTACTGATACGTCATACGGAAATTACTCTTTCAGAACACTCTGTCACATGGAATTACAATAAGCACGAAATAAACTATGACGGTTATTGTTGAGGCACATTTATTTACCTTCAGCTGATTTCATTACAATACAAATACTAAAAAAAAAATATTTTGTACACAATATATAATTAATCAAGCAAACTTAATAGATTAAACCATAAATATGTAATGCGTTGGAAGTTTTTTTATGGTATAGAGTTAAATATCTTTTTTAATGGTAAAAGAAAATATAAGATTGGGCTCCGCAAGTTCCCCCAAATATTTTATCATGTTATTTTAAAACACTCTTTGGTGAAATGTAAGCATTAACTTTTTGCCACACTTCACACGCATGAAATGCAAAATCATCACACCCAAAACCTACGATAATTGAATACGATGCTTGCTATTTTAGGCCAAAAACTTTTGTATGTTGTAACAAATACATAATTCAAAACTACTAATTAACTAGCACAGTAGTTGATATGACTTTCTATGACTTGTTTGTACAAATATGAAACTATTTGCTTTAATTTTCTCGCCACCTTCCTACTATGTATAGCAATGACTATCCTGAATAGAGCTTTCCCAGGTTTGGAAAGTTGGTGTTGAAATTGTCAAATATTAGCTGACTCTTTTTAGATATTTTCTGTTAAAATTAATCAATATTATTACATTCGATGAATTTGTATCCTGTTTACACGCGCGTTTGCATCTCAGTCAGTAAGTCATCTAAGATGATTTCTTCAATGATCCGCTAGAGATAGCAACATGGTCATACACACACGCAAACGTGCATCACATCACGTGACGCAATTTATCTATCTCTCACTTACAATAAAAAGAAATACAAACTATTAACTTTGGTATCAACTTGATTTTGAGTTTAATTCAAAATTGGACCAATCAGTGATGTGTCCTTCGTTTGGTATTATTTTCTATTATGTTTTCCCCGTGCCAAACACCCATAATTCGTTTTAAACATCGTATCACATAGTAAGTAAAAAAAATTGTTGTATTTAATTAAATTGTTTTATATGTGTGTTGTTTTTATTGCAGGTATACGTGGTAGTTGAAGATGAGAACGATTGTGTTCCTTTAACAACGGAAAGCTACTATCAAGGCTATGTCCTTGAGAACTCACCTTCAGGGAAAACAGTGCTACAGCTCACTGCTAAAGACTGTGACGCTGGTTCAGCCAACACGACGCAAATTACTTTCAAAATACTATCTGGAGACCCTACTGGACTGTTTCATATAAATTCTACAAATGGTGAGTGTTTGCATTATTTATTTATAAAAAATGTCGACGAGCAAAATGTTTAGGCTTATTTAAATATTACAACGTTTCCAACGACATATGTACATGTCTAGTTAACCATTTTTTTTAAACAAAGAGTACGAAAAAGGTAAAGATGACCTTTTCCGTACTTTTATTTAATTGAAAGCTTGGACGTATACACATGGCATAAAAATGTGAATTCCCTAATGTTTTTTTTTTAAATTTAGAAGTGTAAAAGAATTTACATTCGAGATATACATAAATACATTTGAAGACACACAACAACAAGTATGAAACTACGTTTGTGAAACAGCTATTTTATCCTGAGGATAATTTTAATAATCAATGATTCTAAGTTAAGCATGACAAAATTTTAAATTTTAATATAAAAGAAATTAGAGGTGTCAAACAAATTTGGTATGTTTCCTGATGATTATCTGATGTTTAAGAAATACGTATATTGTCACTTTACACGATATCATCTACATAGTCTAGTGGTAAGGGCCGTACCCTAGCAATGACATGAGCTCGGAGTCAAATCCCGACAAGTTTAACATCAAACTTAAATATTTTCAATCATGTATTTCATTTTATCATGGATGACATCAATGCTTGAATGCTTTTAAAAAAACTGGCGCCTTGGCGTTATAAACTTTTGTCAAAAGAATATTTCTTTTCGTTACAAATTGGCACGGATATTCTTGTTAAAAACAAATTGAGCAATAAATCATTAAAAACACCATTAGCATTCTTTTTTAATCTTATCTTTATTTCTTTTGTAAACATCTTTAGCATTTGGTGGCTGTTTATTTTAATATATTATAATTCAAAAGATAAACTGGATAGCTTTTATCGTTGCGCTTTATTCCCTCTGTAACAGTCTCACTTCAGTGGTTTCTGTATTTCTCCATTTTCCACAAACTTATCAGCTTAAATACATACGCTAACGGTAGACCAAAATGGTATCGATAAGTAAGGCTGATTAAAGCTATACTAAGCTCGACTGTAATAGCTTTACAAGACATTTCCTACTTCCGGTTAGTTGAAACCCCTTTAGTTTGCCTGCCGCATTTCGGTGAATCCCGGTAACAAAAGTTGTTTAACGACTTTTAATTACAGTGTCACAAAAGTTTGCGTAATTTATTCTGAAGAACTCTGCTCAGCAGTAACTGTGGATAAATGAATACTTACTGAAGATCAAACCCAGGGAGACTCAACTTGAATTCTATAGGAATGATTAAGCTATTGGGCTACCCGGATAATCAACTCCCCTAAAGTAAATGTAAGACTATATTTTTAGCTGCCACTGTTATCTGAAGAGGAAAAATCGATGATAAATACTAAATGCATTGTAATTTTTTATATAAGATGGGGTATTAATTATAACGCAAGATAATACATTTATGACAATCTTTGCACGTTTCGTTTATTTAAAACATGCTACAAAATTATTACCTCAATCATCAACATTTGGTAATTCATTTACGTTTTGAACTTTTTGAAATATCCGTGCATCTAAAAACGTTTTTCATTTCGTAAGGTTTGTATGAAAAGATTTAAATTACGAAAACAGCTAAAATTTCGATCACATTTTCCAGTTTCTACTTTTTTTTAAAACTATTTCCACTGTTAATATGGAGCATGTGGATTTCAAATGAAGCTTTTCTTTACGAGAACTGTTGATCAGTTTCTCAACCTACCTCTTTCAAAGAAAGTAGAGATAGAAGGATATGACTATAAGAATACTAGTGGTTAGGTTAGGTTGATACACCGATTGAAAAATATCCATTTTATATGTCCGTAATGCGGCTTGAGGCCACCCGTTTTTCACAATCCTACAATTTTAAAAAATAAACTTTTATTTTGTATTGTATTATATGATCACTATGTATTGAGTTTGTTCAGTAAGAACATCGCTTTCAATCGATCAGCTACAAATACTCCCTAAATGAACTAGCCCAGCAAGTTTTATTACATACAGTTGTGCAATAAATATTTCAATGAATAAAGGAATACCAAAAAAGCTAGTGACATAATATAATAGTGATGTGGATTGTGATTGGCTGTTTTATTGTTATCTAACCTTTCGATTTTTAAGTGAAATTTATTAATTAAATCTATTCTTTTAAATTCCTTCCAAAGTTTTATCGGCAAATAATTCACAGTATTTTGTCATAAAAAGCAATATTCTATGGAAAATTTATAGTAATCAGCGGAAATAGTCCTAACGTAACGTGCAAACTTTTTCATACGATTTTTGAAAGGCAATCAAGATATAACTGTATGTTTTTGACAGCTTAATTATTGAAGTTTATTACAACTTGCTAGGTGATATACGAAAATATCGATTAAATAGTTAATTGGAATTAATAATTGTATGTGGTTGTTTGTTATTCGTCAAAAATAATAAACCAGTCAACTAGTTTATCTGCCGTAACCACAAAATTAATGGAAGATCATCAATCAATAGAAGTGTAAACTCGATCAACTCAAATTATAGCGTAAACTTAAATCTTTGCCTTACAAAGCACATCCGACCAGACTTAGCAATTAGTTTCATTTGTGGTTGTTTCAGGGTTACTCAGAGGTTGGAAATAAATGGCACAACATTATATTTGTTTTAACATGAATTGAGATAGCAAAATATGAGAACGTCCTCTTATATTAATAGTTATAAAAGCAATTCAACAATATGTGAGATAAATTATCGAGAACTATTTTAATAATACGAATACTTATTTCATAGGGATTTTTAGGGGTCGAGTCCTTAATTATAAGAAACGTTATAAGATACTTATAATAATATTCTGTTTACTTTTTATACTTATATTATATTTCTCGGCATATATTCTTATCTGGGAATGGATTCGTCTGTTATGGAATTTATTCCAAGACATTATAGCTATAAAAATTACATCACCATTTACCACCACAAATGATACTACTAAGTATGAGCATTCCTAATTACTAAATATTTGTCCTAGATAATCTCGAAACGCCTAAAATCTACTCATATTTGTTTCATTAAAACATGTCAAAATAAAATTTGAATGATAGTCGATAAAAAATCATTTTCTTAATTTGATTTAAAAAAACAGGGGTAATTTTTCGCCACCATTAATATTCTACTAAAAAAAGGACCAACTGTTTATCACTATCTCGAAATTTATTATCTAGGTTTCAACCTTAAGTTGAGACTAGATCCCTATAAATTATGTTATGGTATATTCTAAGTTCTAGGTAAGCTTTCGAGAATATAGTGAGAGATTCCTAGCTTTACCTTCAATCAACATACCTATGTCGATTTGGTTGAGGGCTGAATTTAATAATAATTTCGTTTCATACAATAGTCAATACAACCATTTTTCATTGTTACTTTTGGCTTGGATGAATTCATTCCCATTCAAAAGATGCACGTAAAATTTTTGACTTTGTATATAACATTTTTAAGATTCGAAAAAAATCATATGGTGAATACTTTTAATCTCTTAGATTTGTATGATGACAGGTTGTAAGTAAATAGGTTAACAATCAATAATGATGATATAATCTTGACAGATTGTCAACTAATCTCCCTAATCTTTGCTTCCAATGAATAGACAAGGTAAGAATAGCTGAAAATAGCACAATCACTCAAGATTTTTATCTCAAACTAATATAAATATCACGCTATGGAATTTTACCCAATACTGCTTTATGACTTTTGAAAAATACTCATTTTTCATATTCGAAAGATAAGTTTTAATGATTTGTTGAGCTGTATTATACTTTCGTGTCATCATTTTCTTCGAACGGCTTTATTTAAAAATACTTTTACTCTATAGAAAAGAAAATATCGTCATTATAGACCAGTTATAATATACGACGGTGAAAACATGATATCGAACAAAATACATTGCTCTTTATATTTTTTCTCAGAAACTGCTCATCGAGTGGGCTGAAGAATAGACGTAATTTAAGAAATTGTATGGTTCATATTAGTGTGACTTTTTTCCAAATGAATCATCTGCTAAGTGAAGTTCTGTCATTAACAGCAGTGGGTATTTTTTAAACTCTACCAACACCCGTAAAAAGAATCAGAATTTTCAACAGTAAATTGACAAAATTTTAATCTCACCAGCGATCGTACAATTTAGTTTTCCATTGAGAATATTCTTCAATCGCGCTCAATTTATATTTCTTAAAAATATTCATGTTTGTCTACCTCTTGGAGAATACTTTTTCGGTCACTTTTTATATAGAATGAATAGAAGCATTTTTGAAATAAATTTCGTTTGAAACATTGAATTGGCTAGACAGCTGTCTTACCACGTTATTAATCCAGGCTTCTTTTCAGACGTAAGACCTCTAGACCATTTCTATCAATCAAATTAAGATCTGACATATTCTAGCACTACCTCAATCCCCCCATATAAGCTATTAATGTCTATTAATATTGACATGTAAAACAATAGAGATTGATTAGGTTATGTACCTTGAGTAATGGAATATTTTACAAGATCCAGTATCATCCTGTAGATATATAATATATACGCATATAATATACCTACTATATAAGTATCAGCTTGTCCAAAACTTTGCCCGTGATTCGCATACTCAATTAGTCCTTACCTTACATAGTGACTTTTTAAGTTTTACGATTGGATTTTCGCATGGAAGATTAATGTTTTTCACAAGATATATTACTCGCAATCTTATATCTCAAGTCTTTATCCGTATCCTTAATTCAAGAAACGTATTTAAAATGTTGCCTTCTTGAACTCGAAATTGGAAACTGAGTGTTTTTCATCTTTCCTATATTAGATTTTATTCTTGGAACCAATAATTGCCTAAATTTGGAACATGCAGCAATAGATACAAGTATACATATATCAATAAACAACAGTGAATTTTTTAATCAAAACCTGCATCATTATTTATTTATTTTTTACTGAAGAAAATTAAATTGGCATTACATTGGTAATTGCGCCAAGTATTTTAAAAAAATCAAAGTCATCCTAGATAAACTCGCTGAGATTTATTTTATGAATCAATCGAAAACAGCTCTACAACAAATGACATACACTCATGCCCAAGACCTCTTTTTCGATTGAAAAAATCTGACCTTGCCGGGATATGAACCCAGACCCACTTGATCGCTCGGGCTCTAGCCACTAGACTACAGAGACTGAAATGTATTGAATATATATTAAAACATGATATTTTTTAACTACTTCCGTTCTCAAAATGATTAATATGAACTCTTTATGGAGCATGTCCATAGAAGTTGTTTAACGAGAAATGGTGTTAAGTCAATCACTCAATATTTCCTCTTCAGAAAAGGTAAGAAAAGAAGAATGGCGTTAGGAAAAGACCAATATTCATGTAATTGCCCTCACTTCATCTTGTCGTATCAGGGCTGAATGGAAAATGCTTGTGGAGAAATGTAAGCCGCATCGACATCCATACCTTTTCATATAAAAATATAGATGTAATGAAAAACTCAATGCATACAATTTATATGTAAGTTTTCGAGAACCATCTTTAAACTAATTGAATATTTTTTAAAAAAAATTTCTTCGCAGTAATCCGCCATTTATTTTAATTGTCTATTCAAAGATTCGAACTCTTTACCTTGCAACTGAGTAAAGCTAAAGCGAAAGCGCACTGACCATTTGTCAACGGGGCTGACCACACATTATAAATATGTGTCACAGATTAGTTTTTAAAAAACACCTTTTAATTCTTCTTTTCTCGAATGGAGATATTAATACACTAATTTTCAGTTGATTTCTAAATCAAATCCTTATTACGATAGATACATTTAAAAAAAAAGCATTGCGATTAGCTTACGTCTAGATTTCTTCTCACTATTTTTTTCTTTTTGGAAAGGAAAGCTTCATGACTGATTTACAACCATTTGCTATTGAAACAAGCTATAAATAGCTCATTGGCTACACATTAGAAGACGATTAGGTTAAAAAAAAAAGATAGATAAATTTCATCTAGTCGACCAAATAAATTTATCACTAAGTGTAATTACATTTTACTGTGATGCCAATGTAAATTAAATTCTCTTGTTGATTCTACCTTTTTATACTATCGTTATGAATGATATGTAGTCAATTTCGTTTCATTATAATGGAACAGCTTAAATTATTTGCGTAAAATTACTTTTCTGCCAAATAAATCACGCAAATAAAGTGTCTCGACAATAATTTTCTCATTTTTCAAACTCATGGTATACATATAATAATATTACGCCTTTCAGAATTAGACCACGTTTTCGCAGATTTTTTGCTTTCGTAAAAAGATTTTCCTTCTGCTTGGCGTTCACGTACCCAAAAAAGTTTCGTTTGATTCGAAGGCTCATCATCTTCTATTCTGCATCACACATTTCATCTTTATATACTTATTTGATATTATTTTTCGTATTACCAAAATGTAATAATATCTCAAATAAGAACAGCCGTCAATACAACACGAGATCCATTTTTTATCAGTATGTACTATATCCATATTATTGAAATATTTTGGATTGTTTATTATAACGATGGTGACCATCTTTTGAAAACAGTAATATATAAATGAGAAAGTGTCAATATATATGTCAATAGTACAACAATACAACGACGCAATAAAAGACGTCCACTTACACTTAATTAATCTTTTAAACTACATACGCCGTCCAGTGTTAATCACGGCACCGGCGCCGCGTCGTTAGTGTGTGTTCGTAAAACAACAGTTGAATAGTCATGTGGGACGTTCTGCGTACCGTGGGTACATATATTTACTAATACAAAATAAACAAAATAGAGAAAAAAATATTTCAATTATTTTATACGATTTTGACCTTAACGTGTGAATTTCAATTCATGTGAACGTATCTTATGAATATACAGCTCTGTTAGAACATTCTTAACTTCTTTAGATTCATAAACAAATATTGCAAGTAATGGCATCCTAATTTTAAGACATACATACTGTGTGTCATATATTATTCTGATTTCAGTACATATATATTACATACCTACTATTATGTGTGCATATTCATTAAAACTCTTTTGAAAAATTGAATGACATTTATTTTCTAGGTGTTTTAACGACTTCGGCCAGATTAGATCGGGAGAACCAATCGCAACATGCTCTCGAGATCGAAATATCCGACGGGGTTCTGGCATCCACAACCCGTGTATTGATTGATGTAACTGACATCAATGATCATGCACCGTTGTTCCTGGAACAGTATTACTCTGTTAGGATTCCTGCTACATCAAAACATCGAACTTTATTGCAGGTTTGTTTTTTTTTTCTTTCGCTCCATATTATTTAACTCTCAGCCTAATATTATACAGTAGTAAATTGAAAAGAATATAAAATACAATTTAACAAGGTATTATACACATAACATTAGCAATCATTGTGATACAGGGGTTAGCAACTGGAATTGTATCCATATTCTAGCTATTTTTATAAATATTTAAATGTTCCGATGTTCCGAAAAATCCACGAAATGTTTCTATAATATTGTTGATTAATGTTTAAAACAATATTTTCAGTGCTAAAATATAGTATAATCAGTCTCCGTTTTAATTTGTTTCCACATATGTACGAAATAATTACTTTTTTCGTGAGATATTAATTAAAAAGTTCTCATTCTCCATTTGTTAGGATATATATTCAAAAATATGTAAATGTGAGTGAGTCATATTTTTGTATTTAATTAATATTTGTATAACTCAAAAACTCCGCACAATTATTTTCGCAAACTATCTTTAACTCTGCTCTGGATTTGTATACAAAATAATCACGTTTAAAAAGTGGGGAAAAAATATTTTAAATTATTTTTATTTTATGTTAAATTTTATGTAAAATTTTTAATGAATCTGAAAATCTTAAACCAATTTTTAATCTGATAGGAAAAATCTACAGTCGAAGATACTCACGAAGCTCTAGAAATTAATGAAGATTCGATCTCTTGGGATGGCTCTGATTTAAAGGGGGTTGCAGTGTTCAGGGTAAAAAGCTCAACAAAAATATTTCAGAATATTTTATTTTTAGATCTTTTTTAGTTATATTAATCTCACTCACCTGCACCTGCTTTTTAATTATGTTTATCCCATTTTAATGTTTCGTTATCATTCGTATTACTAGAGCATTTATGACTCTTAAATACACCTAAACCTAGCATGTACAAGGACGCACGTATCAAGGTCACATTGTTATAAACAGGTGAAACACTGGATTGTCCATCTACAGCATGTGCACAACGCGCTGTTAATTATGTTGTTACATATTTAAGTTGAAATAGTCAAAAAAATGTACATCAAAAAAACCGCATAACTTTGGTATCGCACAAAAAAAGACGTATACCAAGTGGTTTAGGTGTAAGTAGCTATAAATCAAACTATGGCATTTCCATAGAATTTGAGTTCTATAAATAAACCAGTTTTGTTCTAAATGCATTAGGTACGTAAATTCAAAAGTCATGATCGTGGGTAGAAAAAGCCGGGGAAGCCTTTTGCCTTAATTTTTTAACTTTATCTCTTTCTTGGCTGGTAATTGATTAGCTATTCGATGCTCACAATCCACCCAAAGCAGTTTCCTGACATCGATTGCTTAAGCGATGATCAACTGTTATAATTATTTTATGATGTAATAAAAAAGACTACAATATGAGTTGCAGGTTATGTTTTTCTATAATTTGGTTGACGACTTCGTGTCATGTAATCGGTCATTGAATCAGTATGAAATGATACCCATATTTTCAGGAACTGCGGTGTTCTTTATTCTCCGATAGATTTAAGTGCCATATATCTTCAACAAACTTTTAATCATACAGCCCAGAACGTGCCTTGTGGACTGGGCTATGTTATGTCATAATATAAATACATCAGTAAATTTCAAACTCAATAAATTTGTTGAAGTTCGTAAAAAACAGCTAGCGATTTTATTGCTTGATAACGTTGTCACTGAAAATAGAACAATTTTCGCATGCGACCTAAATGCCTGATATCATTTATTGCTGGAGACCATTTTTTGATTTATAAATACTAATATTTGATCACATTTTGTTCAGCTATGTTATCAAACACTATCATTTATTTTAAAAATTAAAACTTAAACAAAAAAAATACTGTCAAATATTTTTCTCTGATACAATAATAATATTTACATATGAATATCGTTTTTCTTTTTCGTTTTCATTCCATTGAAAATTTTTAAATAATTTTAAACCATTGTCTGCTTTTTTAATACCACAATTTCAGATGAGTCATCATTCCACCACGTTTCAAATTTCCTATGTTGTTTTCAAATAAGCTACACAATATACACCTGCCTGCCTTCCTTTTGTGTGATGATACTATCAAAAAATTCATAAACTCGCGTTGTCGACGATATTTTAAAACTTCAAAAGAATCGCTTCTTCATACATACATATATAATCTTTTCCCTTCAAAGTAGGGATAACAATACCGGTATTTCGTTTTATCATTTTAAATACTTTAAAAAATTTCAATATCTACCAGAATTAATAAAACACATCTTAATCTATATTTACAGATATATAGATTAACATAATTATAATTTAACCATTTTCAATAATTTATATTATAAAATTCGATAAGAAAATATTCTTTTCTGAATACCGATAAGTTCTCCATATTTTTCAATTGTTTACCCACTCAATGTGGGTAGTAATAAAAGAAATTAATTTTGATTATATATATTTTCACATACTGTTCATTGCTTGATAAATAGAGGACTTAAAAATTGTTCTTTGTTTAATATATAAGTTAATAGATCGCATTCGAGCGAGACCGATACTTTATATCAATAAAATATTTTCGATTTTCAATAATGGATAAACAACCGAAATATAATATTCATAAAAAAGACAGTGATATACATTAATTGTAACCATTTTTATTGATAAATTAACATGGCTTATATGATAACAAGAAATATGAAAAATATCGACCAGTGCTGGATCCCGGGATCACAATTTTGGCACGAGATTGAAAACCCTAGCTATTGAAACGAAACCATTGATAACTTAGTTGTTACAATAATTGATTCTTGATGACATAGAACAGGGATGGCGAACCTTGTTGGATCCACGTACCAAAGATCCTGAAATATTATTTCACGATTGTGTTGCGTGCCCAAGCAGAAAAAAAAATGATACCATTATTTCAACGTTGCCACGGTAAAATAATAAACGATTGTCGTTTATCTTGGGAATCATTTTAAAATTAATACCACGGATTATTTAATCAAAATTTTAAAAAGCATAAAAAATATTTTTTTTGGACTTAGAAATCGTTCGTGTGCCATCTAAATTCTCAAACGTGCCAACTCGGGCACGCGTGCCCGAGGTTCGCAATCCCTGACATAGACCATAGAATGTGTAAAATAATTTTAAAATCAAATATGAAACCAAAGATTAACAGTGAAACGTTTCAAATGTATGTTTAGCCTTAATCTTTATATCAATCACAAATCAGTTCTTCCTTAAATCAGTTGAAACTACATTTTTCATCACGTAAAAAGATATACCCAGTATTGAAATATGACTTATTAGATAATTGTGTTACGTATTTTCAGGTGCTTGCCCATGACGAAGACGACGGTATAAATGGTGAAATAACTTACAACACAAAACCAGTAAAAGGGAAAAATATTTTTCACATAAATCCAAAAACTGGTGTCGTCATTTGCAATGCAAATCTTGAACCTGGAAGTTTTCACGAGTTGAATGTAAGATTATAATTTCTACTCTCTTCTTTAAAATGTATTTTGAATAGAACGTACAAAGTGCCAATTTAAAAATTAACTTATTTTCAAGGCTGTAAAATATAAAGTGACCAATATAAAAAATACTTTTTTGGAATAACTTTACTCTTTAAAATAATTTTCTGCTACTTTATTTATTTTCGTACAGTGACATCTAGTGGGGGGGGGGTATCGGTTAAGGATTACTTATTTTCTTTGGTGTGACGACATATAGCTTGATAAAATAAAGTACATAATGTATATCTTTAAAAATAGTAGAAATAGAAGACTAAAACAATTTGGCAAATGCTTTAGCGATTAAGTTCAATGAATTTCTATATTATATTAAATTTATAGACTAGATATTTTATGTGTACTAGATAAATAATATCAAATGTCAAAGGAGCTTTCTGCTACATATAAGTTATTTATATATGACCATTGGAGGACTAAACCAAAGTGATAATTATTCGTAAATAGTACAGAAAGAGTTCCAGTGGGTGAATTACTGTATAATTGATCTTTTTTTTTTAATCAGTATAATTATAATTATTGTTACAAATGCATCTTTTGAGGTACACTATCTTGGGAAGGGGAAAATTATGTTTTGAACAATGGTGAGAAGGGAATGGAGAAACGGTTGGAAGCCCCTGTTACACAGGATTTCTTTAGAAAATGTATTGTGACAATACAAAAGAATGTTAACTAAGAATTAAATTATTATGTACATATTACATTGCAAGTTTTAATGTATGGGTAGATTAAAAAAATATTATGTCATTTAAGCAGGGGATAAAAAAATGTGACAATGATGAATGGGAGCTGAAAAAAAACTGTTTTATTTTATTTTATTTGATATGCTATATGTTCTAATATCCTTAATTTTGCTTGTGTTTATTTTTATTTGATGCAGACTTAATTGTATACTATTTTCAGGTGCGTGCTTCCGATACTGGTATCCCACCAAAAGTCACCACCACTCGCATCAGCATAGAGGTAGTGCAAATGAATCAAAATTCCATTCATCCACCAAAGATTCAAAATACCCACCAAGCCATCAAAGTCACTGAATCGGATAAAATTGGATTTCTTGTGTCTACTATCTCAGCACTCGATGAGGATAATGACACTTTATGGTATGATATTGTAGGTGAGTTTTAACAAGCTTTTCATCAATAAAGTTTATTACAGAAATTTTGAAAAATAGCAACATAAATTCTTTTAATAATAAGTGTTTCTTAAATTCAACAACCATCCAGGTGAGTCAGTAAAAATTTTGACTACAACAAACACAACAATAAAATATTATATTTTCGAATACGGAATCTTAGATAAGTGTTGTAATATGTATTTAATTTTTTTTTCATTGATTATTCTTTTTTTTTCAGGGGGTGATTCAAGAAACGATTTTTATATTGGTCATGAAAATGGAAATGTCTTACTTGCAAATAAATTGGTGTGGGAACGACAAAGTAACTACACACTCAATATAAGTGTTACAGATGGAACATTTATTGCTTACACAAAGGTATGATTTATATCCAAATTAATGCAAATATTAAATGCTTTGTTTTGAAAAAGTGTGCTTTCTTAATTATGATGTGTATAATAAGGTATTATCTATTTGAGCCATATATAAAAACATAAGATTTCCACTTTTATTTCAGCTAAATGTATTAGTGATAAACGATATCAATGAAAAGTGTCCAGCATTCAGCCAATCTTTGTATGTTGTAAATGTTTCTGAGAACTTTGCTGGTGGAGGTCCAGTGCTACCACTCCGAGCAACAGGACAAGATAATCTTTTATACAGTCTACACAATACTCAGAGTCCCGCCTCATTGAATATTTTCAAAGTCGATTCAATGAGTGGTGATATTACAATCAAAGAGCCACTTGACAGGTAAAATATTCAACAATATGAATTCGGTAATGCAATTATATAATTTTATCAGATGACATTGTTATTACACTGGTGGTAGCTTAAATTGAGTTTCACAATCACATGATTTACAGGGAAACTATGGAGGAACATCTCCTCACTGTAATGGTGCGTGACCAAGCTAATTAAATCTCAACGCAGCTACACCAGAGTTCTTGTACGTGTGTATGACCACAATGACCATGCCCCTGAATTCAACTCAAAAATTATTCAAGGGAAAGTGTTTGAGACTTCACCCATCGGCACTTCAATACTGAAAGTACAAGCAAGCGATAAAGACAAGGGTGAAAATGCCATCATTGTGTACTCAATAACAAGTGGTAAGTTTGTTTCATTGATTTATGTTGATTTATTATTTAAAAACATTATTTTACACATACTAAAGAATAAAAACTACAGAAAAATTTTACATAGGTAAATTCATATTTCAAGCGACATTATAGTGAAATTAAATTTTGTTACTTTGAATTCGTGGGAAACCTGTAATACAGTGATACACAACCTTTTTGAGAGAAGGGTCAGATAATCAATTCTCATATTGTTCGAGGGACGCATGGGGTAAAGTAATTAAATTATTGATATTTTTAGTGTATGTAATTGTTTGTAATTATAAAGTTTTCATTTTACATAATTTCACATTAGTCTAATTTTATTGGCTGTGTATTGAATATGAAACCATAATTTAAGAATGACTATTTGCCAAAAAAATTATTCATGGTATTCACTACTCATCATAATGTGTGTGTTGTTCATTCACCATTAATGGTACCTACATAAAATGTTTTTGCAGTTCTTCAATCAATTATATCTGAGGATAAATATCTTGAAAAAATAATATTTTGAAAAATTATTACAGGAAAATGACACAGGAGGTTTGACTCTTTAATGGTGGTCTTGAATGTTTTGTTGCACTTCCAGGTAATTTAGGAAACATATTTTCAATCGATCCTGAGATGGGTGATATAACCCTTGTCCATGAACTGGATCTTAATAGTGCATTTGAATACATGCTTCAAGTGAAAGCTTCAAATCCTGGATCGGATCCATTATCTACTACAATCCCTGTTCATATAATGGTCACGATGGCAGATAATGCTAAACCTAGGTATTAATATAGACAAAAAAAACAATACTTAGAGTGGAAAAAGATTAATAATTTGATGTATTGACATTGATCACTAATACAATTTTCTAGGTTCCTGAAGCTGCTGTATAGTTCTGATATTTATGAAAATGAGCCACCAGGGACATTTGTTGAACATTTAGAAGCGAGAAGCACATCATCACTATTATTTGACATAGTCAAGGGAAATACTGATAATGTTTTCGATATAAATCCATCCACTGGAGTCATTGTTACCAGATACCCATTGGATTATGAAAGGCTCCAAATTTACAATCTTACAATATCTGCTACTAATATGGTATGTGAAAATAGTCTAGCATGTGGTTAATAAATTTGAATCTAATGTTTTATACAACTTTCATCGCATAATTATATTAAAATGTTAAATTCGCTTTCTGACATTCTTATTTTCTTTCATCACCAAAAAGCATGATTACTTTGAAAATAGTTCATAATTTTAAACATTAGTTTTTGATAAAGCCCAAGTTTTTGACATCGATTGTTAAGAGCATGTGACACTAACTATATATTATGAAGTATTGTACACTGGTTGAAAGCTTGTAGCCCTAAACGTTGAACTCTGGTTGTGTCTCTTTAAGAATGTCGCTGAATGTACAGCACGGAGCTATATTTTTTTTTTATATTTCAGGGAAGTGTCTCTACACAATGCCATGTAATTGTTCATGTATTAGATCAAAATGACAACCCTCCCCGATTTTTGAACTATACATACTTTGGCAGTATAGTTGAATCAGCACCAATTTCTTCATTGGTATTTTCAAATGCCAGTGCTCGCTTAGTTATATCAACAGATGATCTAGACTCGGGAATTAATGCACTAAGAACCTATGAAATTGTTGAAATCCTGGCAAGGAAATACTTTCACATTGATTCGACAACAGGAGCCATAAAAACAATAAAACCCCTAGACTATGAAACCTACAAGTCATTCAAATTTCATGTGAGACTTTACGATATGGGAAAACCGAAACTTTCTTCAGATACCGTCGCACAAGTGCAAATCGAAATAATTGATGTAAACGACTGTCCTCCAAGATTTGATCAGCAAGAATATAATGTCACACTTTTATTGCCGACATATAAAAATGTTGCAATTATAACCCTCACTGCTACGGATGCCGATACGATTCAGAAAAACGGTTTGAAGTATGACATAATCGACGGAGATAAAAAAAACATCTTTGCAATTGATCCAGTCCTAGGAACTATAATTGTCTTGCATCCTGACAAAGTGAAACAACTTCATAAACTTCACGTTAGGGTTTCTGACGGGAAACATTCAAGCATCGCACAAGTTTATATATCTGTTGAAGAGTCAGAGAGTTCGGGACTTCGATTTCAGAAGTCCAATTACGAAGGTAGTGTCATGGAAAATTCAACAAAAATTGCAACAGTTATAGTTGTCAATGTTCTCGGAAACGCCCTGAATGAGCATGTAAATTTTCATATACTCAACCCGACTGATATGTTTACGATCGGCCTTACATCAGGGGCTATACAGACAACAGGGGTTAAATTTGACCGGGAAGCGAAAGATAATTATATATTGATTATTGAAGCAAAAAGCTTATTGGAATCGGCATACAAAAAGAAAAGCACCACACCTCGAGTGGTTCATGTTGTCGTCAATGTCACTGTTATGGATGTCAACGATAATTGCCCGATGTTTGTAAACCTTCCGTACTATGCAATAGTATCAGTTGATGATCAAAAAGTCAAGTAATTGCAAAAGTTCACGCGATCGATATGGATAGCTTAGAAAACGGTGAAGTGAGATATGAAATGAAAAGAGGACACGGTGAGTTATTCAAAGTCTGTCGAAAAACAGGAGAAATATCTTTGAAACAAAACCTTGAAGGCCACAATAAAGAATATCAACTGATTATTGGAGCATATGATGGAGGCAAGTAGGATTTTATTTTATTTTTTTTTAACTTTAATGTACCCTCTCATTGATAAGCGTTGCAAGAATTTTGTTTAAAATATCATCGAGAGTCTCACCTGGAGAGTGAATTTGGTGAAATCTTTATTCAAATCTGCCATACAAAGCATACAGTTTAACTAAAAGAAAAAATAATTAATCTGTATAAAGATTATATTATTCTTAGGCTGTGCCCTCAACATTACAGATTTTTAGAAAATATTTTATGTCATCTCTTTTCATGAACTGTTTCTTTTTAATATTTTTATTATTAATACTCATTTTTTCATCAAAAATTTCATCATTTACTTTTAGAAATAATGTTAATATTCACACTATTTGAGTAATAATTTCTATATCCTTACCACTTTCCCCTTCTTTACGTTCTATTAGAATTCCACCTGCTTTGGTATGACATTTCCATGAACAATCTCTTTGTGAAATCTAATATATAAAAATCAATATTTGTTTGTTCGTACTCTATGTGCTGCCATACCGTTCATCCAATCACAATGAAAATTTAACAAACTTTTGCTTGCACTTTCGCGGATGTTTTTGGCATAGTAAAATTAACTTACCGTAGGTTTTTATATAAAAATCAATGTTTATTCAGTTTTTATGCGCTGTCATACCGTTCATTTTGACAACTTATTGTTACACTGGCGCAAAGGTTATACGCATAGTACAATTAACTTTCAGTAGGTGGCGGGTGTGTCGTACCATAGACAATTGGCAAAAGACAACCAGCAAACGTCAAACGGCAAATGTCATTGGCAAATTATTTATCTAAATATCGTGCATCCGATAGTACTTCAATAAACACAAACACTTTCTTTCTTTGAGTGGCATTGCAACGCTTGCCGGGTACTGGCTAGTTTTATATAAATTATCCCAGAGAATTCTAAGATACCAGTTTTACTACTCATAAAAATGAATTCTAATATGCTTTATTATTATAGGTGTAACCCCCTGCTATAGTGAAACAACTGTGAATGTGAAGGTTGTTGACAGATCTATGCCAGTTTTTGATAAACAATTCTATTCGATGAATGTAAAAGAGAATGTACAAGTTTTGAGTCCTCTCGGAGTACCTTTACAGGCTTCTTCTCCCTTGGGGCGTAAATTAATATACAGCATTGTACATGGAAATGAACAAGAAAAGTTTACACTGGATTTCAATGCTGGTAAACTATTATATTTTATAACAAGTTGATTTAACGATTATATATAAATCAGTTAGTTATACGGTTCCTGACACAGATGCAGGCTAAGTCAAAAAATTATGATGAATCTTTGTATTGAAAATTTGAGATCTTCTGCACGAGTTTGTCATTTTGTTTTTCCTTGTATAGATTACAAAATCAAAAATAAATGAATTAATAACGAGTCAAAATTTTGTACATTTATCTGGTTAATTTCAAAACAATACTAAAAACAGTTAAACTGAGAAGGATAATATTAAAAATATTAATTAATTTTAAAAATTCCTTTCTTGAGTAATTGTTCTGTTTGGCAATCTGAGTTTTAGTAAAACATTTTTTAAATTACTCTCCTCTAAAAACATGTTTATTTGCTTCATGCTTCAGCACCAGATATCAATAATGGCCCATGTGAGTATTTGTCTAACTTAATTTTTTTTTTGTTACTTTTTCATGTGTGAATCACAGTTATAAAAAATAGTTACAGTTATGACTTTCTTAATCCACTTAAATAAATTGTTTATATATTCTGAGCACAGGCACTATGTTTGCTGCTGAGGAATTGGATTTCGAAGATCAACCTCTACATCAATTGATTGTTCGAGCCACCGATAGTGTAACAGGGATATATGCAGAGGTTTCTGTTTCCATCATCATCGAGGATGTGAACGACTGCCCTCCAGAATTTTCAGCTGACAGCTTCCATATTTCAGTTTCCGAGGCAGCCCCATTCGGTACACTTTTAATGAAGAAGGAAGCCCATGATAATGACACAGGTATGACACATTGATATTTTATTTTTATAAAATATTATATTATTATTATTGTGCCACTATAATAATTTGAATATTTGAATGACAGGTATCAACCAAGAAATAGCATATACAATGCCACCTACTGGGAATAATGCCAGTCAATACTTTCATGTTGACACAAGTGATGGGAGTATATATTTAAAACAGTCATTAGATAGAGAATTATTTCCATCTCACCATTTTAAAATTGTTGCAATTGACAAAGGGACACCAGCTTTATCGAGTACTGTACACGTCTGGGTTACTGGTAAATATAAAACTTATTATATTTCCTTTTTGTATGCTAATCATTCAACATTCTAACACAGGCATATATTTTTTACTTTTAACCTAAGCTTACCTTACATTATTTATAATCTTAAGTTGAATCAATTGACAAAAGAATGATAAGCCACACATCCTTCACATTCAACCTTTTTATATTTGGAGTATAAAAATCCAAAGAAAATATCAAAAACAATAATTCTAATTGTTATTTTATTATTAACAGATATTTTTTCGATGCAAATGAAGTTCCAAGATATGTTATTTATGTAAATGACAGCAAGTTCTCCAATGTCTTTTTTTATTGGCTTTATTGCAGTATTGGACATGAATGACAATCCTCCATACATTGAGCAGTCATTATACAATTGCGCCATATCAGAACACGCTGTTCGAGGACAGTTTATTACTCGCGTTGCAGCCAGCGATCCAGATGTTGTAGATCAAGGTCACCTATCCTATTCAATAGTTGGCGGAAATAACAGACAAACATTCTCCATCAATACTACAAATGGTAAGAAATGATAATGAGTTCAATGATATAATCTTCAACATTTCACAACCTTATTTTCATAGGATCATTACAACTTTTATCCATAGGAGAAGAAATAGTATATTTACTTAAAACACTTAAATTACTGTTTCCTGGAATTACCACTAATATATTTTAACTCATAACTAAATTAATTAATTAAATTATTAACAACATAAAGTTGAATAAAAAATATTACCATATTGTTCCAAGATATGTTATAAATATTATAACATCCAATGTGTTTTCATTGGTTGTTATTATTCTTTCATTTTAGGCATTATCAATCTGATAAATATAGAAAAATTTGGAAACAATCCATTGGCTGTTTTAAATGTATCAGTATCTGACGGTGTCTATACAACATTTACTCGAGTGAAAATAGCTCTGCATCCAGCAAACAAACACCGACCTCAGTTTACACAAGAAGTATATGAAGTGACAATCATGGAAAATAAGATTCCTGGTCATATAGATGCTGTTGTGAGTATTATTATGTTGAATAAGTGAAGAGTAAACTCAATTTAGTTTTACAACTCACAATTAATATGTCAATATTGTATTTGTATTCAAAATAATTTCTGGCATTTTCATAACTCAATTACTAAATATCAACATGTGAGTGTAGGAATTTGTTAACCCTTCCAGCATTTTTCTCATATATCAAAAAGAATGTATAAATTCTTCTTCTTCTTCCAGAAATTTTCCAGTTTTTAAAACAGCAATAAATTTGACTTCAAACAAATTAAATTGCCACAGCTAAATAATATGTTTTCTTTAAATCATGAAAAAAATTATTTATAGGTGAAAGCAAATGATGAAGATAATGGTGATTATGGCAAGGTTTCATATACCATTCAATCAAATTTTCTTAAAGGGAAGTTTTCAATCAACAGTCAGTCTGGAGAAATAACAACATTGGTGAAACTGGATAGAGAAGCATGTGATGAATATGAAATTCCAGTAATGGCAATAGATGGTGGAGGAAAACCAGCCTTCACACTTGTAAGAGTAAAAGTTGAAGATGAAAATGATAACACCCCAGTATTTATATATAAAGAATATAAAACAGCCATTTACTTTAATCAAAGTATTTCCAAGCCATTTATCACGGTAGGTTTCCTTTATATAGAATCATTATTAGAATATCTTTTCACTGTAAAAGTTTTAAATAATTATTATAAAAAAGAAAGGCAATGATAACCATTAAATAATATACTATGGTAATATTGTTTTTCTTTGATTTCTTTATGATCTTCCAATGTGATATGTACATGTATTTATTTGTTATATTATAGTAACTTCTAATTTTAAAGATCCGTGCAGAAGATATTGATGATGGGAAAAATGCTGATATTCAGTATTTTATTCACGACATGGAAAATTCAGGGGTTGGAGATATCTTTAAAATTGATAGTGGAACTGGAGCTGTATCTCTGATCGATGATGCAGGAGCTTGGGGTATGCTAACAGATAAAAATATATGCATGCATTTTGATATAAATATGTAATACTTATTTATAATTAATAACTAACATTTAAAAATTTCTTAGTGTCTCAGATTTTTCAATTTTGGGTACGGGCGACCGATAGAGGACTACCAGCACTACATGCAGATGTTTCAGTGGAAGTCTATATTCTATCTCCAGAAGATGAAGTACCAGTATTTTTAGGGAATCATGATAAATATTTTATATTAGAAAATGCAGCTCCAGGTAATTTTCATATTTGAAATATTACTTGCTTTGCTAAATACTCAATTGAAACAAAATTAATTGGTTTTGTTTTGGAATTCTTTTCTTTCTTAAGGTAGTGTCATTGCGCAATTGAAAATGGCTTCTGATTTACCCGTGACATTCAGAATCCTTCCAGCTGGTTACGATTCGTCTTTATTCTATATTGATGCTTCATCACAATTAGCTATATCAGGATCACTCGATAGAGAAAAAAAGGACACATACGCAATCGGAATTTTAGCAGAAACCAGAAATAGTCCTGCAATCGTTGCGTTTTTAGAGATAGCACTGAATGTTTTGGATGAAAATGATAACGCTCCAATGTTTCACTCTTCGCCAATGTTCTTGATGCTTGCTGAAAATGTAGAGCTAGGAACAACCATAATGAAAGGTACGTTTTATTTTATGATGTACAATGATTTGAAATCATTTCAATAACATAAATATCATGCAATTGGTCTTTGAAACTTTGTGACACAGCACATATCAATGAAAGTAAGAATTTGAGATGAGCCATTCATTTTAGAATCCATTACTATTCACTACTAAGTGATTTTCATTATATTTTTAGTGACTGCAAAAGATGACGATTTTGGATCCAATGGTGAAGTAAGATATGCTCTCGGTGCAGACACCGCTGTGGGCAACGTGTTTGCTATGGATCCTTACACAGGGTGGATCACGACTCTCGTTGAATTAGATAGAGAAATACAACCCATGTACAAGTTTCAAGTTCTAGCAATGGATAATGCACATCAGAAGCATATAACTAGAATGACAGTTATTATAAGACTGAAAGACTACAATGATTGCCCGCCCGTATTTACAAAAGAAAGTTATCAAACATCTATAAATGAAGATGCTCACCCAGGTAAAAACCCTAAATTAAGAAAAGTAATTCAGTGATTTAAAATTAGTTTTTTAATCCTTCTAATTATAGCACCAAAACTTGTTTTCATTTTATCTCAATTGAATGAAAAATAAAATAATCTTTTTATAGGTACAGTTGTCACACGCTTGGAATTAACAGATGATGATTTTGATGTGACCCCTGTGGAATTTTTCATAACAGCCGGTGATCCTCAATGTCAGTTTCATATTAGGCCTTCTGGTGAATTGTTTATAGTTAAACCACTGGATAGGGAGAGTGTTTCACAGTATCATCTAGAAATTATGGCTACTGATGGAAAACATACTGCTGGTACTCTAATATCTGTTGATATTTTGGATGTTAATGGTTTGTAAATAGACAATCAATCAATTATCTAATATAACTTGGAAGATGAATAATTACACTTATTTATTTTCATTTTCAGACAATCCTCCTTACTGTTTACGACACCGATATTATGAGACAGTCCCAGAAAATTCTCCCATTGGCACAAGTATACTGACTGTACTGGCGAGTGACAAGGATCAAGAACAAAATGCCAAGTTGAGATTCTTCTTATCAGGTTTTAAATCGGAACACTTTGTTATAGACAAGCAATCTGGAGAAATAAAAACATCTTCAATGTTAGACCGAGAGCTATACTGGCGCTATCATCTTATAGCACATGTGCAAGATAAGGAAAAGTCATCATGGGAATGCTCCTCAGAAATTTATGTTCAATTGACAGATGTCAACGATAACGCACCACAATTTTCGATAAGTCAGTATAGCGTCACCCTCCCTGAAGATGTTGAAATCGGAAGTGTCGTTATGAAAGTACATGCATATGATAAAGATCAGGGACAGAACAGAATTGTACGGTACACACTTGTGGATAATTTACAAGGTCAATTTGCAATATCATCTACAAGCGGTATTATTACTGTATTGGCCCCCTTAGACCGAGAAACAAGAAGTTCTTTCAGTTTGGAAGTACGAGCCTCTGATCTGGGAAGGCCCTCGCTATGGAGTCAAGCCACAATACAGCTAACTGTGTCCGATGTCAACGATAACCCTCCAGAATTTGGAGCGAAAAATTATTTCGCGTCAGTTCCAGAAATAGACTCTATTGGAACTGAAGTCATAAGAGTTTTGGCCACTTCGAGAGATACCGGGGTCAACGCTGACATTTTCTATTCAGTCATAGGTGGTAATGAGCATAAAAAGTTTGTAATTGATCCAAAAACTGGAGTCATAACCATTTTTGATCTTCTTGACTATGAACGATCAAAAGAATACCTGCTAACAGTTCAAGCTATGGACCGAGGTCTACCTCCACTGAGTAATCTAGCTACTGTTAATATATCAGTGACTGATAGTAATGATAATGCACCTCTTTTTTCTCAAAATATATACAATACAGAAATAAGCGAGGACGCTCAAGTATCTGACAAAGTCTTACTTATAATCGCTAATGATCTAGATAGCGGTTCAAACGGGAGGGTAATATACTCCATAGAGAAGGGTGACCCTTCTAGAAAGTTTAAGATTAACAGTTTATCAGGTGAAATTTCCCTGGCTTCGCATGTTGATCGCGAGATGAAATCAAATTACATCCTCGAGATACAGGCAAGAGACAACGGAGTGCCTACAATGTCCAGCTCGGTTCTGGTAAATATAGACATCACGGATGCCAATGACAATCCGCCAATTTTCTCTCAAGCAAATTATACTGCAGTACTTCAAGAAGATAAACCCATCGGATACTTGATAACCGAGTTCATCATTACAGATATTGATATCCATCCGAATGCAGAGCCGTTCATTTTCGATTTTAGATCTGGAAATGAAGACTCAGCTTTCATATTAGAGCAAGACGGCTTATTAAAGACAGCTATAATATTTAACCACAAAATAAAAAATAGATACATTTTACAAATTCGAGTTTTTGACAATGGTACTCCTCCACTCTATTCTGACACTTGGGTAGATATAAGAATTATTGAAGAATCTCAATATCCACCAATAATAACTCCACTTGAAGTCAACATAAATTCCTTCATGGATGAGTACGCCGGAGGTCACATCGGAAAAGTATTTGCTTTTGATCAAGATTCATATGACAAACTAAGATACAGTTTTGTTCCTGGGCTATCATCAGACTTTTTTAGTATTCGTGAAGAAGACGGAACCTTATTTGCACTGCCGCAGTTAGACATTGGTGATTATAAATTAAATGTCAGCGTGAGTGATGGAAAGTTTACAGCTCATTCGATAGTAAAAGTGAATATAGAATTGATCTCAGAAGACATGCTTAGAAATGCTGTTGTGATAAGATTTCGCGAAGTGAGTGCCAAATCATTTATAATGAGTCACCGTAAAGGATTCATTCGAACTGTAAGAAACGCATTGAATTGTCATCTGAAAGATATCGTAATAGTAAGTGTGCAGCCTTCATCGGATGATATGAATCTCGTCCACCATAAAGAGAAGCGATCATTCAATTGGTTTGACAATTCAACTTACCGGAAAACTCGCCATGTCAGTCACGACTTAGATGTTTTATTTTCTGTTAAAAAAACATCCGCTCAAGGGACTCCAGGATTTTATACATCAGAAGCAATAAGGAAATCTTTAAATGTTCATTTAGAAGAATTAGAAGAATCCACAAAGCTTGTTGTAGAAGAGATGATTAGAGTGAAATGTAGTGCCCATTACTGTGCATATGGTGAATGCCAAGAAAGATTTATTTTGGATAGAAACAAAATTATTTCTGTATCTACAGACGTCACGAGTTTAGTTAGCCCATACCACCAGCATAAAACTGAATGCAAATGCCATGATGGGTACGGGGGTGAGAGGTGCGAGACCATTGTGAACGAATGCGCTCGTAAGCCATGTCCTGAAAATGAAAAATGTTTCCCTGACCAAACTATTTTAGGATACAATTGCCAGTGTGTGGACAGATTAGAAGAAGGAAGGTGTCATTTAGAAATGGTTAAATGCCATTCCGGCAACTGTCTTAAGCCAGTGAGTCCCGTATATTTTGGCGGCAAAAGCTATGCACAATATAAGATTGGGAAAGAAATACTTAACGGCAAAAGATTTTTTGATGATTTTCTCGCCCTCTCACTTAAAATTCGGACGTTGCATCCATCTGGAAATCTTTTGTATGCAGCGGGAAAAATAGATTACAGTATATTAGAGGTAAGTGGCTCTGAACTCTATCAATATATTTTTAACTTCTAAACTTTTAACATCCTAAAAATATTGCGTCAGGCTGTGAAGTAGCTTTAGCTGAACTCTTTAAATTGTCATTATTTATGTTAAAGCAATTCATTGAGCATCTTACCGTATAAAAATGTTTTAGTAGGCATTTATTACTTCTGCATATATTTAATTTTACAGATTATCAATGGTGTAATACAGTATCGATTGGAGTTAGGCTCCGGAGAAGGGGTCATCAGAGTGGGATCTGTCAAAGTTTCCGATGGTCGGTGGCATGAAGTTCGATTGGATAGGGACGGAAGCAGTGCTAGACTGACAGTCGATGGCAAACACGTCGCCCACGGATCAGCACCGGGCATAAATGGAATTTTGAATTTGTTTTCTGATGATCTTTTTTTTGGAGCTGAAGTGACACAGCACCCAGCAATATTAGGTAAACTATTACATTAATTAATGAGTAACTAATACTGAAAACATAACATTCTTACAAAATATTACATTATTTTTCCATGGACTGATTCAAGGGCTTGAAGATATCCGAAGAGGGTTTGTAGGCTGCTTGGGCGACGTAAGAGTATCAAATGAAGTAATACCTTTGCACAATGGCGGAGTCGGAGGATCCGTTATATTGAAAAGGCTCGCAAATGTTGAGTTCAGTTGCCCTGTTGTCATGGAATTTCCTGGACCATGCGGAAGCATACCATGCTTCAATGGTAAATAAATAATCCCTCCTTTTATAATTTTGTTACCAAATGATACACCAGCACCAATCCACAAAATGTTGGTAAGCATCTTGATCTATAGTAGTGACAAAGATCAAAGGACTTTAAAAAGTCAAATTTGCAGTAGTCATACAGATTATCAGAGACTTTGGATATTAAAAATAGTCAACTCCATTTCTACAGAAAATGAGAAAAATGAGAAAAATGAAAAAAACATTTCATTAACCAAATTTCAATAATGTCTCTTCTTCAACACAGATGAATAAAAAACATTAATTAAACCGATATTATGTTAATATATTAACTATTTTACCAAGCCACTTTAATTTTTGGTGCGGATTATATATTATAGGATCTTTAATGAGGATTTGGCTACTTAAAAATGAAGTACGAGGATTAGTTTGCCTTTAATTCACAGTTTTTAGTCACTTCATAAATCATGTGACTATGGCAGGATTGCCAAAAAATATTTTTTAAAATGACTAGTGTTGGGTAGATTTGACATGTTTTGAAGAAAATTTTTCACCTTTCATGGAATAATATTGGATCAAGTCTGTAAAATCATTTACATAGATGGTGTACCAATGATTCATTTGATACACTTGGTAGAAAAAACGCTTCATTTGAAAAGAGCCAGTCTACACATTTGTCAATCAATTTATGACTCAAATTTTTTCAGGCGGTACCTGCAAAAATATTTTTAAAACATCCAGTGATGGTGATACATCAGAATATGAGTGCCAGTGTCATGAGCGGTTTACTGGAGTGCATTGTGAAATAGACACTGACCCATGTGCATCTCAACCCTGCTTGTATGGTGGAGTGTGTTCATCTTTATCAGAAGGTGAACGATTTATTACCTGTTCTATAATTGTTTTTTTAGTTTACTATTAATATTGTGATGTTTATTGGGAAAATACGTACGTACATATAAAAACACTGCAGGATTCACTCACCACTCGTCTTTGTTGGTCTGCTTTGTTTTCAAGCCAGGCTATAAACAGTTTGTGAAATTATTTTCAGGTGATTATGAGTGCTCATGTAGTAGAGGTCTTGAAGGACGACGGTGTGAAATAGGTAGATGGTGCGGATCGGGTGGAGCATGCCTGCATGGGGGACTCTGCGAAGAAGGTGATAGCGGACCCGCTTGCAGGTGTCATGGCTATCATGGACCGCGATGTGAAGTAAGGATTAAGTTAATCGATAAAAATGCTACATCAGATTCTGATAATTTGATATTTTTGCAATTTCATCCAATTGCTTATTAACTCTGTTACAGTTCGATATTGATGAATGTAAAGGAGATCCATGCTTAAATGGAGCAACGTGTATTAACGAGCCTGGCAGCTTTAGATGTGTTTGCCCACCTGACAAAACTGGTGAGAGATATTTTGAGTTTTAACTATAATCTGCTCTTTTCAAAAACTATCATTAACAAGTACAGTGGCATCTCAATATATCTTATTTTTAGATGTATGTATTTGATTATATGTTTTGCTCAGTTCCATAATAGCTTCATAAAGAATTTAATTTTTTTAATTAAATAACCATTTTGCAGACCTATTAACTGTAACAGTTTTGTTTTTTCAAGAATGGGACACTTTGCAATTCATTATACAAATATTTATAGATGGAAAATATATTTTCTACTTACTGATCCTTTTAAATACTGATTGCTAATTGATTTTGAAATTTATTTCCAGGTATGCACTGCGGTAATCCCCTTCATTCTAATGCTGTCACGTCGGGTGTGTACGAGCTTATTGGAAAAGATAAACTTTTATGGTTGTTGGCAGCAGTGGGAGGAACACTACTTCTCTTGATGATGTGCGCTCTCATTGTTGGATGTTATAAAAAACAACTGCAAATGATTCCACCAGATTTAAAGCCTCATGTCCTCAATTCTACCGCCAAGCAACATGAAATGCAAATGATCAAGGTATTTATAACTGTTTACTAAGAAGAATGTCAAGAAAATAACTGGATATAGTAAAATTGTGTTCTCAGACACCATCAAAAATTTATATTGTTAATCTAAACTTTAACAACTGTTTTTAAACCAAAGATTGGTAACAGTTCTGTAATAATGACAGGCAAGAGTTTTTTAATTATTGTAGGTAGCGCAATCTAAATTATCGCAATCAATACAAAATCGATTTCATACATCATTGCACTACAAGTCCATCTTAAATTATATAAATTCTTAGTTAACAACAAATATACAAATAACAAATATACAGACAGCGGCAAATCTATAGTCAAAACTGACTTTTTCATACTCCTGGTTAACCAGAATCCAGTGCTCTGACTTAACTGAGATTTTAGAGAAAATATTCATAGCACATGTGATTGAAATGTAAATAAATAAAATATACCTACTGTTTGTTATTTTGAATTTTTTTCTAATTCATTTCACATCAGTTATTACTTCTCGAGGTATTTCTACTTCAACGGGGACTTTTTCTATCATCTATTATGCACTAGGCCAGGCACAGGCAAACTGCGGCCCGGCATCATAAATCCTAATTCTAAGAAAGAATATTTTTTTTTTAAAAAATATTGAAAATTAAATAAAAAGTCTTCAAGATATTGAATGAGTTTACAGATATTCCTTTTCACAGTCAAATTCGATGGCTTTGCTTGGAAAAAGTGCTTCGAAGAGTTCAGGATATAAAAAATATTATAATTTTATTTTTGGAAATGAAGACTGTTACGGACTTTCCCAATACCGATGATGAGGGATTTGTGATTTTGCATTTACTCTGGACTAAATACTATTAACTCCGTGTTATGAACGCTCTGAATAACGATTTTTCACAAAGATTTGGTGGCTTCCGAAAAATTGAGACAAGTTTGGTGCTAGTAAGCGATCTATTTTCAATAGATATTAAAACTGTATTGAAAAAGCTACAACTTGAGATTATTGATCTGCAATGTATCACTGATTTAAGAGAATTACACCGTCGTGACGAAATCTGCAAATTTTACAATGATCTTAATTCAGACAAATTCTACCAATTTAAAGATTTTGCACGAAAACTGTGAACAGACATTTTCGATCGTGAACCTCAGCTTGATTCTGATTCCATCTTCTTCTATGACCATTCACAAGCTGTTTTAAAACGATCAACTACAAAAAAGCACCTGAATTTAAAAAAAAAATGTTGAAACATTACAATCTTTGAAACAGCTTCATTCTTCTCATATTTTTTTTGGAAAAAATATTTTTCGTGATAATAAATAGAGTATACCCAGTCCTCTTTTTAAACGATTTTTTCAGTGATTTCAATTTTACGTGATTTTTTGGATGGCACCGTGATTTATTCGTAGGTACGCGATTTTTCTTTTTACAAACAAAATGGTGCGCAAACTCATACGATATCATTGGTGACTCTGCTCTGGAACTTATTTAAGCACAATGCATTTATAAAATTCGTTGAATAGCATGTCTCCCGGTCGTAAATTTTATCACAGAGAGTTACTCTGTCAAATAAATGCACTTCAGACGTCTAAATATTTTAAGTGCACTATTGTGCACTTAAATTGTAATTATTATCAATACAAACTGAATATATAAATATTATTTTTGAATGAAAATGGGAATGGGAATGTGTTAGGTATATTTTTATGCAAAAAAAAAATATCTTAGGTCGAATTTGAAAAACAATTTTTGTTTTTTCTTGTATTTTGTATACTTTTTTCCGCGATTTTTTTAGTTGCGCCACTTTTTGAAACTAATGTATCAATTAAAAAACGATGTTATTTTACTTACGGCCGCAGCTCTTTTTGAATTCTTGGAATTGGCCCTCCATCCAAAAAGTTTGCCCTCCCCTGCACTAGGCAATCATCAAAAATAGTTTGGGCAGCTAAAAAGTTTGACAACTAACACTTCCACCAAGATTTTTATGATCAGACAACAAGCACATGCTCGGATAGCGAAGTTCTTGCAATTAATTTTTTATAATTATGTTATTCAATTGTATATTTTTGAGCAGTTTCTGTTATGAGACTAGCAGTTGTATGGAACATTTTATGGTCAGCAAACAATTGTAGTAGCGAGGACCACATGAGAAAATTTTCTATTTATTAAGAAATAATAAGCAAATGTCCACATATTAAAAAAAAATTACATTCCTTTGTTAAAGCACCGTGGGTCCAAAATGTCCAATTTAGAAGTCCAGTGCGGAGTAATTGGTGGAACAGTCGTTGGAGAACGACCCGCGTCCTACACACCACTCTCGACAACTCAAATGGATCCAATAAATTCCACTCATAGTATTCTCAACAACATGGACATGCTGAGGAATTATGGATCTGCAGGTATTTTTTGATTTCTTAGTACAATACAATTCAATAAATCATATATGTGGAAAATGTACGGTATCATAATATTTGTATTTATTATGACAGGTGATGACCTGGAGAACATTCCGCCAGACTATCGCCGTAATTTGAACAGGGATCCAATACCTAACAACTCATTGAACACGGCTCCGTGCGGAGACGTTGACCAACTGCGTAAGCCATCTTGGTCAGAGCAGATGCACATTCAATCATTTCAGGATAATAGAATAAATAATGGTAAAATCAACTTTGACCAGAACCATTTTAAAGGAGACTTTAAACATTTTTAGTGACAATATTAACCCTTTTACTGCCAAGTCAAATTGGGTAGTATCATACATGTCAATATTTCCCCACAAGCAACAAATGAGAGAGCATAAGAGTATAAAAATATTGTTTGTATTTAAAATATCTTTTAAATGAAAATTTTCTAAACTGGATCATAACTTATAAACTTGGGATGATTTAATCAGCCCGAGACATTTTACTAATCAATTGGCCCGGAATATCGGAATATGGTAGTAAAAGAGTTAAGCACGCAAATATTAGCTTCAATGATGTATTTATTATTTTTTCACTTCTAGAAGTCACATGCACTCCACATTCACTTTGATAATCAACCACATAAATATAAATTTATTTTGAGTAAACCCACATCAAAAATTTTACATTCATCGGTGTAAAACAATATTTGTAGTAAACCTCATATGATTTAGTCTGAATAATTTGGTTAAATCACTGCTCATTATGAATAATTGAAAAGTGTCAGAAAATAAAATTTATTCCTATTAGTAATCTCAATTTTGACATGAAGTGTTTTAAGGCTTCTTTTGTCAAAACCAATGAAAATAAGTAATCTTTGATGTACATACTTTCAACATTTGAATATTTTATTTGAACTAATAAAAATTAACTTGTTAAATATTGTCAAGACAGTCAATTTGAGGAGTAATTGTGTTTTTTTATTCATTTCAGATTTATCTGGAACATATAACAAAGAAGATAATGTCATATCTCCACCAAGAGGTAATTGGAAAAAATAGTATTAACTTAAACTAATTTGATTTTAATAATGCCTTTTCACCGAAAAGTGACAGTTAACGCTTTAAATGTGAAAATTGTTAACATATGTTTACTGTTTTTCTTTTATGGCTTATCACATTACTTTCAGTTTAACAGGCAGAAAGAAATACCAAGTGCGAGACCAAAATTTAGCTTTAGAAGTTTAATTCATTCATTGTAAACAATCTGTCTATCATAAAAATAATAATACATTTTTAGTACTTTTTCCACATAAAATTTATTTGATTAGGACCGGTTTCGCTTGTGGCGAGCATTGTCAACTGATCAGTTGACAATGCTCGCCATGAGCGAAACCGGTCTTGATCAAATAAATTTTATGTGGAAAAAGTACTAAAAATGTATTAATATTTTTATTATAATGCCTCTCCACCAAGTATTGACAGAGAACACCTTAAAAGTAATCTGTCTATCATCATAATTTTCCAGGATACCATTGGGACTGTTCAGATTGGTGTACCAATGTTGGTGGACCTCTATCGAACATAGCAGAAGTCCCGGGTAGTGAAGTCCCAGATTCATCAAGATCCAGTTGTCACAGCAACGAATGCTCCCAAGAAGATGAAAACTCGGCGAACGTTGGCAGTCAAAACTTGCAAATTGATGCGACCCTTCCTTTTAGCGAGAGAGGATTGTCCAATGCGGATCTGACTGAAAAGCAAGTCACAGATGAAGGCTATGACTTTAATACTGGTAAAAATTAATTAATCTATTAATTTAATATCAGGGTATTTTAGGATTACTTGTCTTAACATTCAAAATTTCTTCTCTTCACAGGTGTAAATTACACCGTTCATCCCAACACATATTTGCCCTGTTTTACATACAGTTCAACAGATGGTGAAACTGTCATAGAACAAGAACCCGACATTGAAGATGAATCGGCTGTTGAGCCATATGGATTTCCTTCTACGAGAAGAAGACAAAACTATGATGACAATCAGCTTGGATCTGTCATATCAATGCTAGGTAACTAAAAAAACTATTCCCAGAAATGTAACTGGCCAGTGAGCTGATGGTTTGACTTCTGTTGCCTATTTTATACAATTGTGAAGAATTCCTGATCTGTATAAAATGTATTCTTGTAAACCATTAAATAAATTTGAATCAGCTTGATATGAATTTGGAAAATGTGTTTACACATTAAGAAGAAATTATTTATAAGAAATATGAAAATATTATAAAGTTATGCAGTTTTTTTTAGATTTAGATTAAAAGTGTAGCAATACTTCTTGAAGCTAAAACTGTGCTATACCATATTGAGTTTTAGTTAATACCAGATTTATTTATCTTATTTTCAGAAGAAAGGAACTCTTTGCTAGGGCCGGGATCGGTTAGCAATCTCTCAGTCAATGTTTGTGAAATTGAAGATTCAGACAATGACTATGACGCGAGCGGCTCCAGTAACAGCAAGTGGAAATCAAACTCTCCGCATGATACAAGAGTGTGACAAAGAATGATTGCCTCTCCAATAGAGGCTTTTGGAAAGTTAAAAAAGACAATGTACATAAAAATATTTATTTCACTCGTGTGCTAAAGGTGAACGAACGTTGAACATAAATGTGAAAATAAGACTATGATTATTTTTACAAGCAGTGTCGGTTGCCTTAAAAATGGTTTTTTTAAATGGAAGATGTACACTGATAGCATACTGGCATCTTTGTGTAAATAAAGTATTAAAATCTGTGTTTCTTGATGCATTGGTTTTGGACCAATCTAGGCATACTTTCGTACTTAAAGACTTCGTTGAAAGTGTAAATGAAATATGAACACTAAATATTTAACGTGACAGACATTAAGACATAATAATGTCTTCAAATTGTGGTGCTCTGAAAAATTGTATAATAAACATTTGACTATTATCAATAGTCAAGGTCATATCAGCAGTTAACTTATCGTATCAAGTGGGTAACTCAAGATAGTTATTGTTATAAATATGTGATTATTCTTTAACTGATGATTTACGGTTTTGTTATACAATGTAAAAATATTTCTTTTAAATTTTCATCAAACTTAAGAATATTTTTTTAACTACTAGTTGATTTTATTTAACTGCCAGGATTTTATGCAATTCTATCGACTGCACGCTGTACATTCAAAATGAATTTTATAAAAAAATGATGAAAATTAAAATATATTATAATAACAAACTATGTTTTTTTTACTGACCAAACTACATCCACAAATATACTGGCTCTATAAGCCAAGCAGTCAAAGTAGATGTGATTAGTTAACTACTTGGTTCTGTATTGTTAGCTTTATCCATCTATCCCAACACTTTTGAAAAAAGAAAGGTTCAGCAACTGAGTAAACAAGCAGTTCTCGTATAACTATTTTGCGACAAGCTACATTCGGAATATTCCTAATTGGAACGAATACCGTTTTAAATACAATCTGTACAGTTGTGAGTCACGGTACCAAAAAAACAAGGTAATTTATATACTGTTCCTTGAAAGAAGACACATGACGTGAGTCTTAGAAGTACAGTGGTTTCAATCTAAATTAAAAAAAACATAATTAGACAAAAATATGCATTATTCGCTAGTAGCAATCCTAGGGCTGGTTTGTGACAGTGAGGAAAATACTTACACCTTTTAAAGTAACAAAATATTTTCGCCTTTGAAAAAAATGTTTTTTGAATGGGAAATTCACATACGTTGCAGTTAACTAATATTGTGAGTAAATAAATAGGTATGTGGATATTTTTTAAACGAAAAGCAGTCCCACCCCTTATATTTGGGCATTATTCCTAAAACGTAACTATGGAAATCGGGGAAAATCTTAATCAGAATCATCGATGGTCATATAAAATTTTCAAATTAAATATAGCGCCATCTTCCAGTGTTTTAACCAGCAGCAATCGAGTGATTATTGTCACACTCTGAACTAGCGCAATTTGAATTCACACAAAAAATCACGGGTCAAAAAATGTTGTCACTTAGATTTGAACCCGCAACCTCCTGTACTAGTAGTCAGAGCCGTAAAGCACTCAGCTAAAAATGAACTGTTCATGTATTTTAATTAAAATAATAAAATATATTCAAAAACAGTTGAATTGGTAAGTACAACATAAATCTTTATAAAAATGAAGTTTTCAATCAATTGAATTAGAAAAACCAAATGAGATAAAAATTAGAAAAAGGCTCAAGCACAAATAATTACGAGTTATGAAAGTTAAGCATCATATTCGCTAGCCATATAATGCTCGTAAAGAGTCGTAATTTCTATTGCTTTTGATATTCAATCATAGACAACCACAATATAACCATGTTGTCTATGATATAACCCCTAGATGAATATATAACCTAATTGTTAAATAATATTTAAATCTGACGTTTGTATATCATACTGATGTGCGTCAGAAAATTTTAGGTTTGTTGCAATGGTTTCTGTTATAGATAATAGACACCGAGACTGCATCAGCTGTAGAATTGCAAGTGGCACCGGGCTTATAGGCATTGGTGGATATATGGGCTATCAAGCCAAGCGCAATCCGACAAAATTAGGAAAATCAGTCATCTCACTCATTGGAATTGGTAATTTTTTACATTGAATATGGTAACGTATTTAGAGTTGTCAACTAATATTGCGTTGTTATAAAAATCCTCATATTCAAGAATAAAATTATTACATGGTGTAAATCTATTTGAATTTACTCGGCAAGATGAAATTTTAATTAGATGTGGTGGTACTAACAATTTTTTTTTAACGTAAAATTGATAAGCTAGTATTATTTAGCGGGTTGCGTTATATCATCTGAGCATTACAGTCTTAGAATACTTCCCAAGAAGGGATAAGAAACATGTGTCCCACCAAGTAACAACTCCTGGAATATTTTATTTTTTAATCAAATCAGTTTTACATATTGACTAAACAGGCCAAAGGACTAACACACATAACATAATAAGTCCTTTTCCTCGCCATAAAATTCACGGGCCATCCTTTTTCTAACATGAAAGCTAAGTAAGATACTTCTCTGGCATTTGCAGCCTACATCCTTTTGATAGATTGTATCAAAAAAAGATTATATTGAAAAAACTGAGGCTTATGAGATTTGCAGCCCAGCTATGGTTAGAATAGATATCAAAAATAAATATGACCAATTTAAAAATTTGAAATTATTCCATTTCAACTACTTCAGTACCGTAGTAAAAAAGATGGTTGACACGGCACAAACACACAGTGGATAAACACAAAAGTTGGCCACTGGTGACCACATACAGATGTCGCGAATCAAATTGCAAATATTGCAAAATATATAAACAATCTTCCTGTAAGAATTCTTATATTTTTCTTTTCATAGCTAGTAAATACACTGTCTCTAGAAAAAAAGATTCTTTTGTCATCAATCTTATTGAAAAAAGGATTTTTTAGAAGTCTAGCGGTACATGTGATCAATGCATGCAACCATTTTACTTGTTCCTGAAGTGGTTAAAGTAACCTCCAAAACATCAATGCTATTACAAATACCTACCTCTATTAAAAACTGGTGTATAGTGTTGAGAAAATTAGTAACATAAATCGCATTACAATGTATCTCATTTACAGGTTTCGCAGTATTCGGCACAGCAAGAATATTTGGCTGGCCTCCATTCAAACATTGAAATTCTTTAAATTGAAGTTATATAAACATTCATCTTCAAACCATGTTATTTAAATTAAATATAATATTTCTAAACCAACCAGACTGTAATTATGAAATAAATTAATATTTTGCATTTATTATTTATTATTTATTATTGAATACACAGTACCTAAAATCCTTGCCAGAAAGCTCAAGTGAATATGTAATAAAAATATTATTTTTATTATAATGCCATTCCACCAAGTATTGACAGTGAACACCTCAAAGGTAATATGTAATAACAAATTATGAATATAGGTAGATTATTTAATTATTTTTGTATACGGATTATTTCACACACGTATACTCTTTAGTCCTCATAGATTATTCTTTTGGTGATAATTTTGCACACAAAAAAACTTTACACACATAATGACTGCACATAGTTATTGAAATTGATTCACAGGCTTATTTGTAATTTTGGAAAGAATAAAAAACATGCAGAGGGGAGCAAAATTTGAGTAACCTAAGGGATAGGGGAAATAAAGAAATCAAGACTGTGACAGTATTAACTTTTGCCTCAGAAAAAACACTAAACAAAAATGAGCCCATAAACCAAGTGTAATATACACTACAAATACTGAATCAAAGCCAGGTGGATCCACTGGTTACTTATATATTGAATGATAGTCTTGTTTTAAGTTCAATTTGATGAATACATTTGGAATTTTATATCTAACAATGTGTTCATACAATGTAAAATATGTGCTAAAATAAGATATTATTATGTCAAAAATATCTCTTTGCATTGAATAAAAAATAAATACTTTTTTTTTAAAATTACTATGAATAGCACCAGCAGTTGAGAAGTGAGTAATGGTGGGGGAGGTTCAATAATTTTAATAACTGACCAAAAAAGGTAACAGCAACACATTTTTAGTGGATAAACAATTAATTAAAACTTAAGTCGTTTACAAACCATACAATCTTTATTCAAGTACAAATCACAATTTTACATTTATAAAATCAAATAAAGACAACTAAAAGCCCACTTTGCCAAGGGTTGTGTCAGTACGGGGGTCAGCTGTAATTTTCTGGACTGCAACTAAAGCTTCATTGATAGAAGTTTGTAAAGTCCTTAACTCTGATATGAACAATAGCTGTAAGACGTCAGATCGATTGTTGATAGTTTCATTGTTTTTTGAGGGAGGTGAGGCATGTGGTGCAGTCTTGAGGACAGTTGCCAAACCACTGAGACGTACTCTAGGGTCAGGATGAGGTCCGACGCAAGCCATTGATGCCAATTCGCCAACTCCGGATGTAAAATCGTCACTTGTAACTGTAAAAAGAGTTTCGCAATGAGTACAAACAAAATAAGGAATAGGTGTTACTACAGATGACAGTACAGTATATGAAGTGCCTACTTTCAAAAGCACTTAAAATGACTTTGAAACATTTTTTAGTTAAATATAATATGATTTGATCTCTATAGAATGACTTGAATACTTCGCAAGAATTCTCAACATTTCTGACCAAAAATTAACATTAGTCAAGAAATCCTTTTAGATAATTGATAATTTGAATTCACAATTTTAAATTTACTTAAAAAGTATTAATCAATCATCACGTTAGTTGGCTGACGAGCGATATGGGTTTTGGATGTATATATTATACAAACTTATTAAAATGTAAAAATTGCATCATATCTCTTGATTTTTTTACTTACAATCAAGATTATCCAAAGGGTTTGTTGAAGTGACATTTGGTATAGATGTTTTCTTGCTAGTCTTTTCAGCTAGGGCAGCATTGTAAGTGGTGGCTGTAAAAGAAACGATGATAGAGTGAACAATATATAATAAACTTGAGCAGATTTAAAGAATCAATATTTCAAGTAAGGTTCTGCTTATTGGTAAATTGAGTTTAACATTCTAATTGCCACCACATATGGATTGAAAATATCAAAGCCTGAATGCATTACCAAGAGACGGAAGCATGATAGAAACTATATGTGTAAATTTGAGACAAATGAAATAATATAAGAGTGAAAACAATAATAATGAAATCCCATCAAACTACTTTCGACTATAACAATTATAAATTAATTTGCTGACTGTTAAAACACATTCACTGAGAAATAATCTAAGTGAAGATTGATGTTGCACCAAAGTGCACTAAGAAACCAATCAAGGTGGTGAATAAAGGCACGAGGAATTGATGCTTAGCTATAAAAGGAAACATCAGTGGAATGTTTGTGAAAATACGCTAAGCGCGGTATATCAACACAGTGAATATTTTAGTAGTATGTGTCAATTAAGAAATTGCATCAATTTTCATATTGAAATATTGTTCTATCTACACGAAGGTAATTTACAGTATTATTAAGTCATATACCCCACTGTTTAAATAGCTATTTTCGTTTCTGTTCAATTAAAATTTACTAGTAACAATTTTACTTTACACTTCTTTTTACACATTTAACTGGCTAGGAATTAGTATGTGTATCCTGGCATCAAGTGTTTGGTTATTAAACACAAATATTGAATAGAAACGAATGTTAACCCGTTACATGCCGGTAGGTATAAAAACGGCCTTACACCGAATTTCATTGAAAAAATAGAGACCGATTTTAATAATTCAAGGAAGCTCTCTTAAAAATCGATATTACATTGATTGTAATACAAAATATTTCAACTGTAACTATAGGACTATGATTCTAAGAGATGTCACAATGTGTATAAAATGTTTGAATTATAAAACCGTCGACCTTGTCCAGTATTAGTGGGTGGACCGTATATAATATACACGCAGTTTCCTAGCTCGAGGCATTCGAAGTATTCGAGGCTCCTTTAACAAATTTCAGTAGGCATAATATAAATAGTGATAATATTAAACTTCAATATAATTATCTAGTTAAGATGATTACACGTACCATTGTCGGCATACTCCAACCGCACAGCATATGAAGCTAACCACGTCAACTGTTCGGCGGGAGATTCCTTTATTACTGGACTATTCATATCTCCGAGGTAAGTTTGAAAGGCATTCACCCATTCGGGAGCACTCATTTGTCTCAGACCTTCTCGCTCCTCTATTTTGTAGTGTCTAATTTTTTGATCCTCAAGCCATATAACTGCACTTCGGAACTCGGCTTCGTCTATATATATTTGAACAGTGATTAATTATTACCATGGAATAATCGACGGAAAAACTAATAGATGATGTGTTAAATTTCTTACCGTGTATGTTAAACTCATTTGGGTTGGGATGGTTTAAAGCAATAAACTTTCGCTTGAGCATGTTTAATGTATATATTCTAAATACTTTACAAAAGAACAGAAATAATGGAAACCGGAATATATTTAACACAACCTCTCGAAAGCTGTCAAAATGTAGTAAAATACATAGACTAGAATACGAATTAATTATGATTAGTCTATGGTATAATTTATTTCGATATCGTCAAATGGGTGACTGCCTAATTTTGCATGTTTGTTTAGTTTATTGTTATAATTTGTCAATTTTTTGTACGAAAACTTATATTGAGTTTTTCTTTGTTCGATTTTTTTTGTTGAAAAATATCGTTATGAACGACTTACAATTAATGTAAAATCATGATGAATGTATTACGTTTTATTCAAAATAACAATTAGACACTTTCCACTTTCCAGATGAGATTCTTGGCCTACACCAATTACATTTAAACCTGGCCAAATATTGATATTTGATGGATATTTAAAAAAAAATACCTCAAAAGTCACAGGGGATATGTAGTTATTGACTCGTGAACAATTATACCCGTAGGCTTACGGTGATTTTCATATATTTAAAAAAAAAATCAGAGTTATGGGTTAGTAATAAAAATTTAAAATAAAACTACAAATATAATTTTATTTTTATTTCATAATTTTTTACAGTTGCAGTCAAACTTAATTGAGCATTGTTGTTTTAATAAATTAGCTGCATGTTGAATTTGAATTAGTACTTATGTTGAATAAATAATTGTTCTTTTCTTTATACATATTATTTATTAAAAAAATAATGCCTTTATTTATTATTACAACCAACCATTCAACCATTAAATCCATTTCAGCATCATTGCGAAAGTATGTTGGTACCTAGCTATTTATTTGAAAATGAAAACATGATGCAAATTTGATGACATGTACAGAATGCCATCAATTCAATTAACAAGTTGCCCAAGAATTACGATATTCATAATTTCAATAAAAGCATTTAACCGTTCTAAAGCTAACTTGTCTATTGTCCTTTTTTAATTTTTGATTAAGTCGTAACGTACAGGGCAAAAAGTGGGGAATTTTCATAGCTGGTAAAAGGTAAATAAAAATTATATTTCACAAAAAATGTGTTGCTAGGTAATGTGTTATTTTACCCCACTGGGAAATTTCTTGTCAAACGTGGGTACTTATGTGTTTCGTAATTTTCTGGAATTTCTAAAATGGGCATGCTCTGCTACTTAAGGTCGAGTCATTGACAATAAAATCATTATGTATTTTACATAAAATATGAGAAAGGATTTTCAGCCAACATATCTAAATAAAACATAAATATATCGTAAAACAGGGCGAATAGAGACTGCAAGGTGAATATAGACATTTTTTATATATATTTTTTTCGGCAAACTAAGATTTGGAACTGTTGGTAAAATAATTATAGGTGGGCATTGTTTATATTATATTATATTAAAATTAAATGAAGATTTTGGTGGCATTTATTTTTCAGATATTATGATAGCAGGCTATCCAATCCTTACACATGCTTCTTTATTTGCCCACTAATCGAGGCTTTTTGCTCAATAAAAAAATTCTGTCTATCTACCTACTATGTAGCACATTTATTTTATTATTTAAGGTTATTTATTTATTTGTTATCAATACACTTTATCATGTCATGTCATTGTATTCTGTAACCTCATAATAAAAACAATTAACCTTTACTGAATTGCTTTAGGATAAAATAGGTAAAAAATCTTAAATCAATAATTTGGTAGGTACTTTGTTTTCATGACGCTCATGTATATCAGTATATGAATATAAAAAGTAAATATTGTTCATCTAAATTTACATATCTGCCTACTGAAAGAATCAACAACCAATATTTTTTTCACTTCATTAATTAATTATATTACTTATGATGTACATTATGTCGGTCCCTGTGGCTTAGTGGCAAGAGCTTTTCTCTTGCGATCAGAAGGGTTCGGGTGCTATTCCCAGCTAGGTCAGATTTTTTCAATTGAAAAAAGATCTTGGACTGGGTGTAAGTAATTCATTGAGTTGTTCTTGACTGATTCATTATTTATCATTGAGTTTATACCGTATGACTTTCACAATTAAAGGTATTTGGCGCATTGGCATATATATTTTTATTTCTAAATAAAAAAAAAAGAATTAGACCAACTGTAACTTTCGATGGATTCGGCAGTAACTTTATGGAAGTTAATTTTAATATAAATTTTTAAAAACTTTGATTATTCCACGTATTGTGTTATTAATTGTGACACGTGCTTCGCCTCTTTCAGAGGCATCTTCGGACTTACTATATCTTTATATTACTAAGATTTTTTAAAATTTTATTTTAACTGTAACTTGGCTGTGCTGTCTTGCAGTGGAGGTCATTTTATTCTGAAGATGTTTTAATAGCAAAATTTCAATATTTGACTTCAGCTTAGTCAGGCTTAACCTTAAATCTATTGTGTACTCCCCATTTACATCTCACAGACCCCCAATTATTTTTTTCACCGATGAAGCCCCCTGCAGGCCGGAATCGCTCCAGGTGGAGGGGTTGATATGAACCACTATGGGAATGACTGATCTAGAACCATACTCCTTTAGTGATGGATGCTTTCTTGTTATTATTTATGTCTTATATTGCCATTCGAAGAAAAACGCTTTTCTCAGATCTGTCAACTAACTAAGGCATAGATTTTCGAAAATTAGTAATTACACTAAAAATTCATCAGATTTTTGATTTAAGTGCACTAATTTTAGTAATTTATGCTTTTGCTAATTGGTCATCGGATCCAAAATAACATGAAAATTATCAGATTTGTTGAAAAGGTCCGAAAACAAAGTGTTAATAAAAAAAATCAGTCAAATAAAACACACACTTTCAACTACATGTAATAAATTTATTTACTATTTATGTACAAATGTATCTATATTGTATGAATAATATTGTGTAAATTGATTTCACAGGATGATTCGTCATTTTGATAGAAACCATTTCATAAATAATAAATACATACATTTGCAAACTTCAAAAGGTGATTGGTGTGAAACATTTCTCCATAGCAGCTCTGTTTTTTTTGTTCCATATTTAAATAGTAATTATTTGTAGCATTAACGCATATATTTATGAATTTTTTCCTGAACAAGAGGTTGGATACATTTAATCTGCTCTAGCAATCAAATGATTTACAAAGATGAGAGATATCAAAATAAATTGCAATGTAATACTATTAGCAGAAAGCAGTCTCATAATGAATTAAACACACTGTGATAGATTGCTGATTTTTGTGATTTTTGATAATATGCTGTACAATGAAGCGATAGACTAAATTATTAATGTGTATCTTTTCTAATGTCTTTTTCATTAAATCGAGTGATTATTTTTGTTGTTGTATAATATTAAACTTATGAGGATTTAAGAAAAAATAGAAGGAAATATCTGGAATAACTGCTTTCCATTGCAATAAAAAATAAATTGATATAACCTATGATAAATTTAGAACACTTCTCTTATCGATATTGCTTCTGGTCCGCTAGATGAATGAAAATAATTTTAATTTTAAAAGACATCGAGGTTAATTTCTTGAAAGTATACGTGACATACTTTAGGAGTAAAATAAACCATAATATGATATTATACATGTGTTATAAATATTGATCAGTACCTTAAAATTAGCCATTTATTCTACTCGTTTTTACATATATAATAGATTGTTGGTCATATTTTTAAGATCTCCTTTAGGCGTAAAAATTTATCACCCTGCTCTGTAAAACATAAACAATTTTGTCTGCGTTGTTAACAAACAAAAATATTGAGTTAAAAAAATAAATTCAGAAATCCTCTAGCTATGGATGGTCCAAATTATCAATTTTGTCGTGTGTCACCACTTACTAAAACTTTTAAACAATCACAATAATTTTTAATGAATTCTATTGGTGCTGTTTAGTATTTCATGACAAGTGACTTTGTCATATGAACATAAGTTTTTATGGTATTATAAACCGTGTTGCCGCTGTGCAGTTGTGCATGTTTTCCAGTCGCGTTTTTAGATTACCTTAACTAAATTTGGAAGTTACGTTCACTTGCTATCGTAACAAGTTTAAAATGCAATAATGGCTGATTATTGAATCACTTGAACATTTATAGCCATCCTGAAGGCTGCGTGTGTCCGCTGAGTGGTATTATTCCTGGCAGTCTCGGTAGAACAACTATTTTGCCGTTACGATGAGTCTGGAACATAATATTAACAAATCTGTCATATAAGTGGACTATTTTCTTATATTTATAATTTATAACTAATAAATATAATACATTATTAATATTCCTTATCGTACAAAGTTTTGCTTATGAACATTGAAAACATAAATACTTTTAGTCAAATTATTATTTTGATTTAAGGCAAAATGTAATAGTGACTGAAATTCATGGTAGAAATTTCTGTATAAATATTTGGTAGAGAATTTTATATTTAATATTTCTTGCTTAATTTAAGTGCAAGTAATTTTCTATAACAAAAACATATGAAGGTTGGAAAGTTGAAAATATTTACAATACCTAGGCAAATATTGAATACGGTAGAACTCTATAATAATAATAGAGTTCTACCATGTTAATGCCAATTCAATCACCAAATATTTAATGTTTATAAAAACGAACCTTAATAAAAAATTATCAACATATGTATAATAATTTTATGAATACCTTGTGCGGAGACTCATCCAGGGATGTCAGTAATGGTTCTAGAGAACTACCAGCAGGTTTAGCTTCAGTGTGGGTATGCGGGTGTGATCTTCGAGTATCCGATACTACTCCAGCACCACCTACACTTTCTTCCGTAGTAGATGGAGTCATTCCTGTCCCATCTAAACATGTGATTTTTTCATGCTTATTCAAGAAAATATTGTATTTTATAAAATGTATTCCCACTCATAAAAAGTGTGACTTTCGTACAATACTAAATGTTATATTTCACAAAGATTTTATTGTGAGGATTTATTTTGCATATTCAAAATAAATTTGCAGAAAATATGTGCTCAGAAAAAGATATCCTTTCAAGCATAGCAAGATAAAGTTATTGGTATTTTTTGAAATGATTGAATAATTCATTGAGTATCAAATAATTCAGAAATTAAATCATAATACATAATACATGCTAGTTTGCAAATAGGAGTTAAAAAGCAAAAGCAGATATTTTTACCCGTATGTCTCATTGTTTCTGACGAGTCTTTGCATTGTGTAAGTGAAGGATGTGTCGAGTGGACAACGTCTGCCACCCTGATAGGAACACTGCATGCTCGCTTAAGAATCTAAGGCAGAAAATATAGTCAGTTAATTTGACTTATGTGCAGTGCTGTGGAAGGTTTCTTAATTCTAAATTTGAATTGTGTCATCAATTGTTTCTCATCACATTTTAAACAATTCATTATTCATTACAAAACCTTAGTACTTATATATTTTGTATAAACTTTTTTACAGTAGAATTTTATAAGAATACAAAAAGATCAAGTAACATCATTATGTATAATATTACAAGTAAAAAAATAAATGTTTGCTCTATGTGGCTCGAATAGAAATTCACAGTATTACATCTATATTTCTGACAATGGACTATGGTTTATGTCAGGTAATTATTGGAATGTAATGAACAGTAAAAATGCATAGCTGAAGAAACAAAATATTTATCATGTCATACAAATAAAAATATTGTGTTTCCTCTAAACTAAATAACCATCCAAAACCTTAAAGGGTAAATTATGTAAATATTGGGCATGACTATTTGTATTGACCCATTTGCGATTTCATTCGTTGGCTTAATTTCATTTTTTTTTAAAATTTTGTTAGAAAAATATGGCTCACAGAGATTTCGTGAAATTGATAAATCTGTATGTATGACGTCTTTCTGATAATTATATAAAAGTCTAACTGTCATTTTGTGTTCATGGTAAATTTATAATTTACCAAGCTAATTTTTTTTATATTCTTCCAAATTTCATAATGTAAACAATTAAAATTTGTAAGCATTCTTTACACATAAAGCAGTGAGTGATTTGCACCACAACTATGCATTTTTCTATAGTTATTTATTGTATTGTATCAATACATACAGTGCAGTGATAAATCAGGATAATTTGAGCAAATGATTCACCTAAAATGCTTTTTTTTATCTTGTAAATGTTCAATAAATACTATAAACTAGTTAAATCAGTAATAATGCCATTATCAAGAAATCTATCAGCAAATCTTTCAAACAGCTACCTACTCCTCTCATTTAAAAAAAATATGATGTCACATATGGCAAACAATTAATGCTCTTTTAATGTTCCCTGATGTTTTGGAACCAGAAATTCCATTGCACTCTTTACAAATTTATCTCAGTATGCATTTTTATATGAATCTTTATTTATTAATTCATTACAGATGATTGAAAGTAAAAATCTTCATTTACCTTTTTGGTAGGTTGAGGAATGATAGGAGGAGGGTCTGGACTGGCATTGCGTGAATCAGAAAACTTCTTTCGCTTTTTCTTGAGAGCCACCAATGCACTTATTCCTTGATAACAAAAAATACATATAATCTCAAATTGTTTGCTTATTGAAATTAAAAAGAAGAAAATTAACAGCAAGACACACAAACAACATGTGACACAAAAATGGTCACACATTTCAATATCACCTTTTAATAAACCTATGGAACGCAGAATTATGCACATAAAGTATGTGGTAACGCATACGGTAAAAAATATATTTTTAAAATTTGATTTAAATTTGCATTTTACAAAACTTTATATCTTGAAAAATTGCATAAAAAGAAGATTGACTCTATTTAGTTTTATTAGTATTGAGAAAAATAATCAGTAAATGCAATTACTGCCATATTTATCTATTAATAAAATGAAATTATGTCAAATAATTGATATAATTATTAAAACTCTTTACTTTCTGAATTTAATATATGTACATAAATGTACGCTGTATTCTTGAAAATCCAGCTATAGTTTGGGAGAAGAAATATTATATTTAATAATATTTATTGTACCATGAGAGTGGTGACGGTGCTCAGTGATCCTCTCAGTGTCAAATTTAGTTTTCGGCGGTTGAGGTCTCTCCAAGCTGCGATTTGAGTCACTCGGGGAGTCCGTGTTGTCACTCGGGGGGCTATTTGAATGGCTGTGTGATGAGTTTTGTCTGCAATGAGAGTTGCAAACTGAATCTTCAGATCTGTAAAGCGAAAAACATATCATGTCAAATCAAAATCTACAAACAGTGTTTTCTTTCAAAACCCAGTTTTTTTTTTTATTTTGATTTGATTTATATTCATCTAAGATACCAAAATTGCAATAATGGTCCTAAAATAAATCAAATTGTTTTTATTCACTTCCAAATTTTTTAACCAGTTCAACATGATTTCAAAGCGGAGTGTCCTATTATGCTGAATCAACTATGTACATAGTATACAATCAAGGTAAACAATTATGTTTTGTTTTTATGTATACTAATAATATATATTTATAAGTAAAAAATTTTTAGTTGGTATTCTTTCTGATTTTTTTGTTTCTTTAAAACATAATATATTAGATTATACTTTATTCACAGATAGATACCAAAATATAAGTCAGGTAAGAAAGTAAAACAGGTGGTATCACCAATGGTATATAATAACCTGCTTATTTTTACCCCTACTGCTTAAAAAGTTAACAGCTTAAATAGTTTTAGGCTGCAAATTGCAATTTTTCTAGGATATTTGTAATGAATGAGATATTTTAACAAAGCCAATGTGTAAAATGATGGATGTAAAGATATACCAGTCTGCAGTCTTACCATTATTTGTTTATTTACAAGTAAATTTTGAACTAACAAAAAAATTTGGCACTATTATTGCACAATTTAAACTTACCTTTTAGTAGTAATAGTTTTAAAATAATTATTTCACCGAATCATGCAATGGTGTTGAGACTGAACGGGCGCCTGTTTTTGAGGTTATAAGTAAACATGCAAACTAGGACAGGAAGCGCTGTAAAATTTAAATAACTTGAGCAATTTTTGCATTGGTTTATACCAACCTTATATACCACGTTAATTACAATGTCACCTCCTATATTTATATAACATCAGTTGTTAATTATACAGATGTGGGGATAAAAATGAAACATGAAAAAATCCATGTTTTTTATGTATTTGTTTATGAGCGCTTATAATTGTGTATGAATAGTTTTATATGGAAAACATTAGGGCAGTGGTTTATTAAAAGATCCAAAAAATAATTTACAAAACTCATCCCATAAAAAATAACCAAGTTGAACCTTTTGAAATAAAATAAACTAAGTAGCTTCAAGAAAAATTAGATCATTGATTTTGTCTGTAATAATTATTATATGATTACGTTATACATTTACCAGGATGTGTCTTTCAGTTTAAACTGTAATTATCTCAAAATCAATCACCTGCTTATGTTGACCATTAAACCTCACAGTGAAAGGCTTTAAGTAATAAACTTTATAAGTATTTTTTTTCAGATTGTATGATGATTATTGATGTTATATAAAATTTATTATTTATAAATATTTTGATTCTATGAAATACTATCATTAGTGCCATGGTAACCATTTTCATGGTCGCAGGAAAATTACCCCCCTATGAGTGTTTTTGAAAGAGAAATTTTTGTTTTTTGTTGTTATTATTTTATGTGAATAATATAGAACTGAGAGTAGATATGATTGTACAACCATCACATTCCAGGGTAATCCACATTTAAAGATGTTTTAAATATGAACCAACAAAAAATTCACCAATGTCTATGATTATTTGTATTTCCTTTTGAATAATGAAAATAAATAGCTCAAAAACAAAACTTTTTCATTTACTGAGGCTGTAAAAATTATCGATATTCCTAGATGTGACACGGCTTCTGGATGTATCTAGATATTTTTTTCAAAATATTTACACACCAACCTAAAAAGGTTACCCATAACCACCCTAGGCAATTGCCTGGGCTGCCTATTATATGACTTGGCACTGCTTTGATATAAAAAATATGGTGAAGCTTACACGAAAAAGTCACAACATAGGCTATTTAGTGGAGCAAAAATATCAGAACAATGCTGATTAATAACCATTGTTCATGTAATAAAAGTTGTGTGCATAATGTATATTGATCACCGGCTGTAGTAATTATGGAGTTGTGATTAACACACCTGCTCCTGCCAATCAGCCTGCTTACTCTGCCCACCTTGGCTGCTTCTATAAGAGTTCCCCATCTCCGCTTGTGTGACGATGATCGCTTCACATGAAATCTAATTTCAAGGATAAGTATGTGTTATTTTTCAACTACCACACTGGGCTATAACCGTTTTTTTTTACTAAAAAGATGTGTTTGCCTGTTGATATTATATCTGAAAATATGGATGTTTAAAATGGTAATAAAACGGTCTAAGATACATCGTTTCCGTCAACTCATAGATTTTAAAATTTAAAATAGATAGAACAAGATTTTTGTCAATAAATTGAGACAAAAACAGTGTCAATATTATATACACCCGATCCTCTTTTTGCACGGATTTATTTACACAGTTCAAAAAAAGTTCTTTTTTCACTGATGTTTTTGTTTAATAGTGTTTAAATAAACTAAAAAGAATAAAAATACGTATTTGTGTACGTATGCACATATTTACCAAAAAAATTGCGTTGCACTCTTGCCAATGAATTCATGATGAAGTATTTATTTAATAAGCCACCTTTCCGTTTTAGAATCGCTAGGCATGTGCTTTTAAATTTAATTTAAGCAGAAAAACATGTAGATTTTTAACATTTTACATTCGTATGTGATGTAACTTGTTACAATATTTTTATAAATAAATAAATTTGATTCATTTTGAGTCAAAGAATTGCTACTTAGTTTTTGAAACGTATATCTTGCTTTTCAAAAAGAGGATGGGGTGTGTAGAACGTTGATCAAAAATAAAGTGCTGATTATTCAAACATGTAAAATAAACTATGAGTTAAAAAAAACCTTGTATAATTTTTGTGCCTCCGAACATAAAAATAGTAAAGAGAATAAATAATGACTTAAACTAGAATTAAATAAAAATTTATAGCTGTATGAATTCATGTATTTTTATTGGTGTGCTAAAACTGTATGTAAATAAAAAAATAGTTTTGTGGTAGATAATTAAAGGCATGCCACGATTATAAGCGATTTGTTGTTAAAATGATTTGGGAATTGGTTACTACAGATATTATTATAAATTTCAAATGGTTAAGGTAACTTTCAATGAGCTAAAATATTATCTATCTAATTGCCTAAGATTGTAGGAAAAAAATTGCCAATGATGTTGCTCACTGTAGAGTTGAATTAAGAAATTACTAACTATAAAACATCGATCTATAATAATTCATGACTGCAAGACACTGCCTTATTGCAAAGAATTACGGATTAATCAAGTCTTTCAATCAATTTTTTCCATTTTCTACGACAATACAAATATACCCGTAAACAACACCTCACAATAATAATTTAAGATCTTTTGATATTTTATTGTGATTTATCTAGAAATAGGACATTATCACACTACTGAAAGTGATATTAATACCGCAATCAAAGCTAACTGTGACATCAGAAAATAATAAAACACGTTCAGAGTTTTTTAGAGCTTTTGATCTAACTTTTTTGTTGTCTAATATCATCAAGATGTTGTTTTGTCAAATAGTGTTAGTAAAGATTTGATAACTGTACTGCTGCAATGTGTTAGTCCCATGTCTAGAATCTACAATATTTACTGATATAAAACAACAAAACCGAATGTATTTTGTATTAAGATATCTAGAAAACAACAGTCATTAAGAAACTTCAACTGTAATTAATCAATGATTAATTCGAAACTACCTTGCCATGTTGAGTGTGAGTCCTCGATGATATGGGTTCGCTTCACTGCTGAGAGAGCTCTGGGAAGTGGTCCTCATAGAGTGGTGTGGTGCTTTATGGACGCTGCCCCCTCCCCCGAAGATTCCCGAAAGAGTTGAACCAAACACTTCATGATTGTGTCCAGACTCTGAATGCTATGAGAGGCAAGAGATAATTGGCATAATTAACATTTTATACAATTATTGTTGTGTAAGTGTATTTCGAAATACTGAATTCATTCAAAATTTAAGCACTATGTATTAAGTTTTCTCCTTTTATGAAATATCCTGAGTATGTTAAAACAATTTTTAGTAAATCCATTTAATTTACAATCTATGGAAATATTATGTAATATCAGTAAGTAATACATCAGTTTGATCAATTTAGTTTCAAATTAATTTTCTGTTTTTTTTTGGTTTGATATTTAAATTTGGACTAATAAAGGTCCTGTAAAAAATATTCAAGCAAATAGTTAGTGTTATATGTATGTATATATTTACATTTTGTCAAATAATAATTCAGCTACAACATTTTGTTGGTTAATCATTAGGAATAATGGTGTTATAAAAATATATACATCATAGAAATAATTAAAAATCCCATAAGCTTATAGAGCAGGTAATTTTGCAGAATATTACTATATTTATAAATGGTGAATTTTGCTCAGTGATTTTTTTTTAACTTTGCATCAAAGTCGTGAATTAGCTTCGTGTATTTAATTTTCTTAGTGCAAAAAAGCATTACATGTTTTGATAAATAAAATTAAAGGTGGAGTGTAATACTAATTAGTTATTAAAATATTATCAAAAGTATTGGTGTAGCTAATGACTGAAAAAGGCAAACACTGAAACTGTATTTTGTGTTTACAAGGAACCCATGAAAAATTATTTATGAGTAGATCTCTAAAAACCATATGAAATACAACACAACCTAAGACTAATGAGTGTAATTCGTTTATGATTGACTCATCGTGTCATCAGATTCGCCTTTGATTGGAAGTGGAAAAATATTCTTTTTTCAAATGATTCAAATAAATTTATCAAAAAAACAAACGAATACAGTTTTCGTATATTATGACAAAATAATTTGAAATTCGTTGTTTTTTTTTTTTTTTTTGTAGTACTGTAATTATTTTAATGCTTATTACAATTTATATCTATAATATAGTTCTAAGAGACACTTAAAATTGGTGTCTTTTTTTAAGGTTTGTGTGTTTTTATTTCATGTAAGAAAGTTTCAGTAACCTAAGTATAAAATATAAACACCCACTTACCACTTAGTAAATTACCTAATAGAAAAAGTAATCTTTGAAAGTGTAAAAATCTTTTGAAAGTATATTTAGTAGTAAATGGTAATAATTAGAAAAATGAGGATTATCTATGTACATATGAAAATAAATACAAAATTTCAAATAGAAAAGAAGCCTTTTTACTAAACCACGATAAAAATGTTTGTTTTATTTTATAAAAACAAGAATAATAATGCTATTCATTAAAGTTTTATTTTGAAAAAAATGATAATTATGGATAAAATAAATAGACTTAATAGAATAAATTTTGTAATCTTTTTAGTGTACTTATAGGTACACAGAAAAAGCACTTATATTCTTGTTTATTATACATTCTACAATGGTTTATTAAAAAGCATTTGTTTATTCATTGTGTGGTAGTGCTGAGTTCATTGATTGCTCTAAATCGATATTAGTTTCAGGTTTAAAAATGGTTTTTAAGCAATAAGCAATGTCTGGACATTTTTTTAATCCACTCAATACATTTGAATTCATTGTCCTTTACTTAAAATGTTTACTAATAAAAAAAAAATACGCTTATTTCTTTAAAACCATTCATTTTTCTGAAAATAGTCCCGGTTGCTTGAAAGCCATTGTTAGTGCAGCTCGGCCGTGGTGTCGGTTAAAGCTTTGCTCCTTCATAAGGGGTCTCCTAACAAACCTGATGATGTAAAGAGGCAATGAACTCGGCGACTGGGGGAAGGGTTACATTATTGGAGGGCGCTATATTGAAGCCTTTCATCAAGCGGCGCTCCTTTTGTCTGTTCTTCTTTCCACCAGAACCTGAAAAAGAAAGTTCTATATCGGCATTTATATCGATGTATTAAAAAGGTTCTTAAAATTAATCAATCAATGATATGCTGAAATAAATTAGAAAGTTCATCACATCACTGTTTATGATTTTGTAACAAACCTATTTAGAATTTCATCACACCATACCAAATAGCTTATAAACTGATATTTGAACAGTCACAAATTCAGAGTTTTAATTTTTTTCTCCCCCACCACAATTCAAGTAGCAATTTAGTTCTGCCTACATTATCATGGAAAATATCACATTGTTGAAGTTAAGGCTGTTTCCGGTTTTCTCGGATTTTAACATATTTGATTTAATTTCAAAAAATGTTCAGATCTTTTTGGACTGATAAAATTTAAACAAATTAAATATGAAGACCTAGTAACATTCAAAACTATTCCAAATTATAATCAAGTAAGCTTTTGGATAAGCTGGCTAAATGAACAGAACTTACCAGTACAAATTCTTTCTACAACATATAAGTTGTGTTTATATATGAAGCTTATTAATGATCACTGATAATCAAAATAAAAATGCAGTTTGATTGAGTACAAAACAATTATATGTTAGGCTAGGTTTAAGAAAAATATAGTTGAACAGTAAAATAAAAATTAAAAATAGAGATAGTACTCACCGGAACCTGCACCGCTTGCTGTTGACGTATTCATGCCGCTGTTCTTGAGGATTTCTACCAGCTCGCACCTGAAGGCTGATATATCTTGCTTGATCTCGTTTACATCGTCTTCGGTGACTCCTTGAGACTCTGCTTTTCTCTGCTGGACAGTCACATAGCGCCTCACCAGGTTTCTCATTATACTCTGCGGACAATACAAAATGTTTACATTTAGCTTTCCGACTGATTGTGCAACCCAACAAAGCGTGTAAGGAGAAATGCTATGTAATAAATAATAATGTGATAATGTTTAGGCAACTGAAGATTGTAGCAAATGTGTCAAAGAAGAAAAATAGCTGACACTTATTTGCCATCAATAAATGTATATAATAATATCAACAGCACCTTTCTGTCGGTGTATATCAAATAAAATCTAAGCTTCATAAAGCTAAAAGAAATTAACAATAATTGTTTAACTAATAAGATTATTTTATAGTGGATACAACATATTATTAAAAACCCTGTCTCTGATTAAATTTCATGAACTCATTTTTTTATAAATTACGAAATCTTTTTTATTTCATTTGTGCTTCATTAAGTAATCAAATCAATTCTTCATAATTATACAGTTTATCTATTTTCTTATTTCATTGCAGTATTGATTGATTTATTGACTAACACAATATATGTAATTTCTGCCTCCTGAATTTTTTACTAGGAATTTTAGCAAAGAGTGTTGGTCATCTTTATTCATATTTTTGACTCTCTTAGGAAAGAGATGGAAATTTTATGTGTCACTGACTCAATATTACATAAAATTATAACTATCCTCCAAGCTTCTACAAAATGGTATTTTGTTACTTTGTTATAAACAGGGCTTTTTTTTGAAAAAGAAAGGTGCCGGAACTCACTTCATGTCAAGCTTTTTACTAAATAAAATTATATTCAAATATCATTTAAGTAAAATTTCGTCTGTATGATTTTGAGGTCTGTGATAAAAGGTGCCGGAACGCCGTTCCACCGCGTTAAATGGAAAAAAGCCCTGGTTATAAATATGTAGTACATATAAATATACTTACTTTGCATTTCACATTTCAACCAAAGAATATTAATTATTAGTTTATAATTAATTATTTTCTATTTATCTAATAACAATATTTGTAATAATGCACTATTTCTAAAGTTCACCTAAAGTTATTCAAACTGTTTATACCTAATAATCCTTTAATTTCATTAAATTATATGAATACAAGAACTAATGTTAAGACTTATTTCAGATTATTATAATGTATAAAATTATGTGCATTCTATGGGGTTTCCTAAACACAGATAATAAATACTATAAGCAAACTAATACATGTTGAAATTATATAAGTATAGCAACATACAACACAATATTAAAAAGCATAGAAAGAAGTTTGTACAACAATTAAATAGACAGATTATTTTAAAATACAAGTTGATTGATCACAACTGTTTTGTGGTTGTATTCTAAGCCAATATGAATAGAACTTTTATTGAGTATTTTAGTATTAATTTTAAGTAAGTGGCCGACAAGAGAAAATATTGGAAAATTAACCTTCTATAATGTGAGGTGTATAATATTTATTTAATATGGAATGTTTTTTTTCTTTTCTTACTTTACATATAAAACTCATTGAATTATGTAGCACCAAAATTTTCGTATGTTAAATCAAACATTAGAATTGGGAATAGCCTTAATTTGAACCACAAAATAAGCAAATTCATTTTGCTTATCTATAGAAAAGGCTAATTACTGTTGATAATATGTCTGAACCACGCTTGTGTACAGGAACACTGTTATAATTGACCTGTATCTAATTATATATATGGTCGGCCTAGCCACTAACATATTGATTATTATTTTGACCTAAACGTTTTTAGTTTTGTTGCTGGCCATGGCTGTTAGTTTTAAATACGTCAATACGATGAATACCACTTACCTGATAGCGGAAATCACGCTCGTTGGCTTGTTTCACCTTCCGCTTAAACAAAAAAATCAAATATACTCTCCGTTTGGTAGAAATCAATCACAATACAGTATGCGGCCTACGAAGTGTGAGTAGAGAAACTAAAGATTCAATAAAATTGAGATTAAAAATATATTAATGCCAAAAGGTTGCAATTGCGAATATTACATCTAGTCGTTAATTGTTTTTAATAATCAAAAGTAATTTACTGTGGGAGCATTCCACAATTCATTGTGAACCCTAACAATAATTGTTGTATAGCTGTAGTAGTTGCAATAAATAAATTAATTGATCAATTAACAAATAATTATTATTCATTACACTATCTAAAAAAATACCCTGAATGAATGTGAATCTATATTCAGTTATTATTTAATGAAAGATTTTATTATAAATAGTGTATTTGAAGACATCTTATAACTGTGTGCTAGTGTAATTTGAATAGTATATGCATGGTTATAATACATTTAATTCAACATAAGATTCGAGATTCAACAAAGAAATGAAAGGCAATTTTTGTTTGAAAATGATAATGAAATCCTTACAAAAATTTTCAATGATTTGTTGAATTACTCATATACTTAGTCAATCCGTCAGGTTGTGAAAACATGAAACAAGAAATTGTCAGAGAGAGATGAAAATTTTTAGTTTGAAAACTGAGAATATATCTGGAAAAAATTCAATGTTATTTTTATTTCGGTGAATATTGTACAAATCGATTAAAATAAATCATTATAATTTGGAGGTGCAATGGTGAGTAAACTGTCATGCTATAAGACATAATAGTTCTAAAATTTCGGAATCATTCACAGTATATTATGCCAATGTGCTGATTTAAGGGGTGTGATTAGATTAATTAAAATTATTATTACGTATTACTGGAACATTATCGATTATTATGCACTAAAAGCTCTTTAAATAATGAATAAAAATAGTTAATCAAACATGCATTTAGTATTTTTTCTTTTAAGCACCTTTTTCAGTAATAAATTTTTATCAGAGAAAACAATAGGTATGTTTAAACACATAAAGTCCCTAGATTAATAATTATATCTAGACTGAAAACTGGTTAACATATTTCTTATATAATATAATCAATTAATTCTTATTTTCACACACAGTTTTATCATAAATATTGGCATGTCTGGGTATCTGTTTGTACTATGAAAATTCATGTTGTCATAAAATTTACACAGATTTATGGTATTGGACTAATTTAAATGAATGTGTATATTTTCAGCCTTTAAATATGTTCCCTTTCCGATTTATTTCAGTAAACCCTTCCTTGGTAAAACAATTAGTTACAGAACATTTTTTCATATCTCAGTTGTATTATAACTCTCATATTATCAGCATCATCACAGCTTTGGAGAGATGCGACAACAACACTGTTAATAAGAATGTATCGCATTTAAAAATATAATTATGTTTTTAGGGGACTTACTTCCATTAGCAACAGACCAGAGCTAACAAACTCCGCCCAACATTTATGAGTCAATTAATTGTGCATTGCCGAGGAAGCTTCTATTTTCCTTCGAACAATTACTGGCTGGCACTTGCCATCGCTATTAAGTAGACACAAAGGGGTAATCCTTCAGGCGAGGGGTTCAATCATTTTTTTTTGCATTTGACACATAAGTCAAGATGGATGCCGACAGTGCTCCCAATTAATTAATGGAGGAATGCTTGGACCTGATGGAGGAATACTTCTAGCATGGTTTGCCTTAAAATATCGAAATCTTGCAAGCAGGGCTTTTTTTACCCTGTAACGCGGCGGAACGGCATTCCGGCACCTTTTTTCTCGTTTGTTTAATTTTCATTTGAAATTCCTAAAATAAATATGTATATTTTGATTTATTTTCTATGCATTATATGAAAAGCCGCCTTTAATTCTATCAAAATGATATTCGTATATATAATAAATAATAAACCTTCTTAGAAAATGCTCGAAAAAAGTTCGTTCCGGCACCTTTTTTTTTTCAAAAAGAAGCACTGGTTGTAAGCAAATGATGCATCAAAGTTTGCATACGTATTTTACTTATTGATTAATAATGGAACAATGTATAAAAATGTTGTAATACAAAAAAACATAAATAAATGTTTCCTAAAGTTGTTGTCAAAAATAACCCAGCCCTACCTCTCTATCATGTTAATTTTATTTTATAGTCTACCCCTAACAGTATTAAATACTTAATATAAAATTATTGATCATTAGGGAGGGTTTTTAATATGATGATTACTTGCCATCTGTTGTCTGTAATGTTAATTGTATTAGTAATTAAAGTAGGTATTCATTTTTTTTTACTTTGGTGCTTGCCAATGATTCATTATCATCATACGTGCATAGCATATTAAGATTAATAAACAATCTGTTTGATATGCGTGATGAGTAAACTGACCCTGATTGTCCGCATGTGCTCCTTTTTGGCCCTGGAGTGGCCACACATCTTGCGCTGGATCCATTGCGAAGCGTACCAAAGTGACTTTGGCGTTGGAATGATGTTGAAAGGCGGGGGAACTGTGCCGCCTTCCTCGAAGTAGCTGATCCACAGTTTGCTTCTAGCGAATTTCCACTCAATATCAGCTCTTTCCTGTAAACGAGTTAAAAAAATGATATATGTAGTTGATCAATGCAGGGAGATGATCAGATCTTCATTTTTTAATATTCATCGCGTAAAAAACTGTATCTTTACGCTAGAGCGATTGTACGATTCCTTTTTCTATGCACTAACTTCAAGATTTAAAGAAATGGAACCACATTATCGAGCTTTTGATAAAAAAATGTGTAACATTAAATAAGTTTTGTTTAAGTTATTCTGGTAATTAAGTTTAAACTGTTACAATTAGAGACTCCATTTCGAATATCGAATACTCGATACTCGAGAATACTCGTCCATTTTTCGAGTACTCGATACTCGAGTATTTTTCAAAATACTCGAGTATTGAAAAAATTCGAAATAAATACAAAATACTCGAAATTGAAAAAAGTTTAGTAATGAAATTAAATAACCTTATTTATTTATGTATCATCTACTTATATACACAAATTTGAATGAATAATATACATATTTTGGTACATCTGAAACTACCCGAGTATTTAAACAATTTACTACTCGATACTCGAGTAGTTGAGATGTCGAGTAATTGGAGTCTCTACTCACAATACATAATATGAAACTATTCCAGCTGGAGATTCGGACATAAACTTAATCGTTGAACTTTTAAGACGGCTTACATTTTACATAAAACAATAATCATATTTTGAATTCTTCCGGCATTTAACAATGTTGAGCAAGTGACTTGTCATTTAATAATAAATTATCAATGCGGCTTTCCATGTGTAGCCACACGGGGATGAAAAAAAATAATTTGATTACTTAATTTAATCAGCGAAAGTGAGAGCTGTCGGAAATTTGCCTTCTAATTTACTTACACAATTTTAAACACTGTTTCTCATTGATGGCACTTATTAAATGATCGTTTACGCGTTTTAAAATTGTCCTATGTAAAATTAATTGAGCCGCGTGACAAGGGTGAAGAATGAAAATTGTGAAGTTGAATAAAGCTCAATTTATTAGGGTTTGTTGGTGAAACCATTTGCAAGTTAATGGGTAGAAAATATGACGTAATGAAATTATTTCATTATAGCTCTACTAAATATAGAAACTAAATATTCTTATATTAGGAAACTCAATATTGTAATCTTGTCCAATATAGTATAGCGTTTTGATCAAGTGATTATTAAACGTATTATTTGGATCTGTGTTAGCATGTAATTCTTTTTTTGTTGCATACAGAGTAAAATAATGAAATTGACGATATAGTATGTAATCGAATTTAAGCATAAAAATGTTTTTTTCCCTGAAACGACCGACGATCAATACCGAACGATACTTATTTTGTGGTAATATGGTAGTATTATCATCATCGGTATTTTGGGAGTTTGCATTAAAGGTTGATGTTCTGGAAAAATCCTTACCGATATAAGCTGGTAAGAGTGATTCATCATCGCGATGAGCAGATTCAACAGCACGACGATATTGATGACGGAGTATGTGCCAAACATCAGCATCCCCCAAAACCGAGTGAATATCTTGATGCCGTCCAGCTCGAAAGAATCAAGGTCTACGAGGCCAAATACCGCCCAAAAGAGCGTTTGAGAAGTTTCAAACAAACTGAAATATATTTAGAATTCTATTAGCATGTCACATACACAATAGAAATTTTAAATGATATAATACTGAGCCTTATATTAAATATAAAGTCTAATGTTAACAATATCTTACTTCGCAAAACGTCTCCATACAGTGCAAGCGTTTGGATCATGGGATGTTGTTACGGCGTCACCGGAGCCGTGTTGACTGGATGCAGAAGGACATTGTTTCTTTTCCATATCTGCATAGTACCATAACAGCTGATTTAAACCTGAAAAAAAAAAGATTTCGTGTGTTTGCCTAAAGTTGGTGTAATTATGAATGACGATCACGGCTCAAAATCAATCCGCTGATAGTAGCGCAGTCAGTAAACTAAAGCAAAAACTGTTTTGCGTTCCTATAAGATAAATTTTCCGTTTCAAGGCCTTGTGCAAATAAATTTCAAGGACGATGATTTTTTATACGGCTATGAATTTTAATCTTTGAAGAGGTGTAATCGAATTTCCGCAAAATCGGGTTTCCCATTAGTGTTTATTGTAATTAGCTCATTTTTAAAAATAGCATTATTTTCACTGCTTTATTATAAATATGTAGTTTATGTAATGAATATTTGCTTAGTCGAATAAAATATTTAAAATTTCTAAATTGAACATTTTTGTTCAGATAAATCTTTTCTAAGCCAATGTAAAGTAAAATGTGCAAAAACGTTTACAAAAAATAGTTAAATAAATATTGCCATTGCTCAAAATATACATCAAACGCAATAAAGAAAATTTCATACCATGTAAAATGTTTTTCGCTAAGCCTTTTGATAAAAGTTTATTATTGTATTTATAATTCTGTGTAAATTTTAACCTGTCTGCATTTATCATTTCTCGAAATTCCATTACTAAGTGTTCAAAAACACATTGCTGGCAAGCGAAAGTTTATTTACGAAGACAAACAGGTTTCGGGAAATTTTAAATTTCCAACAAAGGGTTTCCGAAATCGCGCTGAATACTGGTACTAACGACGGTTTGAAAGATTGAATTTTTGTCAAATTAAATGCAAGAGAAAGATTTTTGTATCTCGTTATTATTCAAATTCTTGAAGAAAATTTTGTAGCAATGCATTGGAATGATAACTCATTTTACTTCTAAGTGCAAGTTTTAGATGTAAATAATTTTACGAAGCATCAATTTTCAAATTCAGTTGTATAATCAATTTGAAATGTGCGAATGACCAGATGCAAATCTCATTGAGTTGATTCAATATTTTTTGCTAAGTAACTTGACGCAGAAACTTTTTGAATATAAAGAGGATACATCGCGATAATTTCCATTGACATTTCTTAACATTTAATGCAGCGAATATATCTACGAACTTTAAATGATTACATTGATTTTTATATGTTAGTTAAAAGTACAATAATTTAAATTATAATATATCGTACTCCGTACATGAAAAGTAGCAATTGAAAGTATAAATTAGTTGTGTTTTGTGATCTTTTATTATGAAATTATGGCATTTAAAAATGAACTGTATCGAGAATACAAATTTTAATAAAATGTAATGTGAATTCATAAAACTAATGCAGCTGTATGCCGAATAAGGCGCAAAGGAATACGTGCAATAAAATAAAGATAAAGGATATACCATATATCTCAGTTAAAAAATATTTTTCGGCTTTCTTTTCCGGGCGCTTAACATATCATCGCAGCGATCAATACTAGTATATTGGAAAAATGTGAAGCCAAACGCTGACCGCCAAAGCCAGACATTTGCTTTTATTTTCCGTATCTTAATATATTTGTGTGTTTTCCGGCAAACAAAATAATAATAACAAGGACCCCTTTCAGCGTGAAAGGTCGGATCAGAAAACGTAACAGTATGTGATACAAAAGGGGTCGGAATAACGAGTCCCCGGTGACTTGAAAAGGATAGACTTCTAAAATCGACCCCGGAGTCAACTTTGAATAATGTAACACGAAGGTCATGCATACGTGGATAATATTCGAATAAATGGCTTGCGGAGCGAGAACTTCAAATTTAATGTATTTTGCACTGAGTATAAGAAAGTGATTTATAGGTAGATTCAAAAAAAGTAAAGCGATTTCAATGGAAATAAATAGTTAGCTCATCCTGAATTTTATGTCATGACTTTTGCACGCTCAAATCTTATTACATGGATATTGGAGTTGACAGCATATAAATGAATATAGAGTTGATGTTATCAACATAAATAATGTAGGCATACAATTTAAAGTGGCGTATGATCAAGAAAAATCTACGATATATAATATATACGTAGTTTGTATATTATTTTAATCAAATAACGACAAAAAAAAGTAGACTAGCAGCTAGTAGCAGCTAAGTAATATTTTACCAAAAGAAGATGAAATAAAATGCGTTACATTAAAACATTATTCACCGATCGACAAATTTTTGCATAAAAACTTTGGTTCTTTAGAATGGGCTCACGATTTTACCAATAAACTTTTACGTACCTATAATAATTATTATGACAACTCTTGAAAGGTTTTTTACCAAAACATGATGAACGACAATTTTACTAAGCCTAATTATTATCAGGTGGTTAATTATATAAAATTCATAATTGCATGAGATTGATTAAAATGGTATATTTTAAATCTTAAAGTAGGATTACTCCGTAGGTTTCCCTAGTCTTTCTTTTCCTAGTTTTCGTAGTCTGGTAGGGGTCTCCACGATCATGTGCATATTGCCGAACCGCAAATAGGGTACATGCGGCCAGTGGCTATTGAGATTCGAAAACGGGCAAAGCCCAGGTCAGGAGTTTATTCTTTAGAAAAAAATAGGCATTTATGTATGTATGTTTAAATATAGTGCCTTTTCGCCAAGAATTGACAGTTAACACCTTCCAAGTGATTTTAGAAAGATATTCCGAATCGTGAGACAAAAATGGCCAAATATTTTTTTGAAATTTCATATGGTTTATATCAGGGGTGGCCAGACTTTTTTGCCCGCGTTCGACTTTCGTTTAAAATTATTGGCGGCGATCGACCAACATTAAAAGTAGTAATTTAATTAAATGCACGCTTTTTGGGACGAGCACCAGAGATTTGTACTGATCAGATAAGCGATCGACTAGAAATCGCTACGCGATCGACGCTTTGGCCACCCCTAGTTTATATAATATATCTACGTCCACTATAAATGGGGAGCATCTAATTATAAATTATTTTGGTTAATCAGTAATCATCAATCTGTCCCTTCATAGAGTGGACATAAGCATTGTGGTTGGAAGACGCTTATTGTCAGTGAGAATAATTTACAGCCGTGGAAAAATACATACCTATTAGGTATTTATTTTTCTCTGGGCATGAACCGGGCTACATTTATAAAAAACTGTTCACTTGCAGATCTCTATACCCCGTAAAGATTTTCTTATATCACAAACTTAAATGAGTTGCAAAGTATCGCGTGACTAGCTAAAGTGGCGTTACATAAAGATCCAAAGACGCTGCATGCATACTTTTATTGTTAAGGGGTCGAAGAACTTGCATGCGACGTTTGGCTTACAGTAATGAACGGTACATTTATAATGCACCTGAACATAATACCTCGGCACCAGATTTACTAACGATCAATATTGAGATTTTACGACGCTTATAAATGGCTATTCAAAACACAAACTTAGAGGAAGTAACATTATCTTCTTGTTGATTATTTATCACATATGAGTTTTTATAAGTTAACATGATCTGATCGGAAAATGATTATAAAGTAACTGGTCAAAATATTTCTAAGTATTTTAATTGTAAGTGCACTTGGTTTCGGTTGCAGATTTCACAAGTAAGACCAGATTCATTAAAAGTTGTTATCAATCGATTTATGATTAAAAGCACGGATGTCTGTGATATCCCAATACTCCCCACAAATAATACATCGATTTAATAACCCCTAACCTCGCAGTTTACTTCTATCCTTACCCATTACAAAAAAAGGTTTTAGAAAATGATTAATAAAAGTAAGCAGGTGAAATAAGCTCCACTATTATTCCAAATGCTTCTTACTGGAAGTGGAATATCTTATGGAGCATTTAAGCAGAAGGGTGTTTGTTTAAGTCATTTGCTCAAACTGTCCATCTTATTTTACGATAAGAAAAGACAAATTGGGTTAACAAAGCAGTAATACTGAGCTAACCGGTATCTCGATATTTCCTTTTCAAGGTCTGTAGTCTGTACGGGTGACAGAAAATATATAAAAAAATCAACACATACACTCACACAGCGTATAGAAAAAAACACTGAAATTCACTGTAGAGTAGGAATAGTGTCTATCCGGTGACACTTAATATAGCAACCGATGATAGTCTTTATCCTGTGTAATATATTTTGTTTGTCTACAATTTTCTTTATACATATATACAAATATGAATACTTTCACGTCCACCTTGTTACAAATACCAAGGCTGTCTCACTAAACGGTGTATTTCTTAAAGTATAACCGTAACAGTTAAAGATAAAATTGTTGATTTTTTTTATTTGAACTTACCACACGAAAAAGCAAACAGCACGAGCACGTATAAGAAGAAAAACTTCATGATGTCCATAACCATTCTTGACAGAGAAACTTGTAAAGGTCCGAGGTGAGGATTTACAGAAAAAATGTAAACCAACTTCAAAGAACTGAAACAAAAGAAAATACAGAACGTATCAGCACAAAAAACATTACGGATTTCACGGAAATAGTAAGTGTTGTAATATTTATTTCAAAGTATTATAACAATCGGGACGCACACACCCACTTAAATAGCACGTAAAGTGAGAATATTCATAGTATAGGTACATAGCGTATTATATTTTTTTCAACGCATTTGCGTTGTATTCTGTGTCTAATAAGTCTAGTAAGGTAGGTAGAAAAAAAATTAAACAGATAATGTGTTTCCCCCCGCTTAGTATGCTTGTTTTAGCAACCCCTGTCTGGTGCGTTTGGGTAAAGTGTTGCTTACATGCGATTGGTGATATTTCACATTTTTCTGTACGTGTCTCGCAGTGGTAGCAAAATGAGAGAAGTGCAATCAATTTTCTAGATTTATCATTACCTGATATTAAAAAGACTACTTAGTTATAATATTATTATAGCGTTGCATTTTTTTGAGCATTTCCATATCGTCATAGTAAAAAGCCATAATTTATAGTAAACAATATTTTCGAGTAAATAGATGTCAAATAATTATTTGATTTCTTGTTTCGTATAATAATTTTATAATGCAATGGTAGATAGAATAAATATTGTCAAAATAATGAACGTGAGTTTTTTTTCCATAAAATGTAATGAATTCGAATATCAGTAGAATTTTTGTTATAATTCCGGAATTAATGTTGTTTTTTACAGTAAAACTCAAATTGGATTTATAAATTATGTATTATTTTTTTTAAAACAAAGTTATTACCAGTGTTGTCTATGACGCTTTGCCATCTATTTTCAAAATCTAAAATTCCTTTCTCATAAAAGGTCTTTGGCTTAGATTCGAAGAACTCCGAGAGACCTGATTTTAGTGCTTCAATATTGTTGAATTTTTTTGTTCCTTAATTGCGTTTCTAAAGAACAAAACAAGTAATAGTCACTTGGTGCCAAGTCCAGTGAATAGGGCGGATGCAATAAAACCAAGGCCCTGGATTTTTTTTCGTGTAATATCGGCAACGTGCGGACGGGCATTGTCATGTTGAAGAATAACATTCTTCTATTCATAAGAGCGGGTCTAATTTCTTGTATCTTTGTGTTTAATTTGTCCATCTGATCACAATAGAGAGCTGCAGTAACAGTTTGTCCTTGTTTTAACACTTCATAATAGATCACGGCTTTCGAATCCCACCACACACACAATAGGGCTTTCTGAGGGCTTTTGCTTAGCGCGTGAGGAACCCAAATGCCTTATTTTTGAACATTCCCCAGTTTCTCTAGATAGCGATGAGTAGTCGATCGTGATGTCCTGACCTTCTTGGATAATTGATCGATGGTCATTGTCGGATCTGCTTCAATTTCCGCCTTCAGGGCTGCTTCATCCACTTGACTGCGCTGTCCACTTCGAGGCTCATCTTTCAAATCGAGATTGCCCGAGCGAAGTTTTTCTGAACCATCGTTGGCACTTCTTTACGTCCAGTATATCACCGTAAATCTCACAAATGGATTCCGTTGCTTCTGTTGCAGTTTTTTTTGAATGGAACAAAATCAGCATACAGCTTCTTAAATGTGTTTCCGAAGGACACGTCTCTGCCATTTTTGTAGATGGGGTAGAATTGTTTTTTTTTGTTTAAAAGACAGGTAAAGAATCACAGAGAAGAGAAAAACAATAACACACGTCTTTACTAGGCAACAGGTCCAAACACACTGAGTCAAAGTTGCATATTAAAAAAACGACATCAATTCCGTGACTTAATTATTACTTAAAATATCAACCATTAGAAAAGTTATTATTTGAGAATGGCAAAAAGTGTGTGTTGTTTGTAAAAATCCATCGTTTCAATTGCTGTACGGCGGTACCTATTTCTATTCTAAGTGCCGAGCAGGAGAAAATAAAATTAAATATAAAATTATTTAAGGCCCTGCTCACGAAAGTTAACAGCAGGTATAAATCTTTTATTACACAATACAATATTCGTTTCAAAGAATGCTTCATTAAAATATATTCTTACAATAATTATCGCAAACGAAGGAAAGGTAATGTGTTTATTTTGTCTTTTTGTTGCAAAATATAATGTTTTAATTTCCTAATTAATATAACATTTAATTATTGTAATTGCATGATAAATAATTAAAGGAGATTAAGGTTTGAAGGATTTTATATTTCACTCATAATAATTATTTAGAGTAGTAACATAAGTGGTGTATCTTCTTATATATAAAAATCAATGTTTGTTTGTTTGTTTGTTTGTTTGTTTGTTCGTATTTTATGCGTTGCCATATCGTTCCGATATGCAACCGATTGAGATAAGCCTTTCTCAACTTTTTCTAAAATTATTTTACAGTCGGTCTTTTATATAAAAATCAATGCTATCTCATATTTTATGCGCTGACATACCGTTCATTTTGACAACTTATTGTTGCACTTTTGCAAAAGTTATAGGCAAAGTGCAATGAACTTTCAAAGTAGGTGGCGCGTGTGTCGTACCATAGACATTCGGCAAAAGACAAACAGCAAATGTCAAACGGCAAATGTCACCGATACCGATCGATGTTAGTGAAATTAAATCGAAATTATTTATCTTTAATATTGTGCATCCGAAAGCACTTCAATAAAGACACAAATTTTCTTACTTTGAGTGACATTGCAACGCTTGCCGGGTACCTTCTGTATATTATAAATATACTGTGAATAATTATTTTATCAAATGATTGGATAAATAGCGATACTGTTTTTCGAAATTGCGAAGAAAATTAATTTCAGTGGCCGAAATGTGCTACCTACTTACTAATTCATTTAAAGTAGCGTTGAGATTATTCCGATCGAACGACTTTTCCGGCAGTTTGCACTGTGCATAAATATGAAGTTGGAAGGCTTTTCAGTTTATTAAATAGATTATTGAACCATCTGTTTGCGGGGTTTAATTTTCCGCTTTTGCAACACGTACCGAAATAATCATACATATATCATTAGCTTAAAACGAATTAAACACGAATAAGCACTCAAATTATAATGTATTCTTGTTTAACCTTTTTTTTATTAACGCAGATATAGTCATTAACACTCACAACTATTACCTTTGATAAATAACAATCTATCATAAGAGATGGTCGATTTAAAAAAAAATATCACGGTTGGATCACAAACTGGTTGTAATTTAATCACTATGTATGGCTTTTCAATGTTTTAATGACATGTAAATGGGGTTAGGAAATATAAGTAACTAATATATCGCTCATTTAACATCCAGCTTTACTGTAGGAGATGGTTTACGAGTACGAAATTATCAATAAATCCATTTGTTTATTGAAAAAAAATGTTGATGCCAAAAGGCAAAACCCGGGTCGTTAGCGACAAAACTCGTGGAAAAGTACAAAATTCAAACAATTCAAATTTGAAAAAAAATGTGTTTTAAGCTTTTTTCAGGAATTCGAACCCTTTGGTAGTGACATTGAATGAACAATATGCATATTTTTAATAGTCAATGCTTTGAATATTTTTTCGCGGTAAAATATCATATCTGAATTAACTTTATCTGCTGATCCGAATGATTTACGTCATATGCGTAAATATTTGAAACAATCCATTCTTTTGTCGGAATTGCATGTTATGTATGATAGCTAGCAGTGAAATTTGAATAAAATGTTGAATTTTTAAGCGCTTTTTGCATTTAGATGCCTCATATCAGTAAACCTATTTTTCAATTAGTCCACTTCTCTTTCTGGGTCGGTGAGTGAAATGCGCTATAGAATGATGGCCATAGCGGCGTAACCGGAAGCTTACATTTCAAATACACTTTTCGAACGGTAAAACTTTAAATAAAGGTAGGATTGTTTTTTCCGTGAGTGTCAGCTGAAAGCGCGCTAAATTTGCTCGGAAATATTTGGATCTGGTTATTTAATACATTTATAAATATTATGTCTTTTCAGAAGGTTCTATTCCAAATAATTTAATTTTACTTGGATGTCGATAATTTTTTCACCATTTTTGAAATTACCAATAAATTCTTAATAATTGATAGCGATTGAATAAAGAATATTAAATACTTGAATAACATAATCGATCTCCATTTTCTTTTTTTTTGATTTGTTAAGAAAATATCTCCCAAAGCAACATCGGATTACTGTGTGCCGTGGTTCAAAAGATGATGAAAACTTTTATTATATACATATGTACATACATACATATGAGCGAGTTACACTAAAAAACGTATATTTGTATTAAAATCAATCTTAATCGAATAACTGTTTACATTTAATATTTAACCATCAGAAATTTCAGCTAGAGTAAATTAAACAGTAGACAACAAACAGTAAACAATATTTATATACTTAAACATAGAAAACACATAAAAACATATTTCAATGAGTGAGTGTATTTAATTGAAATATTTAAGAAAACACCTAATCTCAAAGTTATTGTATGTTAAATATCTTTTATGCAAACATTCGGGGTTCGAAGACTACCATCAATATTCTAACGGATTTCTCATAAATATATCTCTATCTTTAAAAATCAATCCCTGTTTATGATTGAAAAGATGATTTAATTGAAACAATTGCTCTTTATTTTGTTTGCAAGTATCATCCTGTATTAGGAATGATTAAATCGTAACATATGGTATTCCAATATGAAATAATTGAAGATTATAAAATAGAAGCAGCATCTACCTTTTATAAAAATGATGGCTTACATTGTAGAGGTTCTTAAATGTATATAAAATATTATATAGCTGCTCGAGTCAAAAAACTAATAAAACATTCGAATCGTAATAACCAATTGGACTGACACTAAAATGATCGTAAATTATAAAACGTTCTTAATCAAATTCAAACAGCGAAGTCATGTTACGACATATAGCAGATTAAAAAATGTCTTTCCATTTTCAGTAGATGAAACTATTGATATAATTATTTGTCAAATACATGAACATATGTATTCACAGATAAAATAAATGATTCCAGATGATTTTTGAAATTAGAATTTATTATATTTATGAAGGTTACATACTTTTCTCGAGAAATACTTACATGCCAATTTTCCATCCCATAAGTGTAAAACAACAGTTTTTTCTCTTTATGACGCCATTTATTTTATCGTCTGTTTTATATAATCGAACGATACAATTACAGCTCATAAATTTTAAAGATAGTATAAAGAATAAAACAATTCAAAGTTACTCGAATAGAAAAAGTCGACTGGAGTAGATCTAAAACATTTTTATTTGAATTGGCTGAAGGCAATTTTAGATTGTTTACATTAGTCACATTTTCCTTGTGAATGATAAGGAATATATATTACTAGTATTCGAACCCGGCTTCGCTCGGACCAGTTTGGGGTTATGTTCACCTCGGCGCGTAAATTCAGACGGGCCAAGTTGAAACAACTGGCAACTTAATGACCAACAATGCAAAAGAGAATTACAGACCCACATACATACATACGCCGTTTCGGTTTTATATATAAGATATTTTGATTCATATGAAACTACTCGAGTACTCGAGTATTTTGTAAAATGTACTACTCGATACTCGAGTAATTGGAGTCTCTACACACACATTGATAACGAAACAAATTTACCGTCGAAACTTTCGCGAGCGAAATCAATTCGTCTGTTTGAACTTGCAACAACAATGCAAAAGGGAATTACAGACCCACATACATACATACGCCGTTTCAGTTTTATATATAAGATTTCTTCAACTTTATGGGTATTTTCTGCTTTGTCAGTCGGGTAAAGCTAAACGCACAGTAAATCGTATAAAATACGTTCTTTTTTAAACCCTTATATGTTATAAGTAAGAATTATTAGATCTATAAAGTCCATCACTGAATATTGTAGCGCAAGTCGTCTGATTATAATATTTCATTGAATTTGGCATATATATGAATAACAATTTTTTTCTGCTATATTTAAATTGAAAATATATACAACGATTTTAAGGTAAAGTACCTACACAATTTATAATGCTTATATTTATATGGCTTAAAAAGATATTTTTTTTTATAAAATTTAACAGACCCAATCAACTAACGCAGCGGTTACCAAACTACGGCACGCGGGCTGGATCCGGCCCTCCAAAAATTCTCAATTTTTGAAAATAAATTATTCATATAAGATTTTTTTTTAAATTCCATGATGTGGTTGTGAATTCACACTTTGTGAATATATTCAATTCATCAATGGTACCTATAAGATACGGCAACGTATGAACACATAAAATATAATAAATATTTTCTATTATAAATTCCAATAGGAATTACATTTGTTTACATTGTATAATTGTATCACAACATATAAATAAATATTATAAATAAATTCCAACTCGAATTTATTTGTAATCCGGCCCGCCAAGCTTTTAAATTTTTTAATCCGGCCCGTTTCTCAAAAAGTCTGGTGACCTCTGACTAATGCATTATTTGAAAATGATCGCTATAAGTAAAACTGGTCTATCGTTATTTAAAATTGTGAAATTGTTGAACATGAACTATTTAAATTATTGCTATGATTTTAATACCTTTTCACATAGAATTAACAGCTAACACAAATTATTACAAGAATAGATCAGCCTTGGATGACAATACAACGATGAAAAGGTATGCAAACTTAGTTATACATATAAATAAACAAGGTATTTACACATGACTTAAATAAATGACAAACTCCACGGAATATATGCGTTGTATGAGAATAGTTTCAATTGGCTTACCTGAATATGTTCGCAGCGGAAAACAGCCCTTCAGATAGCAGCATGGGGTCCCAAGTGTCCCAGTGTTCGCGAGGCAAGTCGGCCGTCCCAGTTTTCATCGCGATTTCCCTCTGCACTTGATAGTAAGCGACTATCCTCAGGGCAACCGTTGCCACGTACAAAGAGTTCGTTACAAAATCTATCACGTTCCACATATCGTTCACGTACTCCTCCAACCCAACGTCCCACAGTTGTTTTACTTCGCTCCATATCAATCCTGCAGGAGAAAAACAATTGGTTCACTTCTTAAGATGCAATATGTGCGAGTTTGTAATCTAGTGACTTTCTAAGTTACAAAGAAAGAACTCTTTTAATTGATGAAATTGAAATATATTTAGAAGACTTATCAGGCTAAAAAGCACCGAATCTTTTTCCACAAAAAATGATATCGAACATCACGCCACCAAGTACATAATAACATGATTTCATATGAAACTTCAAAAACATATATATATAAAATTAATGTTTTCACCAGGAAAAAGTTATTCAAGGTTTCATTTCGATGACATTTTTTAAATTTTTATTCACCATGTTCGCTCCCAACTTGAAGCATATGGACTCCTCACTAAGATTATCTCAACATGTTGTTTTCTTAGATAACTGATTGCTACTTAGTTGATCAAACTTCTCTTTTTTTGAAGAGGGTGGGGATTGGAAGGATACGAGGACAAGGAAAGAACTAGTGGTAAGGTACTTACACTTGGTAAGTATTGTGTTCATCGCTTTTTTGACTTAAGTCTGTAAATATTAACAGCCCGCTTGTGAAATGAAAAAAAAATCATATTTAAAATTCTATTCGTAGCGTAATATTTCGATTTATTTTATGTCACAAAAATATTCATTCGAAGTCTTGACAGACGACACAAAATCTTACATCTTTTGGTGGACGAGTCAGTGTGATTAATTTTGATCCTAGCGATCGTCTAAAATTGAAATTGACACGAAAATACATATGGCGTAGCGTCTGCTCAATAAATGTCGGAAGGCTGATTGGTTATAAGTCTGTGATTGCTTTACAATGTATCATCAAATTGTGTGTTTGATTCTGAATAAGCCTGCTCGAGACAACATGTAGACAGTATTATTTTGATAATTCACTATACACATATTGCTACGGGTAAAATTCGCTTTGAAATCATATGACAAGCAATCGACCTCGGGTACCACAATCTAAATTGTCTGTCAGGATTGACAAGGGTATTAGATATTGCGATTTTAAATTTCATGCGGATTGATAAAAATAAATAAAAAAAGAATGACTTCATCTTCTTCTTTCATCCTAATCTTAAATTTTAAAAATCTTTGACTATTTGAGTCAATTTTATGTGTCAATATTTATGTCAATGTAATGATACTAATTATCAGAAAGATTTTATTTCATGATTTTTTCTATTCAGTTTTATCGGAGAACTTCAGGGCCAAACTTGAAATGTTGTGCTTTATAGATTTTTACATAATCTTATATATAAAACAGAAACGGCGTATGTATGTATGTAGGTCTGTAATTCCCTTTTGCATTGTTGTTGCAAGTTCAAACAAACGAATTGATTTCGCTCGCGAAAGTTTCGACGGTAAATTTGTTTCGTTATCAATGTGTGTGTAGAGACTCCAATTACTCGAGCATCGAGTAGTACATTTTACAAAATACTCGAGTACTAGAGTAGTTTCATATGAACCAAAATATCTTATATATAAAAACCGAAACGGCGTATGTATGTCTGTGGGTCTGTAATTCCCTTTTGCATTGTTGTTGCAAGTTGCCATAAAAACGAATATGAAAGAAAATATGTTTGAATTTTTATCGGCGAAGACATTTAGTCAAAATGTAATAAATTAGTCTTCTACCAACTTTTCCCGGCTTTTATTGATATAATAATGTTTATTATTTACGTGAAGGTATTATTTGACATTTCTTTGACAGCAAATTAGATTTTTTCCTTGAATTTGGACATTTTAATGGGCGAGAATGGGGCGGGGCTGTCATCAAATTAAATAAAGTTTGTGATTTTATTTTAACTCTATTTTGGATGTTAGATTTTGTGATACAATTATGTCGAATGATATAACATTAAATAATTATTGGTCGCTTAGTCCGAGCGACGCCGGGTAGCAATACTAGTATTAATATATTTAAAGAAAACAATTTGGACAATATTTTACGGTTTCTTTTTTTGAATTGAAATGAATGTGCTTATAAATAAATTTACATTAAATCCAATTTTCAATGGAATCCTGTTTTTTCATGCCAATTCAAAGAAATTTACTCTTTTACTCGGTTGAATTAAAAACACGTTGTACTGTTTCTTAAAATGTAATAACAAAAGTAGAAGACACTGCTATTTTGATTTAAAGATTATCAAAAAACGTATCGATTTATGTACATGTTAAATAAATTCGTTAATAAATACATCAAGATTATATTGAGAAACAGTTTTTCAATGCCATCGGCTAGTATCTCTACTATAAAACTATTAAAATATATCGTCAAAATGTTATACCTTTTTAAAATTTTAATGAAATATTTTTTGAAACGATTTCTTGAGAATTATGATGGGAAGAGTATCTTTTGTCGGAAAGATTACTCAGGAATATCGCTCGAAGAATTGCCGTAAATTACGTCGTATAATCCCAAAGGTAACAAAAGATTTAAAATGATAATCCTTTGAATTGGCAAAATACAAAATTTTGGAAAAAGGAGATTTCTTTAACTTCAAATTTTAATATTATAGATTATTATTCTTTAAAATCTTGAGATCATCATTAGTTTATAACGAGAATAACAATAAATTTATAGAACAAGGTATATGTTAGTCGATGGGTGTATATAATTAGGTGTAATGAAGTCAGATATATGATTCGGGTTACGCATTACGACGTCAGTATGTTTTTATATTAATTGCCCATCTGACATAGAAGTTACTTATTATTCGGTATTTTTTCATCTTGAAGTTGTGTGTGTTGATTGAATATCTGTAAATGCACTTAGCATGAAATAATTTAGTTGTATTCGTATAAATATGAAGTGAGATTTATTTGACATGATTTAGTTTCACTTTATATTGTATAAACAATACCCAGCACAAAGATATCAGTCACCACTGACTATAAAAAAATCCTCTGACGGACCGAATAACTATAGAATGCATCGTAAGAAAGTCATTACTGCTTCATAGAACAAACCAATCATTCTTTTGTCGGACTTTAGTAGTGAATTTAAAATAAATTATGCTCTCTCATGCACATTTAGGCCAGACTATAATGATAATGTTATTTCAGGTAATAATATACATTGGCAGAATTGCCTTAAAAAATAGACAAATTCTCCAGGGGAATTATGTACTGATACTCTGAATAACGCTCATCCATTTCGTGGCAGCCATCCCGTAAAATTGTTAATTCTCTGGAGGGTTGTTTTAAAAGATTAGTTTATGGCTGAAAAGTGAAAATAAAAATGCCTTTTGCCCCCATTATAAAATATACATGCAAAGAGTATTGCAGTGTTCCAATAGGCTAATTAAAAAAATGTCAAGCATTCTCATTTACTGAACCACACATGTAACATTTAATAAATAATTGTATTTTTTAACTTTTATACTATACGCACTGCGATTCTATTTGTTTATTTAAATAATATTATATTTTCGTGGTTGTAGCTACTTCAAGTCCTGTACTGTAGTTCAAATTCCAGTACATACAGTTTCATAACTTGTTTTTTAATCGATTTATGGATTTGTGTTCGAACGCATCAATGTCTATGGTTTCTTAATTATTTCAAATCGATTTTATTCTATAAATAAGGCACATTGAGAGTAATTGGCTTCCCATTTGTCAGAATTAGTCAAAACTATTATCCTTCTTTTCTTACTCTTTCTGAAAAAGAGTGTTTGAGTGAATAAGAAACAATTATTTCTATTAGAACAACTTCTTTAAGCAAATACAATACATTTTAAAATACTACTTCAACATGTATTCCTATAAAGATCAGGACTGCTTTCGCTCATCGAAAGCATTGCCGACTAATAATTAGTTTACAAGGCTCGTATATTATTTAGTACTACTTTATATTGTCAGGTTAAAATTATCTCAGGCTGCTAAAATATATTACTTTGGAATGGCCGTTAATTAGGCAGATGATTTATCATTTATTATTTTATGATACTATCCTGTAGTATATTTTTGACAGAAAGAAAAGAAAAGCTGTACAAATAAAAATGAGAAAGGGCACAAAGAACGAGATACTCCTGTAAAATATAACAAAATTGATCTTTGAGCTCAACAAGTAACCATGACATAACATGATTCCTCTGAACAAACTTTTATTGGTGTTAAATATTACAGAGAACATCAGCCGTTAGTTCGCAAACTCGGTTCAATAGTGTAAAAGTTTGTTACGTATTATTAGTTGTAGAAAGAGTGAAGCGTAGCAAAGTTATAATGTGGAGCACTGACCGCTGACCCAGGCGAGGACGAACCACTCGACGATGGAGGGCGGGGATCCCCGCTTCGTAGGGACGTCCTCGTCCACTTGGCCAGTTTCACCCCACAGCCACCCGCCTATCACAGACTCGATGCGCTGCGATGCCAGTATCAGCATAACTGTAAAAGACAATTCAAAAAAATAACAGAATGTTATGACCGTATCGTACGAAAAGTGTTAATAATTTTACCCAAACAATACACATCTTATTTTTAATCCTTTAAGCGCCAAGTCAATTCCATGGATTTAAGCCACAGGCCACCATTTTCAACCATCGATTTTTTTTATGAAAATGCCACGTTACATACCCGGAAAATCGTTTTCTACCCAACTTATTTTTGGTTTTCAAAAAAAGTGAATAAAAAAATTCAAAAGCGTAAGATTTAAAAAATGTTTCTAGGGATATATCCTTTAACAAGGTGCAAGCCCTAGTGACATCTGTTAGCTTTACCTCAAATAAAATAAAAACCGCAGAATATATATCGATATTTAAACAATCATATTTCATTGAAAAGATGTGTCTGCCTTAGGTTTCATTTAAAAATACGATATTTATTCATAAATAAACTCGTAGTGGCGTTTGTGTGTCTTGCACGCCGTGGCCCTGGTGGTCAGATTGATTTCGCGTGCCTGCACACCGTGGCGTATGAACGGTTCTAATAATCTGTCGTTTAATACAACACAACAACTGAAAGTAAAAAAAAAGAGAATTTAAATATCTGCCAGTCTAATACTTTTATGGATTTGGCGAAACATATTGGCGACGGGGGAAATCAAAACAAATAGAGAAACGAAGGGTATTCGGCGTTCCCGCGTAGCCAATGTGTTGACACAAAATTAAATTGATTTATGTGTTATTTCACGTATTAGGTTAAAAAGTAGTGACACATGTTTGGCCTCTTTAAAAAGCACCTTCAGACTTACTATCGTAAAAGTGTAGTATTTTGTAATGTTTATTGATATACATATATTATATATGTATTGTACATTACAAATATCAAAAATTATGAGCTTTTGCTTTTGAAATTTGAAATATTTCTGACGATAGCGTAAGCCGAAATAGCTATCAACAAATATATAAAATAATTTCTGTCGAATTAAAATGCATTGTTATTTTTTTAAACGAATTATAATGGAGTTCTACCAAGTAAATTCAAACTCAATCAATGAAATAGGATTAAAACATTTTAGGGAAAATAATCATGTACATATAAAATAGATAATACTCACGATGAGCTTTATATCCTGATCAATTCATAAAATGGAAAATTAGAGCAATAAAATGTTTTATTCATCTGAATAAAATGCATTTTGACTTATAACTACCAATAAGAACATTAAAGATGATGAATGAAATTTAATTGTTTCTAAGATACACATAAACCTTTACAAAATTGAGGGTGTAAGATTTTGTGTCCAAAACCTGTGACATTTCATTAACTTGACAACCGTTATGAATGAAAACCAAATATGTAAGTACATATGTACGAAGTCTATTTCTTTTTATTATCGCAGCATTCTTTCCACCCTTATAAAAACGAGCCCTTGTATAGGACCAATCATTTTTCAGGCATAATGTAAACAGAAAAGTGTCCTAAGTGGAAAAATCTTAGAAATTTGTAAAAAAAAACATTTTGGAGCACTGAATTTACAATTCTTTATTATTTTTAGCTCGTATACATTCAAAATAAAAGATTGACACATTCTGTTAATCGCTAATGCTTTTTTTTGTGACAGGAAACATAATAGCATGCCGAGTTTGTACAATACAATATTCCTTTGCTAAAACGCAATAAGAATTTGAAGACAGCCATGTAATGTATTCAATTTCACCCCACACCTATTCGATCCTAAACACGTAGCGAGAGCGATTAGCTAGTTACTTATCCTATCCTAGCTATCTATATCCATCATCCCTTCTGTCAATTGTCGTTTTATTTCTTGAATCGATTTTTAGATATACATTATGCATTCATCATAATTTATGATGAATGCTCAATTTTGTAAAAATAGACACGGAATTTTTCTTTGGTTGACTATGAGCGAAGATCAAGGTTTATACTGGGCGATGTAAAAAATGTGAGATTAATATAAAAAGAAAAGGAATTGACAGTTTATAAAATGAAAATTATAAGTAAACATAATTTTGATGTAAAACTGATATTTAAAGAAAGCTTTGTTCCTAAGGATGTATAAATAAAGATTGCTTTCAAAGTATGTAAAAAAAACTAAGCCTGTTCTAGATGGGAAATCGACTGTACGGTGAAACTTTTTTAAACCTGAGGCAAAATAAATTATGCTGCATGCGATTCATTTGGCATAAGTTTCAAAGAATATCTGCTTCGAATTACAAACAGATCCTGGGTATACAAATAACGTGCGCTTCATTCGAAATATAAATGATAAGTAGAACATCATAAGAGTTAGATCAATTTCATATTTTCTGAGAATATATAAAAAGAATGAATGGAACAGAATATAGAAATCTTTTATTTTAAGACGTAAGATTACAAATCTGTAATGATTTTTATTATATCCAAATCAATAAAATAGTTTGACGTGTATTTCAATTATATATTTCGTATGATAGCTTTGAAAGGTTTTCACGAGAACAAATTCCTATTAAAGTAAGTACATATGTTTAATGCTGATAATTCGATTAAATATTGACATCACGACAATTTACAAGATAATTAAAACTTTAATTAGCAAATTTTATTTCGTGAAGTCCGGAAACTAAATATGATAGAATGTGGATCAAAATATTATTACTTATATTATTTTGAAGAACAAGTTTTCTAGAAAACGTTTGAAAACATGATGTCTAGGTTTTCAGCAACTAACGATACTTCCCTTTAGATCGTGAAGAATTCAAAATTTATTATGTTTAACTTGGGATAGCAAAATTACAATCAAAGCGTTCTTTTGTAGAATACGTAGTCATGGAGATCTTTCTGATATTCGTCACTAAGCCACCGTAAAACAGTAATCAACACAACATGCACATAAATCTATGCTAGATTTTAATGCTGTGGAGTTTTTCATTTCGTATTACGACTGTTACACCTCGTAAACAGAAGATTTGTTATTATTATCGTGTTTTTTCAGTGCGTTCGGTGTAACATCTTTGTGTATGCGTGGCGTGTAATATAATTCCTGGTGAGACAATCTATCACCCAAGACAAAGGTTAGTTTTATTACTTGCACGGCGTATCCCTCAGACAGGATAAACACATAAGCAAGGTGAAACAAACCATTTATCTGTTGCGCAAATACTCGACTCACGAATAAATCTGTCACACGCAGGCGGTGAGATTTCCGGTGGAAGAACGTGGAGCTATCATTTGCAATGTGACCGAGTCTGCGAAATGATTACCTCTTTTTTACAAGAACATTTTACTCAGTTACGTAAAAGAGAAATTGCGAATAATTCCAATGGATTTATTTCACCCACGCTTGTGTTTAGTATAAAATAGTAAGCGCTCGGTATTCGCGGTATCCGCATTTGCGGTAGATTTGATATTATAACCTGGTTACTAAAAAAGGGTGACTTGAAACGGCTATGATAATTGTGCGTCACGAAAAAAGATTTTTCAGAGACTCAGAGAACTGAAAATTAAGTAAAAGAGTTAGATAAATAACTCAGATAATTGAACCTTGATATTTATTATAGACGAGATTTTTGTAAGCTATAATATTATGTAAAAAATAAAATAATAAATCATAAGCATCTCCTTGGGATCTCCACAAAAAAACAATGGAAATGGAGCATGCAATGAAAATAAGCGCCAAGCACTTTAACAGCACCTGAAAATAGTAGACTATTTTTTTATACAATATACCGGTCCATTATAGTCAGCCTGAACTTTTACGGTTGAAATCTTTTTTTTTTATTTTCCTGCGTTGATATGAATGCGATATAAAATATAGCTTCACAATTGAACTTTATATTCAAGTTATAATAACAGTGTCAGTATACTATTTTGAATTAAAATTGATTATTTTGTTATTAAAATGATTGCAGAGAGCTTGTGAGCAGTCGTAAAGGATATGCCATCTATGGTAAAGGAGCTGCTGGACTAGTATCACTTTACCAATGAACGGGTTGACGTATCTACGCGCAAGGTGATTTTCTCATGGTAAATATTTAAGTGTTTTATTTATGGTAAATATTTATGGCCTATCAACTAACCAACTGATACAGTACACAATAAAGCGATTTCTATACGATCCGCATATGTTTTTTTTAATACTGACTGCGCAAGAATTTGCTAAGATGGCAAAAACCATCTTGACCACTTTTCCTATTATACATGATACTGATAAAATATTAGATATCATATTTTAAATGCACAACGAGGTCGAGTAAAATAAAATTTTGAAATGTTAGCACCGACTTTATTTCACCTTGTTCTGTTCAGCTATAAAACGTATGTGTAAACATTGGGAACGCATAAATGCTTTTATATACCAACGAAAATAATATGACGGCAAAAAACACAGCTTGGCGAGAACATTAAAATTGGTTTCATTTTATCTTTTATTGGTTTCACATTATTGAAGATTATCTTTTCTCTGGAAAAAATAAGACGTTTTTACATGTTTTAGAGTTCACAGTGCTACAAAGCAATATAAAAATTTTACTTACATAAAAGTTCTTCGACTTAATTTACATTCAGTTGTGAATTACGATCATACTGTTTAATAATGTTTAAATACTGTCTACTTAATTTAGATTTCAATAAGGTAAAAATTATTTGCGGATTGTAAATATATAATAAACTAAGAAATACTTACACAAAAATGTAAAATAACTTGCCGAATGGCAAATGAATTTGATGAAAGGCTTTCGCATTGTTTTTCCTAAGGCAGAGTGTGGCGCGAGGATGTAAGACGCCGAGAAGAGTGGAAACATCATCCCGATTCTGACGATTTCCAGAGCTTGGAGAGGCATGTTCTTCCGTCTGAACCCAGGAAGACCCTCGTACCAAATTGAAGCCAGTAGCTGCTGCACGTTGGGATGAGCTACAAACTGATTAATTCATATTTCTTTTAAGATATATTAATATAAATATTTCAGTAATCTATATAAAAGTAATATTCGCATTTAAAAACGTTTAATAATACTTTTTTTAATGAGGATATAAGCATGTTATTTTATATGATGAAAAATAAACATCTTTTTCTTCCCTCTTGGCATGGCATGAATCATTTCTTAGTCCATGCTTATAGTACCAGTTATTTTCTCTCCATTAATATGAATATTGTAGCTATCGAACTCATGATTAATTATTTAATATATCGAACATATTATTGAATTGAGCAAAGTTGACCAAAACATTGTATAAATTCATTTATTATTATTGAGTTTATATAATATTAATTTTTAAAACACGCACACTTCTCTCGGATTGAATTATGAAAACATTTTAATTAAAATTAATGTGAGTTTTTTTTCATATTCGTTATTATCATTGAAACGATTAGTAAAAATATGGTTTCCAAAGAATGATCGAAGCGAAAAATAGAGATAACCGGATAATAACACAATTTAAAGGAGTAAAATAATAATTATTAATTACCTCGTGGCAATAATGAGTGAAATTAAAATTTACGAAATTTGCGTTAATGTTCATTTAGCAAAAGGTGTGAACAGAAAATTCAAAAAGATAATCGTTTTCGTGGAGCCACTTAATAAAAGGAAATTATTGAGAATTCAATTATGCCTTTCAAATTGGAGGTGGAAAAAATATTATGTATTCTTAATTTAAAATACCAACGATTTAAAATTCACTTGAGGAAATTAAGCGTTGAATATATTTCACCACTATTATCGTTTGTCTGATAGGTACAAATTATAATATATTGTGGAATTTATCAAAATGTTTTGTATGCCGATCCTAATTGGAGAACATTTCAAAAACGTCGCCAAAGTGTGATATGAAACTGAATTGTGTGAGCATAGTCTAGTACAGTGGTCGGCAACCTTTTAAGAGACTGGGTAAAAATTTTCAATTTTGAAAATTTCATTTGATCAGTGGGTAAAAGTTAAAAAAAACATATACATGTATGTGTAGTTGTGTGCACAGTGAAAAAATATGTACATGTATGTGTACACATAAAAAAATGTATACAAACATTTATAAAAAGAAAATTAATTGGCTACCTAGGTTTTGATTTTTTTTTCGATATTTGGCAAACATGTCCTGTGGTTAACTTGAGTCAAACACAGGAATCGAAATTTGCTAACGTAAATCTATTCCACAGGCTATTATGGACACACTTCATTTGGGGAAATGTTTGCTCACAAGAATACGTGGAACCAAATGCTGATAATAGAGCAAATGAAAATTTTTATAAGCATATTTTTTTTTGTGGTGATGTCGCCCGGCATGTTAATATTGCATACATGTGATCGTTTTCTGTGTTTTCGAGATGCTGTCGAAGATCTAAATTTATTTGTCCATAGAACTGAACATTTGAATTTAATGTATTCTAATTCTAGATTATTTATTACAAATTATATATTTAATTATTGGTATTTTCAATGAATAAATAATTTAATACGGTAAGAAAAATAACAATGTATTTTAGTATTATAATGGAGTTCTACCAAGTAAATGCCTACTCAATCAATAATAAATAATTTTATAAAAAAACAAAAAATATTATCACATTTTCTTAGTGGGTAATTCAAAATATCGTAGTGGGTAATTCAATTGTAATAGTTTGTATTACCGAATATTGTTTTGATAGTTTAATCTATTACTTATTTCATAATTATAAACAAATGCCACCACTTACTATGGCAGTGAATAATATAATGAATGGAAAATATTGCTCTTCGTTTGACCACTCAAGCATTTTTTTTGGCGTCAACGACGTCTAATTAAAATACATTCAATTAATTTTTTAACACATTATCCCGTATCAAATAGAAAGCAAATACTTGTCAAACCATTTTAGTCATTAACGATTTTTATCAATCACAGTAAAGTATATGGAGTATCGGAAATATGTGGTGACGTGCAAGCCGATGGGTACCACGAGAAGATAGACATTCAGTGGACCACTGAAAATACCTAATAGTAAAGCAGCAATAGTGTACACGTATATCAACTATATGTGAAAAAATATTACTTATATGAAGATATTTATATGAATACTTTTGTTAAGGCATTACTTTTAAATCATGTGTCATTTACCTTCTTTTGTCTCAATTTAATGGCTAATTTCAGTCTGTTAAGTTGCATCCGTTCCCCGTGCTCGAACGCGGGTCCCGTGGGGTCGTGATTAAGAAGCACTTCAAGTTCATGTGAACTTCTCGTATGATCAAGGAGTGCTGTCGCAAATTCTTGGCACTGCTTGCGAAGCTCCTGGTATTCTATCTGTAAACATTTATTTTATCATATTAGGTTTGTGTAAATGTAAACAAACTGAACTAGAACGTAATTTATATTGAAACGATTTCTCAATAAGAACGTCGATTTGCATGGGATAAATAAAAACAGATGCCGTAGTAGCATATTAGTGGCTTTACTTACATAACCTGTTCGGTCTGCGACCGAGTGTCAACGCCAAAGGTCCAAATCTCAAAATAGAAAATACGGGAGTTTCATTTTTTAATAGAGTTTTTGATTTCTGTTCGAAGACATGGTTTTTTGTTTTGTCCTAAATTATCTACCCTGTTGGATCCTAAAACCTTGTTGCAGTGACAGTGACTCTTTGGCCAAGAGTCTTGTCTTAACGATACCCTTTATATATGTATTCACCTAAAAATAACAAACTTTATAATAAGCAATTAATAAAGTGATTAAAGTAACGATTACACAAGAAGATTTTCAGTTTAAATAGCGCACAATAAAGATGAATTAAAAATTTGATTGGTGTAATAACCATTACCCAAAATAACGGCAATCAAAAATACGTTATATTTTGAAGCTTGGTTTATTTAAGAATAATATGATAACAATGATTTGCTGCTAATTTACATAAATACGTTTCGGGTAAAATCTTATGGGAATTAATAGACATTTACAAATTATGCTATTACAATGCCTTTAATAAACTTGTTCGTTTAGTTGATAATATTTTTTGTCAGTTTATTAAATAAATTGTGAGTGATAGATTAATATGGTCAGTTATATCTTCATAAGTAAAAAAGGGTCAGAGCTATATTTTATAATTAGCATATTATTCGAAGAAATTCTTATCCTCATCAAAAAACTGTCAAAACTAATTAATTCATAGTGGTTTAGCGTCGGAGCGATGTCCCGCCGTACACCGTACACCGTTTTTATCATAGAATTATATGTACGTATAACTAAAATTTATTGTTATTTCGGACTTGTACGGGAGGTATAGAACAGTTTTGGTACGGAAGTACTGTATTGGAAATTTTTTTTTCATTATAACTTTTAATAATAAAAAAACTTTCGGCTCTATAGTGTCACTTTCCCAAATGACAAAATTCACCGACTTAATGCCAGGTATCGCCTGAGGTAAATCTTCTACCCGTCCCCGACCAAAGTGTACAACAACTAACAAACTTGTATACTATGTTACCTTAAACTCGTGCTCCATGAAGCTGAGCCTCCGGAGCTCCCAGGAGAGCTCGAAAGCCGTGAGGATGGGGTCTTTGGACGAGAGGGCAATCAGGCTGGGGCTGGCTAGAGCGCGGTACGCGTTTATCCGAGATCTTGAGTGACGTAAAGAGTCCTCCTGACGTGACGTCACGCATTCGTCACATCCGCATCTAGGGATGGCATAAATATATCAAAACACAGATTCAGTAAAAAACCAAGCACGCATATTTTACATTTGTTTATTACTGTTAGAGTTCTTCAATCCATGGCGTGTAACAAATTTAAATATAAAATATATGTGTTAAAAACCACTTTATAGAGTATTTTGACTGCATGCATTTGACGAGAACTAGTTCTTAGTCAAACGATAATTTTCAATTTTCAAAAGACGAAATTAAATTAGGAAGGACCGCGAATGAACGTGTATACGGCTAATTGCTTTGTTTCAATCGCATTTTTAGAGAAAGTGGATAGGAAAGGATGAAAATTTTGCAGACACCTTCACTTTCGCACTAAAGTTGATGTTTTATTTTCAAGCAATCGGTTGAATTAATTTCCCATCGTTCGATTTTAATATTTAATGTTAATTAATCTCGGTACATATTGTAAACATAAACAGATTGGGCTTGTACGACTTTATTTAAGCAGATAACTATTTTATGGCAACCCTAATTATTCACTGCTGTGCCTTGAAACTCTTTCCTTATATTGAAAAGGGTTCACTCGTCAAAAAAGTTTTAGATACATGTGAGTATTTAAGGCTTTATAACTCGCTTGACTGTTGATTGGCGATCGAACATATCCGAAATATAAGATGACCGATACAATATAATATTTTTATTTATGTTTACGGTTAAACAGATGGAAGGATTAGATTTAAATAGTTTGTTGTTGTGATAGAAAAAAGTATTGCGGTCGAGATACTGTCTTGTTTTTTTTTGTTTTTCAGCTTATTTAACATAGAATTTATACTTGTGGCAAGAGCTATGCTTTAACGATCAGATGGGCCTGGGTTCAAGTCCCCACAAAGTCATTTTTTTTCAATTGGAAAAGAGATCTTGGACATGGATGAATGTCATGTTTCATTGAGTTGCTCTCGACTGATTCTTAAAATTCTCATCGAGCTTATCTCTTATGATTTTCATATTTATAAAAGAAAAATATTACATAAAAAATGAGGTTCTCAAAATGGGATGTTATGGAATCTCCCTTTTAATACTTGATGCATTTTAAGAATGTATTTTTCAAAATATCTTCAGATCCAATCTTACGCTAAATTACACAGAAAGTTTTTATTTTTTACGTAAGATGAATGTAAAAGTATATTTTATTTTTTTGGTCGTCTCTAATTTTTTTATCGATAATTCATATTTGATTTCTCAAAATAAGGGTAAACTTTTCAGTTAGGTATGCGAAAACAATTAGAAATTGGAAGAATATTCAAATACAAATGATTCTGAAATTGTAGCGTGGCGGCTATACATAAATGAAATATGTTTTGGTAGGTACTGATATATTCAAATGAATATTTACAAAAAATCAGAGATAGTTGAAATCGCTTGCTTGCACACGAAATTTTTCCGCGTGAGAGAAAGGAAATGAAACAAATGTGAAACTACAAAGGATGTTTACAACTTTTTGTTTTTCGTATTGTGCTTAGTAGACGTCGACTGAAGCATTTACGACGAGTAGAATGAAATAGTTAATTGCAAAAAAGAGACAAAAGAACTTTACCGATGATTAGAACGATCATTAAAAAACGGTAAACACCTCATCAGAGAATTTTACGATAATAATAAATAAGGTTAGTAAACATAGGATAGGTATTACAATACATTCAATAATGTAATAGTTTCAATATATTAGATAATGCCAAACATACTTTTTTTGTGATGTTTCAAACAATTATTAATCCACATACTTTTATATTATATTATATTATATATATGATACAAAAGTCAAAACGGAAAAATGTGTTTTTCTAGCTATCATTTGCAAAATTATTTGAAATTGGAAACACAACTAAAATTTATGAAGTGAATTTGTACTTGACTGACTATTTAAAAATGGAACTAAGTTGAATGAGAGATTCAACATTTATTGCTGATAAGTTAAAGCTGTTAAATAAGAATTTTTAAAACGAAATAAATTACAATTTGAAGCTTTGTATAGTACATTTATAGTGCAGATTCAAATGTTGCAATAACAATCTAAAAGCTCAATTTTTTTCAAAGTATATTAGTGCTTTCAATGTTACATATTTACATTTTTGATACACGTAATAGTTATTTGCATGTTATATAAATACGCCCTAAATACTATGGAGATTTTTTTGGTGAACGCTGAAATACTCTGTCAGCCCCTGTGGCCGAGTGGTTAGAGTATTTCTCTAGCGATTGAATGGTTTCAGATTCAAGCTTCAGAGAGCTCAGTATTATTTTATTTGTAATAAATTTTAAAATTTGAGCTATTGGTCATGGGTGCTCGTGATTTAATTTTTTGTAAATCTCGAGTGACTTAAATATCCCCATTAAACTTATTTCATACGATTTAATAAATTCAAATATCAAAAGCAAAGGAAATTATTAGCTGTATGTATATATAAAGTATAAATGTAATATTTTTGTTGACAGGAATCTTATGTATTATATATTTTGCGTGCGTACCTGACGTCATGTGGCATAGGCAATGTGGCTCCGCGATCCAACAGGATCTTTATGATCTCGTAGTTATCTCTGTGGGCGGCAAGGATGAGGGGTGTGATGTCAGGGGTGAATGTTGCTGTATCAGGCGGTAAAGCTTCCCAACTCTGCAAAAAAAGCCTGTTTCAGCATGTCCAAAATGGTGTGATAAATGGAAACTAATTTTCTTTTATCGCGTAACCGTTTTGTTGTTATTTTAATGATGATATTGCAAGCCTTGGATGTGAAGCTCGATATTATACAAAATAAAAACTACACACCAGAGAAAATAAAAATAGTCTAAAAGTCGCAATACTTTCAAGCAAGTTCTAAGTTTAACATTTCATAAAAAACTAAAAAGGGAATACGGTTAAGATATTTATATTTCTCCGATAATTAATTATGACGTTGTAATATGTTATTGGATAACAAGTACATATATAAGCATATTTTCATGGGTTTTCCGTGTCTGTTTAGTGCCTCTAGTAAAAATTAGCTTGTTTTTCCCTGTAGGTGACATGCATTTACAGAATAAGGTAAACGATAGTTAAAAAAGATTGTGAGCATAATAATGATTCGAAATAAATTTATTTGTGTTCTGTCAACATATTAATACAATGAGCAAATATGAAAATTATACGGAACCTTTCACCGGTTTTCATTTATTAGATTTTAACACATTTTTCAACTGAATACATTTATTGTTCGTTTAAATATGTCTGCTAGACGATAAACCAGTGCTATTGTTTGTTATAAGATAATTTATTCAGAACTGATTTTAAGATAATATTTTTTATCACACACAATGGATCCTTTTTTAATATGTTCTCTTAATTTTAATCCAAGTCGAAGTACTGGTCTTGCATAGATGTTGTTTTGCGATGCAAACTCTAAAACTCCCTCCCTCCATTTGAGAGGGAGTTTTCTGTTAAGGTTCGTAAGAAACTGAAGATGATGTGACCGCGTGTAACTGCGAAGAATGATTGACAAAGCTAAATCAATATCGATTTCAAATATTATTTTTATTTTCAACATTATATTTATTTTAATGATTAAGACTGGATTGGCTATTGCTTGCTTACTGTCCATGGGTCGATGGATCAGCATTTGAGTAGCACTGATAGAATATAGCTGTGTATTATATCAAATGACTAAATTACGTAATTCGTAGTATTGAAATAATTGTAAATTCTAAGCAAGATATCTAACTTTATAAATTTATTTGGTGTAAGGGTAAACAAAACAAGAATTCTGTTTTATAAATTTAATAGTTATCTTATCAATACTGGTTGGAAACTTGTTTCATTTTAAAATCTTGCCCGTTTCCTTGGAACAAAAACAATCTTATTTAAATATCAAATGAACGCCGCTCATTCTGAGACAAAAAATATTCTTAGGAAAACGAAAAAACTACAGCTTCAAAGAATTCTTTTATACTTGGTCAATTTACAAAATGACTTCCTGCTGCTATTATTACGCCATTTGTCTTCCGAAAGGGCGCGCAAGATTTTTTTTTCGGACGGATAGCACCATTTTGCAAGATAATCTTTTTTGTGCTAAGATTCGTCTCTTTAAATGTTAAATAAATCAGCGGCTGGCAATATAAACTGTAATTATTGTGTCGTTGAATGGAATTTTAAAATTGGATTTTGTATATATTACAACTGAAAATACAGACATTCAATTCTAAATAAAAATGTACAATACGCGGTCTCCTCGGAATGAAAATCGTTTTGTTTTTCTCCCATATTTTATTACAACAAAGACCAACTTGATTATTCGTATACTATCACTATTGAGCATTCATGATTTTTTTCATATATGTAATATATTTTTGTAAACGCATCCATAAACATTACATTTTTATTGAATAAATCATTAGATTTTTCATATCAATTATAGCATCTTAACTAACAAACGGATACCCTAAAAATAATTTTTTCACCATGTTTGTCGATTTTTTATGCATATTACAAACAATAATTGATTCCATGATGCATTCATCACGGTTAACAATAATATTCGTAAACAGTAAATAATATACATTGAGATAATATTGAAAAACAAAATGCTTTTTTTAAAAATGCTGAGCTAATGCGACACTTTTACGGCTTTTCAAATTTCAAAGATTCGTCCAAAGATCTTCGATAAATGTGATTTTATTTTACCTCTAATTAAATTTTTTTATAAAATATATACTACTCGTTTTGTTAAGCGTTCATAAAATATATTTTGTGTATGTCATTTATCGTATGAATGTCATTAAAGTGTGGCCTTTTATATTATACGAAAAACCCGAATGTGGCTCTCATTAACCTCATGCGTTCCCATCCTTTTCCTATAATGTATTATTGTAAATCCTCCTTTAAATTTACCTTTAAATAGTTAATACTATTATAATGACTATAATAAACGTGAATATTGTATGTTAACCCAACAAAAGTTCCATCGGTAAATCGTTGGTAGGTATATCATACACAAAAAAACAATATAAAAAAACTAGAAAATATCCTTATTAATTAATTATTAAATCAACCTAATCTCAGATAAGTATATACATAGATACAGTTTTTGTTATAAGCGGTCTCAAAAAGTATAATACTATATAATCGAAGCCTGGCACAAAGATTAATTTTCTTGTAAGTGAGTTATTGCTTTCGTAAAATATCCGATATTTTTCTGAACTCGATGACGTCACTCGAGTTGTTTATCATTTTATCTTAAACGAATTATCTAGAGAGACTTTTACTACCTTTGTGTATGTTCCATACTCTATTTTTGGCACCAATTAAATAGCTGTATGACGTCATGTGATAGAATAATAAAAGGTTTTTAATTAATATTCAAAAATAGGTTCATGAGTAGTTGGTATACACAAAATATTGACAAGGTATTTTAGGAATGATTAGCAATATATGCAAAACATTGTCTATGAAATTGGTTTATTACATATAAAAATAACTAACTTTTACAAAAGGATTTGTTAATGCAACTATGGAAAAAGAGACATATATAATCTAAATTTAAATAAACCTGATTGATAAATATTTTTTATTTGCATTGTAGCCCAGTATTCAACACTGTTGGACTTTTGTCCACCGGATTGCTGGATGAAAGGTTCAAATTCCAGTAGAAAAGCTTTTCAATATCGATATGCAGATTTTTATCCTGAAACATAGATATCTGTGATGTTTTTATACCTAGTTCCTTGGACCAGACGTGGAAAGTATGAAGTACTACACCCATGTGTCTTTACCCTCTCTGAAGAGATATGTCCATTGACTGGATTTTCGTGTGAAACATTTTGGTCAACGATTTTCATTAGAAATACAAACTTACTTCCAAATAATTGTTAATGGAACTCTTTGGAACAGGCCTTAAATACAATAGTTCAACAATATTCTGCTCTTCTAATATCAATCTTTAATACTATTCTATTTTGATTTTATTCCATTTTAAAATTTACATTTCATTTACACTGTCACTTACGAAACGCAATGAAAGGAATAAAATAAAGTCTGTCACTTGTTTAAAAAATAATTTTGAAAGGAAAATATCTATAAAATATGTCATCAGAATTGAACGCCCTGCTGCGTTCGGAATTATCATAAAAAATATGTTTATTGAAGCGTGAAGAAATATTACATCGAGAATTTATATTTTATGAAATTTAATATCATCCCGCCAGACGACATTTTAAGCAAAAAGATGCGTCATTTTTTTTTTAAAGTAATCGCAGAAATTTATGGAACACATATGCTTCGATTTACAACTCTTGTTTCATCATAAAATGTAAATCATGACTTTAATTTGCACAAAAAATGGAATTCGATGTATCTATATTTGAAAATCAAAATAAGGAGGAAAGCAGTATCATTGAATATTTTGTATATTTTTAGTTGACTTCCATCTTCTTCTTAAATTATCGGTTAAATGTATCTTTATTTAAAATTATTAAAACATTTTTTTTGTAATTCTTCCACAAATAATTTTATAAAAACCAGGACCGGTTTCGCTCACCATTCATCAGTTTATAATGCTCACAATGAGCAATTAGTGCTGGTCCTAATCTCTACTAGATTAATCGTGAAAAAAGTAAAAATAGTAAAGCTATTCTCAATTGTTTTTCTCAAAAGTATTTCTGTAGTTTTCAAGGTATGCCGACGATATCCAGAGTAAATATTTTCATATATTTGGCCAACACTTTTCATTCTATTAGCAAACTGTCTGTGTTGTGGTTTTCAGATAAATGTAGAGGATTTGGAAGTAATCTCTCATCTTAATAGTAAAACGGTTGATTCTTCTGAACGATTAAATTTAGTAAGATTCAAACGTTCAAAATTAAAAATAAAATAATATCTTTTGCACATAAAATTACAGAAAGGAACAAGAAAACTTTAAAAGATATTGAACTCAACTCTCGCTTATCGGACACACCTGGTGTGTTTATTTGTATTTCAGCAACATCCAATTCTATATCGTTCTCGATTTCTTATCAAGTGTAAATATTTATGGTCATGGTATTAATCCACTGAAATAAGCTATCACATTTTTCTAAATAAATAATTTATGCGCACAAATAAGTGAAAAAAAACTTTGGCAAAACTGATTAGTGTATTGATATTATTTGTATTTTTAAATGAAATTGTTTAAGTTTGTATGTTTAAGTGAAATTTTTCATGTTTGTATGTTTTTCAAGCTTTTACGCTCCGTTCCCAAATGTGAATCACACAGTTTATATCAGGTATGTTTCTACTAGAACAGCTGGTTGATAATTATTTTTAATGAGTTTATCAATAGCAACGTCATAGTATTGATTGCAAATATTTTTTAAGGAACATATGATGATTTATGACTATAGTTTACCCATAGACTATGGAAAATTTTACCCTGTCACAGTAGTATTTGAAAATGATACAGTGAAAACTTATAGTGAAATATATATAGCTAAAAGAGTAAGAAAAGCTCGTTTCAGAAAACATCCTTCAGTGGCTTACGTCGGTTCCTAAATCTAGACGGCTCCATTAAATAAATCTGGATTTCTTTCTATCCTATTTGAATCTTTTTTATACAAACTTACACTCACCAACAAAAATAATTAAGACAGTTTTACACTTTTATATCATTGCGTTCTTGAATCAAAAATAAAATCTTTTTTGTCCTAGCTATTTTGATATTATTTTGAATTGAAATGTTTTTTAATGGCTATATATATAATTTACATTAATGTGAATTGAGTACAACTCGGAGATAAATATACTTTATGACTATTATCGTTATTGATTTATGTTTGGCAATTAGTACATCCGTTTTGAAAAAATTATATTTTGATTAATTTCTTTTCTGACCTTATAAATACATTGATTGAGTAGGCATTTACTTGGTAGAACTCCATTGTAATACGGTAAGAATAATAACAATGTATTTTAGTTTTACATAAATTATTTTATATATTTGTTGATAGCTATTTCGGCTTACGCCTTCGTCAGAACTTCTAGAATCAGAATCAGAATCTAGTTCTGACGAAGGCGTAAGCCGAAATAGCTATCAACAAATATATAAAATAATTTATGTATCTATACATTGTTATTTTTCTTACCGTAGTATAAATACATTATTATTGAAAATACAACTTTACTATAAATACATGAAAATATACTATCCCATTGATATATTTTCAATGCACTGAAAAACAATAGAAATCGAAAAATGATCACTGAAATATTTAAATAAACGTACTGTATCATTTACAAAGGGTTGTTGAATCAGGAAATTTTTGAGGTGACTTTTTTACGCGCTTACATTTAACAGCAGTTAATAAAGATTATGCTTAGAAGGAAAATCTTAGAAATTGCAGAGTGTGTAGAAAATTTTCACCTTGTAGAAAAGGTATCAAGACTTGGATTCCCTCAAGGCCTTAGACCTTTTATACTGCCGAGGTACGTGGGGTGATAAATAAATTTATACTCTTCAGTGTTCACAATGGTGGGGAAGCGTGGGAAAAGTTTTGTGTTTTGAGGTTTGTATCGAGACGGAGATTGAAGAGGATCTTTCAAAGTTTATCCCACTTCATATAATATTCAGCTGTTACTTTTAGTATGCAAATTTAAAACGAGAGCTAGGATCCAATATTTTTTTTGATGTTTATTCAGTGGAGCACTACATGATAGAAATAACAATATATAGATATTTAAAAAACAATAACGATTATTAGTAGAATTTTGAGCTCGTAATCTAAGCAACCGAATAGAATCAACGCCTAAACGACCAAAGTTATGCTCGACCAAATTGATGTTTAAAAACAAATATTTACATTAAATATTAATAATGATAACCATTCAAATAACTGACAGTCAAAAATATTCTTCGTTTGAAATCTTTCTTTATTATTGTTAAAGTAACATGTGATTTTCGAAACAGTTAATATCGATATATCAAGAATTTCTATAAATGAAACCCATTATGACAATTTTTGAGAATATCACATTTTATATTTCTCATGTGTTATCGTACTCGAGTATCGTTTATTTTTCCAAAGTTTAGTACCAGCCTGTCAACGGTGATATCAATGGGAAAAGCTTTGGCAATGAACTCAGACAAATATTGTGTTCAAAGTTTTTTTTTGAATAAATGTTGTCGAACTCGCTCGAAGAACTTTCTTGCCAATTGAAATTTTGTATATATACTTATTTTTTAAACTTCGCAAAAGTTTTCGAAAAGTATAAAACGGAAGTTTGTGGTTTTTGTAATGTGTTTTGTTTGATGACTTTGGAAAGAATATGATAATGTTTGGAGTTACAAACAACCTTATGTTAGATAAAGTACAGTTAGTCTGTAAATAACCATATTTTTTTGCAAATCAGATAAATTACAACCTTATATTTCAAAAAATTTAAGGAAAATAGAATTAACCTCCTGTAAAATTTATATTGTGGCTTAATAAAAAATATTTTTTATAATAAAATTATAACGTAAGATTCTCTTAGATTTTTTTACGGTCGTTATTAGTATGGAGAGCAAAAGAGAATGTAAGAGGGTATTAAATTTAATTATAAGTGTTATGACTTACGACTACTTATTCCTCATATAAAATGTTGCCTGCCCGGCGTTTTGAAACAGCGCATGATGGGAAAACTATTAAATAAATACTAAACTGGCAACAAAACATATTGCGAATTGATACGATATTTTTATTACAGTCACACATTCCAAAAACACCATTCGTTTTCAATTACCTATATAAAAGAAGTATCCACGAAATATTCTTTATATATTTTGGAAGGGCATTTAAACTCGAATTTAACACTTTAGATGTGCTTGGGAAATTTATTTATTTTCTAAAACTTGCGTCGATGTAATCAAAATGCGTTTATTTTTGTTTGTCTAAAATTTTCAAGTGCATAAAAGCACTAAATTGTTTTAATTTTCATTAAAAATATCTCAATTTATACAGATTAAGTGGGCCAGTGTTTGTAGAGGTTTGTAGATAAAACATATCTGTATTATGAACAACATTAGGTGTTCATATGCTGAGAATTGGCAGTGGAGTGGACATGGCTAAAAAGATACGTACACATATATGAAATTATTCTTTTAATGCTGTCACAAATAAAATTTATTCTCCGAACAAGTGGATCAAAAGTACGGTATAATAAAAAAATAATTTAAAATATAAATTAGATTTCTTCCAAATAGTTCAAAAACTAACTTTTCATAGCAATCCAGATTAATGACCAAAAATCTTGATTTTTTTGCCAAAATATGTTTTGATTAATTGAAAAACTTGCAGATTACAGCTCTGAAGGAAAATATATATATTTTATAATGCGTACAGATAATGTATTAAGTCTTTTTAGTTAAGTGACGAATTATTGAAAAAGTTTCACAATATCAGACATATGCAAACACTCATTATTTAAGACCAATGTTTTAAGAGGTAAGTTTTCAATTGCGTTTCAATTAATCAAATTTAGCTTCATCAAAAATAAACTTGGATAAACAAGCATAAAAAATAATTTATTTTCACACTAATATTCAATATGGTTTTCTCAGCTGGCTTTACCCACATATAGTATTGAATAATTCAACGTATGTCTGCAAATGATTTCTCTAACTGTTTAGTAAGAATCAGAAAATTAGTATTATAATGTAAAAATATGTTTGTTATTTTTGACGCGTGGGTTAATTATAATTAGTCAATTAAATTGATCAATTGAATTGTAATGAATAATTTGTTTTGAAGCTATGTAGTTTATATGAAAATTGGTATGAAAAATAAGGCAATTGTGAGCGGATGGTAATCAATTACAAAAATATTTAATTAGACAATGCAAATTTGTAGTTTTTGTAGCAGTGGGCTTATTTAGAAACTCGAGTCAATAATAGGGATTCTAAATAAGAATAAAAAAAACAAAATTAATATACCTACTACAAAATACTATAAATAACCAAATACAATAAATGTGAGCTTGAATACATGTGAAATGGCGATATAAAAAATACTTATAAAAAACCCTAGTAATACATATTAATTTTATAATTAAACTTTTACCAACACGTGTTGACATTACATGGGTAATTTCTACTGTTAAGTCTCAACATTTTGATAATGTTTATTTATATACTTTGCAATAACTTTATTCAAATTGTTGATGTATTGTTTAGATTGGTAAATAGAAGCCAAGTCTATTAATAAGGACGTGTATCGCCTAAATCGTCTTCGTGATTGTTTTACAAAAATAAACAATATATTTAACTAAACAATATATTGTTATTTTAATGTATGTATTTAAATCAGGGCTGTGGAGTCGGAGTCGAAGTCATGGATTGGGGGCTTTTTGGCAGGAGTCGGAGTCGTGGCGGCGTTTTTGCCGGAGTCGTACTCGGAGTCGGAAATTTTGAAAAGTTTGAACTTTTTATTTTTGCATTTAATATGTCTAATTTGGCTTTTGGCCGCATTGATAGGGTTGATATTTAATTGAATAAACATAAATAGGAAAATTAGGGAAAAAAGTGATGATATTAACCTTTTTTAGTCGGAGTCGGAGTCGTGGTTTTGGTAAATGCTGGAGTCGGAGTCGGACTTTTTTTTTACCAACTCCACAGCCCTGATTTAAATATATTTCTTCAAATATTGACCAAGGTGAACAATTTTATTATGTTTTCAAAATTTTCTAAATGTATTTATAAATTTATCTAATATAGTTTTCATTATTCAAATATCAGTGTTCCATTGTTTTTTACCTCAAGATATATTTTAATTTTATTTAAGTAAATCGATCTGCATCTTTTTATAACAATGCTTATATCAGTAGCAAAATAATAAACAGTGTGAGGGTGTCTTCTTTATGGCTAATACTACTTAATTCAGCCAGTAAACTTTTAGAACCCACTCATAAGCGGATGTAAGGGACTGTACTATGTGGCTGTGTCAATTAATTATTGAAAATTCACTTAGTATCCCAAAGGTCGTTCTTTTAGGCTTATCAAGGCATTATGGAAGGTTTAAAATACACAACGGAGAGAATCTTCTGCGGTAATTGGAATTCTCAACAATGCTACTTGTCCGTGAAATGAATAGAGATCGCGTAATTTCAAAACACTATTCCTCACCGGAAGCCATGTCTATTAGCCTCTCATTAAGTAATATGCTAGTTATAGTAACCATAATATGATGCGCAAAGGCCGATTATACCACATTATAATTTTTTTTGCAAAAGTATGTTCTAAAACTATAAATCATTGCACACAATAAACTAAAATAAATTACTTGCAATACCCGATAGAAGCATACGAAAAAAAATGTGTTAGGTTGTATTTATTTCAAGTTAAAGTAATTGGCTAGAAATATATGTACAATTTTGTATGTTGAAAATACGACGCGATGTAAAACATAAGCCATTTTTTTTTGAAAAATATTAATTTTAGCGAAAAAAAAAAATGTTGTCAACTATGTATAAAAAATATATAACTGTACAATAATCTAATATTGCAAAAAAATAAGACATTTTTGTAGTTATTCCACATTAATTTCATTAGGTTCAGGACCGATTTCGCTCATAGCGAGCATTATCAGCTGAATCAGTTGATAAAAAAAATGTGTTATTATTTTTATTAAGTATTGACAGTGAGCACATTAAAAGTCATCAATAACATAATAATGTGATTTATTGAACAATAAATGGTTCACATTTTAATTAATTCATAGATAAAACACAAAAATTAATAATGCGTTTGTAAACTAATTGCGATTTTTAATTTAAAAAAAAAAATTGAATTATTATGATTAGCATGTATATGAGCTAAATATTTCATATTGGATGAAAACTTACATGTAATTCTCCAAACTTATGCCTAGTTTCTTCATGGTCGAGCAAGGCTTCAACAGCTTCTACGAATTCTTCAGATATGGCATGAAGGAGGGCGTCTCCAGTTTTCACTCGATGTTCAATGAGGAGTTCAACCATCTCCAGATTTTCGTTGTCTATGGCCATCAGCAGTGCACTCCGCCCAAGAGGATCTACGCAGTTCACGTTTATGTAGTTCGTCTCTTGAGCGCGCTGCATCATTCTAAAAACACACAAAACATTGTATTTATTCGAAGTTTGCGATCGCACAAATGTTATTTCTGTTTATTTACTTAGCGATATTTTCTATCGTCAACATACTTACAACCGACATAATGAAGAAGCACGTCGTACCACAATTTATTACTTGAATAGATTTATATTAATCTAAAGAGAATTGAGTATTGGAATTTGGCTGCATAGATCGACAAATTGTATGATCCAAAGCCGTCTGGCAATATAAATTTATTATTGAAGAAAACTTATTTTTAAAAAAAACATAAAACCGATTCAAACTAACTAAAAAAAAATTCACGTTAACTTTAATTTTCTTTGCAAAAGTATTAAATTTAATTTAGATGTGTTAATAAAATTTATGGTACAGTTGATTGTATTTAAAGTCTAAGTGTAATTGATTGATAGTAAAATTACTAAAATAGATTTATTTTACTAATCACAACGATATGATTAATTGATGTTATTTGAAACATAAAATTAGTTTTATTTCAATAGATTACTGACACTTAAATGATATTGAAAGTTATAAGATCCCTTATGAATGAGAAGTTTCATATTCTCAAACATAAAACGCCTTTAGTATTAGTATAACCTGAACATCATATTCATGCTGTAAACTTTCCACGAACAAAATTCTCCGAAGGAACATAAATTGGCAAAATTCATCACGCAAATTCACGTTCTTAATTACGAAGCCAAGACTAATACAACACTTCGAGAAAATCGATTAAATCGAGTAGTGCAACTTTAATGCGATGGTAACTGTACATGCAAAAGTTTCATGGCTTGCATTCGACGAACATTTGGTTCCAGGGAAGCTTAAAGCGACCGTGACTATTTTTAAAGAAGTGAAAAAAAATCGCTAAAGAATGAATAGGACTCTGATAGCATTTACCAGTGATTTGAATCGACGAAGTTGTCAGATTCCACCAACCACTACTGGAAGTCGAATATAATTTTATATCCGATTTCATTGCAATTTGCTGGCGAGGTTCACTGATACGGCTCTTTGGATCGTAGAATATGACTATTTTTACGATTTTGGATAAAACTAAATACTTCTGCGGACTTAAAGCGCTTCTTCGTATTAAAAGCATTCAATTGTAATATATGTATATTTAAACTTTAAAATACTTAAACCATTAAACGTATATCCAATAAAACGATGAATGTCTGTTTAAAAATAGGCAGCATATTATCTGTAACAGCTGGCTCATAAATGTTTTTTCGCGAGCGTGAGTATCATACATTATGCTTCTTTTTTAAGCCGGAAAACATTGCAAGACTGAACAAGGAAATCACTCGAAGTTAACTAATCGTTCTCGCAACGCTTTGTTTTAAGGATCATAATATAAGCATCAAATATATTTAGTAAAAAATACATCTTTTTTTATTGTCTGTATGTAAATTCGAATATATTGTAAAAAATAGTTTTTTATTGAAATGAGTGTTCAGACATTTGCATTTTGTCCCGTCACCTGTAGAATCCCTTCCCGATTTTGTAATGTATTGCATTAAATAGTTAACGGACTCGAATCTATTAATCAAGAATCTACATATAATTTATACGACACACTTATCATCTTCACAACACAACAATATTTTTTTTTCGAATATATGTACATTTTGTTGTGTCTTTTATAAAGATTTCAATACGTCTTAAACCAGCCATCTAGTGGAATGGATTTAATCAAATAATCAAGTCAGAGCTTTTAGTTTGAATATTGATTTTTTGCCTGCATAAAATTCTAAAAGAATTTTCTCCCGAGGACGATTCAGTTAAACCATTTTACGTCGTTATTATGCCAATTTGAATTCATTAATAGAGCAAATTTAAATTTGGTTGGGGTTTGTTAAATCAAAGAAAAGTTCTTCAAATATTTTGCGCGAGGCATTTAAGCTGAAACGAGAAGGTTGGATTAAATAACTTTGCCCAAAAGAAAATTTAATACGAAAAACAAACGATCCAAATAATAAATCATGGAGAAAACTTGAAAAGATATTGGGAAGAGTGTCTGATTAATATTTTTAGCTATTTACCCGTTCAGCTTAATCTACTATGCATCGGGAATGTCCAGTTTTTTAATATTAAATTTAGAATTCGTCGTTTTTTGGTATTCAATTGAACTAGTTAAAAATTATTAATACTTTGCAAACGTTCATTGAATGTTTTTTTGTTGCTTTTAGTGGATTACGCACTACGTAAAAGTAGCCAGTACGACAAAAATATGCATTTATTTCGTTGAAGATGTTTCTATAAAGAAACGAAACACGTGTAACTACTTGTTACACAATACAAAATTAGTAGATAACCATATATTTTTAACTATGTAAAAGTTATTTAAATCGACGAGAACTTACTCAAATGTTTGTGATTATTTTATATCAGCGGCATTGTTATGCAACATTGCAGTACATCCCATATAGTATCATAATGGTTGACGATGACATGACGTGTGTCGATTTTTATTGAATTGTTACTACATAGTTCAGTATTCGTAAAATTTTGGTTTTTGTATAAATCTTTTTATAATCGTGTAGTTTTAAAAAGCAATTGAAATAATTGAACTGCTTTTCAATAATGACCTTTATTTTATATTAACTAGAACAGGAAAGCATATTACATATGGCATCAGCAGTATTAGATTTTTAAAACGAAAGGAAATCTAACTGACCAATATTTGAATTCGGTAATGTAAGCTTGGTTTCATATTTTCAATTATTCTGTTGGTATTTTTTGGAAATTATTGAAAGTCGATGACTCTACTGTATTTTCTAACTTAGTTCGACTTGTATTTTATTTTTGAGAAGCATTGTAAAACAAACCTAGGTTAGATAAGGTTCTGCAAAAAAATAAAGGTCGTTCAAATGACACCAGCGTTCGACTACTTGGAAAAGGAAAATTCTCCAAAATAATAGTGCCAAGATCTACTATGAGTTTTTATTACCTCATTTTGTGTATAAATGTGTTTCCTTTCTGATAAACTGAATATAAATAAAATTATATGAGAGCATTATTTGTGACACATTTGAAGATTTAACTGAATGTGAAAAATACGAATCCAATGTACAAAAAAATCATATTAATACCGGCGTAACATTTAAAATAGGAATGCGATAGGTATTTTGAATTCTTAAAATAAGGACGTAGTGAAAAAACAATATCAGCCACTGGTGGCCCTCATAGCGAAATAAATCAGAAGAGAAACGAGCAGAAAGTTCTTTTTGTCCAGCATTCCGTTTGTTTCAAGGTATGATTTATATTTTTACCCCACTTGTATGTCACACCCCTTGGACACTCTTTGACCAAGTGCGATTTTGTGAATACATATTTTTCGAACAAAAGAATATTATTATATTTTGAATGAGACCAAATACGCACCTATGTAAATATAGCACCCACTCTTGCTCTATATTGCAAATTCTAGGATTTTTATGAGTGACTCCCAAGAACGCTTAAAACATTTCATGTGAATTTTGTGGAATAGTAACATAAATTTATTTTCAATACGAAATAAGCTTGATTATCCTGCTGTTGTGGTTTTCTGTATTTAAATATTAGTTTTTTTAACGAGTGTTTTAATTTAACTGTTTTGTAGTTATTCATTTTGATTTCTCAGATATACGTATTATATAACGAACTTTTAAACTAAAAAAGCTATTTTATTATTTTGAAGTAAGGAAAGGATATATTTTTATTAATGGAACTTTGCAACTAAGAAATTATCATATTCAACTTTTTTAAAGCAGTGATAACTGATTTGACTACGAGTTTGAACTTTAATTAATCGATCATCTGAATTTTTATTAACGTAGGTACATGTAATTTTATATTAATTGACATTACATGGTAAGACAAAAAACTTTTCACAGAGCGATTCTCCGGTATTGATTTTATGAAAAATCTTTTAAATCATATCAATATCGATATCAATGTACTGATTCGAAAATGTGTGTATCAGTTCATATATATATGTATATATATATATATATAATGAAGTAAGGCAATTATGTGATGTAATGAAATGATTAAAGGGAAGCTCGAGTGACTTGCATCTACGCATCAGATGGCTTATTAACGTCGCAAATTGGCGAAGGGTGATAAATAGTTCAACAGCGTGAGCTGTGTAATTTTCCTTGTCAATAAATACATTTACCTTATTTAATAACATGATGTATCTTTATTTTAAGAACGAATACGCATATTATTCAAGATTGTTGTTAGCATGAAAAACAGATAATTGATACAAATACAATTTGTAAAAATCAAATCACTATAAATGTTATGACTAATCACAAAAACTATAATCAGACTTACTCGCAATTGTAAAAGTAAAAACTTCCATAAAGTTTTATCACCAACAATTTTTTTATACATATTTGAAAAGGCACGGTCTAAGACAACAGAATAACTATCTCATTAAAACTGATTGTTTTTCTAGAAAAGAAAATAAATGACTTTCAGATCTTATTTTTATTCTAATGTTGTTCAAAATATTATAGGCTTTAAAAATAGCGTGAATTAACCTGATAATTTTTGTTAAACTAAATAAATATATAACTTTTTACAATGGGTAACTTCTAAGATTATGACAGTTCAAGTTTAGTTAAATATTTAAAATAAATCATTGCTAATAGAAGTTTTCTCGGTCATGTCTTTCAATTTTGGTTGAGTAAATATTACCATAATGTGGTGATATATTGTTTTACCTTTATAATCAATATAGGAGCAATTTTTTATGCCAGTTTTCACTCTTATTTAGATGAGCATTTTTACGCCGGTCGCCAATAAAATTCATTGAAAAACCTTCTCTTTTAGGATATCGACCATGATATTCCAGTTAAATTTTTATCAAAATAATTCATTATTTCAGGCTTAAAGCGGAGTGTTAAACGCTATTGGCATTAGTCGCTGGGCAAACTAGTTTTCAGAAAAAAACAAAAATTGATTTGTATTCGAATTATGAGTTAATGTTTGAAAATACGGATATCTGCGATGCTTAACCAACCATTTGATCATAAATTTGATAAGCTTGTCACAATTCACGACATGATCAATATGTATATCCTTATTCTAACCAAAATATTGAGTTGAAGCAACTGAGTTCTAAGCAGTTCTTGTATAACCAATTCTGTTGAGTTAAGCTATATGAGCATTTTGTGTCGATTGAAGCATCACTGATTAGTAATTACATGACTGTTTGAAGTTATAAACAGGCAGTACCTGTAGGGAAACAGCAAAGTATCCAATTTGTTACGTGGTACTCTGTCCACAATATCAATCATAGTCAAATTCGTGAAAGGTGAAATATTAAGAATAATTGAATTATACAATACAAAAAACATTCTGTTGCTAAATATGTATTAGATACAATCTTGGCCTTTGTTTAAAGGGAAATGAACGAAAACGGGCGTCTCATGTGCATACTTTATTTATAAACTTTAGTAGTCTAATATTTATTCGTTTTAAATTTGAGTTATATAAGTTACATAAAATGTAATATTTTATGATACTTTTTTCAAGTTTTCTCTGGAGATAGTAGTCGTCAACATCTTATTAAACTGCAGTGCATAGTTATTTGACCCAGTTTTAATAGAGTAAAATGCCGTTTTAAGCACCATAAATAAATGTATTAAGAAAACTCTAAAATGTTAAAAACAAATGCTCATACATAATGTGATTCAACCGCGAGAAAAACAGTGCATAGTAATAGTTTGTATTTTGTAATATACATTCGATTATCTTTAAAAAAATCACTCATGTTTCAATTGAGAAGGAAATCAGACAATTGATAATATATATTGAAATATCAGTTAGGAAATATATTCCAGAAAACTTTATATCTGAATTCAAAAATTTTGCTTGCGTTGACTTATCACTATTGGGCTTATATCATTTTGACCCTTTGAGTAAGGGACTTTATCAGTGGGTCAGCATAATACCGCATATTAAGTTTATACTTCCTCTAAAATTTCAACTCGTTATACGTACCATCGTACCTTAATCATGTAACTGCCCAAGGAACTCGCGGCAAGCATAATGAATGCGGAATACGGTCTGACATTATACGCACATATTGAAGTGTATAGCAATTAATATCTACTATTTATTTCAAGCTGAAAAATAAAACAAGCCTACGAAAGTGTTCTGAATCTTCGTATTACATATTCTCTTCTCTGAATTGTTTACATAGGCGTCCTAGGCAATACAAAATTCTTGCTTGTTGTTCATACACTTATATTTTTTAAAAATGGAGAACTAGTATATTTGCAGCCATTTTTATTGCAGCTGTGAATGTGTTTCTTTTCAATTTTTGTAAATTAGTTATAATAACGTTACATTAAATTGATTAAAAATATATATTCATGATGACGTTCCTGTTACTACGTGGTGAATGTTTCTGAGACATCGTTTTGATTCAGTTATTTGTTAAGAGCTCAGAAATGTAAAAGGAAAGAAACATTTCATATATTGATTTATGAATCTAAATGCACGCATTCTTAAAAATATTTATTCCCAGCCTATTATAGAAATGAGAGATATAACGTTCATCCTTTTTTTTTCCTCACTCATTTACTCTAAATTATAAGGATTGGTAAATAATAAGTTGAATGTTATGAAAAACTCAATAATGAAGTGTAAAAAGAGATAATGAAAATGTTGAAAAATATAGCAAGTACAAAATAGTAATTTTTCATGACGCGATAGACAATTTTACAATAAATAATGGTTCATGCCATCAAAAGTCGAATTTACTAAGACTGTAACATTATTATTTCCGAATATATTCATTCTATAACAATATACAATCATTCATATGAAACTTTATCACATTATAAATACAATATTGCGGAAATGTCATTACTTACGAATGGGCAATAGGACGCTCAGTGATTTGTTTTCATATAAAACTTAAAACGAGCAATACGAATTGCATTTCTGAGGATTTAATACATACACTCGTAGCCCCGACATAAATTTTAGTATTCTGAAGATACGAGCAGTTTGGATTTTTATCACTGGCTTAAAAATATTCATAAAAGAGCGATTTAAAATTAAATAAAGTATAACATGAAAATTTTGAACTTATACTTTTTATGGGTACTGTAATATAAACAACTTTCCATATATAAGCAATATAAAATACTATTTGACTGGCAATATTAAAAAATAGATAAACTGAAAAAGGAAAATGTTTTTATATCAGCATTAATTATATAATATGTAGTCTAAATTATTTTGGTGTCTAGGAAACGTACCAAGATTCAAATACGATCATTTCAAGTTTTCCATATTAGTCGATAAATGATTCGATTCATAACAAAATGATCTTAAATATAATTAATGTATTACTGATTGAATTTTCAATTAATTTGTAGAACTCCATTATATTACGGCGAAAAAAATAGTGTTGTGAAATGTTTTTTTTGTCGTGTTATAATTAATGTCATTTTGTATTACAATACATTCAATGGTAATATTGTAAGTGTATTTGGAAAATTTCTAAAATCCGTGAGTAAAAAAGAACCAGGAAAGCTTTATACTTATGCGGGAAGTAGTTATATAATATAGTTAAAGTATCAGAATATTGTATTATTTTCGGGTGATAATTTGGCCTAACCTGTTGTCAACGTAATTCATATTCGTCCTTTTCGATTGCAGTATACACGGGCTCAAATCCTCATACGGAGACTTAAATAAAGTGATTATAAGTCAATTTGTGGATTTTTTTCAAAGGCTTAATCAATAAAACTCTTGGATATTATCTTAGCATAACTTGATCTACAAAAACCTAGTGCTTCACACGTCACAATTACTACAAAAAAAATTACACATCGATTGAAAAACAAATTTATGAAGCTGTCAGTATTGTGATTCAAATTCGCCAGCAATGACCTTGACAACTCACATACATATAGTGATTTTTTTTTATTTAAATATTTCCTATCCACCAAGAAGTGACATTTAACAACCTCAAAGTGCTATCTACGATAATTCAATTTCGATATATGATAGTACAGTTAAGGTTTTTCCTAACAGAAATTTCTTTAAAAAACAAGTTGAATATTTTGTGCGTGTAGTTAAATAAAACATCTTTTCTTGAAATGTATGCGGAACATGCTTTCATAACGGCGATATTAAAATGAAATGAATAATTATTTCTTAAAAAATGTCCGAGTTTAATGTAAATTATGCATTGTTCTAAACCAGAGACAAAGCTTATGCAAGAATAAAAAAGGGTTTGTAGCTCATTAGCCTTAACGACCGAATTAAAATTATGATGGAATGACACTGTTGTAACAAGACACCTAGTTACCGTACTAAGCCATGAAAAACCAATTTTTCAAACTGAGCTTAGAAACGTTATACTATGTATATAGTAAATAATATAATATGATTATGTAAGATCATTCAGTATAATAAAATCTTCACTATGATTTATATTCTCTAATGTCACAGGAATCACCTTTTCTATCGTCCGTATAATTTGAATGTGATGTGTTAAAAATATTGCTAACTTTTTGTTTTTTGGAAATGCTGGATTGAATTTCAATATCAAATTTTAATCGTTAAAATTTTGTACTTTTCCATGAGTTTTGTCACTTAAGGCCTGGGTTTTGCCTTTTGGTATCTCCATGCATTTCAAGTGCACGGATGAGTTGAAGTAACATGATTTTATGTAGCCGAAGTTCAGTGAATTGGATAAGTAATTGCATGTGTAAATTACATTTTCAGGTATTTTAAATGTGATATCGTTGAGATTTAATTACCATACCATAGCATAGACATGCCTACTTATTTGATAGGTGGGTTCATCCAACGTATTGTTAACACTTAGCTACGGACTTTTTTTAAATTATGTTAGTAATTGGCATGGTATTTCGCATATGATGGGGAATTAGCAAACTCAAAAATGTTGCACTCCGTAAGCATTTCGTTGATGAAATGAACTTGAACAGGGATGACAAGAGAACAACAGGAAATTACTAAGATTAAGTTAATCATTATTATTTATCATGAGTTATTTTAGCTCTGCCCTATTTATTTCTAGTATTTCTTGTTAAAAAATTAATGATCACTCATATTGGGATGTATATTTTTGCTTAACGCGGAAGATTAATTAAAACAACATATTTGTAACTTGATAAATATTATATATAAAAATTTTATACGCCTTCATAAAATCACTCGCCACCATTAGAATATGAAATATTTATTTCAAGTAATTTTATCTCTTTCAAACAGAAAGTCGTGTTCAGTATAAATTTACCCTGAAAACCAGGGAACTGTGTTTGCGCGTTAAATCAAAATACATTTGCTTAAAAAGAGTGGAAAGCATTCTCTATTTAATTCATACAGAAACCAACAAAATTTACCCCGCAATTTGAGCTCAATCCCTTACAGCATAATTTACACAGGTTTTACGATCCCAACAACACTAAATCATTAAATCGATATGAAAATGTTGAAATACTGAGATCGGGAGCATGAATAAAATATAACTCTTTCCACTAGAGACTACTAGACTCTAGTGAAAAGAGCTTTGTCCTAGCGATCAGGGGGCCCGGGTTCAATTTCCGGCAAGGTCAGATTTTTTCAATTGAAAAAAAGAGATCTTGGGCTGGATGTATGTTATTTATCGTTGATTTTGTGCACAACTGATTCATTATTTTCATCGAGTTAATCTCGTATGACTTTCACAATTAAGAATATTTGGCGCATTGGCGTAAGCCGTAATGCCCCTTTTGATTTTTAAAAAAAAAAAAAATTAAAATATTGTCTGCAAAGAATATTTTTTACATAACAGATTAAGATATTTTGCGATAAAAGAATAATCATAACAAATTAACAGTGCTTACGAAATAAAGATGAATGATAATTTCGATCATTTCTTAAACTCATACAGATTTTTACTAGATATAAAATTGTTATTTGAATTGCCCATTACCTGTTATTTATTATACAGATAGAAATAAAAATAAAATCTTTTCAATGGAGAAGTATATCTTTTGATAACATTACTAAATACTTTATTTTATATAACTCAAAGCTTCTCCATTTTGTTTGTGATTACTTAAGATTATGACACGTTTTGATGTTTGTAAATATTAAAAAATAATTTTATCTGGCATATGATTTTATTTATTTTTGATCAATGCAAAATTACCATACGATTTCACACTGATAATCTCAGGGGTGTTTGTTTTCCAAACTCAACAGAATTTCCGAAGTTTGTTATGATAAATTTTCGAAGCAATGGAGAGAAAATGATGGGAAAAGAGAGAAAGATTCGTGTGCAATAGAAAGTGGAAAGGGCTGCGACGAAGGAGACCAAACAGAATTGATAACTTCTTTTTTCATTTCTTGGTTAGTGAGTTACGAAAGCTTTAATATAAAAAGCTGGATGTCAAATTGATGAGAAGGATACACTTAGGAAAAAAAAAATATATATTCTGTAATATAAATTTATGACTAGAATTTTTGGTCATTTATAAATTATATTCTATGTATAAAAACTCACAATATCTATAAAATATTTTAAAGGAAAGCTGCGTAAAGAATGAATTTAATTACTGAATTAATAGAACATCTTCTTAACTTATTCTGGGACATATTCAGTCAAAATTATTCTAGAAGTTGTCGTAGTTAATTATGCCACAGATATGTACATACATTGAAAAAATATCTACGATCCAAAAAAAAATGCGTGGATAAACACATGTTGAGTTTTTTTTTTAATTCAGCTGGCTTAGTCTATTTTTGATTTATGTCCAGTTATCAATCAAAAAGTCTAAGGGATCTGTTGCCGCCTATGATAGTCTTCTATATTTTGTTATCATTATTATTCAAATCTTTGGTATTCTTCCATTTTAGAAGAACTTTTCTTGATAAAAGAAGTACTTTCGCAATTTATAAAATGAATCTTGAATATATCAACAAATTCAGAAAATTATATATATCAGTTCCTTTGAAAGTATGCGATATTAATCCAGAAATACACAATTAAGCGTATTTTTTTTACCAAGACACTGACTCTAACATATGCAGTAAAAAAAAAATTACTGTCTCAGTATAAGCAACTTAATTAAGATTTTTGAATGATTTTTGAAAAATGTTTGTCAAACGAAGTTTGTCAAAACATTGAGTTTATTTCAAATTATAATTTACTCAAAACTCTTGGTTAATGTATGGAGTTTCTTGTGTGTACGTAACATACTTTTGTCTCCCATGTCCCATGTAATTAGTGAAATGTGCGCCTCTTAATTGGCAAAGTTTCTTTGGAACTGACAGTGATTGGTATAAATTATAGTCGTTTTAAATATTGGAATACTTTGTCGCGCTTAAAATATAGCATGACGCTACAGCTTTTGTCTATAAATACGTAATATTACGTATTTCAAAACAATGGTAATCTACATTTTCTCTTGATGCATGCACAAAAATGAGCAGGGGAAAGTATTGAAAGTACACCAAATATATTTTTAAAAATTCATTCGGCCTGGTGGCCTTTTTGAGAAAACTCATTTGCAGTTACTTACTCATTTAATAGTTATTAGCCAATTATGTACTTCGGTGAAGTTCATAGATAAACGTTTTAATATAAGAATAAATAAGACTATAAGATCAGTCAATAATGCTCCCAATGAGCAAAACCTTTTCTGGTCTTAATAAAATATTTGAAAATAGTAAAAAAAGTTAGTGTTTTTTTTTTTTAACGTAGAGTCTTTCTACCTAGAGTTGACAGTTGACAATTGAAGAAAGAGGTTTCAAAAGTAAAAATGATAAAACCGTCAAAATTACATTTAAAATAATAAATCGAGAAGAGAGATAAGATGATTCACTAGTTTAATTGTATTTACTACTATTTATTACCACCGCTGTCATACACGACTCAACAAAGAAATACTATCTTACCCTCAAATATTTGTATAGGTAGAAGTATTAAAATGATACATTTAAGATATCGATGTATTAAAGATGAGAGCTTCGACCAATTACATTCTTTGTAATGGTTGCTCCATTACAAAGAATGTAATTGTAATTGTAATTGTTTCTTGTAAATAAATTATATCAATTAGTAAGTTCATTATGTAATTTTTATCTCGAACAGTAAAACCGCATAACCCAGCTAATAATGTACGGCTCAATCGTGATTAAATTCAGCGAATGTGGCGATTGTTGCGAATCAGCTTTAGTGCACTTCACTGAATTTCATTGATTTTGTACAGCATTACAATTGAATTAAAGAGCACATATTACACGCAATCAGGCCAAATGGTAAACGAAAAAGCATACAACAAAACAATTATATTATACATCTAATAATAACATACGCCACAGGAGAGACAGATTTTCTCAAACATTGCACTGTATCTTACACATCACCGGCGAGATATAATGAAATAAATATACAAGAAACAAAATCGTTTGAGGTTTAAATGAACTGTTTGTTTTTAATTGCAAATAAATGTAAAAATCATTTTTTAACGATGCATATTTTGTTTTGTTTCTCTAAAAAAATCATCTAAAAATATAAAAAAATCATCTAAATGATGAACTTAGATATTTGACAGACTAACATTATTTTTTTTAATTGTAAAACGGATTTAAGTAACAAAACAAATCAATGTTTTTAAATGTATTGGAATTAACTATGATACGGGAAGGAAACTGAGGCTTTTAATGCGATGAATGTGGACAAATTACTGTTTTACGAGAACTGGTTGAATGAATATTGCATAATTTCTCATGGTATCATAATATATTGAATGAGTAGGCATTTACTTGGTAGAACTCCATTATAATACGGTAAGAAAAATAACAATGTATTTTAATTCTACATAAATTATTTTATTTATTTGTTGATAATTATTTCGGCTTACGCCCTTGTCAGAACTATGTTTTAAACGTGTATTAGAGATAGCTTATAAACCTAGGCTAGACAGGGTACACCATACATCCCCCCTCTGCTCCACCATCCCATCCCCACATGGAAAAAAGAATAAGTTATTGATCTGGTGTAATCCTGAAGTGAAAGCTAATCTGTGTATTTTGGGTTTTTTTTATTACGTGTGAACCAACGCAAAATTAGTAATGCATCGAGTGAATCTATTTTAAATTGCATTAGTGTTCACTGCTTGTTAATGGCTTAAGAAGCGGTGATGTGTTGATTGTAATTTGTTCATTAAGAATGTCATTGGAATGATTATACCTATTAATTTCTAGCTGTTCAAATGTATTTAGCTTAAGGCCTTTATTACAAGAATGTAAACAAATCGGGACCGAATTTAGGTCATGTGATTCCTCTATGAAGTGGTTTGCATATTGTGAATCAGTTTTTTTATTTTTAAAAGATCTAATATGTTCTTTTACCCGAATTGAAATATTTCTTCCGGTCTGACCGACATATATTAAATCACATGTACCGCAAGACATCTTATATATACCGCTTCTATCAAGTTTATAAATCCTATCTTTACTATTTTTAAAGTGTGTGCCTAAATTATTATTAAATTTAAATGCCACATTTACTGAATCTTTAATCTCGTGGTGAATTTTTTCACTTATTCACTATTCTTTTTTTCCATGTGGGATTGGGATGGTGGAGCAGAGGGGGGGATGTATGGTGTACCCTGTCTAGTCTAGGTATATAAGCTATCTCTAATGCACGCTTAAAACATAGTTCTGACGAGGTCGTAAGCCGAAATAGCTATCAACAAATATATAAAATAATTTATGTAGAATTAAAATACATTGATATTTTTCTTAACGTAGTATCATAATATTTTACTGATGGGAATAGGAAAATATGTGTAAGTAGCGTTATATTTGATAAGTGACTCTTTCGAGTTGAAATTCGTAAATTAATTGAAGAATCAATTAATAAATTTAAACATTCAGGGACTCGAGTTCATGGTAGGAAAGCTGAGTAGGATCACTGCTCAAGTAATGAGGTGGAGACTATGCATCCTTAAGGAATTCTAGGATCTTAATAAGTACGGCCATTTTAACTGTACCCAAGTTACACGTTTCATATTTAATTATATTTCATTTAAGTTCTTGAATTCGGCCTTCCAAAATGAAACGGGTCAAAACTCTTGCTGTAGACTACGTAACCGATCGACTACGGTACGACGAAATATAGGTTTTTTTTTAATGATAGCTTATCAATGTTGCATTAACGAGAGTGACATTTTTTGAGTAAAGATTTGACGGATATTTTCATCTCATTATAGCCGCAATATAAATTCCGTACTGATTGATGATAGTGTCATTATTTTACAAACATTATAAACATTCACGAAGCGTGGCAGCTCAATTTTAGTACCGAAAATGATCACATTATAGGATGATTAAAACACGTAAAAACCCCGCAGTATCATAACTCATCGTGAGTTTTCAATAGAGAACAGACTTTGTAAAAAAATGATATACAAACGTGTTAATGAGTTTAAAATATCTGAGCGTTTATTCAAAGAAAAATATCAAGAAAAAAATGATCATTAACTGAAAATTGTTTTTTCTTATTTGAGCATTAGTAAATAGAGAGGTTATACCATATTCACAAGATATATTGGAGATATATATATTTTAGAGTTAAATATGATTTAGTCCAATTTACACCCAATTCTGATTACTTTACCCATAAAGTATTACACATTGAAAAGGACTTGTGCATTCGTGATTAGTAAAATTCTACAGAAAAGACTAGGATTTATATAAAAATTGTATAATGTAGTTTGTTTAAATAATTAAAAAAAGCGAAAAAAAAACTATTTTTGTACAACTTCTACACTTGTTTTTTATATAAAATGTCTTTAGATTAATAAAAGATTAAAATTTTAACGATCTTATTTCTATATAAAATGGGATTTTAGCCTTGACTGTCCAAAATAATATACATTGAAAATAAGATTTTTACTAACTAAAACCGCTATTGTAAGAAATTTAATATAATAAAACTTCATTTGACATACGTCCAATAATTTTTGCATCAAGCAATAAAATATTGTCAAATAATCGATGGGGCACGGTTAATTATTATAGATTATTTTTACTTAAATAACATGTAGATACACTTTTAAGGTGTTCACTGTCAATACTAGGTGGAAAGGCATTATATTAAAAATAATAAAACATTTTTAGTACTTTTTCCACATGAGATTTATTTCATCAGGACCGGTTTCGCTCATGGCAAGCATTATCAAATAATGCTCGCCATGAGCGAAACCGGTCCTGATGAAATAAATCTCATTTGGAAAAAGTACTTAAGATGTTTTATTATTTTTATTACATGTAGATACGATTACTACCAATGGTTCAAATGCAAAACTTCACGATACATATTTTTGATTTATAAATTTGAAGAAACATCAAGACCGAAATTTTTATTTTGTATTTATGAATGTTATTTGAACTTGTTGATTATTTTATTTTGTCATCGCATTGAGTTCGAAGCAGTATCACATTAACATGTTCATTTTCTTTCCTAATTTCAATTGGCTTACTAATCATATTATAAAGTAATATTGCTGATGTATTTAATGCTTATTGAAATTCTTAAACACTTATTGAATAACAGCTAGAAATACATTTTACAAAGACAAATTAATTATTGAATACATTTATTCTTTACGAAGCCTATGGTTAACTCCGTGTACCGAATAGGAAACTGACAATTTAAATAGGGCGTAACTATCTTATGTATCTCATATAACCCTTTAACTTTGTAAATGTGACTCAATGGACTCGCAAGCTAGCTATTAAGCTTTATAAGCTCATATTGTACATCGAAATATTATAATACATGTACATAATGTCCATGGGCCATTTTGAAGTGCCTCTTCAACACTAATATTTCGTTTTCTTTTCCAAATAAATGATATATATATTGATATATTTATTCCGTGGAAGTCTACATTTAATATCTTAGACATAGCAAAATGTTGCAATAAATTATTGTCGGATAAAATATAGTTTTCAAGAAGGCGCGAAGCCGAAATAGTTAGGAATCATTTTATACAATTCTTTTAGAATTAAATGCTACGATATTTTCATCGTACTACAATGGAGTTCTTGCAAAGAGTAATGGTCAATTAAATCAATTTCAACAACCAGTGGCTTATTTTAAATCAATATTATTAAAAAGTGCTTAAAGATACTATCTATTTTTTAATCATGTGAATAAATAAATGTTCGAGATGACTGTAAATATCTCAAAGTAAATATGTTTAAAATCATATTATCCATTCTTGGATAGTAAAAATACTTTTTATTTATTTTTTGCCTTTTTAAGCAATCTCGTTAGCATTTGTAAAGAATTTTTCTTAACCGTTTTACTCACACAAAGCTTTCAGTTGACAGATTAAAAAACGTAAAGATCAGTTTCGATTTTTAGAGGTTTTAACAATTAATATTTATCTAACAATCTATATCGCATTTTTTTCATTGTATAGTGAATAATTAATTATATAAAGACCGTTTCATCTTTTTTACTGTAAACCGTGTAAGACATGTCGCCAGCACTAAGCCAATTTAAGTGCATTTAGGAAATCGATATTAAAGCTTCAAGAAGCTTTTATACTTTTGCAAGATAGAGCTTTCCATGTAAGTATTGATTAAGCTTCCAACTAACATCGGAAGTATTCTGTCTATGGCAAAGCAAACACAAGATAACACATACAAAACGCTGTTTTCTTTTTGCAACTTACTTTTTTTAACAAATGTGTTTTACTCCGTAAGATTGAGATATTGAGACATCTCTAAGTTTCAGCTATTTGTTTTATAAAACGGTTGCTGGGAATAAACAAAAAAAAATATTAACAGTGCTAGTGTGTTAGCCAGACCAACTGAAATTCAACCCTATTAATTTTATATTTATCTAAAGGGTTTCTGAAGACCCCTAGATATGAAAATTTTGTATGAGATTTAGTATTGCTAACACTTAAAGTCAACAAAACTTTCACCTATGAATTATCATTTAAGCAAGTCCCCTTCTTGAACTCGGCAACATACAATTTACGCACTTCTAGAAAGGGCCATTTTCTTTCATTCTAGCCTATTGTATTCTAAATGAGACATTTGATTTCGTTAAACGCTTCCTAAACTAAGTTCAAACAACTTTATGGTGTTCTTATAAAGTATTAATGTCAATTTAAGCCGGTTCATTGACTACTGCATTCATCATTTAACGTTGATATCCCATATTTAAATTATTTGTGTTATGCTAACTGGACCATTCAACGATATTTTCATAGATATATTTATTTGTTTTTTCATGCACGTTTACTCTAATATTACAAATACTATTATTAAGATAATGATTTGATCATTATTGAAATTAAAATTAAAAACAGAAATTAATAATTAACAAAGAGATCGTCACAATACTTTAAAAGTATTTTCCAAGACTTTGATATTCAAAGCTTTGTTTTTTTTTTTAAATATTTATGTTTATTTCGTTTTGATATAATTGGTTAAAATAACGTCTAATATCAATAAAGCTTTCAACGACATAGAAGAACTTTCAACTTTTACTGTGAGTGTATGATTGCTCTTATGATAGCTATGAGTCACTGACTTCCGACTATATTTTCCAATAAAATAAAAAGGTTCTAATTGCTCTGCACAATTTGCGCATGTGAAAATCGTAAATTTACAGTCAAATAAGATTGGTACTTCATTTTTACGTTTTTTTATTTCTTTTTTGTCTGTTAAGTCGTAAACAAGTGGTTACGGAATACAGTTTATATTTTTTCCGTTTGTTGATAAGGGTTACAAGACGACTTGGACATTTCCAAACATTGATTTATGACTGAATTGATTATTGAAATGGATAGTGTCTCATCAAATAAATTAAGTATTTGAAGCATATGCTATACATGTATTTTACCAATTACCGTTTAACTTTTTTCACCATCATCATGTGCTTTAAGTGTTTATAAGGATGTTTATTGCTTTATCAAAAGAATCAATCATTTGTTTGAAGTGATGTAAAATGCGGTGTTTGATTGAGTACAATTATTATTGTTAGAACTATAATTTGGTTGTAAAATATAATATACATATAATAAAAAAGGACGAAAAAAGTTGAGCATATTCAATATCAAAGGTAATATGAATCAAAGAAGTATATTTTTCTTATCATATCCCACTTATATCTCTCTTGTAGACAAGTTTATTACACAGTTTGTAGAAACACTTATATATGACTCGTATAAAACATAATGCTTCCACATAACATCTTTATTGCAAACCCGTAATGTGTAGCAGAATATTTTAAACAATTATATTGCTTAATTAAGATATTTAAGATTCTAATACGGTAAGAAAAATAACAATGTATTTTAGTTCTACATAAATTATTTTATATATTTGTTGATAGCTATTTCGGCTTACGCCTTCGGTAGTTCTGACGAAGGCGTAAGCCGAAATAGCTATCAACAAATATATTAAATAATTTATGTAGAACTAAAATACATTGTTATTTTTCTTACCGTATTATAATGAAGTTCTACCAAGTAAATGCCTACTCAATCAATAATTTAAGATTCTATTCGATTTGTTTTCAATTTTGCCCTCTGAAAGTAAGTAGTAAAGCCACATATTGACAAAAGCTTGAATGCGGGACACAGTGTTTACTGTTACTTTCAAAGTCTCCCAGTCATTTAATAGTATTAGCAAATATTTAGCTTTAAACATGGAAGGCTTGAGATTTATTGATCGCTTGGCAACATTCGTTTATTATGTTGTTCAGCTTATGGAATATTGAATACACATTCCGGAATATTTAGATGGAAATGAAGTAATTATCCGAAATATTGTTCATAGTTTCCTTAGCACTATCTGAATAAATTTAAACTTTAACTTCGGAAAGCATCGACAGTGAGTGCAAGAGCGGATGCCCAAGAAGGAATACAAATATAATAACTAAATTAGGAACTTTGAAAAGTTTTACTTCACCGTCGGCATACAGAATCAAGCATTAGGTAGGTACTGGGCAAGTACGATGACGTTTTATTACACATAGCGCAATGGAAGTTCATAACATTCATTTTCAATATTTAGAGTTTTGAGTGAAGTTCTAACATTATTTTTCTAATAGAAAATTCTAGAATTTTCCAGTGATTTTTAAAAGAAGTCTATATTATTTTTTACTATGAAGCATATTTTGATGTACATATATCCTGTATCAAATGGCACGAAACATTGAAATTAATCTAAGATTGTCTTAAAAAATTGAACTGATAACATCTGTTTGATAAAAACGGTTTTCATCAAGCAACTTTTCAGTGTGAAAATAGGCCATTTTGAGAAATCTCTTAATTAAAATAGTTGGCTTACCGTCTCGTAGAAGCCACATCTCCTCTCTCGACGGCAAGAAGAAACTTCTTTTCGTCAAGAGAGAGTTGTGCCATCTCTTGATGAGGCCGCACAACGTTCTCCTCCTCCATCATGCCATGTATGCTGTGTCTCTGAAAATAAAAATGGTATATTTATAGTAATCTCAGAAATTATTTTGAATCAGGTCTCATGTTTTGAGCCTGATTACACTTAACAGGTTTACGGTCTTAAAAATGAATAAGAGGAAGATACAAGTCAAATGTAAAACAAAGCTAATGCCAATCATGAAATCTCCACAATTTTATAGTACAAAGGAAATTGGTTTGAAGGAGCATTTACAGCTAACACTTCTGGTAAAACACTTAACTTGTTCTCCAAATTTTTTTTATAAAATTGTTGAATAATTGATTTAGTTGGATATGGGTATAGCTTAATCGCGAGGAGAAAGAAGAACTGTGTAATACGTTTCGACCGTCCACTGGATAGTTCGCAAATCATCAAGTTTGCAGCGTCGTATGGAGAGCGAGTGACTTCAGCTCAGAGAATCTCTTTTATTGAAAATTTTTTGTGAGGGATTGTGTGTTTGTGCACCTAAGTACACGCACGCCACAGTGCAAGTTTTGGCAAATTGCTTCTTATATGAAAAAATACTGTAGATACGCTAAGCGTTTGTTGAGCTACTGGATACTGCTGTATAAAATTAATGATTGGGATAGCAAGGGTGGGCGGAGAACCGTAAGGAAAACAAAGTTGGATGTGGGTTTATATTATGTTGTCTTTTCATCAATAATTTAATGACAGTTAAAACAAACCAAGTGCTTAGTATCTAATTAGTAAATTGAAATAAATTCCAATGATATTTTTTTAGCTATTAGCTTCCAGGTTTTGCCTTCGAATATACTTCACGTGCATTGAGTTGCTTTCACTCCAATTACATATTTTTTCATCGTTTTTTTATTCATCGAAAATTCTCGTCTATTCAATAATGAAAAGAAAAATATGAAACGAAAATTTCTTTACATCTGAAAATTGCTCGATACCCTTACACGCATGATCTCATAAAACGTTCATGCATGAATACTTCTGTAATGGAGAACCTTGTATTTAGAGATGTGCTGATATATATCATTTCAAGAATTGTATGTAAAATGTGTAACAAATTCTAACAATATTGGTTTATTTATATTAATGGTTTTGAAAAGAAAAAATACTTTTTGTCAATTTTTCAACCGCTAGAAATTTTAAATCATTTTTTTAAATTGTTTGAGTTGCGTTTTATTATTTATCACTATGCAAAAAGTGCGACAAAAATATAGAAAAACATATTAGACAAAGTTTCCCATTGTTGAGTATATAAAAATTTTACTTGTGATAATAACAACATATTTTTTCCTTACAATGTAAGGTCTTTGTTTCAATCCTATTGGTAAAAGTGTTTTACTTTTATAAGGTTACAAATTCAAAAAAGTATTCAAATTTGTAAAAAAATAACAAAATACATGCCACTGATTTTTATATGCCATATTATTTTATCTTTATTTTTTAAGTAGAATTTTATTGGCGATTCAGTCAAAAATATCATTTTAAATCTGAAATTAAACCACCATATTACTCTACTGGTTATGTAACAAAGTATTTCACTTTTTGTCACCGTTTTTTGCGAAAAAAAAATATTTATAATAATAAACTGTTTGAAAAGATGAGATTTCAAAAATTTTCAGAATTAATAATACTATTTTCTCAACCAGCATAGATTAAATCAGCGGTTTCCAAGCCGGGAGACGCCAATAATGGGAATTGGGGAGGCAAGAATTTTTTTATTGGAGGCATAATAGCATTAAGTTTGGAAACCACTGGATTAAATAATAGTACGAATTCAAACTTAAATTTGCTTCAGTGAAAAAAAAAACAAAATGGATCTTCATTTTTCAATGCAAAAAAAGTAATTATTTTAATACGTTATACCAATAAAATCGTTTAAAAGTTGAGAATAAAATAAACTTTTAATTAAAAACCCACTGTTTGATATGAAAAACAATCTTTGATTCGGTGAAAAGCTTGGCAACGAGTTATTTACACGTGTCGATATAAGAAACATGTATATATTTATATAAAATATACCAAACAAGGTACTTTCCAGACTTCAAAAGGCAGCTTTCATTTTATTCCAATACTTAGGTTGAGGTAGCGTTTGAGAAAACTTGCTTCCCTTGTATTTTTTATTCATGAACGTTTATAATGATTTCTGGTTTTTTGAATATTTTTTCAGGCCTATGAATGTTTCTGGCATGTTTTAACACTATGTAGGTATATATCCGAATATGTTTTTACGGTTTTATTCGTATAAAAAAATGATATTCGATATTATGAAAATTTTACTGAATGTTTCTTTTGTAAGCGAATTTATAAAAATGAAAATTCATCTCTTACTTATATGAAAAAAAACTCTTTGGCGAGACATGAAAACTAATACAACGGAATAATTCTCAAAGCTTGTCATCTGTAACTAAAAACGGAAAGATTCATTGTATGTTTTAAACATTTATAAATCATATTTTTTTATTTGCGATTGATTTACTATGGTTGATGTTTTTATCAGGACTATTTTTAGTACATTTAAAATATTTTACGCAGCCTATAATTATTTCTTATTACATTGTTGTATTATAAATATATTATGTACATTAAAAATAAGTCTTTCCCTCAAAATGAGGTTTAATTGTTTCAGACATTATTTCAACATTATTGGTTTAAATATTTCACATTAACGTGCCCAAAATTATATTCTAAAAATATATTCTGTTAAATAATACGTTAAAGCAGTATGCTGAATAAAACTAATACATTTCACATAATTATTCAAACGGCGATGTGTATTCTGTTGAGAGAAAACCATTTTGCGATCTCCAAAGCAGGTGTATAATTTTCTCACGAAGATCTATTGTCAGTCATCAAAACCGAGAACAAAACAAAATATAAAATAATGCTGTCAGAACACTATATATCACCTTTGCTGCACCAGAAATCTGATATTTTATGTCAAATCACGATTTCAGTTTACAACATTGTATGAGATTTCGAACATTGTGAATTGTGAAAATAATGGGTTTTTAAATACTATTTTGGTAAACTATTTTTATATTTTTCTTTCAGTATGAAAATATTTTATCATATATACCGCTCGGGTAATCTGTTGCCGGTTAGTCAACAATTTTCGTTCTATTCGGTTGCACGAGTCACGGGGTATGAAAATTTAGGGGGCCCCCAGCACAAATTACTGAGTAGACATAACGGAAAATGAGTCATTATTGCATTCGCTGTTAGTTTTCTTATGAAAATAGTGCTCGCGCCTTTAAGGACACACTTAATTCAGAGTTATGAGCCATGTGTCCTATTCATTGATTTTTTTGACCATTTTTTTTTATTTTTGTTTTAAGTATTGCTTTCTGACCTAAAACCATGTATGTATGTAGGACTATATTCCTTATAACATGACATAGAGGTAGCGTTTTTTATCTATCAGACCTTTCTAGCCCTATATCACGTTTCACTTATATGGTGTTCATTGTCAATTCTTGGTGGAAAGGTATTGTATTAATTATACCACCAAGATATGCTTTGAGCATTGTTAGCATTTGAAGCTTTACACTATGATAGAAAGTTGTAGGATTAGAAAAAAAATGCGTTCTATTCCTTATCTATAACAATGTGTGAACTTTTAAGATCTTTTCTTACAATAAAAAGTCTTTCAACTATTCAACTCTTTAATCAAATTTAAACTATTGGGACGATCAGGGCGATAAATAAAACCTTTTTTTCTTTATAAAAAAAATATAGCGCTCAAGTTTTTTTTTGATAAAAAATTAGATTGGATACCCTTTTATATAGTGAAAAGGGTTTTGGACCAGGATGGTTTATAGACCACATTATTGGAAAGCTATAATTTCGCTGAGGTTGAAAGTTTTATTAATTTGAACGAAGATTAATAAAAACCAATAAAAGCATAATAATAATAATGTTTGAGGATACACATTTTATAATCCATAATTATAATATGTTTATAAAAAGAATCGAACATAGTAAATTTTTTCATTTATACGTACCAAATTACTCCAGCATTGTGCAAGAATCCAATTTCATTAATAAAAATTTGCAATATCCAACCCACTATGCCATTTAGGTTAAGGGACGGAAAGCAATGACATCTACTTATATAAGCTCGAAAGGTGGTTTCTCGATATTACCGTTCAAATCCACCGAATTGTCGAGTAAGAGGCCAGGCGGACAACCCCCAGCGTCTAATGGTATTGGAAAGCAGCCCTTCTGGAAAATGGTTATTCTCGAGCGTCTTTAACTTCTCACCTAGAGCATACCGATAGAACTTTCTCAAGCGACACGTTTAAAGCTAAATCTTAAACAGTGCTTTCTGGGATTGAAAGCTTTGAGAATTTAATTCGACGATCAATGTTTCTCCAGTTATTATTATTGTTATAACGAAGTACTTTGTAGTTTCATGAAATTGATTAATAACTTTTTCTTACTCTTAAAATTTAGAATTCCCACTTAAGGTGTTCACTGCAAAAATTTATTGGAATGCAATTATGATAAAATATAAAAACACATTTTTTTTGTACTTGTTCCGTATTTGATTTTTAAAGATCAGGACCAATTTCGCTTATAGCAAGCATTATCAATGGATAAGAAATGCAAAAAATAAAGTGTTATTTTGGCTTAGCTTTCGTATAAATAACGCTGTAATGTTGTATTTCTTATCAGTTGATAATACCCATGAGGAGTGAAACCAGCCCCAATTTTAACTAACCTAATTTGAAGTACAAAAAAATGTGCAATTATTTATAATTACATCAAAGATTCAGCGGAAATCAAAATAAATGCCTTAATGTTTTAATATTTTTATTTTGCCATATTTATCTTTTATAGTTTATAACAATTTGCATATTGAATGTGTGTGTATCTGGTTATATAGACCAGGCGATAAAGTAAATATAAGTGTTTTAGATTTTATTGGATAGTGGAATAAATTTGAATGCTTAATGAATGCATTTGTGCATGAGAATATTTGCAGGGTGAACGGTGAGAGTTTTTCCAGCCATAAAAATGACCGCTAGGAAATGAAATATTGGAAATTTCATTAAAGCGGTGTGACCCACTATAAAATCCGTGTCGTGCAGACCATAAAACGCTTTATTTGACAGAATCAAAAAAAAAAAAATAGTAAAATGAATATTCATTTTTGTAATATAATCAAGATATTTTCAGGCGTTGATATAACACAAAATTTCGTAAAAACTTTCATTTGATAAATATTCTTAATCATCCCAGTCCCCATTAGTTTTTTTGTGAATGCTGAAATAAATTTGAAAGGGGAATATCAAGTCTCGTTCATATATTCCATACTTCCACTATGAGGGAGGTAAACATTTCATATCATGTTCAATGATTGAAATCATTTACTCAAATAACTTATTTATTATTGAATCAATTAAGACAACTCTCTGTTTTTATGACATTATATTTTTATTATGTATATACAAGTATGTAAGTATATATGTTACAGTGAAACTGTATTCTAAGTGAAAATGTATCAAGTAATAGATTTGTATGACAACATGATTTCACTAGTCACGATCATTGAAATTATTTGCCCAAGTCGATGATCCGTCGGCCTAAAACTTTGGTTTGCTTCAATGAAACAAAATCAGCAAGTAGTCCCGTCCCTTTCATAAAAAGAGAACCAAAGAAAAACACAGATTAACATTGGACTGAAGATAGGGAGGTCAAATTTAATTTCAATGACAGCTAGAAGAAGAATATATTTTCACTGAGAATACAGTTTCACTGTAACATATATATTAATTAATGTATTAAAATTTGTCAAATGCCGAAAAAAAATTGGCGTTAGCTGTAATGACATGATTTGTATTTTTTTTAATAAATAAATAACTCTTTTCTATTGTCATTTTCAATTTAGCGGAATATTCTGCACAAATAAAAGAGGAATATTTTGATATGCAAGTCAAAAAATATTTTGGAAACTGAAAATAGCTGTCATTGAAAATAAATATAAAACTATTTTTGATTCATTAAAATTTGATATTAAAAGACTATCATCCTCCTACAGTCTCATTTTAAAACTATTTTTTTTTGATTTATTTTGAAAAAAGGGGTTGGGCAGGGACAGGAAGTTCTCATAGGAAACCTTCTGCTGAGATAAACTCCATTGGGATTGGAAATGGTTTTTAAAAATATTCGTTAAGCAACTAAACATGTATAATATAAATTGATAATGTCATATTTCCCCATCGCGTGCTACAGGAGAGCCAGAAAACTCATTACAAAATTACATGGAAAAGTCTTTGAATTATTTTCTTTCAGGCCAATCCACTCATGTGAACTGTTTGTGACGTAAGATTTCTCATTTGTACGATCATTTAGAAGCCAACGTTGAACTACTTATTGGATTTTTTAATTCAAATTTGGTTAATGACAATGCTGGAGCATAAAACCACTGGGTTCGTGTGCTAAATAAAAATATATTCGAAGCACGTAGTTATCAGCTCAGAGCGCTTGAAAAATGAAAAGAGGGATAACGTTTTGACGATTTTATCAAACATATACACAATGTGTAACATGTTCTTGAGATAAAGTAATAAATAAGCTCCGAATACAATATGAAAACAAACTAGAACGCACAAAGAATATGGCTCATTTCATTAATTTAGACCAAACTCTCATTAATCTACCTAAAAAATGGGTAACACGATGGTTTTTTGTTTGATTTAGAAACAAAGATAATATTCACAATTGAAATGTATTTTTTTGTTGTTGTTTTTCTTCGGATGTATTTCTGCAAGCACTTATCTTAGAACTTTTAATAATTTTTCTTTTGTTAGAAAAATAAGCTTTTAGCTGTGAATTTTTATGTTTTTATTCTTATGAAATGTTCTTTCAATTAACGCATACAACAAATAATGGGCTTTTTATCTTTTTGATAATAATTAAGCTTACTTTTCAATTAATTAAGCGATCAAATTTCACGCAAATATACTTTATAAGATGAATGGTTGGAATACTTAAGAACTGGTTTATTTAAGAAATATCACAACATTATAACAAATAAATAGTCACTTGTATTCGATTAATACAGCTTAACGAAGATATCTTTCATGGTACTATCGTAAATTTAATCTGTAGTACAAACTTCGTTCATGTTTAAATAAATAAACCCTGTCAGCAGCGTTCTTCGTAGCAAGCGTGATTCTACTTTTATCGTTAAGTTTACGTCGATATTTCCCGTGGGAGTTTTTACCCCTCCTCCTCTAATCCTCCAACCCTCCAACGAGATCCTCCAACGTAGACTATCGTTAGCTAAAGTATAGATCCCGAAAGCTCTTCCTGGATTTTTTTATGATACACATATTCACAAAGATTCTCCAAAGCTTGCTTGAATGAATTTGTAATAGTATTTTTATCGGATCATAGTGTGAAATAGCCCATATAAAGACCGAGCTCTTAGTTAAGAATAGTAAAACATTGAAAATCATGTCTAGCACGATGAAAAGTGAGATTCTAAACATCCGTACAGATGCAATTGAATATACTTACTACACCAATCAATGAAAAGTCTTCGTTTTGTAACACAAAATACTATTTAAACCATTCTCGTTTTTTAATTTATTAAATAAATATAATTTATTTTTACGAAAAATCGTTGGGCGAATCAGTCAAAGAACAAAGCCCACAAGCGTAGACTGCGATATGACTTTTAAATATGAAGAAAATGAATGTTCCATTAAAAGAAAAATAGCTCTTATAAATATTTTCTTCAATATAATATATGTATATATAATAAACAATATAATAAATGTAAAATAGATAAATATCTGATATCAAAAACTATAAAACATCCAGTGGAATAAGACATTTTTGAATTTGAATTTCATATTAAAAAAGTGCCCAAAATTATCACCAAATTCATCGATAATATAAAATTTCCCCACCTTAAGAGGATTAAGCTACATTTAGTTCAAACTTACTTGATTCATTTGAAAATGATTTTATTGAAATAGAAAGACATTTTACTTGTTAAGAAAAGAAGTGTCTAATTTAAAAAATGTTTTTCAGTGATATTTATAATTGGCCAATGAAAAACATCAAAGTCAAAATTTGTGCTTATTCAAACAATTCATTATGAGATTTGTATGAACCTGCAATCGATTATTTAATCTTGTTAGGCAGTGCTTTAAGCTTATGAAGTTTTGAAGGCTTGTGATGATTTTGATTAATTATTAATTAGAGTATCAATTCTATTTATATTCAATGTTTACACAAAAAGAAACAAATTTTAATGAGATGTTTACTACTCACAAACGATGGATGCTTTAATAAAAAAACTTTGTATCGAAATAGCCATCCTGTAAATAATTATAATGAGGTCAATAAAAGACAGATTGATATCAGTTTATAATATTTTATATTTTTATAAAAAACGAGAATTTTCTGTTTTGCGTTTTGGGTTTTTAACTACTCTTTTGAAAAGAAATCAAAAATGTGAAAAAAATAAATAAAGTGAAAATAATTTATTGATATTCCAATGAATAATGTTAGGAAATATTAAATATATATAAAAGTTTATAAGTCACGTAGCTTGTAAGACATAGGTTGGCTTGATAGTAACTTTCATACTAAGCAGTATTAATTTTGTCTAGTCGTATATGTACAATTCAATTTTCAACTTTAGTAGAAGCTTAAGGCACTGTAAATTATAAAGCGCCTGAAAACGTATACATAAAAGCTTTGTTTATTCTAGCGTTAAGTTACGCTAGGAAAGATTTATGAACTATTTAATGGAAAGGGGTGAAATTGAGAAAAAAAATCAATAATTTATTTAGAAGAAAACAATTCCTAGCAACAAACTGCCAACCAGTGTTTGAACGGAAATAAGAGGAGGCAGACCCAGAATAACATTGGATTAGAGAAAATTATATTATAAATCTGCTACACTGGATGGCATCGGGCCGAGAGGATTTTTAATGGTTGTATCACATACCCCAAGCGTTTTTGATGAAATTTAGAGCGAGATTGGTTTTAAATAAAACAATTTTAATTTGAGCCCTACCATATAGTGACGTTTGTTATTTTTATGTGTACCGTATCACATAAAACAATCACAAAACGTAGAATATTACATTTTTACTACCAGCGCACTTAAAAAAAAAAATTAAATTTACATACGACTGAATCAAAATCATCTAAAATTCATTTTATTGAAAGAGTGTAAAAATCTCTCCAATTTACATGTAAGCTGTAGCTCTTTTATTGTATCTGATTTGCTTTTATGACAAACGGATTCCCAGTACACCACCCCGCTCTCTTCGATTCAATGTTGATTTTTTTTGAAATTTGTATTTTCTCGTTCAGGTTAATAAATATTTACGAGCGCAACACAAATGACACTTTGCATAGAATGTGAGTTGAAAATGTACGACATTATCGAGATTTTCCCTTTTTTCTTTTTGTAGCACTCATATTGCCTGAGGCATATCGTAAGGTGTGTTTTGGTTGAAGCTTTACCCTGGTTTATCTCTTGTAGCTATAAATTAAAGTAGATATGATACACAGAGTAAGCTAGTCATATTGATTAAGCTGTATAAATATTCTAAAAGTATTGTGTAACAAAAAAAAAGTATTTTTGCATTTTGCTTTTAAAATAAATTAGCGTAACAGAAAAGAAGAATGATTCTCTTCATAAACTGATCAATAATAGTAAAAATGGGTAAGAGTTGAAAAGAAGCTCACAAACCAGTGGATATACCTTTCAAATTGATCGCCGATACGATAAAAGGAGCCTGAACGGAAAACTCTGACGTTGCATTAAAATACGTGTCAGCCCATAAATTGTTAAGATAAGAGTTGTCGGTCCCTGTGGTCTAGTGGCAAGAGCTTTGTCCTAGCGGTCTAGAGACCCGGGTTCAATTCCCGGCAAGGTCAGATTTTTTCAATTGAAAAAAAAGAGATCTTGGGCTGGGTGTATGTTATTTATCGTTGATTTTGTGCACAACTGATTTATAACTTATCATCGAGTTAATCTCGTATGACTTTCACAATTAAGAATATTTGGCGCATTGGCGTAAGCTGTAATGCCAAATATTTTTTTTGTTTAAAAAAATAAATAAAAAGATGATCTAAATCTTAATATATAAAAATCAATATTTGTTTGTTTGTTCGTATTTTATGCGTTGCCATACCGTTCATCTGATTGCGATAAAATTTTGTCAACTTATTGCTTGCGTGAAGGTTAAAGGCATGGTAAAATTAATTACAGTAGGTGTGTCGAACCATAGACGGCAAAAGACAAACAGCAAACGTCAAACGACACATGTCATTCGAAATTTTTTCGTATATTTTTATCATCGATACCTATCAATGTGAGTATTTTTCTCGCTTTTTTTTTAAATTACTTCTCCAAAATTATGCCTCCCAAACGATCATCACTCAGTGCATATAAAATCAATGTTAAAAATCAAAATTGAGGAAATCTTGAAAAATTTTCATTTTATGAAAATAGAGGAAATTGTAAAAAAAAATAACTTTTAATGAAAATTAGGAAAATCTTGACCGATCGTCTGCAAACAGACAAGTAACGGGAAACAAGACTGGAAACCGTTTGAGATCGCTCTGCTCAATTAATAAAACCAATAAATTTAAAAGAGAAGATGTACTGTTGCCACGCATCCTAATAATTCAGACAGATTTGCTATTCGAATAAAAACGTTTGCAGTTTCCGGTGCGACTCTCATTTGCAATGACCATCAATAAACTACAGGGACTAAGCCGCTTAGCCTTTATTTTTTGGAAAGATTAATGATAGAAGGATTGGTGTTTGACAGAAATAGTGGTTAGATAATCGCTCTCGCTTCAATCCATTTTTGGTATTTGATGAGTGGGTGGGAATCGAATTATCGCAAATATCACGTTTGAAAATAAATCTCTAAATCAATTGTACCAGCAATTCATACAACTATTCGTACTGGGACTTGAACTTGTGAACACTGTAAGCCAAACGTCATAGTAGAAAAATACCCCATTTACAAACCGTGCTCGGTGATATTTTTGTCGTAAGTGTATTTTTTAGAAAAGGATATATTTTTATTGGGAGTAAAATATATTTAAAATTACTCAGTCAGAAATTTTTGCATTTCACATAATGTCATATCTTTTCGTAACCTGTAAACACCTTTTCATTTCTGTATTTCACCATTTTTCGTCACGTCGATGGCTGTTGGAAAAAAGGGGTTAGATTTGATTAACTCCAATATAGCAACCAAAATTCACGACCTCGAGGTGATCCTTTACTACCTTCACATATATCAGCGAGATTTTTAGAAAAACACAGAGGGGACTATTCTAGCTGGCACAGCCGCGAAAATCATATGTCAACATACTTGATTTAATCAACGGATGTTTGAAGAGCAAAAGAAATACGTGGATTGGCGGTGAAGGGTTACGCGCATAGCAAAAGGTCACCAGTCAATCTAAGCACGACCAAATAGTGATTCAACCATAAAGAAAAATTTTGAGAAATCGTTCACTTGAAATTCTAATGAAAAATACTATTTGAAACAGCTAATTTATTTTATGATTAGAATCGTATTTGCTCAGAAAATGAGCGATAGTTGAAAATGTTAACTTAGGTACTAAAAAGTGCTGATCAATATATAGGTGTATATAAAAGCGTAAAATATCTTACGAGGAAGAATTGAAGGTATTGACCAATTCAAGGGCCGAATATTTGATTAAAATAAAAAGTTTTTATTATTTTTTTATAATAGTATTCTAATTTTGATGGTATATTTTAATAAAAATTTCAATCCCCAAATTAATTCAGTGCGTAAGAATTGACTACCAAGTTGGTTTGTATCATCATTAAAAAAGCTTGTCCGCAAAATCAATAATACGAAGTTTGTTATATTTTTTCTTTTTTTCAAAATATATAAGTTAATAAAATATTAAGAGGTAGTTTATTTCAATGATTTTCCATTTTCAGAAGATTTTTTAAATTTAATGCATATTAATTACTGACAACAAACCGCTTCCACCATAATACTGTTTGACGTTGTAAAATTTTCACTTTCAAAGTTTTTTCAACTTAACGCAAAACGTTTTCCACGTGGATTTATTTCCGACTTTCTTTCTTTTTGCTAAAGCATTTTTGCTTAGAACTCATTTGTAGGCCGACGCTACGAGTTATTATTTTTAATAGAGACAGCAAAGTGAACGAAGAAAGTAAGAAAAGATCTGCCCATAGGCATTATGCCGGTCTAAGTATGTACATCAAATTATATTGCATACTAGATCTACATCAGAATTGCTTCATTACTTAAAAATGCATGTAAAATACTAATTCTATCACTCGAATGATACAATTAAATAAGAAAAGTTGTTTTTACTATTATTGCTTCTAAGTTAACCTTATTTTAGTATTAATTTACTATAAAGACGATATAAACTGCATATAAAACGTTAATTCATGTTCATTCGCGGACTTGATTGTTTGAAGATGTAGAATAACAAAGACCGAGACATTAATGACGCAATATATGGACTTGATATTGAAATTCATCAAATTTCTTAGTCAATATCTTTGATCAGAATAATAAAACTGTTATCTGACAAACACTCAATGCATCTAAAAGAATGTAGACTGCAAAATTTATTGATTTGAATAGTGGTATATTGTATATACATGGAAATTTTGAGCATTTAAAGAAACATGAATGCAAAAAATTCTAAATACGACTACCACTGGACCAGAATGATAATAATCAATGAATATTTTTGAGTGTTTTGAAGTTTTAAAACTGGCGCATATCTAAGACGCTTATAATATGTACTGTAAAGAGAGTTGAAGAATTTATGTGTCGCATTTTATATAAGGCATTAACTTAAAGGCAAGACCAAGGGTTAATATTTATGAAACTAATGCCATATTTTCTTAACGCCTTTTCGCAAAATTGCTGAGTAAATTCTTTATCGCCCGCGTGCCAAAACGCCAAGAATTTCGGCTTGATAAGGGTCTTCGTTATGCCAACGCAATTAGAAGAATGCGTTGGCTGGAAAGAAAAGGTTCATTTCACTCCCGATATATAAAATTTTATTCGTTTCAGATAACCATGCCAAGAGAATAAAGCCTGCAGTGCATTCATTATGGAAACTTGGAATTACGGGAAGATGGTTGAGTAGATGAAATTAAAGATTTTTTTTTGTACTAATATTATACGGATATTGTTTATTTGCTTGAAATGAAACAATCAAAAGATCTATCGACTAATATTATAAACACACTAACACTTACATAATTAATAAAAATAAAAATACATTTTTAGTACCTTTTCCACATAAAATTTATTGGATCAGGACCGGTTTCGCTCATGGCGAGCATTGTCAACAGATAAGGAATACAATAAAACAGTGATATTTATGCAAAAGTTATGTAAGAAAAACAAGATATGACAAACAATTGGTAAAACAACTAAGCAAATTACAAGAAAAATAGACTATAAATAAAATGTTGAAGACCTCTTAGCAATGCCATCTAATACATAAAAAATCAATTAAGTATGAATTATCATTATCAAAGTAAAAGCCCAAAAATAAGTGCATTTAATAAAATAAATAAATCTGCATCTCAAAACCGGTCCTGATCTAATAAATTTTATGTGGAAAAAGTACTAAAAATGTTTTATTATTTTTATTACAATGCCTTTCCACCAAGTATTGTCAGTGAACGCCTTAAAAGTTACTTATATAATTAATCTCAAATGAAGTGTTCTTTGCAAAAAAAGTAATATATATTTTGAATTCACTGGGAATTGAAATTCTTTTTTGTCATTGAATACAAAAATATGCTTCTTAATAAAGATAATGATTGTTATTGAAGAAAATATTTTTTCAATCTCATATATTGACAAGGCGGAATTCGGATTGATTAAAAGGATGGATGGCGGCCATTTTCTTTGTCATCTTCATCTTTGAATTGGGAAAATATTATATTTTTTTACTATAAATTTACCGATTTTAAGCTTCATCGTATACTCATGATAAAATTCTAGTATCGCTTAGTGAAAATCAAATATTGAGATCATATTATAAAACCAAACAAAATACCAACAGTAGGTAGGTATTGTTGGTATTTTGTCTGTTGTTGATGAGTGAAAATAACAATATTTATAAGTGTTTATTTTTAGAAAATTCCTTACCTTGACTTTCTTATCATCGGGCCGGTGGTCATGCGGATGATGGCTGAGAAGCTGAGGCATGTCGAGGCGGCAGGTGGAAGGGCGTCTACCGCTACCGCCTCCCTCACCTTCCAGCGCTAAACAACCCCCTTCTTCTTCATCCTCACCCGCGCTCTCTGAAACGGAAAAAGAAAACGCTATAAGTACTTTTCCTCTTAAGATTTCCATTCAAATAAGAAGAAACTAGTTGACAGGAGTGGTAAGATAGTGGGACTTTACAATAAATATGCATTACATCAGTAATTCCGAGGTTAAAGGAAAATTGTCAGCCCAGAATTACCACCGTGTGAAATCTGAAATATAAAGTTGTTGAAAATTTTTCATAAATTATCTTGAGTATGGAACCTTGAATAAACATGGAAATCATTTAGAAATTTTCCAATGGTTTTGGTTCGATTACGTTACATTTTCTTAGACAACTTCTTAATAAACGGTTCACACTATTTGAAGAAAAAGATTTTTTTATGAAAAACAACGGTAAATTTTAAGTTTATTTGAATGATAAAATAGATTTTACTGCAGGTGATTTGATGCTACGAGATTTCATGAATTTAGATTAAATGTAATTGTCTCTTTTGTGTAACGGGCTTCAAACACCTCCATATGGCTCTACATAACAAAGTGTTTAGTACAAAGTGAAAAATACAATTATTAACATTAAGTCAACTCAAATTTCCACATACATATTTAAGTTTTTTTTGCGCCCCTAAAATGATTATTTAAGAAAGAATTGAAATGTTAATAGAATGACTGTTTTCAGACACTACATATGTTTTCATTCAAGAGTGATTGGATGATTATTTTTTTTGAAAATGTTCTGTGGGTGATGAAACCAAAGGTTTTCGTCTGACAATATTTTACAGGCGACTGCAAGTAACAGATATGTCTCATAAAATATTGCCGGTAAACAAGTGTATGTTTATGTTCTGAGTGACTCTCGGAAAATGATATCAGATATAAATATGATGTGTAATATATAAAAGTAAATAGAGACTGTACCTAACTAGAACATCAAATTGAATAGTCTGTGAAAGGAGTCTTAAAAAGTATACGCTTGATGATTTTATCGCGATATAGACGTGACAATAGTAATAATAAATGTGATACGTATATAAATAAAATAAGAATAGTAATTTAGTGTTTTAACTTGTAGTTTATATACAACGCTTGATTTGTCTATCTAGGCTGATTAATAAAAGGCTGAATGTTTGTTTCTATACTAAAAATCATTCGACAAATTGATGAGTGATTATTTACCATGTTTTAAATGGAGTTTAATTTTTGAATGGCTGGTTATCAACCGTATTATTGTCATTTTCAATGAATTACATATAATATCATGAAAGATTCAACTTTATTGAAAAATATTATAATATCGACCGATCCTCACATTTTTTCATTAAAGCTCCTTAAACTATTATTGTAATACTTAATAGTGATTCCTTCAAGATTCTGTTATAAAAAACTACGGAAAATATAAAAATGAGGTATTGGAAATAGATCGAACACGTAGGGCGTAGGCGGGTCCATGGAAAATTTGTTATTTTAATTGTCTAAATACTTGTGCGAGACAGCTCATTGAAGTTAAAAGTATTATAATCAATTATATGCCATTAAAATCATATCTGAGTCGACTAATGATTATTTTTTTCATTCTATTAAAAGAAAAAAAATGTTTTTGACCACCGTTGTCAGAAGAGATGTGTTCCAATATTTTTATTTTTTTTCAATATTGCTTATTTCGTATCCACTCTCAATAAAAAATAATAATAAATATTTCAGATATATATTTGATTTATGTAGCAAACGTGGTGTACCCAACTCTGCTCCTTATCACGTAGGAAGTCTGAATTAGTTCATCCTACACGCTCACGGTCAAATAAAAAAGTGATCGGTCAGCCGGCATAAATTGTCTTTGTTATTTATTCAAATTCTGAATAAATTCAGCAATGGACAAGGGAAAAGTGAAGAGGAGACAAAAATATTAATATGCAGTGGATTAAAAAAACCACCGCTTTAAAATATAATTTATTATGAAGCAGTTGATAATAAATCAAAAAGAGGTGTTATTGACGCTTGTTATGAAAAATGAGCTAAAAGAATGTTGAAAAATCACCCCCCCAGTAAAGCGACGCGAAAATAATGCAGGATCAGCTTGCTGTAGTACAGAGATTTGTCACAAAAATTTTAACCTTATGAAAAAAATTGTCCAAATTGTGTTTTCGTATTGTAAGTTAACGGAATGGGAATAATAAGAAATATGTAGATATATGTAAATTACACAAAGAATAATAACCCCAAATAGTTTGATTTTATCCATCTTTAATCCACCATACCAAATAGAATTCAAAAATAGTATTTCGAGTTTTTTGATTGATGACACGATAACGATACAATTTCGTCTACCAAATCATACAATTACATATCTATAAAGCGCTTCTATAGAATACAGATCATGTGGCAACTATTATTGTCAGCAGACAGAAATAATGAAGAGTCTGGTTTTTTTGGCACATTTTAGCTTACATATGTACGTACATATATGCATACTGGTGAAACACATTGGTTTGTAGAATAACTTTAAAAAATAAGTTATAAAAAGTCCGTGCTTCAATCAATGGCTAAGTTGAAAATCAAATGTTAGTTTTTCTATCTAGTATTTGAAATAAATGTGATGTTTTTTTTTCATCGAGATCCTGAGTGATTTTTGAAAATTTGATCCTTATATTAATCAAGTAATTTGACGGATTAGCAATTTTCAGAGATATCATATATTTTGTAAATATATTAAATTAAAAATAACAATATTCTCAGAAAAAAATTCAATTTCGAATAACGTTACGACCTATTCGTACTTTTTAGACTAATGGTTTGAATATTTTTTATATGGCTATACAGGGCGTTCGCCAAGAAAGTTTACTACTTTGTTCAGTCACCGTTGTAGTAAACATTAATTTTGACAATTTATATTTAGTAGTCGTAAAGTAGGTGGTGAATTTTATAAAAACACTTGATAAACCAGCGTGATGTTTTAATTGTAAAAACACTTTGTCATAGTCAATCATTAATTTATTATTGTGATGATTAAAGAATAATGTGAAATTTTGAAAAAATTGCTCCTGTCCAAGAAAGTGTTCAAAAAAATCTGTCTATTTCAATTAGACGTATGCGTTTAAGAAATTTTATTTTAGAAAAACTTTGTGAAAAATTATGCATATAAAGTTGTATTAATTTAAGATTCCATTGAATCAAGAGTTCCTACAAGAGCATTTACGACTCCGTACATGCGCCAATAAGATGCTACAGCTTGCTCATGATAACAAAATCGCCAGTTCTGGGTAATAGAAAATCCTCAGGTTATTCATCAACCACCTTTGCATGAATTAAAAGTGACAGTTTGGTGCACTATTTGGTCTAGAATAACCATTGGCTCTTTAATAGTTTGAAGATGAACGTGGACTTACGGAAACTGTCAATAGAGAAAATTGTCGTAAAGTGATTGATAACTTTTTGACACCGGAATTGGATGCTTTAGGCTTGATTTACATGTAATTATTCACATAAGATCAATGTTACAATGTTAAAACTGTTATAACCAGCTCAGAAAAATAGGCTAAGACAGTCATAGCTGAATTTGATTGCCAGCTCAGAAAAATAGTTATTTAGTTTACTAACAAAAACATAATAATTTTTATTGTATTTAAGAATCAAATTGAATGTTGACTAATTTCACGATTCGTTTCAATTAAATTTTATGGCATAATTGATTTACTGACTATATCACAAAAAGGTAATGTATGTAAATGTATTCATTTTGTTTTTCATTATAAATTCAAAATAGAGGAAACTCATAATGTAAACAACTCCGTAAAGTTTTGATTGAAATGTCTTAGAACTGTATTGCCCTATTGAAGTATTGGATTTTAGTGAAAGCTTCTTTTGGCACTTGGGAAAGTAGCAAGGCAGCCGCAAAGCAATCTCTTTTCTTTGTTCGTTCTTCGCAGTTGTTCCGCTAAGAGAACGGTAAGCACATAGTAAATAACCATTCATTGACAGCTTAAGCTGATATTTGTTCAAAAATGCTAATTATGTATATCAACAACAACAAAAAAATACACGGAAAAGTTAAGAGAACAAATATTTTATTAATTTACGATTTTGACTAAAGGTACTTGCGGATATGCTGTTATCTCAACTGTCAAAATAACACTATATATCTCCCAGAAATAACAGAGATACGATGTAGGTATTTTAATCTTGATTATATTTTTGTAATTAGAATGCATTTATAAAAAATAATAAAAAACCATCAATTCTTGGTGGCTTAATAAATACATTTTTTTTACTCCTTAAAATATATTTTTTAAAGATTAGGATCTGTTTCGCTCATTGAAAACCTTATCAAATGATGATAGTGCTCGTGATTGTTGCTAAATTATATGTGGTAGTGATACATAAAAATATGTCTTATGTGATTAGAAAATATTGTAATTGTAACACGTTGATCTAAGATTCTTTATAATATCATGGTAACGAGAATTAAAAAAAGATAGTAAGCATAATCAAAGATCGTAATTCTGATTTATTTAATTCATCGTTTTTGCTGACGTAAAATTTTTTTTACAAATGAAAGCTTTTTTTGGAGAATATTGAATTTTTGTGTGACGAAAACTTTAAGGTAAGAATTATTTTGAGTAATAAAGATTATCATTTTCCAACATTTTATTGAATAATAGCAAAGCTCAAGAGGTACAAGTTTAGTAAGTTTCAATAATGGATAAAAGCTCGATTCTAGCGTAGATTTTTTCGAGGTCAGTGAACCCCTTCATCTTGGACAAACAAGATGTTGGATGCGGTTTTCTTTTGAATCCTTAAGGGTACTTTAGTTCTGTCTATTCAAAACTTTACCCAGCGCAAGTATATGTTTCAAGCTTTTTTTTTACTTTTATTGATATCCTTTTTTTGTTCTACTCGGTATAGTGTAAAGTGCTGCACTAGGAAAAATAGACCGATATACATTTCATACAAATCATACAATGTATTCAGATAATAATATTCAATAAACTACTACTCTATAACTTATTTCCGAATTAATTGAATACAATATAGTTCAGAATAAAGCATTCTGATGGAACGTTTTGTATAAAAGTAAAAAATCCAAGTTTCCGTCGATGATGTCGTTAGCTTGGAATCCTATTACGGACAGTTTTAATCTATTTATTGATTTCTATCAGAAGACTTCTTTAATTCGTGAAGAGAGTGATGAAATAATCACTATACCAATTCCTTTCCTGGCCATTATGAATCCATATGGTTCCATATTAGGAGCAGTCGTGATATTAAAAAAAACAGTAAAAAATTGAGCAAGGTGAATTTGATAGTACGCCATTTTTTAATAGAAACTTTAATTTTAAACCATCAAAAACATATTGTTAAACTAGGTTGATAGCTTAAACTCATCATGTTTTATGTAGCTTTATTGTTTTGGAATTCTTGTGTAATCATGAAAATCTAAATATGATATAATAAGAAAAAAAATATGCACGTTTTTGACTGTGTAATGGTACAACCATGGCATGCATTTTTGAATAAAAATCTGTTTTAATATTCTTGACTAAGTCGCCAAGCTGATAAATTTTTAGCTTGCCTTCAATTTCTAAGCGTGATGATATTTCAACACCGAAACAATATTGTTTCAAGCTAGTTTATATCAGTAATTTTCGTAAACATTGTATTCACGAGCATTAAATGATCATTTTACGAAACACATTTTCAGTTTGCGGGATTCTGAATGATAAAGCTCTTATAGTAGTTAAATTTGCGCAATTTCCTCAAGTTGATTCAGTACTGCGGTGTCATTAGCGTTTGAATCAGCAGACCGTATTGCCAATGGAAAGGCACACACTGATGAATGTAAATTTTACCACAGCAATGCTAAAAGCCAATATTGGTATTGAATGGGTAATTGTACTTAAAAACACAGAAACATTTTTAAAAAAATGTGTTTTTTTTTAGCGACAATGTTGCGATAGTTGGGTAGTATCTTTTTTATAAAGGGACTAATTTTTTTTTCATATTATATTTATGTATTTGAGTATTTAAAACTTGCCTAGCCATGCCATAACAGTAGTCAATTGAAACATTGAAATGACTATATTAAACTAGAAATTGATACGATATTTATGTTCCTAAACATAACGACATGATTCACTATTATTTTTCAGTTTCTAAATAGGTTTTGACAACGGTAGATTCGGGTCGGTGGTGCAGTCGCCAACTTCTTTAGCTTCCATAACGGACCTCACGGGTCCTAGTAAACGGGTTAGTTCCGACAAAATTAACTTTAATACATAATAAGCATAGTATTCGTCTGAACTATCATACCTGTACAGAACAAACAATTCATGTTCATGATTACCAAAAAAATATCAGGAAAATTCTCAAGAATGGTGGAGTTTTCATTTTGGCCACGTATAAGCCGAAAGAAATATATAAACGTTCTTGCTAGCATTTAAACTTGTGAACGTGAGAATTGCCTGAGAAAAAATCGGTTGGATTGCACCATAGGTAGTATCCATATGTTCTTCAATAGATTGTTCTCAAAAATTTCTTTTGAACCCTCTTTACCTTAGAAGTATATTTCGCACCTCTCAGGGCCTAAATAATTGATTCACTCACATTATATTTTCAACGATATATTCTTCCCTTTTTTGAAAAATAAAAGGTTGAGCGAATAAGCTATAAGAATTTCTTCGTTAAAAAAATATGTCATTTGAAATGGAAACAATATGAAGATTCTGTAGCCATATATGATCAAAAAAAATGTTGGTGTTGAATTCTGCCGGAGTGAACTTCTATACTTTTGATCTGGTTTATTATTATTACGGTTCTTATAAACGTAAAAAGACGTATCGCAAGCATTCAACTCTGAAATTGTTTCCGGCACACTATAGTGTACAGTGCATGCAACTTATTCTTACATAGTAAGAAAGGCAGGAAACATTCAAACACGAAATAGTTAGCTGCAGGATACACCAGTAAGAAGAATGTGAAGTCATAGCGTGTGATCGGGTCTAACGTTAAAGTGCCTACGGAAATGAAAAAGCACAGCATGAATTCGCAATATAATGTTCAATAATGTATTTTATTCAATTTTTTTGGAGAAATATCCAGATATGATTTAGTATTGTAACAATTAAATTGGCCTTTGAGTGTGAGTTAAATATAAACATAAATACATTTGATGTGAAAATAATTTTAGGATTTTTGCACACAAAATAATATTAAGGAATTGTAATTTTAAATGTAAAAATCGTGAATAGTATGGCTCATGACAAGTATCTGAATCAACGGTATTGTCATTTTGAGCACGGCCTCAAGACGAACGGTTTGTTTCTTGTTAGAATACTCCCAGTACAATGTTGATGAAAATACATTGAACAAACCACACAAATGTAAGTTAGAAGTAAAATACTTTGTTTCAATTAAAAATAAAAAAAACGTTTCAGATCAAAGCACAGTAGACAATGTGAGTACATTTATTAATCATAAAAAATTTACTTTCATTACAATATAACCTCTGGTTACAAATGTTTTCATTTATTTACGAATTATACAATATCAATGAAACCGTAGAATAATTTCAAAATCCTAGATACGAGATAATGTGTGTTAAGTCTTTTGCATAATCTTATACATTTTTTGTAAGATACAGTTTTACAAGAGCAGTATTAAGTTCTAAATAGTATTCTCATATTTTTTGTACGACGATCTTGATAACAATGCATTATTATTTGAGATGCAGAATACTTAGTGCCATGTTGTTTGTACCCTTGCATAAAAAGTGTGTATTTAAAAAAAATCTGAGCAGCACTGTCAGATAATATTTAAATATGAAGGTAGTATTTTTAAGTTATAGTATAACTGGCCGTAACATTGAATTCAAGATTATATAGACCGACACGTACGTTTTTGTTGATTGTCCTACCCTTGCATTGGTGTAGCGACGTGCTTAGGTTGGGCAATGGTATGAAATGCATCGTATCGTGAACACGAAGTAACTGACGATTAATAAAAAAAGAAGAAATTTAGCGACCAAGGTAAGTAATATAATAGTTACTCATAACCCACTATTCCCCCTAATTTTCGTGAATGAACAGATGATGAGTCAGCGGGGAGGCATTAAAATAATATATATTAACATAGATTTTAGTAAATTGAGTATGAAGTTATTTGACGCGCTTAAACGAACATTGATCGTTTTATTAATCGTTATTTTTCGTTAATCGCAGATTACATTCACTGGATCTAAAATTGTTGGTCTTAAAAAATCATGATTATGATTTTTCATACAGAATATTTTTGCTCTGCATTTTTATGTTGGTACTTTTTTTTATGAAAACACAATTATTTCGAAATTGAACGCTGCCTTATAAACACACAGTCAACCCTCCTACAGCACCAAGATAGGATTTTTTAACTACTTAGTTTATCAAAAATAAAGGGACATATAGCAACTGATAAATATTCTTTAAATACACATATGTATTTATGTATAATATTACTTATGTACATAACATTGAATACTATTTATGTAGTTTTTTTGAAATAAATAAAACTACATAAGTGTTAGCGTAATAAACAATGTTACCGGTATTTGTGTCGGAAATAATTATAGCTTAATATTCAATGATAATTCGTACTCATTTCACTTTATACTATATTCGAAACCATGCGGTATTTTTCTTTGAGAGTAAAATTGTTTTACATGATGACGGGCAAAGTACAGAGTGCCGAAAACTTTTACAAAGAAAAAGAAAATTGTATCACAAAACCTATCCATTTACTTGATACACGAGTTAAGATAATATCAAGGGACTGGTTTTCAGGCAAAAAATCCATCCAATATTACAACAATTTTCTTTTGAAATTCATGAAAAAAAATGTGAGCTCTTCTACATGTTCCGGAGATAAGGTATTCATGACCCATAAGCATTTACTCTTGCTGTTATGTCGTGCAAAAATAAGCAAAAGCTTTTAATAAAGAATGAAGGATCTATGAAGATAATTTGAGAATGTAAATATTAGCATTAACATGAATGTATTAAGGTAAGTTGATAAATTCCTTGATTTATTGATTATTTAGTCATTTATTCCGTACGAAGAAAACTTAAATATATAATAAAAATAATAACACATTTTTAGTACTTTTTCCACATGAGATTTATTTCATCAGGACCGGTTTCGCTCATGGCGAGCATTATCAACTGATAATGAATACAATAAAACAGTGGTATTTATGCAAAAGTTAAGTATGAAAACAAGGTATGACAAACAATAGGTAAAACAACTTGCTTAGTTGTCCATATATATCGAATAATCACTATGTGAATAAGTCAAAATAGATACATTTGAGGCTATTAAAGTTGATTTCCACTAATTTATTTTATTCTATTTTATCGTTTAAATTTTAGCAAATAGTGCTATATAATATACTAGAAATACATGGAAATGAAATTTATAAATCAAAATTTTTAGTTTTACAGTGTTATTTATTGTTTTGTTTTAATGATGTGTACTATCATTTGCAAAAAAGTCTTTTGTTTTCATATGAAAGTAATTCAAAAATGAAAATTTATTTAATTGGCACAAAGAGCTTTCTTGTAAGTCGGTTGATGTGTAATATTATAAACATTGAATCGATTTTCTCAATTGTTTCGTCTTTGTCTAGCATTGCTACAAAAATAGTCCAAACAATGCAATGCCTCTACCAACTGGCGAAATGTTATTCGCAAGTTTAATAAATATGTGCGCCGGGATACCGAATCAATGAAAATATAAGTTTTATTTAAAGATAAAAAAAAGATGTGATTCCATTAAAAATGAGCTAAATATTTTGTTATCATCGTAAAAAAATAATTGATTGCAATGTTTAATACAGTGAGAACATATTAAAAGTATTTTTTTGATTAAATACAAAAGATAAATGATTGCTATTTATTAAATTCCAGGTAATTACTAAAGACTGTGTTTTTTACTTTTAATTTAGCTGATTTTAGATGCTGTTCTTCGATACCACGTTGATTTCATTTCAATTCAAATTAATAGTATATTAAGAAAATTTCAGAGTAACTTGGACTTATGTTCGTTTTGATTTTAAATTTGGTTTTGAATTACCTTCAGTTTGTAAATGTATTCATGGTAAAATCTTGTAAGAAGATTCAAAGCATTGTATTCGAAATCAAAAAGGTCAACATTACACATGTGTTCATATGGATGTCTTCTCAAACACAGTATCTAATCCTAGAAATGGGACGTAATGGGAGGAAAAAATCAATCACCAACGGCCCATCGATATCTTATTACGATAGGTATTAATCATTAAGACTTCCTTGAAAAACATCCGTTAAAAGGCTTTATGAACAGTTCGTAAATGGCTCAGTTAAGTACTAGAAAAGGTTAACATACATACATATGTAATGCCAGTTACATAAATCTACATATGTTTCTGTAAATATGACAGAAAAAACAGTTACTTGTCTTCGATTTGAAGATGTTCGAATTTTAAAAGTGTTAACAATACAATAATCAATACGTTGATTAAAAAAGTTATGGAAATGTTAATAGACCAATAGAACATTAATAGTTGCTTTCATCGATTGTGTTTATATTTACAAAATGTTTCGCGCGTTAAAAAGTTCTCGATACCAAAACCAAAACTCGGACAGAAGCTCAGATTTTTATAGATTATTCAATCTGATATAATTTAAAAAATAATTGATAGCTGTTAAAAATTGTTTGCTAATTTAAAAAAATATTAATTTTGCAAAAAAAATGTTCTAAAGAAAATGAGGTTATATCATACCTACCATAATCGGTAATGTTAAATTTTCAAGACGCTCTGTGATCACTCGATACCGAGAATATCACCGGAGCACACTTGACCCGCTATCCAAAGAGACTTCGCGGTGGCCGATTCAGCAACGAACCGCGAACAAAACTTCAGTACAAAATCGATTTTATACAAAGGGGCTTATTAATTTTTCACTTTATAACTTTAGATTTCACTCTCTGTTTTAATAATGTCACGAAAACAACTGAACGAGTAAGATATATATATATATAGATATATATTTTAATAGATGTTTGATATACCTAAGTAATATTAAATAATTTTCGTCGTAAGGCACATCAAAGATTATTCTCTTTAGAAAATTGTGGATCAATATTGTGGTTTGTATAATAACGAAATAAATAATATTTCATAGTCAAAATTATCGATATTATGAAATAATATTGTTTTAAGTATGTTTACTAAATAAATTGAAATATTTTGTAAATATTCTATGATAAAAATAAAAATATTCTCACGTTTATATAAGAACAGGTCCTCAATTCACCAATAATGATAATACCCGAGAACTCAGATGAAAGTTAAATGTATAAAAAAACTTTTAACAGATCGTCAATCCACTTTTGAAATTACAATGTAAACAATTCATCTTAATGAGGTCACATTCTTGTAGAGTTTTATTTACGATTAATTTACGATTGGTCTATAAAAAACAACACTTCTTATATGCACTATGATAACGTCTCGGCTGGACATTTTGAAAGGTCAATTTGTATCCATTAATACAATTAAGATAAAGGTGTAAATGGTTAGATTGGGAGCTTTCGTTTGTTGTGCGCGGGAGCTTCGGGAAGGGTTCTCCGCGACTGGAAGCAGAGCGCCACGACGCCTGCGGGAACACAGCGTCCCGGTGCTGTTACACACGCTTCGATGCGCCGAAGATAAAAATCACGATTTGCACTCGTTGATCTTTGCCAAATGGCAATTTTACGAGCGTCTTGTTTTTACACGGTGGTTTTGTTTACAGTTTGAGCTACGCCTCATCGTTAATAATTATTTCAGGTGTTCGAAAAAGATTGATGAATCATTTTACACTGCATTATATATTTAGCGGAAACACAACATAGTGTTTGGGAAAAATTCTGAAATACATATTATTTGTAAGATTAACGGAAAAAATACTGTTCCTATAAATTTAAAAAAAAATATATTTTTGAGCAAGGATAATAATAGTTTACTTGTTTTAGTTAAACAATATAAATGTATTGATTGAGTAGGCATTTACTTGGTAATACGGTAAGAAAAATAAAAATGTATTTTAATTCTAATTTATGTAGAATTGAAATACATTGTTATTTTTCTTACCGCCGTATAATATAATTGTAAATTTCCACAGTGTAGAATAAATGGATTTTGAAAACCCTTTTTCATAGATTTTTCACTTAAATAATACTCTATTCATTCAGATACAATATTTGCTGTTGGTATTTTGTAAAATTATTGAAAGAGCTGCGGACTTCTTATGTTCGTCATGTTACAAAAATATTCATTTGAATATCAATGGCAATTATAACAATCTCAAGATTCTCTTATTTCAAATGAAAGATTAAAAGGTACTTTAAATGAAAAAAAAGTTGATTTATATCAATGATTTAATAAACCAGAAAATTCAAGATTTTATTTGAGAACCCATAAAATTGTAGTTGTTTTAAAAAATAATGTTTAAAAATCACGAATCTAATAATGTATAGGTATCGAAGGTAATTGTATCGATTCTGCATCGGTGTGCAAAAGTGATGTATTTACTCCATATTTATCTCCTATTCAATTACGTATATGTGACTTTTGAATTCGTTTTAGTTATGGTATCAGCATATAAAATAAAATATTGATATAAATTAAATGTTAATAAAAGATGTAAAAAATCATGTTAAGATTTTATTTGTCATAAATTTAATCACATGATATGGCGCAGTTGAAAAAGACAGCAAAAAACATCTAAATTCATCGAATTTTGTCAAGATGTAGTGTGCATATTATGATGACTGGGCTCAATGCTGAAGTCTTTCTGTGATATACAAAAACGAGGACTTAACTTTTATAGTAAAGATTTAGTACGTATATTCAGTAGTAACAATAGAGAATTTCTTTCAATATAACTCAAATAATCTTGCGATATATCATATAGATTATATCACACTAAAATCTGTTTCACAGAAAGAAAATTTTGTTTTTTTATCGTAAGAAACATAAAGTCACTTTTACAGTGCCATAAAAGATATTATTTAATCTCTTACACATCTATGTATCTATATATAGTTGTATATATGTATTATTCTATAGGCTAGGCAATATGTGGTTCTCTTGAGAATAAAGCTGATAACGTCCTCTGAGGTTTCTCAAAGTTGGAATCTCTTCGAATTGAATTGATCGCTCTTAAGGACTTTATCTGAAACAAGTTTTATTTCAAAGGATTTGATAAATTTAAGTTGTTGAGACGAATAAAAATATTTTTTTATCACTTAAAATTTTTTAAAACAGTTTTATTTTGTAAAATTCTTTTAATCCAGTATAATAAATTACCAATGAAATGTAAAAAAATGAAAAATTACCCTGTTCACGTCGGGCATTCGTAACTACAAGAAATACAACCCGTAAAATATTTTATGGTCATTATGAGCACGACGTCAAAAAACTTCAGCAGTTTAACCGCGTGCTGACCTATGATTTAACGTGCTTAACTTTTTCAACTCACTCTTTTATATATAAAGAAAAAAAATCAGTGGTTACGCAAATAAAATGTATTATATATTTTATTTATAAATTTTTGTGCTTATTAAAAAAATCCGCTATATCGAAACATTGCTGTACTTTTAAATAAAACGTTCAAGTGATTGAAAGGGTTTATTTTATAAAATAAAACACCTTTTAACTAGTGCAAGAAATCAAATAATTCAACTTGGCACGCGGCCAAAACTATTAAAAATGCTTAGAGCTTTATCAGAAACGTCAATCAAGCTTTTATACTGTCAATAATTATAATGGTTATATAGCGAAATGAATTACCTTCTATCATTTCTGAGTGTGTAAATTATTTAATGTCCGCAACGCAATTCAGTGAAATATTATGTGTGGGAACAGATTAAAGAACTTATGTTTACTTTCATTGCTTAGCGTTTACACTTATGGCGATTCGTTTAACTTCAGAACAAATATTAAAAAGAATTTTCAAACTAGTGACTTGTTAATTATATTTTCGTTAGATAAATGTATACAAACTGATTATTAATATATAAAAATGAACAACATTACGTTAACTGTAATTTGTGTAGATAGAAATTCAAATTAATTTAATTTTAAGCTGGCGTCATATATTATATTTTTGACGGCTAGGTTCTATGGCAAAATTGGCATAAGACCAAACAAACATTATTTCCTTTGATTCGCATTATATTGCACACAATTGGCGGGCCACACACTCATGCAATATTCATTAAATTAATACATAACAAATATCGAGAATTATTCTAATAATTCAGTAGAGAATTAGTAACCCGAAAAAAAAAGTTGCCACCATCAAAGTATTGGTTTTAAGAAAACTTAATAATCACTCATGACAATTCGTATAAAAAATCGGTAGGAAAATAAAAACCTTGAAAGACGTGCTAAAAATAAAACGAATATATAGTTCGACTGGATGAAAAAGGTTTTTGGAACTTCCGGTGTAAAGAAATGCTGAAAAATCAAAGTGGAATGTTTTTTGTATAGAAGAAGTGTATATTATACATATACACCCATCCCTCGCTTACCACGGTTTCAATTTAGCACGGTTTCAGTTTCAGTGGAAAATAAATGGTTTTCGACGTTTTGAAGACGACATTTTTTATATCGCACGTTCAATAGGAGGTAAGGGATTGGAGGATTTAGCAATCAACGACATTTATGAACGAGTTAAATGAAGAAGAATTAATTGATATGACTACAAGTGTTCCTCCTGAAATCAGAAGCGATACCGAAAGCGACACCGAAAGTTCTAGTCCAATTTCAACGATTACTCCTAAAACAATAAAAGATGGGTTGCAAATGGCAAGAAATATAGAAATTTCAACGAGAAATTAAACAATGCGTTGCCAGATATGAAACAAGGTTTACAAGAATATCAAAAAAGATGAACAATCACAAAATACCGATTTTTTTGAACAACGACGGTACATAACAGAAAATGTAATTGAAAGAAGTAATGTTGGTGACATTCAGCCAAAAAAAGTAAGAAATTTCGTATATTAATATCTTCTAGTGATAGTGACATTGGATAATATATTTTATCCATGTTCATAATATTTCAATAAATTTTCAGAAGTTCTACAAACCTATTTTTTAATACGGAAGGAAAAATAACAATGTATTTTAGTTCGACATAAATTACTTCTACAGTTCATTAGTTCTACAAAATACATTTTCCTTCCGTATTATAATGGAGTTCTACCAAGTAAATGCCTACTCAATCAATAAACCTATTTTTTCTTAATATTTAAAAAAGACCTATCCTGTCTTTTTCATACATTTATTAGTCTCGCTTAACACGGTGATCTAGCAGAACCTATCTTCCGTGTTAAGCGAGGGATGGGTGTATATAAGTATAAAGAAAGCGACACGCCTTGTATAAATAAGTTAAATTATTATTTAAGTGAAAATAACAACCAGAGACTAAGCTACCATTATCATGGCAACACCCATCACGATGTTTTCTAATGGATCACCGTTAATCCTCCTCCGCGATTTTCAAATTTGTAATAAAGAAAAAAGGCTGATAATATTTTCCATTGAAATTTAAATTTTAAAATAATTTGTATCGATAGATATATAAATATAGAATAAAAAAATAAATAACTGCCGCGTAATTTTTTACTTTTGATTATTTCAAATGAGATTGCATTGTGATTGGCAGAAAATTTCAAGAGTAGCTAAGAAATACATGTTTAACCTGGTCGGGATCGAGATATTTCTCCAAGCCATTTAAATTTCAATTCCGAACACATGTTTTTTCTCTCGTTTTGTTGTAATATTTTACCATATCGCCTCTTGTCATACACGTACATTCACGATTTTGCTATCCCTGAATTCTTGTGATGAAAATCCCTGTTCTTTTTCAATATTTTCATATTGTATACAAAATTTTAAATAAAATATACCTACTCGTTTAATTTATCCATCTTGTACGTGGTAAAATATCGGAAACAAGTCCATTCGATGATATTCCATTTATGTAAAAGGTAATTCCAGTGGAATGTAAAAAAAGAAGCAATTAAAAATGTTAATTTAATATTATACGAGTAATTCATATAATATACATAAGATTATGAAATGAAACGTTTCGACAAATGGTGGAATGTGTTAAATTCAAAATAATGTTAATATTCAAACATATTCTAAGCAAATGAAAAGTTTAATGATGCTTATTTTTTTTATTTTTTATCGTACTATGCTGATTGTACAAAGATTTTAGACTGGCTTTTAGGTATCTCTTTACTTTTGGTAAATTGTTTCTTGAAAATAATGAGACAGTTTCTAGAAGAGTTGTGTGAATATTTACATAATCCTTTTCCCTTTCACGGTGGCATTTTTCACGAGTGTATATATAGAACGTTTCTGTGAAACGGTGATGATTTCGAAGTAAGACGCAATTTATAGAAAAAGATTATTCCGAAGAATCAAGTTCATACCAAAAAAAATTCTATGACAGATGACACTCACCACTTTTTTGCAAGAAACAAAATAATGTGACATACATATTACGTGACAAAAGGTTTTTAATTTATTTAAATATTAATTTCCTCAGTAAAACACGTTCAAGGAAAGAAGCCGAAAGATAATTAACCTATTTTGAATTATACATATTATAGTTGTATAATAAACTTGGAACAGTAAATATTCATAAATAAACGTAGCGGTGCTCCTAATGATTTTTCAATCGATGAATCAAATGTTATGTAAAAAAAAGCCACAGATAAATGTGTTTATTTCATTTAATTCCACTCATCAAATTCAATCATGAAACAAGGATTGTAGAATAAAAAATAAACTAACACGTCATTTTGTGATCTTCTTAATTTATCACTATCTCATTTATTAAATGCGAATGGTTGATGAGCTTCATATTAGAAGCAGACATGTTAAAAGATTTTGTGACCTATAGACATGGTAATTTTTCATGCAATTATCGATATGATAATAATATAAATAATTCTTGACAATGTCGAAATATTTCAATATGTGGAGAATTTCAATTTTGCTTGAGCACATAAATTTCTTTGGTTTGTATAAATAGTGAGAAATAATGCTATGTATAAACCTCACGTCGGCCATGAACGTTGCGAGTATTTTTAGACTTTTTTGTAAATATTTCTACGACGATTCAGCGAAACGAGAGCAATAAATGATTCTGTTCATCACCGCGTTACCCTCATATATCATTTCAAACGAAACGTCGAAGATTTTGATTTAGTGTGAAAAGTCTTAAAAGAAACATGGCCTTTCTAGACGATCTATTACAAATTAAGACATGAGTGTAATAGTATTTTTCTATAAAAAACGTAATTGTAAAATAGCAATTGACGGCTGAAAATGTAAAATTATATTTATTTTAAAAGATAAACTAACAAAAAAAATCAGTTGACAATACTCGCCATGAGCGAAACCGGTCCTGATCTAATAAATTTTATGTGGGAAAAGTACTAAAAATGTTTTATTATAATGCCATTCCACCAAGTATTGACAGTGAACACTTTAAAAGTGAGATAAACTTAAATTTGATAAAGCTTTTGTTATAGAAAAAAATATTAATAAATGAAACGCCACCTTTAAGTATTTTATCAGTACGCCTGACGTGGACAGTGTTCGAGAAGAAAAATTTGTGTAAGCTGTGCGATAAAAATTTACTTTACTGAATAATCACTAATATTCTCATACACGCATTATCTCTACGTGCGTGTGCTGAAAAATAGTGTGTATGTTTGCTGCATTAGAGATAGACAGAAGATCTATGTTTATTTTAATATAATGTGGTGTTGACAGCTTTCAATAATATTTGTAAATTTTTAGAACTAAAACAATTTGCTTGTATCTATTATTAATGTATTATTATAAAATTATTTATTCATTTAAACATTCTTAAAGACTATTATCGATAAATTAAGCTCTGGTGATAACAGGATGAAGATCCCCATTATTATTCCACCTCCTTAATAGGCGTGTCATCTCTACCACACACCGGCATTTAACTAGATGATTTTGACAATCCAGCAAGATCTAACGCACCTCTTAATGTTTTCCGAAACTACTGAGCGATGAGATATGACCTGCAAGGAAACTTTATTTAGGTAATGTAGTTTGTTCATTTCCTCATCCATTTTATATAGACTTTTATCAAGTTCTTGAGTCCACCTCTGCTGTTTTGCTCCATTAACTATATCGTGTAACGGCGTGCGTCTTTACGTACCATGCTGTTTAACTCAATTTTTCTAGCTTTTTTTCAAAGTACTTTTCCGATAGTTTGTAGTTATAACAATTTACACACTATTCTAAAACAGAATCACAGTCATTTCAGTACACACAGACACACATTATAAAATATATTATACGTTCATATTATGTTTGTACGTGATATTTAATATTGAATGTGAGACCGTGGTCGAGTAGCTTCGGTGTCTGAGCACTCGGTTTCGAAACTCAGTCCAGACAGCTTTATTTTGCAATCGAATTATTGATTTCTGTTCGGATACATTTAGCTGTGTAGTCCAATATAACCTTCCACGCCTGTCCGATGGGAAAGAGCGAGAGCGATTAGCAAACAAAAAGTTCTCGTAGAAACAGTACCTATGTTGAGGATAAAACCGATGAGTCTATTTGGACCACATCAGTTGCAAGAACGGTGATTATTTTTTTATCGGAATTACTTATTTTTAGCGTATTACTGGAAACTCCCTTGAATTGTTGGGCTACTCCTCTAAAATACAAACTTAGTTCAAACATTAGAAAGTTAGTGAGATCAATATTGAACGTTGTTAACTTTGAAATAAGTCTGTTTAAATTCAAACATTTTGTTTTAATTAATGCTAGTCAAACGATTGGATGTGATAACGTAAATACTGGAAATGAATCAAGGCAACATTTTAAATTCCAGAATTGACAGGCATTTTTAAACAACACAATTTTGTTTGTGTTTGTCTAATAGTACAAAATTTCAATTCATTACAAAAAATATTTACCCACAATCATAACAGATGAATTTATTTTAATTAATTTATTGACATTTTGACATAAAACAGGGTATTACTTGAATTGTATTTTGATTATCTTCTTTCACATTGCAAAAGCAATCAACTTATAATTTGTAATTTTTGTAATGTATATAAACATATCCATTATTGTGTGAATATCATTACCAAATTTTCTTTTTTCTTCTACGTCTTTCACTCCAAAAGTTCCAGACTATAGACTGATACTCATCCAATTTTTAATTGTTCTCGATTTGTATTTATGTATAATATAATCATTCTTATAGTGTACAATCGAATGGCAAATAAAGTAAAATAAAATCATTTGAATAAATAAACATAGTTAATATCTTTGAACACAATACGTAATGATGAAATTTAATAATGAACATAATATTATATTATTAATTTAGTTTGCTTAATTTGGGAAATGGAGGGAGCTGTTTAACGAAATAACGAGCCACGTACGATCTTCGAGTAAATCTTTGTTTACCAATATTGTTTCCTAGCAATGGGTATAACTTAGCAACCTCAGCTCATCAAAGAAAGGGTTGCGTGTAACTATTGGATTATAATTACATTATCTGGTTACTCAGCTGTTGGTAATTGGTGGTACTTATAATATAATATATTATATTATAGCCTTTTTAAAATAACGATAATAGTATTGTAATAAGCCACAGCTTTAGGTGAGCGGAAAGCAAAGCCGTCAGAAATGGTGAAATATTGTTTTAATTTATATTTTAAATCAAAATATTTTCAAGAAATGTTTTACTTGAATTGGAAAACAATGTTTGCATTAAATTTTGGTAAATTATGGATATATGGTCACGGGACAGAATCCCAATCCTCTCGAGCTAAGCTCAAAAAATTTATACATACTGGCTTATAATTTTATGTTTTGACTTTACTCTTTGAGTTCTTGTGGATTATTATAAAATGTGAAATCAAAATGATTAAATCTGAAGAATATTACTGATTATTGTATGAGTTCTGAACGGAGAATTTGTTTTTTAATATTAGCCTATAGTAAAATTATTATTTTTATTTTAAACAAATAATAAACTTATGTGACTGTCTCTATCTGTATAATATTATTATTTGTGTAGTTTGTGGTTGCATTTTCACTCCTGTAAATTCAAACAACTTGATTTTATACTCAATGCGAAGTATTCTTTAGGATCTTCTATTATAATAAATTTAAAAATTAAAGACGAACCATTTCAAAAAAAATCGTGAGTCTTTCATTCATTTCATTTAATGTGCTTATTTTTCATAAATCTTTACAAAGATTCTGTCCCGTGACCATATATCCATAATTTACCTAAATGTTTTCATACATTAGGATTAAAGTCATAATTTATTTCTTTTTAGGTTTATAGTCCGGTATCAAACACATTTTGTAAAGAATATACTTTAAATTCACTATTAAAGATTATAAATCATTAGTAATTGTTGATAGTAAAAAGATTATTTGTTTAATTTATAATAATTGAAACACTATCGAGAAATACCAGTTTGTTTGAAAAGTAAAAATAAACGTGTGAAATAATAAACGAAGTTTTGAATTCGTGAGCTCAAATTTCGCAAAACCTTTTTCCAAAGTTTTTTAAAACGACTCAATTTGAGCCTAGGGTTCACACGATTGGAGAAAACGAGGACTTTCTTATCTTTGATTGTGTAAGTGATTCATTAAGCTGGAAAAGATAAAACCACTATTTATTTTTGATAAGTGATCAGTCATTTAGTTTTGAAATATTTTTTAAGCGGAACCTTGAAATCTTAATTTTATTCTTACATTCACTGATCTAGCGACTAAAAAACCAACTACTATTCACGGGGCTTAATCAGTAGCAATAAAGTGTGATGCTAGTACCTGGGTGTAAGCAAAGAAATGACGAAAATACTAAAGAAGTAAAAGCCAACAAAAAATATATTCCATAATTATATTATTAGCCGTGTTATTAAAATCACAGATTTATAAAATCTTAATATTATATTTCTTTTCATCCTTCCTGTGAAGAAATTAACGGTATTAAGTTAGATAAATTGATGAACATGTTTCATATACAAATATTGTATTAAAAAAATTCAACTCATAAATCACTCACTGAGATTACTCGTGCCCTATTTATTATCAATACTTTCATCTTTGTACAGTTTTCTATGAACCGTTTTCTGAATGAGATCATTGAAATACATGCTACTGTTGAATGATACTTCAAGCTCTACACAAAACAAATTTCAGAATCCTTGTTCTATATTTCCTGAATGCAGAACAAATAATGTGTAGGAAAGCCGATTGTAGCTTGTGTGTTTTATTACATTAGCATGAATTTGATCGTCATCTCTATCTGGTACTAAAGCACCCTCATAGAAATGTACTATTTTTTATTTTATTGATTAAACCTAGATGTAAGCCCACCCTCAAATGCTGTTTCAATATATTATGTTTAAATCGATACGCAATTTGAGCAACTAAAGCCAAAATACACGCTTGTATGTATGTATCGCGGTAGTTATAAAGACTGAATGCTAAAACTTGAACTGTCAAAATTTGGACACATTTTGTAACACATATATTTTGGATACGGAATATCAAATACGTTTAAAAATAAAAACTTCGTATTCCAGGGCCACACAGCAATATAAAAGCATCTTTATTTATTTTATATAGTAACTTGACACTTTAATGTAATACGTTTTATTAATGCACTTTAAAATTTGTTTTAATTGTCATTTTGTGCTTCTTTGGCAACTGATAAACAAATCGTACGGAAAGAAAAAAAAAAGATAATTTTATATATTTCTTATTTATAAAACGTGTATTAGAATACACGTTTAAACATAGTTCTGACGAAGGCGTAAGCCGAAATAGCTATCAACAAATATATAAAATAATTTATGTAGAATTAAAATACATTGCTATTTTTCTTTCCGTATGATAAACAAATCGTAAAAAAAAGATAATTCTTATTTATCTGACTTTTGATGTCAAGCTTATTATAAATCATTTGCAATATTATGCTGATAGATTTTTTTTACTGTTATACCATATAAGTAATTTGGTGGAATTTTATATCAATTAGTCTGTGCGAAATAAAATATAGTTCATAATAATACAACGAATAAACCAGCTGGATGCAGACAGGCGCATCCGCGTAATAATTAACTAATTTTCGATCCCTACTGAGATTTTTTAAATGTAGCTTACTATATCAGCACTTTATTCATTAGATGAATAATGTAGGTGAAACAATGATACATTGTAATGTGATCGATGCATTGATAAAAAGATAAATATTAGCTGTCGAAGGAATATTTAAAAAAAAATATTTACATTCTGGGGTACGAAAAGACGTCAAAACCTAGGGAAGATTTCCAAGATGTTAATACAACCTTACAGACCTTGAGATATAATGAGGCATAATTCGTCTAGTCTGGGCTTGCTCTTCGAAGCGATTTAGAAGCGTTGCCTTTATTGCTCTTATCGCAAAGTTCTCATTCCACATCTGTGACGATTTGAAAGGGCCGATTCGGATTTCACTTATACGTGATATATATTAATATACGTTTAAAAGATTTTATTGTTAGTTCATTAAATTCAGATTCATAAATTATCCATTTTGATTGTAAACAAAATAATACATTTATTGGATCTATAAATATTTTTGATTCAGTATAGATTTCAATGATTAACTGTTCTAGTCGGACTTACAACGTATACCTCTTTATAATTGTATGCATGTATATTAATCGAAGGTGTGTGACTAGCACTTGGTTGAAATAATGTATTAGCAGTAGATAACATAAACTCTGTAGTCTACTAAACATTTAAAAAAGTATAATTTTAAATGTAGACATATCGGTTCCCAATAAGAAACACGTAAACTCTTTATGTAGTTTCCAACATAAGATTTTCTAAAAAAAACTCTTACACTGTTGCTTATCTTTTTTAATAACTAGACTACGGATAAAAATATAGAGCTAGGACACGACTATAAAGCGTTATAAGCTCATCACTCTTGTTTGCCCCGTAATTTTAGAGATCAGAAAGATTAAGATATCAAAGACATCCATACAAACAAAAATCTACGAATCGGTTTACTAAGCTATCCGTATTGGGATGCGATAGAGGTTTTTTTTATCAATTTTGATTGGCTTAAATTAAGTTTCATACGTGTTAACGTATATCTTAAACTGTGAAACGAAATTAAAATCATAGAATTTATCTCTCTTTTCCATTTTTTCCCGTGTACATCGTATTAAGAAAATTTTCATCTATCTGGATTATTCTATTACACGCTTCTTTAATTAAAACATTTCGACTGATTGTTTATTAAAGTTATTGCTATTTGCGTATTATTTCATATAAAAGTTTTCAATGAAATTGGTAGCATTGAATATTTTTGATAACATTTTAACGCAAGCTTTTATTTTTAGGAATTATTCAAAGAAATTATACAAGTGGTCAAATATTATTTAAAAAAATGGCACAATAAAATATATACATAGCTAAATTAACTTTGAATAAATTACTCTTTAATAACGTACACAAGCATTGGCGAAAAAGAATGTTTTTCGTGTAATAACGGAATTTTATTTTGGAAAGAAATTCGTCTCTGGTAGTTTCTCTTTATCTGTAGTAAGTTTTCTTACACCATAACCATATTTTTGCGAACATCACAAAAATATGTTTCGGGCTACTGCTTTCTGTTAAGAAATAGCTTTTTCTTTTCCAATTTAGCTTGTATCTTGGTGTACGATTTATAAGCCGGCTGAACTTGTAAAAAATCTCAAAGAAAAGAATAAAAATAATATTTCGAAAAACAAAAGATATTTTGCTTCGAGACTGCTTTAAATTTTAGATGCCACTGAAAATAAATATCGTATATATTTAATACCCTACGACTATAAATCATTTATTATTAATTTTAGACTTATTGGTGAAGGTTTTATTTTGAAGATACGCTTTGTTAAAATTCCGCAAAAATAATGATCCGGGTTTATTTTGGTTGGAATGTTAATCAATTTTTGCCATTTCCCCATAAAATATCAGTAGTATTATTAAACACAGGTCTCACAAATACCGAAAAAGCAAGGTGGATGGTTACAATGATTTTTGACACGATGGAAAACTTATTTATATAAATATACAAAGATATCAAATTTATTCAAGGTTAATATGTGATAAATAGTTAAAAAACTTTTCTCGGAAGCGTCGAAACCTTATTTTGATAACATAATAAAAAGCTTAAGGTTTTATTATAGTATTTGAAAGAATGTTTCAATTTATTTAAATAAACTTTATGGCATTAAAAAGAAGAACTTAAGAATCTTTGAATAATTGTAATATATTCTTATGTATAAGATCGCTACGTAAGTTTTCAAATAATATTTAAAGAATAATTAACAATATCATGTTTATTTTTCTTCGATTTCTTTCGAAACAAATCTAACAACCTTTTCTATTAAGAACAGTATCTTCGGTAAAAACTGCAACTGAATTTGGTAAATTAAATTTGAGCATTGAATGTCATTTTTAAAAATGATATGATTGTATTAAGACATAAAATGACAAAACTCAACATCAACAACTGAATTTGTTTTTATGTTTCTTTGTTAATACCAGGGCTGTGGAGTCAGAGTCGGAAATTTTGAAAAGTTTGAACTTTTTATCTTTGCATATAATATGTCAAATTTGGCTATTGGCCGGATTGGAAGGGTTGATTTTTAATTAAATACACATAAATAGGAAAATTAGGCAAAAAAAAGTGACGATATTAAACTTTTTTAGTCGGAGTCGGAGTCGTGTTTTTGGTCAATGTTGAAGTCGGAGTCAGAGTCGGAGTCGAACTTTTTTTTACCGACTCGAATCCCTGTTTAATACTTCTTAGACCTAATGTAGCACAAACTATGTACCGCTCTTTAAATGTGCTACATAAGCATAAGGAAAATATTCAGACCTTTATCATATGTATTTTTTCGTTTCCTGTATTTTACACCTAAGTGAGTTGTTTTAAAATATTTATACAAAATGAAAATTATCAATTTGAAATCTTATTTTTCAGTTTAATACTTATCAGTTTGCATTGAATGTTTAGCCGTACGCGATTGACTCAATAAACCAACACATGCTTTATAAGAATGTGAAATATAAATGAAATAGCCACATGTAATCACATCATATCAAATCGTGTGAAATCCTTTTTATTCGTTAGTACGCCAATAACGAAAAATATTTAAATTTTGAACCTATTTTACGACTAACGATAAACAAATAATATAGGCCGTTAAAAGTGACCCTTTGTATTGAAAAACCACGCCTACAATAACTCTGTTCTATCGCACTTTCAATTGGATGAAAATAAAAAAAACCCCCCACCAATTCTGAGACAATTAAAGGCAACCTTTTCTCTCTGAATTGTTTTTACTCGTTCATCGCGATTCTGTGTGGGTCGCCGTTGCCGCAGTAAAATGTTATTTTTTCTTCACATTGCTTTTATAAAATCTCAATAAAAACGACCATTCAGTTTCATGAATATGTATATAATTCTAAATAATCAATGCATATTTTTAATTCTAGTGTAAAGCAATATAAATTTGGAATGTATGAAAGCGCTTATTATACAAAGTCGAGTACTGAAGTGTTTAAACAATTTTGATTGAAACGGGCTGTTCAAAAACTTTTCAATACAATATGAGCGCATTGAAAAATATTTCAATGATTTATGACACAATGCCGACGTAATGCACTCTTTTTTTTCAATTCACGTTTAATTGTAAATAACTGACATTGCAAATAAAATTGTTTGAAATTGTAAGAGTTTTGAATCTCATTTTCAGGAGTAAGCACAATGTCATTGCAATATTATTCTTAAACGACAGATTACAGATGAATATAGTATTTTCAGTAAATTTGTAACAAATAATAAAGATGGACAATCCAATTATGTCATGAATTTCTTTGTCATTATTGGAAAATCTACTTTTTCGTTTTATGGTTATGTTAGACATCAAAAATGCTATGTGAATTAAAATTAATAACAAATAACGTTAGTAAGGGTCGATTTAATTTATGTTTAATGTACTAGCACCAAGCACTCCAACAGAGGCGTGTTAGCTTTTCAGAGATAAAGCTTCGAAGATCTTGCAAAAGTTGTAGGAGAGCTTTAGAGCTTCCCAAAGCAATGTTTCACAAGGTAAATTCTTGAGAAAGTGAGCGGTTAGGTGAAGCAACTGCTTAAGACAAACGAAGACCACTGAAATGCGGATGTACAGCGGCGTGCTTCGAGCTTATACAAACTTACACAGGCAGTAAATGTCGGTTTTTTTTGGCCAAATGGATACACTGTGTATAACAAAGAAATTTCACGAAAGAGAACACCCACGGATAGCTCAATGTTTTCATATCGTTACATAAGTAAAATGAAACAAGATTCACTCATTTTAATTAAATCTCATACATTACTTTTTTGCATAGAATTTTTATATTAATTTATAATTTTAGCATCAATCCTGGTGTGGTCTATGATGAGAAAGAGTAAGAGATTGACACCAAAAAGTTCTCGCTTTTTTGAACAGCTTTTGTTTAAAATATTTTGAATGGAGATGACTGATAAAAGCATTCGATAGAAAAAAAAAATATGAATTTCATTTAATTGTTATGTTAAGTCATGATTCATTTCAAATATTTTTTTTTTTATCACAATGTGCAAATTTTATTGATGTTATAGTAAGCATCTTCAGACTGACACTTATATCCTCTTAAATCGTCTTAAATCTGTATGCTTGAACTGTCAGTTCTCAGTGGATGAAACTAGTACATTTTTTATTCAGCTTGAATTTCGTACTGAGAATTTTAAATTTAAAAAAAAATCAGTTGCAAATAATTGAGTGAAACCTTATTCTGTATTTACTATAAAAAGCTTATAATGATAATAAATGTTCTTCGAACGCCTCTTGGTGCCTTTTAAAATTACTTCGTCTAAATGAATATGGTCAACTCAAGGCGATATTGTGGTAGTTAAAATTTATACTATGTAATTAATTCATACTTAGCAACTTAAAGTAGTAATACCACTTTAATAAAACAAAGTATTCAACTGTTGACTGCTGTAGCCGAATTGTTGGCGTTAATGAGAGTTTGTCATATTCATTTGTACGGTCAAGGTTTCAAATACCCAAATGGAATTACGGCTTACAATTCAAAAGCATGGACATAAGTGATATTTTTATTCGTCCCAATACACTCCCTTTCAGATACTGTAAAACCGCAGTATGAGTGAGTACCGCAATGTTAATCCTTATCTTATCTGATCTTATTAACCGTTTTCAAAGGAAGCAATTGAGAGTCTTATTGCATGTTCGAATTAATACAGTTATAACTGATTTCTAGACATCTCGGTCACGATAATTCCTTTCTAATAATACACATTGACTAGTCTATCGTTCATTATTCCTTTTATTTATTGTATTGATATATATTTACTTAATGTAAATTAATGAACAATACATGTAAATCAATAATTTGTATTACTATTAAATAATAGTATGTTAATAAAAAGATGAAATGAATTGCGGTAGTAAAATATTATTTTATCAATATACACTGTGTAAGTTATTTTTGTTTTTTTTATCTTTTGGTATTTTCGTTGTATGTTGGAACGTATTTTCAGTTTATCAAAGTTATTCTATCTATTTCAAATATTTTCAATTCGATTTCTGTGCTCGGAATATTAAAATTATTTCAATCAACCACATTGTCCTTTGTTGAAGGAAAAAATGGTCGGCACAAAATAGAAATTGTTTTCGACAAACGGTTATAACAAATTTCCCCTCATCTCGAAATCATGATGTTTTCTCATTTATGGCTCTGCTTCCTTCCTTTGAATTGCTTTTGAATTACTTTTGTGTTATAAAATTGCTGGAAATATTTTGTAACGAGAAGATGTCTCTATAATTTAGACAAAGGCGGAGGGGTTTAAGGAATCTCGAGACGAAAAAAGTATTTTTTTTGTAATAGTCGTAACTGTGACGTTAATCAAGTCTTTTTGACTTGATATGTACACTTTATATCTGCAACAAAATTATAACGCGTCATTTGATACAGGGTTGTACATTTCTTTAATGTAATGAGTTTAAAAAGCACCTAAAAATGATGAATAAATATAAACACTGATTATGCTTTAAATCCTTCGTGTCTTTAAAATGCGTTTATTTCATATGGTGACTAGACAAACGCGCATCAAAATAATTCATCTATGACAATTTTACAAATGATAGATATTATATTATCGAGTGTCAAACGCGACCGTTGCATACATTTCCAGCTACGCTCGTAAAATATGAACATTACAGTCCAATTATTTTTTCAATCGATTAATTTACTTCTGCTCATGGTAATGGATGGATCTCTGTGGTATTTGAAATTTTCTTTCACCCACTTAAACCTTAAAAAGCTAGTGACGAGAGTGATAAGTTAACAAATATTTGTGACCGAGTCCTGTACATTTATTCTTACTCTATAAGAAAAAAAAGAGATCGAGCAACTGAGTTAAGTACTTAGTTCTCGTTTAAAAGCTTCAGTTCAGATAAGATCTTTTAGGATTCCTTATCCTTTACGCTGTGTATGATAAAAAACATACATATAATAAATAAAATAAATTGAATGGATTTTTTCAACATTGTTATAACTTAATGGTTTTATTGAAAAAAGGATAAGCACATCCGATTTTTAATATAAAAATTAATCAGTGAAAACAAAGAATCACCTGTCATATTTTGTCTAAATCTTAATAATTGGTTAAATAAGCCTCGATGTGTGAAGCAGAATTTTTTGACTTTTAGCTTATTGCTATTTGATATTTTAATATAAAAAAAAATATTTCGCCGCTTAAAGTATGATTTTTGAAGCTGTCGGGGGAAAACAACACCTATTTGGTAATCGCCTCGTTTTTTGTCGGCCCACGTTCAGCATATTAAAAATGAAAAATCCTATTTTTGCTATCAACAGAGGCCGAAAAGCAATCAATCACTCATTGGTAGCGTATCGTTCAATTAAGAAAAATTTATTCACCCTTCGTACATCTGCAGTAAAAAATATGCCACTTGAATACCAATACTAAACGTGATTTTTGGATTTTTATTTTTTATTCATCTTGATTAGTCAACAGATTTCCTATTTAAAAGAAGCGTAGGAATTAGTTAACCTTTTAAAGCCCTACGGTCCCGTATGCGAACAGTGATTATGGTGCACGTCGCTATCGGATTACACTGAATTATGATAATAGTTTTCAACATGTGAATATTAGCTTTCATAAAAAATTTCTTTGAGATACCGATACATAATTTTATTTTCGGTTTCATTAAAGATTTTTGTCATAATGAGGAATATAAACATCTGCGTTAAAAGGTTGACTCTTGGGAAATGCGTTGTGTTATATCCGGCGGACCGTAATAGATCAGCTTTATTCATACCGTACAATATATTCCAATGCGGATTCAGTTTTTTTCCATACCTAGAAATGTAGCCTTGGGGGTAACCGATTCTTTTTTCAAGATAGCTGTAGCTAAAATGGAATCGTTTATTTGTTAACCTAGAGAATTGGAATACGTAGAAGTTGCGGTGCTGGTCTTTATTATTAAATTATAAGCAATCTTTAATTTTGCTAATGCTTTTTATTTAACCCACATAAGCTGACTTGTTTAAGAGATATATTTATTTTTATAAGAGCTACGGGTCGCGCAGATATTTTAAAAATATGCTCGTGCGTTTAAAGGTTAATTACATTAAATATGAAAATAAGGCCTGATTAAATTTGATTGAGTCAGACTCTAGATTCTAGAATATCGGTAAAATAGTGACGTGAGTTGCTAACGTACGAAGATGCTAAAACTTTTCATATAATATCCTGCTCTAGATATTATAAAATATAGCGAATCATTAATTCCAGCAATTCGTAGCAACTTTCTCCAGTGAATGACTGAATGAAATAAATTAAATCGTTCTCACCAACACTTTGTCACCATTTTTCAAAACGTCTTAACAAAGCCTGAGTTAGGCAGTTAATAAAAAAGTTTTTTCTTTTTTGTGTTGCGTAAAAAACGTTGATGTCTGTATCTTGTCCCACAATTTAACTTTAAATGCCTCTTTAAAACAGCCCTTACTTTCTGCAGGCCTCAATCCAAAGTAACAATTTTAAAAACAGTAATAATAACTTTTTAATGGTAAATAAATTAGTGTCACGTGAAAAAAGAAGTATTAGGAACATCCTTTGCTATATTTGGTTAAATATTATCTTATTATGAGTCAAAGATTTTTTTTTTATTTAAATTTATATTTTTAACATAATATTTGACTATAATTTATGCACTTTGCCATAAGAACATGGATTAGAATGTCGGTATATTCTCACTTTTGAGTCAAACTCAACGAGTACTTAAAATCACAACTACAACAATTTTTGATTACACTTACAATACATATTTGTAAAGAGCTGTTTTGAACTGTTTTTCACATTTATAGCTTCCACTGACACGAGAGAGAGAGAGAGAATAGAAAAAGGATTAAAAATCATTCATGTGAATTCCTATCACATGCTCCACTTTGCGAGTGGATGTGGTTAGTTAAAGTATTTATTAATACCGTTTTTTATTCATTCATAGTTATAAAAAATTGCTATTTGGTTTCTTCAGAGACTTCTGGGTAAATTAAAAATGTCTAAAATTGAACAGACAGAATTAGGTCATGAGGTTGTGTGTAAAATATATCGATTTCAAAACAATGTTCAGATTTTGATTCAAAAGTAAAGTAAACCATCTGTGAATGTTTACTGTTATTTGAAAAAAATACCTTTTGTGAATCGTTTTCTATCTAATAATTTGTATAAAAAGTTATTCAGAGACGAAAAAGTATTTTAAGGACTTTTATTTTTTTTAAACGCACTCCTTGGAACAATTTAATTGGATCATTAATTACGAGAACTAAAAGGAAAAACTGAAAATAAAGTTTCGTAATTACAAAATTCTGCTTCATTCTGTTTTTTCTGATAATATTGAGCTTACTTTTCCTTGTAATATATAATATTTGAAATACAACGTACAAATTTTAATTTGAAAAATAATACTCAGTTTTAAAAAAGATTTGAGTTTAACAAAATATTATCATAATTTGACGCTACATAAAAAGTGTTTTTTTTGGGAAAAATCTACAATAGAAAAACTCATACATATAATTTATTCATAAAATCAGCCATGCGCCATATCAGCGTCATCTTGATGTGGTATTTTTTCTTGAAGATCATTTATGCTAATTTATTTTATATCGAGTATCATAAAACATACGTTTTTACGAAATTATAATTCATATCGATATAACATGACGTCGGATAATAACAACCATTTTTAATTCCCATGTATGAGCTTCATCATTACGTTTTAACGATATCACATTTAAAAGACATACTGCAAATGTGATTTTATCAATGAAATGAACATTAATAATATGAATCCAATTGAATGACCATTAAAAATATCAATATGTTTATTAGATAATTTATACAGATTGTCAACAATAACTTATTGATATTCCTTTTTTTTATATATAAACTATACAAATTTTTGCTACGCTTGAAACACAAAAAATGCCAAAAAGTAAAACCCAGGTCGTTGGTGACCAAACTCATGAATAGTAAAAAAAATAAAAGTTTCAAGTTTTATATTGAAAACCACTTTTAGTCAAAATCCTACATAAAGATTTTTTCCTTTAAAACTGACCCACTGGCTTCATCAGTATATCCGAATGGAGCATATTATTAATGTAATAGCAAAGAAAAAATATTTTGAGACAATCCTTTTATTACAATATGTAAAATAAAAGAATTGACTGCCTCGGAAAATTGTCAATTCGGCTGGTTTTTTATATAAATTTATTAAAATGAGACTTCGTAATTCGGCAACAATGAAACACAAAAACTGTTTGTCCTCATAAAATATGATAGTTTCTTTTAAATTCAGAGTTTTTTTAACGTATCGTTGAAGTTCTATCTGCGTTTATTGAACATTGTTCCATATTTTTTGTATTTTCTTTTTGGATTGTAAAACTTTGATTGTGTTTATTGACATTTCGATTTTTATAATAGAAAAGAGAACGGCCTTTCAAACGTCTCGGTAGCTCGTTGCGACGGCCCCTGCAGGTTCACAAATGATCGTGGATAATCTAGGACGCCCGACTTTGATTGTTCCGAATAAAGCGCGAATCAGGCCAAATAAGGTAGTCACTGGGTTAGAGTTGTTAACAGGGGGTGGATATTACGTGGCCTATTGCAGAACCGAAATAGTCGAAACACCCTGAAAACACACACATCAAACGACGCCGATAAGGGTAAGACACCTATGTATGTCCTAGAATTACGAATCATTTTAGACATTTGGCATATTTTCAATCTTTCTCAATCTTTTTTAAAACTTAATCTCTAGTCAAAAACGGGAGATTATTCAATTCGAAACACGTTCACATCTATCCTTTTGTTTACTGTGCATGCTTTGCTAAAAAAGGCGCTTTTGGGCTTTTCTTGGAATCTCGGAATGTAACTTGATTTATCGATTATTAAAAAAAATGTATCATACTCATTTCTTCTTACTCATACATCCCTAAACAGAGACGTTCTTTATTACTTTATAAAAATACCATAGATGGGTCACAAATCTAAAATCTTTTTCATTTATTCTTTCATATAAACACCGTTCAAACTATTTAACCTTTTAATTTAGTAAAAATAATATAGACGAAGAAAAGAGAGAGGGCTTTAATTTATTAAAAGCGAGAGGGGTGTAATTATATTATTTCTGACTTTATAGAAACATTAAATCTGTTCTTTATTTATCTTGTAGACAGACATTTTAGTAGTTTCCATTTGTTGTGTTATTAATTAATGGTTACGACTTGAATTTAAATGTTTTTTTATTGCCTTTGCTGAAGGTTGAAGGATAATATCCTATTGTGGAGTATAAGTGATACATATATTGTGTTTTATAATAAATGGCAAAACAAAATTGAATCTTGAATGTATAAAAAAAAAAAATTCAAAATTTTGCATGGCAATTCAGCTCTGTTAAAACCTAATATAACCGAGCTCTATTTATAAATGCTTCCCCATTTTGAATGCAGGTAGCGCATTTGGTAGGCAAGTAGATGTCAATCGATATACCATAATATTTAAGTGAGGGATTGCGTGTTGGTAGCATTCGCTCGGAGTCATTCTCTTGGAAACGTGCAATATATTTAGGTTCCAACTCTCGCAATGAGAATAGTCATTGTCAACAAGTAAAACTATTGACTATAATGACATACTAAGTACTCTTAACTGTGTACTTAAAGTAACACTAAACTGAAATATTTATCTCCATAATACAAGCCAGTTAGATTAATTTTTAATAAAGCTTCTTTTAATCAACTGACCAACGATTCATAATTTAAATCTTGTCACATACAAGCCAGTAAATTAACACTGTATGCATCAGCAAGACAGCGTTACCCATCTCAATCACTGTCTGTGTTATTCAACCCGTCTTCATTTTTATTTTAGTTTCTCGAAATTTTCGAAGCCCAATTTTTATTAATGACTTCTTATATTTATTATATGCATACAAAATATGAATAAAAGTGATTTTAAAACAACTTATTTATAACTTTTTGTATTGAATTATGAAACAAATAAATAAACTACATCAAACTTCCAACCATGTCCGTTCCCAATATGCATCACATGGAATACTGATGAATCATTTCAACAAAAACTGTTTTTAAAACCTGATTCAAATCACTCTCACTACGTTCCATGCTTAGCAGCTGTTTTTTCAACCGTGAGATGGAACGTAAACACCATTGACACCCACAGATTTCAACAAATAATCCATAAATCCATTGAATTATTGAATGGAATTTTGCGTATTGAAAAAAAGAACGCTTCAGTACGTTGACCCTGCCATTACTGATGTTTAAAATATACTTGAAGTAAAAACATAAGTCATTATTGAGAGCCACTGGAATTGAGTATGTACATAAATAGAGCTCAGAATGACATAAACAATAGTGAGGTGCATTGCCCCGTTGCATAACAGTTTTATATGGCACACTTTATACATTTTTGAGCAGTGATACATGTCAAATAGTTTCTGATAAACGTAACATGTAAATATTATTACCAAGAAACTCTATACATACTTTATTCATTTCGTCAACATGCAGTTGAAATTATGAAGTGTAATTATGTATTCCCTTCTATAACTTTGTTGGCACTTCGTGATTGACTGTATGCGTCTTTGTAGAAATTGCAAGGGCAAATAAATCTGACATGTTTATGACAAAGAGGTGAACCATAATACAAGAAACGACAAAAGTAGTTTTCGTGAATGTCCACTAAAATAATGAACTGCAATACTCCAGTCATTCTGGAATTAAGTAAAAGTGACAAAATTGTGAAGTTTTTACCATATCAAATAAAAAATATGAAGTTATTTCATGACGCAAGTTTATTTCGGTAATAAAAAGAATTAATATATTTTTTTAAATTTAGTTAATTACTTTTTGAGCAATACAGTGTTTTTGTGCAAAAGCTAGTTAATTGTTGAAAGTTTTAGTTACATAACAAGAGGTAGTGTGATAAACAAATATATTTAAAATGTGATTGTAATAAATTTTGTATTTTAAATATATTTTGGACCGGTTTTCAACCGTTGAACAGTTGGTCAACCATCTACATAAGAAGCAGCGGTCGGCAACCGATGGTCAGTCGGAAAAAAATGGTAGTCGATACAGTAAAGTCATTGGAACTAATACAACTATTCAAGCAACGCAGCAAAAAATATCGGTTTCTTTCAAGATTATTGTTTGTATTTATTGTTGAACCGCTTGTTTGAAAAAAGCCTGTAAATGGTTTGCTAGATTTAAAATTAGAGTTTAATACTCTAAGCGCTTAAAAGAATGGCGAACTTTGAAGGAGAAGGAAAGAAGCGTGAAGTTTTAAAAGATTGATTGATTGTTTTTCAATTTCGCAACGTTTTTGGAATCACATAAAGTGAAAGGTGGTAAAAGCATCACATTGATATGCCTTCGGATAAAAGATTCATACAAATTGAAAAAAATATTAATGCCACCATTTCCACATTGGTTGGGGCAAAAATCCTCAGCAAAAATTGCTTGAGTTCGATATCGTTAGACAGATCTTTAATGATCGATTAATATATTCTTAATAATAAAAGAATAATAGGTACCTTAGCATATTTCATTCTTCTTTTATGCCTGCTTAAAAAGTACTGCTAAAAGATCGTAAGTGTATACTAAGAAATTAATTGTTTACAAATTGGCAAAATTATCAAGAAATATTGCAAAAAAATTAAATTATGAATTTGCATTCCTGTTACTTTTACGGCTTATGAATAAATGCGTGTATTTATAGTGTTGAAAGGCTATTTATTATTGTAATTCTTTCATAATTATTTGCGCATATTTTTCCTAACAAAACGTTCTTTTGAGATTTATTTGGATTGTTTGAAACATAGTGTTTTTGAGAATACAAAAGATTTTCTTAGACTATTGGCAATCTTCCATTAAAAACAATGGCTTAGTAATAAGTATGCGAACGGATAAAATATTTGAGGAACTCTCCATAATTCTTTCGGCCAATATTTGAAAATGGAAAAAATATTTATATCTACCATTATTCGCTGCTTATTTTGAAATCATTTACAATTACATGTAATGTCAACAATGTAACAGACCTACAATTTACGTATTGAAAAAATAAGTATTATTACACTACATAGCACTATTTGTGGAGCATATGCAATACGATTTTAAGGAGGACAGATTAATGTGCTTCATTTTTTATTATAATAAGTATAATTATAATGATATATAGTATTTTTGTTTATTATAATATGACGTTTTCATTAATTACCGAATGGTATTTTACAACATCTTGTTTATCAACATTTTACCGTTAGTATGTTGTCTCAATGATTATGATATAATAATAGATTATTTGAATTTTATATACATTATTTTAGATCTTAAAAAAATTACTTGTGTTTTTCTATTTAATTGTATTTTTTTGATAATTCAACTTGGTAAACAAAATAAATAATTATGAAATTTATAAAATATCATACTTACGAAATTTCAAGTCGAAAATATGTATATATAAAGAAGCAAACTTTTTGGCCGAGTTTAATGACAAGAAAATTGATGAAATTGTAACGCCAAAAAAGTTGACAAACTCTCGTCGAAAGCACAGCAATCCATTGTCTGTTTAAATTAATAAAATCCTTGGGAAAATCCAATTCAACGCTAGCGCGGACCACAACAGATGGAAGTCGTTTTCCCCGAATTGTCGCATCGCCGCATTTCACCTAGCTAATTTGATTGGACCACGCGTTGACTTTATTCCCAGTTAGCTTAGATTGCCAGAGCGGGGTCTTCAACTTGATACTCCGTTAAATTTGAGGATTTCGAAACATGGTTACTTTAAGTATTATATTTTGTAACACGACAAAAAAATAGCAGGTCAAACTGGTCCTTTTCGATGGACGGATCTCTGTGAAAATTTGCTTTACACCTGTTTTGAATATTTAACAAATATTTTCAAACTAACGGTATCGTGAGATTTGAAATTATAGCGTACAAATTGATTCTTTACTTAATTAATTTCTTTTCCACCTGTATGTCATTGTCAATTTATCTTCTTTTTAGATTGATTTACATTTTTTTATCTCGATAAGAACACGAGGCGCCCATCGCTGGGTCAATATGACTTTTCGATTCACTCTCGATAGACTGTTTTTTTTTTGCCTGAATTTTCTTCGGTATGTAAACATTTTTTTTCATCTAGAATTTTTTCGATTAACAATATAAATATGGTTTGTCAAAAAATTCTGTAAATTAATTGAAACTTTTTCTGGTATATTAGTTGGTTCTCGAAATTTTGTTTAAAAATATAGCATTGAGCCTCTATCTCGCCGGTATTTTTTGAAATATAAAGAGTTTATGTTATAAATTTAAAGCGAATCGAAACGAACAATTGAAAAAATACATTTATATCTGCACGAAAAATTATTGAATTGCCGAAAGTTCTTTAAAAAAGAATAAACTGAACTGAGTGTTTTATAGAAGCAATTTAACTCCTACGTAAAATAAAATTATTCATTTGTCTTTTCACGAAAAAAGAACACAGTGTTGATCTTTTAAATTTAAAAGGCGAAAAGGACGTAGATATAGATCAACCGCTTCGTTTGTAAGCCAACTTATCTCTCTGCTATAATTGAATTTCGCTCTAACACCGCTCCAACTTGCAGCGAGTTCCTGTACAATTAAGGGAACGCAACAGATTCAGCCGTGGCGAGATTCGTTTGCCTAGATAATCCGTCAAGGCGCATCGTTGATTCGTTTCTAACACTGACGTTTCAAAATTAAATTTTAGAGGTGGATATTTCTGAACATAATTGAATTTAAATCGGTTTTATGCAAAAGCATTTCAAAATGTAAATGGTAATTTTTATTTTGTTGAGTCAGGCGTAACGAGAACTTTAGAAGAATCAACAATGCTGGTTCGCTTCAATTGTTTATAAGAAAAAAATACACAATAATATTTTCCGAGTTTGTGATTGATAAAAAATATATTGATGTATCAGTTATCCGGTGAATAAATTAATCATTTTACAATCTATTAGTTTTCACGGAATATGTCATCTTTGTCAACTAGATATATTACAATACCGTATTCCCCGATTATAAGACGCTCGTTTGTCCTATTTTGGGATTTCTGAGTTTGGAGTCTTGCGAGAAAAAAAAACAGATATGGGATTTTCTTTTAAGAAATGATGCACCATTACTTTACATCACTTGCTTTGCATTAGAATGCAAAAAATATGCCATTTTGTACGAAGTGTGACATTGAATTTGAAGATATTTCACACTCTGATGGTGATAGTAAAAAAAAATGGTCTATTTTTTTATATGATTTTTTCCGTTATAAATACATTTCACATAATAAAGTGTTAACTTTTAAATTTTTTATTATTGGTCAATAAAAATAGTGTCACGTCTTATAATCGACGAAATACGATATATCTTGTTGATAAAAGTTCCTTATTTAGAAGAAAATCTAATACAAACATTAATGAACGGGCTTTTACGCAGAAAACAAAGAACAGTCTTATATTGTTCTTGGCTTTTGTGATACGTGAGTCAAGAAATGAGTTAACTAACAATCGTCTTAAAAATAAACGTTGAATCAGTTTTATATTTCAATTATCATCAGTACTGAGATAAGCTGGAGAAAATTTTGGCTTGCTAACTTTTTTCGCCCTCCTCACCCAGTGTGGCGGTTCGATTTGGTTCAACGAGCATACGACAATTGGCTTGCCTGTTTTTCTTCATTTTGCCAGATTGCTAGAGATTACTTACATACAAATTCATATAAACTTTGTTAAAGGAATTCTTATTTATCTACTATGTCAGTGATATTTTTTATACATTTGAAAATGCAATTTGGATATCGTTGAATTTGAAACAATTTGATTTATATATCCAATCATTCAGTACATTAAATTCCATGACCTTTATTAATCGACGTTGAAAGCTAAATAAACAATTGGCATTGCAAAATCTTCCTTCATAATGTAAAGTGTGAAGATCTCTTAACATTATATATAATGATTAAAAATGATCAAAACACGATGGCTTATGTATGCATTAAAGAGATTCCCTACTTAAGCTCTTGCATTAACGTTTGATACTGTCATAACCTCAAAATAAATATTTTACATTAAAAAAAGAAATCTTTATTATGAGTGAATAATCTTCTTCAAACAAACATCACCAGTGATGTTATCGCCCCCTTAAAAAGAATTAAGCCGCTACAACATTTTCGTCCAGATTTTACAACGACGAAAATCGTGTTTGTCTCTGCGAACAAAGCTCCGTTATTTGACATTATTACGCGATGATAAACAACAAAACAACGGGTAGGTAGCACCAGACACTCGCCGCTGTTGACATTTGGCTGTTGACGATGGGGTTGCCAGGGAAAAAAACCCTTATTATGTCAACACCTGGCCGTTTAGATTCCTTATCATATTAAAATTACAGTGAAATGCCGTTGTAATCGATCGCCTGTGACAAAACGGATTTTTAAAACTTTTTGACGGATATTGTTTTTAAATTTATCATATATATAAATAAACAATTCAAAAAATATTGTAATGGTTAGTAAATATGTAAACAAGTAATTTTGGTAGCTAATCTTTGTTGGTTTGAGTATATACTCTTTATTTTACCAAGCAAACTGATTTCTGGTGAGTATTTTCAACCAATACTTTATTGTGATTAATTATGGAATTTTGTTTTGATACGCAATATTAAATATCTTTACAACTTACCCCAAAACACAGCTTAATTATTCATATTAATTCAAAACAAGTTTTCAATAAAGAGATTTTATGTTTGTTGTTATTTTTGAAACAACGTCATGGTATTTTTTTCTTCAATGCGTGAAAACATTCAGAAGCACAGCAAATAATCAAAACGATGGAAACAATAAAATATGATACGTTATTGTTGAAACAAAGCTTTTTTATACAATACATGTTATTTTGTGCTCACCAAAATAAACTGGATTGATTATTTGAATCGCGTTTAAACGACCAAACGCTTATAATCTACCTTATAAGCGTGTTTTCATGATAATTTATCTGAAGATTAATGTATAAAATGAAGATTATAATAAATGGCTACTATTATCTAAAAGAAATATTTATTTAAGTAAAAAATCATGGGTCCATAGTAAAGTTGAGTATGAGAGCTTTTAGAAGCAACAATATAGAGTAAGTAGGCGAGGTAAATGGGCCATTTCAATCAGTGATAACAGCCCGTTATTTGCTTTATCGCTGTAAGCTTCTTAGGTCCGCAACATTAACAAGCCACTGGGTAAACTTCCACCAACATCAGGATGGCAATAATTCGCATATCAATAACTGGCTATGCCAATAAAGCTTTGATCTAAAATAAATAAGACAATAGATACACAGCGCGATATTTTTGGTTCGCTTCGAAACTTGTGCATTATTAGTATTTACGAAAATTAAACACAATCAATATTTGTACTAATTTTACAATACTAGTTATTGCCCACTTTTAATGTGGACTGTCAATACTTGGTGGAGTGGCATTTTAATAAAAATAGTAACACATTTTTAGTACTTATTTCACTATAGTTTTCTTAAGATCAGGACCGATTTCGCTTATCGCGAGCATTATCAACTGATGATAATTGAATGATAATACGCCGTAAAATAAATCGGTCCTGACCTTAAAAAAATATGTTTGAGTTATTTAAATATAATTCCTTTCTACCCAGAAACAGCAGTTAGCACCTCAAAAGTGTGTAAATATTATATTATTTACAAACCATGTGTAGAAGAACTGGAAGAAGTATAAAAATTATGCATAATAGTAACCAGTTAAACTTCAACCAAATGCGAGTCGAAAAAATAATATTTCGAATGAAAGTTCACAAATCGCCCTGCCTGCATGCTATAATCGAAATTATTTGTGCTTCGATCGCCTTGCGTGATTAAGTTAACCCAATTTATAAAGGATACACCATCTAATAGCTAATGCATTGAACTTTCTCTGGAAATGTGAAACGGAAGTTAAGAGTCGACACACCTTCTTTGCCTTCCACCAAACGTAAAGTTCAAAATGTACAGTTAAATAATAAATTATCGGTAGTCTCCATAATGGTTCTAAATTTTATTTTTTTACATATTTTGTTCGCCAGGCCGACATTAAACTAGTTATGCCATTATATTGTGTTCATATTTTCAGTAAAAAATTCAAAAATTTTCTTTAGTACATAAGATTCTATTATATAATCAAATAAAAACATAAAATAAATTCAAAAATTCTTTCTCTAAATGAAAAAAAGTTTAAAATTTTCCCAAAATAATGAAAATAGAAGTCTTATTTACTTTTTGTAGTGAAATTCATTACCATAAGTGCAAACATATATATATCTCATTTTTATTCTAAAAAATAAATAAAAAAACATTTTTAGTACTTTTTCCACATAAAATTTATTGGATCAGGACCGGTTTCATTCATGGCGAGCATGGTCAACTGACAATGTTGACAATGCTTTCCATGAGCGAATGTCAGTTGTCAGAATGTCAGAATGTCAGTTGCAGAATCAGTTGACAATGCACGACATGGGCGAAACCGGTCCTGATCCAATAAATTTTATGTGGGGAAAAAAGTACTAAAATGTTTTATTATTTTTATTATAATGCCATTCCTCCAAATATGACAGTTAACACCTTAAAAGTAATTTTTATTCATTAATAATTTATGCAAAACGTCATTTCTATCCTTCAACTTTCAGTTATTCAATAATTATTGAATCGTTATATTATACTGTTACAGAAATCTTATAAAATGTTGCCTTATCTAAAATAATAAAAGTTTAAATGTTTATAAAATTGCTTTTTTTTTGAAAAATTTTCTTCATCTGAAAAGCAAAATATCGAAAAAATTTACGTAATTTTTTTTTTCATATACAGTTAGTCATGACACTTAGAATGGTTACTAAGATTAAGGACAAAAATATTGAAATAAAAACTAAAAGTAAATTACGATCACACATTTAAAAATATTTTATTAAATTGACTGCATTCATCATAAGTACTAAAAGTCGGACAACCCTTTTATACAATACAGCGAGTGTACGGAGAAACCGGTCGAGGTTTTCAGGTGAATAAAAATATTTGGCCTTTTTTGCATTAACCAGTATTTTAACGGATATTAAGAAAAATTCAAATAAATTTTTAAGACTACGATTAAAATGGTTTGAATTTTAATTTGATGACAATTTTATGTGTAGATGGTTTCCACTGTTTTATGACCAAATCTCATAAATATTTTCTACTGATAGAAATGAGATTAGTCGTAAGTAGAATTTATTATATTTTAAAAAAACTCTGTAGCTGAAAATATTTGCGATCAGCGAAACCGGTCCTGTTCCTAATTAATCATGGTGCAATAAGTACAAAAAATAATCAAGTTATAAAGCCTTTCCTCCAAGTATTCCCCCAAGATATTTAAATTAAAATATCTTCATTTTAAAAAATATGAGCTGAATTAAATTAACGGTTTATTATTCATTTTTAATGTTTATATTTATCTTATGGCTGGTTTATTTTTCATTAGATCGACGACATTCCAAGTTTTCATTATTTTACAAGGTGAATTATGGGCGCCATAAGAAATGCGCAACGTTTTTGTATTGTCACATTGGAGCCATACTAAGAATGAGGTGAGTAGTTTCATACATTTTTAAAATAACCGATAAAAGGTCTGTCAATAATAAATTGAATTTGCATCTATTTTCCCGAGGAAATTTTCCTGAAAAGTGGTTGAGAAATTCTTGTAACACTTCGTTGTATCGGGTTAGAAACTCTATAAGTAATATCTAGCTGCTACAGCCGGCGCCAGAAAGCAATTTGCGTTGAGAGTTTTGATTTAACATTAAACTTCAGGTGTGTGTAGTTGTTCTTTACAAAATAAATCACATTTTTTCCGGTCGCATTTTCCAATACTTTCACTTGTTAGCTTTTTTATCGTTAAAGTTTACGCAGTTAGTTTTACTGAGTTGTGAATATCATTTTTTGGAGAAATATTAATAAAATCTGCTCGGGGACATTACTCATGTGAAACTTTATGGTAAAATATATCTTTTTTCTCATATCTTGTTGGAATAATAATAAATTATACGATATATGACATAATGCGTATAAAATACACTCTGTGTGGTATGTAAAGTGTGAACAAACAGAAAATATTTTTAAACATAACAAGATTAAAGTTAACAACATTTTAACATTCTTGATGAAATTTAATAAAGCGTGGAAAGTAAAAAATAATTATAAAATGCATGTTATGCATTCAAATAAAAACTGATATATTTTTAGAACTGGATATGGATATATTTTTTTCCCAAGCATTATTAACACATGTGTAAATTTGTTTTTCAGGATTTTTTGCGCCATCCCGCAAGTGAACTGCTCAAGCCTTTTAAAAAAGCCGCTTAACACCACTTCTGGCCTATTAGTCAAAGGAAATGCAATTGAAATTTTTTTGAGGCCTAAAAACAGATGTTGTTTTCTTCAATAGGTATACGGTTCATTTAGACAAAACTCAAACATATTTTATCCTTGATGCTTTAAGCGTGATGAAATTAAAAACTGATCATACGGTAAGAAAAATAACAATGTATTTTAATTCTACATAAATTATTTTATATATTTGTTAATAGCTATTTCGGCTTATTTTGCGTAAGCCGAAAAAGCTATCAACAAATATATAAAATAATGTATGTAGAATTAAAATACATTGTTATTTTTCTTACCGTATTATAATGGAGTATCTTTTCGTAACGAAAGTTTATATTGGTTGCTCACAGAATAGAAGAAACTTGAAACAATTTAAATATGTCCTGATTGCTGGTTGTAAGTATACACTAGATGAGCAAAATCGGTAATTTTTATAATTTATTACATACTAGTATTGCTACCCGGCGTCGTTCGGACTAAGCGACCAATAATTATTTAATGTTATATCATTCGACATAATTATATCAAAAAATCTAACATCCAAAATAGAGTTAAAATAAAATCACAAACTTTATTTAATTTGATGACAGTCCCATTCTCGCCCATTAAAATGTTCAAATTCAAGGAAAAAATCTAATTTGCTGTCAAAGAAATGTCAAATAATACCTTCACGTAAATAATAAACATTATTATATTGCAACTTGCAACAACAATGCAAAAGATACGCCGTTTCGGTTTTATATATAAGATTTATATATTTATATTGTTGGTGGTTTAAAGTGATGCTTAAGGTCGTGAAACACATACAGTTACTTTAATTACTAAATTCACACATCATACTTATACATGTTAATCTTTAATATTTGATTAAATTTAACTCTGAACGGGATTAGAATGAAGAATAGTTATAATATGATTTAGTATTCGATAGATGCTTGAATTGTTAGCGACTACCTATATCAACATTAAAATTTATTAAAGTTTATTTGCTTCATTGAAGAAATCGATTGATCTCAGGTCAAACAATCAACTAGTCTGTAAAATAATCGACATAGTTGATGATGATGATTTTTAGTAGTTTTTTCGAAAGCACTAGAAATTGGTAACTATTATATCACAGATATTTTGGCATTAATTTATTGTGAAACCAGTGCTAAGCCCTTGCAACTTAATATCACATACGCTTAAAGAGCCCGCTCTTCAAAAAAAATAATCAACGCTTCAGTAAATCATTTTTATATATCATTTTATGTTTTTTTTAGCTTTGAGCGGGTCTTTCAAGTGTGAAAATATATAAAAATATCTTTTCAAAAGGCAGCTAATGATTTAAAGCCCCTTATTCGCTTGCCATTGCATTTCTTGAACACGCGGAGGCTACTCGTCAAGCCACGGCAAGAAAAGGGTATGAGTTGGCTGCAAAGCAGGCTCCTAGTAGGGTGCAAGGTAGGTGCATTAGGAGGGCGCGAAACGACCGACAGGTGAATCAACCCCATCTGGGTCACCGCAGCGCTCGGTCAGTGCGCCGGGACGCGGCCGACGTCGCTCCAAACAATTTTCTTACACTTCCGGCGGAGGAGTGATGCCGAAAATTTACTTTGCACGCCATCCGAGGAAAATTATTGTCGCTTAAGGTGATGAGGAATGATGGCTAATGTTGATAAAGTCTCGGCTCATGCAGCTAGGTGTCGACCATTTGTTGGAAGCGATAAGCTTGCCTCATTAAATAAAAAAGCTCTCATTGAATGTGGGTCATTTAAAGTTTTCATATTATTGATTATTTCCGCTATCACGGTGATATTCGTAATACACAATCGGTGAAATATTGCTTCGAATACATTTCACCTAAGTTGAAATAAATTTAAGATAAATATTCGCAAAAAGAAGTAAGTGATGATAATTTATTGTTACACGGTGTTCATCATGAAGCATTGTTAACTAATAAAAAAAAAAAAATCACAAATTAAGCTGTTTCTCTCAAAAAAAGTATTGCATGGTCCATGATGGTATTGTAGACCAAAAAATAATTTACAATGATTAAACCATGTGGAATATTGCCAATTATAATTTAATGATAAAAAAAAAACACATTTAAGCCGCAACGAGCGAAACCGGTCCTGATCTTAATAAATCCTCTGTGGGATAAGTAAAAAAAATGTTTTTTTATTTTTATTATTCCACCAAGTGAACACATTAAAAGTGATATCATATATTGATTTTCAATATCTTAGACCTAAGTTTATTTGGTCAGTATCAAATGAAAACTTTCACTTTTATACAACAATTATTATTCAGGCTTATTAATAATCACAAAAAAAGTTAAAGCCTGACCTTCGGCATGTGCATCTATGGCAAAATAATCACTAATTTTCCATTAAAATTTTATTGTTATCTATGAGCATGCTACGAAATATTTAAGTTAATATTTTTAATACTTCCCTCTCAACCAAATTTATATTTTGGTAATTTTCTGTTTTTTTTTTAAATAAAAGGTTTCCGGCGCAGTGTCCGAAATTTTAAGGCGGTACCATTTGGTTCCAGTCGAATCGACCCAGTAAAAGCGATAGCGCCTTGCACCGCCACCTATCTTCATATTATTACCTACTTACTCGCTTACGACAATGCTAAGGAGGTATTCTTCGTGATGTTGGTATTCAGTCTACCAGTAATGCACTATTTAAATAGTTGACTTTTTCGTATGTTTTATATACTGGGTATGAATTCGTTATAATGCGTCTATTTCTTTGACATTAACTGATTGTAGCTTTCCAATGTTCTTATGCTGAGCGAAGCCAGTCTCGACCATACTGTGAAATGATTGTAGAGATTGCTTTAGATCAATCAAAATAGACAGTCCAAACTATTCAGGTCAATAGATTTACACACAAATACAATATAATATATGTCAAATGACAACCTCAACCGAAACCATGGAAAGATTGAATGTGGAAGATTGGTAAATTTTCAGTAAAATATAGATTTACAAATTGAGTGATGGACTCGAGCATAACTCATTGATCTTAATCGGTACATTGGTTTCGATTCAAATTTATGGGCCATTTAAGTTTTATAATCATAAATTGCACTTTTACTTTCGCAAAATTACAGATGAAATATAATCTATGCATGCATTCTAAAATTTAACATCATATTTTTCAAAATTGATTCAGGAATCAGACTGCACAGTCATTAAGATAGGCTATTTAATCAAAAAGCTCATGTATTCATTTAATAAAATAAGATATGAAAGATATGAAGTAAGATAATCGAAAATCGTTTTTTTAAATGGTTATATTAAGAGTATTTTAGTTATTATACTGTTATAAAAATTCATGACTCAAATTTAAATTGCCTTTCTTCCTTGGAACGACAGTATATTCTGCTCTCAAGTATTGTCTTGTTATTAATATTGCCTCTGTTCTAGTGTGCCACAAACTATTTTTCAGAATACCAGTCAAAAAAACCCTTATAAAATTGTAAGTAAAAGATATTGTATAATACCATGCTAAACAATAAACAGCCAGTTTTTCATAACTTACATTTTGGTTTTGAAATACGATTGCATTTATGTAACGGCATGTTGAATGAATTAGTGAATCAATCTTGTTTACCATTTTTTTCTCGACCCATATAATGTACCATCCTTATAAACAGTCAGCAACTATAATCTCGACAATATCCATCCTTATGCTCATTCGCCTAACCCTCACAAATAATTGTCACGTAGTTGATTGATGGCTCCGAACGAGATTATCTATCATTCAATCCCATTCACTAAACCGGATTTCGTGAAGAGAAATTGCCAAATTAGAATGAGTGCTGTCGGCACTTTGCGAGACTTCCTTTGTGTCCTTTTATGCTTATACTAAATACAACCGTAAACTTTTCTGCTGCAATATATATATTTATGAAATATTCTCAAAAAGATAAAGTATCACAACAAAATGCTGAAGTTTTTCGTGATAAATTTTACGGTTTTTCGGCAATGCATTTTTTTTATTTATGACTTTAAGTATTATACATTACATAATAAACATTATAATACTTTTTCACTTGAATATTACTCATATTTTAATAACACAGCTATTTATTATATTGAACGAAAATTTTCTAATTCAACTAAAAAAACGTTTGCGAAAGTTTTGATTTTAAAATATATACAAATTTAATTATGAATGTAATTTTGTTGAAACCTTATGTCTATCAAACGATTCTTATATCACGGTACAAAAAAATGTTGGAGGTGACCATAAAATAGTATTATTTTTTTACGTTTCAATGATAATTTTAAAATCCAAATCATTTTAAACTGTTAATAAATAATTTATGTGCTGTGGTTATTTTAAATAAATAATTTAGAAATTTTGTTTTCCATCATCGAAAAACAAACACTATTTGTATTGTGGATGGGATTTCGTTTATTGGTTTTGGTAGATGAAAAATATTTATTTAACAATTTTTGTGTTTGCACACAATATGTATTGTTAATGTAGTAATTCAATCTGATTTTCGATTTTTTCAAAGCTATGATATTTGCACTTTTGTTTGATGGATACTTTATTCGATATCTACAATTGATTAATAAAATTACACATCTGTTTTTTGTATTCTATGTATAATATCAGTATTGGGCTCAGTGTATATATGCGTTCAATTAACATTATTACATTCCAATAATATAACTGTATTTTTTCTCTTTAATTCTCTATATTATAAGAATGTACCTACCGTAATATTATAATTGAGTTTTTTTAAAGATATTTACTAACAATCTATTCCTAGGTTTGTATGATAAAAAAGGGAAATGGTTATCGAAATTTACCGTTTTTTTAATCAAATACTTATCTTTTAAAGTTATTTTTTGTTTTGATTAAGATGAACAGATTAATTTTCGACGAGGTGTTATGTACTCTTTTTTATTTTTTGTAGGCTATCATTATATTTAGAGAAAAAATCTAAATTATTTTCAAAAGATTCAATGCACTGGATAGTACAGTAGCCGTAAAGAAAATATTCCACCATTCACATAAAGACGCGCATTTCAAAAAGCAAGGTATTTCATTATTTAAATGGTGTCAGAAATTCTATGAGTTGACCTTTTTCGTTCGAAGAAGTAGGTATAAAGTTAAGCTCCTGACATTTCGAACGATAACAAGTTACATTTTGAATAAATAGATCACGTTTCGCGCCCTGAAATAAATTCAAGATTTTGATAACAATGATGGAATGTAAACATCAGAACACAAAGTTATTTGAGAACTGGGACAGCTAGTATCAAATGAAAATGGGCAAGTATACGTTATTTTAAAAATATAAATTTATTTTGTCTGTGTGAACTGTTACTTTTACTTATGCAAAAAACAATCAAGAAAAATAAATTCATCATCATAGATCAATGTTTTAAATTTATTTTAAACCCATTGTTGGCTAAACTCCACCCTTTATTATATAAATAAAACATTTTATTGGTTGTGCGAGCTACTTCCATTTATATTATTTAAGGATCACTGAACTTTTGTATTTATTCATAATGCATTTTCATCAAAAATGTACTGCTTAAACCTTAACAGTGATAACCTTAAACCTAATTTAATATTGCATATGAATGTAAATATATACAATTATTTGTAATCCTTAGGATATTTTTTTTTCATATCAGTCTCGTAAAGAATTAAGTCCTTAGATTCATCAGCATTAAAGTTCTTCACATCGCCTTCATCTACGAGCTTATTTGGTAAATTATATTCCCCTGACGTCTATGTCAACAGAAGGGCGTGATTCTCTTAGACACATTATAATACCAAATGGTAGCGCACAATACGCAGACAGAAAGAGTTCTGCGCTTTACCACATATTTGTATATACACACACTTCTTGCAATTTGATGCATGGTGAAAAGTAATAAATCGTATGGATGTTCATATGTCATCATAAACATATGAAACAAAATATAATTGCTCATTGAATGTTTATAAACAGATCAAATTAATCTTTACTGCTATATTTATATGCGGTTTTACCAATTGTATGTTATCAATTCTATAATCAATATATATTATACGTTTGGGTGTTTTCTGTCAGTAAAATATCTATAGAAATATTGTTTTATGGTACAATTTTCTGATTTTTATAAAACCTCTTTGATTAAAATAACAGTTAATGACCACCAATAAACTTACAATGTCTTCGAATTATAATGTCACTGAAACAAGTTTTATACGGTAAAAATAGAACTGCATATAACTTTTTGCATTGGTACAAAGTAAAAAAGTTTTCCTATACTACATTTCATTTTCGTCAATGAAACTGGAAATACTTACTGCAACAACTCTTTGCAGAAACAACTTTGAACACCATCTTTAAACTGTTCAACAAATTCAAACGCAATAAATACAAAATTGGACGTAACGATGTATCGTTATAAGAAATGTACGCTTGAATAAATTTAAAGGGTATTACACAACGTTTTCCGTAAGGTTAGTGCTGTGTGCTTAATATGAATGTTGAATATGGGTTAACCCCTTGGAGCGTAACCTATTTTTTGTAATGTGTGCCGACAAATCAAATCGCATATTCATAGATGATATCGCAGCCAATTACAAACGATCGTACATGGCTGAAAATTGGAATCGCCACATCCGCTCTTCATCTCATTTACATTGCATCCGGGAACGGCTTTCCCACCTTCCCTGACCCCGTTACGTTTTCCGGCGAGACACAGTGGCGCGAGGTAAAGAAAAATAATGGTGATGTCAACATCAGTTATTTCAGTTGAACTTTTAACCAGCTATGAGTAAAAATAATTTCTGAAAACGCGCAAATTTATATATTTTGAAATAGAAAAACCTACAGTGTAATTATGTGAGGCATCGTTCTGAACTGAGATATTCCAATGTAAAATACCCAAACACATGTTTTTTCAACTTGCACGAAATTAAATTAGATTATACATTAGGAAGAATATTTCCATGCAACATACAAACGCTTTATTGTATTAGAGAGAATGTAATCAAAAAAAATCTTTAATATTATCTTCGACGTGAAATTCGATGAAAATTTTTTAATTGTAATTTCATTGAACAGAAACAGTTTTCTCAAATGTCATTCAACGAAACGAAGCCATTATATTTATTTTAATAACCTATCAGTAAACCATTGGTAACGCCACTGATACTGGTTAAATGCAACGTCACTCATGGCACCTACAAAATACACAAAATCCATCAAAATAATCATCCATCACGTGGGATGAAGAAAAGGTTATGTTTGATTTAACTTTATTTTTGACAAAGTCACGATTTTGGCACCCATTAATCCCATTAAAAATCTAAAGTTATGCTACTGGAATAAATTTACATGGCCTCACCAACAAAGACTTAGTTAGTCTTGAATATCGCCACACAGATAGGCCAAACTATTGAGTTTCATAATGGTATCGACTGGTGATTTTTTTAGTATTAAAGAGAGACCACTTCAAAAAAACGCGGATAGGGCTATACAATCGTAGTATTAACATTTACACAAAAAAAATTTCGAATCTTAAATGTTAATTTCTTTTTGTTTTGATTTTATTTATTTTATGATTGTATTTTGAAAAATGTTTTTTCCTTATTTACACGACAATGAAGTTTTTCGAAAAGAGTTTCTGCATATCTTCTATTCTTATAATTATTCTGTTCGTCGCTTTATTTTGCAGACAATTTAACCATCGGTTGGAAAATATTCCAGACACTGTCTTTTCATATACGTAATTTGCCACTTTTAATGTTATTTTTGACTTATTGCTGGAAACGCATTATTTTAAGCAATTAAAACACTTTATTTCATTCAACATACATATAGTATTTTATAATGATCAGAGCCGGCTATACCTGGCCCAGGATCAGATTAAAATGCTCGCGATAAGCCAAACCGGTCTTGTTCTCTATACAATTATACGTGGAAGAAGTATATAAAAAATGTGATTTATTTATTTGAGATAAACAAATGGTTTTCATCGTTTTGATGTACGATTCGTCAACTAATTCATTTCTTTCTTCAGATAGTTAATTAAATAGACCTAACTATTAATATTATACAAAATTTAAGGCACTCACTTTTTAAGTAAATGGGCATTCGATACTTTATAATTCACTCGAAAAATAGTTGACCGTTCAAAAATAAGACACAGAAATAAATCGAGCAATTCAATTGCTATTTTTGAAGTTAAGTGGTTATTAAAGATATTTTAAAAGACTATCACAAACTTTTATACTTCGGCTAACTATTTTTTCAAAAACATACATCTCGTACCACCTACCTACCGTCTTTAAACGACTCTTTTCAAGTGAACACGTATTCTGCATTTAGATTTATTTTGCGTTTAAATCTAGTGTCATGCTCGAAGCAGTCCCATCCATCAAGGCTTTGAATAAAATGCCTACATTATAAGCAAAAGTGTATTTTAATAAAAGCAAGCTTATGTATTTTTCGCTTTTCTACGTAGTTTCTATAACAAGTATAATACTTCCTAATAAAATTCTATAGCATATTTTTAGTAATCATTTATAGAAGTAAATACAGTTAAAGTATTTGTTAAAAGAAAAAATATTAGTAAAGAAAATAATTATAGCGCAAAGGGCATATTCTGAGAAAAATAAAATAAGCCGTGATATATGTACCTATTTATTTTTTTTTTATTTTTAACATGTCCACTCCCAACTTGTAGCATATGGACTCTTCACGGAGTTTATCTCAACATATGTTTTTCTACGAGAACTGCTTGTTACGCAGTTGCTCACCCACTCATTTTCAAAGATATTAGGGATGGAAAGGATACGAGGACTAGGACAGAACTAGTGGTTAGCTAATCGCTGTCACTATGCGTCGCTCTTTGGGATCAGAATGGTGAGAAGGGAGTTTTAGCAAAACAAACACCCATTGCCTCTGAGAAGAATCGATTTACCGACTGAAAAAATCTGCTAGTACCGGGAATCGCACCCAGGTGGTCCGACACGGTAGTTAACGACGTTGACCACTGTACCACGGACCGGGCTTATTTATGATTACCTATACGGAAAAAAATATATAAACAACATCACAATGAATCGAAAAGAATTAATGGAACTTCTCAATATAAAAAAATAAAATTGGAAACACATTTTTATTTATGAAAGCATACTTAATTTTACAAACTAAAACGATTTCTAAGTAAATCAACCGATTAATATTTGCTTGTGGTAAAAATTAACAGCATATAAATATAATTTTTCGAAGACTTCCAAAAAAGTTTGTCTCTTTTATTTTCATTGCGTTACTTTTTCTAGCCAAAAAAAACAATTTGCCCTTCTATCGAATACAAAAGACCAATATGCGTTTCGGGAGACAGAAAAAAATGAGGCCTAACAAAAAAAGCATCAAGTAGGTCGTCTGACTTCCCCCTAAATGGAATACAATTTTCCACCACGACCGTTTACAATGTTTACATGGTAAATGAAATATAATTTTTTGTCAAGTTACTATCATATCATCCTTAAAATAAATGTATACGATCAATATAAAAATAAAAAGCAAAAATGTTAATATTTAAATAAATATACGACCAGGTAATGGTATTATGATGAAATAAAAAATAATATTATTTACCTTATCATTTAATATTATGCTAAAGAGCTCTACGAAGCAATTGTTATTTGACTGATATTAATTTTGTCAATGCTTAGATCATTTAACCTTGTATTTTTTGGCCAGATAAATCAATGTTGTAGAAAAAATATATGCCAAAAAAAATTATTTGAAAAGTTCAATATGGTGTTAAAAATAATTATTGAAAATAATATAATGAGAATTACACACCCAATTAAACGTGATATACTATTTTAATTTAATTTTTAAGTTATTCTTATACTTTTTTAACATTACTATGGAGAAAAGGAAATATTTTGTGGATTTTATTTTGAAATATTGATTCAGTGTAACTCCACGGGAGTTCAAAATGCGTTCAAAATGCGTTCAGTTTTTTTGTTGATATCTGTTTTTACAAGGCGATTAAAGATAAGTGAATTTTCAGGAGTATATTTTTCACAAGATGTGTAAAGCGTTAACTATTAAGAGTCTTTCTAAAGTGAATAACTTCCTTGCAGCTGAAAATAATCACAGGCTTTTCATTTGGAAAATCGATGAAAGAATCACGAAAAGTCTCAAATTTCAGCCATTGATGTTCCCGTGCGTAGCTTTCAGTAAACTTTAGAGATGGATTATACGTCTATTATTGCTACTCCATCCACGATTAAATTGATAGTGTCATTATGGAATAGACTTAGAACTGCGATTACGTTAAAAAGCTTAAAGGGAAAACAAAGAAGTGTGATCTGTCACACCTCTTTTAAAATCAATGACTTTAAACACTTCAAGCGGTTATCTCGAAATGAGATTGAAAGCTAGAACTTAAACATGTAAAAATGATCGTGAAAAGAAAAAGATAATGTATGACATTTTGATATTTTTGGGAAAAAAATTGGAAACCGTTCAATACAATCTGGCAAACCTTGCCAAATTATTGGTTATTTACGAGTGAAAATAACGAAACAAAGTCTTTTGTTGGTATCTTGAGTGACGTTGAAGATAATTCCTTGATGTTATCTCAAGCGATTTGTTATATAACATTTAATATATGGCAATTCCATTTGCTGTGTTGAAATTACCAGCAAAAACAGAATTATGGTATGGTTAAGTTGCGATTATTTAACTTGAAAACAAGCAATATCAATCTAGACACATAATTCCGTAAATAAAATATGCTTCATAGTAAGTTGTTTACACCTCACAACAAAATCAGAACATTAATGTCGACTTTTAGTAATTTATTTACAGATGAATATTTTTCTAATGGATCTGTTTTTTACTGTGTCGTGATATATTACTATATGTGCTAGTTATGCCTCAGGGGAGCCAGAACCAAGCTGTCACTTCTTCCAACTGGCTGCTTATGACTATTCATAAGGCATACTCGGTGGATCTACTAGACGTTGGTATGAGTTGGGAAAAAAGCAAAGAGATTGACGAGGTGTAGATAGTTTTGGGGGACCGGGAGGTAGCTGTTTGCTACGAACAGGAAGGAGTCAAAGCGTATAAAAAAAACGAAATCTTACTTTCAATATCAAAGTGACAATTTCTTATTATTTATGACCACGCTTCTATAACATTAAATAATACATTACTTAGTTACAGTAGGAATGTTTTATTATTCTTGATATATTATTAACTCGTCTATCGATAACGCATTTAAATTTTAAGAATAAAACTGTGACATATAAATATCGTTTTTTATTAAAATACCGTCACAAAAGTTAGTAAGTCTACATGTACGGCTTTATATTAATTTCTAGCTCCCACTGCGCATGGGGACTGAGAGTGTATGTGTTTCTGAGTTTTGAACGAATACTATCAGGTAGTGCTAATAACTAAGATATTTTTATACTACTACATTAGATAATGAAGAATAGTATTACTCAATCAGGGAGAACAAAATAAATGTTGTAAACAAAATTAATAATTTGTAAAATATATAAGTAAATTACTCGTGCATATTAAATAATGCCTCGGATTCAGATTCGTAATAGCAACAAAGTATAACACAATCCACCATAAAATTGACCAAAAAGAGTGAAATTTTATCTGGTACCTATTCGTTTTTTGATCCCACTTTTTCAGTCCCGTGAGAATGCTTCGTTCGTACATTGATCTAATTTGAATGTAAATTTGTTTTCTAGTGTTCATAAAAATGTCGTTTCTGTACGCAGTCAAATTTCTCATAAAATATGCAATTTTCGATGCGTGTAAATTTTATGCTTTTCAATTTACAGGTCGTCCGATAAATATACGTTTATACTAGTACCAGTAAGTAATAGCAATATATATTTTTTTAAATCATTGTACTGATTAAAACTAACAATTTTAATAACAACATATTACATTTATAATATATCAATAAAATTCATTTTGTTCTTTCCATATCAATGAAGTTTACTTCGCTAAGCTTTACAATCTACCTTTATACACATTCCCAAATTACTGTTTCAGTCGAGTTACTCCATAAATATTTGATACACTTTCACAGTAGGTATAGTTGATTTTCTTTTGTAGATAAGACGCAATCTTTTCGGGATATACTGAAATGTCTCGAATGAAAGGAAATGGACAATGCATTAAGATTTTACCTTTATATCCCTGACATAGTGACTCTATCTGACAAAGTATGTATAGGGAAAAGTCTCAAAGTTAAACCTTTCCAAGTACATAAACAAATCTCCTAAAAAAGCTTACATGACGCGTAATATTGTGTATCATCGTTTACGTAATCTAATATATAAAAATCAATGTTTGTTTGTTGGTTTGTTTGCTCGTATGTTATACGTTGTCGTACCGTTCATCCGATTGCGATAAAACATTTTAAACTTTTTGCTTACAATTGCGCTAAGGTTTTAGGAATAATTAAATTAACTAACAGACGGTCTTTTATAAAAAAATCAATGATTTTCATATTTTATGCGCTGACATGCCGGTCATTTTGATAACTTATTGTTGCACTTGCGCAAAGGTTAAAAATATAGTACAATTGACTTTCAGTAGGTGACGCGAGTGTCGTCCCAAATAGACAGTCGGCAAAAGACAAACAGCAAACAACAAACGGCAAATGTCATCGATACCGATCAACGTTCTAAAATATTGTGCATCTGAAAGCACTTCAATTAACACAAACACTTTCTTTGAGTGGCATTTTTTTTTACTACTTTCGCATATATTTTATAAAGACCAGGACCGATTACGCTCATCGTGAGAATGTTAGGATAAATGTCTTTAATTAAGCTGATAAGTTACTTTTATTGTACTAATAACATGTCAAGCTAATGAAAAAAACCCTTTTACTAAAGACAGTTATAAATTCTCTGAACATAAGTTTTCCTATATTAGACCGAGTGCAATTAGATAAAGGTTTTTTTTTATTTCGTATGCAACGATTGAATCATTGAGTATAAAATATTTTGTATAATGATATTTCAGATATCATAAAAAACCTCTGATCGCTTATCTTAAAAATATGCTGAGAAAGAGTCAACTCATGAACAAGAGATTTTATAGTAAGCGATGAGTCGATTTGACAAAATATTTGGAATAAAAAAAACACAAAAAGGCAGCACAGCACGAAGATAATAATCCAAAAATAAGCGTTACATTTTATGTTCTTCGCGTTCAAATGAATTGATTTATTCTATAAACATTATTATCTACCTTATTAAAATTATGCAAACTTACTTCATGCAAAGTGAGTATATTTTGTGTGTTATATCGTTCAGACAATCTACTATTACTGCCTCATTGAGAAGAATCTTCGGATTAATAATCGTAAGGTTACTTTAGAACGGCCATACTCAATCTGCGGCCCAATCACCTCTTATGTGCGGCCCTAAATAATTATAGTTACCGAATTAATTTTTGGTGTTGTTTTCAATATTGGGTTGCAATCGGTTGGTACAAAAACTGTACAAAAATGTGCCCAGCTTCTGCTCAAATTATTCTCATTTACGTATCTCTGTGACTTAGTCATATTCTGAAATTAAATTTGCGAAGAGCGTATATAAAAATCGGCTTACTGATTCTCACCTTGATGATGTATTAATTAAGAGTAACCTGTAGTAATCAGGAACCTGATTTGACGAAGATAATTTAAAGTTTGACTCAATATCAAAATTCACATTCATTTTCAAGTAAGCGATTTAATTGGTTTTAATTGATTTTGGATATATTAGTATTTTTGTGTACTTTTTACGTACATTTTATTTGTTGTTCATTGTTAATTTTTATTTTGAAAAATACATGAATACACATATGTATGTATGTATACAATTGGGCCTCGTATAACACCTTAAGCCGTGCTATATAAAAGGTGTTGTATTAAAATATGTCACATTTTATACATCCGTGTTGTATAAAACCGTGTTATACGAAACCCAAGTGTATTTACAGTTTACTATAAATATGTTGCGGCCCACGTAGCAAAGAAAAAATGGAATGTGGCCCGGACGAAAAAAAGGTTGATTATGACTACTTTAAAACGATCATTTTTTTTGCTGTTATATTTAATTCTGTCAGGACAAATTGCTTCAATAATTAATGCATTCAAAAATTCATTATCACGACTAATTAAATATTTTGCAATTATTGTTATTTTGCGCACGTTAAAGTTTAAGTACAGTATATATAAAATTTTCTGGAAAAATAATTAATTATTTAAGTATCTGTGGTCGATATTTTTAGTCTATGACTCATGCCGAATATGCTCGTGCACGTTGGTTGTCTTGGCTATCATTCATGTCACGACCGGGCACTTTCCATCTCGATCCACTCGACATATAAGCGACCCTCTTTCACCACATTGGTGCACTGATGGGAGGCTAGAAGAGGTCAAAGCTACCCCTACATTATAAGAGCCAATTCATCATTTTGAGCGATTGTGCTTGCATACTCATATTACCGCCACGTAAAAGCTTGTACAAAATATCAAATCGATAAAGAAGCGACAATACAAAGTTTCTTATTTTATAATATGACCGAGTAAAAATTAAACTATAATCTTTGCATAAATCACAATCAATTGAAAATTATAAAACTATTGATTGAACTGACATGTCCTTGGTAGAGCTGCATTATAACAGGGTAAAAAAGGTTAAAAAATCCATAACCTTGCCCGCGCCAAATGTAGATCACATATACTCTCAATGAGAAAGGATATGACTAGAACATGATAAGTGGTAAGCTGCGATTACCTTGATAGGTTCCATTTTTAGGAGGGAATTTCAGTCAACCCAGACATCCTTGTCTACGAATTCTCAGTAATTCAATTAAGAAATGAAACTGTCCGCACTTGGATTCGAATCAATGCGCTCTTTAACCGAAGCCAATGTCGTCGATACTCAACCACGGACCCAGTAAGATGATCCACAAAAATGTCATAAAGTCTATAGCCTCCAGATCAATAACGACATGCCATAATAATATAAAGCTATCAACTTAATAATAATATAAATTGCCTATATGATTTTCGATGTATGCCAAAAAAATTGAAAAAAAAATTTCAGAATAAAAAACCTTCGCGAACAATCTACATTCGAAAATATAAATACATATTTCTTCACTTTTATACTTCACATATTCTTGAACATAAATCATGAAGATTCTACGAAAAATATGTTATACAATTTGTATTTGTAAAGCTAACTATCTAAGGAAAATATTCCGGGACAAATATTTGGAAAAAATATCCAAAAAACTTCTTACGTTGCTCCGCCACTGTATTTAGCATATTCTCTCTTCATCTGTGGACATGTATTTATTTCTTATCCAATACTTTCTCTGGGACATGAAATGCCTTCGCCGCGCAATACATACACCCACTGTTTGTCAAGGTATTTGGCATCTGTCCATTTCAGTTATGGAAAACTTTAAATGCAAAATTTTATCACAAATATCAAACTTGTAATATAAATATAAGAATTTTTCATCTGTTACTTTTTCGTGTTATCTCTGCTACGTCGACGGTAAGTATGGGCATATTGAATTTTGTGTATCGATATCGATACATATGTATTGAAAAATTTTCATCATGTTATATTCATATTTTAATTGGATATTTACTTCGTCTTTCAATTAAGAATATTATTTTTTCATCCTTAGGAGGGAATGTTGAATTTAACCTATTTATAACCCAACACGTTACGTAAAACGTTAAAATAAATATAAAAAGTCACTGCTAAGGGGTTATTGTCCATTCTTGGTGGAAAGGCATTATATAATATTAATAAATATAACACATTCTTTTGTACTGCTTCCTTCCTAATTACAAGGCGCGATGATCGAAAACGATCCTAATTCTTTTACAATATATTTGGAAGTATGTAGTAAAGAGTAGTATTTGAATAGGTATCATAAACAAACACTGATCACTCCAACAGGTTCAAGCCTGAAATAGTACTGCACGAGACACTTTTTCTAGATGCTGACTAATTCAATCGCAATTTAAATTCAATAATACATCTTGAAATGGGAATAAAAGAAACCTCAATATTAGAAAATCTGACGCATGGGAAACGTAGACTCTGTACATAATCGATTTTTAAAGATATGTAGATCACTTAAGCTTGAAATGTACGCAACTTATAATAAGTTTTCTTAGTAAAAAGACAGCCGCTTCCATATGGCAAAAGAGTGCATCATAATGGGTGAATTTTGTACTTTTCCATGAGTTTTATCGCTAAAGATCTGGGTTTTGCCTTTCGGCATCTTCAGGCATTTCAAGTGAACGGATGTACTTGAACTGACGTGCCGTAAGCAGTATGTATCGTCCGTTATTTAAATTCGGCAGTCATAAATGAATTAGTACGTTTTCATTGTAACATTACAAAAACTTATTTATGAAAATATAATTCTCTGTGTTAGCAGCTACAAGTCCTATCATGAACCCGGCAAAGTTTCTGTGGTGCTTGATAAGTTAACATTTATTTAAATATTTACAAGGGTGACATTTCTTGAAAGCTCTGTACAATCAAAATATATCTTCTGCTGTATATTGTACAGAAGACATCTTAAATCGATGGATCCTACATCTAAATTTAAGCCCAATTCCGTTTTTACAATTTGTATTCGATGCTGTGTAATATTTGAGTTTTTGAAAGACAAGATATTATATTGTCAACCGAAAATTCTACAAAAAACCTTATTCGTAATATTCCCGTGAGAATATTTGACCCACAGTCTTCTCACAATACACATGACAAGTAGACAAGTTAATCATTTTGACAACAGTTTCACAAAATAAAGGCTAAGCCAATTACATATCAGGCGGGATGGGAAAAGTGAAAAGAAGACCGTTTTATTTTCTATGAAAAATATATTTACGCACCTCATGTATCATTCTTCAAATTATTTTTACTATACTATTAAGGATAATGTTATTTTTTACAATATTTTTATTTTAATACTAGATAAGTATTGAGTTTCTTACATAGTTACTTGTTACATTTCACATCTTTACCCTGCCTTTATCCGCAAACAAGAGTCGAACTCTTCATGGGTTCTGAAGCAACTGTGTACCTAGGACTGAGAAAAGTTTTGTAAGAAATTCTGCTCTAGTATTTCTTAGCCAAGACCAATGAAATCCAGTTCTTTTGTGAATTTGATCTGAGCTCCGACCTTTTTCGTTGAGCTGCCAATCGTTGATTATTTCATAAGGTTCATTGAATGCTTGAACATCTCAAATATGTGTTTTATAGTATATCTTTAATATTTATCTTCTAGGTGATTTGTGGAGAGTTCGCTGAATCTTGAGCATGACTGAACGACTGAAAAACATCTGTTGACGCAGTTTTCTAGAGTTCAAATTCGTATTTCTGCTGTATAAAAAAATATGGAATCGATCAACTTTCATTGTATAAAATTTGGTAGTTAGTATGCTTCTATTTTTTCTTAACTTTAAGCTTGAATTATAAAGCATTTCTGGTAAATGGTTGAAATTTTTTTGGACAATACTGCCTACATTATTATAACGCAAGATGAACATTTTTCGAAAAGTAAAAATCAGTGTTAGATTAGTAAATAAACGAATTGTTAATAATTGTTTAGGAACATTGTTGAGAACACCATCTGAAAACAGATTTTGTTCGCAATGAAAACAATTATTTTAATGTGCTGTGTACCGTACTTTACTAATATATATAACAAACAAATAAAATTTGCCGAACCCTTTCAAGCTTAGTTATTACTTTATTAACAATACACCTACCTACTAGCGCACTAATGACTGTTGCTATATTATATTTAATTGAGTTTTTCAGCTGAAGGTCCTCAATGGAATTGACATTACAATATCGAATTGTAATTTTAATTTACCCATACAATCAGCTACTGGTCCAATTCATTAAAAACTCATTAAGATAAAAATATTCAGTAATTATTCTAGATTTTGATAATCACATTTAAATTTTGTGACTTACTTTTATTCAAATCTTTTGTTCATTGTCAATTCTTGGATGAATGATAATAATCAGTTGATAATTAAATTTAAAATTAAAAAATTTTAAATTTAAATTTAAATTAAATAATATAATGCTCGCTATTAGTGAGACCGGTCCTGATCTAATAAATTTAATGTGGAATAAGTACTAAAAAAATATTTTTTATTTTTATTTTACTCATATATTTAAGCGATATAAACTTGAAATGCCCAAAGATGACGAAAGGAAAAACCCGGGTCGTAAGCGACAAAACAACTATATTTATTTCGATAGGTTGTAATTTTTTAGATAAGAATTTCGACTGACTATCATTGGAATCGCCGAGTTTTGTTATATTATATTTATTTGCCTTGTCATTTATGATTTGAAATGGGCATTCCAATAATTTCTACTTTTGCCCATTTTTTGGTACACGATATGGGCTACCTTTTCCACTCATATATCATTAGAACTCTAGTTATACACTTATAGACTATTTTCATCTGAAACAAAAGGGCGCCGGATTTAATATAATATACGTTTAAAGTATCGATGGCTTAGTTTGATTGCATTCGCGTATCACCGTCCAATATGCCAGCGATCAATTACATTTATACAGCAGGGTAAAATTAACGGCGGTCAAATTTCCTAATTTTATAGACTCCGTGATTAATAAGACCGATCTTAATTCTCGCGCTGTTGCCCGGATTTCATTATTATGGAAGAAAATAACGGGGACGCGAGTCGGAGAACCTTTCGGGATTTTTTGCAATAAATTTCCCCTCACAATGCGTCGCTTACATTTTATTTCCGTCGTTACATACATGTTACATCAATTTTATCGTGTTACTGAAACGAATCAAATCGTTTATAGAAGGTTTCCCTTTGAAATTGATCCAGGATAAAGATATTGGGTTATTGCAAATGAGAAATAAAAGTAGCGTATAGCCTGCATTTAAAGAACAATTTGATCATTGTTAAAAATCCTGTTATTACTGTTCATACTTGAATCCTAGATTGTGCGGTTCACAGTCCATAAAAACTATTCTGCATATTACAGACCGAAGTTTTGACGTTATTTTATAATCTGATATTTTGTATATCGTGTAAATTTTTTATCCATTTATGGATACTTTGCTGACTGTCTATAAGTATATTGAGCCGCTTATTCTTTTTTTTTAATGGAAAAGTAAATTATAAAACAATGATACAGAGTTTCATTCGTTTGACCTAGATAAATTGACTATGCATAATTAATACATTTGATAAATTTATAGTAACCGTATCAATGAGTTAATCAATTACTTAATTATCAACCTATTTCTACAAGATTTTTAAAATAAAATATGAGTTTATGGTATGATATAACAGCAAATATAATTTAAAAAATCATAATATAATGTATTGATTGAGTAGGCATTTACTTGGTAGAACTCCATTCGTATTATAATATAATGTATTGAGTATATCGCAATAAATAAAAGAACTTTTGGATTTGGGCGTTTTTGTAGTCCTTAACGGCACATATCTTATAATATTTTTTCATTTCTCTGTGCGAGACGATAAATATACCAATAAAGGTGGTGTGTTTGGGAAACATTCAGTTTATTGATCACTGTTTACTTTTATATCAAAAAGTGTAAAACTTGAGAAAGTTAAGTTTATTTTGAATGTGTTTTTTATTATAATTTATAGGAAAATATTTAGTTGACAAACAACATCAAAAAATTATATGTATTTTTATAATGGTTTCCGATCGTAAATTTGTGTATTATTTGTTAGATTGTTTTCATAATTTTAATTTTGATGAATATATGAATAAAAAATTGAATACGTGAAAATATATTTTATAGATTACGACTCAGTGTATCAGATGATATTTTAAATCAGCGCTGTGATAAATATGGGGAATGAGTTTAGTCAATAATTCGTTTGAATTGAATTTTGCGATATAAAATATTATTGTCTTATATTATACTAGTATTGCTGCCCGGCGTCGCTCGGACTAAGCGACCAATAATTATTTAATGTTATATCATTCGACATAATTATATCACAAAATCTAACATCCAAAATAGAGTTAAAATAAAATCACAAACTTTATTTAATTTGATGACAGCCCCATTCTCGCCCATTAAATTGTCCAAATTCAAGGGAAAAATCTAATTTGCTGTCAAAGAAATGTCAAATAATACCTTCACGTAAATAATAAACATTATTATTAATAATAAATGCCCGGAAAAGTTCAGTAGAAGACTAATTTATTACATTTTGACTAAATATCTTTGCCGATAAAAATTCAAACATATTTTCTTTCATATTCGTTTTTATGGCAACTTAATGACCAACAATGCAAAAGGGAATTACAGACCCACAGACATACGCCGTTTCGGTTTTATATATAAGATATCTTTTTCAAATTGTAAATTAAATGGATATTGACCTAAGTAATTTTACCATAAGAAAGAAACGACTGTTAGGATGTATCAATCCATTGCAAGATTACGATATACATATTCTCCGTTTAATGATCTACGAATGGAGAAGATGTGGTTCTTATAAACACAAAACAAAACAAACAACAAAAACAAACACATTTATATAGCATCTGTGAAAACTTTGCTTACGTCAAATTATTATTGGTTGCTCACCAGTGACGGCTGGTGACGGGGTGTTGGGGGGTGCAAAGGAAGATTCAACCATTTTTGCAAGAGTTCTTTCCTATTCATTGGATTTTAAAACACTTCTATAGCATGGACTTTCAATTCAGATGTTCGCAATACCAACTGTTTCTCTTCCGTAGTACGGAAAAATAGTTGATACTTCCTTTTGCACCCCCCAACACCCCGTCACCAGCCGCCACTGTTGCTCACACAGCAAGCAAAAATGTAAATATTAATTAAGAAAAATCAAGTAAATTTTTAATTTAAGTTAATGTTTTAGTTGACTCAATAGAGAGTGTGAAAAAGAATCCAACATTAAAAATTTGAAAATACTTCCAAAAAATATAAAAAGACCTAAAATATACACGAAATACACTTCACGATTGATAAATACATAATAAATGTATGTATTTTTTTTTATCATATTTACGAATTTGATTAAAATAAAAACAATATCGTTTGCCTTTAGACACGCATTTTTAATGAACACATATTATATCAATTCAACTAGAATTTACATAAAAATTTACTGTATGTATATAAAATTTAATAACTTTCACAAAATTCAAGTAAAAGATCATGTATGCCAACCGATAAAAGCATTTCAAATAGAACTACATCTTACTTAGATGCGAGTGTATTGTAATCTCTGTACGCTATAACAAGTACTACGCTATAACAAGACTGTATATTTTTTGCTAAGTATCCATAAACAACATTAAGGATCGAGTTCTCAAGAGAACGTACTAAATCCGTGACCGGGTTAATTCTCTGAGGAGACTTAACAGATATATAAATGGATAGGAAAAGTTGTACCAAATATTTCTTTTCATACACAATACGAGCGAGCTACATTCGTATTTTTTATGAAACAAATATAACATTGAAAAATAGATTTATTAGACTCAATTAATTATCTTCTTTACAAAGAGTGCTATATATTTATGAGGGAAGGTTTAACTATTATAATACCTGGTTACATATTTACATATCGTCGGTCTAGGGTGCAATGCTCTGATATCACCCCCAAACATCGATTTAGTTTTTGTATTTTGCGTTGTAATAAGTTCTCGTGAAAAAAAAATTTTACACTCCGCTATGAAGTAAAATTATTTAAGTATTTGAGGGTTTACGAGTTTTGCACTCGGGATCTATTCTTAAGTATATGTATTCAAATGGAACTTGCATAGATATCCGACGTATTCAATATAGTACATTATTTTTCATCAACTTAAATCTTAAATCTTGTCTATCTTGTTCAATCTGTTTAACCTTTCTACCTTCGAATTATTTTTTAGTGAATTTTTCAACACATTTATTCGCGATCATCTGTAAACTAAACATATACGGCGAATCAAAAATCATTTATCGCTATCCGAGAACGGTTGGCAGCCTATGGTATAGACAGTGTATTTATTGTATATATAAAGCAGATACATAGGAGGCGGGTACTAAATTCGTACAACCACACTTATTTAATTGCAGAATAGAGAAATAATGAACAAAGAGAATAATATTTACCGAGGCTATTAATATGTTGGCCTCATCTTTACAGATGTACAACTTGTTATCAAATTGGCTAAGGTGTTTTCTTTCAGTTGTTTGTTTGAAAGTTAACGAATCTTTCTGTTCTTAAGAGTTCTCTGTTCTTTGAGCTGATATAACGATTATTTGGTATAAGTTTATATCATACAATCTTTGAAAAGTATACTTCTTATAACATCTTTATTTGGGTTATGTTTTACATAGTTAATATTTTTTTTCATACGTAATTTTGACCTTGCAGCATATCACACTGGGAACTACTGCTGGTGAAATTGTATTTTGCTAACGCTTTGGTTCAGTTCGTATTTCCACGTGGATGTTTGAATATGTAGATTTACTCAGAATGAAAAATGATTTGGCGATTTCTTTCGATATTGAAAAGCTTGTAGCAAACAGAACTGTATTCGCGCAAAAGTGTCACGAATAAATAATTTTATTATTCATGTTCAACTCCTGAGGGGATCCATAAATGGCGTCACACGATTCTAAATATTTTTATAGCTCCCCTTCTCTTCTTTTTTCATACGAAAAGTTTCGTTTTTTTCTCGACCGCGCAAAACGGGAGCTGCAAAAATCTCGCAATAAGTGTATGATATAACCATAAAAACTCAGCCATTTATTTTAAATGGGTATTTAAAGGATTGGTATTTTAAACGAAATCTTACAATTCGTTCTGTGCTTCAAATACGGTTGAACGGTACGGATGGCGGATTTCGGTATTGCAAAATAAAAGATACAGTTATTTAATGGTTTTTTGTCTTAGAAGTGTTAAATCTGGAAGGTTCTTCTGCAGCCAGCTTTATTTGCACATTCAATCAAGATTCACAAGCTCCATTATTGATGAACTTTTGTCATATTTCAATTCAAAGAATCATTCAACATTATTTATTAAAATCATCTTTTTGAGCTCACAATTATGATATTTACTAACTCAGGTCGTAAGCAACAAAACTAGTGGACAAACGATTCAAATTTGTTTGGCCCAATATGATACAAGGTATTTTTATTTAATTCATTACCTATACCTAGAAGGTACAAATAAAATAAATTACAAAATTAAATTTACCTGAAATACTCAAGCGATGTGAGTAAATAAATGCATAAATGAAATTATTAAGCAGAAATTTTAGGAAAATTTTGTTTTTCATTTATCAAATGTTCATATTGGTTAAACATTTTAGCGGAGCTAATTAAATAAATTATGAAACGAAACATCGGTTCACTTTTCGCTTTGTTTATTCACAACAATCATTTCTCTCGTTAAGCTTTTATGAATTTTGTTGACCGTGTTAATTTAATATTTTTTCCCTTTGCAGTTGAATAATCTTTCTGCGACTTAAAATCATCCCGAGAACCCTTTTCACGAAAGTAGAACAAAAAAATACGAATGATATAAACACGCCTCTGTAAATAGAAAAAAAGTTTATTTTATCATTCAAATTATTTTCCATTGACTGATTTCGCTTTATTATCAACATAGCGATTTGGTAAAATAATTTATTTTTATTGAGATAAGCTTAAGCTCAGATAAAGAAATCAAATGCTTAGTCCACAAGATAAATATTTTTTTGACAAAATTCAATAAAACATATTTCTTATTTTCAAGTTTTTCCGAGGCAGTAGATCCGGTGACCTATTGAATACTGAATAAGTTCCAAAAACATATTTTCTGTCCAAGACTTTTTTTTAAAACGTTGTGAATGAAAAATAAAAGAAATATACCATTAATAAATGCATTCAGACATTTTAACAATTTTTCCATGCCTGCTCCCAGTAAAGAGCACATGAACTCCATATGTAGTTTATATCAACAGAAATTTCTCTACAAGAACTGCTTGTTACAATGTGGCTTGAACAGAAATAAATAAATCATTTTTTGAGATTTCAACCCGTGAGCTTTACAATTGAAGTCAACGACGTCGTTACTCGGCCACGGACCGGCTTGAAAATGGTCAATTCATTTTGTGAAAGTATAGTGTTTGTAGATATTTTTCTGACTAAAGCCCAAACATTTATGTTAAATTGTCTTCATCTTATTTATGTATATCGGGCATGAATTATGTAAATGAATGTATTTTTCCTTATGGACTACTAGCATGACAGGAAGAATTCAGTTTCATATTTCGTAAAAAAAAACACGCCATCGGTAGGTAAGTAGACTTGAATGAATTGTAAAAAAATAATTAAGGCAAGATATTTACATCAGCTTCAACAAAATACCATTCACACTCTCTGTACAGTTTAATTAGAAATACATAGTCTTTTCTGAAAAAGATACTAAAAAGTCATAAAAACGAGGTGCTGGAAAAGGCCACCAAATTTCCACATAGCTATAAACACGAGGTTATTATACGGGCATCCAAATTGGTAGTTTTTATAGGAAAAAAAGTATATGAATATAAATGAATGAAAAAATCTGTGCTTTAATTTTTTTTAATTGCCATCTTCTGTCATTTTTTCAATTTTCCAAAAAACGGTATTTGTTTCAGAAATAGTTCAAATGATGCGTTGGAAAATTAGAAATACTTCAAGGATTGGATAATTTGAAGAATATATGTATGTATCTTTTTTCTATATTTAAAATAAAATACCTAGTTTGAACGTTAAATATAAAGCAACAAAACAATTCATGTATGTACAAATTGTACTCGTATTTGTATTATATTAAGCTTGTACGACAAGAAAACGTTAGAGGGTGTGGAGCTTATTTACATTATACAAAATATCTAACGCGAGAAAATATGAATGACTTTTGTAAAATAAAGATTTATTCACGTAAAGAATAATAAAATAACTCATAAGCAGAATAAAAATGCCGTGGCTGATTTGATTTGCAAGTATTTAAAGCGCTTGCTCTATAAATGAATAAATTATAATGATATCAATTTTCAGAAAATATTTCAGGAAAACAAAATCCAAATGAAAATTAAATTTCATTTTCATATTTTGTACCGCAGGATACTTTCCCCAGTGGAACATCAACAGTAAATATTATCAGGACTCTTTTTCTTTGTGAGTATACGCATGTTTTAGAATTGTACTTTTTTAAATGCTACATTTCTTTCCCAATAGGTAATAAGGTTATTCGGACGGGCTTTAATTACATATGTTATGTTACACTGTTATCTGTTATATCAACTGTTTGATATATTTTATACGAAAACTGGATTTAAATCATTTAAGACGCGGGCAAACTTTGATTGAAACGATAATCTGCTTAAGCGTTCGTAATTTTGACGTTAAATCACCTTCAAAAACGTTTAGTTTGAATAAATACATCAAATACCGAATTGAAGTTGTGCAAATTAAAAAGGGTTGGTGTATAAAAATAATCAAAACATATTTTTACTAATCGCTTCCTAATATTATTTTTCCATATTACAAATCATGTTGGGTAAAAACATTAAAATAATTAAAAATAATAATACATTTTTAGTACTTTTTCCACATAAAATAAAAGTGATTAAAATAATTATTAAGCTATTTCAGTAAAACAGGACTCGATTTCAACTGTTTGAAGAATCTGCTGAAAGTAGCGCGCAGTCTCGCAAAATAAACGAAATTTTCATTCTAGTTGAATTAAATACTAAATAAATATAGTCAACATTGACAGGAAAATTCATATTTAAAAGCATTAAGGCATTTCAAGCAGGTATCCAATAAAAATAGTTGTTTTTGAATTGTGTATGAGATGAAGAGAGATAAGAGTGCGAAAATTATACCGATATATTTTAATTTAGTTTATAAAAAATAATTCAGAATATAAATTAATACAAGAATAAATTTGAAATGGTGGCAGAAGATAAGTGCAGTACTTAGTCTTCTAGAAAAAGTCAATTTTAAATAAAAGAAAATGGTGGGAAAGCAAGCCACGAAGATATAAATACTTTTTGTGTATCGTTATGGATTTTTACAAAAACGTGCTCTCTTCAGATCACATTGCCACCAGATGTCGTTCTATAAAGGACATTACCAGTCGAGGTCTTTTTTTGCGATACAATCGTCTCCCATTGAAAAAACTTAGTGTGGTCCATTTGGGATATACGTTTTTTAATTTTCTTTTATATTGCTTTTGCAAAGCTAGGTATGTGTAGTTTTTACATTAAAGTATTGACTTTTTGTAGTTATTGGAAATTGGATAGGATAGAACAAATATGTTGCTTCATTTTTTTCTATAGACATGGACGCAATGAAAACTTTCTATTTAGATTTTCTTTATCAAATATGATTATTTCATAAAAAAAATATGTACAGACTGTATGTTTCGTATGATCGTACAGATTAATTGCAAATACGATGTATTTTAATTGAGATTTTATTAATCAGCCACGATTAGATTCGCTAGACTATTTGAACATAATTTAAAGCGAAATTCAGCATAGGCTTTCTTTAAATAAAATGCGCCTTCATTGCAACTTTTAAAACAATTTTGAATGGAATATTATTATAATGACAAACTATAATTTTCGTTAAAATCTGCCAAGTTTTTAATTTTGATTAGATATTAAAGATCGGGAACATATCATTTTTTATAATATCAACTAAAAATTTTCTTGTAATTTTTTTCGTAGTCTTTGATTAACAATTAATAATACTACCATAGGAATGATATTTTTTTTACGTATACTTTTTCAAAATTATCATCTTAACAAATAAACAGTACTTTAGTGTACTCGAGTAATTTAAAGATAGTAAAATCTATTACAAATATTTTTAAAGCTGTACTGTACATCTTACTTATCGGAATAATCAAAAACAGCGATGCGTGATTGGGCAATGTGTAACAAAGTCGATAAACGTTTTCAATCGCATTGAAGAGCACTTATGGAATGGGCATTGAAGACGTTTTTATATCTAAAGGACCACTTTCAGATGTCTGATCTTTAAAGGGATCGAGAATCTTATTTTCCCACAAAAGACTTGCCAAATAATATAAGGTATAATAAATATCGTAAAAGGTTGCTGAACGAGTATTCTGCTAGCACGTGGATGAAAGATTTCATCAATGCTATTCCTTAGATCCAATACAGTGAATCTTCGATTCTACGTTTTTCAAGGGACCGTGAAAAAAAATCGATAAATACGGGAAACGGTCAATGCGGGAAAGCTTAAAATATGAAATAAAAAAAGTAAAACATTTAAAAAACTTATTTGTTTTACCTTTTACATACATTTTTTAAAACAGTACTTAATAATTAGTTGCTTCTTTGCAGTTTCGCACTTCAATTTTAACAGTGATCCTTCGAATACATATAATTTTCTGACTGCAGATTCATCTATGCATGTCCTTGGAGTAGAGAAATATTTATATTTTTTCGAAAGCCAATAATGCTTCTTCAAATGAAATGACAGGTTCATCATTGCATTCTTGGCCATCTTCTTATTCGCTGCTATCATTAGTAGCATCACATAATGACTCGAATTGTTTCGACGTCACATGTGGCTAGCTCGCTGTCACACTGCACATACGTATTAAAGTCGAGGTCCTCCTGAGCTGCAAGACGCCAGTCTTCACAAATAAGAACCGAAACTGTAAGTGTGTTATTGTTAACGTTTTATGGTCATAATTTTTCCGGTGATGTCTCACTTCTGAGCACTGCAAGTGTGCTTTTTTTTACGTTTCATGGTCATAACGTTTTCAGTGATGTCTCACTAGCACACTAGTTCTGTGAACCGATGGGATGGAGTCGAATTTGTTTCTAAGAACAATGCAACAAAACGTTAAATCGGGATAATATTTGTGACGGGACCATAATAATTCGACGTTAAATCGAAGAAATCATTAAATCGGGGAACGGATAATGCGGGATTTTTTAACATTGTTCTTATGGGTATTTGGCCGGGACTATAGAAAATGTACGGACAACGCGGGAAAACGGTTAATGCGGGAACGTAAGATCGAGGTTCCACTGTATCTATATTTGAGAATTATATATGAACATAACAATAAGTTAACCTGGTGTTGAGATCTTACTTGTGAAAATATATAAAATGTGTTTATTTAGATACTATTTCACCCATGCCGACTTTCGATTAATCTTGTTATTAAGAATGAAGCAATAATTACGGTTCTGATAATAGCGGTTGCTATTCAGTCAGTCAACCTGTATTTTTCGCTCGTAGTCAGAATATATAGATGGTACTTAAAATTGTAAAAGTTATTGAGTTAATTTGGTACAATCGTATTCATCATATAATATTAAAGAATGGGGATAAAAATTGAGCGAGTGAGAGTTGGTGCTTAGTGCTGATAATATATAGACCAATAACTTGTCTTTAATCGAATTGAAATTGACGATACCAACAAATTGGCAAAAACGCCAAGACTCATGTCAGGTCCAACTGGCGAAAAGAGAAGAAAACAACGATGGACAGGTTGTAGAGTTTATAATAATATTCGAAAACGACCGAAAAAAGTTTTGGAAGATAATATAAAGCATTAAAAAAATATATGACGTCCTTTGCAGGACCAGCATTACTTAAATCTTAAACAAACTTTGCACGGCTGCTATAAAGAATCCACTACACAAGTAGGGTGTGAAGCCATGGAAAGTGTTAGTAAGTGCATATTTTATTGCTTTCCAGCCGTAATATTTGGAAATTTGAAGCTTGTTTGAGATATCTCAGTAGTTTATTTGAGACCTATTAACCAAATATACAAATAGTAAAAATGATTACCTGTTTTTGAAATATTATTATTGAATTTTTGTACCGTCAATTTATTTACACCTGATAATACTTGAACAATGTTCTCATAATTTAATGTTTATTTTTATCTTATGAGTAAAATAAAATCTCTGCGAAAAATATGAAAAGCTAGATATAATGGGAACCGAAATTACGCTCCACAAAGATTCCTTGAAATTAACCGACCGCAGCTTAATGCAGCATTAAAAAAAATGCCCAAAACATCGCTTTAATTTCTTTCTCGGATTGAAATGTTTTAACCCAAAAAATAAATGCTTTCAAAATTTATTCACTTAATTGAATCCGTTGCTTAGATACCATGCATATGGAAAAGATGTGTAACAGAGCGTTATTTAATTTTTTTACATTGCTATTTTATTATAAAAGTCAGCTGAAAGACGTTGAATAACAATATGTATATTTTAACATATTGAAGGTGTATTTAAATTGGTGAGGAGTTATTTATTGTGATAATCTGTTTTTGATCAGCTTATCATAAAAAATCTAATGACCAGTAAATCATTAAAACGGTCAAACAACTTATAAACTCTCAGTACGTCTAACAAAATCCAAAAGTGTCATAACGTACCAATGACTATTGTTATGATATCTTACGTTACCAACATTTTGGCAAAAGATAATTAGTAAATGTGCGTTTATGATGTTAAGCTGGCTGTTAATTTTCGGAACATTTATGTAATTAAGTACCGACTTAATATTATTTCAATAGAGAAGATACAAGCAATCGTCGTCACCATGATAGTTAAAATATTTTTTTTGACCGAGAAAACATAGATAATAATATTCATGTTATAAATATTTTGCTGACATCAATCCTTATATCAATGATAAGGTCGTATAATACAATTAATTTCGAAAGTAATATTAGTTTATCTTTCACTTTTCCCTAGGCGCCGTACTTCGCAATTATTACTTGTGGATGAGAAAAAATCTTAATAATACGAAGACTGCCGTTGAAGAGGTAGTTATGTAACTGTAACTTACCTGAAAATAAAGAAAAATAAAAATAATATAGCATTGGAAGTGATTATTTTTCTTAACAAAATTATCTTTTTATTTTTTGCTATCTTTATATCAATTAAGAGTCTTATTTATATGGGGTGAACGCTTAACTTTATTCGGTTCACTTGACCTTACTTTATGTCCTCCGAGCAATTTTCTAATTCCGCAATAAAAGTCTACTTGTTTACACTAAAGTGAAGTATTTTTACTACACCTCCTAGACTAACTGTACAATATCATAAATGATACAATTTCGTGTCCGATTGGCCTGTCAAGAAAATATTAATGTAAAATAATCTTAAAGGTTTGTTTTCAGAACAACTCAAATCGAAGTCATCGCATTGAAAAAAATATATTTTTCAATGAAACCGTGGACTTTTGATAGAATTTTTGGGATGTAAGGATAGACAAATAGGCAACAACTTTTCTTTTTCGTGAAGTTCTAACTTAAAAATCAGATAGAGAATGAGTGTGAAGAAGTGATATAAACGCATTTGGATAAAAATGTATACATTGATATTATAATCAATTTTTCTTAATATTTTGGTCGGGTATGAAATATTTAACAACTTTCAAGTTATCTTTATTCAAAGAAAAAAATATGTATATTTAAAATAGTTTTAAACACACGTTCATGTGTATTTTTTTTTCAAAGAACATGATCCTATTTTTTGTGATCTCATTTTAGAATCTTTTCCATTGAAACATTCTTCCCGAGTTTTTATGATCTTAGCTTACAAAATAAATACTTTCTATAATTTATTCTTCTTGATGATGCGTCTCATAGTTGTTTAAATAAAGTAATCAAATTCAATTGTATATAAAAAAAAAAAGCCTTATCGTTTTTAGTTGTAAAAATAAAAGCCTAATAAATTCGTTGGTTGTGTATGTGCTGCTAATAAAGTAAAACTATCCCAAAAGCCGTGTCGGAAACTGAACGTTATTTTCAATTTGGCTAGACTGGAATTCGTTTGTATGTTTAGCTCATTTATTCGGCTAGCATAGAAGATTGTATAGTTTTACCACCCTATCTTGGTAGTTCCGGAAAGGCTAGATAAGTCAGTTATCTTAAAACATTCCAAAAAATCATTGCTGGTTACAAAACAGCTTTTTTAAATCAATTAATTTATTTTTTTGAGATTTAGTGTAAACAAAATTAAATAAATATGTACATAAGTAATTTTGAAATAGATTATTTTTAATGAGTTGTGGCTAAACTGTACAAATGAAAATTACAATTGATACCTTGATTTCTTCATTTTATATTTAACTAAGAGTGACACATGTTTTTTTTCATCCGAAATATACCATAGAAAATATTTTCATCGTAATTATTGATTCTTATCTCGTCAGTATTTAATGTGCCACACATTAAGATTCGGGGGTTTCACCGTCGTCTAAGCGTGGACAGTATTTTTGATGGAGGTTTTCATAAACTGTTCGACTTAATACATCGGTCAAACAGTATCAAACAATAATTATCTATCTACGAATAATGAACACACATCTCGAAACGAGCAACACTTTAAGGATAAATACTAGTCATTATAAAATTCATCTTTGCTCAGTTTTTGTATAACACTGATAAAGAGTATTTTATCTATTTACAAGAATCGACAAATATGTGAAATTAATTGTATTTTGAAGCAGCACAATAATACATATACCATTTTAAGTTCAAATTGCTATATTTGGGGTCGTAGGAAACGTACAGGAAAACTACTAAAACGTTTTCTTTTGTTTTCATTAAGTCGGTACGGGAATATTATATCACATCGATATTTGGCACGGTTTCAATTTATTATAGTGGGCCATTATCTCTTATGAATAGGGCATTAACCGCTTTTTTTGAATCCATAGCAGGATAAATTCTGTTTAACCAAGACAATAAAGACGTAAGCATTCACTAATGTGTTTGATCTTAAGGAAATGATAGTATTTTCACAATAAATTGGTAGCGTTTGCTTCGCTTTTTCTATAATATAATCTCCATTTTTGAATTACTAAGTTTAGTCTTTAAGATTATTTTCTCTAGTATCTCAGGCTTATATTGATATTTTAAGCTAACACATATTGCAAGCACCTCTGAAAGTGGTCATAACTGTATTCGAAAGAAGCCTTCCAAAAAAGAAAAAAATAATATAAACAAATAAAACAGCATTTTTAGTACTTATTCTCAATAAAATTTATTGGACAAGTACTAATTATTTTTACTATAATGCAATTCCACCAAGTATTGACAGTGAACACCTTAAAAGTGATAAATAAAACAGCAGTCCAATAAGAAGAGGCTATTGGATAAATTAACATCAAATAAATAGAAAAAGTTCCAGCTGAGATTGTAAGTACCTGCCCCACGAGAAATATATTATACCAGATATTAAAATAGTTCCAAGAGAGGAACACGGACAAAGCATAACAAGAATATGTAATGCTTTGTAAAATGCTGACATAATAAGTATGCTTTACACTAGAGTTAGATGAGTCACGATTTCCACTGGGCTAAGGTAATCACGGCGCGTTTCGATCCCCTGGTCGATTTTTTTATTAATCGAAGCTCACGGTGATTATGGTGAAAATAAACCTCGCCATGGAAAAGGCGTTTTGCAAAATAACGTCGAAGTCTGAGATGAATGCGAGAAAAGAAGCCACGAAGTTTGTTTTCAGAAAGGCAAACTTCTTTTCCTAAGAGAAGTGCTCGGGGACACTCTCGGCTAATGCCGCAAGATGAATCTCTTTAATGGCACTTATCTCTGCTGAAAATATTTTTTTTCTACTTATGTGAAGTTTCCTAGCTGGTGTTATTGCTAGGGTGGATTATGACTCAGTTTTTATTGTATTCTCATTCTAGCTCTAATTTGTCACTGTGACTTCTTGGTGGAGAGGCATTAATTAGTAGAAATAAATAAAATACATTTTATAATACTTCTTTAAAATATAATTTGATTCATTGGATCCATTGTCAACTGATTCAGTTGAAAATCCTGGCAATGTGCGAATTTTTTTTCTGATCTTTATCAGAGTAGATGTGAAAGTAGTAGGGTAAAACCTACAATTGTCGGCCACTTATACGGTAATTTTTTGTGACACTTATCATAGAAGAGGCAAAATAAAAAAAATACTGTGTGCTAGATTCATGAATAGTTTATAATAATCAATTTTTAAGATATGTAAAAAAAATAGTTAAAAAAAATGGTACAAAACTACAATTATGGGCCACTTTCTGCAATTGTTGGCCACCAAAAGATTCAATTATTGGCCACCCCAAAAGTTGTAATATTTTTTTTTTTTTTTAAAAACAAAAACTAGATGTATAATTACATGACCCCAAATCATTATTGAGTCTAAAATCAAGTGCTTTATTGGATTTCAACATCATTTGTTAAGCTGCAGTTATTGGCCAAAAAGTCAAAATTTTCCTAGAAATATCGGAGAAATGTTATAAATACATAGGTGATTAGTATTATTATTAAAACATTATTCATGCAATAAAAAATTATATTTTAGAATTGTTTTATAATAATTTATAGTATAAGCTTGGCCAGCCAGTAGTAGAAATTGTATGTGTTTTTGGTATACAAAAATATTTTCAAAGCATAAAAATAATCATTTTATGACTTCACTAAAGATGAATAATTCTGTTCAATCAAAATTTAAATTAATTAACTTTTAAACGTGTATGATGCTTTTAGACTGAAGTCCAATCCTTAAGATATTTACAAGAGATCACTTGCTTCACGGTGACACTCGGGCTGTCGGATAAAAATCGTTTTTGGAGTTATTTGGAAATTCATAAAATGACAATTTTATGTTTAAACGATAGAGGAATAATAAGGGAACTATATTAATAAACCAAAAGTTGGAAATGTTATTTTGGTTTATAAAAAAACTAGGTTTTATATGTAAGTGGCCAATAATTGTTGCTGGCCCACATAGGAGGTTTTACCCTACCAAAAATGTGTTTTATTTATTTATAATAATCAATTTCCACCAAGAAGTGACAGTGAACTCACCGCTAAATTAAAAGCAATATTACTGAACGTAAATATTATAACATTTGAACTCAATGAAAATTAATTTTACACAATAATTTTATCTAAGTATATTTAACTTATTTACAATAGCAATTATATATAAAACAATGATACATTTGTAATTATCCGCATATTGTGTAAATACTGTAAATCATCAATGGCACTTAAAAGGGTCCAGAATAAGCGCTAAGATTATGGACCTAAGCTCAATTCTTGGTGGCTTAGAACGCTTCTAATTGAAAATTCGTTAATTATTTCGAGACCTTTGTTCTCTCCCTTTTTAGACCTGAATTCACACAAATTGAAAGACAATCTTTTAAGATTTCGTATTCATTTAATTCATGCTAATATTTGTCTCGAATCATGATTTTCATATCTCGTTTGTTTGCCACTGAATAAAAGTACTTTACTAAGCATATTCATAAAATTGACTTAATAATCTCTTCATAATTTTAAAACATATTTTTTGTTGAAACAGACATTTAATTATTATATTTTTTTTAAATCGCTCATTTAAGTTGTATAATAATTCACATATATCGGAGTGGTGTTGCATTTTTTCGTACTAGATATGTTTTCAACATTGTACTACTGCATCAAAATGGACGCCAAAGTAAAGATGTTTATGATGTGTTTAGATATGTCTATATTACCCACTTATTGCACGTGCAGTGTGAGCGAATTTGAGTTTAACTACTTATTTGAACCCAGTTCGTTCACCCTCCGAATTTTGTCTCAGTAAAATCAGTCTTTTCAAACCGATTACTTTTGTATTACACTCCCTATTCCGAGTCAATATTGACTTGGTATCTCGATAGATATGTTTTTTTATCTTATATGTTCAAAACATGTATGTTAGGCCATTATTGGCAGTTTTATGAAATATGCAGAAATTGTATTCATATCTCGGCTTGTCAATATTTTAAAACATCAGCTTGCAAATTCATTCGGCACAAAAAATACTCGTGTTTCAAAAATTGGTAGTAGATAAGTTACATTAAAATTTAATAAATGCAAGGAATTTATATGCTATCTATTCCCGCTTTAAATACTGGCGTCTTAATTTAAATAGGAAGTTTAAACATTGCCATATGTGTTTTATACTAACCAAGATAAGGTTGTAGCCCAACGCTTTGACTATCGTACATCAGACATAGGGCAGATTTGGTAAGCTTTTTTCGAATTTAATTGGCTGTGCCGATGTTAGTTTTAGTAATATTGTAAGTCACCCATAGTGAGATAAGCAACCCCTTTGCCAATTGAGACTGATTAAAATTGGTACTTAAACCAATGTCATGTCTCTTGAACGACCTTTGTATCGCTAGAACCGTACAAAAACCCACAAAGTGCCTTTGCGCGGGCTAAAGTGATGGTTAAGAACAAACGCTGTCATCGGTCTACGACACAATGACAAATGATGTCATATTTTACAAAATAAAGAATGAAATTTTCATGCCAAAACAGTTGTACAGGGTTAAAATATAACATTTTTCTTGCATGAAAATTATATAATCAATTAGCTTCTTTTATTTTCCCATTCGCGCTATAAAAATATTCTTCTAAATAAAAGCTTGTAATAAGCTTTTTAACTGTGATTTAACTTAATCAAAAAAATAATTTCAACAAAAGATACTTAATATCTATTCTAGTATATAATTTTTGTAGAACATAATTACATCTATTCTATTTTTCACCGCGTTATAAATGAAGTTCTATCAATTAAATCCCAATCCAATCAATAGATAATATTGTATTTATATAAATAATAAAAAAAAACTTATTTAAAAAAAACGAGTAATTTCACCCTGGCCTTTTGGTATATTCGTATTTAAAAGAATGTCTCCTCATCATAAAAAGAAACAAAAGAACTTATTATTATTGAACACTGTATTACTGATGTTTAAAATTTATAATTTACTCAATGTTATCTACACTTATCGAGTACTATTTATTTAGCTATTAAAAACTATGATGTGAAATTTCCGTATTATCAAAAATTAGTTGAGATACAATTATATGCCTTTTTCCCATTGACTTTGAGAGCTTTTCTCGTGAACTGGTCGTTATGATATTTGACTTCGACCACTCCATTAGGCAGTTGAATAAGGTTTATAGTGATGCTAACATACGTAAACTAAGCATTTGCTTAATCCAAAAAGCACTTGTAGGCACATGTACAAACTTTGCTTTAGGAGTGTAGTAAAAATGTGGACTAACAGTAAACTCTTTTATGTTTTAATTACAGTCACACTTTCACAATAAAACTGAAATGTTTTAACGTACAGCATATTATTTAAAATATAGAATTTTATAAAATTAAACATATGTTTTATAAATATATTTCATTGTTTAACTTGAAAGGTTTTCATACATATATATACACCACAAAAAAAAAAATATTTTTATAACTGGTCTTAAAATGAAAATTGAGAGTCCATGATCCATGAGAGTGTTTATTATTAGCTTATAACTGAAATATAATATTGCTCTTAAGTTATTATTAATTATATCTTATTTAAGAAGTGTCATTAGAAAATATTTCAATACTCTTCAGCGAGATATTAAATTTGATAAATAAATAAATTGAAGAAAATAATTAATATCTTTCCTAGAAAATACTAGTTCCATTATCTTATATTTATAAATGTGACTTTATTATTTGATTCATAAACGATACTGCTTTAAACAAAGAAAAAGTTTTGGTCAACTTATATCGACTATTACCAAATGGTAACTAATACAAAAGAAAATCAATTCTTTACTTGTTTTTTGTTTTTGTCAGAAAAAAGAATATTATTTAGTGAAAACCAAATTTGACTGTACACCGATTTAGGTTTTCAAGATTAAAAAATACAATCAAAGTGTCGCAGGATGATTGCCAGATTTTTAATTAAAAAAATCTGCCACTGAAGGTTCGTTAATGGCTTTTATTGCTCCTTTTAAAAACTCTACTGCTTTTGTAAGTTTTAAAAACTTTCAAAAGTTTTACAACCTTAAAATTTCACCCAAAAGTTTATAAGTGCTAGGTGGCTTTGAAAGTTCCACTATGAACTTACACTATGTGGATACTAAACTATGCTCGAAATCAAAACCATCTTTGAATATATAATATTGATATACTAAAGAAGGAACGTTAATATTGCTTCAGTTTACGTAGCCGTTATAGTAAATTCAGATGTTTTGATTTATTTAGATGTGTATTTCAGTTAAATTACGATTGAGAGAAATTAATGATTCTTACGCTGGCACAATGGATCAATTCAGAAGCGCCTCGTGTTCATGACGCGAACATATATTTACTCCGGATACATATCTGGATATGAAAAGCATTATTCGTGATCCGAAATGCTTCATGTGGTTTCATTTTAATATTCATTTGTGGATATTAAGTCTATTTATATGTAGCAAACATAAGCAGAGAAGTAATTATTGTAATCAATCAAATACTGATCGGACTTACATATTTGGTATCATCGAATAATTCAAAAGGGCTCAATTAAGCTATGGAACATTTATGATAATGCTGCAACATAGTAATATGTACATATAATGCGTGCTTAATTGAAACTAAACAAATATTTTGAATTGGAAAAAATGTGTCGTTAGGCTGCCGCATACTGTGGTTCGAAAAAATATGTTTGGGGTGAATATTCAAAGTACGGTGGTTTGACTTTTTCAGGAGCTTGGAGGTAAGAGAGCGGAAAAATCAGCTTCTATAACCTTTTACATAAAAAGATGACGATCACCCTGGCTTCGACATGTGCTGTGGGCGCCAGAAGGGGGCCTAGATCCTGTATTTTTCTACAACTAACCGGATAGATTTCATCGCCTTCGATGTCCCCTGTTGACTATCCATAGGGTGTACTCGATAGAGCTATGGGATACCGGGTTGAGCTGGGAGGAAGACGGAAGGCTAGCGGGTAATAGAGAATCTCGGACGCATCATGTGGTGGACAATTTTGTATGCATTACATTCAATCATGGCAACCTCAATGGGTTAATCATTATAACCTTTTTAAAATTTTGTGTATAATTGTAAATTTATTTTAATGTTGTCAGTTTTGACCAGGTCTGTTTCTGCAGTACTTTGATTCGATTGTCTGAAGCAATATGGTAAACGTATAAACAGGTGCCTTGACACATCGTCGATCCACAACTTAATTGATCACTAAAACTTGGATAATATTCTCAATTTTTTTTTTATTTTCAATATAAAGTATTTAAATAAACAATAACAATTGATAGCTTTTTAAAAATGATGCAATGATTTTACGATTTAAGCTTGAGATGATTCTCAATAAAGAAAAACACGTGTCACCATTTGTTACAAAGAAATTGGAATAATAAGTTATCAATTTCAAGCATCCACAAAGTTACCGCCGAACTCATCAAAAGTAAGACATGTTTTGTCTGAAAACATTCTGGATGCATCTGTATATTTATACATAAATTATACATTAGTAACTATCTTAATTTTTTTGATTATTAGATTCTTTTCATAAAATTTCTTTGTGAACATACTAAAGAGTAACAATTACAAAGTAAAATTAATCCAGTAATACATAATTGTACGGTTTAGTGCTTTATAGAATAAGATACAATTTTCGATACTAAACTTTCATTAAATTAAAACGAATTCATTTGTGGTTGACTTAACTGTATGTTTCGATGTCCCAAAGGCAGCGCGGGTATAAATTGTTAGTAGACAAATAATGCGGACATTAATAAATCGATGAAAGTAACTTATTTGAGACATGGGGCGGTTTTCTACAAGAATTTATATACTTCGTTATCTATGGCTTTTCGATCCACAAATAATTGCGTATTTTGCGTTGTATAATTTTGTATGTACATAAATACTCATTTAAACTAAACTAAATTTTCATAAAAAAATCTTGGGCTATTTAAAAATAAAATCACTAGACCTTATGACACTAGACCCTGTTACTTAAATATTTGATATTAAATAAAAAAATTAATTTATGCTTTGCAAAGGATGCTTTTAAAATTAAGCATTTTTCTTGGGTGTACACCAGTCGCGGAAGATTTATGAAACAACACATCAGTATTTAAGGTATAGTTTTAACACAAATATAGAATTTAGATCTGAATTATTCAAGTTTTTTTGTAGCAAGCGTGCGTTAAGAATAGGCGTAGACTCCGTATAATATTATCGTTTCGGTCATTTACAACGTAAAACTTGTCATCAGGCGAATAAATTTGCATGGGCATAAAGAGATCAAGAAAGCTTTACGCGCTGAGCTTTAGTGGGTATTATACAAGTGGTGTCTCACAAATCACCAGAGATGTCGCGGTGTAAAATATTATAAATTGTGACTTTTTACAGTCATGAAATCTTACGGAAATATTAATGAGAGGGCGATGCAGGGAATTGAAATTGGTTCGGATCCATGATGAATATTAAAAAGTATAATGAAAATGAGAAATGAATTCTATGTCGTCAGAGTAGAGTGCGGAGCTTTTCTTATGATGTACTTATGTATTGTGAATAAATACAATGAAAAATGTCTCTTTATGTATACATATCCTTTCAAAATATTTTGTTATGTGTCTTTTTATTACTTGGTATACGGCAACAGAGATGTTTTATTCCACAATGTTCAAAGTCTCGCTGTTGTAAAAAACGAAATACATATTTCATAAAAAGTGGTGCACGAAATGAACTACAGTTTTACTGACAAATCAATAAAGTCTTAAGTAACGTTTAAAAATATTATGAAGTATGTATCAAGTTAATACAACTTATTTTTTTTTATATGGCAAAAACACAGAGAAAAGTTCCTGCATATTAATAATAGCGAAAATAAGTCCGTTTTTTTAATAATAATAAAGAACCAATAAAAACTTTTCATTTTCATTTCGATAGATATAATAATGAACACATGTTTTTGAAATCAAACGATTTCTATGCTGGCTAAAATCATTTGTGTATTTATATCAAAACAATTAAATTTAAACTATTCTGAGATGCTTGGCTATCATACTCGTAATTTTCAGTTATCGACCAAAGCTTTCAGACCACTTTTGAAAACTTGGTGATTTGCCCACTGCGTGTTTTTGTGTAGAATAATTTACGATACGTGAGAAAAATTTCCAAAGCAATTTTTAATGCAAAATAAGAATTTGACGGAGCGAAGCAACCTTTACAAAAATGTATTTTTCTCCCCTTTTCTTGAATTGAAATGAAGAACCTTTATAGACCTCATATCTACATATACTATTATTTTCAATAAAACACGTACTCACTATTAAATATCTCACAAATATAGGTAATACATTAAAAAATACTGTATTATTCGCATGGATACGAAGTCAATTAAAATAATAGAAACTAGGTGTTTTCTTTGTGAACATATGTAGTGTAAACAATGTGCTCTTTTTTAATTCATACACCTAAAAGGTAAGTAATGATCTATCTATCTATGTAATATACCATTTTTACATATTACGTAAAAATGGTTTGTTGATTAGTTCGTTTGTCCCGTATGCATTTCTAAGGCGTTCATTCGACTACGATAAAAAGTTTCTTGTGTGGACGTCCACGAAGGCTTTTTTACTATCTACATATATTTAATGTGTATCCAAAAGCACATCAATAAAAGAATTAAAGATCATACACTTTCATTCTTTGAGTGGCATTGCAACGGATGCCGGGTACTCGCTAGCTTATTATAAAAATGAATAGTGTACCCTTTCAATGTGTGGTGATAAGTCATTATATATTGGAAATGATATTAAAAAATAATTAATCAACATTTCGTCGTGGAGCGTAATGCTATCTGATAATACGGTATGATCATTATATTATTTTACTAACACAATACTTACTACAGAATATCCTGCTTTTAAAACACACGTGCAACAATCGAAATGTTTCATCATACACTAGTAATTTGTTCCATCAATTGTATTTGTTATTCACACTCACAAATATTTTGCGTACAGAACAGAGATAGAGCGCGGCATATTGGTCCCCTGGTGATACTGAGTAATCATGAATTTCGTGATTGATCGCTTATTCAGAGATAGAAGAGAAGAAAGGAGTTTATTTATTTCCGTCCATTATACAAACCTCTGAGGTAATGTTTGTGAATATAACAATGGTCATACACTGAATAAAATGAACACATTAGCAAAATATCCTCTAACTTCTTTAAAATTTAAAAATTGTAAACTGAACTAATTTCACAAGACAATTCATAGAATGATAATGAAACGGAGAACACCACATAAAATAATAGCTATACACAATATAATAAAGCTTTAGAATTCGCTCACAAATATAAAATACAAACAAAACGTAACAATCAATGTAGATTTTTGAAGGAATATTTACATGAAACAGCCTAGTTACTTACAAAAGACAATTGATTGTACAGTTCAATAATTCTTATTTAAGTAATTGACAAAAAATCAATACAAAGAAAGCAAACAATTATCAAAAAAAAACGCACATTTTCATAAATCATAAATGAATACATCGTTGATGTGTGTATGATACAAATATAACTTCACCATTTTTCAAATTAACTAATATTGAATGATGGTTTTTTACTGAAATGGAATTGAGTGCAAAGCACATAATTTTACAAGCGACCAACACACAATCATTATCAAATGTGAGCGTACAAAAATCTTTTGCAAACCTATCACTATTTATCAAGGTTCTAGAAATCATCTTTTCGAAACAAAGAAGATGTTTAAAGATTTATTTTAGCGATTGGTTTTTATATGACACTTATCTTTAACTGGAAATGCTACAATGATTAATGTTTGAAACTGCACAGTTAAAACTTATCTTGACCGAATATTGGAGATGCTATTATTGAATCATTGGCTTCTTTCTTCGCAGCTTTTTCGTGCTATTACTTTACTGCATTAATATGGGTTATCGCTCATTTGTCTTCCAATATCCCAAGAGTAATCTTTCTCGAACCGTGTGGATAACTTATTGAGTTTGTAAAGTACGCAGTCACGGCGGAGACGGGAACGTGATTCGCATTTATCTGGTCATGAAGTTTGAATAACATCAACTTGGTTATTTCTTTGAAACGAGCCGATGTGTTATTTTCTTCGTATTAAAGATAAACGAAGCGAGTGCGTAAAATACTTGCCTCAACAAAGATAACGTCTCAAGTGAACGGTTTGTACTTAATAATCTTGGTAAACTTTCAACACTGTAAAAATATCATTTTCCGGAAAGCTTTTCTGTAACGATCATTCATATTTCTCGATGTGTAGCTAATAGGCAATCATTTTTTACTTTATTGTGCGCTTAAGTAACATAGATTTAATCACATTATGTGATCATTAAAAAATATATATTTCAAATATTACATACATATATCTGAAAAATTGAATTAATTTCAAATCATACAATTGAAAAACATATTGGATTTTTAGTCAATAAATTCTATCGAATAATTATTGTGATTTCTACTTACTTCAAACTGTTTTAATACTCAATAAAAAATTTAAATACCTCTCGTATTACAGAAATGATTTTCGGTTAACTTATAAGTGCACTGTATAGATATAGAAGCATGCATGTGTGTGTATGTATAATGCTTTTATATATATATGTATATACATATAAATTTGCATATAATATACAGGAAATTAAAAGAAAAGATAATTATTTTAGACATAAATGTATGAGTTAACGTCTTGAACTGGCTTCACTGTGGATTGCTAATCACTTTGGGGAACACGCCCTCCTGTCAGCAACGATGGGAAGGGAATGTAAATTAAATATGAAAGCTAAGCTCAGAGACGAATGAGACGGGAAGAACTTTGACGCTAACGCGCCTTAGGACTTAAAGCTCCATCAAATACATAGATATATAAAAGTATTCAATAAATTGTGTAGTCAAATAATTGAACAGAATATAAATATAGAAAAAAAGTTTTCATTCATATTCACTTAACTTAATATTATAAGAATGTTAAAAAAAAACTATGATATAATTTTTAAATGTTCAGTTAAGCTTATAATGGTGAACCTCTAAGATATGTGTAGCTTTTTTTAGCCGAATAAAAATATGTATGTCATTAGAAATGATCCAATGGAAAATTCATGTTAAAATTAATATTTTTAGGTAATTTTCATATCGGCTCATACTATAGGTGTCACAATATCATTTCATTTTATATAAATAACAGTTTCTTGTAATGAATACAAATTTATATTTCTCGGAAAATGGATTATCGCTAGACGAAACTAATCATCCAGTGGGACTCTAGAGAGACATTCAAGTATTCTATGAGCACGCTGAATTGGTAATATAATACACAGAAAAGATACACACCGAAAGAGATAATCCAATAGTCAAATAGTGGTTGGAAGATAATATGGTAATGAATTCATCACAAAATAAAACCCCATATTGTCCAAATTTAGTGTTTTTCAAGAAAAGGTAGAGGTATACGGAAAGATTATTTTCAGTTTTTTTTTTGGTTGCCATATCAAAGAAAAGGATTTTTCATTTCTTTCGTTTATAAATTGTAGATCAATGAAATAAATCTACGTTATCATTCACATATGGAGTAATATGGTTTCTGTGAGAAACGAAATGAGGATGCTTTATTGCAAAGGTATTTTGGTAATGGTCGGGTCGTAAAAATGGCGGAGTATAAACCCGGGAGCTTTTTAGATGTATCCCCAACACTTGACCGTTGACTGATAATAAATGGCACACAAGAGTCATGGGTCATATTTCTTAGAAGAAGTTAGATAAAATACATTCGGGTATGTAAAAACGTAATAAGGTTTCGAAACCATCAGCACTCAATGAAACCCTATTGATATTATGTATCACACTTATTTATTTTTGATAATCAATAATAGAAAAAACGATGAGTGGTGAACGTTAATTATTGTCGTCATCAATTATAATATGCCAGCCATGATCAGCCATGATGACAAGCTTTGATCCAATTTATCAACAAAATAATCAGATATGTAAATACGACATTTGCTTAGTACGCGACAATACTTGGGAATTAGTATGTACATAATATTTAACATATCAATGATATTATCAGATAACATACAGTAACTAGGATTGAAATTTTTGTTGTTTTGCTAAATATATACATACATCTAAATTCAGACTTCCTTAATCATTTAGTTTCAATCATTTCCGAAATGAGTTAATTGATATTTTACTATATGCATTTATTTCGATATTTTTATTGTATTTTATGGTTGATAAATACTTAAAATACAATAAATATAATGCTGTAGTATTAATAATACAAAACAATGACAAAAAAATACTTGTTTCGAAGATGTCACGTTACATGCTTTTATGTAGCATTTTATGCTACATTTTTTGGTGTGATTGATTTCAAAGAAAAAGAAAATAATATGGAATTTAATTAAATAAAGCAAAAAAAAATACTGTATATGCATGCAAGTTGAATATTGATTATGTTGTTAAAATAAAATTTTGTAAAAAGAATCCTTCAATTATGAAAAATATCAATATGACAATATAAGCTCAATGTATTTTTTTAAATCAAGTAGTGTCCATGCCATATTTAATCTGAAATAGAAAGAAAAATAAGGCATTTAGTGCATATGTGTATTAATAAATAATAATAAAAGTAATGCGAAAATATAGAACGAAAAATGATCCGAAAATTCAGTTCAGCTAATTCTGAAAGAAAATGTAGTTACGATACATAATGAAAAAGCGATTGAGGGATACTGCTGAATTAAGCTATTCGACGATTTTTTTTAAATATTTTTAGCACTCTTAACTTTTGCAAAGTGTTTTTATACTACTTTTACCTAAATAAACATGAACTCGTGATAATCGAATCTCAATTAATCTATATTTTATTAAGTTCTTCGTTTTCATCTAACCTTTTTTATATGCTCTCGTACAATTAATAATTTATACTAGTTTAAAAACAAACAAAAAAACAAATAAAAAACACTTTTTTTTGTAATATATCACTTTGTTAGAGTTAAACTACAACAGAGACCACACATCAAAATTTTAAATCAATATTTTAGGATCTACTCGAAAAAGTCAATTAAAATGGTATGTTTATAAACTGTAAACACTTGGGCTAAATTTTGAAGCTTTGGTCGAGTGGTGAATGGATTGTGGTTAAAAACAAAACAGAAACATTTCAAAGTTTGCGTTTTGTAATTAAATGTGAAAATTTTAATTTGTTTTCAATTTTAAAATGTTCTTTATTCAATTACAAACCATGTTATTGCCATCTGTTGAGAAAAATAAATGCTAACTTGAATATTTCATCTAAAAGCACGAACACTCAGTCCGAAAAAGTTACTTGTTCACCATTTCCTTGCAAAATTAATACGAGCAGTTATGTAAATCATTTTCGCCGATCTTGTTCGTTTTGTGGTCTTCGAACGAATTTTAGGATATACCTGTAAACCTTTGACTTACTGGTGTATAATCGGTAGTTTTATTATTTATAGCGGAATATAGCAATTAATGAAAGCTAGTTAGCATGAGTTTCATAGAATATATACCACAAACAAGGGGCGAATATCATACATTTTAATGTGAAATTTTGCTGTTGTTTGTAACAAGCAATTAAATAAGGCTAAGGTAAAGATTATCGTCTTCATATTCTTGTAAGAAACCATCTGATAGCATTAGCTTATTTGTGTTGTGTTGTAAACAGTTAATATATGTGTGTGGGTACTTTTATTACATTTATATTGTTTTTATAATTTGGGATTTCGATTTGGTGGAATTTCAATATCAAATTTTGACATTATTTCTACTCAACATTATAAATGTCCGGTTATATACCTATATTATAGTTCAAAATATGAAATGAATCTTCTTAGCCGTGGAATATTCCAGCTTTGGTCTATTTCAAGCGTACGAATTAAAGAATACATTTATTTTCATTTAAAAATCTACTTCAATATCATTCGTTTTAAAAGTGTTAATAAAAGTATAAATTCTAGTAATAAACAATATGAGTCTTTGATTGACGTGCTATCTCATTTTTGTGTATATTTGTCTGTCATAAGAATGTAGAGATTTGGACGTATTTTTTTCAATGCAAGATAATTTAATTTAATTTAATAAATATTAGGCATTTACACGTCGGACCAAACTATTTAGTTAATTTAGTCAAATGAAGTATGTAGCTGATAGTTATAAATTAAAATATCCTTACCTTAAAACTACGTATATTTTTTGTCCTTTTTACTTTATTTTGAAACTTAAAGATTTATGGTTCTAAAAGTTTCATTCGCGAGTTCTTCTTTTATTTCTTTTCATGAGCCTAGTATTTTATATCGAAGGTTGGCGATCAAAATACAGCATATCTCATCTGCTGCTGTATATTTTTACTTGCACAATGATTGCGCTATTTTCGCTGTAGATTTTTAACCAGCGTATGCGGTATTTCTACGTATTATGAACTCAGCTTATTGGGTTATCGAATAACCTCGTTATTGGTTATAGGTTATACGATCAATCCAATTAATCTTCACTAGACGTTTGTACAAAAAAAATCTAAGGTTCTTAGAAATCTTATATTCACTCTTGGCGTTCTTTTTTATTTCAACTAACATAATATTTAGGGTTACCTTACACTTAATTGATCATCAATAAATCTGAATAAAAAAATTACATGGTTAATTTGGCCTTGGTGTTGAAGCGTTATTTGTTAAATTCAACTGAAAAATTATTTATTTTATGCCATTTTACCAGTGCTGGGTGTGTTAACTTATATAAGAAATATTTGTTAAATAAATCACTAATATCTAGAGGAAACTAAATTTACGGTATATCTGACTTTCTAGTATTGTGTAAAAAGAATCACAAGCCTATTTTCTAAATAATTTCTGCTTCTTTTACTGGTGTGCTTTGTTCATATTGTGTCCATAGGTGAACGTGTGTCATTTCACAAAAGGAAATCCCAACACTATTATGAGAAGGTTGAGGGTACTGGACCGAAAAGCACTTCGTCTATTGGTAGTGTGAGTGCGTTAAGAGGAATTGAGCCAATAATGAGTTACACATGGGCGGATTTGTTGTCATTTAGTTCAGCGAACCCACTTTTAACCTCCGGATATTCTTTGTAGCAACTGACATGAAAAAAAGCGTAATGGCGATATTTTATTAGAAAACTAAGATGTCACATTCACGCTGTTGACCATCACAATATGATGAAAACTTTTCTGATCGTACCTTTCATCTTTTTTTCTAGAAATTAAACGTAAAATGCATTCACACAATTTATGGTTCGAGAACAAAGTACAGGGTTCTTAACTAGGTATAATACTTAATAAGTCAATGTCTTTTACCATTGAGAGATAAATGTTACATTGTATTATTTTTTTACTATAGATGTCGATTATAAACAAATGTATGGATTTCACGTGTCATTTACACACAATTTAAAATTAGAAAATGTGTTTGAATCGATGTTTTTTAAAAAGATATTTTCTTTGCTGTGTACATGAATTAAAATGATTGGGAGACTCATTTCAAATTTAAGACAAAAAAGGAAAGCGGTTTTACAATAGTATAACCTAAAAACTGAGATGAAAAATTATTCAGGGAAAAAATATGCAGTGTATAATTGAATGCTCATTGAATATTAATATACGGCAATTAATTATTCATTTTAAAATAAATACAGCGCATATTGAGTATTTGAAAAAAAAATCCGCTTGAAATAAACCAGGCGATATGACGAACTTGATAAAGCGTATATCGGATATATTTTTGTAATATATCTTCGACCATCTTTCAGCAAAATTGCAGCGTATTCATGCTTTATTTCATTTGTGCTGTTTGAATTTCTTAAATGAAAATTGCTATACCATTATAATTAGAAGGCTAAAAATGGCTTCATATTTTTGTACCACAAGATACTCTAGGCCAGTGGTTCTCACGAAAAATTTGGCTGTGGCCGCATTAGGAACATCAGCGATACTACGGAAATGTCTGGTGGCCGCACCAAATTTTTGTGATGAGTCATTTTTGCCAAAAAGACCTAAACATGTATGTTTTGAGCTATTGCTAACTAGCAATTCTTGATGCACAATGCAATGCATACAAAGTATTTAATTTTCAGTCTTTGTTGACAAATTAACTAGTAAAAACCTATTTTTATTAAATATCAATATTAACTAAGAAGCTATTCGTGGCCGCAGCAAAACCCTCTGGTGGCCGCATGCGGCCACCGTGGCCGCACATGAGAACCACTGCTCTAGGCCCTAGGGTATGCAATTAGAGATAATCAACATATCCATGTATTCAAATAAAAGTGTAAAGTTTGTAAGAACCCGACGTAATAATGAGATTTGGATGAAGAATTATTTTTTTTATATTTATGTACTTCTTATATTTAAGACTTCAATTATTGGTGGCTATATAAATAATACACAAGTTTATTTTTTCTTGAATTTTAGTTTCTATCCGTATTCTATAATAAATCACTCGAGTGTATGGATATATTAGGTGTTAACGAGGTGAAGGGATATATATATATATCGAGGGATATATATAACGAGGTGAACACATATGACATTATTGTTTGCGAACCATATTTGCTATGAAAACACTCATTCTTTACTCAGAGTAAAAAATAACATTCAATGCGATAACATCGGGGAATTCTTGTCTTTGTAGATTGAATTATTTATCCAATATCTATTCATATGTATTCAAAATACCACAAATATATCAAATACAAAATTCAATGCAGCCACAAATAAGTTATGGATTTATTTAAGTCGTGCTTTGAACTTATATTGAATATGTCACTATTAATGTGTTAACTTTTTTACTCATGAAAGTTCGTGGGAAAATATATGTTCAGTTAAATGCTCGCGATTAGCAACACCGGGCTTGATCTTCAAAATATATGTTAAAGTAGTACACAATGTGCTTTATTTATTCATGTTATGATATAATTCATTCGGTACTTTGAACCGAATGTAAGTCTAGCTTCATTAAAAAATATTTATATGTTAAGTATATTTATTCATTCAAGAAAATTCCAACCATGGCATTACATATATGTACAAACCTGTAAAAACATTGCTTAGTGGAGTGAAAAAAAAATGTCGTAACTAATTATTGTTTAAAGCATTAAAATGCTCAAACCTAATTTAATGAAGACTTTTGATGTACGTTTTTCTATTATTATTTCAGTGAGTGATATTGTTAATAAGATATCTGTAAAAATTCCAATTTCCATATCTTTTAGAATAAAGCACACAAAGATGAGAATACGAAATAGTGATGTCTTAGCAAGCAACTTTTATTTTTCCTTTGAATGACTTTGCTCTCGTTTTGTAGCTGATTTTTTTCTACATTTAAAGCCGAAAAGCAAATCAAATAAATATGTATAATTGGAATTGAAAATCAGGGAATATAGGGAGTTAGTTAAATTCTTTTCTTAGCAATAAATTTTTCGTTACATTTTCTTTGTCTCGTAAATAATGACGTTAAACGTAAACGAATTTTCCAAATACGCAGTCAACAATGAGATCTGGCCATGTGAGTTGATTCGTGACAAATGAGTGATGATTTCAAATTATGAAACACATAACGAACAGTTAAAATTATATTTATCTTACAAGTCAAATTTATTATCTTGTGTCTTGTTTGTCTCTTTTGAACTCAATGTCATTTTTAAGCCAGGAGTTAAGTTTAACAGTTTTTAAGTGAAATAAAACAAATTTCATTCACCAATAAGTTATTAGTGAAATTTTTGAACATGTATTTCATGTATGAGAAAAACGTCAAGTGCAAAGAAGTCATTAAAATTGAAATGACTAGGAAATTAAATATTTCTTCACTGTAGTAGTCGATGTATTAAATAAGAATGGCTTTCTTTTTTATATAAATTGAATGAAGGTGAGCATTTGTGAAAACAAAAATATTTTTTGAACAATGGACTTTCATGATATTTATTTTATAAATATTTTCGATACAAAAAGAGTATCTGGAAAGCTATATAATAATAAAAAGTTTCCACTCTTTTTATTGAATTAAAATTGGAACACACGGAAAATAAACTAATTGAAATGTTAACGTATCGGAATGTTGAAAAAGTAGTCATACTTTGTATAAAGTCACAATTGCCATTGTTACTTGAAACAAGATACACACACGTGCAGCTGATTTACTGACAGTAGACGTTTTTATCTCTTTACAAAGACTATTTTACCAAAAAAGGACATTTTTGGCATTATTCCAGAAGACGACTCTTAGCTCAGCTTGGCATAGATTGTATTTTTTCCGATATTGATCGGCGATCGTTTGTCGTGAACCATATCATAGGTTGCGTAATCTAAAAAAAAGATAGATTTACAATGTGCTACTACAATAATAAACGACCTCTATTTCTCCAATAAATCATTCCCAATATAAAACTGTATTTATGTTTGAGTTGCTCAGCATTATACGTGAATTAATAAATCATTCATTACGTGGTGATTATCGAATATGGGAAGATGGTGTAAGACAACGATCTATATAAAGATTATTACACAAATATTTCGGAGGTCTTAAGCAGATATTGAAATAACTTATTAAGATGAGAATGTGCTCGCGAGTAATTAAAAATATTACTATCTTGATTGATTGGTTATCTATTTGAAATTAAAGCCATGCTTTCGCCACTGCTTATACAACAAAGTTGACGCCGATTTTTGTTTGGCTTTTATTGTGTTTTTGGTATTCATTGGTTTTAGCGAAAATTTTATTTGAATCCGAGTTAAAGGCAATAAATGAATTAAACAATGCTCGGTGGAAGTCCATACATTGAAATTTGTGATTATATTTTTCATGAAATGGTATAATAAAACATATAAGTAACGTTATTAAACAAACATGGTTAAATCCAGTTATTGTTTTTTTTTTGATGGAATGACTGCTCATATTGTTTTATACAAAATTATTTATTTCAATAATAGTTATATTGTCATTTCTTGCTACCCATTTATTAATAAATAACATGATATTTTTTAGAATTAATCACCTCCTCTGAGTATTTACATAGTAAGTTGTGTATTTCAAGGAATTTTGATAAACAACCATTGCTCAAACGGGATTGATGAGTGCCAACCGTGATTATGAAAAATCACAATATGAACTCACTGTTTAAATTAACCAAATAGCTAACAGGGTAATTTACCCAGTTTATGGCTATTATTTGATTTTTTAGTGCATTCATACATAAAAATGTTCACTGGAAATATTGGAAGATTTTGTGCCTTTTACTCTTAAAATATAGAATAAATATGTATCTCCTGCCATATACACTTCCAATGTGAAGCAAACTCTTAATGGACCATATCAACAAACGTTGTATTATTATTCCCTAGATGCTATTCAACTACGTGTTATTCAGTAGATCCACATTCATTTTTTTGGAGAGTATAAGTATATATTTTATATTATGAGTAGTACTAGCTTTTAGGTTAGTGCTATCACTACGATCTGCTTAAGGTTCAGATTGGTGAGACTGGGATATAAACATCAGAAAAAAATACTTTTTTCAAAATACGGTGATAAGAAATCGTGCAGACCGTAACCGAAAAAGGTGAACGCATAAGAGCTTATTATAAAACACAAAGAAATATTTATTTCAAAATTTACCCGTCTAAGTCTAATGAATCCGTAACAGGAAGACTCTTAATAAAGAGAGCATCTCAACAGATATGTTTTGTCGAAAACTGGCTGTTGGTCTGCCGTTCAACTTATTTCTTCGTGGAAAGTAATTATAAAGAATCTGAATTAAAAAGAACTACTAACGGAAGTATCGATTGGATTAATAGAATTATCAAAGTTATTCAAATCGGATAAAGGTTGGTACTGTTGGTATGGATGCATAAAATTATCAGTGATCAAATCCTAAAATCGATAATTTAACGTTTCCATTCGAACTCTTAACTGTGGAACCAAATTGTATGAAACCCTTATATTTTATAATATTTCCCAATAATAAAAAAAAATCGCCTATAAAACAATTTGTTATTTCGTACAAATTGTATGACAACAATAGTTCTAATATTATTATACGTTCAATTGAAAACTTATTCAGTTTGAATGATGTGAAACATAATCATTCATCACTCAATAAATTTCTCCCGAGCACAATTAGGGAAAATTAAAAGTTCTGGGAAATGAAAAATTTATCAAATTTGTAACATTGTTTCAAAATAACAAAGCGTAAATTATTCAGCAAAAAAGTGATTACGTGATACTGTTTGTGACATTAAACACATTAAAGTGATGGCGCTCTAGGCCAATCAACATAATTGTTCAAAAAAATGGTGAAATATGGCTTTCTGTTTAGCAAATATAAATGAATGTTTTGCCTTAGTTGTATCAATATTTTTAACTACACAAAACAATGTAAATATTTTAAAATATAAAGCATAGTTCAATATTTATAAAAATAAGTAGAGAATATTCTTCTGTTGTGATAAAGTGATGAATATATTTATTATTAATTCTTGTGTGAAAATAATTTTGGCCAATTGCTCTTTATATTGATTTTAGGAAGTCAAAAAGGCGTAAATTAGATTTTAGCGAACATGATTTATTTTTTTATTTCAAATTAGTAATAATTTAATTCAGTTTTTTATTCATTTATATTTTTTTTAAAAAAAACATATTGACTTTATATAATAATAAAAAAACGGATATTTAAAATATAACATTTTGTTTTTCATGTAGTCCTTCATTACATATTCGAATTGTTACTTTCCCGCTTTTGTCCTCTGCCCTAATATTTTGACGTATCAAATTTCACTTGTACTAAAATGACGCTAAGTGAGTGATCTTTCGCGTTGACGAGACACTGACTTGCCTTCATAGTTTGACATTATATTACTAATTTGGGCCAACGAAACATCTTAGACGAGTTAGTCGAAATAATACGAATATAATATGTTAATGATTTATTTTAGTCAGGAAGAAATTGTTGAACTAATAAACCATTAAAGGGGTGAATTTTGAACATCAATTTTTATATATCAGTACCAATGTGCAACTTCGAGAAGCGATTTTAGAAGAATTAAAAATAAAAACCGATTCTCAGTTAATGTATGGCATTTTCATCTAGTAGTCGTAAAACACTAAATACATATTAATAAATAAAATAAAATAAAGATTGATAAGGGGGTATTTTGAATCTTTGAAAAACATCGTAAGAAGCTCATAAGAGAGGCCAAACACGTGTCAAAAATAGTAACAGCCAGTGGAATAAATTTGTTATCAATTTTAATTATATTCAAAAATGAATAACCACAAAGCTTCTACCGTAAACATGGACAATATAACATATAATAAAATTACTGTGTCTCGTATTAGGCCGCAGCGGATTTTTGAATGCCATAATATTTTTTTTTGAAATTGCGATATTTATGCTAGTAGTTTAGTGAAAATATTATAACTAAAACACATCTGAATGTTAGTGTTTATTTTAATTACTTTTATACGACCTTAACTTTATAAATTTATCTATATTGTTGGTTGACATTATTGCAATTCATCGAAAAATCGAAACTAAAAGTCAAGTAATAAGTCTGCAAGAACTGATGAACTGAATAAAACTGCAAATATGCATTTTTGTTATTTTCACTTTATGGCATTTTTTAAAACCGGAATATAAAGAAAAAAATACAACTAATAATTTCTCTTATCTTATCTTCAAGAAATCATTTATAAGTAAAGTAAAAGTTCTTATGTCTTACAAATTAGTAGGCCTCGTAGATAACGTAAAAACATAATTTATAATAAATAATTCACAAAGCTCTTTCTCTTGATTAACTATAGACGTTTGTGTGAACATTCGTCTATGAGGCTATGCTCTATATCAATATGTCAGTCATTATTCGGGGAGGTCTGGAAAAACACTTGCTTTTGGCAGACTATTGTAGATATTTGACAATCGCATATCACATAACACACAATCAAATTAGTAGACCTCTCCCTGTTGCTATCTCGCCATTGCTATAGCACACGTTTTGTAATTTTTAGCTAGAATGTAATCGATTGTTTTACAAATAAATCATACTTCATAATTTCGATCAATTCGGCTGTAACTTTTTATTCCACTGATTCTACAATCAGTGGAATAACAAACACACTGTTCTGACACAATGTGCTGCACGCTGTTTTACCTTAAGGCCTTATTTTTTTTACCATTGGGTAGAATTTCTTTTATTGAAATAAAAATACTAAAAAAATTGCGATAGATAACCTTCTACAATGAATTTGATTTCATATAACTATATTACATTAGTATGGTATAGCAAAAAAGAGGTTTTTTACACAAAGTACAAACCACAAAATATTGGAATACTTAGGGAAAGGAAGATTGAGGATCATTTTTCATATCGTAATAGCTTTGCTCTATACGTCATAAAAAATGGTTTTATATTTATATTTTCGATCATTTCAATGAAATAATGCCCCAAGCGCTCTTTTTAGGCGATATTTTTGCTCGAACTTTTATCATTTTATTTATCTACAAGTCAAAGATGTCGAGCCATTTCTAGAATACCATTCCGGAACACAAACTATAGAAAATGAACCATATAAAAACTAGCATCACAATAACCATTCGAACAGTCTCTTTTATATGTCAAAATTTATTCAAATTACTACAGCTTGTATATATTTAAATTTTGTACGAAATACGCAATTGCAGTTGACTACGTCTACTTTATAGTGAAAAATATGATACATAAATTGTACGTTGAAAATTATTAAGTAGTTAATTAATTCGACTATTTGAGTGTTATCAGATAAACTAACAGAAATGCGTTCACATCGTTAATTTGATTTAAGAAGTATATTTGGAATTTGAACATCATATTTACATCTGCTTTATCAGCTTTATCCCAACGATAAAAGTTTAAGAAATAATACTAATAAAATGAAAGATATATAATTTGTTTCACCTTTAGTTTTTTTATGTATCTTAAAATTTTCCCACAAAGCGATATCCAAAAATACCCGCATTTTTTTAAGTATTTATTTTCCATATGAAGTATATTTTTATCATATTTAAATGGTAATATAAGATATTTTTCTAGTGATTCTTTATTTACAAATATAAAGCATTATTTACGGTGTGCGTTGAAATCAACTGTTGCGTTGATCCATTCATTAAAAGCATGCGTACAAATTGCAGACAATTATTGTTTAGCTTAGCTGTACAATTACAGAATTTGAATGAAGTATCGCTGCGGTAGATATTATCAACCTTATTTATAAGCCGTAGAAGTATTATGAAACATTTAAACAATCCATTAAACCCTTTTAAATAAAGTAGAGATTCCTGTTTTGTAGCCGCAAGATGTTTTCAAAATAAATAAAAACCATTGAAATGAGATAAAAAGTATTATTTCACTCAATGAAATCGTAATAATGATCATTAGGGTTAAAATTTCCGGGCATGTTGCTATCGAATATCCGTAAGTAATTTTAATTAATTAACAAACTCTTGAAAGTACAGTTATACTTTCATCTCGGTAATTCATTATAACAAAAGATAGCGCCAGGAACGCCTACAAAACAGAAAGCTTCAGAAGCGGCAGAAATTTCCACAGAATTTAATGATATCCCAAATTTGTGGACTTTTCTCCAACCAGTGGTCTGAAAACTTCTCTTTGATTATATTATTAATTTATTAAAATTTATTCCGAGAATTGCAGCATATTACCATGCTTTTTTTTACAAAATTTAAAATGAATGCTAGCTACACTTTCATTCATTCCATGAGATGTTATTGTAATTAATTTTATAATTTTTAAATAATTCGTGATATATATTTTAACAAAGTGTCAACAATTAACCAAATGGACAATATCTTATTAATTAAAGGCTTATTTAAATTTAACATAAAAATTTATTGCTTTTATCAATTTTTAAGTTCATTAAATAAAATCATCGCAAATACACAATTCATCAATTTTCATGGAAAAATTAATAAGAATAAAAATGCACATATGAATTTAAGGGTATACTAGTTATATTAATTGCTAACCACTTTACATACATTACAACATTATAGGTTGCATCATAAACTTCTTTTACTATACTATTATTGCTATTTTATTTTTTTTAAATTATTTGCATTCAAAGTTAAGTCGAAGGAGTACACTTTTCACAATTAATCCAACGGCTAACCACTAAATAAGTAAATAAAATTTGTACTGAAACAGCCGAATCATTAATATCAATATTAATTTTGAATTCAATGCGTCGCTTTGCACATGGTGAAGCAATTACTAGAAGCAGGCGATCGTAAGATAATATTATTGCTAGTGTCTTCAAAGGAGTGGAATACCAGAATAGTCAAACGATGAAAAGTTGCCATATATTAAATAATAATTTCAACGTTTTAATGCCAAAAATTAAATAATTAAAAAGGCATGAAATTGAAATTAAATAATTCAGTTGGTGCATTTTTACACTATTTTGGTTGAAGTATATAAAAATATCAATCGTCATATAAATAATTCTCCCATACACCACAACGGTATCTTACAAAGCTACAGGAAATATAACTTTTAGAAGTTGAAATAATCAGATCAAAAAAAACCATTGACATAATTTATTTTAATAACCCTCTTTATGTATTTTTAAAAATCTTGCAATGATAAACATTTATTATATTTTAAAATAATTAAAACTTGTAGCTCAGGTAGACATAAAAAAGTTTAAGAATTAATATAGAAACGAAATATGTCTGATGTTTTTAATTCTATGCTTATAGTATTGGCCTACTCAATGATTTCCATATTAGATAGAGTAGATCTTACAAAAAATATTTTAATAATTTACGTATTTGATGTTTGACTCTGGTTTTGAAAGAAAATGAAGCTTGTACAATATTATACATGGCTGGTATATATTTTTTTAATTCATTATTGTAAAATATTTGAGTACATTTTATAAAATACCATTATGTTTCCTAAGTGCAAAAAATCGTTAAAAAAGTTAAAACGTGATTTCAAATACCAAAGGTTACTGAAGAATACGTAATTAGGGTACTCAATTTGATGACTTTTCTTTTATCGAAGTCCGGACACGTACAATTTATACCTGGTCGGAATTTTCACGCGAATCTGTGAACTATTAATTATTGTAATAATACTTGTTAAGTCAAGCTAGGAACTTTCATAAGTTTGGCAACACGTTAGCCATACGCAGAGGGGCACACACCAAGCCAGGAATTGACCCATTTGCCTGTAGATAAGAGGATCGACTCACCATGTGTTGAGCGGTGGGGAACGCAATGCCAGTGCCTAATTAACCACCCTCTTTACCAGTAGTGAATCGGAGATTAAGAGACTTGGTGAATATCCTATATTAATACTTGCACTCATAAAGTAGGAAATATTATTGATAATCAGGGTCAATAAAATAAGCAACGAGTATTTATATTGTTCAGACGAAGGGGAGACTGCATACAATATATTTGAAATATTTGGTAGTCTCTTCTTAAGCTGTATGTGCACAGCGATGGCATTTACTTGGTAAAACTCACTTATAACACTGTGAAAAAATGGCCAAATATTTTACTTTAACAAATACTATTTTATATGATATATAGTTAAAAGTTTAAAGAGGACAGCCGAAATGGCTATCAACTATTTACAATATAAAATATTATTTCTAAAACTAGAACACTTTGCTATTTTTATGATAATTATCAGTTAATAATGCTCGTGCTGAGCGAATCCGGTCCCGATTTTTGTCACAATATACATATGTGGAAGTAGTACAGTCAATTCGGGTAACTTTGGACTTCGATATAACATTGACAAAACTTGAGCAAGTACCGTTTATGTATTTTTCTGCTGACTAGTAATCGTGATCATTCTTGCGATTGATGAATATAACAAATCAATCTTTTGTCTTATACGTGTCAAAAAAAAGAGCCACATTCACCTCTCAAATTATTTTTATCTTGTTATGATAATTTGTGAATTAAAACAAAAAACTATGAAAATATACGACTTTTTATTTTTTTCGAAACATGTGGCTTCGCTTAAGCCAGGTGTTACGTATAGGGAATGGGCAAAAAGTTGTAATTTTTTAAATAATTTCCGTTGACAGACTATCCTTCTTTATAAAAGTTCAATTCAATGTCACCATGCTGGATGATTCAGCTAAAATTCGCTCATCAAAAGTCGTGGTGTCCAATGTTACTCAATTATAAATTTAGCATAGGGCCGCCCGTAAAAGCAGGTTTTAGTTATTTTTCCTTGTATTTTCATAATATTTAAATTCAAAATTATGTAAAAGAAGTAGTAATAACACATAATAGTCAACTAAATGCAACTTACTACAACTGAAAATGAAAATATCACAAAAAAACACCTGAAAAGTGTCCAAAGTTACCCGAATTGACTGTACTAGGAAAGGTATTTTATTAATATAAAATAATTTCTTTCTACCGACAAGTGAAAGATATCGCATTAAAAGTGTTTCAAAAAGGATTCATCCACAACATCATTTATAAGCTTATAGTGTTCTCTCTTAACTGCTCTCATAATTATTGTAAAGAGGAGACCAACTCACACATTATTGTTGCTAGATAGATACAAACTCCTTAATCTATCAAAAAAGTAGATTATAAGAATTTACTGCTTCATCCATCCGATATAATTATGTATAGTAAGCAAAAAATAATTTCAAGTCAATGGATAAAATATTTCAAACATTTTAAATTTATAATATTATAACTCTGTCCAATTAGTGTAGCCTTCCTTAATTTGAACGCCTTTTACCTTCATAGATAATTTTGTCGACTTATTTCAACTCTCGTTGCCAGGCACCTAATGGATCGACAAAACTTAATCCACCTTTATTGGATTCGTTTTCAGAGAGATTGGAGCCGATTCAAGGAATTAGGAAAATTGAATTAACGATATATTTAATGGAAATGAAAAATGCTTAATAACGCTACTGATTTAATCAATTTTTCCCTTTCTACGCTACGTTGTCTTTGGTAAAAAACCATCATTATACTAAATCACTTCATAAAAAAACACATTTTTGTGCTAAAAAATGAAATGAGGGTATATCGGAAATGTATAACAGTGTTTTATATATCGATGATGTAATTCAAAGTAACAATAAGTTCGAATTTTTTGTTTGGAGAAAATCAAGTTCGAAGTTTGAAATATTATAGTATTTTTTAAATATGTATAACTGTAGTATGCAATATTTCTTTTTTAATATTTGGTGTTCTTAATATTTTCTATCAACATATATTGCAACACATGTTGGCTTTAAAATTAAAAACAATATGAATTAGTACCGACAAGATATATTTTTTTTAAATGTGTTAATTTTACACAACAAATATGTATATGTACATATGTATATGATTTTTGCATTCAAAACTGAAAATTCCATTTTTTCACATTTGGTCCTTTTGCATCACAAGGTCTATATATTCTTTTGTAATACTGTTACTCTTCTTAGATATATGTTTAGCTATTTGCAAGAAGCACGATTCTATGAAAATTAAGTGGTTTGTATTTTCCATATGGTAAAAATCAGCGAACCAAATGATTGGATATGTATAGAGCGAAAATAGATTTCCAGCATTCATTCGTATGTAAAAATGAACCAATGAATTCTGATCCCATTAGGATGTGTTTATTACACAAAGTCAGCAAGCATCCGTAAACTACGCTACTAATTTGTATAAAAGGATTTTCTTTCACCTATAGTATCAGCTTTGAATTATCGTGCTTTTTTAAATGTGTTTTATAATATAATAATAAGCTAAAAATTACAAAATCAAAGACCAATATGTACACAGACTTATGTCCAAACGCAGTGCCACACGTGAAAATGATCTAGACACGTTTACTCGAAACTTTGCTAAGAGAAAGAATGTGGTATACGCAAAAAAATGCTGACATTTAAAGTTTCACTTAACACTTACACCGTTCTGCGCTACAAATAGAAATATACGTTGTAATAAGACGTTTTATGACGATAAATACACAGATTCATGTTCAAATGTACGACTGCCTGTGTTGTCTAAATTTTCTTTCAGTCATCCAATTATCAAAACAAGGCGTAGCCAAAACTAAAGTAATCTTGTCGTCCCTTATCCTTTCACTCTCGAAAAAAGGAGGAGTTGCAGTTTATTTAAGCATTTGTTGAAATAAGCTACATTAGGAATTTTTAGGCTCCTAATTGAGAATGGGCACCGTGATAAAATATTTTTTTTAATTTTCTTTGTTTAATATATTTTTTTCTTATACATATTCTTATATAACAACTGGAGCGGATTTATTACATTCTTCGTACACATATTAATTATTAAATTCTAAGAATTTACATGTTTTTCAGTTTCTTAGTGTAAACAAACGAATAAAAAAATATGCTTTGATTTAGTAAGGTTTAAATTAATTACTGGATGTTTCACAATGGTGAGTTATATTATACAAAGCATAACATACCCGTTTCCGGAGCTGCTTCTGGGTCATGAGCAGGCCATTCTGAAAACTGAAGAAAAAACAAATTAATAATATTTTAAATATTCATCAAATTGTTGTAGAACTCATAATATAAACATTAACTTTATTTTTCATTCAATATAATTAAGTTTTAAATTATCACTGCCATCTGTCAACGTTTGATCAATAGGCTTGATGCGCACGGTGTACAGATAAAACTAAAGTGTATGTCTGTGTGCTGTGTTTTTATGTGCATTTGAGATAAAGGATGTCAAGAAAAATATATAAAATCAGTCCTCATATAGTGTCCCTTGCAATATAGCTTTTATATAACATGTTTGTCATTCTCTCGTATACCACTACCCCCTTAAGCACATGTGTCTAGAAAACGTTAAATTTTCATGATAAAATTACATATTTCGTTAATATGTAAAATTAAACATGCTGTTTGCCAAAGATAGTTGATGGATGTATGTATTTATAAAAATGGGAAAATGTTATACATAAACAAACATTTATGTTTATTTCGTGGAATTTACAAAATAGACCTGACCTCAAATTTTGTATGAATGTCTAGTTTTCATATAGGTTGGTTTCTTATAATGCGGTTCCTGTCTTGGCCTTATAAGAGAGCTGACTGTAGTATAATATAATAGATTAAAGATGAAACGATTTGGTCCCTGGCTTTAAATTTCACTTATTTCAGCTACATACGTTGAAATCGTATGAAACTGAAATATTTTTATGTTCTTAGTTTTTTTTTCAATGTGAAATCACTATTTCATTTTTAACGTGATGTAAAACAGAATTATTACTCTCTCATTAAATGCAGTAACTAGAAAACTTTAAATTGTTCGTTAAATAATTTAAGACCGCATCTAGCGCAGAAGAAATGCAATAAAAAGAATTCTCCAAGATAGTAAAATTACCCAACCACCAGATGAAATTTGCATTTTGCTGACAGATAACCAAAGTTGACAGTCGAGCTGTAAAGTGTCTTTTGAAAATAAAACGGAATTTTGCTGTCTGCTGCGTCGCAACTCACGAGTCAAGAGTGTCAAAGCGATATCGAGGGATATGTCATATGCGTCAGATGGGAGCACTTTTGAACGCTTTCGAGCTTCACAAAAAAATGCAGCAATAAATGAAAGCTCATTTATTTGACATGACCGTATAGTCACGCACTTAAAGGTACGACTAAAAGTTTCTTATGCTCAATGTGGTCATAAAAAATCCTCTGTTTTTATTTACACATGTAATTGACATAGCTGACAGTTGTGATATTTGAAAATTTAATTAATATATTATTAGTCTAAATAAGTTTGGGGTTATCATAAGCGGTCTGTGACTAAATTTTATGATATTTTTTTAGCCATGACATATATTTTATTTTCACACATATTTTTCTGCGTAACTGGTTGTTACTCAATTGACCAACCTCTCTTTTTCAAAAAAAACAGGGATTTAAGAGACAATACTGATTTATTATGTCGTGTTAGTTATATAATAATCATAAACGTAGATATCTCAGGTAATAGGCCATGCCCGCACTGAAATTTGAGCATATGGACATTTTTTTATAAGAACTGCTTGCAACTCAGTTTCTTAACCTATATTTTTTAAGGAGTGTTAAACTCGAAGGATAAAACTTGGACATGACTAGAGGTTGGTTTTTCATGTTTTTAGGATCGAATGAATGAGAGGAAATTTTGAGCATCACGGATGTCCATGCTTACAAACAGAAATCGATTGAAAAATCAATTTATGAATCTAGTCGTACTGGGGTTCGAGTCGGTGAGCTCCACTGCAGAAGCCAAAGTTATTGACTTAATAAATATAAGCCAGTAGGTTATACAAAACTGACATCAGCTTTCCATGCCAAAATACACACAACATTTCGCTTTGATACATACATAGTTAATTACTAGTTACATTACATTACTGACTACTAGAGGTCTGCACGGGCAAAAATTCTATGCGGCCCGAGCCCGAAAATCTCCAACCCGGGCTGACCGGAGCCCGAGGCTAATTCCCGAACATCTTATCCGAACCCGACTCGAGCCCGAGAGTTTTTTCAACCAAATTTTAATCAACATTTAAAATAATTTAATATCAACTCATCAAATTATAAAAAAAGTAATTTATATATAAAATAACTGCGCTTACATCCGGAACAGTCGGATTTATGTTTTAGTTGTTGTAAACCCAGGCCCGAGCCCGGCCCGGGCCCAAATCCAAGCCTTCGTTATCCAAGCACGTGCAGACCTCTACTGACTACGTAATATGTTTCCAGATAGTACAACGACCGCTTTATCTGATATAATAAAACCAAAAATGAATACTATGTGGCGCCTCGCGAATTATCAAGGAACCGAGTTGGTGGTTCTGTCGGTTCTTGCAAGAGCCATCCTGTATTCATGAAGTCCTTGGTGGAGACGTAATAATAATTATTGAAAGGCCCATAGCCTCACGCGCTTTTAATGTATCCGACGGGGCATCAATGAACGCGTTTTGTCGTTTTCATACATAAGTGGTGGCTTCATTTCCGGACAGGTGTGGCGCATATGCCACTTGGGTATGTAGAAGAACACCACGGGTGTACTTGATTTAATTTAATTACATTTGCCCACACACATAAATGAATTTCGTGAAATACTTGATAGAAGGTTGTAAACATCAATATTGTTTTTATTAAATAACAAAATAATATGTTCTCTATTGTACACCCACATTGAAAATTCGTATGTTTATAAAACAATATAATATTTTCGATGCAGTATTAAGTTTAGTCTTTTCACTATAATATTATATAAATTAATTTATCAAAAAAAATGTATTAAAATGGTAATTAAATCTCGTAATGTGTATACAGTTTCACGGCCGCCTTCCATTACACTATGCTATGGTTTTTTTTATCTGAAATTATACATATCCTAGAATCATCATAACTGAATTTCTTCTGGTCTCTTAAATGACTGTTATTCGTGAACGATATAATTCGATACAGTTAAAAATGAAAGGTTTTGCGGATAAGCTGTAGTATAATATTGTATAATTTTATATCACTGTTTATACGTAACAACCGAACATGCATTCAAATATATTCAGTTTATTTCTTCCGATACTTTTTTACTAATAACTTTGTCATAAAGAATTAAAAATTGTCAAAACAACATAATTATAATTGTTATTCACCCATCTTTCTTCATTTACATATTTTGTGATTAATGAGAGATAATTAATTCAGACACAACCCTTCATATTTAAATTTATTTTGATAGAAATCTAACTGAAATTTATATCCTAATAGATGTATATATTTACTAACATGACTTCTCCGAAGCACAATATGTATATTAATATCATGTTGATGAATATTAATGAACGGGTATAACCTGGCTATATTAATTACATGTAAATACAGGGGTACGAAAAATAGCACGGTTAACTGTCAATCCTTTGTAAAGATAAATGTATGCTCAAATAAATATACACGACTTAAACTACGTTTGCACAATTATTTGGCCCTCAGATGCTCATATAATAGAAACGTATCTCGATTTTTGCCGGTTTCGAGTAAAAAATATCACAAATCGATAGGAGAAGTGGATACGAAGATATTTAAATACTTATCAAAATCAATTTCCCGTTCATTGATCCACTTTACCTTAAAACAACACATTGAAATAATGTATTGTTTTATATTTAACAAATAAATCAAAACGGTAACGCAACTTCTGTTAAAAAATAGGTAAAATTGATTACTGGTGAATTCTGTCTTTTAACTCTCCTGAAAAGTACTGCAGATAGTGTGCTTTTGTTTTTTTAAATACAATTACATAATTTGAACGGCAGGTGTCCTTATATTATGATTTTAATGTATTGTTCTAAGACCCAGAGTGTATTTGCTTATGATTATAAATTAAAACAACTTAAATTTCGATTGAATTCTTTGTAAACTTTTCACTAAGTTTAATCATTTTCTGTTCGTCTAGGGATGCAAAGTTTCCTTGTTATAGATAAGAAGTGATTGCCGACGATATTAATGTGCGTCTACGAGCAATAAAACGACGGTGAAGTTATTCTCGCAAACTTGACAACTTTGGTCAAACAATGGTAATTGCGAAAGTTACACAGGCTAATGGAATTAGGTGGCGAAAGGAATTTTAAGATAATTAAGACACTCTCTTGTCCCTGTTGCTACGCTATTTGCACGGTAACCGGACAAATCAGAACATGACAATTCAGAACATGACAAATCAGAATATGACAATTCAGAACATGACAAATCAGAACACGACTTTTCAGAACATGACATTTCAGAACATGACATTTCAGAACAAGACTTTTCAGAACATGACATTTCAGAACATGACATTTCAGAACAAGACTTTTCAGAATATGACATTTCAGAACATGACATTTCAGAACAAGACATTTCAGAACAATCGGCCTATCTACGGACACCGTCCGAGCGCGCTCGCTTTATAATATTGGGTTTTCACATACATATTTGTCTATAAACAATTTACCAATTATGAATAGGGCTGCCACAACAAGAAAATACCTGTAATTATGAGATCGCCGAAATTAAAATAAATGTTCTCTAACTATTGTAGTTAGTTCGCGAGCATTTTAAAATTCATTCGTTGGGCTGGCACAAATATGTATATATATATATATATGTATGTGGGATCTGGCGGTGGAGTCGGGCAAAATAACGAAGGTTTTAGTTTTATAATACGTCTTTATTTATTAACAGTCTTAACACCGGCTTATTCTAGCGGAAAAAATATCATAACAAAAAAATCTTAAGATTAAAATTTACATTTATGTATATAATATTTTTACATGCTTGGTAAGTCGTATCGAGATCGACTTGCACAGAATTTTTATACACATAATAATAACATTAAAAATTATTAATTATGTTGTTATTATTAATTAATATTTTTTATTGTCGATCTCGATACGACATTTGAGAAGCATGTAAAAATATTATATAAATGTAAATTTTAATCTTAAGATTTTTTTGTTATGATATTTTTTCCGCTAGAATAAGCCGGTGTTAAGACTGTTAATAAATAAAGACGTATTATAAAACTAAAACCTTCGTTATTTTGCCCGACTCCACCGCCAGATCCCACATACATATATATATATATACATATTTGTGCCAGCCCAACGAATGAATTTTAAAATGCACGCGAACTAACTACAATAGTTAGTGAACATTTATTTTAATTTCGGCGATCTCATAATTACAGGTATTTTCTTGTTGTGGCAGCCCTATTCATAATTGGTAAATTGTTTATAGACAAATATGTATGTGAAAACCCAATATTATAAAGCGAGCGCGCTCGGACGGTGTCCGTAGATAGGCCGATTGTTCTGAAATGTCTTGTTCTGAAATGTCTTGTTCTGAAATGTCATGTTCTGAAATGTCATATTCTGAAAAGTCTTGTTCTGAAATGTCATGTTCTGAAATGTCATGTTCTGAAAAGTCTTGTTCTGAAATGTCATGTTCTGAAATGTCATGTTCTGAAAAGTCGTGTTCTGATTTGTCATGTTCTGAATTGTCATATTCTGATTTGTCATGTTCTGAAACGTCATGTTCTGAATTGTCATGTTCTGATTTGTCATGGAACCATTTGCACACACTTTGACAGCAAACTCGCCACAAAAAGGTAAGTCACAAACAAGTTATCACAAATAAACGCGTTATTGTTCGAAACCCTGTAATTTTTTATTTATTTTTTTATTTAAAGAGAAGAAAAAAATATTTGAAATTACAGCTTACGCCTATGCGCCAAATAGTTGTGAAAGTCATACGAGATTATCTCGATGGTAAATAATGTATCAGTTGTGCACAAAATCAACGATGAATAACATACACCCAGCCCAAGATCTTTTTTTTTTTCAATTGAAAAAATCTGACCTTGCCGGGGATTGAACCCGGGCCACTTGATTGCTAGGATAAAGCTCTTGCCACTAGACCAGTGGCTCTCATGTGCGGCCACCAAAGGATTTTGCTGCGGCCACCAGAAGCTTCATAGTTAATATTGATATTTAATAAAAATGGGTTTTTACAAGTTAATTTGTCAACAAAGACACTGAAAATTAAATATTTTGTATGCATTGCATTGTGCATCAAGAATTTCTAGTTAGAAATAACTCAACACATACATGTATAGGTCTTTTTGGTAAAAAAGACTCTTCACAAAAATTTGGTGCGGCCAGACATTTCCGTAGTACTGCTGATGTTCCTAATGCGGCCACAGCCAAATTTTACGTGAGAACCACTGCACTAGACCACAGTTAAGTTACGAGTTAATGAGCTTCACCTGTCAAATAATAAACACTGTAGTAAATTATTTCTTTTCATTTTAAACTTTTTCAAAATGAGTTAATTTCTAAGAAGTACTTAGGAAGGTTTTTTGTATTTTTCACGTTTTCTGTCTATTTTTGGTGAGCTCACTTTTTCAGCTAATAAAATACAATGGTTTTATTTTTACTTTATTAGGATTCTAAGAAACAAGACGGAATCATATGTTAAGCTTATGAAATAAACGAATTGCAATAAATGTGTGCCTGCTAAAAGAAAAATCTTTTTTTCGGTCTTAATACATGTTGTTTGTTCTTTAATTTTATATGTGTTTTTAATACTTAATCTTAAGTTTTAATAGTTTTTTTTACAAAATATCAACAAAACAATCGCTCCACAAGTTTATTTTTCGGTTGTTAAGCCAGAAACCATTGCGGGAGTGTACTCAATAAATTTGTAAAGTTTCACATCGATCGGTCGAGCGGTTTAGTAGTCCATAGCGGACATACACACAGACATTCATTTATATATATATAGATAGATAAAGATTTCTCTATATGTATGTTGCATTATTTACACAGCCTTTAGTATGCTTTGTTGTTTGATATCATAATCAAGGAAAATATAAAGATAGTATGAACTTATATATTTTTATCATTCAAGGCATTACTCTTAATTTTATGATACTTAAGAGAAAAGTTGTATTTGCCATACCATGATCAATGTTAAAAGCTTTCAGTAAATTATTGTTTCATACACGAGCCAATACTGTGACTGTATCAAAATGATAAAATATTGTAGATAGCTGTGCAAACTTACTTTGACCTTCCTGCCCCTCCGGGCGGCGATTTGCCTGGACTGTCTCCGGAGAGCCTCCAGAGGTCTTGCCGGGGCGTCCCCGTTCCCGCCGCTCTGGAAAAACCACCCCCAAAGGTTTCCCCCCGCGTCTAACCTAAAAAAACACTCACGAGTATTCCTGAAAACACTTGGTGCTTCTAGCTGCTCTGCTACTGTCAACGAAAAGAATTATTTCAAAATCTTCCGCAATTTCAGGCGTCTGCGCGACACTTTAAAATTTAACTCCGAGCTTAAATCAAATATTTTTGAACGTTGAATTTTTTTAATGTTTTGTAATGCACTTTTAAAGTTCGACGAATCACATCAGGTTTTAATCATTATTTAAGTATAACAATACAAAGTATTTTTTTTGAACACACATAAACACGCAAGCATTTAGAACACCAAAGTTTAATTAAGACGGTTTTGAATTATTTTTAACACTGCTTAATATTAATTTTATATGTTAGGCTATTAACAATATATATATTTTGAATATCAAGAGGAGAAATAGATTTTACCACAGTTATATATGTATCAGTATATAAAATATGTTAATATTTTACTAAGTCAAAAAAATATTAGTGCCTAGATTAAATATTTTTAGTAAATATTATTTATATTTAAGATAAGATTTCAATCACGGAACAGTTTAACTGGAACAGCTTTTTTCTACACCATTAACTCGTTTTACACATTTGATCAAATATTATTTAGAAGATTCTAATTTACCCGGAAACATTGATACAAAAGAACATGTTGTTAATATGGAATGTTTATTTTTAAAATAGGTTTTTTACTATGAATAACTTTAGTCACTAATTAAGTACAAAATATTTTTTTAAGCCACAATGGTATATACTTTTAAATACGTTTATATAAGTGTTATAAGTGGTGTTTACGAGTCCGTTAGCACCTCATTTCCACTAAAAGATCGTCGACAAAGTCGGCCAGTTGTCACTTTCTGAAAAAGAAAAATAAGAAAAAAAGGTTAATGAATATAGGAAAACAATAAAAAAATAGAATTATCATTTAAATCTCATTTCAATAGCATTTTTCCAATTGTTAAATTGGTATTTATCAATATTTAAATAAAACACTACTCAGCATATATTTTTTAATAGGCGTGAAAATAAAATGTCCTTAAATAATATTTTTATATTATTTTTACCAGTCAAAGTTTAATAAACTAGATTTATGGCTACAATTGAATGCAATTTTTTTTTTGAAAGCTTATTTCTATAATAATTCTTACATGTTAAATCAAAAATGCTTAACAATTTGGTGTAAAATTATTGTGTATGAAGCAAACATACTTAGGTGGTCTTCGAGTTTCCTACAAAATTGGTTCCTGAAAATGCGAAAGGCATATTGAATGGACGGAGATACATATATGTGTATAAAAATACGCTTTGATTAATAAGTGAAATCAAATAACGTCGAAACGATTGTTTTGTTAAATTTGACGGCTTCTTGCATATCTCATATCTCACGATGAGATTTATGCAATATGGAAATGCATTTCAAAAAAACAAAAGGAATTTGAAGCGGTTTGTTCCATCGCAAAGTTTTGCGACTACTTTTACGAGATAGATTGGTTAAATGGATTAGAGACTTTGTATTCAGGACAGCCACATCTCGCGATGCTTATTTAACTTCGACTTTTCAGATAAAAACATCACATAAATAGATTAAAATTCAAATTAAAGCATGCTGCAGTAACGAATTCCTCTGGGAATTATTATTATTTGTTAAAGACTTCTTACAGACATATAAAAAAGCATTGTTATTGGAATGGTAAAATATTTCCCTGTTGCATATGTTAATTTACTTCCATTTGCTAACTTAACGGAGTTCATCGATATGAGCTTTTAATGGGATTCTACTTTTATATATTTTGATTTTTTTCGAGGGCATGGGTTTTGTATTGTCCTTAAATTCTTTGTCATCCACCTGATAAACAGGGTGTACTGAGGCCAGCTGACTTACTACTACTTCTGTCTTAGCCTTATCATTTATATCCCTAAGTGTACTAAAGATAAGTTGAATGACCAAGTTCAACACTCAGTGTTCCTTCACAAGAAGAAGCTTCATAATGGGAGCAGACATAAATTAAAAAATAATTTATTAACAAAAACGTTTTATTTATAAAGGTAGTATGTAATGGAAAAACATGCCCTGTTAATACCTATTTTTTATTCAATGCTGAATATGCTTTATACTTGAAACACTATTTTTACTGTAAAAATCGTATTGGGATATATTTTGGTGTATAGAGAAGGCAAGTGAACTAATTAAGGTTTTCGATTGAAACAAATCGTTGATTTAAAATAAATTTACGATGCGTGACTTTAAAACTCGCGAAGCTTTGCACCATTACTAAATTCATTTCAGTGATAGAATTTCCACGCTAAACATAATTATAGTAGCCGGATATATTCCATTTACAACGTCGACGTTCTCTAAAGTTTCTCTATTTGTATGCGTTAACTGTAAAACATGGTTCCTTAAACTCAATTTTCCTTTACATTGACAATTTTCACACACGTAAAGAAATGACTTGTGAGAGATGAAGTCTTATAATATATCTATTTAAAATCGTATTTAACTTTTTCGCTTAGAAACTTACTCAATTATGCGTGGAAAAAAATCAGTTGAACATCAATAAAATACTCTACTGATTCTTTAACAGGTTTACTTCCTCTTAGAATGAAATTTACCATAACTGTTTATATTATATATAAACGCATAAATTTCTGCATATAAAAAAAAAATTAAGGCGCAATTATTATATATTTGGTGTTCTAATAATTCTTTAAAGAGTTTCTGTATTCAAAAAGTATATTGTTATTCCCAAAAGTTAAATATTTGTTTTTTTGATAAAATAGAAATGATGTTTTATTGATTCACATCTGTAACTAATATATCTTAGGTGAAATGAAATAAAGGAGCTTCTTTTTTGTAGTTGTGTGGACAAATTGAACTTATAATTGTAATTTTTAGTATTACATAAAGGTTCAAAGAAGAACTAATAAAGTAATGTGTTCATAATTAAAATATATGACTTGATTCTCTCTTCTTCTCAATGCAAATTTTTACATGTTATTCTTATGGGTAATCCTCAGCCGTGGTCAAGTATTAAGCCGTTGGCCATTTCTTTAATTCGCAGAATGACCCTTTTTTCGTTATGGTCGCTTTGAACTTTGTGCTACAAAAAATATGTACTATGTTTCCCTACTTCAAATACATACACTATAATAATAATTTGAGTTGTTAAATACTTAATAACGAGCATTCGCATTTCATTTACTGTCATCAATGAATGATTATTAAGTGGAAAGAAATATACTGTATTTCTTATAAAGCTTAGAGAAATTCAATTAATAAATATTCCAAAATCTCTGGAGATTTTTAAACATTTATGCAATTTTCATTATACTAATAATTTTATTAGTAGTTAACACGTTAAAAGTGATTAGTAAAATTATGCCTCTTTAGAAAATCTAATACAATTTAATTTGCTCACTTTTTGTAAGTAATCTTACACCTGGCAATAGTATGAGTCTAAGAGGAACACCTATAGCTTGTTGTAAATTGCCGTCAACTTCCGCACATTTCCTTTAGCTCTCAATTTTCTCACTAGAAAATCTTAGCATAATTGTATATTTGTATATATTTGAATTCCACGTCAAATTAAATTTGTTTACAGATATATACTATTCGCAATTTATATATCGTAATGATAAAAATAATCTGACTGGACAATAAAAGAAAAAATTCAAATGTGCTGAAAACTCTAAGCGATTTTGTATTGATCATCTTGAATATTGAAGAATCTGTAAAACGGCTTTGTGTTAAATGACTCTTCATCATCAATTTTTGATATCCAAAACAATGGTTCTATTCATGTACAAAAGTTATATGGAATTTCACCAAGAACTACATATGTATCACTTTTAATGTGTTCACTGTCAAAACCTGGTGGAAAGGCATTATTGTAAAAAAATAAAAACACATTTCTTGTAAAACACACGATAAACTTTTCAAGATCAGGACCAGTTTCGCTCATCGCGAGAATTTTCAAATGAAAACCTGATTGGTGGGATAAGTACAAACAATATTTTATTATTTTTTACTAGATAATTATGTAAATATAGTATGAGTTGTAGTTATTATTTCACAGTCGTAAAAAATATTGAACTATTTTACATTTATACTATTTTTAGGAGTGTTCCCGGTCATATTATAAATTTTAATGTTTTACAAATCAAAAGTATTGATGTTAAAAAATAAGAATGGTTAAATTTTTTTTTAATTTTGATTAATTGCATAAATGTGTAAAAATTTCCAGAGATTTTGGAATATTTATTAATTGAATTTCTCTAAGCTTTATAAGAAATACAGTACATTTTTTCCACTTAATAAACATTCATTGATGCCAGTAAATGAAATGCGAATGGTCGTATCGCCTTTAAATGCAATACAGCCAGTTACTTTGGTCTTTTTTCGAGAGTTATTTTAGCTGTAAGGTAATCGAATCTGTAAAGTGTATTTGCTTTACGTGACTGAATACATCGATCAATCCCGCGAGAGATGCACGGTCTTGGGAAAACACAGAAAAGAAACGAATAAATCAAGATTCCGTGGAATGATACGCGTTTGAAGACGCCAATTTTTCATTCCAACCAAAAAAGATAAATAAATAAACAAATTGGATGTAAGGAGAATCCGACACTCTCTGATTTGCGGGAAGCACTGAATTGAGATGTTTGTTTATTAACCATAAAAACACTCCTTCTATTCAGATCTCTCAAAAATAAACATAACATGTTCATTTTTATATTAGAAAATAAACTTTAACGACGAATTCATTTAATACGAACGTGTGGTGTACATTTCTTTGATTTTCCTTATTTTCATTTTGGTATTTCTTTACCATAAATATGAATATATGAACCTTTTTAGAAACAAATAGTGTAAATAATCATAATTGAACTCGGTAAAATAATGTTTGATTTACTCACTTTGATTTTAAAAAATCAGCTCTTCTTCCTTTTCTAGACAGTTGTGAGAAAATGGTTTTTCTACGACGCGCAATTGCCAGAGAAAGAAACATTTTTAAAAAGCATTTATTTGTAAACAAATGTATTAATAAGTTTAATTGATCGTTTTGGCACCTAATCCGTGGGCTTTGGAGTAATCTATATCCTCACTTAAAATCTTCAGATCGACAATAATTAATGGAGGAAAACTGCAATGTATTGATATATATTGTTTCTTACAAATAAATGACGAATTTAAACATTACGAAATATTTTTATATTTAATAAAATCGACGTTAATTTATAGCTATAAATATTTATGTTGAGGAAAATGTTGATAAAACTTAGTGCCAAAATTTATTCCAATAGTTGTATAGAAAATTGAATAGATTCATTATATATTTTTTGACGTATCAAAGTGTATTGAATTCTGAAATACCTTTTGTATGAAACTTCAAATGATTTAACTATAAGATTCATATCAATTCCGTCAATATTTGAACCTAGTCATATATTTGGATTGAAATGTTTTATATCATCTCTAAAACAGATGGGATATATTTATAAAATTTTATATTAATAAATAACACCGCCAATGTGGTCCCAAAAATGATAAAAGTATATTCTTGTTTGACTCTCCTGTCAATAAACATAAATGTGAAATGTAAATAAATTCAACAAAGCGTCGTGTTTGGAAATTGTTCAGTTTGCGTCTACTTTTCTAAGCAATGGCATCGTCTGTTGAATCATTGCGATGATATGAATTCTGGATCCTAGCCACGCGCGAAATGTTCCGAAAAACGTACAATTTCCATTTCTTTGTTTTTCATCTCACTGTTGGATTCATTCACCCTGGCACGTACTTAATCAGTTGATGCTGAGTTACTTGGAATGTAAATTCTTGAAACGAAGACATCTTTTCACTCAATAAATCAAGTTTAAATCTTGCTATAATTAATCAATACGATTTACAAATTGATTTTTAAAACATTGAAATTATCACAGATCAAGAACACTTGAACAAATGAATTTTCATTATTCCATCAGTAATTTTTTTCATAGCTCGGTTTCTATGATCTTGCAATAAGAGCTTTACCTCGACACTCGCGGGGCTTTAGGTGCAAGTCCTGCTAGAGTCTTGATCAAATTAAGCGTTTGAGATCTTGGTAATGGGTATTCGTAACATCAAAATTTAAAAAGTATCTGTAGCATTGAGAATTACAATATATTATATTTTCTTCGGTGGCAAATATGTTCTTTAGTTTTTCTGTATCAATAAATATAAATGGCACACTTATAACAAACGATGTGTACCAAAATTTAAAAAAAAAAAAACCAAGAACTAATTATAAAAGCGGCCAGTATAAACTCTTAGTTGATAGGGTAAGTTGTTAAGCAGTCACAATAAAATTGCCGACTTCATTCAATTACTGACTTTTTAACCTGTTACAATTTTGATCGTTGAAATTGACAAGGAATCACATACTTATCTACTGCCCGTTTTGATATATAATTTACAACTTTTTTAATTTAACGACAATAATCACTCTCACCGTTGGGCGTATTGCATCATATTTAAAATAAATGTCACCATAATCTAACAGCTAAAATATGTTTTGCAATATTCTTATCACAGTATGTATGAAATAGTGCTGATTTCCAGTGATCAAAGATAATGTACGCACGCTCTTGTGTTAGCATTTGGTACTTTTAGGCTTGAATTTAAATATGGAACATATAGCATATACATAACTTTAGATGAATTTGCGTGAAATACATCCAATAGCGCGTATTTTTTCAACCTTGGAAACTAAATAGGTAAAAAAAGACATCACTCAAAAAACCAAACACAGTTTATCAATTATTCGTGTATAATGGAGCGTGCAAAAATTATTATATTAAAACAGCTATTCATGGAAACATTTGCATGGTAATTATAGTATCATTTTCTTTTGAATTTAATAACTGCAATGGATCAGCTAGCTTTGTCTACTGTAACATGGATAGTATTTTACACAAAATAAATAGTATTATAAGTGTGGAATACATAATTTCATAAAAGTAGCACAAATATTCAAACATAAAAAATGATTGCCTTGCTGATATCACTAGTGCTGTGTATTATTCATAAAAACAATTTTTTAATTTAAAAATAATAATGATTATTTTCGTCTATAATTTAACAGGTTGTTTGAATAATCGACGATACTCTATACACACAAACATTTAAGGAGTTGATTAAATGTATAGAAATTATTCAATTTCAACAAAAGACATTAATTTCTATAGATTAGTAAAATGATGTCTCGTTTAAAGCAGATAAGCACTTTGTGAATGTTAAGTAAAAATTATCATTAAGCCAAACTTATCACGTTGCTTACTCCTCTTTGAAATTTTCTTAATAGTGAAAATAAGATATCGCATTAATTCAATTTACCTATTTGAATATTCACGGCGGTTACAGGAATAAATACCTTTGTTCTATTGTGGGACAAATAGTCCTTTAAATTATTTCAAATTTCTGACAGAAGCCACGCCGCTATTTGTGATACAATTGTGACACAGTCTTTGTTATTTTTAAACATAATTTGCACTTCGCAAAAATACAGCAAAGTTTAGGTACAACTTTGCGATTACCTTTAGGTATTATCAAAATAGATTTGACGATTTTATGATGGAATTAAAAAATATATGTGCTTCAAACGAACTGAAGGTTTTTGAATACCATGTCGTCAAAATGATTGTATTAAAATAAAATTCAATGATTAAAACTGTTTCTGAATTTTCAAACTAAATATTTTTTCTCCGTTAAAGTTCCACGGTATCCATCATTATTAGTGGATCTCGACATCATCTGACTCGATTGCTATGTTCATATTATGCCAGCCTAAGAAAATATTAGGTCAGATGAATTATAAAATTGATTGTTTCTGGTAGAAACTAAATATTAATAAAGCACACCAATATGTGTTATATTATGTTATTTCTTCTTGTCAATCAACAGTTTGCTGACGGTAAGAGAAGATATAACTTATGTTTAAGCGGTTGTATAAACTATCATAAGTTTCGAATGATTCAAACAATCTCGTTATATTTTTGGGTAAAATGTAGATGTAACATTTTGAGAAATACGTTCCCTACAGTGAATCCCTTCACCCATTCATTTTCCTCAATAGTTGATTAGATCACGTAGCGTACTTTAAATCGGGGTTACTTTGTAACATAACCTTTTTGGGGAACATCGGTTATTCCTGTTAGATAGTTACCGACCTTGTTTCTACTACGCATAGAGTTTCAAAACGCAATTTCTGATTTGACAATAAGCTGACATCAATTGAAGCGGTGTTGCTAACTAATATATTAAGTTTAATTTATGAATTTGCGCATTAGAATGGTTGAAGACTATTTTCCCGTGTAATAATTTACAATTGATAAGACAAATTAATAATTAATCAATAAATGATTCCACTCCATAGTTTTTAACATAAATTATACGTAACCAAACATAATAAAGTGATTTGTTTTGAAATATGCAACTGAATCAATGTTTTTTTTAAAGATTATCAGTGAGAGTATATTCATTAATTTCAGAATGTTATTATTTACTCAATTTCTTTAAGTTAACCTCGTGTGCTTAGTTTCATCTCATAAGTATTGCAATACCTAAACATTTATTTAAATGAAATAATGTTATCATTTCAGTTAGAAAGAAAAACAATAGGTAACAACTAGGATTCATTGATTGAATAAATAAATGTATCACATTTTTGGTCTTATTTGAATGTTTGAAAATTAACATTTTCATTATTCGGAAATATTTTTTAGAACAACATTATCAATTTAAGCTTTCTTAACGAGAGTAATTCATTTAAATATTCCACTGTTAATTGATTTATAAAAAGCATTGTGAATTGTGAAGACTTTGTGTTTCGCTACACTTGAGAAAATTAACATTTTGCGAGAAGCTTTTTTACGCATTCAAAGATGGGCGAAATAAACATAGTCAAAATCGAACAGGTAAAGCTATGACTAGAAGATTATATTTATAAGAAGATTAAAAAAATCAATACTATTTAAATAATGAATTACGCAAGAAAAAAATATACATGACTTAAATATAAAATTTATGATGATAGTTTTATCGTACGAATTAAACTAAACGTAAGCCAATAACGATGTAGATCTACTGCTTTATAGAAGACGTAAGTATGTAGGATATAATGATAGAGAGAGAGATGGAATAAGGTTGTTGCAGACAATACAGAGCAGAAAAAGTGATCGCGAAGACAACCATATCTTGTCTGGATATATGGCATCAATGAGCTTATAAAAATAGAGAATTTAGTTTATACACGAAAAAGATTCGATACAGAAGAACTTATTTAGAACGAAGAACTTATTCAGAAACTACACAAGTTATCTCAAATACAAAATAAATATCTTCATCAATACAATATCTAATAAAATTAAGTATTAAAAACATTTGCTTAATTCTCATTGTTTACAAAGAGTTGTGCGTGCTATTTTTTCAGTTGACAAGGCAAAACGAAGACATATTTTTTTTACTCCTTTCAAATATATTCAAAATTCATCGTGATAATTTTCAATTGGTGAATGAATCGAAACAGGGTTATTAATATCTAACTATTTCGATATGTTTATCATCGGTCTTTCACTAAACTTTATTTATTTTATATATATTCGGTAAACAGGAAAGAAATAACATCTTTTTTATGTGCAACAAAAGAAACATTTCAGAAAAAAGCTGTTATATATTTTCTCTCATTGTCTATGATCTTCTTTAATAAAATAGTGCAACATTTCAACACCTTTTTCCTAAAATTCTGGTGGTTTTGTTTTAAAATATGAATCCATGTTATTTCTGAACTTTTCAATATTTGCATTATCTTATTCATTACTTATCTTGTTTTTTTTTTATCACGAAGTGGATGTTCCAAGACCTTTCACCCATCGCGAGCGATTTCGACGAAACTGGCCCTGATCTTAATAAATTAACTATGAAATAAGTTAAATACGTAATTAAAAATGTATCCACCAAGTTAAGACTTGAAAATGATATAAACATATGTAGGTATATATGTAGATGTAGTACATACAATGATTTTTTTTTTTTAAAAGAGCAACTAATATAATACTTATCAATTAGGAAGCAATGGCAAGCATATTATTACATGTGTGTTGTTTAAATATCTATATTTACTATTTTCAGATCCCGTTTTCACTATAAATAAAAGAGTTTGTTGATATTATAAGAAACTTTATCATATTATGCTACTAACATGAGTTTAATGGTACCATACTCTTGACTGGAAGATTACTTTTATACTTGATATCTTCATAGTTCAGGGGAATGGGTAAATCCCTGAAATGCAAGCAGCTCAGATATTCCGCGTGTACTAGACTAAAGCTGGAAAATACATTTTAGATAGTGACTCGCTTCTCCACCTAAATATCCCATTTACCTACGTTCCTGGTGCTTATTTAATCAGTGCGCGCTATCTGCTCTTTCTTTATGTTCTTGAGAATTTACTGCAAATTTCGATGTAGATACTTCGACTGCTAACTTTTAAAAAAAAATGAGAAATTTATTATAAATTTATTACAAAATTAATTTATGATGTCGTGCTAATAATAGCCTGTACACGGTTTGCAATTTCACAAATATTTGTTTATTATATAAGTAAGTTGCTGTATACTGCCCTTCCAAACAAGAAGACAATTAGTGGCTCTGAGAAACTTTTGAGAAAAATGACATAAGGTGTATTTTGAAGTTTTAGTATTTAATATTTATTAAAAGCGATTGATGAGAAACCGTAATTGGTTTCCTTTTCTGCCTCTTAAGAAAACTAGAGTTACCACCTTTTTGCTTAGAAATTCTTCTACTATAGAGCGTATGTCCATTTTTCACAAAGCGTTATTAGAGTTATTTAGCCAGTACACTGCAAGTACCATATGTTGTTTTCAAAATTATTTAGCAAATTGCATTCATTACTAAATTCGTGATTCGCCTTTTATTCTGAATTCTAACTTATGGTAACATATAATCATTCAAAATTATGCCGATATTAAAGTGAGAACTGTGAGTACCTATAATAATTGAAGGAATGCAATTCTTAGACATCTTGAGAATCGACTACATTTTAAATGATTTTTTTGAATAATATCGTAATATTAACGTCTGGAAATACAACCATACCAGAATTAAAGTAAAAAAATGTTATTATAAGTTGTGGAAATTACACGTTAAACGAAACTTGAAAAATTCTATGGATTTTTCCATCTTTTTGAATTGTTTTTTTTTAACCAATCACAAATAATTGGTTCTCTTATAACAAAATGTCCTCGTTAAAACACTGGTGAAATAACGAGTTGTCTAATTGTTATTATTTGCTGTTTATTTAGGTAACTCTTCAGATAGATCGCAAAGTCTTAAAGGGTAAATAATTAAATTGATGGAAGCATTTCACTATAGTATTTGTATTGCAAATAGTCTATTAAAATAATGGTTTTGAAAATCAATATTATAAAAGTGTTGAAACTGGAGCTCAATATCTTGCAACTTTATAAAACTCGGTGCAAAACAAAAGTAAAATACCCCATACTCAAAGAGGGTAGAAAATTATGGATAATGACAAATTAATATATTTTATCACCTGTGCTTACAGTCAATTTACGGGGGTGGGTAAATTCGGGCAGGGTGACTTTTAATACTTTGATATTATACTCACATTAATCAGTCAAACTTAATCTTTCCAATGTCCATAGTTTCAAAATAGCATAAATCACTGAAAATTATAATGCTTTCAAAGAAGCTTTAAATAAATTATGAACATTACCTTGAAGTGCCATGTACACAATGAATTAATCTATTGATACTTATCAAAAGTTAATTATTGTACCTAAGTTTGGTCAGCTGATTTCATATTCGACGATTTTTTTTGTTGAAATCAAAGTTGAAACAAAAAAATTAATTGACACATTTAGTTTCTCACTAAGAATATATGTGTTTTGCTTATTAACACAAGTAAAAACAAGACATGGGATTTTTTTAGGTTTATTTAATTTCCAATTAACATACATAGAAATGATGAGTGGAATGAAAATCACTGCAAATATTATATGTATCATTCATTTATTCTTTATTAGATGGAATTTAATATGAACCAAGAATTCGGCTTTGATTTTGAATAAATACATTTGTAGGCTAACTAAAATTATTTTTTTTTTCAATATTTGTGGTCACAAAAAGTGGTATAATATTTTTTTTATATTGTTGTGAAAATTTGCCTATTTGATTATTGACAAATAAGAATATTAAAATACTTTTTTTTATTCAATAATACCAAAACAAGATTTATTTTATGCTATTATATATGGTGAAAATGTCGAAATGTATCTTTCGCCACACAAAATAATTTCGTTTTGTGAGAATTTGACCTTTCATAAGTAAAATCATGATTATTATTCCGAGCACAAAGCTGAAGAGGAGAGCCGAATGTGTTTTATAGCCTAATATTCCGATTATGATTATTTCCCATAAATAAAAACCATCGCAATATGTCGTAATAAATAAAGACTTAACAGTTGGATTCAGTTGAGTCTCAATTGCGGGGAAAAAATAAGTGTTTAGGCTTTAATTTTGTTATTTAATAGAGGTAAAACCAACATCAATTTTAGCATCGTTTTACTTGATATGTTATATTTTTAAATATAATTTATGTGTCATTAATGGTGATATTAATTGTCTCCTTTCCTTTCTATTTAAGTTATACCAATACAGATATGCACACCGATTTTTCAGGCTTATGCGATTTTTGATTTGGTTTTAACTTAATCATTTGCTGAACACCGGTAGGTATACGAAAAGCTTTTTTTATTGTTACCATACCCAAAGTTTTAAGCTTACAGAATATAATTACATTACAAGTAGTACCATATTTATTTATTCTGAAAATTTTGGATATAAGAAACGCATTTTGAATTTTAAAACAAAAAAATATATAGAATTAATAGATTTCAATGTAAATATTTATACGGCCATGACAAGAAACTTCGTAAACGAATTGTTATTGTAAAACACGGAGTGATGTTTCAATCAAAAGTTTGTGTGTATTTTTTAAATAAACTGCAAGCCCACAATTCATAAACATATATTAAATCGTATTTTTATTTATGCATCGATTTTCATTACGGAATTGAGACCGCATTTTTAGACATTAAGAAGTTTATATTTATATTTATAAGCTATGAAATAAAAAAAATCGTTTTTTTACTGAATATTTTAAGAAGAATGTTTTTTTAATGTAAAATTCGATTTCAATTACATGTCATGAAATATTTAACTTTTAGTATAAAGAAAGACTAAAATTTAATTTCTCATGAATATAAAAAAGGTAAAGTTGTGAACTGGATACAAATTCGAGGTGTAAATAATTATTTACGCATCGTGTGTAACGAAAACAAGGTTTGCTCCGAAACAGAAAATTTCAAATCGAAGAGCCAAAGATTTTGTTTGAATTAATTGAAAAAATTAGTAATAGATTTCCACAATAATTGATAATAGTAAATCTGTCATTAAAAATTATTATTATAAGCCCTTGTTTGGTGTTAAAAATATTGTTATTTAAAAAAACTTCTTACTAAAGCAATCTTTACTAAACAGAATTCAACGTTTGCATATTATTAATAATCTTTAAGTTATCTGACATTTAAAAATCGCACTACTCATTTGATGTCTACATGTAAGAAGTATCAATCAAAGAACATTTAAGCCCACGATATATGCTTGACAATATCTCCCGACGTTTTAGTTTTAGAAACATCTAAAATGCTAGCAACATTAATATTACAAAATATAGTTCATATACCGCCATAAAAACTCAGAAAGTTTTAGTGTACAGAAATGCGTTTTTATATTGCCAAAAAATGTTCGAAGATCTATTGGAAGTGTCGAAATGGTGCTTTATGTGAAAAATTATATTGTACAATCACTGCAGTTTCAAATAATCATTTATATATCGTTCTTCACTAAGCAGGGTATTTTTGAATGATTGCAAAACGTTTTAACATTGATCAGATACCGTTGCGAAAACGAGATGCCCAGTATGAAGTAAACAGTATCTGGCATGAAACTCTTAGGATGCGAGAAGCCCGAGAAAATGAGATAGAGATTGTCGGCAGAACGGAAGTTATTACTCTGGCGGCGAGATTTAAGTACGGTCGACTGAATAGTCAGACTTATTATTCCAAATAAAGAAAACGTGAGCAAAAATAGAGCATTGCAATTGTTCGTGTTTTGCGAGCGATAATTAAAATAATAGAATACTAAACGAAAGCCAATTCTTATGCTGAGCATATTGTGATAAAACCTTTTTTCTTGGTTAAAAAATTATACCCATTAACTTCTTTATTACGTTTTACTAATATACGTATAATCAAAGACTTACGTTTTAAACAAATGCTAAAATTTAAATTCCTTATTTAATAGCATCTTAGCCTCCGATTATTCCTCTTAGCCTCAGAGCGCCGATCTATCAGCGCATACTTTGAAATATCAGATCCGATATATAGAGAAATCAAACATAGTGAAACAAAAAATGGCCATCGGAGAAATGTTTTATCATTAAAATAAACTAATTTACAAATTATTATTTTTTAATATTCAGGTTTTTTTAACATGCCGCGCGTGTATTTCGCTCCGATGATCATTATCCGTCGGCGTGACCTTTGATAAACCTAAGACTGACCATTTACCAATAAAAATATGTTTTGATATATGGGATTGTATGCAGGTACCCCAATTTTTTGTTTGCAAAATTCCAATATTGATAAATAGCAAGTTGCCCACGTTGACGAATACTACATATAATAAACTATCTTTTTTTATTAATGTTGATATAAAGAATTATTGATTTCTCTCTCTAAAAATTTTCTCCTTCATCTATTAAAGTGTCCTGAATTTGTTGGTTTTTACGTTTAAAATAAAAAATATTTATTAAAACCAAAGTAATTATGTTTTCATAAAAATAGATCTGAGCTTTTTCGCATGTACCCGCAAAAATGGCTGAGGCTAAGAGGGTTAATAGCAGTTTTTGGCCGTTAAAAAATATATACCAAATTAGTACCTTCACATTGATTTATTTTTAGTACATAACGTTCTCGCAACAAAATTGTAAAATTATGAAAATCTTCCACCAAGCCGCATCTGATGAAATGAAAAGGCATTTAATAGGTTGAACTCGATGTTCATAACGTCTAAATTGTCAATTGAGGAAGTGATACACGATGTCGAAAAAACTATGAATAATATAAGATTTGTGAAAAGGGCATTCTTTTTTTCTTTAAATTATTTTATCTTCGAAAATTGTATCGAATGAAATATACACATTCTTTTATTTCATCAGTTGAAGAAAGTCACCGTGAGCTAAACTGGTTCTGGGCGTTTGTACATCTATTCTATTAATATTATGTCTCTCAATTTATTCATTTCAGTGAATGTATTTATTTATGGTTGTAGAAATCATTAACGCAATCTCGCGTTACTGAAAAATTAAAAATGGCACGATATTATTACGACTACTTATACTATATTTGCAAAACCCATTTTTCAATGGCAACATTAAGGAATTTAATTTTGTATTTCTAATAATACCCTCGTTGAACAGTTGGTATTTCTACCACTTAAATTGTTTTCTACTTAGACACAAAATGGTCGCATGTATCTTAGTCGTGAATATTTGATTCTAAGATTTAAAGCTGTATTAGACGACACTAGTAAAGGTGAATAATTAATGATTAATGTATTTAAAAAAAAAACCTTTGACATTATATTGCAGTCTTTTGGGAGCGTTTACGGTGATTTAGGGTAAATAATAAAATCTGAGCTGTGTTCCGTTGCCGAAATGCCGTAACTTTTATTACGCAAAAATCTATTACTTTCTTATACGATTTTTGGAATAAGGCAAGAAATACAAATCAACAAAATGGAGGCGTACTCAAAGAAATTCGCGTAATAAATTCAATATTAAATAAACTTTCATATCAGTGAATATTGCTTGTGGAATCATATTGAAATCTTTTTTTGTGCCAAGAATTGTTAAATTCAAATTGGGTCATAACGTATTCTCACTAATATTGAAAGCTAGTTGTATAATTTTGTTCTGTTTTTATTGGACAACTTTTACAGTCAAGTATTACATCTAACATCTCAAATGAGATTATTAGCTTTTAAAGCCATGTATTTTAAGGATGATCCATTTACCGTAAAGTATTTACCAAATTCAATCAAAACAGTATGTTATCGTGGATATTCATTATTAAATAAAGAAATTAATTCCTGAGAAAATATACCATTTTCATTCTGCGGTAAATTCAAATTCAAAAAATCCCATCACCATGTATTGTCTATATTGTGTAGTAAAAAAATGTATATTTTTTCTGATAAAATTTTTTTTTAGGATAGTTTTCATATAAACGTCATATTGAAATAAAACAGTGACGGTGAACGACCTTAAGATATTATATCTGTACGATTATTAAAGTTGTACATATTTCACGTATGTAAAATATTTGTATATGATGGCATTAGCACGGTGTGTAAGAAATACATTTGGGAAAACGAAGATAAATTGCGACATTTTTTCGTGCTCTTAATCTAAAGCCTGAAATTTGAGCGTGAAAAAGTGAAAATAATAAATGTGTCTGAAGTCTTGTATATTTCTAAATAATGTGTCCATAAATTTGTTGTGCACTCGAGTGCAAACCCTGCGGCAATAAAGCGATAATATGTAAATAAAGCAATCTGTTTTCGTCGCGCTGCTGATGATTTTAGAGGCATTTGAATAATGCTATACAATTTTGATCTCGTATTAATTCAAAAAATCGATGATAAAATCTTCACTTTCATATAAATCAGATTCGTAGAAGTATTATCTGCACATTTTAAGGGCAGATTCGTTGTTATATGTTATATCTTGACGCACAAAATTTAAATTTGAAGCATTTTAAAATCCATTTTATTTTACCCTTTAAAAATACACCTCAATGTTCCAAATTGTTCTACAAGAACTGGATAATGATATGTCGATTATCTTCTCTCTTTATTTTGAGAGTGTTATAATTAAAGGGTGCAGTAGTTAAGTGTTGAACGTATTCCTCTTCCACTGATTCGAATCCCAATACGTACACGTTTAAAAGCTTTGATATTATGGTTGAAGTATGACGTGTAAATGTTTGAGACAGAAATTTATGTGTCAAAAAGTTACATACTATGTGGTAAAAATGAAAATAATTACTATTGAATAACTCAAAATAAAATACTACGCCAAAAACATTATAAACTTGAAATTGCAGGCATTATTGGATGATACGTGCCGTCCTTAAATAAAAACTTTTACATTTATAGATAAAAGTCTCATTGATACGTGAACAAAAAAGTTTGAATACCACTGTACAATAAAAAATGCCTTCAATTTATTATACTAATTCGTGAAAATAGTAAAAAAAAATCACTTATTATTTCTTATATACGGAAATATCTTCATTATTTCGCCTGAGTAAATCCTTAAATTTATAACAAAAGTTTATTTACTAAATCGTTAAGCTCAGAGTGGCTATAAAGTTGCTTATTTTGATTTAAAAAGACTTCGAAACCTGTTTAATTTCGAACTCTACAAAAAACTCTATCTCTCCAACAGAAATTCGAAACAATTTGCCCTTTATAAGATCCTGACCGTAGTATGATAATCAAATTCAAGCTCTTATTCCATTTTCCATTGAAACTTCACTTTTTCACAAAAACAAATGTAATCTACCCTAGCGCTTTTCCTGAAAATTTTAATTCGTAAAAGCTTCATAAAAGTGTGTTTTACTTTTGCTAAAATTTAAATACCATTAAATAAATTACAACAACTGGAAAAATAGTCTCTCATCGGATAAAACAGTACCTGTGAAATGTTTTACAAAACTTCATAAAATGAGTATATAATAATAATAAATATGATAGTCGTTAATTCAATTCAATTAAACAAAAGATATATTGTTCGTCAGACGATTTTTTTTTCTATACTAATTACCAACGCTGCACATAATTCTTACACAAATAAAGAGCACTCTAAGAACAATCTATACTCAAACACACCTTTTTTCATAGCAGATACTTTTTCATACAAATATTCTACTTTGAGTTTAAAAAAAAACTTCCATATTGACAGGAAAAATATTCGAATGTTTATATAACGTACGAAAAAGTTTTTAACAGTTAATTTATCAATGTAGGAATTATTACAATTTTGTCCAAATCGTAATCACCAGTAATTGTAATCAAAATTGATATCGATTTTGCGTTATTGTAGAGTTTTAAATATAATATCAAATAGAGAAAAATGTATCTATAAAATTTTAAATAACTTTGATTATTCCACGTATTGTGTAACTAACTGTGACACGTGTTTCGCCTCTTTCAGAGGCATCTTCAGACTTACTATCGCAAAGTTTGCTTGAGTAGTAAGTAAGTAGAGTAAGTAAGTAGGTAAGTAGATAGTAAGTCTGAAGATGCCTCCGAAAGAGGCGAAACACGTGTCACAGTTAGTTACACAATACGTGGAATAATCAAAGTTATTTTAAATTTTATATTAAAATGAACTTCCACAAAGTTACCGCCGAAACCATCGAAAATATAAAAATAAAAATGTATCTCGTTGCTCTTCTTGAATCATAGAGAAAAATATTCACATTCAGATAAAAATATACGAAAACAAAGAAAATTTGAAGACATGAATATATATATAATATAAGAATAACATAAATAAAGCACCAAATTAATCAAACAAAAATTATTTTTATAAAAATTTATATAAAAATTAATTCTGAATCGATGATTCAAAATAAGACATAATGTCAATTGAGAATATTTATAACTTTTATACAAAACCTTTAATTTCATTAAAATTTCCATAAGTCACAAACAACAGCATTATGAAGTACCACAACAATTTGTACAGTTCTGCAATACGGAATGCTTTAGACTCTTTAGAGAAGAGCAGAGTTTCGAGAGGAGTTTTTTTGGGACACAAAAAGAAATAAAAGCGATTATTGTTGATGAACCCACGAAGAAGGTAAAACAATTCATCTTCATGATTCATCGCTTATGCGTATACATATATAAAGATATACATTATTTGTAGGTAGTCTTTAGCATTGTTCTCTTATTCTTCGGGGCCGAGTTGGTAACCCTGACATCCTTGAAAATTTTAGTTTGCATGCTCCCAGCTTTTACCTATTGGTCATAACCAAGACAAATCAATTTTCTTTGTCAAAACTTGTTTGTCACGTAAGTCTTTTGAATCTCCAGTTGCAAGGGATATTCGGCTGATAAATGCGCTGCCTGTTGATGTGGACATCTTCGGCAGTGAACTTGATGGTTTGTAAAAATTTTTTGTCTTCTTTTGTAAATAATATGTTTCTGTTTTGTTTCTTATTTTTAAAATTTTTGTGCATAATGTTTTGTAATTTTTATTAATTTGTCAAAGGCATGGCGCATTGGTGCTTGCTGTAATGCCATGTATTTTATATAGTTTTTTTTCTTAGTAAATAAATAAATATTTAATATCACATTAAAAAAAAATTGGTGAGACTGAATTCCTATGATATTTTTAAAATGCTTATTCTAGAAAACTGTTTGAAATACTCGTCATTTAATATGGAGAAATAGTTTCTTAGTACAATTATTCTAACTTTTTCATTTAAATAATGTTCAATTCGATCGATACCGATAATTCACCCTTTGTTCATAGAATATAGTTAAAACCCTTATGAAACGTGTGACATTTTTCCTATAACAGTTTCTTCCGTAACACGTTTAAGCAATATGTGAGCAGTAAGTGTCTCGAACAAAAATATATCTATCCACGTTTCCAATATAAAAATTCATAAATGATATTGTCAAACGAAATTATCAGTAACTGCCATTTTATCAGTTCACCCGCTCGCAATTTCGAGAATATTGACTCCTAGCGAGGTTCGTTGCAACAGAAGTTCTTCTACAATAACTTTTTGTTAGTCAGTTGCTCAACATCTCTTTTTTCTGATTGAGTCAAGGATAAGACTAGGACAAGTCTAGTGGTAAGCTAATGGCTTTCGCTACATCCTCCGTTTAAAGGATCGGATAGGTGTGGAAGGGAATTTTGGACAAGATAGAAATCCATTTTGATCACAGAAACCAATAATTCGATTTGAAATTAAACTACCCTGACTGGGACTCGATCCCAAAGCCTATAATACTTGGCCACAGCCCTGACATGCCAATATGCCATCATACAAATATTGTATGTAGATAAGTTGATTTTAATCTTATATATAAAACCGAAACGGCGTATGTATGTCTGTGGGTCTGTAATTCCCTTTTGCATTGTTGGTCATTAAGTTGCCATAAAAACGAATATGAAAGAAAATATGTTTGAATTTTTATCGGTGAAGACATTTAGTCAAAATGTAATAAATTAGTCTTCTACTGAACTTTTCCCGGCTTTTATTATTAATAATAATGTTTATTATTTACGTGAAGGTATTATTTGACATTTCTTTGACAGCAAATTAGATATTTACCTTGAATTTGTACATTTTAATGGGCGAGAATGGGGCTGTCATCAAATTAAATAAAGTTTCTGATTTTATTTCAACTCTATTTTGGATGTTAGATTTTGTGATATAATTATGTCGAATGATATAACATTAAATAATTATTGGTCGCTTAGTCCGAGCGACGCCGGGTAGCAATACTAGTATTATATATAACAAATAACACCTTAGATGTACTTTTCTATCAAACTCTTAGCGTGCATAGTACGAAACTGATGCCATGCTATACAGAAGGGTATAAGTGAAGCTAGAATGATATTACATTTGTATCTACGATCATTCTTAGCCTTATGAATTGGTCGAGCGGCGGATGTTTGTATCATCGTGAATCGTTCATTCGCGAATGCAAATGGATTTATTATTCATTGTCTGAGAGCGGAAGTAATTTTGTCTGAATTGATACGGCTGTCGGCAATCTTAAAATGAGGCGTCATCTACACACTTCAGACTGCCTAGTTTATTATTCAGAATGCATTATTAAAGTTTTACGCATTTCACACGCAAGTTGGAAAACTTTTGAAAGGCTTCTAGAACAACAAGGCGAAACTATTTACTATTAACCCTTTGGTTACGGGTCGTCGATTTTGCGACGATCGTGTTTCGTGCGAAAAAGCCGGGTCGTCGCAAAAGCGACGATTGATTGGTCTCATATTAGATTGACTATTTCACGTATATCCATACTGATTTTATTCAACATTTATGGTTAACATTCGAGCATAAAATGTAAAATACACAATTTAACTATTTTAAGCCTAATTTAGCTGAGCTGATAATAATAATAACTCTTCGTTCGCGATGCTTTGAATGCACCGAATGACCAGCACGTGTTCAAATGACGTCCCGTTACGGCAACGTGTTATTCTGTTTTTTTCAACAGAAATATATCTTTAACGGCTTCAAATCAATCGAATAAAAAAACATAGAAACATATTATAAAATTTTTGAATTAGATAATAAAAATATACGTTATAATTACTCATGTGTATGTATAAAATAAATTAAAATAAATATAATAGAGAATGACTTTTTATGTTTGCTTTTTCTATTGATGTCGGAAAACGGTCACCAAGCAAAGGTCCGCGGGCTAGATCCGGCCCACCAAATATTTTCATGTGACCCTCCAAAAATTATCGATTTTTGAAAATAAATTATTCAAATAATAAAAATCATTTTTTTATAATTTCATGATTAGTTTGTGAATTCATAACTATTTATTTTAATTCATCAATATAAGATACGACAACGTATGAATCCATAAAAAATAAAAAAAATATTTTAAATTATAAATTCCAATAAAAATTACATTTGTTTACATCATAGGTTCCCAACATATTGACTCATGGCCCCCGTGTAAATTTCCTGCATGGCCCCATTTTTGCTTCCCAGACCTCTACTCCCCTGGGCCTTTCAAGATCCATCCAGGCCCCCTGGGAGGCGTGGATGTCCACTTTGGGGAACACGTGGCTTACATAATATAATTGTATTAGAATAAATAAATAAATATTCCAAGTGGATTCCAACACGAAATTATTTGTCATCCGGCCCGTCAAATTTTTATAAACATCGATGCGGCCCGTTTCTCAAAAGTCTCCTGATGTATAAAATAACATTGTTTTTGTATGCCTACGTGAAATTTTATTTTTTAAAAAATAATATCATTTTCATATATTTTTTGCGCTGTCTATGGTAATAATGAATGTCTCCAATAAATATTTATTTGGAACGAAATTTAGACGAAATATTTGTCAAAACAATGGCACACACTGTTTATAAACTATATGTAGAACACATTTTTATGTGTTAATTTTTTTATCAAAATCGACACATTCGTTCAAAAAAAACGTTTTTTTTGTATTTAAAAAAAATATATATTTTATCGACATGAATGCCACACAAAAACCATTTATTTTCGTATGGACGAAGTTGTGTGAAGAATAATGATACGGTAGAAGCTACACGGATCGAAATTTCTAAATTCTACATTGCAAATGCCAGTTTGAAAATCGCTGGTGTAAAGTGTGTACGACCGTACAAAAGGAAAATAAATTACGGACCACTAATACAGAAATAAAATGATTTTTATTTCATATTTTTAACTAAGAATTTCGACTGAAAGTACTTCATGGAATTTCAATACCAAATTAGATTCGTTTGAATTATGCACTTTTCCACGAGTTTTGTCGCTAGTCACCCGGGTTTCGCCTTTCGCCATCTTCCAGCATTTCCAGTGCACGAATGTACTTGAACTGACGTGTAGTAAACAGTTTAAATCGTTTATGTACAAAAAATCAATGTAGATCACTAAGTGTAATTGTTATTCGTAATCTATATGAATTAGCAATAATTTGATGTAAATGAGTTTCAATGAATGATGTGGGTAAATTATATATATCATGTATTTTGAATGTAGTATCGCAAATACCAATTACCTGATAATAACATGGAAATACCGATAAATAATTCAACTTTTTTATTTTTGAATTGATTGATTTCAAGTGTTTGAGTTTATAATAAATGATTGAAATTTGGCATACTGTTTGCGGCCCAGCGGAACCACCAAATACAGTGGCCCATAAAGTAGTCTGAACAAACATACAAACATACATACGTATTTCAAGAATTCTTCCAAGGACAATTATTTCATAAATCAACATGGAACAACATATTGGTGATTGAGTTAGCGAAAAAGTGGTTTATTTTTATAAAACTCACTTTTTCGAAACCTGGATATGTGCATATTTCATAACTAGATATACTTCATACGGGGTATACTTCAGTTTTTTTCGTTGGTCGTGAACAAAAATAATTGTAAACATAATACTCATAATGGAAGATCATTCTTCTGATAGTGCAAATTCACACAGTGACGTTGTGCAGCTGACAAGACGCGTTACAGTGTGTTACAATTAAACTCTATAGTCATAGTGATTAGAATTTTGAAACAGAATTTAGTGGAATCGATGAAGCCAACAATCAGCCAAAATCAGCTGAACCCATTTTTTACTTCAATATTTTTTTTTTAATGCTCAATTATAATGAACTTGATTACCACCCAAACTTATTGAAAACCGGTAACTGCAGCGGAAATCAAAGCATTTATAGCATATATTGGAAACGGACATCACGTGAAAAACCGAATATATGTATTTTGGCAATAAAACTATATAAAATACATGCCATTATAGCAAGCGCCAATGCACCATGCATTTTGACAAATTAATAAAATTACATAAAATATTACACAAAAATAAGAAACAGAACAGAAACATATTATTTACATAAGAAGAAAAAAATTAACAAAGCATCAAGTTCACTGCCGAATATGTCCACATCAACAGGCAGCGCATTTATCAGCCGAATAGCCCCTTGCAACTGGAGATTGAAAAGACCTACGTGACAAACAAGTTTTGACAAAGAAAATTGATTAATCTTTGTTACGACCACGTAGGTAAAAGCTGGGAGCATGCAAACTTAAATTTTCAAGGATATCAGGGTTATCAACTTGGCCCCGAAGAAGATGAAAAATGTTTCAAAATTGAAATTAATCTTCGAGCTTCAAGAGAGTGAAATGACAGCATTCCTAAAAGAAACTTGGTTGGATAATATTCCATTAATGAATTGTCAAATGGGAAATAGTTGAATTTTTTGAAATAATAAAGCAGAATTTTTTATGAACTCGCTCCAGTTGTGACTTATATTTATATTCATATGGACCCCCAAATAGCTTAAAACTAAGGAAACATAAAGAGTACGAAACACAGTAGGGTTTTCAAATGGCTTACTTTGCCGAACTATGAATTCAAGAAATTTACTAGCCTGCAGGGTAATAAAAGAAATGTGAGAATGAAACGTGAAAGAAGAGTCAAATGTTATACCGAGATCAACAACTTCAGACAAACGTCATAATCGATGTCTCATATTTATATTTGATAGAAATTTTGAACGAGAGAATGAATGAAATGCAGAAACATTTCAAAATGTTGAAGTCAAGTTTGTTTATAATGGACCAACTTACAATCAAGTTTATATTATTCTGTAGAATAGTACAATCCGACTCATCCCTGATGGTTGAAAACAGTTTTAAATCATCAGCAAAGATACTTTATTCCACTCATACTTAGCACAATGTCATTAATAAAATGAGAAATAAAATAGGACCCAAGGTTTGATTTGGCACTCCAGAAACACGTTGGAAAAATTTTGATACGCACCCAGCATATTATTATCTTATTGATGGGAGATTTTAACCATCTGTTACCATAGATAAAATTTTGATGTTTTAAGACTCCGTTGTAAACTGATTTTTTTGTTATAAAGGAAAATGATCCATTTACAAGCGGTGAAAAATAGAAAAAAGGACTTCCGTATTCAGTTGTATTTATTGTATTTGCAGTAATGAAAGCTGAAGGATACGGGTGGCGATAATTTTTTCACCAGCATACCTTTAGCAGAAAATCTTACGGAAGAATACTACCCATATTTGACAGGTACGTTTGCAAAAACTCTCAAAAACACAAATATACAATTGGAAAATCAAAATATTTCAAAAAATCAGACGCTAATTTGTGGACATCGAGAAGAAATCGCAGAAAAAACCAGTACTAGCATATTCAAAGACTTTTTCAAGATTGAATAAAAAGAGATTTTGAAATTGTTGAAGTCTACAATAAGCGGGAGATGTCGGTATCGTTTATATACAATGTATTTGGAAAAAGACGGACCTTCAAATACTGGAAGAAAGTAGAATTTATTTTGGACGAATGATGTAAATAAATGCGTTTTTCTGTAAAAAAAAAAAATTATTTTCAAAATGCTAATTGGTCCAAAAACAAGCATAGTTTGTCAAACAACTACCACTCCCGGTAACCTAGTGAAAGACTGCCACAAAATAAAATGCGAAAGCATAAAGGTTATGGGAAGGATGATGAAACGGTCAAGAAATTTTGATAAAGTTTGCATTGACCATAAATGTTAATGTAATAATTATTTTTGGCGATATAATTGTCATATTATACGTAAGTGGTTTGATAATGATGCTATCATCAGCTGATTTAAAAATATATAATTCAATTTATGGTTAAAAAGTCTCTTAAAGCAAGAGAAGAATTTTAAAGGCAAAATTTTCAATTGCGTTTTCTCAAAACAATTGTGGCCTCCCACGATATTAGAACGCAAAAGAATGTTTGTCTGTCGCTTGGACTGAGCGATTCATCAGCAGGATAAAAAATAATTTTCAATGTTTAAAATATTTTTATAACGGCAATTTGGCAACAAAAGAAGAGCGAAAAGCTGGTTAAAAATATATTAAAATAAGAATCTGAGAGCGATTCGTAATGGCAGGATTAAAAAATAAATTTAAATCGTTTAAATCATATTTTTATAAGAATTGTAAGAAGTCAAAAAAATAATATCCAGCACATTGTGTGAACCAAATGCCATCAAAACTATTTCGAAATTTAATTAAGTAAGTCTCTGCTATCAATTTTCTACCGCTTTATTTTAAGATTCTTTTCCCTTAACTTTACTTACTGGCACAGTATGGATGCTGTAAAATAGGCTTCTCTGTTTTTTGGCATTTTCTTTCTTAGGAATGAGTGCAGCGCAAATTCTTACATCCCCTTCCCGAACAAAATATTCTGGTTACCTGAAAACTTTTATTGTCAAAAACAATCAAGAAATAGCCATTTTGAACGTTGGTTTTCGGCAGCCAAAATTTTTCAATTCTTATCTGGAGTTGTTTGATTTTTTTTGCCACATTTCTATCAAATACATAGTTAGTAAAAATGTCTCATTTTTTTTAACAAACTAATAATATATTAACGCTTAGTTATACCGGTAAGGTTCAATGCACCTTGTCATATCAGCTTATATTAAATATTCACCACTAATATTAATATTGTCGTATTAATTTTAAGATGTAATTTCACTAAGGATGAATAGTAAATAATATCAAATTCAGTAAACATTTACGTATTAATCGTTTTACAAACAATGAATTTGTTTACATTATGTAAATTAATTCCTCTAAACAAAGGTGGCGTCAAAACTTTCTTCGTATTTAAAGAACACACAAATATTATTACAGATAAATCCAAAAGTTTGTATATTTATGGAGGTAGTATGTGCAATAAAATGCAAAATAGAGTACGGTTCTATGGAGTCGGTTAGGGTATAAAATAGTCGTGCTTAAAAGTGTTTCAAGCATAAGTGCAACTTAAAACAAAGGTTTTAACATCAGCAAGGGATATATAAATGTGTACTATTGTCTGCCATGATTCACAACTCGCCTGACATTTATTCAAATAGTGTTAGATTCTATAAATGATGAGAACTGAAATTTTATTGTGTGCTTGCATTATAAAGGAATATGCACATATTAATAATTTGAATTGTTTTTAGACATCGGCATCACTATCATGAGACAGGTCAAATTAAGACAGGATAAGAACCTACCGAGCCTTTATTTATTAAGTTCTGATCCAGTGCGAAATAAAATAATAGCCCAGTGAAAAACAACATTATAAAATTATTGACAAATCTTCGAGTGGAAAATATATGTGATAAAAGTTTAAATTTCAAGGAAAATAATGTATCTTTCTATTTATAAATGATCGTTCATTCGGATGTTCCATGTGTATGTGATTTAAATTTGGAATAGTTATATATTCGTATTTAAGTTGTTGAAAATATGACTAAAAGTGAATGAAAAATATATATTTACATAGCTAAGTGGAAATATTCTATAGATTTTTAACAACTCGGTTGTTATTTTGGGCTCCAATCCTCGGCTAGTTTTTAAATTTTACAAAGCTTTCATCCCTTTTCGGCAACTTAATCCAGTCCTGAATACTGGACGTTCCAGTGACAATCTGCATAAGTTTTGTTCCTCCACTACTTATTCTTAGCACCGACTTAAAACAAGTATTTGTTCAATTTCTATTCGGGAGTTACATTGGATGTGGGCATAGTTTCAAATAACTATTCAAGTCCTTCGTTCAGAAAGTTTTATCATTTACAGTATTTACACTATGCTGTATGATATTCAGAAACTATTGCATTTGCGAACTGAACCAAGAACACAACTGCGGTACAAGAGATGTTCTCTCACTAAATCTCTTACGTGTTCTCTGTTTATGATGATTTATGGAATATAGTATAATTTATGACAGCAAACGGCGACACTGCACATTCTATTCGTTCTTCATTAAAATGTATAAAATCCCTTTACTTTTCAATAAGGGTAGATAATTTAATAATTTTGTTTGTAGGATCTGTTTTGTAACAAATACAAAAAAAATCACGGAAATGCGAATTTGGTCCACTAAAATTTTAATAAATATAAACATATAGTGAGTTTGAGAAATATTGAATAGTTTTTTTAAAGAAAGGTATTGAACACATTTTAATAGTGTATCTGACACAACCAAAAATAACTTGAATCCGTATTATCAACAAAGTGAAAATAATATAATTAAAAAATCTAAATTAAAAATATATATACGTATATATACTGAGAAGACCTTTATTCCGGCTCCCTCGTAATCGAGAAGGAGCCTCCTATCCGACACTCAGGAAGAGGGACTTTGGGGACGGAGTAGGAGAAACATGGTACTCTTTAAAACAAAACACGATCTCAAAGCCTTATGTGGGTGCGTTAGCACCCATTATTTAATTGTTTATGGTTTACACAGACGTTATACAACACACAAATATTACGATAGCGAAGAGGATATCAGGAATTTGACGCGAATTTAATTCCGATGGAGAGGATTAGGCGCGTGCATTCTCAATGCAGTCCAATCTCTCACTGCTGTATGAAAACAAACGGTTACTTTAGAAAGAAAAACAATGGCCGTTTCAAAAATCGTTAACACATGCGCCCGCCGATATTTATCGCCTTACGAACTTTTTTATGAAGCACATGCATTGTCGGGCGTCAAGCGATAAGAGAAATTGAAATAACTCTACATTGCACCGCTATAGATTGCAATATAGATTATTATAAGAATGAATTTATTTTCTGATATCGACTGACTCATCGACTGAGGTGAACAATAGATCGTTCGAGAGAGTTCTGATGACCTACCACATAAGGCGGTGTCAAATCCCCCTACTTCTGATAATCAGCAACTATCTCGGACGTCTTCCTCAATCAATGGTTTCGCAAGCAAAAAAAAATTACAAAAAATATACCAAAAAAAAAAGATTTTTTTTTTTATACAAGTCACAACTACTGTCTGAAGGACCGTGGTACATCAAGTTGAAAGGATACATCCAATTTCAAAGCATAGTTTGAGTATAACATTACTCAAGTTAAATGCCTAAATCACAAGTAAAAACATAAATCAAAGCAAAAAAATCGTAAACCAAGTTATAAATCAAAGGAAAACATACATTAATGATCAAATTTCCAAATCCTGATTAAGAATCAAAAGAAGTTAGATTTGAAAACATATTAAAGTATTTTCGTAAATAAAAACACACATTTAAAAAAATCACATGAATAAAACAAAGCATATAAGCGACACAGCGGCGTCGTTAAAAAGAACAATAGGTGCGTTAGTTTCGGTCGGCGCAGGCGTCACCTTATCTTGCGCGATAACACAACGTCATGAACGCGGCGATATCGAGTGTCGATTTTCGTCGCGTCGGTTTCTTTTGCTGTTTCAATCATGTCACGGAGGTCTGCAATAAGTCGCGATACAAAGCTAATACGCGAGTGTCGCCTTTGGCTGGCGAGGTTTCGGTGAAGGTCTGTGGTGGCAAGCTAGGTCTCATGCAGGAGATACGACCCTGACTGGACGACTGGATTCCAAATGCTGGTGCCACGGCACCTCTGGTCGCCACGCACGCTCACGCGATCTAGGGTGAAGTAGGCCCGGCACTGATGGACGTAGATCACTACGTCTCGCCGTCACTACTCCAGGTTCGAAGGCGGCTGCTGGTCCCTCGGTCCTTGGCTCCATTATGCCCACTCTTGGGTCATCTCGGTAGGCACGGATGACAACTGTCTTCCGGCCATACCGGTATGGTGGAGACGCCGTCTCCCCAGTCGTCTTCGTGAGTCATCCAGGTTGCTGTATCGTCCTGCATGGCTTAACCCCATGCTATTGTGCTCTCTCACATCCTGGTACACTCCTCGTCACCTACGTGGCTGACTACCCTCGGCATTCGGTAGATATCGCATCAATTTATTTTAGCTGCGCGTTTGGTGGGCGGCACCCTTGACAACGTTGTTTACGAACAACACAAACAAATTTATTATTAATTATTACACGTTTTAAGTAAACACACAAAATACTGCTATTATTACAATCGCTTATCCATGAAGCACGTGCGAGAATTCGCATTATTAAAAAAAAGACATTATTTTATTAATTCTGCGACATACTCATGTCTCAACAAAACACAAATATTATTAATTGACAACTATTAACTCGTAATTAATGATGCCCGCGGAGCACTCGCGATCTTTCGCGTTATCCGCACGATGCACAGATATTATTTTTTTTCGAACACTCGAAATTATTTACGTAATTATTTATAAAACACAAAATTATTACTATTCACTGGGCGCCACTAGGTTATACGAACCTAGACGCTTTGAGACCTCAGAGCATGAAGTGGGCGGGAGTGAGTTCCGATGTTGTCAAACATCGTTAGCCCTAGTCGTCGGCAACAATTAAGAATTGACGCACTAGACGTTAGGGCCAAGTGCCCCACGTTGTACGGGCCAATTGAGACTACCTTTATTCCGGCTCCCTCGTAAATCGAGAAGGAGCCTCCTATCCGACACTCAGGAAGAGGGATTTTGGGGACGGAGTAGGAGAAACATGGTACTCTTTAAAACAAAACACGATCTCAAAGCCTTATGTGGGTGCGTTAGCACCCATTATTTAATTGTTTATGGTTTACACAGACGTTATACAACACACAAATATTACGATAGCGAAGAGGATATCAGGAATTTGACGCGAATTTAATTCCGATGGAGAGGATTAGGCGCGTGCATTCTCAATGCAGTCCAATCTCTCACTGCTGTATGAAAACAAACGGTTACTTTAGAAAGAAAAACAATGGCCGTTTCAAAAATCGTTAACACATGCGCCCGCCGATATTTATCGCCTTACGAACTTTTTTATGAAGCACATGCATTGTCGGGCGTCAAGCGATAAGAGAAATTGAAATAACTCTACATTGCACCGCTATAGATTGCAATATAGATTATTATAAGAATGAATTTATTTTCTGATATCGACTGACTCATCGACTGAGGTGAACAATAGATCGTTCGAGAGAGTTCTGATGACCTACCACATAAGGCGGTGTCAATACATATATATATATTAAGAATTTTTTAATCAGTAGATTTTCTTTTTAAATAGTTTTTGAAATTGCACACAGAATTTTGAAAAGCTTTGAATGGTATTCTCCGTATTGATATCGATTTCGATTCTAAGTACCATCAAAATGGCGTCAAAATGTAATAAAAATATGTTAGAAATGCTTTCCAGTTGTATACAAATTAAAATGTATTTCATCCAAAAAACGTGACAACTCCGCAATATTTTGAAATGCCTACAGAAGAAAATACCTGACTATTCTTTACCATAGTATCATATTTGCATGTGGATATTGGGGGAAGTGTTGACCGATAAAAAATAAAAGGATTTCATGAAAATTAAATCAGTCTAACCCAATATCAATCCACATATAAGCACGATGAAAAACTACATCAGTTGAAAAAATAATAAGATAGTGAATCAAATTGATTGATATAAAATCAAAGAGTGTAGAAAAAGTTCGCAACAGATCATAACAATACATCAAATTACTTACTCACGTCAAAAAACGTCGCAGCTATGGATGAAAATAATATTGATACCTATCAGTCTTGCTATGAGCAGGAAAAATAACAGAGAATAACATTTAATCAAACAAGTTGATAAATCGACGATAACACCACGCCATCGATATAAAGAAAAATAATATTTATCCAATGGCAATATTTTATGTTAAAAAACCCCCGCTAAAATCTACTGCGATATCGAAAGTTGTTTTTTTCTCGCTATATTCAATTTTGATTTACGAGTGTTCAATAAATATTTAGAAAAGAATCTATTTCGAACAAGTGAGGGTCATCGTTATAAATTATGTTAATATAACTAGCTGCCTAGCTTATTTTCCTTCAAAAGCTGATATGACTTAGAATGGAACACCATTTCCTATTAAAAAAAATGCTACCATTTGTTTATCTCATCCAATCGGCCAATAATCGATGGCGCATTGATCGTTTAGAATGAGTCAGATCAACAAATATATGAATCTCGCAACTACTATAAATATATAATATTATTCTCTGTAGTGCATTGAATTACTGTAGCTCAAACATAACGATAAGGTTTCCTACCATAAGCATAATTTTAAATTGGAAAAAGTTCAACCTCACTCAAATAAGAGATGACGTAACATACAAATTGTAACATACATACTGCGTAAACATATTTAAAATTTTAACATTAAAATAATAATCTGTTCAATGTGTAGCATTGGAATAATCATAAAAGGTTGTTCACATTAAAATAATATTTTAAAAGCTCTATTAAGTTCAGTATTATGTTACATAAACAAAATTGAAATAGCATTATTCAAATTGTCGACTTATAAAGATTATATGAAGATAAAACACAAACAATCTTGATGTTATTTAAAAAGATTAATTTACACATACATCATGTTAATATATTAAACTCAACGTTCTTATTTAAATAAATACGAACAAATCATAGTATAAATTTTGCTGAAATTAATATTCATGCTAAATTATATTGTACTCGACTTTCAATAAATAGGATAGTACATCTTGTATATTTCAAATTAAATGACTTAAAGTTGATAAAAATAAATCCATTTACTAAGCAGCAATTTTGAGGTTGACGCAGCTTGCTAGATGATCAATAAATAAATAAATTCTACTATAGAAACTCAAAATATATGACCAAAAAGTTTAACTTGGCAATTTCCTCTGTGGGAGAGGTTTTCCGAAAACGTTTTAATATCCTGAATTATCAGTTTACCCAGAACTGAAATAAGACTTTAAAATCTGTCATTATAAGCAGTCATCATTGTCAACCAACCTTTGACGAAGACTTTTTAAAATATTCATGGGGAAATTTTTGACAGTTTGATTTTCTTCTGCAATTTTTTGTCATTTTGGAGTGAAGAATATTTATGATGATTTTCTGAGTGATTTTAACAGTAAAGTTCTTTGCGCGCACATTCTGGCATTTTTTATTATTCTCGCAAATTTTAGCAATTGGCTCGCAACTTTGAAAGGAATTCTGAAATCCTGACATTCTTTATGTTTTGTGTTGTAGGGGAAGCATCTTTTTTATAAATATTATAAAGTATAAATGTCGATAAAAATAAATATTGGATGGGTATTATATTTATTAGTATTATCCTATTTATAAAACAAAGCTCGATTTGTAAATTCGTTTTTGATTGGATGTAGTCAAATATAACTTTTTAGTGCTACTCAAATAAATTTATTAAATAAACAAACGAATGTAGTTTACATACATTACGACATAATAGTAGTACTGGATTTTTTCTTCAATATTTTTTGTTATATTTTTTCTATTAGAACTTTGATTTTATTTATTTATACAGCTTACAAAGACGAACTAAGCTGAAATGAAACCACTTACATATATACATACTATAAGACTCAAATGTTTTTTATGGGTTTTCTCTCTCATTAAAAATTCATTAATATGCCAAATTGTATTTGTAATGAAAAGTTACTTATATTTTTTTAAAAAAGCCCCGCTTTCTTTTTTATCTCATTTAACAAATATTCAATCCGTTTTATTTTCGTCAAATATATAACTATCTACTTGTAAATACTAAGTTCTGTTGGGGTCGTATTTATTTTTACCAATCTTCTTATGTGATGCATATGGATATTTGATGAAGGATCAATACTGTAGCAGTAGTCTATTAAATTTTAAAATCTACAGTCAAGTAACCAGGGCTGTTCTCTTTAACGTCAGTGTCCAAAGGGTTAGGAATCACGAGGCACATCAATTGGGATTGATCGATTTATGGGTTTGTGCTCAAAATCATGCAATGTTTACAAATTCGCTTACAACATTTTTAGTCAAAGTCTCATCTCTATAAATATATAAATGGCAAACAGCTCTGATAAGACGTATCCCAATTCATGGAGATAAGTCAAATTATGCTTAATATTGAGAGCGCAAATGGTTACTTAAAATATTCGAAGCATTCTTGTTCAATTTTAAATTCAGAGAAATCAAAAATTTCATAATAAGAAGAAGCAAAATCTGATTAAAAAATATTAAATCATTCCAAGAAAATTGTACACCAAAAATAGTTAAAAAAATTCATATGAAGAATATGTTTGTAGTGAGTTGAAGGCTAAGTGAATACGAATAAAGTAACAATATGATGTCACATTCAAGTCGAATGTTTGCCGAACGAAAAAATAGCAAAGATCTCCAAGAACCGGTTCTTTGTGAGCATATAGAAATATTTCACTTAAGCTTCATATATTATTTACTTTATTTGAAGCCAAATATTGATGCGTTTTTGACTTGTGTGACGAAATATATTTGGTCTATTTGTGTTCATGTGGTTTTATTGTTATGAACAATGTGAAACTACCAATGATAAGTTATAAAAACAATTTCTGCTGAAAATATTCCATCAAGTTTGCCGGCAGAAGTTTGGTAACTTTTAAGACGTGAATAATTTATGCTCTTATTATATTTTAATAACACAAGCCCTCACAAAGTTTCAAAACTTTAAAACGTGTATCTTTCTATGAATTTCAGAAATACTAAATGTCTTTAAGTCAAAGGATTTAAAAAGTCGTTATTTGTCTCATTGCTTTTTCAAAAAACTGACTCTAAAATCTTATCTTCTTATTTTATGCGGCCTTACATGATAGATGCTTACATTTAAGATATTAATAAAGTTGTAAGAATCAGTATTCAAATTCCTTTACATATATGAAAATAAGTCATAAATTGTAGACAATTTTTAAATGTTGCATTTATATGTACAGCCCAGTAAATATATGTATGTGTGACTGACATTTTTGACGATTGTAACTAATCGAAAATAAATGTTTTTTTTTTTCGAATCATGTAACAAAAATGAAAAAATCATCATCGATCAAGAGTCCATTTACCAGTGATTTATTGGAAATTGGAAGCTAAATACGCTACCACTCCTTCACTAAAGTCTACACTTATATCCAAAGGCTAGTGATTTTTTTAACCTTTTTTTACTATTTTGACTCCTTAAAACGTGCTGTTAAAATTGAGTGCTCTTCTCACTTTTTATTGAACGATTTTTATTTATTATTGTGCCAACCATTAAAACGTTTAAAGGACATACGTAAAATATTGCAAGACGTGAAATTCAAAAAACTAAGACTAGTGATAACCGTTGAAGTCAAACTTTATTAAAAACAAATAGCTTAATCCAATCCTAATAATATTGTATAAAAGTCTATACATTTCAACGAATGGCTAATAAAAAAGTAATTATCTAAACTACTGACTAGACTAATAATATGTACGCCTATACTTATACAATGCAATGTCCGTAGCCTTAATTTTTCAGAAGCTTTTCTCATATAACGACATCGTTATTACGCAATAAAATATTATGTTTAATGCTTAAACTCCGCCGCCCTTTTTCTATTAAACGTGATAAAAAGTCAAGTCTAGTAACGATTTTCGTGTCATACTGTGATGAATTGATATGAATTTTCATTTGTTTTTCAGATAAAAGAACGTCTGGACACTTTTTAGATAGAGGTTTTTTATCGGTATTATTTCACGCAATTAATTTATATCTTTCGCTTGCAAATCAATTCATGACTCTTTTTTGAAAAAACTTTATAAGTATTTATATTACGGTAATCTGGTATTTAAGTTTTCTTGCGCAACTATCATTTTTGAAAATATTTTAAGATTTAAGTGAAATCCACATCCTATTTAATTATGTTTTCTCTCAACTAAGCCATTTTTCTTACACCGATTGAAAATTTTATAATATTCAGTAGGTTCAAATATAAATACCTAGTTTTTTTCTGAGATTTAGTGTTATGGTAAAGAGCGAAAATAGTCACATACACTATTATGAGCAGCATTGATTCAAAATGTAAAAATTAATTAGCCGATAGTTTTTTTTTTAACTTTTATTGAACTTGTTTTCTGAAACATGAAAACGTCTTTTGCAAACTAATCTTACGATATCAAACGTTTAATGGCCGATAACACTCCATGAAATCAATTAGCGAGGTTTATTGACATATGAATGTAAAAGAAAAACATTATCCATTTACATTATTTATTGTTTCCACTCCTTCCTCGTTTTATAAATGAAGATCAATAACCTCACAACTCGTTCGCTAAGTTTTCATCTCAAATGAATGAACCATATCTGGATTGAACTTTGACTCCTCATCTAAATATATCTTTGTAAGTTTTTTGGTTGAATTAATTTAATAGTTCAAGCACACATCGTATTTACGGAGAGAATCTATTTAAATATTCATGAAAAATATATCCCGTATTTAATTGGATGATGAAACGAATGAAAAGGAAATAAATCACTTAACCACTGGTAATGGAGAACGTTCTTAATAGAAATACATTACGTGGTTAGTTAGATGCACAGCTACTTCGGAAGCACCGACATTTTAACAAGTTCTCCTTTGGCAAAACGACCTAAATATTAAACGAATTTTCAAAACATTTTAAATGTATGAGACACTACTATGCACTTTCATATTGTTCCTATTAAAAAATAAAGTGAGTTACTACGACAGCGTCAGATTTAAACAAATGAAGATTATTCATTATTATATTTACATAAATATAATTCATCTAATATTTTGTAGCCAAAAGAAATTCTTATATTTTTATAACAACTAGTATCACAATCAATCGAGTGATTCCAGAAGAACAACAACACTTCATTGTAGGTTCTAGAATTTCTTATAAAACTTACTATTTACAATTGAACTTATTGAATATTAAATGACTCACTCGTACGAACTATTTCTTTCTGAAAAAAGGTTAATGACTCATATACGCTTACATATTTGAAATTATAATATGATCGTTTTATATGTTGCAATATAGATTGCTAATTTAGTGATCTTGATCATTTTTTGAGGAATCGGGGATATGAATTGTTTGTTCTTACATGGTGTAGAACTACATAGCTTATGAATGGGGATGCCACTAACGAGAGCTTTTGCGTTTTCAAGCGGTATTGCTTTGGATGCCGATATATTTCCCGTGAGCAATATGTTTTATGGATTGAAATTATATTTTTCCAGAACTTACTCGGTTGACTAATTTTCAAATTTTTCATTTTTGAATCCTTTTTCACTTCGAAAAAGCAAAAAAACATTATATTTATATGTTTTTTATGTAATATACATATACTTTTTAAATAAATAAATACAATTTGCATTTTCATTCTTCGCTGATTTTCATTAAATAGTTGCACTGCAAAAACAGGTACTTTGAATCATTTATCAATTGATTTTTTGCTGATGTAACGTATTAAATATATAAATTTACCAATATGCTGGATTGAAAACTATAGATAATATTTAACAATTAATGACAAATAAAATGCCGCTGGAAATGAATCGTATTTTGTCTCAATCCTTTGCTTACTACGCACCAGTTTATTTATATTATTCCATGTGAATAAATCGTCTTCATTTCTCACTTAAGTGCACAACGAAAAGCTTTATAAAAAGTATTTGAACGAAACATCTATGAAAACGGTTGGATAAAGCGAGAAAATTTTAATGTTGATATTGCAGACATAAATTTATACGCAAAACTTTAGGTGCAAGGGTATAATTTTAACGAGAGAGTCTTCGTGTTATTTTATCTTTTGTGTAATTTAGTATTTATTCGTGCACTTTTAACTTTTATCACCAAAGCCGTTCGATTTTATTGTTTGAGAAAAAGGATTTTGTGCTTAGTTTCATTTATAAATTCTCGATGCAAGAGTACATATTCAAAAAAAATTTTCATCTCACCAATATTTGTCATTAAATTTAAATATTTTATAGCCATGCATTCATCATTTCTGCTATTATTTAAATACAAAAATATTAAAGATAAATTCGAGTCTTCCATAAGTACAAAGCAAAATATTGAGTGCAAAATTTGAAGTGCGTATTTCGTTATTTAAATTATAATCAGCACAATGTTTATAATAAAAATTATAAAACATTTTAGTACTTATTCCAAATATATAATAATATAGTTTATACATATATGGCAATAACATTTTATTTTAATATTTTAGACAATAGAAAAAAACTCATTACCGTAAAATTGGTTCACTGTCAATACTTAATATTTATACTTATTATACTAATTGTTTGTCATACCTTCTAAGTCTTGCTTAAGTTTTGTATAATATTAATAACGCTGTCTTTTGTTTTTCTAATCAGTTGATTATGCTTGAGATGAGCGAAACCAGTCCTGATTTAAATTAATTCAATGTGGATATGTGCCATTCCATCAAATATTGACAATGAACACCTAAAAAGTGAACAAGGTTTGTGATAATGATTTTTTTCTATTGCCATATTTTAAATCAAGCTTCTTACCATGCAAAATTTTACTTAAAGTGTAACCACTGAAAAAAAATGTTTTTTTGTGGTTATCTATTATCAGTCAAGCGGAAATTATATGCAATGTCAAGTTACAAGAGATAAATACTATAGATTACTCAAAAACAACCTGGAAAGCGGAAATCATATGGCTATATATCACAGATATTCTCATGAATATTTTCATATACATTTATTAAGCCGCCTGTCACTCATATCATCAAACATTCTGCACTTCACAGGTCCAAAGTTAATTAGAATGAACAAGGGAATAGTCAGTACATCGTATTTCCTTTTAATTTTTTATCAATATGATAGCAATATTTTTGCAATATTGGCCCGATTTACGTTTTTGTTTTTGTTTTCAATCATAAAAATAATTGCAATACAATATTAGTTATTTTTTTATTATTTCGCAAATTGATTTGGTATATTTTTTTGAGTTGTGTTATAAAACGTATAAAACACTTTTAATACTAAAAAAATCAAGGTTCTGTTAGTGTAATTAAATACTTTTTTAGTATTGCAGAAATTTTGCTAAATGTTGATTATTTCAGACATAAATTGCGGGTAAAAAAATCAAAAGCGCGGCTTTACAATGTACTTAAATCAAATTGTACTGCAGTAATCGCGAATGGTGAGAAAATGTGAATTCCAGGCAACCAAAATTGAGACTTCACTGTATGGAATTATTTCATAACGAAATCATAAAAGTATGACAATTTATATAAAAGTTTACAATGTTGGAAATATATAATTCATGTTTCTGTAAGCTTTTTGAAATCCACATTTGCTATTGATTTCATCTTAGTGAATGATAAAACTTCAAACGTCTCCTTCCCGTAAACAATTCTGAAAACTTTGGCTAAGCAAAATACGGGTAATCCCCTATCGCTGTGCCATAACGGATAAAAATATCGTTTTTCGTTTACCTTAGCATTACTCGAATTATGAAAAACAGAAACACCTGTGATCTACTTGCCGAACATCACACACGTAAATTATGGCCATTTACGTACAACCTTGTACCTAGGTACGTGTCGGTATAAAAAAATTGTAACATTTGTGTACACACTTTATGGATTCTGCCTGAATCTTCAACGCAGGGTTCAAATTTTATCGCTAAAGCTATGTATCTACAGGCATAATAAAATCTCAAACACGAAAGATGATAAATTGAAAACGAAAAAAATATACTATAGTGTTTATAGAAGACAATGAACTCGTGGTTATCGTAGTACACTAGTTCTAATCTCTCAAAAAGCTATTTAGATTGATATTTCAATTAAATCTGTGACGGCTACATTCATATCCACTTTTATTTTCCTGACATTAAAAACAGAGTGCAAAGATTTTTTTTTTTAAATTAAAACTCTTTTCCTACCTTTATCCTTTCATCTTATCCGTGTATAATATGTGTATTTGCCGTAATGAAAGAAAATCTACTTGAATAAGTACTTTCTTATTCAAAGTATATCAAAACTTATCTAAAGTTAATGGGTATAATTCTGTGGAATATATGCAACAAATCGTACATCCAGTTAGAAATTGAATGCGTGTCGTATAAAAATAACTTCATTTTTTTATAAGATTTTTTTGAAAAGTGTAAAGTAACGCAATCGCCAAAGCTAAGCATATCATTTCATTTTATATAATTTATGTCCTTTGTGGTATCATAAACTTTCGAATGAAAAATATATTATTTACTAAAATAACTAACTCTTTTTCATGATAAAAAGAAAACTTACAATCAACAATAAATAAAGGTGTTTTTTTTTGTTTTGATACACTGTGAACGAAGAAGTTAATAATACGATTGTTCTGTATCAACAAACTTTCACGATTACAATATGTACTCAAAATCATACACGATAACATAATTATGAAAGTTATCAGAGCTTTGTGGCAAATTAGTCGTATCGAACATCGTTGGATGCAAAATCAACAAGGAAAACAAATTTAAAATATTAAATACAACGTATTTTTGGCATCGTGTATAATATATTTCGCATCGACGGTGATTGAATTATTAAGCGCGCATGTAAGCTGGAAAACACGCATCCGCTCACATAAATTCGTGATTTTGTAAGTTCAGGCAGATGCGAACAATGGCTAATTTTCAGTTTGTACACTGTCCTGATAATCCACGCTTACGACTTATGAATACTTTGACAATATAGAATATATATATATGTAATTCTGCTTTGTCTACCGTACCAATTTATACAAAAGCGACGATGTTTGGGTAGTTTTATTTGTTACTACGATAGCTTTACTACCCAGCTACGCTACGCCTGGAATTGAGATTCAAAATGTATCTTCTTCGGCTCATAGCTTTCGAAGGGAAAGACATAGCACGCCGGAAATAGTCACATTCATTCAAATTTATGAAATAAACATTAATGTGTTTATTTACATTAGAACTGAAGAGAGCTTTTGAGTACTTGAAGACAGAAAAAAATACTGTAAATTAATTTATATAGTCAAAACCTTAATATTGACACAAAATATAGTATTCTTTCTGATATTTAATTCAATATTTATTTTAAAACATCGATCCACTAGATACTAATAAGTCATACACTCGTTGTTTTCAAAACTCTTAAAAAAACGCTTATACTGTTTATCATGAACGATTATTCCTATCTAAAGAATATCCATAGTTTTGAAATGATACAGTATGAAAATCGTATCGAAATACCAATGTTCGTTATAAATGACAATATCATCGGACATAGTCTTTACTATGATAACGTAGATTAATTAAATATTGATTGGAGTAATGAAAACCACCACGATGATAAATAAAAGCCTAATGTAACCAGGAAAGGCGGCGCCGTTTCCCTCTGAGACGCCAAAAATCGACGCCATCGGTGAAAAGTACAATTGTGTACAAAGTGAAATCTGTGCCTACTCACCTACGTCGAAGGCTCATGAGTTTATTATTTTTACCCATATAACTTAATGAAGGACCTCGGAAATTTTGGAAATGAAAGTGTGTCTTTACTTCCATTCTAATTTTATTAATTCAATGTGAAAAAATATTTTAGTTGTAGAAGTTATGTTAAGATTTACCTATCGACTATTTACATACAAAAAATTTTAGTAAGCGTATTTTATATAATTGAATGTGAAAAATCTAATTTTATGTAAAAAATAAAATCTTTATTCTTCATTCTAAAAAATACAATTAAATGATTATTTTGTCTTAAAATAATCGGAATCGTATTTTATACTTGATAATTCAAGGCGCGAAAAAGTGTAATAAAAAACATTTAATACTTTTCCGTCGCGAGACTTTTTTACACATTGCTATATAAAAAGGGTTGTTTTAATTGTACAGGAGTGTTTTATGATTTTGCGAAACCCAATGCTTACGTTTAAGGACTTTTTTTATGAAACACAAGGGTAAAAAAGAATATTTATTACCTGTCGATTTTTTGCACCATTCTTACCGATATTTTTTTGGGATGATAGAGCTTAGAGCTTTGGCAGTGGAGTTTTTCACAAGAAATTCTTATTTTTGTAACGAAACTGTGCAAAAAAAAATGAGATGCTAAACAACAAGATAAATGAAACTCTTGTACGATGTGTAATTATTTCCGGCTAACCTGATTTATACACAATATATATGAGCCTTCATTTTCACATAATTTATTATTAACTATATTATAAATACAAAATAACCGACACTTATTTTTTTAAATCACTTGTTTAAGGATATAGATATTTTTCATTAATTTATTGATAAATACAAACTTAAAAATAACCGCACTTTTTTAGGCCTCGTAAGCCATATTTTATCGTTTCAAAATATGTGTACAGCATTAACAAACACAGTAAATATAAATTTATCTATAAGATCTTTCTTATCTTTGATATGACTAAGTGCTAGACACAAAATGAAGGTATTTATGTTTTATAGTGCAAAACGAAATTTTTCAAATAACAAAGTAGAAAGTCTGCAATGGTATTAAAATGAGCGAATAGTAAAATGAAATCTTACAGCTTTCAAAGTTCTTTCTCTTTGGATTTTTTAAAACATCTGCTAGGAAGACACTGAAGAATTTAAAAAAATGTAATTTATAAGGCACTCGACTTCGCTCATATTTTTTTTTCTGCCATTTAGACCTTTATTAATATATCTATATATGGTGCTTTAAAGATGGACTATTTTTCCAATATTGATTTGTCTTAGCAATACATGCTATACAATGAATACTTTTGTTAAATACAAATGATAATTCCATTAATTGTTGATAAATCAATTAATCTTTCTTAATATATCAATTAATGATACCGTAATATTTAAACGTTAATGAATCACTTACAAAATATCTTTACGCTTAGATTTGAAATGATAAAATATTTAAGATAGTCAAAAATATAAATTGCATTTTTTTGCAATGTAAGAAATAATTATGTTCGGTCTATTTTTTTAATTTTTGTGAAGCGTTCTCAAATGGGAAATATTTTTTTTATAATTTGATTTATTTTAATTTGTGATAAACTTTCTATCGAAAAAGTGTATTGCTAAATGATTTTAGCAAAAAAAGTTGCACGACTAACTTTGAAACAAAGTTTCTATGCCGCTTTCGATTGAGATTGAATGCGGAATGCAATTAATAAAAGTATATATTTTTACACACCGCAAGCAGGAGGTTCGCTGGAGTGACCATCAACTTTCCCGCCTTAGGAGACAAGGCTTGGTCTACCGGAAGGACGTCCTCCTTGTATATCGATCGGGATGGATGGGGTGACAGTAATGTCCGTGTGTGACTCGCGCACGTGCGCCGGAGTACGCGGGAGTGGGTGGCGGCTGATCAGCACACGTCCGCTCTTGGCGAGGGCGGGCACCCGACTGGTGAGGAAAGCCGCCGGCGCCACTGACACCGGGCGTCGCGGCGCTTCCCCGCGAGCCTTTCTGCCGCCCTGCCAGCGAACAATCCACGTTTCGCTGCCTGGTCTCACGGTCTGACTAGTGCAAGGAAGAAGGGACGCTGAGACTTCCTACTGAGAAGTGCTTAGTACAGCTCGGAGTTCAGGAATGTGGTTCATAAGCTTTCGTTTTATATTTTGGACACGTATTAGATGTTAAAAGTTCCACTATTTATGAAAACTGACCTGCCGATTCATTTGCAATACAGTTTTTATCAATGTTAGCTAAATTTTCCGAAAAACTATCTCAATATCGATTATATATTTATCGGTATAGTTTGCCAGTATTTAATCAGTATTAAACATGGTCAGTAATATTTTCGTAAAAAAATTTTCATACTGCTAAGATAAATATAAGATATTTAGTAAATTTATTTAAATAACAGTGTAAAAGATACTCAGCATGTAAAATAGTTAAAATTTACATAGTTATTAACAAAATTCTGAAAAGCAGATTGATAAAAAGAGGTTATATTACAATGAATTGTAATAAAGCATTTAAAACTAAAAAAAAATCACGTTAAATGCAGGTTTAATATTACAACAATAGATGAGTACAAGATACAAGCAGAAACAAAATATTTCAAATATTTTTAAAAAATTGGCATCTATTGTCTCACGCAGTTTTTAGGGTTACTTTTCTTTAAAAGTAATTAGTTAAATGATCTGGCAATAAAAGCTGGAATTTCGCACAGCGTTGAGTATTTACTTGACCGATTAATAACTGAATTTGTTAGAATTTAAGAAAATTATAATTTTGAAGATGTTAGATAAAATGATGATTATACTGAAATATCACATAGATAATTTTAAAATATAATTAATAAGAATAAGGCTAGTGTATCAAAAACATGAAACCCATTCAAAAGTGTTATAACGAATGGAATTGTAAAAAAAGTGATTTATTATTTTTACTGATAAAAATGATTGTGATATTATAAAATTTACAATTAATTAAAGCATGTATATTTCACGCTTGAAATATTGAAAATTTTGCTACATTTACTCATTGGACAACTTATGAAAATGATCCACTGAACTTATGCAAAAATATCTGAATACTTTTTTTTATACTGACAGATAAATTTTTCAAAATATCAGAACTAAAATCAATGATGAGTGAAACTGGTACTGTTATTTATAAAAAAATGTGTAATATGAATAAAATCATGTTATCTTGACTCTTTTTTGATATTGTCATGAGAAATGGTGGTAATAATGATTATTAAAAGAAGTAAAATTTGGAATAATAAAGCATAAACATTCTTTTTCTTTGTAAAATTTTATCAAAAGCTATAGATGATTATGATCTTGCTACTAAATTTTCTTGGAAATTTCTCTTTAAGACAAAGCGAGTTGCGTCTGAAAGAATGTAATGATAATATATATTCATACCATCTCTTCATATTTTATACTAGAGTAGAGAAAAACTAAACATGTTTTCGTGAGAACAGATTACGTCAATTTCTCAGTCTTTGATATTACAATATTTACTTACTACGTTTGCGGTTTGAAGTATATTGGTATACTTTGATTAAATGTGTTTTTTGACACGAGTTTTTTACCTTACATGGTCGTCTAATTTTATATATTCACTCTTACCCCACTTTAACGCAATATACGCTTTTTGAAGTTGAGATAAGTTAAAATGTAATGATTTATAAGTTTTTCTATCATTTTAAAAATACAATTTATTTGACATTCTTAATTTACATTAAAAATAGTTTTAAAATATTACTAATCTAATCATGTTGTATATTTTCAATTTTAGTAGTAAAAATAAATACCCGTTGAATTAAAAAGCTCTTCCTTAACCCATTTTTTACATATTTTTAACCACTTTTTCTATAATTATATATTTTTTGTGATGTGTATTTCATGATGCGTTGTAAAATATAAAAAAATGGAGGAATGGAAAAGCCCACGTTATTTAAATGAATTTAAAAATGTGCATATTCATATTATTTCGTTTGATACTTTTACCTTAAAATTTATTTATCTTTCAGTTTTATGTTTCAATCTAGACATTCAATATTGATTGGTCTTGATTATACTTCTTCCGCAGAAATAACTAATTTTATCATTTTTGATGTTTTCATTTTTTTTTATTTTCATTGTAAATGGCAGCTCAACTTTGGCTTGAAAGAAGTTTTAAAATACAGGTGCAATCACAAAATACATAGTATTGCATTAAACATGAAGATGCAATACGTGAATAATCAAAATTATTTTTAATTTTTTACTAAGCATGAAGAGCATTAATTTCAATGATATAAATTTGTTTATGTCTAAAAAAAACCGTGTGAATGAATTAAATATTACATATATAATACTAGTATTGCTACTCTACTATAATTATTTAATGTTATATCATTCCCAAAGAATTACAGACCCACAGACAGACATACATACATACGCCGTTTCGGTATTTCTAGTATTGCTACCCAGCTTCACTCGGACTAAGCGACCAATAATTATTTAATTTTATATCATTCCCAAATAAATACAGACCCGCAAACATACATACATACGCCATTTCGGTTTTATATATAAGATACACGATAAAAACCAGTTAAATTACAAATTATAATAAGCTACAAGGAATGGTGGTTAATGACGTATTTTTTCGCATTTTTAACACTTTTTATTTGGAAGATTTACTGTATATCTTACTTACGTAATTCCATTATCAATTCATAAAACGCAGGAAAAGCAATTACCAAATTTCATAAAAACTGTTTATTAAAATACTCTATATAGACAAAGAAACAGGCTTGTATAAAAAATGCAGATACTGATTATATATTTCTGCTTTTCTCTCGATTATCTTTTTTTTTTCTTTCATTGTGATGCTTTTTTCTTTTATCCATTTGAAAAACAAAATTCACCAAAAACCATATTCTTTTCGCGAGAATAAGACATGACAGCAATTGTTAATGATGATAATATGTTATCATGAATAATTCATAGAACGTTCCAAATATGAAAACATTTTCACTCTCAGAGGCATCATTTTTGTCTATTTCCCCTCAAGCAATAGAATCATTTCAAGGCGACTGGACGAAACGCTAATGTTGATGCTAATCACGGGTGGCAAGGGAGGAAAAAACTAAGCTTCGTTGTTAAACCGACCGTGTAGCCGCAGCTTTCCACAGCCGAAGGGACGAATTCTATTAACGCGAAACCTTCACAATTTTCCGCCTCTTTTCTTGTTAAGAGTTCGAAAATACAAATAAAATTCTACTATACCAGTGCGACTTTTTTAATTAACTGTGAAGAAAACGTTTCGTTTTCTGAACACTCTTTAATGAAAACAACAGCGGAATATTGTTGTATAAAAATCTCAATTTAATTATTGAGTTTTACTGTCCAGTTCGGTCGTAGCTTAAACGTAACGTGTGCTGTTTAAATTGCACTCATGAAATTTTTCATCATCTTGAGCAGAGCATATAAAATCATATGTACTTCATAGACGTTTAGGATTTCTATTAATATTTTTTTCAGATTATCTTTGGCTACTCCTTGAAACGCTCTCAATATAAAATTTTGATACTTAAATCTTGTTCTAGATAATAAAATCTATTTAGATTTAAAAAGCTCTAATAATAGCAAGCTACATTTTTTTTTTCGCCACAATTCGAATATCAGTTATTATTATACAGTAACAGACAGCATAACCAGCCTTTAAAATGAAAGACATTTTTTAAAACTAAAATATGCCATTTCACGACGACATGATTTGTTACTTTATCTACGCTTGCCAACACGTACAATGGTATATCGATGAAAAGTCACGCTTTCATAAAACGTGATAAAATTTTGCATTTATGCAGATTGCATTTTTTGTATACGAACTGTCTTATGCAATCTCTAAAAAAAGCTTAAAACTTTTATTACAATATTAAAAAGTGAAGTCTTTAATAAAAAATGTTCATTAAATATTTTTCAATCGCTTTAATAAAGAAAATTTCAAAGATAATTTTCATGGTAAAACACTGCTACTCATTTCAATTAAACAAATTAAAATCTGGTTAAAACATAAACCGTCACTTCGCGAACATTATGTGATATAGTAAATAGCTATTTCATCATAACGCTTTTCTACGATCAATATAATAATGTACAATTGCAATGATTTCATATACAACAAAAACTATTTACAATAAGTTAAATGTTTTTCATTTTCTCTTTAATTTCAATCCTCTAATATAAGCATAAAAAAGACTATAAAATAAAATTAAAAGTAATGATCATGTTTGAGGCATCCAAGTAGTCAATTTTCATACCTTATTTTTCATATAACGCGCTTTGATGCCGCGTTTAATTCTAAAAGTTTTTTTTTAAATGAAATACGCCAACTTTTACGATGATGGTTTTAAAAAACCGCGTGTCTAACGAAAGTACTTTAAACATTTTTAAACCCCATTAAAGAGCTTTGTCAGAATAGTACGCAATTTTAACGTTCATAATTAAAATATGTTGTAAACCTTTACTTGTTTTTCTCAAGATAACTGTACAAATAGGCCATTATATATAATATATCAAAAAATGTTATGTATATCTATCTTTAGCAAATTTAAAGTATTTTTTAAGTCAAATATTACAAAACAGTTCACATATATAAACAAAAAATAGATTGATTCAAGTCACCGGAGAAAAATTGTCTTTAAATTCAAATCACTTTCTAAATCCATCAATAATTATCGACAAAATCTTTCAAGTGATAATTTCAAGTTTGTCACAAAGCTGTATTAAGAAGTTTGGACTAAACAGTCTACATCGGAAAAGACTTGTCATAAAATTTTAGAATAACTTTTTATTGAGCTTTGCCTCACTAGTAACTGACGATAATTACAACGTATAAGCTAACTGTAAAATAATGCATTGCATCGTGTAATGTTATGCAACAATAGGGAGGCAAACAACTTTTAAATTTAAGTAATTTCATTATAAACATAAAAATAACTTTAGTCTTAAGTGGTATTTTGCTTCTTCCAATATCTCATTTTCCTCCTGTGAAACAAAATACTTGATTAAAACTGGCCAGCTTAAATTAATATGTATATATACATTAATATTACAAATCCGTATCTAAATATCTTTAATTGGATGCACATCGCAATGAGTATCCAAAATTTTGTCGCTTTGCGATGACTTTCATCAGTATATCGAAAACACATCAATATAAAGCACAATATATCAATTGAAGGTTATATATGATTAAGAGTTAGTATCCACGATTGAGCACCAAATTATAAGACAAAATCAAAATTAACAATGAAAATCGTTCTCAGTTACCAAAAGATTAATTTTCTTTATACGAAGAGCCTTGTATTTTAAATATTATAATGCATCTAAGAATTTGTCCTTTCTATCTACGAACAAAAAATGGACATCGTATTTAAAAATTACGCTTGTACTTCATGCAGAATAGTGAAACGAGTCAGACTTTTAATGCCAACTGCTGTGTCTCAGTAAAGTTTAGAGACTGCAGAACTTGCTAAAGGAAAATAAAGAATTACGGATGCATTGTGCCACCATCCGCGTCAGTGCCATCTCATGAATTAAAGATCAATTTTATTAAGACGTACGTGTATGGCGTTTATTGGAGTGATGTGAAAAATTATATTGTGTAAGAATGTACTACAATTTACACAAATCGATAGAAGACCATCAATATATTATATTACAAAGAGGACGCATTAACTAATAATAAACAGGTACATGTCAGTGTGAATACAAAGTTTCTTTATAGTTGAGAGCATTCCGTTATAGAATACCTGTCAAGCTGGAGATAACCTTTTGTCATATAAAGATTGAAGAAATCGAAAGTCAACGGATGTCTGTGAGGATGAGATACGTGGCTTTGTACAATTACCAGATTTAGAAAATCCTTCTTTTATACGCTATAGCCGATATCTGACATTTCCGTCCTCGGAAATTGCCCCGAAAATTGTATTTGCTACAAATAATCTAGTAGCAGTGCGTTGTACGCATTAAATTGAAGAATTCGTAGCGCTTTGAAGAAAATTAAAAGCACCGGTTGACGCGTTTTAAGAAGAATATAATGTCTTTTGATTTTATATTACGCTAATAAGAGTGATTTATTATCTAGAATTTATAAAGTTCTCAAAGCTTTGCACGGATTAACTATTTAACATTTTTTCTACATCAAAAATAAACAAGGTGGTGTACAATTTATTTATTATTCATGGATAAATAAATTAATCAAAAACCATAATAAAATTAGTTCGAATTGCGAATCAAATTGCTTTCACAGTTGGTCAATACAATGGAAGTTTTGTTTTAATATTCACTTTGAAACTATTTCAATAAAGCAAAACACATATCATACAATGTGGTTTAGAACAGTTGACCACATTAAATATCCAATTTCGAACAAATTCCAACATTTTATTGATTTTGAAAATGTATTATTCGATGGGAAGCAAAACGGTATTTTTTCTCTTGATTTGGTGGACATAATTGCAAACTGTCATGAGACTTTGATAGTCATTTCTAATCATAATCACCTTGTACATTGATTTGTATAAAATTAAATTAAATTCCCTAATTTCACATTGCCTGGACCGTGGTTCAGTGGTAAACGTCGTTGACTTTCGTGACGAACTTCACTAGTTCGAGTCCCTATATGGGCGTATTTTTTGCAGTCAGCGTGTAGCGCAGTGATTAGCTAACCACTTGTTTTTTTTAGGCACTTTGGTGCATGGTTAAAAGATCCGGTAGAGCTCTGTTTCATTCCAAGTATGTGAGGAGTAAATTCGATTCTTTTTTGATCGTATAGCGTAATGGAAGGCGGCCGTGAAAAACGGCTGCACACACATAACGGAAGGGCAGTGAGATAATCATCATGTCCATCCAAATAAATAGTCTTGTTCTAGTCCTCGTATCCTTTCAATTCCTACTCTCTTCGAAAAATAGAGGTTGAGAAACTGAGTAACAAGCAGTTCTCGTAGAAAAACAATTGTTGAATTAAAATTCCGTGAAGAGTCCATATGCTCCACGTTGGGAGCGGACATGGATTAAGAAAAAAATTCATCTCTATTTCTGTCACATCAACGGTAAAATAATTTAAATGTGATGTGAACAGATTTGAAGTTCTAAGTTTGAATAAAATGAAACATGTAGCAAATCGTTCGACTACCGACTGCCAATAACAAGAGTTAAACTGAAAAACAAAACGACGTGACAATAACAAGATCATTTAAAACATTTGAAAAATACGCAGAATAATATTCATAGTAAATTGACGATGGTTACTTTTAAACGGACTGTAGTTTTATTTTTATTTTATAAGTGCGGATAAAAAATAGCTTTATAAATTTATTACGAATGCAAAATAAGTAGGACGCTGCATTATATAATGTAGTAAGTGAAGATATTCTCACGCTGGCTCTGTTTGAAATTCCTTTGAACACAAAGACGTCACGTTCATTCAGAAAACCATGTTGAATTATGAATCAGAGGCTTTCAGCTATCAATAAAAAGAATTATTTTTTATGAAATCTATCAATCTTATAAAACTGCTTTTGGCTATAAATAAATGTAAATATTCACCTCTTTAATAAGTTCCTTCAGACTTGTCGCACAAACACGTGTCACTTTTTCTTACACAATACGTGGAGTAACAAGTTATCAAATTTATCAAATATTAAAATGAGCTTTCGTAAAATTGCCGCCGAATTCATCGAAAGTATTACTAAATTACATTATCTCAATTATATTTTATTACTGATGCATGTATAATGCCACTTTTGATAGTTTTTCGTCGATCAGTTTAAAATACTCGTGATAAGCGAAACCCGTCCCAATCCTTACAAAATATAATATTCAGTAATATAATATACAAAAATGTTTTTGATTCATTTCAACATCTATGATATATTTGGAATTAGGTCTTTTAAATTGTAAACGATCTTAACTATCTGTTACAATAAGGTGAGGTACTAAAACTGGCATACGTAAAACCTGTGTAAATGAACTGTATAAGCTCAATCCGTTGCACAATATTTATGGTTTATTACACCACTATTTCTGTTCAACGCAAATGATGTAGCAGTTAAAAAATATTACAATATATCTGACTTTGATAAATTTACAACAATAATTGAAAGTCCAATCCGAGAAGGAAGCACAAAGAGAAAGGGGCTTAACGTTAGGATTTGGGGTCATTCAAAGATTCCAGAACGTTGAAAGAATCAATGTTGGAAAACTGGCAAATGACTTGGTCATTTTCAGTGTATAGATAAACAAGAATCATAATCAGAGATACAAAGACTATTATTGTTTATGATTGAGTTTTATTTCATTATAATTCTTTTCTATTTTCACGCATTGAAATGGATAAAAGAAAAAACCTTATCCAATATAATCAATACGTTTTTATGTTCATAAATTCTAACGCGGTCTCCCCTTTCGTATGGCCTGCCGTATACAAACAAACTGCGATGAGGATATTTATGTCTGGGAGGACTTTGAGATATTATTTAAGACGACAAAGGGTCCCCTAGATCCCATTTCCTTCCGTTATTTTTTTAAATATTTTTATTGTCATTCTAGTTCAGAAGCTGTAAGAAAAGATGGAGAGTTATAATATTTTTAATCAATGCCATATCGGAACCACTTATATTCATAATAAAAAAATCTTCTTTGTGCAGCCAGAAAATATGGCTAGAATAATGCAAGAATAAAATAGATAGTGTTTATGTTCGTTATAATAATAAAGGCTGTACGATAGCTCATCGAGAAAGCATTCATTCTGATATTATCTTTGAGTAGCCTTTGAGGAATTGTTGACACAAATGATTTAGTATATAACCTCTGTAAATGGCGAGTGCTTTTACAAACTATTTTACTACATCTGTCTTTTCTAGAAGACGTCAGACCTTTTTGAAGCCCCAGGGTCGCGTCGTAGCCAACCGCCTTGGTGGAGTCTGATATACAGTGTACTCGCCAACAAATCGAACTATGACGTTTTTACTTTTTTATCGCGTTTACTCCATAAAAAAAACAATGTCAATTTTTTTCTTCTCTATTCCTTGCCACTTATGAATATGATTCGTAGTTTCTAGTTGTACAACAAAGCTAAAAGCATGAAATAATGTGTACTTAATCATTTCTAGATGGTCAAGGTACTCTAGATTAGTTATGACCAACAACACGTGGCTTAATTGAAAAAAATGCGGCCTTTTTGGAGTTTATAGCTTTATATATATTGTGTTATTCATTTAAATAAAATAAAAATATGCAGTATTCATGAATATGGCAAACTTAAATTATAATAGCCATGGAGCTTCTAATTAGAAGCTTTTTTACGAAAAATGCAATTTACTCATTTATTCAATCTTCGTTTTTCGAAGAGAGAACTACGCACTCACTTTAAGATCGAACGGTTGGTAGATAATCTAAGACTCAACAGTCATCCATACCCTCAAAAACAAATCCATAAATCAATTCAAAAATAAAATTGTACTTATTGGGATTCCCGTGGCCACTGCAACCAAACCCAACAACTAGTTTTAGCGAAATATTGTTTGAAAGAGGCGAAACACGTGTCACAGTTAGTAGCACAATACGTGGAATAATCAAAGTAATTTTAAATTTTATATTAAATATTGTTTCGTTTGTTTTTTATGTGTGGCCCGCCAACTAGCAGTAATATATATTATTTGGCCCACCAAACAATTTCTGTTGTAGATTGACAATATCAATATCGCTGATTTAGATTATCGCAAAACTATTGTAAGCTATTTCTTACACGACCCAGGATTTTTAAAGATTGCCTCAAGGACAGAATCGATGTGGTCAATCAAATTGAGCAGCTCTTCCCTAACCGAATGCAATAAATGAAACACATTTGTAGTTTGATTAGCCCCTTGCTTCGAAGCGCAAAGTTTGCATGTTGGTCTATCCACAAAAACCACATAGCAGCAAAACAACAATGCTCAGCAATGCGTTTACAGCTCGTCAACTGTTACAACGACAGTCTCTGCTCTCTATATGTGCAGATAAACAACAATAGTATTGTAGGATCTGGTTTTGGTATTAGTACCATAGTTCATCGCCTTGTTTTTCGGAATCGTTCATATTATATGACTTTAAACTTAAATGTTGCCCATTCCTTTCATTCTTGATTGATAAATTGATTGATTTATGAACGGAAAAGGTTGTGATCGCCTGAATAAGGCTTCATCTGGAAAAATCAATCGACACTTTTATTTTATTTACCATTTCCGCTCCCAACTTGGAGCATATGGATTCCCCACTGAGAAAATTTCAACATGGTTTTTCTACGAGAACTATTTGTTGCAATTGCTACACCTCCCTATTTAGAAGATAGTAGGGATTGAAGGATACGAGGACTAGGACAGGACTAGTGATTAGCTAATCACCTGGGAAGAAAATTTTTTACAGCACAAGCACCTATTTTTTTTGAACGGAATCGATAAATATACTAAAAAATCTGTTCAAGATACGGAAAATGTAACCATATAATTATGATTAAATAAATTTGTTTAGCCACTTAGCTATGTATTCATTGAAGTAGCATCAGGTAGCACAGTAATTTATATTGATTTAAGTGTCCATAATGAAATTTGTTTTAATCGAAACTCATATTTAAATATCTTTCCAATCTTGTAAAATATATTCAAAATAAATTTACTAATGATTTATCGATTTTTGAATAACCTTTATTAGATTATATTGATGAATGACATATATTCCTTCATTAATAGATTTCCAACTCACGATCCATACGTCTAAATTGAGGCATCATTTCTGAATCCAAATGGGCACACTTTCAGGGCTGAACTAGTTACTTAGCAACTGACTTCATAATGAAAATTATTTCTCATTAACAGTGTAATTAGGTGTACACTGTTCGTTTCAGAGAAAAGAGAGGCTCTTACATATAATAAAATTACTTAAAATTTTGCAGACATTTATTTCTGAAGTATGTGTTCAATAAAAATATACATAATGTTCCATCAGGTATTCTATTAAACTTATACTCCTTTCATCTAAAAGGGTAAGAGATTTTATAGGACAATTGAATTGATTTTAATTCTGTTCATCAAAGCATACTTTTAAGACAAAAGAAGTTTATGAAAATTAGTATCATTTTTAACCATGTCCATGTCCGCTCCCAACTTGAAGCATATGGACTCCTCACGGAGTTTATCTCTACATTTTTGTTTTTTTTCTACGAGAACTGCTTGTTACTCAGTTGCTCAAACTCTCTTTTTTTTCTAAGAGAGTAGGGATGGAAAGGATACAAGGACTAGGACAGTACCAGAGTGATTAGTTAATCGCTGTCACTATGCGTCGCTCTTTTTGGGATCGTAAAGGTGGGAAGGGATTTTCAACAACACAAACACCCATGCCTTTGAACAGATTTATCGACTGAAAAAATCCGCTCGTACCGGGAATCGAACCCGGGCGATCCGGCACGCAAGCCAACGCCGTTGACACTGCGCCACGGACAGTATCATTTATACTACTTGAATATTTTAAACAAGTGTTAAGATTACTCAAGAACTTTACCAAATTCAAACTATTTGGTCTCAAAAATTGGATTGATTTTGAAGTAAATACATTACTATTGAAGATTTCGTAGCCGAGTAGATGCTGTTCGTTTTTAGTCCACTCAAATGCGTGGTCTCCAATAAAACGAGGAAGCTACTTAATAACAATCAGTTCTCACATAACAACTTTTGTTGGAACACTTCCATCACGATTCCAACTAATGTTTTACATTGGGGACGGAAAATTACAATTATTATAATCAAATATAAAATTTCAATTTAAGAACAGTCAATATACATTAGAATATGTAAGGAATATTTCTATTAGCTCTTAATTATATTTTACGAAGAACTTTATGAAAGATAAATTATGTTTGGAATAATTGGGTTATTTGAACAGTAAGTCTGTCTGTCCGTCCCTGAACGGCCTTCGCCTTCCGGCTTTTCATAAACCGTGATCTCGTGCATATAGATGAGGCTCTCCTTTGTACGGAGGTTTAGAAATTAAGTACCCTTATCGACGCGAACAGTGCTGATAGGGTGAATTAAATCCCGCCTCACAATGGATATTTTTTAAATTATATTATTTATACGTGACGTGGATTGTTAATATTATATATATTTCTGTCACTTTTCTTAAAATAAAATTCTCTTGTTTTGCAATCTGGAAGATATTGATTTCTTTTTTAAGTGTCTCTCTCAACTTTGTACAAAATATAGATAGAACTTTTTTGGGTGAAAATTGATTTTTTATTGACGATCCAAATATGTTGCAAACGCTTTAAATTGCTGAAAATACAAATAGAAAGATCACTGAAACTTGATGACATTTTTATCAATGATAATGTTTTCAATTTTGAAACCATGCATGCTTTATAATTTGGTTCAAATCTTAACAGTTAAAATGATATTAAAGTACTACGTTTCTTCTTTCCAAAATACGGGTTGATATTTTATGCATTTGTTTATTTTTTGAATATATACAGTTCGATGCCAAAACTGATATTTTAATTTTAATATCAAATGAATGATGCTTTTAATGAAGTAAAAAACTTTTTACCATCATGGAATTCAAAATATTGATAGCTCACGACATAAATTTTATAGACTGAATTGCTCTGTTGAATTACTGTTTTATTATCACGACTTCTGAACAAATTCTCATAAAACTGTAATTCCGTATATTCCCCGTCCTAATATTAAAATACGAGCGTTGCACTCCAGACACAAGATATTTAATTGATTAAAAAATAACCGTTGCACTGTTTTCAAGCCAGCACTCTGCCGTACAGCAGTCCAGACTTTATACCCTTTTCATGGTATTTTTTTTTATTAATTTTCAAACTACTTATGAAGCTATTCCAGCAAAACTATCCATTTCTTGTCAACGAGACATATAGTGATTAGCTCTAATAGTTAAGTACAATCGCTAATAAAAGCATCATTTAACCTTTACCCTCTCTGAAAAGAAGCTTTACACGATTGACATGCATCATATGCTTCACTGTGAGAACATAGTTTAGAGAGAAAATAAAAAAAGCTCAGATAATATTCAAGGGTGCGGATGTCTCTAATGTTTTCAATCCTTCTTCTTTGCTTCCTTTCTTTGTCGACTCGCGTTTAGAGCGATAAAGCGATAAATATTTCATAAGAAATCCACACGCTCTAGTTAGGGTATGGACAGGGTACATAAGAGTGAAACTTTTTCCATAAAACCATTCTGCATTATTTACCTAGCTAACGTGAATCCGAATAACAATCCAGTATTGGATGGTGTAGATTCGTGTAATTTATCACGCTTCCAAAGTTCAATTTGATTTCAAAGACACAAATTCTTTTTTTGTAAATTTTAAAGACTTTTCTGTTTCGTGTGTCTTTTTTGTAGGTTTTCATAAAATTTTCTGAACGGTCGTCGTTGTATTCGATCGCGGATGGGACATGGCATATAATCATCGCTTATTACTTTATTTCACCTTCCTTAACATTGGTTTTTGTCTCTGTGGTATTAACGTATGCACTTTTATTGTATCTAAGAAACATTTAAACATATCAATTGTTTATACAGTACATTTCACAACAAAAAAAATGTAAACATTACAATGCAACAACTTTTTGTGTGAAAACGATCCTTATATAACTTTGAAGAATTCATTTGCAGTCAAAATATTGACTATGAAGGCAAAGCAATACAAAAATACATTAAAACATGTATTTTATTCGAATACGGTAATATTATATAAATCTCGTAAATATACCTATGAGTGGTTTTTGCAAGCTTCATATAAGTTTAACCGCACATAATTTTAAGAGCGTAATGCTATTTTCCCAAAATTATCTCACCTGGTACATCTAAAAATACACCGTCAAAATAGCATGTATACATAAATAAATACACAATCGGTTTACCAATAACGCGTGTGGCTTGAGGCAAGGATTTCCCGATGTGCCGGAAATACTTTGGCGTGGGAAAAGTCTCAAAAACGAGAAATATTATTCGAACTTTAGCTTCGGATAATAAATTTTATTTACTTATTTTTTGTACATTTTTAAAATGGATATTAGCGGAGAATAATGAAGGTAAGATAGTATGGATTTTCAAATACAATAATCAAGACGTTGTACCTTTCTTGACCATGTGCTGTGGATGCCTAGTGAAGCACTTTTGACAATATCCGTCCTCTACATAGTTTTTTCACTCATTTGTATAGTGCAATATCGATCAGATTTATGGTACCTTTTTTCTATAAAAATGCTAAAAATAATAACATAGACATATTACTTATTTTTTTTTCATTCATGAACGCATGCATGCGTTGACTATCAGTTTAGAGAGCCTGGGAGTTTAGCTCAAATAATAAATTACTGAGAAGATTAAAAAATTTGAAAAATACTACATTAAAAAGATTCGTCACCAAGAATTTTTTAAAAAAACTCATTTTTAAAGATATTATGTCACACTCATAATCAAAACTCATAATAAAAAAAATCGTTGTTTTGAAATATATGATATCAAAGTATTATTAAATTTCAAAAAATTATTGACTGCTAACAATGTCATCTAATTTCCACATAAAAATCATTTTTAAAATATTCTTCGGTTTTAACAAATACTCTAAAGTATACTATGTAATTAGCATGTTGATCATTAGCTCAATAAGATAAAGATTCAATAAATATAATAAAAAATAATACAGATGTGACAACAATTTCAGAAATTTTCATCTTGATTTATCTGGTCGTCTGTAACGCAGCACATGCACACACTCTCACTGTCAGTGCATGTGCAGAGAAAGTATAAATTGAGATAAATTTTAAGAGATTTTTTTACAAATGAGTAAATCTTCATATTACTTAGTTATTCAATAATAGTTGAGGACGCTACGCTTTCTTTTATATTCCATCTCTACTTCATTTCCATACAATTTAGGAACGTCCTTTCAACAACACCACATCTAAATTTCGAGCGACGTTATTAAATTTACTGAATCTCGCATAAACCTATATATTCAGTTATATTCTATTGAACTCTCTGGGCGAAATAAAAATACAAACATTTGTGTATTTTCCCCGAAACGGAATGAATTGAAGCAAGTTTTTTTGCGCATAAGACCCAGCGATGTACTTTATTGTAAGCGGATTTCCGAATACCTATTTTTTCTCTAGTAAAATAATGTTTTTATCACGAGATACGCTATAAATCAACTGGTCGTGATATGTACAGAAAGCATTACTATTGTACAAACAGAACGTACTACTAACTGGCGTAGCAATTTATTATTCAAATATTTTCTCTTGTAATGTAGGGCAAATATTTTTCAAATATTCTCTGAAGTCATTGTACTGAAAGATTATTCGAAAATTTAATTACAAGTAACAGAATCTAATTATTGTATGAAAATTAACAGCATACATATCATTTATTTGTTTTTCTTTCACTTAATTCACATACTTCACAATAAAAAACTGAAAAAAACAGTTATACGTATTCAATAAAGATAGATATTGAAATTCCATCAAGCATCCTCAGTCGAAATCCTTAATTATAGGTATTTTGGTTGAAAATTTATAGCAAAAATATGTTTTCAAAATTTTTTGAAGAAGCACAATTCTTCTACACTCTATCAATATGCAATCTTTCTCTTCTTTCCTGGCACTACAAACTTAAATGATCCTTGGCCGCTTCAACCAGTATCCAAGATTTCAGTCGGTCCTGCACCTTTCAAAGACAATCGCAAACCTTCAGCAAAAAGATGTATACACAGAATATTTAATACCAATTTTACAAGTGTGCATGGTTCAAAATTAGTATCGCATAGATCAGCAATGAATGTGAGGGTTGACTTCTTTTTTCCGTATTTTTTAAGTATGAAAGTTAATTTTTTCGAAACCTACTTGGTTCCTTGCTAATTTCAAATGTGTTCTATTTTTTCTGTATTTTTTTTAAAAAGTTTTAATCCTTTTCACATTGCATATATATCATATAAATTTATATATGTAATGAACTTATCTATGTTACATCTTTATGTATTATCTGAAAAAGAACCCTTACTAATTGCCTGCCAGAAATATAAATGTTGCTAGTGTGCTAAGAATGGGAAAGCATATCACATCGATAGAAGAAAACTTCGGGTATACGTTTCGTTAGCAGAAATGGTATTCGGAAAAACATCGAGATATATTACAAGTGAATCAGATGGAGGCATTGCGCGAGAGGACGGGAAAAAGTGGTGAATTCGTGTGATATGTTTTATTATCTAATGCCTTCAGGATTTACTGCATCAGAACGAGCGATAGGCCATAGGATGCTGTACTGTAATAAAACCGGATTTATTGAAATGGTCGATTAGTGAATATTGAACGCTCTGTTACGAAATTAATATTAACTCTAATGTCATTTCGGCGGTAACAATATCCGTTAGGGGATAAACAGCTTTATTATATTACATAGGACATATTATATAAAGGATTTAGCTCTGATCATTATTCGTTTAGTAAATTGGACGTTGTTACATTTAAACACACAAACACACCTACACCGCGTTATACATGATAGATAGCTCCAATTGTTTTTTCAATAAATAATTCAGAGCTGATTTTTGAGGGGGGCATAATTGGGGCATTGTGACTTCTAACGACAATAAGCGTTACCATGTAAGAGTAAACTTGTGATAATGGGACTAGTATTAAGTTGCCATAGTCCGTTTTATGATGGAAGAGATTTTAGTCACACACATGCCTTGCAACACAGAAATTTTCCACCGTAGGATTTGAGCCCGTGTACGCTGCAAATAAGACGATGTTACACATATTTTTATATTAATCAAAGAAACATATCAGCTAGATCCTTTATAATGAACATTGAAACCACTGTTCATTATTAAACGCGAATCTATACGAACTTTAATAAACAATCATTAAAAAAGCTGTTAAAACTATTAAATGACATATGTGGTCAAAATTAATATATTCTTCAAGTTTTATTACAAAATAACATGTTTACATATTAAATTGTACTTAGTTTTATGGTTTACTAAAAATTTTGAATATTTTTTCAATTTATACCGAAATGAATAATATATGAGCCACATTAAAAAAGGTACAAAGTAATAATATTACATTAATGCCCCTTGATATGAGCGCCATAATATGCGATCTTTAAAAACCAAACACGAGATAAAAAAAGGACTGCGGTTATTTATGGGTGAGTTTTTCCATTGTGAGTGATGTACATAAGCTGTCTGAAAAGGGTCTTATATAAATGAAAGAATCCTATAAAAAGCTTATGTTATTCCAGGCTTTCATTTTAAGGCTAGATGGAAACGCTTAATTTATAGTCTTTCGTATTCCATCATCCACTTCAGCTATAAAAATTACAGATAAACGGATGCTTTTAAAGCAATGTTGCAATTCAAGTTGATAGTATTAAATGTTGCTTAGTTTTCGATAACAATATGATGAATCCGTGAATTCCATTTAACACACGTTAAAATTTACTTGTTGGTTCTGTAGTGTGGTAAAAGCATTTGTGCTCAGGGACAAAATTATGAATTCTGGTAAGTATAAGAATTTGTGTTCAAAAACATGGATGAATCTGACGTTTTGATTCCTCTCCACTAGGGACTCCAATTACTCGACATCTCAACTACTCGAGTATCGAGTAGCAAAATTTAAAAATACTCGAGTAGTTACAGATGTACCATTTTTTTTTAATACCATGTTTTTTTACGAGAATTGATTGTTAATCCGTTGCTCAACCTCTCTTTTTCGAAGAAAGGGGGAATGGAAAGGATACGAAGACTAGGATAGGACTAGTGGTTAGCTAATCGCTGTCACTAAGGTGGGAAGGTATTTTAAACAACACATACACCCATTGCCTCAGCAAAAACGATTTATCTCGTACCGGCAATCGATCCCGGGCTAGATATATATTTATTATTCTATAGCTAAATAAATATTAATAATTGAAATGTATGTATATAAAAAAATAAAGAAGGTTATTAAATTGCATTAATACATTTATAAAACATATATTTCAAAAATAATAGAGGGTTAAACATCTCAAATTTTAAATTGGTTCGAAGTTTTGTTTTTATAATTCCCACGGAAGAAAAAACTCTCAGTTAAACGTCGGCTTTTTCAATGAATTAAAAATGTGCATCTGTTATTGCACTGCGGTGCTTAAATGACTTTCTGAAACCTTTTTTTTATTCTGGCTAAAATAATTTTTAAGGGATTAAGATTTTGGTTTATGACTGATACTTTTGACTTTAACAAAATAAAAGGCGAAACGAAAGATTTTTTTTCAATATTGCATTTTGTGTCGTATCATAAATCTGTTATTCTTAAGATAAGTTGGGTAAGGAATATATCAGGAGTTATAAAAGAAATTTTCGCATAGCATACATAGTCAACGGCAAAACCATTCAAAAATATATATTACCTGACAGTAAAATTCACGCGTAAGACTCCAATATTTTTTTTCAAATAAGTAAATAAAATATTGGAAATAAATCTTCATTTATAAATTACGAGTATTACTCGAGTATTTTTCTAAATACTCGAGTTTCGAGTACTAGAAAAATGGACGAGTATACTCGAGTATCGAGTACTCGATACTCGAATTGGAGTCTCTACTCTCCACCTACCTCTAACTACATCAGCGGTGTCCAAGATAAGTCTTTAATTGTGCAAAATAAAAAATCACTTATTGGTGGGTCGCACACATAATAAAACCAACAAACGACTTAATTGAAAATTAATATCAATTTGACACTTGTTTTTGTATTAAAAAAAAAAATTACTTTAAAAATCATCCGTGTAAATATCAGTTCTCGTAGAAAAGCCTCCGTTGACGTTAGCTTTATCAAAATTTACAATGATCCACATTGGTAGTGGATATCGATTTTATATTGTAAATTAGCCAATTTCACGTACAGAGATTTCCTTTTTTTTATAAAAAACAAAAAAAAAAAAGAAAGCTACAAACTCTAATTATGAAATAGGCAGAAAATAGCTGATTGGGCCGCATGCAGCCCTATAGACGGATATGTTTACTATTAGTATTTTATTTTTCTTACAACATCCTTGTTTACATCAAAAACATAAATTTCACGAGTTACAATTAAATAGATGTTTTTTCGATAATTTAAGAAATGGAAAAATCTTGCAGCATATCCAAAATATAAGGACATGCAAAATTATTTATTCAGACATGAAACCACTGGTCGACAGCAGTTTTCCAAAAAGACCCTTACCACGTTGTGTAAATTTTCAACTAATTATATTAGCTTAGGATTTCGACTGACGGAGTTTTATAGAATTGCAATATCAAATTTGAATCGTTTGCTCGCTTAGCGATTGAAATTTCACTATATAAGATGTAACATTCGTATATCTATTAAAGATTAGAAACGCATAAACATGTTTATTTCAACTCAGCAATGAGAATTAAATTTTCAAATAACGGTTTCTAGTTTGTCTTAATCATTGAATTTGATGAAAATGGTTCATTTAAAAAAGCTTTTCACTATTGAGCCTTGTTGAAACTTTTTCCAAAAAATGAATCACTTTAAATTTATTTCCAGTGAAAAGTTCGTAAACCTTTACTTCACATGAAAGCGTCATTTCTCATTACAGCATTAAAGATGATTATGTTAGTGAGTATAGCTTTGGTTTACGGTGTATTGTTTTGTAATGGCCGTTGTTTTGGAACATCGCCAAAAGTGCTTGGGTGAACGACTTTTACTTCTTACTCTCTCTCCTCGCGCATTTTAAAAAAATCTGAAAACCATCTTTTGCGGTCAGTTTCTTCGATTTTTCTATTCACTCACAAGATTTTATCAACCACGCAACCATTTAACAATAAAATTAACTTGATAACTTTGTTATTCCGTGTATTGTGTAACTAATATTGACACGTTTTTTTTCTCCCCTTCTCTTTCTCACCTCTTCTGAAGCATTATCTATTGTAAAGTAACTTTTGTGATGGTAGTTTAGTAATGAAAATTACTAGGTTAACCTAACTTTTTTAATTCTGATGATGTATCTTAAAGTGGCGAGAAATGTGTCATAAGAACTGGGATTTAGTGAACTAGGATAAGGGATTATAGCGGAGGTAAATGAGACCAATCGTTTATTATAGCTTGCTCGTCTTTCTCTGTTGGATCAGTTAAAAACTCTCTCAATTAGTAAAACTGGTCCTGATCCTTACATAATAATTTGTAGAAGCAGTACAAACAAAATGTACTAGCACTCATATTTTTAAGGTCAATACTTAGGGGAATAGCTTAGTTATAAAAATAATAACCGGACCGAGCATTATCATCTCAAGATGATAATGCTCGCCATGAGCGAAACTGGGCCTGATCTAATAAATTTCATATGGAATAAGTACTAAAAATGTGTTATTTTTGCATTCTACCAAGTTTTACCATTAAAAGTGTATGAAAGTTGTGTGGTTCTTAAGCGCGCAAGCATCCAGGAATGATGAATTTTATTTACATATTGAACAATGTATTCATTGGAAATATTCAATTTTGATGAAATTCATATTTTAAAAGATATAAAATTATATGAGATAAAATTCTCATTCCACCAATGAGTCAAACAATAAAAAAAAATGAGATAAATAATGCTTATAAATTTTGCTTCTGTCCTTATAATCGTTATTCTATTCACCGCCTAAAATTTTCTCGTAGGCGCGATAAAGCGTGAATGATAATCGTCTTGCCAAAGCCAAAATGTCACCGCTGTCGTGTTTAAAAGACGCTAACCAAACTTATGTGATAAATTATTTCATACATAAATGGAAAATTTCTTTTAAAGTCAACATAAACAAGCCCATAAGAATTCGGTTAGTGTTTCTAAAACTAGATTTCGTAAGAAAACATATTAAACAACTATATGAACGCTCTTCTCGCCAATGAGTATAATACCAAAAATTAGATTTTTAAGTCTCTTTGCAACTAAAAATGATAGAAAACAAAAGGATGTAGATTTTTTAATGACGCAAAATTCGTTAGTATAATCAACCAATTGTTTGACAGGATTCCAAAAATAGTGCTCCATAAATAAATATTATTCCATTTTGGGAAACGTCCATTATTCACTGCTTCTGGGAAACTTTGAACCTGTTTTCTTCTACCAGATTGGATTCCGTTGGCCTGTAAAACAGTCATGTACCAGAAACAGTTGATTATATAATGATGGATCTACATGTATATCCTTTTTCGCATCGTCAGAAGATTAAAGACCTGAATGCTTCTACTTATTTATATCGTCAGCTATAATACTCGTGGTGAGTGAAACCAGTCTCGCATTAGATTAGATGGATTCAGTTGCAATTTTATGGAAGTTTGTTTTAATATAAAATTGAATTGATAAATTTGCTTTAACACGTGTTTCCCTCCTTTGAGAAGAATCACCATACCAATGATTGTGAATTAAATTTTATAATAACGTTATCTTTGATTTTAATCCTCATATTTTCAACTGCATAAAGGAGGTCAAGAATATTTCTATTCAATATTTTAATAAAATAGTGCAATCGGTACGAACACATTGTATTTTATTTTTAGGCATATAATGTCTTTCCATCAATAATTGTCACTTTTATAATGCATTTAATTGATAATTATTTATGTGAAAAATGTGACAATGACGCTTTTTTTTGGTGATCAAAAATGTCATATTGTTGATCGATTTCAAGTTTTCCAAAAAGTTAAGCTTAATATTCTTACCATTAGCGATAGTGGAAACTGTATTAAGGCTATAGTTAGCCATTTGTTATCGTGAATGGCTAAACAAGAAACGTCCTCACTTATTAATTTTTTGAATTACGTTTAGTTTGCAAGCCGCATTTTGATTAAAAATAATAAAGTGCTATGTTCTTAAAATGATACGTTATTTAAGTATCACGCCATTGTAAGAAATTGAACTGACGACGCGATGGTGTTACTCCGAAACAAATATTTACTATAATATTGTAAACAATTTAATAGAAATAAATCCTTTACTTTTTCTTAACTTAGTTGTAATGATAGATGTAACATTTTTATCAATTTAAATTGTCGTTTATCAAGTATTGATTACTTTTGATATCTTTTTCAAAATCTTGCATATTTTCAATACTAATAACGAAGTAAATCTGTAGTAGTTTGCATTTCAAGTATTTAGAGCGCGTACGTAATTAATTTTGCTTTATATTGTGATGCTTAGTTGCACGTCCATTAAATGTTTAACTTAAAAAGGTTTTAGAACAGTTTAAGAGCCATCAAAATAAAGTAGGGCCCCTTTCTCTTTCCCTACATAGGCGCAATTTCCTCAGCACTCAGCAGCCTATTTCAGTGACAAGGAGAAACCTGCTCAGCAAATATGAGCCTTGGTACAAGACTACCTAAAGTTTCACCCTGAGCTAAGCCTTTTTTGTACAGGGTGGCTTCTGGCACCCCATCATCAATTGATGCTCCCAGCGCACGACCTAATAAGCGCTTTGTTTAGACCGCAGCTTCTGAAAAATCATTCACGGCTTAAACTTTTATCCTCTCTATTTTTGCTAAATCATCCCCATTCGGCATTTTATCCCCGATCATATTGGTCGGCGTTTTTGAGTTCTGAATGGAAAACTTTTTCCCCATAGCATAAAATATTTTTCGGATATTCTTTCGATCATCTGCTGATGGATTTTGATGGCATACGGCAGTAAAAATAAACTAGCGGCACACTGTTGCTTTTTCTTTATTATGAATATTTCTTTTTGATATCATAGTCGGCTGAACAAAAAAAAGTGTTCACAGGCACGAGACAAAAAAAGGCTTTTTTATAGCAGCATTTACTTAAAATTTTCAAATTGTGAGTGTAGTTTTACGCCGTCGATAAACTTTGTTGTTACTTTGTGTATATTCATTTCCAATAAAAATCCTATAACCATTAAATTTAAAAAGCAAAGTTTACTTAATAATTTTCTATCATCATTTAAAAATAAAACAAACATTATACTACGCTATCAGGTATATAATATCAATAATTGGTCAACATCGTTTTCTTCGGTCGCTATGCTTAAGGAATCAAAATTTAGTTCGAACAGATTCACAAATTGATTTTTGTTCCAAAGCATGATATATCTCAAATTCTTTCCCATCTCTTAAATTCTTAAAGCAGGACGCAGCTGGAGCTGTTAGTTTATCATTATTCTTATCCTTATCCTATCTTTTTATTCTTACTCTCTTTCAAAACGAAAGGTCGAGCAACTGATAAATAAGCAGTCCTCGCAGAAAAAAAATTGTTGTGATGGATGGACTCTATAATAAGTTTCACATTGGTAGAAAGCATTGTCAAAAAAATAGCAAATATTGTTTGTATTATATAATACATAGATTTAAAATGTGAATATTTAACTATCACTTAATTTGAAGGATCGTATTTATTTTGCCAATTTCTTTTACATAAAACCTGCGATGCTACACAAATATTAATAGCACAATGATTGTTTTTTTTGTTAATAAATATTAAAAAAAAAATATTACAATCTTGGTGCAATTTTTGACAGTTAATTTCAATTAAAAGAGGGAGTGTGAATGAATTGTGAACATTTTACGTAGAGGCTATTTTTGTAGCTACTTTTGAACACACTGAAATTGCTTAGTGTAATTTTGAAACGCAAGAATTTTATCTATTACGTTAACATATTGAATTTTAGATTCTTTCTAATGATAAGATGAACTATAATATTTATTACAGAAAAATATCCCTAGCTTTTCATTTTCCTTTAATCAACTCTTTTTATCTCCATTCCAATCCAAACCAGACGCCTCAAAATCAATAGTTGATTAGGCCCCAAAAGTTTTTCATCGTCTGCGAGTGGTTGTTTTTGAAGGCACACTTAATGAAAACGTTGATGAAAATGTGCTAACTATTCAACGAGAGAGTTGAGAATGACACACGCACCACGCCTCCATGTTTCGACTTCAATACAGATACATACTCTGCGACAATTCATCTCCATAAATTTTAATTTGATACTTCAATAATTATGTAGTATCACAAAAAAAATCGATAAAATTAACATGTTTCGGATATAATTGGACCACTTCCTCCATATCATATTTTTTCACAAACAAAATCCAACTTGTCTTAATTCATTGTTATTTAAATTTATTTATCCATCCAGATAAAATTATACGTCATACATTAATATGAAGTTAAATTTAGTGTTTTCATATACATTTTTTTAATTTACACTGACGTAGAACACGGTTGACTTGAAAAGCATTTGAAAGAATATAACGTTACAAAATACAAAATGTTCTTTCCACAATTACCTGCCAAGTCTAATATCTTATATATAAAACCGAAACGGCGTATGTATGTCTGTGGGTCTGTAATTCCCTTTTGCATTGTTGGTCATTAAGTTGCCAGTTGTTTCAACTTGACCCGTCTGAATTTACGCGCCGAGGTGAACATAACCCCAAACTGGTCCGAGCGAAGCCGGGTAGCAATACTAGTATTTCAATATAACATTGCTGCTCTGTCAATCTGTTTAAAATTGATAAAAATGAGATACAGAATTTAAAAAACAAAATTCCCTCTCTCGATTGACGGAAATTGAATCCTTGATAAAGTAAAAATTGTCATTGTGACTACTTTCAGATATATTTTTTTTTTAGCATAACAGTTTCACTGTCATATCACTACTGTATGTATCTCAACGCAAGACAAAACGGCAATTACTCAATATAAATATATGGTTAGGTTAGGTTAAATTGAAGATTAAATTCAAAGTTAGATTGAATTTCTCGAAGACCATTTGTTGAGCAACTGTGGGTTTTTAACTCACCCCTCAGTGAGTGATTTATAAGAGAACTTTAGTTTTCGGGACGCTGCGTTAGCTGCCACTGACTTTCCGACTTAAGAAATTTATACAAAAACGCCTCACTTTTTTTAACTTGCTCTTGTTTGTATTCTGTGCATAATAAAGGGGTCATTTTTTAGAGTTTATGAGGCAATCGTTGTATAAATAATGCTTTTCTTTTTTTGGTAAATCCTAGTAATATACAATTAAATTTGATATATCTGTTTCTGTGCAGAATTCATGCGCCAAATTTGATACATTCGAGTATATTTAAATCATAAAAATATATCTGAGGTCTCTTGATGTTTTTTTAAGTATAAATAACGTGTATATCATCATTTATAAATGAATAAATTATCTTCTTATCTCGAAGTTATTTCTTTCAATATTTTTATCATACTACAACTGTTTTCCAGTATCAAAAGATAATAATTTGTGAGACCTCCCGCTACAACATTTTTTCTACCATGCCCACTCCCAGTGTGGAGCGGATGGACTTCTCAACAGAAAGCCCCTCAACCTCTTTTTGCAAAAGTTGAGAATAAGATAGGTACTTTCTTATTCTATGAAATGACAATAAATTGATAATCGCCTCGTTTTTAGTTTCAGGTGGATAGAAAAATAAATTTGCGGATAGCATTAACAAATGCATAAATCAATATATAAAATTTTCGGGGACTCGAGTGCACCTAAACTGAATAGAACAAACGATTAAAAGCGTTTCCTCGTCAGCTACATGATTGAAAATAATGGCCGTACTAAATTACGCCTCCTATGATCACGCACTCTAGAAAAAGAAGCGCACAAAAATAAAAGGCAGATAATACCCATTGGTTATTTTCTAAAACCCAACTGCCTGTTCTGGTTCAATTTTTAAATGTTTATTTTATTTGACTCGACGCTTCAGAAAATTTGTATGGACATTTAATTAGTCTCATATGAAATGAAGATTCCCATTCATCATTCTTCCTCTAGCGCTATTTCGTTTTATGTTAGAAAAATTCTTATCAACTAATATAAGTAGTAACAAAATAGAACGCTGCTGTCGCTGACAGCTTTCCGAATGATTTCAAAGATAGATTGGAAAATGGAAGATTCAGAGCAATTTCATTTTGGAAACTTGTATGTGCGAGAGACCGATTCTATAACAGTACATTGCATCAACCGTATAAAACTTCATCTTTGCAGCAGAATGCTGTTTTATAATATTAATTAAGCAGAGTATGAAGATCTTTTGCCGATTGGTTCGTTAACATCTGCTACTGTATCCAATGACTCAAATGCCCGATCGAAAAAAACACAATTCAGTTAGGTATGTTCAAAAGACACGAATATGTGTAATATTTTAGTTTCCTTCCAACAAACACTTGACACGATAAGTATGTTTATAGTCATTGCCTAATCCAAAACTCTTAACCTTAAAATACACAAAATACAGATTGAGTGACTGAATAGCAATCAGTTCATATAAAAAATCAATGTGTAGATGTGCCAATAGTAATACATAAATGATAATTTGGACTAAAACTACGAATAAAAAACATTTACTTTGTAAAAAAATATAATCGGATAATAACACCATGTATACAAATTACTTGATATTGTTTGTGGGTTTCATAAATAATTTTCAGAAAAGTAAGACAACAATTCTTTATGGTATTAAGCCATGTACCCTTGCTGCACTCAACCAGTCTCCCCGGCTGACGTACGCTCCGCCAAGAACCCGTTTTCCCGTAAATCCGGCTCTTCCATGAAGGACTCTCCAGTTGTCGAAGAATAAAACTCTCCCTGAAATTCATCAATTTATTTTTATGTTATTTTCAAGATGTCATTAAAGAAACTCATCACATTGCGTTCTATTTTTTAAATATTTTATACTTAATAAGTAAAGTTGTATAAATATTTAATAAAAACTAGTAAAAAATAGTAAGTTATTTCGACCCAAGCTTAATTTAACAGTTCAATTGTATTGGACACAAAAACTTCATTTTCATACTACGCAATAATCTTGACATTATTGACTGCTAAATCTTAGTAAAATGTCTTTAAAATCAATGTTATAGGTTCAGATGACTCAGAAATCAATCGACAGGGAATCATTTTTTCAGTTAATGCAATTCGTATCTGTGAACGAAATTATGAATATTATTGTGATATTTTACAAATTACTAAAACTAAATTTTAATGAGTGAATTAGCCAAAACCAATTTTTGTTTTTCAGATAACTGGCAATTTCGATAGTTTTCATTAAATTTATTAACACAACATTTAAACAACTGTCAAAACACTTTTTATAATAATTTTATGAAATATCGGATTATTATATTATGAAATCAATTTTACAATAAAATCACCGTCTAAAATCACTAAGAATAATTAATTAGTAAAATCTTTAAGAGCGTGTAAATTAAACTTAGATGTGACTTAGCAGCTGCACAAGGCAGTTTACACTTTACCAAAGCTTTCGGTTTGACACAGTTCGCGCGTTAAGTGAGAGCTTTCAGCAAAAAACATCCTTTGGACTTTTCCAGGAAAACTTCGTCATCTGTTAGTACTTAAGTGAAAAAGTGCAGAGGCGGTGAAGATGTTTAAGTAGATTATCCGGATTATTTTACATTAGACAAATTTCGATAGCTTGAAATCAGTAATTTTGCGGTGAAACTTATCATTAAAAATCAAATTTATTTGCAAAGAATACATTTTATATCAATAATGAATAAGTTTTCATCTTCGTTGCACATTTGTATATATTATATACTGAAATTTTAAAAATATGATTCTTACAGAATATTACATTTAAAATATTGATATTTAAATCTATTACTGATTTAAAGAATTTACGATTTGATTTAAATTTGAATTTATCGTACAATAAATAGTAATAATAAGTGACAGAAAAAATAGTAACATTTCGCATTTTAAAGTAAACAAATAAAAGCTTTTCATAGCTTAGTCAAACATTTAAAAAAAAATATTAAATAACCATGTCTGATCACATCACGTGCTACGGTTACGGTACAAGAATTTACTGTATTTAATTTCCTACAGACAATTTCCCGACATGAATATTTTAAAATTATTTGAAAGACGAATTCTTACGAACGCGGGATACACAAATAATTATGTAAATCCATATTTTCTCGGAATTAATTTTCCACTAGCAGTAATACTTAAGCAATTTACAAACGAGTATTATTCATGGAACTCGAAGTAATACAAGTTCTCGCGTTCCTTATTCCAGGTTAATTAAACAAACTTTTTAGGGATTCCAATTTAACATCTTGTCAACTATTCCAGGTGATCTAACTTAACTTATATAATTCGTTCTCCGACTGCAGCTAACATCTTGTTTTACTTGGAAACTTGATTTAGACTTTGTATAAAATAATTTTCATGAAACCTTACATATATTCAACAACTTAATTCAAATTCTTGAAACATAGAAACGAAAACAGTACATGCTTTTTATACTGGCACTTTTAACTCGATAAATAATCTACATTTAGTGCTAAAGTTGGTAATACTTTATAAATAAATCATTTCGTCCTTTAATGGTAAGGGTTGGTATGTCTGGCTACAAGAACTGGGAAAGCTATTTTAAAATTTTAAAAATTCAACATTACACTTGAGAAATTTGGCATGAGTGATACGATTTCCATTTTGTCGAGGTGATGTAAAGTGAAACTTACAACACATCTGAATTTTTGTCTGATAAGCTGTTATGTCAAATATGTATTACATGCATCACGTGCAATCAAATCTTAAAAAATATGTTATACAAAAAATCGTATTAACTTTAAAATTAAAAATTGTATCGTTTTATTTTATAAACCACGCGGATACAAAAAAAAGCTTAAGTGTTAGAAATAAAAAACGTCCGTCTGATAAATAATTATTTTAATCATGGATAATTACCCTATGTATTGCGAACAAATTTCATTAAGATTTCACTGCCAACTTATGGTATCGTACAGGTTTCTATTGGAAAATATATGTTTATCAAATTACGTACAAATTATTGCTCTTTAATAAATGTAATGTGTCGCATCAAAGTTGCATTCAAATGGAGAGCTTTCCAATGGGTAATACTTTTTTACTATTTCATAATTTTGATTGATTTGGATCGTCTCCACTGTAACCTATCGTGTCAATTTGCAGAGCACTCCATAAGAATAGAGATTGTTTCAACAATGAAGCTTTTTCATTTAATGGTATCTATAAAACCAAATATTTCGCCAATGTTTGTTTTTTACTGAAATTCAATACAAATGATTTAACCGTGTGAAAGATGTATAGCGAAATAATTTATTAATATTTCAACGGTAGTTTATATAATATTTCGAAAAAAAACAAATTTTACACCATAAAGTGATTGATGAAAACAATTGAGAATGATTAATTTTGCTATATAACCGAAACCAGCTGTATATAAGCAAACTTTATTTGGAAAATTATTACACGATTTGAAATATTGATTATAAAAAAAGTAAATTACGTACCACCAATTAATACCGCATTATTAAAAAAAATCATTTTTCAATTAAATAATTTAAGAAATTGCATGATATGGACTCGATACAACGCAAGTTGGTCGTCCCACCATAGCTCGTTATGTCTATGCAGCCGCTGTTTCATGGCCGTAATATTTTGTATCCTGTGTATCCGTATACTAAGAATCCGCAGTGACAACAGAGTTTCATCTACTTCGCTTTGAATCAAGAATATTGCAACCCCAATAAGATGCTGCAATATTAATCCGACATCGCTAATTGGCAAAAATTACTCCATCATAAGCCTGCCATCTAAATCATCCTTGTGTTAATTATGTTTTCTGAATACGCCGTCGGAAATCGGCCAGATATTTTAAAATATGTAATAATACTTGTTATTAATAAAATGTAATTGTTGTATAATTTAATACAGCTTGTATTAAGATATAAAGTCAAACAGACGAATGTGTGGTATAATAAACCACGCATTAATCAAATTACCTGGTGCCAATTTGAACCACCATTGTTGTTCCTTGCGAGCGTATTGTTTTGAAAGCCCTCTCAGAGCGGAGTACATAGTCTGTACGTCATCCCCCGATAATGAGCTATGAGAACTGCGATCGTATACGTTGTACCTGAAAATGATTTCCACTATATTAGGAGCTATTCTTAAAAGAACGGTATTTTATATAATATATTATCGTCTTAAAAGATTTGAACTAGGAACAATGAATAATGTTCTTCTTAGTAGGTCTGGACGCTATATTATTCGCCCGGTTAGTAGATTTCTATTTTCTGAAAAACGACAAGATTAAAACTTTGATTTAGCTTAGATTTTATCTTTTCTCATCCATATATTTTTGTATGTTCGGTCGGGTCCATGGTAGAGTTGCATATCGGATAATTGATTTCTGGTCGGAGGCATGGATGTTTCTGTAACCCGAAATTCTCCCCCTCACCCATTCGATCCTTGATTACATAGTTCGACTTATCCTAGTCATATCCCTTATATTCATACTTTCTTCGAAAAAGAGAGGTTGATGAGCTCAGTATCAATCAGTTCTTGTACAAAACTTCTGTTGAGATAAACTCGATTAGAAGTTCATATACTCTACACTTTGCGAGCAGACATGGATAAAAACATATATATATTCTCATGTACGTTTATGATTTCTTGTACGCTGTTCTCGTGAAATATTACCTGGCCTTACAACAATTGAAATTTCCATAACAAATATTTCATGAATGTAGTCGTGCGCATTAAAATTTTTCATATTTAGTTTTTTGGTTATAAAATCATTTTCATCCCAATATTAAAAATTTTAGAAGGAAACCCACAATAGAAACAGAAAGATTTCTTAAGTTTATACATTACAAATATACTTTTGACGATATGTTGGTACGGAATATCAACCAAAAATATTCGGCAATCTGTTGACAACACATTTAAAAAGTGGATAAATTAAGCTGAAATACTGCTATTGTTTTTCAATTTACTATTCCAAAATTACATTTGAGCTGTGTAGGGTTGTTATTTAATAAAGTTTTTTTTTGTGAATTTTCGTGCAACACTATTAAAATAAATTATCTGGTAACGCAACCGTCGCAATATAAATAAAAGAACATATTTTTTTTACAGTTACCAAAAAACACATCCGGCAGTTGGCAAAAGATATGCACGCCTGATATAATATATGTAGGTCTAGTAAATTATTTTGAGCAGTGGCATCGCCTACCTTATCTGTCGAATGTCCTTTGTAATGGGGTCGACGTTGATAACCGGAGCAGAGAACGTATGATGCCAACCCTTTTCAACATATTCCGCCTCTTGGTGAGCAGTCGTCAGCATTTTGAAACCTCTAGGGTCGCTCTTTTCAAACTCCTGGGCACCATAGAATCCGTCAAGCAGAACTGTTTCACCTCCGGTCCCATCATGCTCCAAACAGTGAAATACTTGTAACCTTGTAAAAAAAAATTGTTATAAAAATTGTACAGAATTCTAAAAGTATCGCGAAACCTAAAAATCATACATTGATGACATCTAAATTATACACAGATATTACATTGAAAATTTAATGTGACATGTTTAATACCTTCAAAAACTAGTAATGTATCTTTCTGGAAAAGAGCACAACAAAATAATGATATTATTATCTCAGCAATGGATGTTTTGATAGTGCCGATTGCCTATTCCCCACTTGCTGTTTATGATACCCCGTCGCAGTATGAGCCATATATCGTAATATAGTTGTTGAATGAAACATTAAAGAAGAGAGGGTGTTAAATATTTTAAGACCAACTCCATTTAATCCTAGTTTTATTGTACACGATTTGCAAATATCAACATTCGAGTTAGAACGCGATTCACTACGCTCGGTAACACTATTTTATAGCGTTTTTAATACGAATAATAATACACTTATTATTTGTTATGATGGTGTATATATACGCAATTTATGTCGACTTCGTTATTATCTACTATATAAAAAAATATTGGCATCATTTAAATTTTTTTTTTGAATTGCATGGATATTTAAAAAACAACATATATTTGTTTTATGGCCACATTTTCAATGCGATATTAGTTCACTTTGTTATTGGATTCGGTGATATAATGAATAGTGTTTTTTTTTAATAAATGAAAAATCATTTCCATTTAAAAATACTTTTTATAATAATGGCGTAGAGGAAACCGAACTAATTTTGTTTAAAAGGGTTAACATTCTTAATTATTGCATAATTAACAGGGCATGGACTACCTTTCTTCTTTTCATTCGCTCAATATTACTATTCACAATTGCTCAGGGTTTAGTGTAGTAAAAGGTTGAGGTTTTATTTATGGTAGTAAAATTGTTCACCCTCATTTATCCATTAACTTTAAAAATATTATAAAGCTTTCATTAAAAGAATTGAAATTCTGAGAAAATATTTCGAGTTTGCAACTTCAGTCAACAATTCTAAGAATCGTCAAAATCGTATTGAAACTTTTAATAAGGAAATCGTACTCGTTTATTATTTGATTTGATTAATTGGATCCATTTATCGCAAGTTCGATGGTTGCAACTACATAAATTATTTAAAATACCCGTATAGATATCATTTGATACATTGTAATGTATAAAATATCTGTAATAATTAGTGATGGGTATACGGTATAAATCATTTATAATCTTATATATAAAACCGAAACGGCGTATGTCTGCGGGTCTGTAATTCCCTTTTGCATTGTTGTTGCAAGTTGCCATAAAAACGAATATGAAAGAAAATATGTTTGAATTTATATCGGCGAAGACATTTAGTCAAAATGTATTAAATTAGTCTTCTACTGAACTTTTCCCGGCTTTTATTATTAATAATAATGTTTATTATTTACGTGAAGGTAGTATTTGACATTTCTTTGACAGCAAATTAGATTTTTTCCTTGAATTTTGACATTTTAATAGGCGAGAATGGGGCGGGGCTGTCATCAATTTAAATAAAGTTTGTGATTTTATTTTAACTCTATTTTGGATGTTAGATTTTGTGATATAATTATGTCGAAACATTAAATAATTATTGGTCGCTTAGTCCGAGCGACGCCGGGTAGCAATACTAGTAATCAAATAAAGTTTAAGTTTTAGAAATAAGAAAGTATATAAAACATTTAATTTTTACAATACATACCACAAGAATTACCACATAATTGTACAAATGATTTCACTTTCCATCCATTAATAGTGGATGGAAATCTATGAGCGAATTATTACGTTTTCTTTTTATTCAAAAACATAACATGCCTCATCAACGATAATTGACATTTAACACTGATTACAAGTGAAAAAAAAAATTGTTTGAGTAAAACTTGATTTTATAAATGTAATTTTTACATTATTTATAAAAAAAACAGGTTTAAACAAGGATATTAAATAAAATTCTGCATTTAGTCTAGTTTGTCCAGGACAGATATGCAGTCTTGACTTGAATCAAATATTCCTTTTTTATTTTTGTTCATTTCCACGTAATGTACACACATTTGTTAGTATATCTCTTCGAAGTTTATTTAATGTGAAATTAAATTACTGATAAATAAATTTGGTGTTTTGATATGAAAAGGTTTCCCAATTATAAGATGTTATTAATATTTATATATTATTGAATGGCTATGATTCATGTTGTTATGGTACAAAATATAAACAAGTGCCGCTCTTTATCACTTGAATACAAACTTTTTTTAATTCACAAAGATAAACTTATAGTCAGTAAATGTAATATTTTTCTATTCTATTTATATTTATTTTAATAAACTGAAATCTCCGTAAATATAACGTATATCTCATAAAGCGTATTCTATCCAGACATTATGATCATATAAGTGGAAGTGAATTATGGGATAAGCCTCGGAATTCGCCAAGGATATTATTTCCTTAAAAAAGTCATGCGTAAGCCCTTCTTTTTTATATTATGTCACACAGGAAGAAGACTGGCGAAAAATGACAGAGCTAAAACGGCTACACTTTGATTAAATTTCATACAAGTCTTTTGGACTGCTTGCTAATACGAAAATAGGAGTACCTAATCAAAAGGCACACTAAGTATGTTGATATATTAAATACATAGTATGTACATTATACCCCTTTAATATTTGACCGCCTCTATTGCGTATAAGACATTGTTAATAATATTCCGCTAAAGAAATTTGAGGAAGTAAATCATAAATTCATAGGAGTATTAAGAATTTTTAAGTTTAATATGTATTTACCCCGCTGCCTCTGTGAAGTAAGTATTATCAGTGTGAGGTGCCAGTGGTATCTTGGTGTAAGCCGTATCAGCCCTCGCTTGGTTGGACGTGAAGGACCAAAAATCTCCAAACAATGTACGCTGAATTGGAGCCAGTCTCTTGATAATCAGTTCGGTATCTTCAACGCTTGCTCCGACCTGTAAAATAAATCAATCTCTTCTTACGACTCGCAATTGTGATATCATCCATATGTTGCCAAATTGTAATAAGTGATAGTAATTTTATTAATGGTAATTATCGTTAGAAACTATCCAAATGCTATCAACGCCATTAATACTTTACATCAATTATTACGCTCGGCATTATTTCTGAAACGGTATACGATAATTTCACAATGTCATTAAACTGTTTGTCAAACACGTTTTACAATAAAAAACGTTTTCGCAATGTATAAGAAGAACTCAGTATTCGCTTTCAAGTCAATAGCTGGTCTGTCTTTATCAACAATACTAATTAGTACCTCATATTGATTACCACTTGTTTCAACTGATCTTAGCTTTGGGGAATGCTTTATAGTCACTTGTTTTTAATATCAAAGTTTGTAAAAATGATATTGATCAATCAACAATCGGCCATACATTGACACGTATAAAATTAACTCAAAAATTGAGGATGAATATGACAATATCGGCTCGCTACATTCTTACTTTCCTGAGTCATGTGTCAAGGAAGATAACAATTAATATACATCTACAATAATTTCCGAGTAACGTCTGGTATTTAAGCAAATGTGATTTCTCGAAATTTTATTGAAATTGATTTAATATTAATTATTTTTAAATATAAATTGAATATAAAAACAAAATAATTTATCACTAAGTACACGCCATTACGATGTTTAATGAGAGGTCAGTATTTAAATTACATTCTCTATTAGGGCGTTATAATTTGATTATTTTATATTAAATATATGACATTTGGCAGTGAAATTTTACCACTGCGGGGTCGAGGTATAGAAATTTAAATGCGATTGCTCCCGTGGAAATTTCTTTCCAGAGAAAAACCTTTTTCGAAAAGCACACCGCTTTCATTAACAAAGGACTGTTTGTTCTGAAATTTTACATTCACGTACCGGCTATCCAATATATCATACAACTGGGACGGTATGAGGGTTAAGGTGTTATTTGGGTGTTCAACAGCTCATTCGTGATTCTCTTTTGCGAAAGAACAATTTGACCCTAGACGTAGATAGACTCCACTTTATTCTATTTCATTTTTATAGCTCTCAAGAAAATCAAATAACTTTCTATTTTTTATATATGTATCAATATTTTTGAAACTTTTACAATCAATTCTTGTTGGAAGGGCATAAATAGAAAGTTGTTGTTGAAAGGGAAATAAATAAAATACATTTTAATACTAGTTTCGCATGTACTTTGTAAAGATCAGAAACCGTTTCGCTGATTACGAGCATTTTCAATTGAAACAAAAATCAGTGTTAGTGCGAAAATGTGGAAAAAGTGCAAATAAATGTTTTTTATTGATTTTAAGGAATGAAACTAACAGCATTGATATGTTCACAATATAAGTATCATATTGTTTTGAGCTTTATGAGCTTAAGTCACAGAAATTCGATCGGATGTGGTGTTACTGTCGTAACTTTTCCATTATATTCCTACTTTTCTTTAAAAATGAGAGAGGTTGAGCAAGTGAGTGGCAAGCAGCTGTCATAGAAAAACTTATGTTATGATAAATTCTATTAGAAATACTTATGTATTTACTTGAAATTGGTGGAAGATGTGAATTTAACAAATGATAAAAGTATTATATTAATATGATTTGAGTAAAAAAAACTTGTCATATATTGATATTCGTTATTAGTTGGCATAATTAATATGTTATGCTTTTGTACAACTCAACAGATGTTTTTTTTCTATTTGTGAATATTTATTTTATTTATGCATTTACTTCTGTTGGGTAAATAATTCCTAAAGTGATTTCAGGTCTTTGAAGGGTTAAAGCTGTGGTAACAAAACGGCTTTAGACGTGTTTAATTAAATACCGCTAAGTACCTACGACTAAAATTGCTATTTATAGTACTAGACCTGGGCTTTATCTAGTCAAACGATGCTTTTTATAGTTGAAAACAAACACGACTCGAAAAATAAGCATATATCATTACTCAACAATGTTTTCAATTTTATTATTCCTTTCATCCTTATATGTAGTACATCTTTCGATAGTTATGTTAAAAGATATTTTGATCATATACAATCTGAGCTATATCGATCAAATTAATAATCTTTATTGGTTCCTGTAATACTTACATTATCTACAAAGGCCACTCCATATTTAACAAGTGAATTCAAAAATATTTTCAGTGTTTTGTCGCACTGTAGAAATTCATTTCGGTTAACAGCGGCGACTCTTTTCTCTACTTCTTTTCCGGACCACAAACACATTTGAGAAACATTTATTTTTCTTTGCACGTAAGGGCAACATTCATACAGGAACTCAGCTAAATATTCGGAGATATGATTGTCGTTCCCTGGAGACAAAAAAATATATAAATATAAAAGTAAAAGTAAAATACACAAAAAATATATAAAACCAATATCACACTTGTTATATAAATAATTTATAATCGATTGTTTACGTAAGCTTGATATTTTTCAATATCTTATCATATCTTTTCTGCAGTACCGCTGTCTTGCGGCAAAAATGTATAGCTTGAATATTTAAAATAATATTTATTGTTAAAAAAAAATTATATAATTAGGTCACTAGATGTCATTGAAATGTATTAATATTTTCGGCTGATGTTCGCACAAGTGATAACCATGTTTTATCACTACAATAAGAAATGAATTAATCTGTATTTTTACATATGTACATTCATACTTACATTCAATTCTTAAGATTCCGTCATTTATTTTAATATCTATGGGGTATGCATCTTCGGGGATATCTAATAAATGTTTATTACGTTGGAAAGTTACCGTGTTGTAGCATTCGTGACATCTAAAAATATAAACAAAAAATGTACTATGATGTATTTATTTACACAGATTTTTTTGAAAACTCATTTTTTCCAGAAATGTCACTAATGTCACACTTCACTTCTCAGGGGCTCATATTTTTGATAAACTAAATTAAAAGATCTCTAAATGATATGGATATTTTAGGGCCAAATATAATTGCCATTTTAAAATCACTGCCCAGTCATTGCAAACTATTTTTATAGGTGTTAATAATTTAACTGACTGAACACAAGAATTAAATTGTATAAATGGAATTCATTTCGATGAATGACGAATAATTATAATTGTAATTAGTCCTCACTAGTTTTATCGGCAAAGTCCAGAAGACAGTCATTGCTATGATAAACAAAGCTTTAGAATTATTCATCGTAAAACGTTTTATGCTATCGTTTTTAAAATAATTAAATTACATTTCCTATAAGAGGGTTGCTATTTGAATAAAAATAAACCAGTATTTTTTGTGTGATAATTTAATGAAAGTATATAAGAGCATACAATTTTCCATATTCCTACAACCACTACTAATTTTATAGTGTTGAATGAGACGAAGGAAGTAAAAGAAGAAAAAACTTTACATATTCCATGTGACTTCACATTATTATTATAATTTTAGCATTGAGAGCTAACCCTTAGTAATTCTATGGTCCGGCCAAGATAAATATTAATCAACGTTTATATCTAGATACTTAAAGCCAGGGCTGTGGAATTGGACTTTTACCTCGGTGGAGTCGGAAAAAAATTCACGACTACGATTCCTATATTTTTTTTTAAATATGTGTTTTAATGTATATTGTATAAATATTATAAATAATGTATGAAAAAAAGAATATGTGAAGCCGAAACCGTGTTTATTTCTCCTTTTTTTCGTGAAAGTAACATATTAAATTTTGTGTGATATTTTATTTGCATAATTTTAAAATTGAAGACTATTTTGAGAGAGCATTTTGTTTTAACAGTTTTCGGGGCCATGTTTTTAATCAAATCCGGGCTTCTTATTAAGTGATCTAATAAAATTTAAATACTATAAAATAACTGGTACACCGGCAATTATCATAAGCTGTATTTTATATATTTTGTTTTCATCTATATTATATTAAATTCTTATTTTACTGAGTGAAATTTAAAATGAATGCATGAAAACTGATTTATTCTAAATCATGTTTTATTTATTTTATATCAAATAAGGTCTAAAAAATTGTTCACTTGGGGAAACAGCAACCCTTAGTCCGTAAGTATTTGAAGAGCTGGGCACTTAAATATTTTGAGAATGCCATTTAATGATTTCACCCTGAAACCCCTTGGGTTAATAAACACTAAGCATAGTTAATTATTGGATGTATACTATAAACTTAGCGGCTTAAAATATTTATATTAGTCATAAATTATAACTCACCTACAATTATCTCGTAACCAGAAAAAGCAATATTTAACAGTACCATAACCAAATATTTCTATTGAAACACTGTTATCTGTGATTTCTGCGGAAGATATCCTTTCTGAAAAAAAAATATTCCAAGCCGATATTTATTTGAATTGGCAATTTACTACTACTACTGTTTTAGTATTTTTTCATTCGATTTCAGTTTCAATTATTCAATTTATTTATTTGACAAGTGAAAATCAAATTATTTTGTACAAATCTCGCTTGAAAAGAAATAAATATAAAATTTTAAATTTATCAATGGATATTTTACAACTGTTTGTAGGTCAATCACTGAACCTTGTTTTTCGTGATTATAAAAACCGGTTACTATCCAACTCCAATTATTGCTATAAAATAATTAATGTCTTGAGTACGTACGAAATATATGATAGCTCCAGACACTGAATGCATGGTAACCACGTAGTTTCCTAATATTGTTATAGTATGAAACTTTCAAAATATCAAAAAAAACCGATTTTCTTTTTAGGCACATATTGCACAATTGGTTGAAATATAATACGTACAAAATATGAAAATTAACTAGAAATTATTAGAAACTGTATCATATACGTACATAAAATTTAATTCAAAGCATTTTAAACCTGCTTTTAGGGTTGTTCTTGTTTATTTTAAAAATGATTATTTAAACTTCTACGTATTATAAATAATTGAGACTTACGTATATCGTTCACAATTTTATTGTTTCCGTTCATTTTGATAAATTCACTTTAGCAATACAAAATGTCACGAAGAAACTCTTTAAAACTTTATTGATATTCTGCTATGAATTGCAAAGCTATAGGTGAAGCTCAACCAACATCCGATTTATAACTGATAAGTGTCATGTGTACTCAGGACATTATAATAATTTATAAAGAGTCATATTTTCAATGTTTATATTAATGTTATTTGATAATTAATTTTATAAATTACTTGACCCATGTGTCCTATACGATCACCAGTTCGTCGTACGATCGAGCCGCAACCCAAGCCGGAGGTAGAGCATTTTCAAAACGTTGCCTGTAAAACGCCCCAGCTGTGGAATTTTCCGATCAAACTTGTATTTAATTATCATATGTATACATTATTATTATAATAACAAATATGTTTTTTTCACCAGTTTTATCATATCACGATCTGATAATGCCCAATGCTATCCACGCTATATCTTCCTTCTTCTTTGGACAGACTGTCCAAGCTAAACTTTGGCCTTCTCAATCAATTTTCTCCTGCTCTCATTTTCACTACACACAAACATAGGTCTGTTCCACCGTGAACATCGAGTTCTACCAAATCCGATAATGTCCTCTGGTTATTTTTTTATACATGGGATTTAACAATGACCTTTCTCATTTAAATCAAATAATCAGTACAGTTCATTTGAATCAAATAATTATACAGTTCATAGACTAATTAATTATAAAACTATTTTCTTATTTTCATAATTCTTGTAAATGTATTGTATAGTTGTATACAAACGATACAAATTTTTGTCAGTGTGAGCTCATCCGTGCACTTAAACTCAAATAATATTGAAGGTGCTCGAAAGATGAAATCCAGGTCGCTAGTCACAAAAGTGTCCAAAATTTGTATCTTAAAATATATTAAATTGTAATTTTGCGTTATGGTAGTGTACCAGTATTGCACGCAGACGGGCGTCATATTGCGATAAAAACCTGTCTTTAAACACGTAAAAAATTTAAATTTTATTCGCTAAGAAACATCTATTTTAGTCTAAAAATATAAACCGATATCATCATTTAAAGTGCTCATGTTCTTATTCACATTAAAATTTGTATATTTATAGTATGCTAATGGTATATGTTGTTATGAAAACATCTAGGCATTTGATGAAAATGTGAAACAAATTCTAAAGCCCACTTTTTTAAAATATGGCATCAATTTCGCTGTAAGTTTTGGGCATTTTCTCGTCTATCAGCATAATATGCACTATGAATTTTCCTTTTTTTTGTACGAAGGCCGTAACGAACCCTATACATGAATTAAATAAAAAAATCTTTTAAGCAACATCAGTCGAAATCGTAATGTTTTATTAAAGCTTAAATAAAATTTTAGAAAGATAGTGTGATATTATTCTATTTTTACGTCAGATTAAAATACAGTCTTTTCTCATCTGTTACTATACTATAATTTGAAATACATATAATTTTTGGTTTTTGATCGTCCACTCAAATTTTTATTTTATGTAGGCACTTTGTTTGTTTTTTATAAAAAAAAGTCTATTTTTCTCTTGTAATTGGATGCCCTAGTTACAAATGTCTCTTTTTATTAATTTTCAAACGCGTTACGAGCGCTGAAAAACCTTTTTTAAGCAAGGCGCCGCCATAGTATAATATATCTTTTATTCCACAATGGTGACATCTCAGCTTAACATAATATCTCATATAATTGCATTTTCTATTATTGTATTGACAGCTTACATCATCAAGAACATGCCATGTCGTTTTATAATAATTCATGATTAATTATCAATATAGAAAATAATTAAGTTTATTGTATCTTATCATGTAAAGTAAACAAACTTCAATATAAAATAAACATAAATTATTATTAATCATTAGCATAGAGTGCAAAGCTCAAAACTCCATAAACTGTGACATAATGGAGTTTTTTTTTTTGATCAATCACTTTTAAGGAGTGCACACTCAATATTTGGTGGAATGGAATTAAATTAAAAAATAATAACACATTTTTGTACTTATTCCACATTAGATGTAAATGTTTTTTTTTAATTACAATTACTTTACAACTGGAATAAATTTAAAATTCTAATCGATATTTATCATCGTGCTCGTTTTGAATTTCTTCATATCTATCTATCTTCTATATAGTTCTATCTATCTATCTTCTATCTATATATAAAAATGAATGTCTGTATGTATGTCCGCTATGGACTACTAAACCGCTCGACCGATCGATGTGAAACTTTACAAATTTATTGAGTACACTCCCGCAATGGTTTCTGGCCTACCAACCCCTCCCCCCAACCACCACTCAACCTCCACCCCCATTTTTTTTTTTTTAAACTTCATGAATTTTTCGAGTTCACACCTTCGAAGGTTTTTGGCATACCCGTCCCATACGCCCCCCAAACCCCTACCCCACCAAACAACCCCCCTCCCCCCCCAAAAATTGATATCGAATTTTTACAAATTTCTACTACACTTCCGCGAAACTTTCTAGCGTACACCCCCTCCCATACCACCCCCCCCCCAATCCCCCCTTCCATTTGCTGGCGTAGCAACGCGTGCAGGGTACAGCTAGTAGATTATATAAAGCAATATTTTGAAAATCTATTCTTTCTCAAAACAATATGAATAAGAATTGTGAAAGAGCGTTCAAATCAGTTGAAAAATACTTGATGCGTTAATTTAATGCACAGTAGGGCACGAAAGTAAATTAGTATTTTATTTTATCAACGCGTGAATACGTACATTGATTATTTTTTTTAAATATTCTAAATACGTTTTTATTTTATTCATAACAATTATTGGAGTAACTACGCTGTGTCTTTAAGTTTGTAGAATCTGTATCAGCTATAATTTTTAATGGCAGGATAGTGAAAATTAATTAACCTAGAAAAAATATATTGTTGCGAAATCATTGAATTATTACAATGTTTAATTATTATTCTGCAATTAGGACTACAAACAGACCAAATATTCATTTTGGAAAATAAACACTAAATATATAGACTATAAAATTTGATAATACGCTAAACTTTCTATCCTGAATTTTTAGAAAAATAAATCCCGTTTCAGATTCAGACAAACAAAAAATATACTTGAATATAAAACATCAAACGCCTTTCTGAAAAAGTAACAGATTTCTCGCTCCCTAAATAACAAATAAAGTTTCATCGGTATCCCTTTTGATTAATTCATCGCTGGCAATAAATATAGTGGGGTAATAAGAGCAAAGAAAGTCGAAAGTTTTCTGAAAGTCGGACAAATAGTTGAAACCATTTTCTTTTACATACATACCTACGATGCATGATTTTCTTGCACGATAACATTTACCTTATACTTTCAAATAATGTTTAGCTTCAGATTTTATAAAATGAATGCTATTTATTAAGACACTTACAACAACTTACTAACACTTAACTTTATCAGAATCATTGGTATTCGTAATTTTTTTAACTGACCGGGACTTTCAGGGGATGCAAAATTTATCTTATTTATAAAACAATGACTGCTGTGTGTGTGTTTAAGTCTTTTTTGATTGGTTTTAGTCGAATTCGTCTCTGATTGGATGTAGTTAAATAGTCTTTTTTCGTACGATTCAAATGAATCGAATATTATAGAAACAAAATAATGATTACTTCGAAAAAATTTTGTTCGCGTAATATTGAAACAAATTTTAATATAAAATGGCTCAAGGAACGTGCAATTCTGTCAATTTAAAGTGAAAATTTTTGACAAACCCAATTTTCTCAATCTCGAACATCTTTATCCACTGACAATTTTTATTGCAGTAATGAAGACGTAACGACCATAATCCTCGAAATTTCAAGTATCTTTTGAAATGTTGTTTCCGCCACACACATTCATATCAAATTTAGAATCTCCTATAATGCCTTTGGGGGTAGGTTAGGTTAGGTTTATAATGAAAGCATTGTATACCTATGCTATTGAAGTAACCATTCGAATCGTAACATCGCAAAGCAAGAGAAATTTCAAAAGTTGTGATTATGTTAAAGTCTACTATTGTCATATAAAAAATACTGAATGAAGCCGGGTAAAGCTCCCTAGTAAGTCTCTAAAAATAAAACAGTTCACCAGAAACTGGTCTTTGGAAGTTAATTGCGGACAATCAATCTTGCTAAGTTAAAATTTTCTTAGTGATTTACATGATGTGGGATATAATGGGATATAGTTTTAAGCCTACACTGTTTACCATACTTAGATCTTAGATCACTATTCCACTAAAGTGTATTCTATTTGTAAATATTTGTTAAATAAAACGTCTCAGAAATCGTTGTATTTTCTTTGCATAGTTAAATTCACTAATGAAAAGAAAATCATATGTTTTCTGCCTATGTGAGGTTTCAGGCTCAAATCTCTTTGTACGTAATATTTTTTAATAAAATATTGATTTAGTACACATTATCAATCATACAATTTGTAATTATATAAAATTCTAATAAAAAAATCATTCTCTCGTAATTAATAATCGCAATCTTCATATATTTATTATACAAGGACAGCGGCCTCATTCTGCGTAATTATTTACTCAATCGTTATTTCAAATACCTACTGAAAGATGGTTAGTTTAAGCATCAATAAATCGTGACCAAAATCAAATGCAAACATGATTAATGCAAATTAATTCACAATACTCAATATTATACGTGTAAGACGATTTAAGTGGGCCGTATCGTTTAAGCGATTAAGGTTCATAATGCTGACGATAGTCAATGATGATAGTCAACACTTCTAGACTCAATTCGTCAGACTAGGCATAATTAATACTCGAAACGACATCTTGTATCTAGACTGTCTCTCTTTAAATTCTGTTCATAATTTATTTCAACTAAAAAAACCAGGGATGTCGAGTCATTAAAAAAATACGACTCCAGCGACTCAAAACACGACTCCGACTCCAACTAAAAAAAGTGTAATTTCGTCACTTTTTTTCCTACCTAATTTTCCTATTTATGTGTATTCAATTAAATATCAACCAACCAATCTGGCCAATAGCCAAATTTGACATTTTATAGGCAAAAATAAAAACTTCAAACTTTTCAAAATTTCCGACTCCGGACAAAACGCCACGACGACTCCACCGCCTTTAAATAAACATTTTCAAGATATCTTTTTTTTTAAATTTTAAAGAATTATACAAACATAATTAATTTATAACGAATATTTGCGAATTTTGAGGTCCGGTATTACGGTAATTAAAATACAACTGAAATACTGGGATCGCAATTTTGGTTTTATCGGTATTTCAATTGATGTGTCATTTTTTAAAATTTGACCTTGCTTTACAATATTATGTACGGCAAAGAGCACAATCGCGCTAAAAATCGTGAGTTTTCTTATTGCAAAAGCATTGAGCAATCTATAACTCACGCTTTTGGCCTGTGCTCTTTCGACTCAATATACACATTATTCTTCTTCGTTTCCGCAAAAAAAGTGTAGAAATCAATATTTTAATGCACAACAATTGTACAATACAAATAAATTATTTCGCACACCTTTTGTGGTGTTACATGCTGTTATTAATTATTACTGAATGGCAACTTTTCATGAACAACTAGTAGGATCATCATTAATTGGTTTTAATCTTTTACAAAGAAAACTCGGTTTTAATGTTTGATTTAGAAGTTTAAATCTTGATGTCATTAAAAAGAGTGGGTCAAACTCAATATTAAAAAGCAGCCATAAAAATTAAAACAAAATACTTTACGATATTTAGGAGGCTATTTTCTGTATACATGTACCTGTATCAAATATTTGTGGTTAATACATAAAGATTGCGGCCATAACGCAGTTGATAAACAGTTAGGTGATGGATACCTTTGTAGGATATGATTGGCTGAAAAGCGAACACAATAACATTAAATTAAATATTCTTACGTGTTTAAATAAACGTTATTTTTTATACGATAAATAAATGGGTACAAATGTAACCGATTAATGGATCGATTTATAAATTTATGTTCCTGTGATTTCTAAATTCCTTTCCTATCATCTAATCCTGACAATTCTTCTAGTCCCGTCCTTTTATACTTACTCTTTCCAAATAAAGAGTACTGAACAATAACCAGTTCTCAAAAAATAGCTTTTATTGAAATGCACCTTTATGGTGGGCATCGTTTAAAAAAATACGGTAAGTATCTCACTGAATTCAAAACTGTTACCGGCATAAGAGCAGATTTATCGATGCCCAAAAGCATGTATGTAGGTACGTGAAATATGCACCGAACACTCTTAGGCAGCGATCTTTACGGAGTAAATAAATTAATAAATTCTTATACCTACATCATTTTTACTACTGGTGTCTAAGCGGTTAAACATACAAAATGATTGCTGCCATTCTATGATTGTGTACAATAAATAATCTACTTTTATACCTACGTATGTGTGACTAGGGATTCCAAGCAAATATTCTATATTCGAATATATTCAACTTTTCTTTGGTATTCGAATGTTTGGATATTTTATAAATTATTTTAATAATAATTTTCAAAGACATAATATAGGTATATAACCACTCGGTTAACAAAAAAAACAAACATCATCCGGCGTCGTTTTATATTTTGAAATAATCTACTTTATTTATATATGTACCATCGTATTCTTTGATTTCGACTGAAGATGCTTTATACAATTTAAATTTCCTTGAGTTTTGTCAATAACCATCCGGTTTTCGCTTTTCGACATCTTCAAGCATATCAAGTTCATCCGGGCACTTGAATTGCCTGAAGATGCCGAAAAGCCAAACTCGGGCTATTAGTAACAAAATTAATGGATATTTATAAAAGTCAAACCAAAGTAGCCATCCCCTCACCCCGCGTGCTGGATCCTCAAATAATAGTATGTGCTGAAAATTATTAATTCATCTATTTATGTACTCGATTACTGTAAGGTATAATATTCAATATGCGAATATTGGTTTTCAACGAATATATGGAGTCCCTGCATGTGGTGTGTAATACATTTTAAACTAGTCATCTAAAAATTCCATACCTCTAAGTAAGACATTTTAGCACCACAGTGTCTCTGATGTATCTTATCGACTTTGACCAAACAAAATAAAAATTGTCCAAACATAATTCTGTTCAAAAAACTGTTTCGTAAACGATAATCATTATTGAGGTCTTTAAAAAAATACAACATTAATTTGTCAACTTTGTTGCTGTTTTATCATTTTTTTTTATATCGCTGGTGCGGTGATTATTTAAGTGCTGTGAAAATAATATTTTATACAAGTGACATACCTACTGGTTATCTATAATATGATTTTCTCACTCACATCTCTTCAAATCTGCCATTGCTGAAAATTATTTTTACTGTTGAACAATTGCACGTATGCTATAGCGAAGCTGTGCAAATATTCCTTAATATTATCACTTCTTCCTCTACTCTAGATGAAAATAGTGGCAGAGGAATACTGAATATCAGTACTTGTGGAATATCTCTTGGGAGAAATGTAATAAAGCGTTGAATAAAATCTTCACATACCATGAGCAATCGACTATTAGCCCGACATCGTAATTTTTTGCCGACTTAAAGTTTTTTTTTTTTGATAACTCATTTGCAATACAAAGAAACAGATATAATTACTATGAACATAAACTATAATAGAATAAGAACTGTCAATATATTATTTACTTAAACCGGCTTCGCTCCCATTGGGAGCTAATATAAATCGTAATGTGACAATATAGGTTTTTAAAAACTGAATTTAACTTTGCCTATTTCGATGTCATAGTATTCGAATTTCAGAATCGGGATTCGTTTGTTATTAATGTTCGATTTTTTTTCGAAAATTTTTGTCACTTTTCACTGTCATAAATTAATCGAATTTATACGTACCGCTTCATAAGATAGGTTATCTATGTTCATAAGTTGACATCGGCTATTTTATATATGGTGACTGTCATAGTGAGTTATTGGCTAAAGTTATTGGACACTAACTTTTACCATACAAAATAAAGAATTGCTAGAATTCCTGTTGGTATGAAGGAGACAAATGTATTCAATTGTGCAATTCGTTATTTTGAATGGTTAAAGCAGATCCGTAGCTAGGGTTAGGCGAATATGGCTACTGCCCTGGACGCCGAGGCGCAGGCAGAGCATAGTGGGTGCCAATAATATGCCAGTAAGCGCAAAATCTACTCCTTGCGAAGAACCTTGCAGACACCCATCATGTTTTTTTTTTAAATGAAAAGCTCAACCTTAAAAATAAAATACTAATGGGGTGACATCAAATTAATGCCAAACATCACTTAAATTCTAGAAAAAAAAAAATGTTTAGGTAAAACAAAATCAGGCGGCGTTTTGGTACAGTTTGAAAATATGTAAGCTACCTAAATTTAAATTTAAAATAATTGCTGGCCACTTTAACACATTGGATGCTGAGAACACGCCTAGCGTGTCCATTTTCATACTAAAAAACAGGTTCAGCTTTGAAAGCTTAACGGAAACAGTTTTATTTAGTATTCGAGTTCTTATGCATGGATGTTCAGGATGTTTTTCTTCTCGAGTTGATCTCTAATGACTTGTAAAGTCACATCTATTTTTCCTCTATGTTCCTATGTGATTGTTTTTTTTAATATCAGCCGCTATTACTTGCCATACAAAAAAATCATTCCCTTCCTATTTGAGATAAGATGCCATAAAATTTGGAAAAAATATCATCAAATACAACTTATGTAGGTAGTTTAAATTTTTATTCGTTTTGAAAAAATATGGTATTAGTTAGGTACGCGATCATAGTATTACTATGATATTTAATTGGCTTTATTTTAAAATTTATTCATCCTGTTAAAAAAAACCTTTTTGATAATGCCTCCTTATAGGGTAAGAACTTATTTTACTACTTTTCAAAAAAAAAAAAAAAAGTAGAATAAAGTTTCATCACCATTTATTTTCAACATCATATAATTATATCCGTCCAAGATTCTTTAAGATAATCCAATTTCATATTATTATGAAATAAATTTTAAAATTGTTATTATAATAATAGGCTTAGTCGTATAACCTTCATTTCACAATAATATGAAATTAAATTATCGAATTAATAATGATCAAAGATATTAGAGCTATTTTTAATAATACTAGTAAATATTAATCGATAAAGAAGTATGTTGTGCTGAATTAACTACTTAGATAAAAATACACGTTTTGATTATTGCTTATCAGAAAATTGATAATTGGCTATTTTTTTTTATTATTTATAAGTGCTGCTTTTGACATCATTATTCAGTTTATATCTCCCACAGGAGAGAGTAAGTAAACAATTTATCAAATGTAAAATTATAATAACTTAATACTAAAATGTTAAGTGCAGGTCCTTTAGTGTTTGTGAGTGTCATTGTGACAATAATACTGACCTCGACAATCGCCTGCCCACATCCTGAAGAAAATGAGACAACTAAGGAAGAAAAATGTTCTTTGCCCCAGAGTGTCATAGACGACATAGCTAGTTATGCAGATGTGACAAATCGTATCATTGATGCATTCACAAAAGGAGCGTACAAGGGACAAACATGGAAAAGGTGAGACCATTACAATATGAATATTACTAGCATGTATCACTTTTTGTGTGTGAATTTAGCATAGCATCAATTATTGCTTGATAATAACATATTAATTGAGACACATAAACTGATAATTTAACAGATGTATAAATTTATTATAGTATTGATGTTATCTTATTTATTCATTTTCGTTGATTAATTTTAGATTTACAAGCAACAGTAATTTAAGATGGGTAAACAGATAAACCTTAAATGATTGCAAATGAATTAATTACATAATATAAATGTATAACCAGTCATAAATATTTTAATAACCTAATACAATATCTAATCTATTTTGTAGTGAATTTTAAAGATATTTTACAGTAAATTAGGCTGAAAAATAAAATTTATCACAATGTGACTTTTATAAGAATTTAAATATATGTCACTCAGTAGAAATAACAGCAGAAAACATAAATATTGATACTGAAATCTCCAGTATATTATTTATATAACACTTGGAAGACAAATCAAACATCTCATTTATAACATTGAGGTCAAGATTTATATAACAAACAGTATTTAAGCATCGAGTAAAATATTTTCTAAAATTCTTTCCCTTGATCAAATCTGTTCTGTATGAAAGAAAAAATATATTTCAACTATAACTGATACATTTCATGGACACACGGACATTGAATTTTAGAGGGCAGTAGCAGCCTATTTCTTGATACTTTGAACAAAATAAAATTTTTTTAGGAATTAAATAGAGCTTGTAATTTAAATTTCGATTCATTATTGCTTGCCAGAAAAATGTAGAAGGGTGAAGTGATAGGTAGTCACCCTGCGGACGTGGATTTGTTATACCAGTGACATTACATTGAACCAAAGCAAACCACCACCAATTAATGAATACAAGCTTTTATTGAAGATGTATTTTTTCAGAGCCTTACTTAAAAGGTGCGGTAAGTGAATATCCAGTACGCTGGCACTTATTGCCACAAGATAATTCATGTTTTTGTTTATTTTTGCTAACAAAAAGGAAAAGGTATGTTTTTCTTGCGTTACTTGTAATTTTACATTAATGTTTTTGCTTTCAGCTTGGCAAAATTTGTAGATAAATTTGGGGACCGTTTGAGCGGCTCTCAAGCACTGGAAGATGCAATTGACTACATGGTCGATATCTCAACAGCCAAAGGTCTAGAAGTACACACAGAAGATGTTGAGGTAGAAATCAATTACTTTTACATACTCAGCATTCAAAAAATATTTTCAACAGTTTTGAGCTTCGCCCAAGCCAGATCAGATGGGTCTGGAATCAATTTTTTTCTTCAATTTAATATTAGAGTATAAATCAATCAGGTAAATCTAATTGTAAAAAAACATCTACAATTGCAAAAATAGCACATTCAAAGAGAAAAAAAAACTTTACTAATTTGAATCTTAAAACTAGATTTGCTGTCATTGTTGTTCAACTGTCATTATTACTATATTTAATCTTTTGGTGAATTGTATTTGATTGATACTCAAATATTCAACATGTATTTCAACAAAACCAATATTTCTTATTTAAGTGAAACAAAGTAAAGACTTCAATATACACTATCTTGATTACTTTTGTTCCATTTACTGAGCAAAACATTAGTGTGCTGCAAGATAGTACCTACTGTAAACCCTTAATCAACAACTTCAGTTGATGACAACCAAAGCCAGTGCTGATCCATTACACAAGATTGTTTTCGTTCAAACAAATGGTACTGCATATCAAATGATTGATTTATTTGGTATTTCTTGCAGGTTCCTTATTGGGTCAGAGGTGAAGAAAAAGCCACCTTACTCCAACCGAAAGTAAAGAATCTTCCATTGCTTGGGCTAGGATACAGTGTATCAACTCCACCTGGAGGCATTTCAGCAGAAGTAGTGGTTGTCCAGTCGTTTGATGAGCTTAAAGCACTGCCAGCTGGGAAGGTTCAAGGAAAGATAGTCCTCTACTGTCAAAAATTTAAGACCTATGGTGAAACTGTACAGTACAGAAGCAGAGGAGCATCAGAGGCATCAAAGCTCGGAGCAGTTGCAGCTTTAGTGAGATCCGTTACACCGTTTTCTTTACAAACACCTCATACTGGAACCCAAACATATGCAGCTAACGTCACTCAAATACCTGTCGCTGCTATAACTCATGAAGATGCAGATTTATTATTGCGTATGCAAGAAAGGGGTCAAAAGTTGGCAGTCAAACTCGTAATGTCTGCTACAATAGACACAAAGATATCAAGAAACACTATTGCAGATTTGAAGGGTTCGACTATGGATAAAAAGATTGTAGTCGTATCCGGTCATATTGACAGCTGGGATGTAGGAGATGGAGCCATGGATGACGGTGCAGGAGTTTTCATATCTTATATGGCACCTGTTGTCTTGAAGAATCTGGGACTGCGCCCAAAAAGAACACTCCGTGCAATCTTTTGGACAGCCGAAGAGTTAGGTCTCATCGGATCAGAGGCTTATACTAAAGCTCATGCAGCAGACAATGATAACTTAAATTTTGTAATGGAGTCTGATTTTGGAACATTCACCCCACTCGGCTTGACATACTCTGGAAGTAAGCAGGGAGAGTGCATGATGAGAGAAATATTGAAGTTGTTCGCTCCAATCAATGCTACTCAGTTGGTCTTAGCAGATCCAGGACCGGACATATCTTTCTGGACCAACCAAGGTATCCCAGGAGGTGGACTTCTCAACGACAACGGAAAGTATTTCTGGTACCACCACACGGATGCTGATACTATTAACGTGATTGATCCAGATGTTCTAGATCTTGATGCCGCTTTTTGGACTGCATTCTCTTATATCGTTGCTGATATGGCTTCAGATATACCACGGTAAACTTTAAAAAATGTATACCTAAACTGTCTCAAAATACACTTTTGCAAGAAACAACAGATGCTAGAAATTTGTGATGAATTCAAAGTATTCTATATTTAATACTCATGAAATTAATAAATATTTTAACTCAACTGTCTGTTTTATCATTTTATTTACTTACCAGTCTGCCCATCATATCCAGGCAAACAGATAAAAAATTTATACAAACAATAAGCATAGTTTTAGTTAGGTCTCAAAATGGAAATATTGAAGAGCTCGATAATTTTAAAAAATATACATGTTTTTGATTTTTATAGATCACCTACATATGTATATGTATAATATATTTTACTTTTTTCTCAGAATTGTAAAATTATATTTTTATTCAATCTACATTCAGAAGGACAAATATTCAAATGACTGATGCAACACACTTCTGTTCTCTTATCCAATTTTACCCTTGACTATTCACTGTGATAAGATTTCTTGCTTCAAATGCAATGTTTTATGTGATTTAATAATAATCTTTATCTTTTGTCTTGTAGAAATGATTCTCGGTGGATTGAAGGACATGATGTTGAAGAATTGTAGGATTCTGCAATAGGGATTTACCTTCGCTTAAATAGATAATGAATGTCAGCTTAGCAAAATGTGTTGTACAATAAATTGTAAGATAACAGCTCAAAAGGTTTGAGATAAATGATATAACATCATTAAATTATAGTTTAATTAGATTAATATGCAAGACAAAATCAGACTACGTTTTACTTCATTATTACAAAGCTCACATAGTATTTTAAGCTTTAAATATTCAAATAATTAATGCGAGTCTAACGGAAACAACTTTACCTCAGCAATCGGATAATTTGGGCTTAATCACAGCAAGGCCAATGTCTTTAAACTTTATCATTGTAGTTCTCCTGCATCGACGCTCGTAACTTTTCCATCTTAAATTGATCTCTACTGGCTTCACATTGAGCTTTCCTGTAATTGTTTTTTTTTAAATATCTGGGCAGTTAGTCCCTGCCATTTGTTTTCATTTAATTCCTATTAAATAATATAAATTAAATACACTTAAATTTGTATATAAATCTTTCATTGGTAATTTGAATTCTAATTATTTTTGAAAAAAAAATGAATATAAATGATCATGTAAATATGATTCTTATAAGGCTTTTTTTAAATTCCATCTCCATCCATCCCTTTTTTGAGATAAACTAATTACATATTGATATGAAATATTTTTTTAAAATCATAAATGTATATTTTTACAAATTTAGATACTTTTACTAAGATTTTTTTTAAAAGAAATACAGGAATGAACAAAACACAATTTTACAAGTAAAAAAACCAACATTTGAATTATTTTATAATCATATAATTTTTATTTTCTACTAAATATAACACACACTAATCATATGTCAATTGGCATCTCTCATTACACATTATTAGATGCATCTAAGGCAGCAATACTCAAATGGTTTGAACTCTAGTTTGGTTTGTCGTGACCGTGTTAAATTGAAAAATAATGCATTTTTCAAATGACACTATTTCACGCAAGATGTGAAAAGTTTACTTTTTTCAAGAAGTTCTTGCATCAACAAAGTCATTAGCGATAACACTGACTTTCTTCAACACTGTCAGACCTTTCAGGAGAAGAATATAGTTAACTGATGGATGTCCTTCTCAACCAGATCTGGGAAATACAACTCACATTTATGTATGTATTTTTTGTGCACGCTTTCTTCTAAAATTGTAAAGTTGCAAATACGACTGTATATATATATCAATATAATACAATACAGAGAAATAGTTATATTTTCACATCATTATAATATTTGGTAAATTAACGACATCCTCAAATGGAAAAAAGGTCAAGTGCGACTGATTTTACACATGAAGTTTACAGATTGTTTTTTGAGATTTTTCTATTGAAGGAATTATCTGAGGCATGTGTTTTACGATTTCTTGTTTGATGGTTCTTTTCCAATTCTCGGAGGAATTTGTGATCGTAGACTGAAAATATGTCAATTGTTGAATAAAGGACAATTGAAATTCAGCTATACCCATTTTCTGTCGAGTCGTGCATTGGTGTAAATATGCATTTAGCGTATAAAGGTTGAATATATGCACATATCCCTGTGCATGCTTTGTTCTAATATTATAAAGTTGCAAATGCGACTGTATATATTTCTATATAAAACTACAGAGAAATAGTTATATTTTCACATCATTATATTATTTGGTATAATAACGACATCCTAATATGGAAAAAGTTTCAGTGCTTCTGATTTTACACATGAAGTTTTCAGATTGTTTTTTAGATTTGTCCATAGAAGGAATTATCAAGGAAGGCATGTGTTATACAATTTCTCCATTGATGGTTCTAGAGGGATTTCCCAATCCTCTGGAGGTATTTGTGATCGTTTTAGACTGGAAATATGTCAATTGTTGAATAACGCACAATAGAAATTCAGCTATAGCCATTTTCTGTAGTCGGGCATCGGTGTAAATAATATGCATATAGCAAAAAAGGGTCGAATATATGCAGCCCCACTTCTTTTTCCAAGTGAATAAAATATTATCATTTTATATCGCACCATTCCACGACGAAATGGTATTTTTCAAAAGGCCAATATTCATTAACACGTTCAACCAAAATCCGTGCAATAATGATGACCCCTATTACAATGGTCATCTTCGGGGAAGAGGTTAGGATTAGTTTCATTAGCATACTCGCGAGCAGTGATAATATGCCGCCCCATACCAGGCATCACACCAGGCGTTGGAAGACAACAAGAAGGAATCAAAAGAGAAAGCTCATATTGCTGTCCCATGAATATCCGAGCACCTTGGATCTGAGTAGATGAAGGGGTCTTCACTTGACAATTGCTTGCTTTCATTATCTAATCTGAAACAAGTAGAGGACAGAAAAGTATTAGTTATATTATATTTTCAAAAAATGTGTGCGTTACACCACAGTATGAACCAGATATTTATAAATTGATTAAATATGTATATTATACTGCTATAATATATCTTATACTGCTATAATATATCTTATACTGCTTTATAGCAGAAGAAAATTATTCCTCATGTAAAATAAAGGTAAAATCCTATGACGGCATTTCATAAGAATCATAATGATCTTTACATTTTAGCGTCTCTGTAATGACCAAAGCATTTAACTTCAGATCGAAAATTCTTCAACAAGTGTGTACAAATTCTGTCACAAGCATTTCTACATTCTGTCCATAGTTGTATTCAGGGCTGTGGAGTCGGCGCGGCGTTTTGGCCGGAGTCGTACTCGGAGTCGGAAATTTTGAAAAGTTTGACATATTATTTTTGCATTTAATGTCAAATTTGGCTTTTGGCCGTATTGATAGGGTTTATATTTAATTGAATACACATAAATAGGAAAATTAGGGGAAAAAAGTGACGATATTAACCTTTTTTTAGTCGGAGCCGGAGTCGTGTTTTTGGTCAATGTCGGAGTCGGAGTCGTGGTTTTGGTAAATGCTGGAGTCGGAGTCGGACTTTTTGTTACCGACTCCACAGCCCTGGTTGTATTTCTAGGCTTCTAAAGCTCTGGATGGCGATGAAATACACTTTTAGCTGCTATGCATAAATACCTATATTGACATAGTCCAAAGGGCTCTTAATATTACGGAATTGCAAAGGGTAGTGTAATACTTGCAAAGTAAATAGCTCACGATATTCACTGCCATCACACACTTCTACAATGTAAATTTCCAGGCACATATTCAGATTTCAAGTGCATATTGAAATGGCAATTTAAGCAGGCGGCATTTTTTCGGGCTTAGCTGGCTTTAGTTTATTATGGTTTATGTTTTGTCTGTATAGGTTATCTATGGTTGTATGTGATCTATGCATGATCTATGCATAGACAACAGATCTATGCTCTCGGCGTCTGTTTACCATAGACAATACATATATACGTCCATAGACAACGTACTACATGGAAGAAAGTATACCTAGTTCTCTATGCATAGAACGGACCTTAAAACGAAAACTTTATATTCATTTTGTGAGCCTTAAAAGATTTCGGATACAAATTCAATATGATAATTTGAGAAATATTATTCCTTGACGCCTATTTTTTTAAAGTTTATCAATTTGAAATATCGATGTCGATAATACTTATCAAAAAATATTTAGGTACCGGTAAAACGTGGTGAATAGATACTGGCAGATAAATAGAGACAATAACAAGGATTGAACTATAGCACAACTTTACTAAGTATCTAATGTATTTTTTACTATTTATATATACAATATAATTCTTTACAATGACTATAATACTATTTCTCGAATGACAAAACTAAACCAATTAAATGATTGGCCAAAATTGAACCAAACGTGTTTAAGTTCGATGCCTGTGCATCCTTACTTTTTGACCCCTTAAAAACTTCTCTTTTATTGGACTAAAATTAAAATTAATAATGTTTTATTTGTTAGTTGATTGAATAGATACTTGTATAAAATAGAGGTTCATAAATATTCCAATCATTACAATCTGTATTGTTGACTCTATTCACCTGCCAAGTCTAGATTTACCCTCTCTCGTCTCTATTTACCCTGATTCAATGTGAATAGAGACATCGAACAAAGTTGACTGTGTCTTAATAACGATAGTGAATATTTCAAAAATATTGTCATGAATGTGTAGTAAGAACATAAAAACAAGTTTCAAGCCATTCATATTTGAATGATGTGGCGCAGGTATGAAAATACATAGTCGTGAAGGGTAAAAAGTGTTTCTATTGACCCCATTTTACGGTACTTCATAACTAAACTACATTTTTTTTCAAAAATTTTCAACATTTTCTTCTCTTGAATTGAAGCCGTCAAAGAAATTTTCAGATGAAAATAAAACGTTGTCACAACTCTACGCCTTTTCAATACAAAATACTTTAGCACATGCTGATCATTTCGGCGCATATTGTTTTGATATTTTTACGCAAACAAATGACCAATTATTTGTCACGAGCTTCACTTTGTAGTGATGGTAAATGTTAGTCTGAAACAATGCATATTTAATTGGGAATTTCAACTGAAGGTGCTTGATGGAATTTCAAAATAAAATTTGAATCTTTTCAATTTTGTAATTTTCTATGAGCTTTGTCGCTAACGAACCAGGTTTCGTCTTTTGGCATCTTCAGGCATTTCAAGTGCACGAGTGAACTTGAGCTGATGCACAGTAGTTTGTAGTGATATTTCAACACATGTATGTATTTATGTGTTGTATACCATGTACCGGAACAAATAATATTTTCTTCAGTTTTCAGTTTGTTTTAAGTGTATGTATGTAGATCCACATAACTTTTAACTTATCGTTTGAAACAAACACATGTGTATTATTAAAAAAATGCTCGCTTTTAAGTATTCCTCAACTTACCGATTTTTCGACTCACACAAAAACCTTTTGAACCAATTAATCACATAAGTCAAACTCTTACTGTACCCTTCATTTAATAGTTATATGAAATTTAATAATCAAAACAATATTGATCCAAGTTATTAAAGCTTTTTTTTAATACTTGTAAATTATTAATAGTCAACAAAGAAGTAGATTGTATTAAATTAACTGCTTAGATAAGTACACATTTTGATTATTGCTTATCAGAAAATTGATGATTGGCTATTTTTTTATTATTATTTTTTATTTATAAGTGCTGCTGTTGACAAAATTATCTCAGTTTATATCCCTCACAGAAAAGAGTAGTAGACAGTTGATCAAATGTAAAATTATAATATTTTTGATACTAAAATGTTAAATACAAATCTTTTACTGAGTGTCGTTGTGGTGATAATACTGACCTCTCAATTGACAATCGTTTGCCCACATCCTGAAGAAAATGCGAAAACGAAGGCAGACAAATGTTCTTTGTCTCAGAGTGTTATAGATGACATAGCTAGTTATGCAAATGTGACAAATCTCATCATTGATGCTTTTACAAAAGGAGCATATAAAGGAGAAACGTGGAACAGGTGAGATTATCAACAGTTAAAATATTGATTATTTGACCGAAGCTACATTTATAAGTAGTTATGACTACTGTAAAAAGTATACTACACTAATGGTTGTTCTTCACTTGATTCTTAATCAGGTTCATTAGTACAATAATTGGTGACATTTTCATTTTCATGCTACAAAATTCTCTAAGAATGGTGTATCAAGCTTTCTTATAATTTCATCTAATCCTGCTTTCAGAGACTGACAGGTGACTTGAAAGGTGCGCTAAGTTATTATCTAGTCTGCTGGCACATATTGCTATAAGATAATTCATAATGATTATTTTCATTGTAACAATCAAAAATGAAATGGTTTTTTTTCTTGTTTCCCCTTTTCCATTTTGAATTGATATTTCTTTGCTTTCAGCTTGGCAAACTTTGTGGATAAATTTGGGAACCGTCTCAGCGGGTCTAAATCACTGGAAGCTGCCATTGACTATATGGTCAAAATGTCAAAAGCCAATGGTCTAGATGTACACACAGAAAATGTTAAGGTAGTACACAATTACTTAAATTTAACATTTTAAAAATATTTGCAAGCAGAAGGGTGAATTGAATTGTAATTGTACATAATTGTACACTATTGATGGGGTACTGTAAGATAATAGTATATCTACATATTGACAACTGCATTTCATATAATCAGCGAGACCGGTATAACTCAACGTGGGTATTTTCAGCTGATAACGTGCAAATTAAATTATTCGGTGCTTCTTGCAGGTTCCTCATTGGGTGAGAGGTAAAGAAAAAGCCACCTTACTGCAACCGAAAAAGAAGAATCTTCCATTACTTGGGCTAGGATACAGTGTATCGACTCCTACCGGAGGAATTTCAGCAGAAGTAGTGGTTGTCCAATCATTTGATGAGCTTTATGCTCTACCAGCTGGGCAGGTTAGAGGAAAGATAGTCCTCTTTTGCCAAAAGTTTCAGTCCTATGTTGAAACTGTACCATACAGAACCAGCGGAGCATCAGAGGCATCAAAGCTCGGAGCAGTTGCTGCTTTAGTGAAATCCATTACACCGTTTTCTTTAAAAACACCTCATGCTGGAGCTCAAACGTATGCAGCTAATGTCACTCAAATACCTGTCGCTGCTATAACTCATGAAGATGCAGATTTATTATTGCGTATGCAAGAAAGGGGTCAAAAGGTGGCAGTCAAACTCGTAATGTCTGCTACAATAGACACAAAGATATCAAGAAACACTATTGCAGATTTGAAGGGTTCGACTATGGATAAAAAGATTGTAGTCGTATCCGGTCATATTGACAGCTGGGATGTAGGAGATGGAGCTATGGATGACGGAGCAGGCGTTTTCATATCTTATATGGCACCTGTTGTCTTAAAGAAACTAGGACTGCGCCCAAAAAGAACACTGCGTGCAATCTTTTGGACAGCAGAAGAGATGAATCTTATTGGATCAGAGGCTTATTCTGAAGCCCACGCAGCTGAGAACGATAACTTAAATTTTGTAATGGAGTCTGATATTGGAACATTCACCCCACTCGGCTTGACATACTCTGGAAGTAAGCAGGGAGAGTGCATGATGAGAGAAATATTGAAGCTGTTTGCTCCAATCAATGCTACTCAGTTGGTTTTAGGATCACCAGGACCGGATCTAAAATTCTGGGCCAACCAAGGTATCCCAGGAGGTGGACTTCTCAACGACAACGGAAAGTATTTCTGGTACCATCATACGGAAGCCGATACTATAAACGTTATTGACAAGGATGTTTTAGATCTTGCTGCCGCTTTTTGGGCTGCATTCTCGTATATTGTTGCCGATATGTCTACAGATGTACAACGGTAAACTTTATAGTATGTTTACATACTTTGTCTCATACACTTTTACAAGAAACAACAGGTGCAATAAATTTGTGATGAATTCAATGTGATCCTCATTTATTTAAATACTCAAGTAAACAACAAATTAATAAATATTTTAACTCAACAATTTTTGTTTTAATGAATTTGTTTCATTTATATACCACCAGCCTGCCTATCAAATCCAGGCAACAGCGATAAATGCTTGATTCATATATTTTTACTTATTACAACAACAATGCATAATTTATGTTTGGAAATATTAAGAAATTCTCAATTACTGAAATGACGTGTTTTTGATTTATTTATATCTCAAATATACATCTATGTGAAATAAAAAACAAAAATTAAATTCGTTTTTTATTAAAACTATTTTCACAAATAAATAATATTCAAAATTGTGTGCTACTTTCAGTACTTAGTACTTTCTTTGTGCACACCAGAGTGTTCTCTGATCCAGTTCGGGACCAGATTATTCATTATGAAAAGATTTCTAGCTTTGAATGAAATATTATAATGATCGTTATCTTTTGTTCAGTAAATTAATGATTTTCGGTGGGTTGCTCATGTGATGTGAATTGTAGGAATCTTTGATAGCGAATTACCTTTTCTTCAATAGATAATTAATGTCATCTTAGCCAAATGGATATAAAAATAATATCAAATTGAAAGATCATCATCTTAACATATATTCTTTATTTTAAAATATATTTACATCTGAAAAAATATTTACAAATTATTAATCCAACGAACATAGGAGATATTTGGCTAATATAGCCAAGTCAGATTAATAGAGTTTTCTTTTCAATATTGTCCAAAAATCAAACAATTTTTTACAGACTACCCTTACTTAATATACCCAAAAAGTGAATGAAAACTGTTGGAAAAATCATATTGGAATATGCATAATGAAGAAAAATAAATTATTGCCCAATGCTATCCACAAATTAATAAGCCAATTTGAATTTGAGTAAAAAGTGAAAAGAAATTTATACCAAATAAATTTTAAAAATACCTTCTGTTTTTACTGTTGAAGTAATTTTTTTAGTGAAATTGTATGGAAAATTCAATCTCACGCTCGATTATGCATGAAATGTTGTCAAGGAAAAAATTTGCAACGCATTATGTTTTTATTAAAAATACTATGCCATACAATATAGGTACAATATATTTTTTATCTAATATTACTTTTTCTATTATTGATTAATTCGTAAAAATTTTACTCAGCAGATTAGGTTTAGTTTTACGTTTTACTAAAATACTGCAGAATACATGCATTGAAAATCTTTTTCTTATACCGAAATGGTATAACAATATAAAAAAAATTAGACATCTCGAAAGCATTCACAACTTATTTTTCGCTAAAAAACATTTTTGTTTACTTTTTATAATAAAAACACATGGCCATGGGCCTTTTTTTAAAAGTTTATGTTACCCACCAATGTTTTGAAATATTTTTTAAAGAACTTTTATTGTTTATTTATGATTTTATATTTCACAATTTTCACAATTTCAAGTTTGATTATTTTATCTCATATCATCATGAATAATATTTAACCACACTTACACTGTTAATTATTTTTTTAAATACAAGAACACATCAAGCCTTTATCTATATACATTACTAGTGTTCGAACCCGGCTTCGCTCGGACCAGTTTGGGGCTATGTTCACCTCGGCGCGTAAATTCAGACGGGCCAAGTTGAAACAACTTTTTTCAAAATTCAAAAGTCTAGGTCAATTAAAATGGAATTAAAATGAACATTTCAGACTGGCATTGACATTTCACAGCCCCTTTCATATATTGACAGCCCCATTCTCGCCCATTAAAATGTCCAAATTCAAGGAAAAAATCTAATTTGCTGTCAAAGAAATGTCAAATAATACCTTCACGTAAATAAAAACATTATTATATTAATAAAAGCCGGGAAAAGTTCAGTAGAAGACTAATTTATTACATTTTGACTAAATGTCTTCGCCGATAAAAAAATCAAACATATTTTCTTTCATATTCGTTTTTATGGCAACTTAGTATGACATACATACTTATGTACTACTTGATACTCGAGTAATTGGAGTCTCTACACACACATTGATAACGAAACAAATTTACCGTCGAAACTTTCGCGAGCGAAATCAATTCGTTTGTTTGAACTTGCAACAACAATGCAAAAGGGAATTACAGACATAAATCCCCCATTTCGGTTTTATATAAATATAAGATTATGAATTGGATTCTCTTTATTTTTAGTTTAAAAACTAAATAGTTTTCAATGGCAACAAAAAAGACATCTATTGAATATTTAGAAGACACAACGTCTTTTACATTGTAATAAATTGGTAACATCAATATCAGACATTCTTATTGTTAATATTTTTATCATTTTGACTAAGAGTTTCATAAAAACAATGCTATCTCATTTATAGAATAAATACACTATGAAAATAATGCACAATAAGCTAACATAACACTAACCCTTAAAAAATTATAATTTTGATAGATTTAATATCTAGTCTTGCTATTGGCACGTTAAATATATTTATCAACACATTGACTTTTAAAAATACCTTGGTAATCCGTTTTCCGAGTTCAATTCAAGATTTATATCATGTTTGTCCACTGAAAGAAATAATTTATTGTTGTAATTATTTCTAGCTTTATTATATGTATTTGATATTATATACTGGAATAGCTTTACAAATTGGACAATTCAATTTTTTCTTATACATATTTTCATAATACATAATAACAAAATTAGCTTGCACACGATACACATAAGTGGCGTCAAACACAGGAATAAATATTGCCGTCTTCACACACCTTATTCAGGAAAAAAACGACAGGCACATACAAACATATTATATTATCACTTTAGAAGAGCAAAAATTTTGCATAAAAACTCCATCAATTGTTGCAGAATATATTTTATAAAAAGTTGAATGTTTATAGTGAATATGTAATACAATGACTGTTATTGTGCAGTGATAGCATACACATGCTTCTGCGTGACATTGTGGGACTAGAAACCCTAGAATGGCCTCATTGCCTTATAACCTCATTGCATATTATTTTACATTCTCGGAAAGGGAAGAAAGGATTGATTCATGAGTCCTGATAAATAAATCCAGCATTGATTACTTACATAAAAAAGAAATTGTATGGTTAACCAACTTCAGACTTCAGGAGGGGACAGAAATATAAATTATCGAAAAACAAATTAGCACATACATACTCAAACTGAAATAATTTATGTTGAGAATGGATTAATTATAAATTATAAATGGGCCCAGGTGTTGATTTTTACAGTTGTATCTCAAGGTCAACAATAGAAAATATAACAATGCTTTATTCTGTGCAAATAATGCTCATAAACCGTTAAAATAATATTTGTGTATTTTTCCTGCATAAGATATGTAAATTATTTTTTATTCATTTTACACAGCAACGAAGAACTGAAATTGTATTGGCAGTATTCATACACTTTTCACAGATTCATAAACATAGTTTATAATGCATTTCTTGAATCCGTTTTGATTCATCATTCTCATTCCATTTGCTATCCACAAAAACTTTTCTTTAAATAAGATTTAGTTGCCTTATTTTTATCACATTTATTGGTGACAAAATAATCACATTGGCACGATATCAAAATACTTTTTTACAATATCCCTAAGGCTTAGACATCAAGTTTGTTTGAAGGAATTGTTCTATTGAATGGTAAAGATGATGCTTCACACCGTTTAATCCATGATCTTCATCCGGATAACTCTGTAAATCAAAGCATTTATTAAGACATTTCAGTACTTCTGGTGAATTTGTATTCAATATAGTACTGACATATTGTTTTCCTGCCTTTTGTTTAGTGTCTCATGATCAATGATCATGTACTTTCACACTACTAGTTTGGACAGTCAAGGTTTTAAATCCCAATATGATACGATTCATCTATTGATTTATGGTGTCTCTCTTAATATTAAAAATGAGACAAGCTGAAAGTGCTTAGTTGATATGTTTTAACCTAAGCTTTATCTACATTCCTCATCCTCTCTAAATAGAGAGATTGAGCAACTGCACACTCCTCATTAAAAAAATATAAAGAAGACATAAAATGCTCTATATAGTTTATAAAAATCAATAAATTGACATCTATGGGATCTTTTTGTAAAAATGTTGACTCACCAATTATGACTTATGGAATATAAGAGGAAACAATTACCAATTGAGTAAAGAGAACATCATTAAGCTGTAGCACTCGAGAAAGCATCATGGATTGTTGGAAATGCACATTGTCATCTAAGGTACCATGAACCAGCATAAACTTCTTTTTACTCAGTGCGGCAGCCTGTTGAATAAATAAATTAAAGTTGTTCATGTATTTAATCATTCATATACTGACAACTCACCAAAAGACATATTTTCCGATTGTTGGTAAGAGGAACCTAATTTTTGGGACCGTCCTACAAATCATTAAAATGAAAGAATTTATTCCAAAACTGTCATTCAGTCAAACAATCAGTGTCATAATATTCAATGATTGAATACTCTTACAGATATTTCTATAAGTTGATTTTCCAACCTATTTATGGATTTTTATGAACAAATGTGGGTGTCCTTGATTTTCAGTGATTTACTACCTGTTGCTTTTGTCCTATCTCCATCCTTATTTACTCTATCAAAAAAAGAAAGAATTCGAGTAGGGAGATTCATTAGAATAAACTAATTAGACAGCACTATATTTATTGAGTTAACTGCTTGCCACTATACGCCAGCAATTATCACACTAATGAATTAAATATTAAGTATCAATTAATAACTAGTGCAAGATGTTTCAATATTATATTCAAAGAAAAAAGCTTTCTTTTCCAACATACAGTTTCTTGAGTATTAAGCAGAGATGCTATATATCCTTTTTTATTGTCATTAATGTCAGGTAGCCCCATGTATCTTTCAGTATAGATAGAATCTGAAACAAGAGAAATATTGATTCATTATAATGGTGCTGCAATTCTTGGAATAATATAAAATTAATCATTTGATCGCATGCATCGGTAAGTTAAGTGACACATAGATATTATGAAAATAGATTTACCATAGTATAACCAATCTGTTACAGGTGCTACAGAGACAGCACATCGGAAGGTACTTCCTCCACGAGATAGTGCAAGAGCAGAAGCATATCCACCATATGACCAGCCCCAAATACATGTCCGTTCAGGATCGATATAACCGAGTGATTTCTGCAAATGTCTGGAAAAAACATGACCAATGAATAAAAATAGTGCACTCACAATATTTTTCATTATTAGTTATTAATCAATCCAAGTTTTAAAATAATGATTTTCCCACATACGAGCGGCGATACTAATTAATGAGTTAAGCAGAATTGACTGTATATAAGTATATATTCCATAAAAGCTAAATATTTAAAAACCTAATAGGTATGAAAATAGTGTATTTTTACCTGGTAACATTTATTTGATCGTTGATTTCGACTGTTCCCAGATTTCTATATCCAGCGAAAAGATTGTTGTTTCCTTTCAACCCTGAACCTCTTCCGTCAATCAGTGCGACTGTAATATTCCAACGGGCCACTAATGATGATCCCCAGTCCACATTCCACTTCTCAAGCACCTGATATGTGTCTGGTCCCCCATATCTGAATGGTTTCAAAGTAAATATTCATTTGTTAGTCATAGTATATTTACACATTGTATAATGGTACTATCTAGTTTTATATATGGCTCTGTCAAAACTAAATTTTAAAATGCAAGCACAGGATATTCACCAATAATCTTACAAGTATTAGCAAGAAATATATTTAAAAGCAATAAAAAAACACTCCATAATATTAAAGCAGATGAAATTCTTAAATTCTTTTTCTGCTACATACTATCATCAATAACATATTATGAACTTACTTATTTTTAATCTTTGTACATAACTTAACATCAAAGTAAATCAATTGAAACTGATTTCACTTTTCTCCAATTATACACTTAGTAGAATAGACAATCTGACAACTCGACAATCATAAAATTCACATACACATTTACGAGCAAGGGGTATTTCACAGCTCCAGATAAATCAGCATTGGGTGGAGTCAACAACATCACTTGAGCCGGTGGCAAAGACGAGTCGGCAACCTGAACGGCAAGTCTTCGGACAACTGGGACATCCTTGGTTTCCAATAGCTCTGTAATCTTAGTATTACTCTCCCAATCCCTTATTTTACTACCCATCTAAATAGAAGATAGATAAAAGATATTTTTTTGTTAAAATTGGTAAAATAAAGTCTTTTTGTACAAGTTTTTCATGTTTTTCACCAACTGGGAATATCAGTAAACAAATATCATGCATCATACACAATTTCTTTTCATCTATTATTGTTATTTTATCATTTATATGATAATTACTTCCACTATTGGTCTCATGACATTATATCTGACATTCATGTGCAATACAATACGCCTACTGTTTTGACTCTAGATTTTTGTTCTTATTGCAAAATATTTCTAAAAAGCTGTATCTATGTGTTTTGCAGTGATACCGGATGCAATGAAAACAAAACAGTCATAAATGCGGTACCTAGAACAGAATCTAAATCAGTTTTTTTAAAACTATTTCCACTCTTAATGTGGTGAATATGGACACCTAATGGAGTTTATCTCAACAGCTATTCAGTTAATATAAAATAACTAAGATTATTCCACGTCTTGGAATAATCTAAGTTATTTTGAATTTTATATTAAAATGAACTTCGATAAAGTGAGCGCTGAATCCATTGAAAGTTATTCACTTGGTTGAACTCTCTTTTTGAAGAGAATATAACTGATGAAATGAACAATGACAATGAAAATACAGTAAAGTAGGCCTTCTAAAATATGTATCAACAAAATATTCATTTATGCATACCTTAGTGTAAAGATAAACTTCTGGGACTTGAGGACCCAAACACGAAATTGCCAAGTTCGAACCAGTTTTACTCATGATAGCTTCATTGTATAGACATTGACTTCCTGAAGAATGCGTAATGTTACAAGTAAAACAGTCATGTTTGCCATCTAGTGATATAGTATACACATGCTGGATTGCAGAATCTTCCTCGCCTGTTGCAGTATACCACCTAAGGCATGAAAATTAATTAGCAAATATAAACTGAATAGCTGTCGGGATATTTTTATTTCACATGCTACTTACAAAGTTTTTGAGCTTTCATCCCAGTACAACAACTCTGTGACAGTATTTCTAACACTGGTTAAGAATGTTGGAGTCCAAAGATCTGTACCGTCAATAGATCCTCGCTTTATTTGAGCAATTTGTCTCCATGAATCACTACCGATAGCCTGAAAGATTTCATTCAAGTATTATAATAATACACATCAATGTAAAAAAACTGTCTTAAAATTAATTTTAGAAATAAATACGGTAAAGCTAAATAGTTAATAGCCAATTTTAAATGAGCATTTCAATCTTTCTTATTCACACAACTTCAATGCAGAAATTCTTTAAATTTGAATCTTCATAAAAACATACACTTTATATACTTTTTATTCCTAAGTAGTTAGTGACTATATTCATAGAGGGCAGCACAATACTACAAATTGGAAGATGATTATGTATACGGCCCAATACATTATTTCAGTAGGTATTAGTTTTTTTCCTGTATGATTTATTTCTCATAGCCAGGGATAACTCTTGTCATGGTGCAATGGTGCACCGATCCCCCATTTATACTCAAGCAATAAACAATATCAAAATAGATATATTAATTTAAACTCATTTAAAATACTGTGTTCCCATACAGATATTGAAGGAAGCGATAATTCACACATATTAAGCGGATGTCACAAAAATTAAAATAATATTTTTATCTAAGTGTCTTGTAACACAAAACTATTTACTACCATGACCTGAATATGATTGTTTTTTTCACATAATTTTATTTGTGACAATTTACCTTAGGAAGGATTGTGAAAAATGAGGATCCATCAGCAGCAAAAAATAGCGGTCTTAGCATATCAACCCAACCATTTGACTCATCATATCGGAAGATCTAAAAGAACAAAACGTATATTCATTTCAATCTGCCTTCAGAAGTGTCTATTTGACATCTTCAGCAAGATTTTGAGGCTATTACTAAAACAGAAAAGGCTGCTGTATACCTAGATAACATTATATCACTTTTAATGTGGTAACTGTCAATTCATGCTGAAAAAATGTACTTCTTCCACATACTATGTAAAGATCCCACTTACTTCAGTGCTTTGTGGAATCATTGTGGTTGCATAAAGTAATTCTCAATTATATTGTAAAATGTGTACTACATTTCAAGTGTGTAATTAGTTTCAACTCAAATTAGGGTATAATTTAATTTATATATTTTTTTTCTTTATATAATTTTCACCTGTTTACAACTGGAAGATGAACACAGCATGGTGACTGACTCGTTTTGTACTCTGTTGGTCCACACCACAGCAACGGAAGAGTTTGTAGCAAATGAAACTGATGCTAAGATAGGTCTGGAAACATTAAAAATACTTTCATTAGCCTAATGCTTTCTTTCTTCAACTTTTTAGCCTTCACAATTTCAATACGATGTCATATTGGCAGAATATGTCAGTGGTATGCAATTTGTTAATATTGTTGACAAGGACAGCTTTAATGATCATAAAAAAATTATAATAATGAGAATTTTTGATCATCACAGCTTGTCAAGACACAATTAATTTTTTGTGCTACTTTCAACCTGCCATTTGTGTTTAGAGAATTAAAAGGTTGAGCAAGATACATATAGCTAGCTCATATAAAATGAAATCACATTTATTTTATTCAAATTTCCTAAGAGAACAAGTAAAAAGTATTGAAAAATATCTAATCAGTTTTTTTGCACCAAGATTGTTTCTTGAATCTTTCAAGATTGTTTTCAAAGAAGCTGAAATGTTTTGAGTTTTTCTTCTAGTTATTTATTGGTCTTTTCAATTATTATTATATGCTTTAACATTGATAAAAAAAACAGTAGCAATCATTACTGGGAATAAGATAATAGGTATGTGTTCTTTTTCCTCTTGGATTATTTAAGTAAATATTTAATAAAATTCCTTTTTTTTCCTTATTTAGTATTTTTAATTAGTCATTTGCTTATATACGAGGACGGATTGAATACACATTTAATTTAATACATAATTGAAACATTATGTGTGCATCTATATTTTCATAAGATAAAAAAATACTTACTCGCTCAACGATTCAGGGATGGGTAGTAATGCTTTTTTCTCAGGTTCTAAAAGATTGACTAAAGTCAAAGCAGCTGTAGGGTTTTTGGTACCTACCTGAGACAAACAATAAATAAATACAGCAGGAAAAAAATGTAATTCATTTAAAATAAATTTCCATCAGTTTAAGTTTAAGAGTGATATTGAAAATGGCTGAACTGATCGTTATATCAGTAATTTGATATTTTTTTGATAATCAGTTTTGTTCTATCTTATATAATTTAACCATACTATGATACGGTTAATTAACTGTCCATGAATCTGCTTTTCATTTTGCTGCTTCATCTGTATTAAAAATATCAACGAAGAACTCTGCTGGAAACTTGTAAATAATTTTGCGTAATAAACACCACACAATTGCAAATATATCAAATGTTGAATATTGAATTACTCAATAAGATTATTAATTTATTATTAAATGTAGAGTATAATATGAGTCGTATAGTATCAAACGTAGAACTATCCCATATTTTTAGAAACTGAATAAAAGCTGTCACTTTATTCTTCTGGCCATGGTGTATGGCTAGTAAAAAAAATATTTGTATTAAAATCATGATTATGTGGTATAAAAATGTAAAGAAAAAGATTGTTGGCATCAAAATCAGAACAGTTCACAACTTTGGAAACAAAGCTTTAATGGTTTGGTCAATCATATTTTCGACCAATCACAGAGTTATCCTAAGTGATGTTGCAATGTGTGCCGCTCATACAAATTTTAAGTTTTAGGCTTCTATAGGCTGTTTTTAAAATAGGCATGCAACTAAAGAATTGTAATTTTTAATAAAAAAAGATTGAAATAAAATAGGAGACGATTTGGGATTTGACAATTATTTTTAAACATAGTCCAACTACGTACCTTGGGGTATCTTACAGAGATGCCTCTTGGGTATTGAAATTCAGGTTCTCCCGGTTGTCCATAAAATGGAATGGGCATCACCTGAGTTGCGGTGTCATTGAATGTACCATAAGCTAAATACATGCCGTCATCAGAGAACCACATTGCTTTATTTGATGCCAGAACCTCCTCTAAAATATTAATGAAAGATTATATTATTTATCTTCCGCTTAGACTCTTAGTAACATACCATCTTAACTTTGAATAAATGGCTCAGAAAATAATACTAATTACTAAGATTTATTTATATCTCATCAAAATTGGGCAAAAATATTTTTTTTTTGTTTCAGAATAATATCTTCAAGAATAGTGTTTCCCAAATTGTGGTCTGCATATATCTAGAGTGTGCCAGATTTGAATGATATATTTCTACTTGTCTACATAGCACACAGAAAATGATGAAAATGTTTTATTATTCCAACAGAATATTTAATAATCTTCTATCACCACCTTAATGATAAGAAAAGAATGCAAGATATTTTTATCAATGACTCCATTACTGAGGGACCAATGCAAATTTTAACTCTTCAAAAGGTTTTTTAAATAAAACATGCTCTACAATTCATTTCAAAAAATTGTTGTTTTTTTTTAAATTACCTATTTTACAAATATACATTAAATTATATTAAAGAGTTATATAATATGTAACTATAATTTTAATTTTGAAAAAATCTTTTTGATCTCAAAAATTGATGCATATCCTAATCTGCTCATTTAAAAATAGCAACAATTATAAAGGTTCCAAAAGTCATGTAAGGTTGTGTACCACTGCTTTGGATTAAAAATGAATCAAGGTAGTCATATTGAAATTTTAATAATAACATTCATTTCAATATAAGTAATTGAATATTATAATAATTATTCAGTAAGAAATATTTAAAAAAATTGTGAGTGAAAAACTGTGGAGTCGGAGTCGTGGAGTCTGGGCTTTTTGGCCGGAGTCGGAATTGTCGCGGCGTTATGGCCGGAGTCGTACTCGGAGTCGGAAATTTTGAAAAGTTTGAACTTTTTATTTTTGCATTTATGTCAAATTTGGTTTTTGACCGCATTGATAGGGTTGATATTTAATTGAATACACATACATAGGAAAATTAGGGAAAAAAAGTGACGATATTAAACATTTTTTAGTCGGAGCTGGTGTAGTGTTTTTGGTCAATGTTGGAGTCGGAGTCGTGGTTTTGGTAAATGCTGGAGTCGGAGTCGGACTTTTTTTTACCGACTCCACAGCCCTGGTATATTTGGTGGCAGGTGATTAATCACTAATTTTTGAAATCATTAGCAACATAATTTTGAATAACCATGTAATGATAAAGACTGTCCATATTCTAGTATTTCAGACACACCTGGGGTGGGACTTATTTTACAGTTTTTTGCTTAAAACATTATAATTATTTTGATAATAAAGTCATTAGCGATAACATAAATTGTATTGTAAATTCCTTACTTAACAATATGTATAAGGCTGTAAATACCTAGTAAAAAGGTATAATTATTATACATCTTATCAATTTACTGTCACACCGGTGACCATTGAAATAAATACAAGCAACTGATAAAGCATCATTGTATTGTCAGTCAATATACAATCCCCTGTTAAGAGTAACTACCATTCTATTCAACAGATGGCAGAGGAATTCCGCTTATACTTGTAGTACACAATGTGGCACTAATCATGTATTGAAGAGCTATAGAAATAAATTAAAGTGACATTTTGGCAGAAGAATTTTGGACAGCCTGCTGCAGAATGAAATTGATAATATTTTATTACTATAGCACCTTTATTTACATTTATTTTTTATTTGATATAGAATTTAAGGACTGACGTTAAAAATCAGATGTATTTTATTGTATAAATTTGAAAAATAACACCATTTACAGCGCAGAGATATTCAACTTGCAACTTTAACACGTGTAGTAGATAATATATGAGTGCCTTATTATCAAAACCTATTTAACTTACCAAACCAATTTGTTGGTGACGCGCAAAAAGCTACTGTAGGCTTAATTAATGAAAAAATTACAATATTTACTAATTATTAATAAGTGTATTGTTATTATTGAAGTTTTCAATAATAACAATATCCTCATCGGGTTTTTAATGTGAAAGCAATATTACAAGAGTTATTAATTGTTTTAAAATGCTTTTTTTTCTTTCTTGTCAATGGTTGTATTCAGGGCTGTGGAGTCGGAGTCGTGAAGTCGGGGCTTTTTGGCCGGAGTCGTACTCGGAGTCGGAAATTTTTTAAAGTTTTAACTTTTTATTTTTGCATTTATATGTCAAATTTGGCTATTGGCCGGATTGGTAGGGTTGATATTTCATTGAATACACATCAATAGGAAAATTAGGCAAAAAAAAGTGACAATATTCAACTTTTTTAGTCGGAGTCGTGTTTTTGGTCAATGTCGGAGTCGGAGTCGTGGTTTTGGTAAATGCTTGATTCGGAGTCGGGGTCGAACTTTTTTTAACCGACTCCACAGCCCTGGTTGTATTCATAAGCCTATTTTAAAAATTGAATCATTTTGGATCTATGAATGTTTTTTAAATTAAATACGTTTTTTTCTGTATTTAGAGGGGTTTTCAAAGTGACCAAATATTTATTGACATCTTTTGGCATCAAAATTTAAAAAAAAAATACAAAAGGGTTGTTAGATGGGTTTTGTAAGTAAGGTCCTTGTGTTTGTCATTTCTATAAATCCTGGCTATAATGGCCGTTGGTGAGAAACGAAAGTGAGAACCAACTGAATTATGATTTGGATGTGAAATTGAATGATTATGATAATCCTCTCCACCTTTGATAAACTTTTTTAAAACCAACGAAAGTCATTTTTTAAAGGAAGTGAACATGTTATAAATCAATGTAAAAATATTCAACACAACCAAATCAATATGTAATGTTATAACTACTTAATAATATTATAAAGGTTTGTATGGGAAGAAATAATCACCTTCATATACCCAATCAGGAGCACCATTATATATTCCTCCGGGGATACCATTTTCAGTGATTTTGACAGCTTCAGCAGCAATCGAACTTCTGTAGTAAATGTTACCATTTCTCACAAACGCAATGGCATTACCAATCGGCCCCCACACAGCCAATTCCAAATATGACTCGTTATTATTGAGGATAATAGGAATCTGTTCATTGGATTCTAGTCCTATGGCTATATACTGTGCTGAATAACTATGTCGGTATAACTAGAAGACAAAGATACACTTTTGATATTAGTAGTTCCAACACTGTTAAAGTGTCTAGTCAAATAAGTTGTGATTTGGTCATTTGCACTGCAAATAAATAGTTTGGTAACAAACAATATTTTCGTAAATATATGCATGTATATGCCTATTATATTGATAATACCAAGTGGCTAGGGATTTTAATACTGTACGTATATGACAAAACGAGTATTTCAATTTTCCATATGAAAAACCGGTATTGCTAATTACATAGTAGAGTTCATAGTTTATCAAGCACTCTTTTTGTTTCATTATAAAATGAAATACTTTTCATTACTAATAAATCAAATGGAACTTACTTTTCTATAATAATAAGCCATTAACAAATACTTCTTGTCTGATGACAATTGCTGGTCAAATGACACTCCAAGGATCTACGAATAATAATTTAGTTTTTATTAGTCAAGAATTTTTCTTAAGTAATTTTTTGCAGATGAAATTAAGTAAGATTATTTTTTACCGGATTGTCTTTTGGTAAAATCATGGAATTTGTATTTGTTTGTATGTTGTACTTCATCAGATTACCTTCATAATCAGTAAAAAGTAGTTCACTGTCTGCAAGTATAAAAATAATTTTCATCAAACAATGGGTACACACTACACATTATAATTTATTATTAATTTAATTTATAATCCAGAACATAAACATATAGATTGAAGTTATTTGAGTAACAGCCTAAAAAAGTAAATTTTCACTAATTAAACTGTAGAATAAAATCATTAAAAACATCATTCAATTAAAATACCTGATATCCATGTTGCATTGAATCTATTTGGTGATAATTTGCCTTGCATGAAATCTTCAAGACTGACGGGTAATCGTTGAGGAAGACCTTCTCCTTCGTCTGCTTTCCCACCAGTCAAGAGTATGATGGCTGCCACAATCAGCACCAGGACTAACACGAACACTCCGATGACTGATATCCATATTTTCCATTTTCTTCGTCCGTGTTTTTCCATAAGTTCCTGAATAATATTCTGTTTTAAATAACACAATGTTAAAATGAGAAATAAAATAAAATTTTTGCATCTTTTGAGTGCAGTTCTTCAGGGGAATGGTACACCATTAAGTACAAATTTATGCATTATTAATTAAAGTCTTAAGAAATATACAAATATTTTTTGATAGAATATCGAAACCTTGAATAAAGAAAAAGAAAAACATTTTGTTATGTCGAAACCAACGAATTTTATGATAATCATTCTTGAATATTCATTCATTATTAAAATATAATTTTTAGCATGTTTCGACTATATTGCGAACAATAGTGTACCTTCTTTCATGTGATGTGCATCAGATTTTCAAACAAAATAAATGTACACAAGTAAAATTTGGCATGTTTTATAATTTTGTATTCATATTTATTTTGACGCTTTGATTAATTATTTGATATCATTTTCAGTTAATTACACTGATTCATTTTTATTTAACTGATTCATTTTAATTAACTGATGACTTTTTAATTAACGGTTGCATTTTTTCTTTAACTGCTTAATTTTTAGTTAACTGCATAATTTTAAATTAACTGATTAATGTTTAATTGACTGAATAAAATATCTGATTATTTTCTGATTAACCGGATTGTACAATTATGCATCGATTGTAAAGTAAATGATTATAAATTATGTCAACTATCTAACTGCTTTATTTTATTTACCTTTTATTGCTGAGATTGAATTGAAACCTCTGGCAGAAGAGGTAACATTAGCAAAACGCGTATTTGAACTATTCAAAGACTGTGTTTATAAAATTAAACATGTCACATGCATAATGATGTAACTTTCAAGCATTATAAAATTACATAATCTTCGTGAACCTATGTGTGAATTACACGTTATTTAGTATTTTCACGTTGATTCTGCACACAAAAAGAAAATACGTAACATTACTTTAAAACTCAAAGTGAAATGGATTTAGTGATATAATTATGTATAATGGTCTGTTCTTATTTGCTAGACCGTGATTTAAAGAATTTGAATAATATATATTCATACACAACACATAACAAAAAAAAAATGACCAATTATGGCTACTTCTTTAGTTGCATACTTATATATAGTACAATACTCTTTTGTAATATCGTATAGTTCATAATATAAATTATTAACACTTATCTGTATACCCCATATTGTATAATATTTTATTTTTTTACATTCCTGTATCGTGAACTAGACAAAGTTAAATTTACAAATTTACAAATTTTTATTATTAAATTGTTATCACTAAAAAGCAGGGCTGTGGAGTCGTAGTCGTGGAGTGGGTGCTTTTTGGCCGGAGTCGTACTCGGAGTCGGAAATTTTGAAAAGTTTGAACTTTTTATTTTTGCATATAAAAAATTTAACTATTGGCCGGATAGGTTGATTAATATTTAATTGAATACACATAAAGAGGAAAATTAAAAAAAAGTGACGAAATTAAACTTTTTATAGTCGGAGTCGGAGTCATGTTTTTTGTCAATATTGGAGCCGTGTTATTGGTAAATACTGGAGTGGGAATCGTTTTTTAACGACTCCACAGCCCTGATAATCTCGATAATTATTCTGATTCCTTATTACTTATTCCAAGTATTTTGTGCGCGATGTTTTTTTGGCGGAATTTTACCATTAAATAAACATGTGGGGATTACATCGTGGAAATTTGCACGTTTATGGGAAACAATTAACAGCTGCTATTATGTATCGAAACAATAAAATCGCAATGAGAACATCAATCGATCACGGGGACTTTATTCAATGATAGTATCTTTATTTCAATGACAATGACATTCCATACAATTCCCAACAGTTAATAACGAACTGTCATTTTTATTATGTTTTATGGATTGCCAAGTTGCGGTTCGGGCGATTTCTCGAAAACAATTGCAAAATTAAGTACTTCAGTGAAATTGAAATAACTCCGATGCTATTTAAGCTACGTCATAGAAAATTGCTTTGTTGGGCTAAAAAAGATTATCCCTTTATAAAAAACGTTTTACTTCAAAGATTCTCAACTGCATTTTAGCGAAATATAAATGATTTTTGGTTTTATACTCCATGAGGAGTTCATATGCTTCAAGTTGGGAGCCGGCTGATTTTTTTTAAAATATTTTACTCGAGCAGAAATTTGTATTTGCTGTAATTATCACATCGACAAACGAAAGTTCGATCCCTATTATGAATCAACCCTGAAAAATCAGGGCCAACGAAGACGAGTCCCCCGGATCTCTGCGTTTGTCCAGCGAAGACTGCAACGTGTTAGTTATCATTCTAAAAACTATGGGTATAAAATGTAATATAAATTTTTCTTATCCACTCAATTCTATTTGGATGTTTTATACTATTTCACACAAACTCAATAAGACGCTGCTATGTTAAATAGATGACCATATAATTAATATAATTGCGTGCTTATTTATAGCAAACTTAATCGTCATGAGATTTTAAGTTACAGAAATGTCTTTAAAAACCTTATTTACTTAGTAAGTTCTAATCAAAAATATACTATTTGTTAATTTCATCCGATTTTTTTTACAAAATCTGCTTGTAACTGCCGATCTACCATCTACCACTATTATTCGGAAAAAGTAAGGATATGGCTAGAGAATGACAACTGATTTGACTTATTTGAATGACGCTTTATTTAAAAAATAGGAATGGGGGTCTTTGAAAACAAATCAACAGAATAAAGCATTTTCTTAACTGGTCGTTCTGCGATTTTAGCCCGTGAACACCACAACCAAAGCTTATGAGGCTAACCACTTAACTACAGGCCCTGCCAATTATCCGACAAAAAAATAAATAGCGTCATGATTTATTTTTATTTATAAAGTTGTATAAAACGGCGTCACTTCGAATTCTGATTTTTATATTCATTTCTTATTCACCATTCTTTGTATAACATCTCAGTAAAGAAATCTCAACGTGTACTGTATGTAGACTTTGCCGTCTTTGCCGTCTTGCCGCTCGGAGTGTTGATTTAAATATTGATTCACAATTCTACAAAAACAAACGGAGTAAATACCAAAAAAATATGTGTCATATTATTTCTAAGTAAATCTGAATAAACATATTTTTATTTAACCGATAATAATGCAAGGGCATAATAAAAAAAAACACATTTTTTGTATATTTCATTACAAAAAACCAACAAAACGATACTAGGTTTGTACCGTAAAAGTTAATATCTATGATTATAACTAGGATGAAGCTTCGTTTTTATTAAGTTATTGATTATAATATCTTATTGCCAGCTATATTCCAAAAGGTAAACCTTATTCACTCGAGTTCTTTTTTTAAATCATCGATATTTTACACCATAGACACATTTGTTTTTATTCATTGTCTTTCGAAAAACACTTCTTTGATTTTACAACTCTATTTGCAAGCATAACACAACACCTATCTGTGAACAATACATTGCTTTACTGCATTTCATTTAAAGTCAATTATTAATACATATGTATATCACATAAAGCAGAGAATAGGCTTATCTAGAAAACATAGATGCTCGCAAGAACACAAGATACTATTTCAATACATAGTTGTTTACAATTACAAGTAATACAAATATTTATTATGATTATTTTTTACGACACTTTATAGTCTTTTTCAATAAATTTTCGTAAAATAATAATGTTCTGAAAAGCAGCTTCCCGCTAGTTTTTGATCAGGAGCACATTTATGGCCAACAATTAGGTGGTGATTACACTTTTCCCGATAACATTTAGACCTAATAATTATTGATTGAGTAGGCATTTACTTGGTAGAACTCTATTATAATACGGTAAGAAAAATAACAATGTAATTTAGTTCTACATAAATTATTTTTTATATTTGTTGATAGCTATTTCGGCTTACGCTTTCGTCAGATCTATCGAAGGCGTAAGCCGAAATAGCTATCAACAAATATATGAAATAATTTCTGTAGAATTAAAATACATTGTTATTTTTCTTACCGTATTATAATGGAGTTCTACCAAGTAAATGCCTACTCAATCAATAACATAAATTATGTGGAGCTAAAGCATGATTTTATCAACCCTTTTAATGGAATGACACTTGCTTTCGATCCACCAGTTTTTAAAAAGTCTTAATTTGTTAGGAATTTTAACTAATTTTAGAATTATATCAACAGTTTTTCTGTCGGTCTATTCTTCCGTATTATTAAATGCTTATACTGCTTAACCTGGAATAGTCTCAGCTTTATTTTTATCATACATTATGCCGAAAAGTGGTTAATTTATAATTAAACCCTGGAAAGTCTTAACTCTAAACTTAAAGCATATTTTAGGGTATAAAAAAAACTAAAACTGGTGAATAAAGTATGGTCTATGTGTGGTCACTTCTGGAAATTTGAGAAAGTCAGTATGTTTATCATTACAAATGGAAACCCAAGAGAAAAACCCTAAACCCATAATTCATAGAATTGAATAGGTCAATGATATTAAAAAAAAACACTTTCAATTGTTTCAATTTTCAAATTATTATGTTCATAGTTGGTGAACATATTTTACAACACTCTAATATATAATCGCTTAAGCCCTCATTCCGTTCATTACAATTGTATGATTATTTTCAACCTGATGACAAAATACTATTTGTTTTAAAAGGTTGGCATCGTTTGCAATGCGTGTTTGAATAGCACCGTAGAAAATAAATATTTGTTCTTAATAATTACTATCTTCTGTCTGATATCCGGCAATCTCGAGTATTTATACAAGGAGCCAGAACTCATTGTAAGATTGATTACTATTCAAACAAGCCGAAAAGTCAATATTGAAATCAATCAAATTCACCTTTCTACTGTCTTTATTGTAATAAAAAGGTACTCTTATCGACGACAAGGAAAGTTACTCATCATAATACATATTTACTTTCACTGCAAAGAAAATGAGTTTATAAAAAGGAATAGTGGTGAAATATTATTTGTTGATAACATCAATGTTTTTCAACATTTTTGAAATCGCAGCTGGAGATTGCGTGATTCAATAACGCCCTTTTTTTAAATCGCTACCACAAAAGATTCAATCTCAGATATTATAAGTCTGGCGTAAAACAAAACTATTTATGAAATTAACTTAGTCGGCAGACACAATACGAGAAAATTATTGTAATGCAAACTTTAGTAAACATCTTCGATTTGATAGGTTGTTGTGCTTGGTTTCTTTTGTTATTCGTCAATAATTAATTATGCTTGCACCTGAGTAAATCGTAAACGCATGCAGATTCATATAAAAGAAACATGTTTGTTATGTTAATTTACATATTCAAAATGGACCGCCTTTGCAAAAATATATTTATGATTTAAATTTTTAAGGAATTAAAGTAGTTGAGTAATTTTGTAGCTATACGGCGAGACAAGAATATTTAAGATAAATTACTTTCTTTTCTTACGCTTATTTGAATGCACTATATGTTTACATACATAATTTTGGAAGAGAAAGTATTAGTTAATATGCAAATATATTTTTAATCATTCTTGAATATGTACGTGACCGTTATTCGTTTTTCAGTTCAAACATAACTTGATGTTAAAAACGACAATTCATAGTCGAAATATTAAGAAGTTTTTGCAAATGTAAGTCTATGACATGTTGAAAAATTGTAGTAATCTAGCAATTAGAAAATGTACAGAAATTTGTGAACATGTGAATGAAAAAATCGGCTAATACAAAAACTTCGTGATGGTAAAAAGTTCCCAGATCTCAAAAAGTATATTGTGATTTTACTTCGGTTTCACTTTCAGAAATTTGCCATGAAATTCATTATGATTGTGTAACGAACCTGCAGTATTTAATTAGTGTGATACAACTTTTACATTGAGTATTTTTTACTTGTTATTTCAAATACTATATTCTTCTAAAGAATTGAGCAATGGTTAGTTTCTAAATAAGCCTATGAAGTTTTACAACTGTCTTACATCTGAATTATATTTATTTACTTTTTATATATGTAAGTATTTCAGAAAATGAAATGTTTGTCAACCTTCTTAAACTGTAGTGCCACATTATATTTAATAAATATTTGATGACTATACATACTATACACACTTCTATAGAGTTCATGGCTTGAGGTATTTATCTGTGTGTACTTGGTTTTGTTACAGATAAACGATTTATATACGGGTTAAAAATATTATTTCACCACTCACATTAACTCACCTAGTACGTCGAAACAAAAACGGAGAAACGACCAAAAGTGATATTTTTATACTTGAAAATCTATCCAAGAGTTCAATTCCACGTTTTATTTATCCGTATTTAATATTATTTTATTCGGCTATTTCTTTCAAAGTTTCTATTTGAGAGTTTTAATTGAATTACAGAAACAGTTCATTATCCTCTAGACTAGAGGTATACGGTATACTCCATATATCCTCTGTTATATTAGTAAAAATTACGTAAACACTATTTTGAAATCAAAGTAATCTACCACAGGCTATGAAATTGAATTCTGATCGACATATTATTTGTAAAGAAAATACCCTCAATGTATAAAGCGGTAGCTTTGTGGATGTTCATTTTAGTATAAAATTTAATTGATAACTTAACTTATACCTCGATAATACGCGAAATAAACAAAGTAAAAAATTTCATTATATATTTTTAAGCACGATTTAAATGTTCAAGTATCATTGTAACAGGTGCTGAATAAAAAAGTTACGTTAGTATCATTCATTTTCCTTTTTCTAATCCACGATACGGTAAACTGCAATATGAATATACATATGTTATAGATTATAACAAATGTGAACAGTAAGTATTGGGTATACGATGTCACACAAATGATACATTGCTGTATACCCTTTGTGAAGTTTACTTCTTAAGCACTGGACATGAGTGATAACACAATATACTATCTTCGTAAGCTTAAGTTGTGCCTTTATTGTCTTGACAATTATCGATGACAAATTTGGTACGTAAGATTCTTCGTTTTAATAATTACACAAAATGAAGGAAATACATATCTTGTACAGTAATGGTTTTTCTAATTACATACATTATGCCCTCTGAATATAAAGAAACATATATGTATCCCTCGTTCCACTGGCTTACACACATAGACGAGACAAAAAATAGCAAGATCCTCCATTCCTGACAAATATTAAATCACATCCTTCATAAAGCTAGACTTGTAAAGACTGCTCTCACCTGATTACTGTTCCCGATTTCTAAGCTTGCCCGCACCATGGTCTATGCAGCTTCCAGCAAAACGCTGGGGCCCGATAGTTCGAAAATCCTGAAATACAAACAAAAAATCGATTACATACTGCTATAAGCTTAATCATATACAAATGAAGCAACCCGATACATCAATACTTCATCTATTACACAAAAATAAATACATATTGGACGCAGATTGAAGAAATACCTACGTAAAATAATTATCCGGATATTATTCATTAGGAGTTCGACATAACTATTTATGTTTACAAATTAGTGTCACTTTATCATTCATAAAACATACGGGCTGTGTTAAAGAACCTTGACAAAATAAATAACCGTAAATCTTTTAACAGTATGTCTCCATTCGAACGCCATGCTACTGATAGTAGTTATCAGTATGGCTTCGTGTTATATGCGAATTTAAGCATGTCTCCTTATTCCTCGTGTGCAAAGTAATCTGTGCGTTGGCTCGTTCAATGTAGTCATGTACATATCGTCCATCTAACCTTGTACATTTTATTCATAACTATTGTTTAAAAATGAGTTTAGTGTAGCTTAAATTGCCTTGTTTAATATGTCAAAGATAGTAATTTAAAATAAACTGTTATTTCACTCAAAGGTAATTATAAGATTCATTGGCGCTTTGATATTTTAACTGGCCATTTGAGGTGTAAATGCACTCACAATCAACACTCATACTAATTTTTGTTTATAATTATATACACCGTGACTTAACTGTATGTTAATCATCCGCACAGAACGGCATATTGTTGTCATTTTGTTTTGTCTAAAGTCTAGACCTTGACAATATACAAAAAGTGTGGGATAAAAAGACTGCGGATGGTTTGGAAAAACATTAGATGCTTAGATAGGTCGAATAAAATAGCGAAGGATATCCTTGACATTTATTTCATAATAATACGCGCTAAAACTTTCAAATAATTCAAATTTAGAATTCGTAATTTTGAAACCTAATTTTTAAAATACTTACACACAGCAACGTCATAAATTTTTATATTCGTAATTGACTTATTTGAAGGTTTCTACTATTTTGATAGATTAAGCATACTTATTTTTTACGATTTATACATGGGATTGCTTATCCAAAAACAGTGCTGCACTGGAGGGTATACTGGGTTGCACTGGAGGGTATACTGGGGGCTATAAGTTGTATACACTCTGCTTCATTAGTAAAATAGCGTAGCCTGTTTGTGAAATCAAAACGTTGTACATATTAATTCATGTTTCTTTTCATCAAGCTTTCGAAATATTTTATTATGTATTTTCTTTATAAATAAATTATTTACATAAGTCCGATTTATTTTTTATTCGAAGTCTGATGTCCTTATTTATTGTAAGTCATATAAAATTATGTATGTTACGATAAAGGGCGAAGACATTATATTAGTAGCTCACCGGAAAATTTCAATTTCTGAAAGGACCTCTCATCCTTATTGAGTTTGGAGACCACTAATAAATAATGGTCGAAAATGGTATGTTTTACATACACCCAAATTAAACTAAATGCAAAATTAAAGTGTCATATGAGAATATAAATAGTATAATATGGTAACACAATGGATGTAAAAATAGAGTGTACTATATCGCAGAAAACCCGTATACCTTCAGCGAAGCTTACAAATGCAGCACTAGGGATAAGTTTAAGCTCGTGAACAATAAAAGAGTAGGTAGATAATTTGGTTTGCTTTCTCAGCAAAAGTGTATTTGAAACAACAATAATAGCATTATTGGCCCAATTATTTGGAGAAATGATCAAACAACCATCAAGTGTACTCGTGATCAGTTTTATTATCCTACTAGAAAGCAAGATTGCTGACTGTGAAATTCTTTACTACCAAAGAATATTCAATAATAAAACTTCCGCTGTCGGTCCATGTGGTCTAGTGCAGTGGTTCTCATGTGCGGCCACCAACACTTCATAGATTATTTGATATTTAATAAAAAATTGTTTTCACAAGTTAATTTATCAACCAAACACTGACAATTAAATGTTGCGCATGGATTGTATTGTGCACCAAGAATTTTTAGTCAGAACAAAACTCAAACCCATATATGTTTAGGTCTTTTTGGCAAAATAGACTCAAAGATTGTGTGCGGCCACCAGACATTTCCGTAGGACCGCTGATGTTCATAATGCAGCCACAGCCAAATTTTACGTGAGAACCACTGGTCTAGTGGCAAGAGCTTTGTCCTAGCGATCAGGGGGCCCGGGTACAATTCCCGGCATGGCCAAATTTTTTCAATTGAAAAGAAAGAGATCTTGGGCTGGGTGTATGTTATTTATCGTTGATTTTGTGCAAAACTGATTCATTATTTATCATCGAGTTAATCTCGTATGACTTTCACAATTAAGAATATTTGGCGCATTGGAGTAAGCTGTAATGCCAAATATTTTTTAAAAATATAAAAAAAATAGTCTCAGTATCTTAATTTTGTCTGCTGTTTTTCTCAATATTTAATATTTAAGCCGTCGCTGAGTAGAAACGCTTCGCGGTTTCCGTAGCATTGCTGTCTGGTGATCAAGTAAGTTTTCGAACGTCACACCGTCAAATATCGATTTTTCCACATATTTATGAATATGCCCACTCTTCTATTCCGACCATTTCCAAAAAAGGAGGTTGAGCAACTGAATTGCAACCAAATTCTAGTTGAACATATGTAGCTTAAAAACACAAGAGTACATATACTTACATTGCGATAATAAATGAAATAAATATATTTCTTTGTACCGGCTGAAAACGTGTCTATGTTATCTTTTTGGAGTTGTAAACTGTCAATTCTTGATGGATAGGCATTATATTCAAATAAAACAAACACTACTTTGTTTGCACCACTTCACCTCGAGCATTATCAACTGATCAATTTATACAAAATCACGACGAGCGAAACTGGTCTTGATCATAACAAAATATTTATATGTGGAAATAATACAAACAAATGTGTTTTTTTAGGCTATTCTATCCGTTAGATTTGTTAATACACTGATGGCATCTAAAAATAATTAAATACTTATTTACCGCGTGAGACTGGCAGCTGGTTTTAGTTTTATCAAAAAATAAATGATGACTTCACCTGATATGACATTTTATTCATCTAGTCAAATTCTCGCTGTCGAAGAAGAATTTCAAAATGCATTATTGGCTGATCCGTTTTACAAAGCCGTGCTCTGATTTGATAACAATTGTAAACTACATATTTCATCAGAAGGTCGATGGACAAACCAGTTTTGCACTAACTTGTCCTACGCTTTTACTCGAACACGTGAGTGAATAAACGGTATTTTGTCAACAATGCAATAACTTACTATGATAAAATTACGTCTCCGATCGATCGATAAATTTTATTTTTATTTTGCATTACTTCGTTATAAAACGGAATTGAAATTGTAGGACGTTAAATTGTAAAGCGTTGATTGAAAAAATTGTTGTTCTTCAAAACAGTTTTTTAGAAACTAGGTAACCATTATCGGTCCCTGTGGTTTAGTGGCAAGAGCTTTGTCCTACCAATCGGGGGGGCCTGGGTTCGATCTTCGGCAAGGTCAGATTTATTCAATTGAAAAAAAAAGAGATCTTGGGCTGGGTATATGTTATTTATCGTTGATTTTGTGCACAACTGATACATTATTTACCATCGAGTTAATCTCGTATGACTTTCACAACTTAGAATATTTGGCGCATTGGCGTAAGCTGTAATGCCAAATATTTTATCTTTAAAAAAATATCAATAAAAAATATCAATTAGTAGCCGTCAGAACGAAGTTTTTTTAGTGTCAATCAATTGCAATTCAAATATACCGTGAATCGTACGATTTTAATTTTAATCGACTCAAAATACATTATCATTTCAATGACATGACATAATGTCCCTTGTTCTAGCAAAGTCGTCAAGTTTAATAACAAAACGTTACTTTTCAAACTGTACCATCTGACATAACACGTATTCCATGAAATTATTAATCTTTTAAACCTTCAAGGACATATAATATGTGAAGCAAAATGAATAAAATATGTATAAAGTTTATTTAGTGAAGTCCAAAGATTTTGATTTTGAACCTTACAATTAGAAATCTAGATCTACATGCATTATTTTCACTACATGGATCGACGCATTTTTCAATTCAGTGCGATTGTCACGTAGTGCATATTCAATATTGAATTATGAAAAAACAGACGTAAATATTTTTCTACATTGGCAATGAAATATAGCATTTGATCTATAGCAAGTTGGAATTTTTTTTAAGTTATCGGTTGAAGAGACAAAATGGTAAATTTTGTTTTTACGAACACTCCTATAAAATAAACATATACAAAAATATGTACGTTAATAAGTACATACCTAGTTACGTTTCATATCAGACGATTCTATACAAAATATTTAACTTTATGTATCGGATGTTACTTTATAGAATAATATAGACATATTGCTAAATGTTTAAAATTTTAAGCCTTTTTTACACTTTGTTACGTTGATAAAATGATAATTTTATTTTTATCCATATATAGGTAACTGCGTATTGTGTTATAACAGATACGCGCGGGTAGGTTCCTTATTGATGTAAATTAATTAATCATTATCACCATTGTGCGTAATGAACTTTGCTTGAACTTAATTAAAATAATAGAATAATTATTTGATTTGTGACAGATTTATTAAATTGTTTATGTTGTTAAACGCACGCACTGCAAAGCATCGCTTTTAAACGCGCAGAAATAATTTTTGTAGTATTATATCAACATGTCCATTTGTTTTTACCCGTTTTTCTATTAAGACAACTCATTTTCTAAATATCAATTCAATTGAGTAAGTCCTTACTTATTATTATTTCACTTAATCTATGCAAACCATAAAATATTGTAGTGTATCAAACTGACACACAAGAATTGGCTTTTTAAAATCTCCATTCATGAAATCCGCTGAGAGTAGCGCGCCTTCTTGCAAACATCATTTTTTTTACCGGTTCGTAAAATATCAAAAGAAATTTTATATTATTTTCAATAATCTATCACACAAAACACTGGTAGGTTACCTTGTTGAAAAACATGGTTTTTTTTTTTTAATAAGCTAAGTTTTTCGTTTGGGGAATTTTCTATTTAGATCTCTGGCTGTACAAATCAGACCATGGCTATTATGAAACGCTTTCAGATATCCAGGGGGACAACTCAATGATGTCGGGAAGTAAGTCACTGATGGAAATATTCCGATATCCGGAAGTTAATATTAAACTTCGTTAAACTTTAACATAAATTTCATTACTGATTATAGACCGTGTTTGGTTAGGGAGAAACAGCGCCTTTGACCTGTAATTAGGATGACTTTATGCTGGAATTTATTAAATCAAATCAAATCAGAGCTGTAACAGTAATTATTTCACTAATAAGACTTTTACTTGCTGCTTGGCCAACGGAAAATTACCAGGAAATTAACAACTTATTCAATGAGGCCCTGTTTACGCAGGGTACTACGTATATTGACTGGGAAGTTAGCAAATATCCATCATGACGGGATCAGTGTTACCAGAACTGGCTTGAGGTCAAAGATAAAAGATACTGCTGTCATACTCTTAACCATTCCTTTGTAGCACCAATGCTCAGTAAAGCTGAGGAAACAATAGTGAAAAATGTATCGCTAGACTAGACGCGAGATGAAGCTATCAGAAGAGAACCAGGGTTAATTTTTTTATTTAAAATTATATCATTCATTTGCATGCATATAAAAAATATTGATAAATGCTTTTAAATGCAATCAAATGTCATGAAATATTATCATAAAAATAATCGTAGAAGAAAAAAGGCATCACACTAAATGTCGTTGAATATTGTTTATGTTACTTTGATTGAAAAATACTATTTGAGTAAAAATCTTAAAATTATTTTGTTTGTGACTTTTATACACTCCATATCTTACGTTTTAAATCCAAAATATGAGTTTTAAAGCTTAAAATAAATCTTATAAGTGTAACATATGCAAGGATACGTTATATCCTAAAAACGGTACGAGGCGATTAGATTATCACTAATTATCACCAATCTTTATGTTCTCATATTCTCTGAAAAAGAGAGCTTGAGTGACATGAGTAACAAACAGTTCTCGTAGGACAACTTCAACGTATTGACATAAGCTACATACACGCTCCACAATGGAAATTGACATGGTAACAAATTTATATGAACAATGAAGTGTGATACATTAATCGGAATTGTGGTCGTTGGGTAAATTGATGTATGAAGGTTTTTATTTTTATTGCAGACTATTGCAATATGTATTATAAATTCTTTGAGCTCATAACTATAATATGCATTGATTCTCTGAGTTTGAATATGTAGTTTCAAAACAAATGTTATTTAAAAAAAAAAATGACGTGTTACCGGAAGAAGTAGACTGATATGCTCAATCTTTTTCTCTGTGCTAGATGATAATAAGTATTGTAATATTGTTCGAATTACATAATTTATTACTGTGTATGAGTTTGTTCATCTTCGCACTTTTTACGGTTTTTGTAAAAAAATTCTATGACCACAATTAAAGATTCCAATCGAATATTCGATATTAAAATTTCATTTTTGTCATTCGGTCTTTCCAATTTTACTTGTCACAAATTCACTCGGTTTCCATCGACTTCTTTTTAGTATGCCATTTGTTTAAATAACAACTATAATAAATGTTATCGTTTTCGTTGTTTTTTTTGTGAAATTTCCTTTAATTCATATGCAGGTAAGCCATAACATTTTGGAGAAAAGATCCAATTTAATATTTTTCAAATCGGAGTCGAGGTCGGATTATAGGACAACCCCCGGACGAATTATCGAGCCAGAATCGCGTTATTTTAGACACCTCCTCAGTCCTCATTTTATAATAAACCATTGTTTTTTTAACAAAAAAAATAATCCTATGAATAAAGACGGATTATATATTGATATATTAATTCATTCCGGCTTAAAAAAAATGAGATCAAAAATCGTGTAAAAATAGTATACATTAAACTGATTACGTATTGCCGTATTGTTATATTCAGATTATAATAGCTACATGAAATATATAAACTAATTTCATATAATAGATAGGTATCCTTAAATTGTGTTATTACTTCGTGAGAAAACAAGCTATTCTCGACACGACCAAATAAAAAACCATTTTAACTCAATATTACATTAAACGCATTGAAAATATCTTTTTTTTAGCTCATATCGAAAGAGCCACATCATTTTTAAAATAAACCACTTTCACAAAACGGACACACCATAATGGATTGGGAAGTAACAAAATTGTCGGACAGCGGTTGACATTTCACTAAAACTTTCTATTGCTCACTCACGTCAGCTCCTTGCGTTATCGCAACTCTTCCCGCCAAAAAAATACCGGTACAACAATGTCTCGCCGCACTCGAATCCGTTATAGTGTAATTTCTTGAACACGACTTGACACTACGAACACTGACAGCACTCTGTGCATCAATTTTAAAGTCGCCGACGACACAGCGCAGTGAATCATGGCCCACGTATCACAGTAAAACATTTATACTATATTTATAACATCTGAAAAAAGTCTTATAAATCAGGTGTAATAAATAACAATGAAAAGGGTGACACTCAATAGAGTTCTAAATACAAAAACACGCGGCAACCGGGGTATTAAGTAACCACAAAAATATAATAGATGTAACAGTTTTTAGTAATTTTCGCAACCCGAATTAAAAAAATAAATATCGATATGATCAATAAAATGGCCTGAGAGCAACTGTAGGGAGCAGCTGAGTACCCAAAATACCGCGCGTTGCTTTCCATTGGTTTAGATTCCAGCCTTGATACTTGACGATAAAGTTACACATCCCGAAGAGGATATATTACTGTTATATGCTAGATACAATTTAATTTCACCAAATATTTAATGAGAATACAATACGAATGTACGTCTTCATTTCCCAATCTAGTAAATTTTGAGAGTTTCGTCCATTTGACAAGTGAGTTATGGTCATAATCGTATGAAAATCATTGTTTTATTTTTATTCACACCACGACAAACAATCGTTGAAAATGAATAGTACATCTCTCAGCATTCACTCTCGACCAGTGGTTCTCGTGTGCGGCCACCAGAAGATTTGGCTGCGGCCACCAACAGCTTAATTTTAAATATTGATACGTAAAAAAAATGAGATTTTACAATTACATTTATCAACAAATACTCTGAAAATGGAAAATGTTGTATTCAATTAATACTAATAGTAAATTGTCAAGCATGTTTAGGCCCATTTTATCAAACTCAAACACCACAGATTTAAAATAAAAATTTGGTGCGGTCACCAGACATTTCCATAGGATCACTTATGTGTACGGTGCTGCGGTCACATGTCAATTTTACGTGAGAGCCACTGCTGTAGGCGTTGATTATTTCTTAAAATGTTAGTGCATTTTCAATGCTACACATACACTATTCCGCACATGCGCCGAAAGAGAGTGGGTGAGTGTTTGTGTAACATGTAAACAACCAAACAGATAAAGCAAGACAATTGATAGAGACAAATAAACTGATTAAAATAAAATAAAAATAAAAAAAATAACATACGCCAATAATATTGAATCTTTAAAGATCGTGTGCTTAACTTATTCAACATACCAATTTTGTCGCATACGTTCGATAAAAGTCACGGACGTGAAATTAATAAAACATAATTCTATTACAAAAGAAAAAAAATAATTGCGTAATAATAGTGTTGGTTGACAATAATAATTAAAATGCGACTTCAAGATTGGAATACAATGTAATAGATAGAAAAATGCGCGTTGAATGTTGAACACGATTATTTCCTGCGAAGGAAATGCGAACGATATGGCGCTCTATAAATTTTTAATGTGGCCGGGCAAGTTTTTTCACCAAGGACAGTAAATTTCCCTTATCGGAATAATAAAAACATTCTGTGCTGACGTCAATAAATTTCCTGCCGTTAAATAGTCATGTCAAACTGCTTACATTTTTAAATAACCAATAAATTGTCTTCAAATTGATTAAAAATAGTTATGTGCACGATTGTTTGGATACTTTGTGAAACGGTCTCTCATTTTATTTACTTCTAGAATGGATACTGATAAAGTTTTCTTACAGTATATTTATATTTATTTTCCACATGTCTTTAAGCTGAGTTAGATCTAAAACAGACACGGGTAACTATTCCTATTTTAGGGCCGAATTATCATTCTTTCTCCGAGTCAAAGGGCGGTCTAAATAATTCAATAAAACAAATTAATTTTGAATGATATTAATGAAAGGCATTATCGATGGCGTAAAAAGTAGTTTTGTTAACTCCACTTTTGGCTGAAAATTACTTAATAATGCCATCTTGTTGTATCATGCAATGTGCAGTCCCGTAAAATTTTTATAACCACAACTTATTTGAATGCAACGGAAAAATGTTATATCAAAATTTTAGAACTTCATTGTCTTTCTAAAACCTACTCTGCTAATCATCCAATTCCACACCTCACCTTCACCTGTCATTCATTCGTTGTTTCTCAGCGGTGGTACAAATAAATCGTTTGAAAGACCTTTTTGAAATTTTCCCGATCGGTTTGAAAATACCAAAATAATCACTTTCCCTTTTTTACCCTTTCCTGCACAATTGACAAAAATAGAGATGGCAAATTTACTCTTTAAGGCATCGATATGTATAAAACAAATATAAACAATATATAAAAGAATATAATGGTGAATGACCGTCCCGACCGTGGTGAAAATAATATGGTTTTAGTGTAGGTATATCATAAATAACTTAATTTTAATAATATATAATATATACCTACAAGGTAGTTTCAATTAAAAAAATATTTTCTATTCTACTATGTTATTGCAATCGTTATTCATGTCTCAAAAGACGTGCATTACTTTTGAGGGTGAGAATAAACTGACAAAATTATAGAAAAATTTAAAATGGAGAATATCATTATGTACCATTGGTTTATCAGTTTGGGGTTTACTTACAATTACCAATAATTCAAATATATTGAAGATACAGCGTCCGTCTACAATATATTAGCTCCCTAAATATTATTATGAAAGAACTTGAATTCCATCCGTGAATCTAATATTTAGATAAAAGGGTTACTCGTAAAATACGAGGCGATAACTGTTTATACATGTGAATATTAAGTGAAATGTACTGGTTATATATTTTTTGAGGTTTACGTAGATTTTTAATAATGATGTATATTACATACTATTATTATAAGACTCAGTGTAAAATGATTTCGTTGAACAATTCAATAAAGACGACTAAGGAGTGTCTCCTTATTAAATTAGAAGCATAATTTTTGTTTTAAATTTTAATCGTTTTTAAATATTTACTATAATGCTAAAGACATTTTTTCGTTGATGATTAAAATAAAGTTCATATCACACAGTGGTACTCCCTTGAATATAATATAACATATATCATTTTCCATTTTCGAGCATTTTGACAGATGTTTTTCTACGAGAGGTTTTCATTTTTCCGATACTGATATATACATACTGACACCGCCTTATGTAGTAGGTCATCAGAACTCTCTCGAACGATCTATTTTTCACCTCAGTCTATGAGTTTAAGTCGATATCGGATAGGAGGCTCCTTCTCGATTTACGAGGGAGCCGAATCAAGGTCGTCTCAATACATATAATAAAAATATACATCGTAAACAGAGTAAAGCACAAAAGCTAATTTTTACTTCATAAGAGCCTTAACTACACGGTTCATGTACATAATTGCATATTAATTATTGAAGGAAGCACTTATTTTTAATTGTATCTCTGAGAGCCAAAGTATCATTTGTATTCACCTCCGTACATCGCCTAAACTACGATCAATAACCATTTACCGTTCTTTGTTAAATTAAGTACATATTTAAAAATAATATGTTTGATATCCATATGCAATTGCCACTTATAATAATATTCTATTTAAGTGTTTTAAAAACACTTGTGAACACAAAAAGAGTTTCTGTAAATGATATATTATTGATAGTAAGAAAAATACGTATTGTTTGTTTTGTCTATGGCGTAGTGTTACGATTGCGATACACATTTATGTATACCAATTCAAATAATTAGCCCATTAACCTTAGGCTTCTTTAAATTCTTTAGCGTCTGTGGATTGAAGGTAATTCCCTGAGAAGTTTTTGAAATACTAACAAGCTGGATTCCATCGAGTATACGAATGTTTTTAAAAAAATCCTGTATGTTTCGTTCGGTATTTGTCATCGCAGTTTGACAAAAGAAATCAATAATAATTATCAACCAAATCCAAACATTTTCGTCGTGCTGTAAGTAAACTTAATATGTTTGTTTTTTAAATAAATTTATTCGAATAGTATGAAAAAAAAATTAGCCACAGCCCACAGCTAATCAGTTACAATACAATCATTTGTTTTTTTTATTTAATTTATTTGAATCGAATGAAAAAATAATACATATGTACTTAACCACAACTAGAGAATCCGACGACATTCGATCATAAACGAATTAAAAACATGTTAATAAGATATCGCAGTCATAGTAACTGAAATTGTTTACTTGCTCTTAGCACAGTTAAATATAATTGTAGCCTTACATGAAGCTTAACGATAAACCATATAGGCTTGAACTGAGGATTCCAGCTTTAACCGTGACACGAGTCGGCGTGAACTTGCCGTAAATATCTAAATAAAAGTTTGAAATAGCTAGGCAACGGGACTTACTAAAATACTGCGCGGTTTGAGGTGAGTAACTAAACCGCAAGACTAAATTGCAATTTGTCTTTTTGAACCTTGACCGCTAAAATGTCACAAGCCACATGTTGCGGCCGTCCGCAGCTGTTGTCCGTAAACACTAAGTCACATGCCACATTCCCTCAACTCGGCGCCTGATAAATTTTAACTGGTTTGTAACAAAAGTAGTTGATACGGGTTTTTGTGGATTCGTTCGATATTTAATATATATCTTATTTTACTTGGATAAATTCAAATTTATTTTAAAATATAATTTCTTACTTTGCTATTCTTCTGCTTGACACGCGCTTAGCTCTGGAGGACCATCTTCAGAATGTGTCTGAAGTTGATTAACTTTATCGATATATTACAACACCATAGAATTCGGTTTTCTTCGAAAACATTATATTTTCGTTTATTAACATTCAATTAAGGCAGTGGTATCCAAACAAGAGGGGTTTCAATTCAAAGTAGGTTATGAATAATAAAACATTTTTTTTCTACCATTGCTTGGTACATAAAATTTGCGAAACACTGAAATTTTACAAAATAAAGTGGCGCCAATATGTATAACATACCGCTTGGAAAACACTGCTTCAATGTGTACAAAATATATCGAGCTCAGTAACACAACATTTTATATAATTGACTCTTCGGTTTGTATAAAATAATACATACAAACATTACTGTTGAAATAATCATAACCCGTAAAGAAACGAACAAGTTATTATAAAAAAAAGAATTAAAAATTCATGGAATATCTTTAAGTATACTAAAATAGTTACTTTTCATCTCAATTGAAAATGAATATCATGACTCAACACCTGTTTAAAACACGATACAATTCCACTTGATCCTTTCCTACACACACACTGGTAGACCTGAGAAAGTTTTACAGTATCCCATGCGACTACATTCTAACTTACTTCGGAAGAAGTGGTATATATTAACCCTCCCCATACTGTGCTAAAAACTTCCGCGAGCTCCGGTGATATGTATTTACTACACCATATGAAAAAGTTATTTAAAAACCGGAAAAATGTGAATATTTCTAGACATTGCTTTGATTGACTATGGTTGAAGTTGAAATATAACAATTTTTGTAATCTAAGTGTCTGAAAAGAAGAAAAAAACATCGCAATTAGCTGCCGCTCCGACGTCTTCACCCGTCGGCGGTCGAATTCGTAATGACGAAATGAATGGCTAGTTCGAAGTCGATCACTTCTACGCATGCGCTTTCGCGCCGGAGCTGAACACGTGCATGAGTACGCTCGCACTCGCGCTTACACACGCGCATAAATTGGAATACGTTTGTGTGTATGGGTGATTCTTTGCCCGATTCTTCCACTAATTATTTATTTCCATCGCTGCAAATGAATAACCATACATAACTGTAATTGTATTTAATACGTAATAACATTACTGAGGAATACAAAAATTCTCAGATCAGTATCTATTATATTTAATAGAAATATTCTCATTATTAGAGTCGAGTTGTAGTAAATACATATCACCGTGCAGCGAAGGTTAAGTCAGGGGCTGTATTTATAGAATATAGAAGCTTACTGAAACTTACATTCATGAGATTAAAGTTTTTTCGTTAAGTAGTTTAGTATGCTTTACGATACATGCTAAAAGCATTTGCGGAGTTTCCGCTTACCTGAGAATATTACAGGAATGTTCCCATACCTACGAGACTCTCAAGAATCTCGTAAAATTCTTTGGAAAGGTAACATTGCACGAATATATGCCACTGGCGGATCCAGGAATTGTCCCAGGGGGTGGCCATTTTGAAAAAAAATATGATACATTAAAAAATATATATGTACACTCTGTCCCCTTTTTACACGATTTTTTTTCGAACTTTTTTTTTTTGAATAAATGATAACCCTGCGTTTAAAGAAGTAATGTCGACGAACAAAATCATGTGATATAATTGATGACTATTATCATCGATTCTTTTATTTCAATTCAAAAATGCAAGCATTAATAAACATAATATTACATAACATAATATTGTTTAATACTAAAGACAAATCGCAAACATTTTAAAATTAAGTCGAATTTTCGTTTTTTTGACGTTAATATATAATAATATTTCGTAAAACTGGTGCTCTGGAGGGGTATGTTTGAACCGGCAGAGAGCGCTTAACAACCGACTGGGACGACGCTTCAAAACTGCTACAGTTTTCCATGCTGAGTTTTAGTCGACTAGTGATTTCACATGATCGATGCGAAATGTCCGTAATAACCGTAATAGAATCGTGGCACATGGATTTCCCACTCGGCGCTTACAAAACGTAGTTCCCACCGTAAAAATGTAAAAATGGAGGTTAGAATGGACTGGATGGATATGGCTATTAGTTTTCTTTACAATCGGAAGAAACAAAAATGGAAATCGGTAAAGTTTTCGAGAAAAGAATTGCGAATGAATGAAATTTTGAAGGGTGCGCGGATTTCTTTTGCCAAAACTGTAGTTGTTAAACTAAACGGTCGTGAAAAAAAATGAGAACTACAACATATTTATTTAAATAAAATTCATTTGAAAATTAATGTTGTAATATTTTGAATGGAATACATCCTCCTCAGGGGGGGGGCATGGCCCCCATGGCCCCCCCCCGTGGATCCGCCTATGATATATGCATACCTACTCGAGACAGCGTTGTAATATAAGGGCTTTATTTGTTTATATACGTAAACTTTACTTAATTAATGACCGGTAAAAGTGAATTTCCCTTTACAGTGAAAGATTATTCAGGAAGCAAGCCTTTCTTAGTAAACAAACTGTTTTAAATTATTTATATTAGTTCAATATTCTTCGACAGCATAATTAACTGTCTATGTAACGTACTTTATAAAACATATTAATTTCTTGTTTACAATATTCTCTGAAACTCCACCTGGAACAACGCATCTTGAAATTTCCCTTGTTTTCCAAATGTGTTGAATAACCATTTATCAAATTATAAATTAATGTTAACATTTCAAGGAATTTCAGAATACAGCGGGCCCGGGCGTGCGAATTTCTGATACCAAAAATAACTTTTTTAATGCATGGTGAAGAAAATGGATAATATTACAAATTGTAAATAATTAAAAAAAAAATGTTTTTACTTCTGCCACTAGTTTCGCTCATCGTGAGCATTGTCAAATATTAAATATAGTGAAATACGGTATTCACATTAAAATGAGAAATATATAGATTTAGATTAGATTTAAAAGATGTCTATACAAGAGTGATTTAGTATATAAATAATTAAGATGTCTGTGCTTTCTTACAAATAAAATGACACAAAACAGTAATCTTAAACTATTATTGTTGTTTATTATAAATTAAGCCCACGTTAAAAATACATCTAGTAAGCAAACACAATATGAGTCAAACTAATTCTAAAAATATTACATGAAAAATTATGTTTTATTTATTTAAAATGATGTCTTTCCACTAATCAGAAAAAGTACCTTCTCCCATTCCGATTTTAAAAACGGGACGTCGGGTGACTGATTAGCTGACCACTAGTTATTTCCTAGTTCTATCTTTCTACTCTTACTCTCTTCGATAAAGTGAGGTTGAGAAACTGGGTAACAATCAGTTTTCGAGGATATTCCTCACTGAAGATAGGCACCATTATTAGTGCATATGATCAATTTGCCAGAATAAAATGTTAATAAACGATACTTTTGAATAAAAATATGATAATTTTATTATACAAATTGTGCAAATTTGAAACTGAATTAAAATAAACTTTCACGCTTATTATCAAAATACATTTGTTTGAAACCTTTATATGTCAAAGGAACTCAAGGTATTTTATATATACAAAAAAACTATGTTGTGGACTGAAAATTCCCATTACTAGTAGATGTTTGACATTTAAGAAAACTACCGTCTCAGGCATACGTATTCTGAATATCAAAGTGACGACAACTAGTTGAGATTACGAATATATTAAAACTCCAAAGGGACTTCTAAAAGTCAAGTCCTTTTAGAAACATCGTGTGCATGTTTGACTTTAAAAACTTTGTGGGAAAACTAATATTCACGTTACGGTAATAACTGTGCCTATTACGTACATTATTAAGCACGATCAGCGATTTCACTAATCATAGACCATTCAAGTTTCTATCGAAGTCGTGTGGCTTATTTCAAATTGTCATCGAGCTTAGGAGATTACTTGACATAAAAAACAAATTATGTCAGCCATATCATCATTTTTTTTATATAAAAATCTTTTATGAATGTTACCTGTATCTTAGTCGATCAATTTAAACTGCCATCGACACGTTTACTAACGTAACTGTGACCGCTTCAAAAATATGCAAATAAAATTAAGTCTTATTTACTGTTACCGGTGTAAAATACTTAATATGCGTTGTCATGTATCATATGAATATATTGTGAAGTTTTTATTATTATTATTCCACGTATTTTGTAACTATTCGTGACAGGTGTTTCGCATCTTTCATGTGCATCTTTAGATTTACTATCGCAAAGGTTACTTAAGTCATTACACTATTTGAGCATCTAATAAATACTTCAAATTACATTATTTTATTTCTTTCGATGGATTCGGAAGAGATTTTATGGAACCTACACTTTTTAAATTTGGATAATTTTATAGTATTAATATTCTTCATAGAGATCTTTACATAACTTGAAATGAATATTTCGTATGAATAAGAAGAGCTTACTTAAAATTTGGGCAGACATTTATACCAACATGCGATAGTAACCCCTGCGGCAGCCATGTTTTGAAGATGGGAGCATAGTATGTTATGTAATCACTAGATATTAGCGGATGTACATCAATGGTTGATTTAAAAAAAGAATACTAATAAACAATGAAACCAATATATTGCACACTATAATTTATCATAATTTATGAAATATTTCAATACAATAGTAAAATTAAACGATGTAATGTGTAAATCAGTGGCTCCTAACTCTGTGCCCGTACTCGTACATGTAAATAAATGCATATTTTTCCGATTTATTATAATTTAGTAATATTTTTCATGAATGTAACTCATATTTAAAGCTGTCGAAGGAATGATTAAATAAATTAATATGCACTCTTTTGTTTTTCAAAGATCCAGTTTCCCCCGTCACAAATGCTCTCGCACTCGCAATATGGTTAACTCTGTTCATATTTTTTCTTGTACTATTTTTTTTTCGTTCAAAGTTTTAAAGCAAACGAAGTTAACAGTTCTCACAAATTATGCAGAGAGTTTAACGTTAGTTAAAAAAAAAATCCTGAATGGTTGCAGTCCATCGTTGAGTAAAATTTTTAAAATTCGAACATTTTATTACTAATATATTGTTTCATAGCAACTGTTCTTTTTTTGAAAATATAATACCATTTTTGATGGATCCATTTTAAATTTATACTATATTTACTGTTCGGCGCCGCTATGAATTCAGTTTCCAATAGTATAGTTAGTTAATTCACAACTCAGATACGTAAAAATTCAGAACGCTGAAAGATCATTCGCATTCGCCATGCATGGTGATTTGATACTCGCTATGACCACATACCTGATTGTTTTTTGTCATAATACATGACTATTCCATAATATTTACTTGTTCGGTAACCGAGTGATATATTTTTTCAAGCTTTTGTTCAACTCGGAGATGCAGCTATGCGATTGAAGTTATCATTATATCAGTTTATAAATTTTTATCAAAAAAGATTCAGCCATAATAACGGGCCGTCATGAAAATAATTTACTAATCCCAAAAAACCTACTCTTGATGCATTAAAAAAAGAGCAGTTGAGTGATAGAACTGATACGACTAAAATCAGTTCTTATTCAACAAATCTTGTAGAAAATTTGAATCGTTTGAATTATTTTTCCATGAGTTTTGTCGCTAACGACCCGGGTTTTGCCTTTAAACTCGCCATTGTTATTATCGCCCTTTAAATAATTATCATTTATTAATAATTTGAGCACTTAGTCTCATTAATTATTATTTCAAACACTTCAATCAGAAGATGCCAAAAAGCGAAACCCGGGTCGTTAGCGACAAAACCCATGGAAAAGGACAAAATTCAAACGTTTCAAATTCCATCAAACACCCTCAGTCTAAATTCTTATTTAAATCTTGTAAATCTGGTATTAATAAAAATAGTCGGTTGTTGTAATTTCACTAGATATGCTAAATAATCTTTGAATAAAATAATAAATATTTTCCAATCAATATTGTGATTTTTAAGATGATATCAAGTATAATATTTGTATTAAACAATGAAGAATTACTTTAGGATGTAATTTTGTACATGGAATAATATAATTATTGCTGGCATCTTCGCGAATGAATGTGAAAGGAAAGGTTACATTCCTGAAAGGTTATTTTCCCATTATTGCTATTAGAATAACACAGTATGAAAATAAATAAATTGATCTAACAGTACCATGCGCAAAAAGATTGTAGGTATTTTAATACTTTAATAACTAGATTGTGAAAAGAAAAACCAATCATATATTTCGTATATTATTATGAGCGAACTCTCCGGATCGCTGTGAACATCTTCATTCAAACTAAAAATGTAATTATTTCAAAACCAGTAAATTTAAAAGCATTCTTTCGATGATACTTAATTTTGGTAGCTTTGATGAAGAGACGTTGTTCTATTTTCAAAATTGCGGCGCGCAGTCATATTTCTTCATAAGTATACAACTAATATCAATTAGTAGTTTATTTATGTATGTATGGTTGAAAATATTGAATCGTTTAGTCTATAGTGTGTGTGGTATTTTAGTCATAACAAATTATTTTATCTTTTGATTTATCGTTTATGCTATCTATCTATTATTTGAAAAGCATCAAAGTAATTATTTAAAAAAAAAATACAAATATTCTGTACCTAATTTAATTTGAATCGCTGATTGTTTGACAGCTTGGATATTTCCTGCAAAATTCACTCGAAGTAGCAACATAGTCATACACGCATGCACACTTGCATTAACCACGCGGCACGAAAAACCTTTATCCTTACAATTAATGCTAAAAATAATGGTGCGATCATGTAATTTTCAATATCTTTTGAACGATTCTATTGCGTTCTTACTTCTGAAGAAGATTTTCTGTTTTCAAATTTATTTAGTGTTAGTTACTGGCTTTTTATGTTTACAGTAAAGAAGTTATCCACCCAGGCATGTGAATTTAAATATTATAATACCAGTTTAATAAAAAAAACGATTAAACTGCAATAACCTTCGAATTGAAATTTTACAATATTACTGCGTATTATATAAAATGCACATCGTTTGTAAAAAAACTTTTTTTACATTTTTCCAGTTTAAAATTGTATTATTATTCAATATAAATTGACACTTTAAACGTGCATGGGTCGTCAACCTTTAAACAAAAGGAATTTGTTTTGTTTTTAAGTTGGACGTGTAACTTATAAGATAACATAATTATTTAAGTGAATATAAATTATCCAGGCTCTAAGGAATTCAAAAGACACTTTGACTGGAAAAATGATTCAGTTGCACTATGTATGATAAAAAATATCTTTAAAAACTGTTTACATAAATATCAATGTGGTTAGATTTCAATAAATTATGGTACTAAAAAACTTATGAAAATGGTTGTACTACATTTCCTAGTCAAAGCTACGATTCTCAGAATAACACCATACAACCGCATTGATATTTTTATCACTAGTATGAGTATATTTTTAAGAAATTATGAGTTATAAATTTTGTTTCATAAAATGCTGCATCCAAAAAAATAGACGGGATGGAAAGGACAGCCTACAGACAGATATTTCCGCGAGTAAAGGCTAAATGAAAAGGGGTTGAAAATTTCCTTTCATCTCAAGTACCTACTCGCTTTAATTCATTTTTTATCGTTACTGAAGCGTTCACTTTGCAGTAATGCTTCCAAAACTAAGTAGAAATTAAATTAAATTTGATACTGGGAATTCTTCGTGTCTGTACGTTTGATGAAATGCTAAAACTATGTTGATTATACTGGGAAACGGAGTTGATTTTATCTATAAAGTGAGTATTTTGAACTGGTACAAAAATAAATAATTCTTATATGAACTGTATATGAACGATTACAACTAGATCTTTATTATGTGGAGATTTGAGGATGATCATTTGATTCAAAAGTTTAAAATACCCTGTCAAATATTCTCAATTTTGCACAATAAAGACGTGTTTTGAATTTTATTATAGACTAGTATTGCTACCCGGCGTCGCTCGGACTAAGCGACCAATAATTATTTAATGTTATATCATTCGACATAATTATATCACAAAATCTAACATCCAAAATAGAGTTAAAATAAAATCACAAACTTTATTTAATTTGATGACAGCCCCATTCTCGCCCATTAAAATGTCCAAATTCAAGAAAAAAATCTAATTTGCTGTCAAAATAATGTCAAATAATACCTTTACGTAAATAATAAACATTATTATATTTATAAAAGCCGGGAAAAAGTTGGCAGAAGACTAATTTATTACATTTTGACTGAATGTCTTCGCCGATAAAAATTCAAACATATTTTCTTTCATATTCGTTTTTATGGCAACTTGCAACAACAATGCAAAAGGGAATTACAGACCCACATACATACATACGCCGTTTCGGTTTTATATATAAGATTTCGTCATACTAAAGTATTATTTTATCATGAAACTTATATATGCAATGACACTGCATTCAACCTTTAATTTTGTTGTCAATCGTATCTTACTTATTCGTCTAAAAATCATACTATGTATGTATATTAAAAGACATTTGATAATTTTTTTTGAAATGCCTAATCAACCATAAATGTAGTTGTATATTTCAAATTCAATTGAAAAAATAAGCCCCTTACACATTTAGAGTGAAAAGAAAAGCATTCGTTTCTATGGCGGTGGCATCTGTGAGTAAGATTTTTTATTACCACATCATCGATAGCTATCACATAGACCTGCTACCGAATATCGCTACCGACATGTAAAGGAAAAGAGGCTAAGCCTCCGTACCTCAAAAAACATACTCATATATGAAATGTATTTCACCATTTCTGTATATATTTACTTAGGTATTGGGAACCACTTTGAAATGACATTAAATGAAGCCTACTTGTCCCTCAGTGATAGATTATTGAGGTCAAGTGAAAACTCTCAGGAAGGGCGAAAAATCGATTTGCTGAGAAACAAGGATCCTTAATGAAGTAACTTGTATGCTTAGAATACATGCTGAGGCATCTAATGGAATAATGGACACGAAACAATTTTATTAGACTCTTAAAGCAGCTTGATTTTTTTTATGATAATGCGATTTTTTTATCTCGCCAATCACTTTATTTGCATGAGTGTAATATTTATGGGTCAACTGTTATTTTAGTATGCAAGTACGTGTGTATGGACCATCTTCGCTTGTACAAAATGCAATTGTACGGGATACATTTTTGTTTCATATGTTATCTTTATTCAGTATGTTAGTCAAACAGTTGGATTTGCAAATTTGGCGACGATAGGCTCTCAACAGAATTTATAGAGCTGTTCAGATAACGCTAAGACCAGGAAACACTCGAAGTCATACCGTAAATAAATAATTGGATATGAATTGTAACCCTCTGAATATTCAATTTGCAAATACAATATTTAATTAACAGCTCATATTTACTGCCTAACTAAGTTGAACAATTGTTTACTTTAACATTATTTCGGGGCTGTGGAGTCGGAGTCGTCGTGGCGTTTTGGCCGGAGTCGTACTCCGAGTCGGAAATTTTGAAATGTTTGAACTTTTTATTTTTGCATATAATATGTCAGATTTGGCTATTGGCCGGATTGGTTGATATTTAATTGAATTCACATATATAGGAAAAAAAGTGACTAAATTAAACTTTTTTTAGTCGGAGTCAGAGCTGCGGTCGTGTTTTTGGTCAATGCTGGAGTCGTAGTCGTGTTTTTGGTAAATACTGGAGTAAGAGTCGATTTATTCCACGAACGACTACACAGCCCTGCGTTATTTACCAGTTTTAACCAGTTATAAGAAAACATAACTAACGATGTCAAACCTTCTAAGTAATATGTTTATAAATATTTTCTTTACTTATAAAAACATTAACACAACTAAATAATAATTATAACCAAACGGTATGACAACAAATTAGACTTCTAAAAATATACTCCACCCACTGATTCGCACGTTTACCACATGGACGTTGAAACGTGTATTTACGCTGTTTTGATTCGGCTATTAACGTCATATAAAATGCAAATATACTCTCAAGCCTCAAACGCATGCGAGGTTTTTGGAAACGAAATCACTCGTTCGGAAACTCATGCATGATTAATTTTTTCAAATAATTAATATTCATAAAGATATAACGAGAACAAATCTGACGACACACTGAACTGAAAACAATGCCTCCATACTTGACGCACACTTAATTTATTGAGAAATCAAACTCAACCTCAAATAAACAATTATTTATTTTATATATTGCTACGAAAGACCAGTATACTATTCATTTATCACTGTTTTCTTACTTACTTATTGCTAGCTTAAGAAACTTAAATACCAGTTTTTAAAATTACGAAAAACCCCTAGAAAATATTTACCATAGACGACCATGAAATAAATATCATCAGGTATTGTTGGTAATAAGATTTTGCTCATCAACAGATTATTTTATTTTACCCAGTTTCCTAATTGATATTTTAAATAACTCAAATGCTCAAAAAATATACTTTAAAGGGAAATGGAAAAACCATTTGTCGTTGTATTGAAACTCAACATTTCTATTGATCTAAAATTTAATGAAATTAGCCAGGTCTGATTTGAAGTAAATATCAAAAAATGATTACAATTAATGAACACCAATCGTCGGTTACAAATAAATAAAAACAATTATGACTGAAATATATTATACACTAACTATAAATTATTTGGTTAAAAAAAATTATGCAATTGATTTACATCCTACCCGAACGGTTTTTGAATTATTTATAATTAATTATTGGCTCTGTATGCAGTTTGTGTTGTAATTATTTCTTCTAATGTTTGAACTAATTTCAAGGATATTTTTAAGATATCACAGACACTTTTTACACGATTAAACAAATACACATATTGTGTTATATATATGTATGTGTGCTATATTTATTTAAACTGGTGTATTGGTCCACGAAAATTAAATTTTATCAAGAACAATCGTTTGAATGGATTTACCGTATTATCAAATTATTCTGATCACGCGAAACATTGTTAATTATTCTAAGCGTCCACATACATTAAAGGGAAAAACATAACATTTTATTTCTTCAAAAATGTTTTACACTTCCTTAAGTTTTAGCCCTGTTATCGCCATTTGGCTTCTTCATGCGTTTACATTTTCAAATTTGATTCGATATCATAAATTATGCAAAAATGATGACGAAAGTGTTTTAAATAATAATAATAATAATTGGGAATTGTTCGCGAGTACAATATGACGTCATCCATCGTCACGACGTCGGTTTAGTGCCGAAGCAATGTTATTTTGAATTGTTATTTAATCTGTAATGGGATCACACTAAAAAAAATGTTTGTAGTAAAATATTTTTCACAGACCCCATATTAATGAATGTTGTATAAAACTTACTCAATACCAGTTTATATAATACATACAATCAAACTGTGTAAATAAATTAATAGCATCAGTTATCTGCCCTGCTATACATTCAATATTATTTTTTACTATAAAGTCAGTCGTTCACAATATTGCATCATTTTATACTATGTATTCAGTTTTGGTAGGTCATTTGCGTGTCAGATTTAAATAAACGGGATTTCAAAAAACCGGAATAATTATAATTCTTACGTTTTTCTAATATTTGTTACCAGACTGCGATATTCCTAGTGATTTTATTGAAGCGATCAAAACTCGCTTTGTTAATTCCAAACACACAGAAGTGTTTGTTTTTTACTAAACTCAAACATTCTATCATAGCTGTATAAAAAACGATTTTTTCCTCGAAAATAATTATGTTAATTATACTAATCAAGGCGTCAGGTATTTTGAATTTTTTTAACCACATGATTTTTTTTAATAAATAAAGAACGTCATATAGCCCTATTTCCACTTGTATTCAAATAAGATCAGAACAGGTTTCGCTCATCGCTAGCATTGTCAGCTGACTAGCGACTAGAATATATGGGGAAATAGTACTATATAATGTGTTCTATTTATTTTAATTGTGCCTTTCCACCAATAAGTGACAGTTAACACCATAAAAGTGATTACCTGATGTTAGCTCAGTGAGAATTATAAATGTTACTAAAAATAAAATTGAGGACAAAAAACATCTACAACAATGTCCAAAATCTTAACAATTTGAATGAAAAATCTGATTTTTATATTGACCTGTTGGGACTTGAACCCAAGCCTATTTTATCTCTAGGATACAGCTAGATATTAGCGGCTGACTCTTGGTCCTCATTTTACATAGTTTTGGAATAACACGTTCTTCGATATTGACATATTTTTTGACTGATTGTTTTGATATAAATTTAAAATTTGCTTTTGATTTTAATTTTGAATTCATATACGCTGTATATAATTAGCATGTCTTATAACGTAACAATACTCTTAAAATAGTTACTCATACGTGAGTTAAAAAACATATAAATTTTATCAAAGCATATTTTATGTCGCAGACTGTTAGACAAAAGTGCAAACAAACGACAAAGATTAATTATTTTAACAAATCTATTTTTTTAGTTTAAGACATGATTCTGAGTTTAATTAGAATATAATTATAAAAACAAGTTGATCAGGTGATTCAAATATTGGTATAATCAACAAAACATCTAGTCAAATAGTATAAAGATGCTAAAATTAGAAGAAAAAACTTGAATTTAACGACCCTTAAAGTGCCTGCACAGACAATAAATATAGGTAACATTAAAAATTTTAAGCTTGCAGATAAACTTTCAAATCGACACATACGTTAATTAAACGAAATGCTTCGATCGATAATCTTTTTTAAAAAATCTACCGAATTGGTTTATTATGTTTACATAACCATACATATTAAATCATGCACAAATTATATGGTATGATTTCATAATCGAAGGTATTTTGACCGATGTGCTGACAAAAGGTCGAAAGACAAAACGTACCCGGAAAAATCGTCCTCGGGAAAAATGTCTACGCCACATTTTGCCTAGGGACGATTTTTCTGGGGACGTTTTGTCCAGGTACGTTCGGTCCGTTGACGTTTCGTCCGGGGACGTTTGATCTTGGAACCATTTTGACTATCTCGAAGCATTTATACAACTTTATATTTGGAATGGCGTATAGAAATACTATAAATAGTATATTTATACTTGAGTTATTTAAATCTTTTATCCAGTCACCATAAATCAATCGTGATATTTTCATACTTTCATTTTTTTGATATTAAAAAGTCTGTTGCGATGCTAGTTTATAAAGTAAAGAGTTTAAACTTATACAGTTGTCATTTAAGTAACGATCAAATAAATATTAGTGTCAATATGAACAAGACTACATATTTATTCGGCTTCTATTTGATTTGTTAAACTTGTTAACATTTGATTCTAGAGTGCTATCATTAATCAAAACGCATGTGTTCAAATAGTTACTTAAGTAATAATACAAATGTAATCCAGACAAAAGACTGCGTCTACTAAGCGCAATTATTCTTCTGTTCAATTGTAATTATTTTAATGAAGCTAATTAAAATCAAGCGCCATATGTGGTCAAATGATATCAAAACTAACCAATTCAAGATGTAAACAATACAGAAAAAGATATGGTACTTAAATATAAGTTTATTTCTGTGATTATGTGTCAGTTGAAACTCAACGTGAGAAAGGATTCCTCATTAATTAATAAAGATTCCAAATATCCGTCTTCTTTTTCAATGTCGGAAAAAAAATAAAATTGTTTTTGATTTATTTAACTATCACAAAACTTTAAGATGCATACAGATAATATAAATGCTACAATATTTTATGACTTCTCTTTAAACAATTTCGGCGATCGATTTATTAATACAACTTTGAAGTAATTTATTTTATCTTTCAATAACTAATTTTCCACACGCGATTTTAATGAAGAATTTTAACTATGTATAATACTATCATCTATTTACGATCAAAAAGTTGATTTCTCTAAAGCTATTTAATTTAAACCGAAAAAGAGAACTAAACTAACTCATAAATAATAGTTCATCATTTGAATCAATGAATTGAATTAAATGAGCTAAGTAAACGATTAACGCAACGGCACTCTTGCAATGACTCGAAAATTATTTAAATATCACTTGATATATGATATATATGAATTATATAAATCTTCAATAGCTGTACAAAGAACGTCAAATGAATCGCGATATTAGTTGTAGAAGTGTTCATTTGCATCTTCTCATGAGCGTGATATGTAAAAACAGTTGACCGAGTGTAGGCATCCGAGTGGCAACAGGAAGTCTCCACAATGAAACCGACACTCTGGAAACCCATCTCGACTGACAACTTTATAACAAGAACAAGTACACAACAACAACTAGGCGAACGACAAGTCTTAGTTTAATAATATAAGATGTATTTGATACCTCTCCTGACCAGCCAGCGCACTATAGTAATAGCATTGCAGACGAGGAATAATAATTTTACTTTCACTCAGAGGCAATGACCGATGGACTTTTTTTTAGCGTGCGATAAAACCAGCTCTTGGATAATAATTATTAAGAAATACTGTTTGTATCACAGAGTAAATAATTGTGTTTTATCATTACGTAATATAAGAGCGATTGAAGAGATGGTTTTGAGTGATCCCAATATCCAAGGTTAATTCTAGTGCTTCAAAATGAAAATTATACGAACCAGAAGGCTCGTTATTTTACAAATATAACTGAGTGTGCTCAATTCTTGCTTTCTTCAAAAATAATATAGAGATATAGAATCCTAGCGGACAAAAAAATACATGTATATTTGAGCACAAGCCCATAAATTGAATTACCAAATAGGCTATAGTAAAATTATAAATTATCGCATGCATTCATTTCTATGTTGTTTCTATATGTATTATTATATGTAGTCAGTTTATTATGGATTGAAAATATAATATATAGCATATTATTTTAACCTTCTGCACTCTGACTAAATTTTCTTGGTTTAACTAAGTTTTATACATTGAATCATTACGAATCTTTTTGTTTGTTTTTATTTGAAGGAAATAGTCAAGGGAGAATTTATCTGATATTATTATTATTCCGTGACTACTTTATTCGATACATCTTCGGTAATGCCCTATGACATATTTAAAATCACTTAGCATAATAAGGAAAAGTTAAACCAATGTGGGAAATAAAGTCTTAGGGATATTATAATGTTTTATTCTGAAGATAAAACTAATATCTTCGGGTGGGGGTTAAAAAACATGTTTGTTCAAAATATTTTTTTCCTCGAACACAAAATTATTTCCTTAATAACTTATTATTCACAATGATAAATTTAGCAAACATAAATAATAATTAATTGTTTTAATAATTGAAGTCTTATCATTCAAGTTCCTGCCACCTGACCAATTTTTCGATTTTTATGTATAATCAATTATATTTAAGTCAAATCTTAACATACCCAAAGACTATTTCAACCTACCAGTATCTACATAATTAAAATTGTTTTACCGGTGGGTAAGACAGTTAACCAAGGAAAAAAAAAATAGTCGGATAATTATTGGCCGAAAAACATTTATATCGTCGCTACAAATTGCTAGGATTCAAACGTCACCGCCCAAACGCGATAAGACAACGTTATCTTATCTCAAACGCGGCTCATTCAAACGTACGTTTCAAATCAAATGGATGACTTTTACATTAAAAGTTTTAGATAAGCACTCGCGTTCTTAGTTTTGATAACGCCAGTCTGTAATGAAAATAAGCGCGATCATGTTGTCTCATTCATCCGCGAATTAAAATATGAATAATTATAGGAAAACTATCGATTTTTAGAACGATGTATAAATATACTTTAAAGCATAATACAACATTTTTTTAATGCGATCTTTCTTCGGATCACGCGTTATTTTTCAGGGACGTTAATATGTTCATAGAATGTCAAAATATCCAGTTGATTTTAGTAATGAAATATTAACTTGAAGTTAACGGTCTATAATTTATTCTATAGATGAAATCATTTTCTTGACAAGCATTAACACATATTCAAGTAATAAACAGTGTAATCCACCATATCATCTCTACATGCAATGTGAATCCGTGATAACTCGGCACAAGTCAAGTCGGCACATGGCACGTCGACACATGTCAAGTCGGCGCATGACAGGTTGACCCATAGACAATTCGGCACCTAGACATCTTGACAAAATTACCTTTTTGTAATACAGTGAAAAAATGTATTTGAGCTCTACAAAAATAATATATTGTTGATGGCTATTTTATAATAATCAGATTTTCAAAAGCAAATCTGGATTTTTAGTGAGTGGTAATGAACGTACATTAGTTTTACATCAAGATGATATTAGTAAAATGGTATTGGCGATCTGTGATGATCAGAGTATTGATGTTGGATTAATGTTTGTTTTTTCATTAAAAATGTCATTGGATTGATGATATCTATTAATTTCCAATTGTTCTAATGCATTTATCTAAAGGCCAATTAATTAAGATCAATTAATAGTAATTCTGTACTGGAAGCTAGATATGGCTATGGCTGGCTATGTTAGACTGTAATAACGACATGACTTTTCATAATCTAGCATGCAAATTTTACGTAATTATGTAGGAATTGACTTTCCCTAGTGTGCTAGAAGGTGTTTCCTTCCATAAAACACCCCCTTCGTGCAGTATTTTGACGGAGATCGAATAAAAATAGGAGTGGTTTGTCAAGTTGTCCAGGTGCTGAATTGTCTATGTGCCAACTTGTCATGTGCCGACTTTACATGTGTCGACGTGCCATGTGCCGACTTGACTTGTGCCGATTGGTCTGGTCACCATGCAATGTAATAAACTACGTTTTGCTTTCTATGCAAAAAAGTGTGTTGGAATACTGTAGACGAAACTTAGTATTTAAATATAATGTATTCTCTGTTGCTTTTCAATAGTTAAATATATTCAATACGAAAAAGATATACATCGCTTCTCAAAGTTAACGCATTTAATTTGTGGCAGAAATTTGCTGGTTTTTGTATTCTAATATATTTTTTAAACAAACAATAGTTAAAAGTTATCGTATTCGAATTGTAATAGGAATATACAAAAAACCCTTTGTTTTTCATTATATATGACAAAAGATTCCATTTTGACCCACAGTTTATTTATACTAAAACAGTAAATTGCTTTTCAATAATAAGCATTCCCTGTGGTGTAGCAGTATGTGGATCAGGGTGAAAGTCCTGGCAATGTCAATATCAAATTTAGATTTGATCAATTAATATTTGAGATCATGGCATGGACGCTGATGCTGTCTTTTCTCCTCGGACCTCAAGTGGGTTTTGTTACTTTTTTAATCAAATTGAATAAAAACATATAATGTAATTGCCATAGCAGTATAATATTTTTGTATATGCGTCATTAACATATTGAATACCTTGTTCTTCAAAATTCCTTGCCATTTTTATCTTATCTAATCATTCATTGAATGTTTAACATATTAATCGATACGCTTAAAAAAATCTGTTTTTTCATCGCTTATTGTAAAATATTTTAAGTTCATCTGTATTGCCGAATTTGATACATAGTTACAATCAACATCTTGGTGTAAACTTTTCGCGGTTATAAATACCACATACATATATTTATAGATATTTAGATAATAGCTAATTCGAACGCCATTGGTTTCGGTTGCAGACGGCTCGAGCTCGAATCAGTTTCATTTTTCATTAGAATAATTGGTATATGTTCGGAAACATGAATGTCTGTGTTGTCTTAAATTCCCACCTACACACATACATCCGATCCTAAAAATGGAGCGTAGCTAGAGCCATTAGCTAACCACCAGTCCTTTTCTTTATATCCCTACTCTCTTCGAAATAGAGATATTCAACAACTGAGAAACAAGCAGTTCTCGTAGAAAAAATCTGTTGCAAATCCACCTCCAATGGCTGACATGATTTTACCAAGCTGAAATACTCCTCACAATATTCTCTTTAAATCGAGAGGTTAGCTGCGCGGAAAATTTAAAAACCGAGCAAGCCAATCCAACAAATGCACGACATAATTTCAATATTTTTGCAAGCATCCATTTGATACAATATATGACGAGTGCGTGACAGTTTTAAAACTGCTGCGCGGTCGCGCGCACTCAAGAAGATATTCACATAAACATTATCCATTCACATTCACATCCAAGTTGCAGTCATAAATAATTCGGTCATTTCTTTCGCTCAGGAAATGTCAATAACGATTATGAAAGGGCCGCTGCAATTGCAATGATAAATTGGAGATACACTCCGACAAACCAATAATAACAACACCAACAGTTCGCTTTGTAGTACTGGCGCATAGGTATGATGACCTTTAGGACCGATACTTTGTCGAACTGAATTAACTGGCCGGGATGTTTAAGCATATAAAGAATAACTTCATTAAAAATTTATCGCAGGATTAGATACAATATAAAGAATTCATTTCAGAACCATTTTATGGAACTAATTGGGCAAATATTTTTTTCCACATATGTATATCATTAAATCATGAAAAAATGTTGAACAAATAAAATATATTTTTTGACCTACTTCCACACATATAATGTAAATACCATGTCTAGTTTCGCTCATAGCAATCATTTACAAATTGATGACATATAAATAGAAACAAGAAACAGATAGAGAAGAAAGAATAAAAAGAAACAGGGCTATTAACATTTTTCTGACAAAAAGTCTTGATTAATTTAGAAATAAAAAGTGTTTGTGTTTATTGAAGTGGTTTCGGATGCACAATATTTGAGATAAATAATTTCGATTTAATTTCACGAACATTGATCGATATCGATGACATTTTCCGTTTGAAGTTTGCTGCTTGTATATGGTACGACACACGCACCACCTACTGAAAGTTAATTGTACTATGTCTATAACCTTTGCGCAAGTGCAACAATAAGTTGTCAAAATGACAATGTATGGCAGCGCCTAAAATATGAAAAAACATTCATTTTTATATAAAAGACCTACTGTAAGCCAATTTTACTAGTTTGTCCTAGTTTCATTGCGATCGGATGAATGGTATGGCAGAGCATAGGGTGCGAACAAATAAACAAACAAATATTAATTTTTATATATAAGATACATTAACCCATTTATATGTCATTACCTTATATGTTCGCGATGAGCAACTCGGTTCTTTAAATAATATATGTATAAATAGAACGAAGCGTGCTTGATTTATTTAAATATAATGCTTATAAATAAATAAATTTGAGTGTTTCACCGAGATCTTAAATTCACTCATTGCAAGTAAACAGTTTTTTATTCTATCAATGTACCTCATAAAATATTTTTTTATTGTAATTTGACAGATTGAAACGGCCTCTTATTTGCCAGAGAGCTCTTCATCGGACATGTTTTCTTGAATGTGTTCACAAATTTCATATATATTGAAGTATTTCAGCCGTAAGCCGCACTAACATGGCGACCAATAGGCTTAAATGAACCGAAATGCCGAAATTTCTCGCAAATATCGAGTAAGCGTGAATTCCTGTGCAGGTAACATCGGGATTTCACAGCATTTATGTGTGTACTTCGAAATATCAATTTATCAACATAAATTTCACTTAGCTAAGCATTATCAGATTAAATATTATAGTATTCTGTTATTTTAACAAGAATCAACAATCGATATTATTGAATATTAGCTGTAATATTATCTAAAAATCTAGCCTTTTTCTAACTATCGTGAATGTTTAATATTCATTACACAATTATTCAATAAACATTTTTTTTAAATCCATGCTCCCTCTCATTGAACATATGACCTCCTAATGATGGTATTTAAACATATTTTTTCTATGACAACTGCTTGTTACACCGTCACTCAACCGCTCCTTAGTTCGGTGAGATGAGGAAAGGATAAGTGGGTAGCTAGTCACCCTAGCTACGCCCCGCTTATATTATCGGAAGGGTAGGAGGGATTTTTAAGACAACACAAACACTCATTCCGTGAAACAGAACTGGTAAATGAGCTGATTTTTTTTCTCATACCGGGAATCGAGCCGTGAAGTGCGTTACGGCAGCCAACGACTTTAGTCACTGCACAACGGAATTATAAGTGGCGCTGAAAAAATAGCTTCGCAGAGGGTATACGCTAACGGAGTCTTTGTGTGACGTCGTTTACCTAGATTCTAGATCAGTCATGCACAACCTTTTTGGGAGAAGGGTCAGATAATCAATTCTCATATAATTCGAAAGCCGCATGGGTGCAACTGACTCAATTATCGATATTTTTATTATATGTAAAATAAAATTTTTGATTTTTTTTATAAATTGTTTAAAATCGTCCGTAAAAAGTTTTTAAGAAAAAAGGTGATTGATTTTTGTCATTGTGGGTCGCATGAAATGTGCTTGAGGGGCGCAGGATTTGCATCACTGTTCTAGAATATATTTCCGTAACGTAGATTACAGAGAAAATATTTTGACTGTATCATATATTTTTATAGGTTATTTTGTACTGTCGACTACTGAACTGTGTATACATATGTAACTATACTACATGTTACAATATTATTTAATTTAATATTTTCAGTAGACAAAGAATGATTCCGATAAATAACAGCGTGGTTGGTGGATAGTGGTTTGCACAAATGTAAAAGCAATATTTTCTGAATGAAATGATAAAGTAAAAAAATAGCGGGATAAAATAATTTTCGTTTTGTCGTCGGATTGTTTTAATAATCAACAACTGATTACCAAAATATAACAAATATATATATTCAATGAATCTATAAAATATATATTTAGTTATAAGTATGATAACAATATAAAGCGCTTCGACAAATCAGACTGACCCGTAATGAAAAATATATTCATTCATTTTTTATCAGGAATGTGTATAATTTATTCAATTAAAACGTATATTGTTATTTTTAAAAAAATCTTCTGCTTCCGAACGAGACAAGAATACGAGAATTTTATAGCGTAAAATATGATATTTTGATATTAAATTATGTATCATAAATTTTATTAACCCATAAAATTTGAAACATATCTGTTTGTTTGACATTTATGATAGATTAGATAACACATTTACAATTAAGCGTAAATTATTATACATACTAAAGTGTAGGTTTTTACAATTTTGTTTTATTGTTCAAAGTTCAAGTCAGTAAAAACTATTCGCATTTATTATGCACAGTATTGTATTTTTTTGTTTGATTAAAACGAAGGAATGAAAAGGTATGTTATGATTCTAATATTTATCGATGTTGATAATGCTCGCAATGAACGAAAACGGCTCTGATCTCTATCAAATATGTGAAATTGATACAAAACACATGTGTTTTTTTTTAATGTATTGCCTATCCTCTAAGAATTTACTGTTTTCACCTTTATGTGATCTATGTGGATTTGAAACATTTTACTTTGAAAATGAACTGTTATTATGATTATGAACATCTGATAACTATGAAATTAAAAAATCATATTAAAAATTATTATCAAATTTCAATTAAACGGTAAACACTTGAAAAATCCATCTTTCTTAGTTGCTTAGTTAGCCAACATGTCTGTTGTATTTTTGGTGAAAAAGAAGCTTTCAGATAGCGATGGAGATTTTATTTTTTTGTGTTAGTTTTTTACATCTAGCTTTAATATAAAATGAAAAACAAACCAAGATTTTAACACCCAATCATGTCGAATTTCATTCATTTACATAAATAAATATATAGACCAGCTGTAGGTGTATGTCTGTCTGACTGAAGATGTTTATTTATTTTAGTGTGAAGCTTCTTTGACAACGATGCAAAGAAATTACGTTTTGCATCAGCAAAAAGGTGTTGTTTTGAATAAATTACGCAAAATTCTTTTATTTTAAAATAAATGTTAATCAATTTGTATGGCATAGTCGAACTCCTCGGTGCGATACAGTTATTTATGTAGTATTAAATAATTATCCATATTATTTTTACATTGGACTTAATTAAAATATGTCATATATTTTGACTGAAATACTTATAATTATGAATAACCATTGTAAATGGTATATGTTTTTAATTATATCAACAAAGTAAAATAATATGTTGCATAGTGATGAAGTATGTCTTAGTTACCTTAATAAGACATGTTGCGAGTGATTTGGTGCTATATCTGTGGGTATTAGTTTTATAATCGTTATCCGTGAATACATTTACAATTCATAGAAGCCCAAAAGAAAAAACAGTTATGTCCGATAGCCTCATATTTATCAAACGAATTATCGATGTTTTTTTCGCTTTTTCCTCTTATACAAATTAACGGCAATTAAGAAAAGGAAATGTAGTTTACTGTGGCCGTTTCAAAAAAGAACGTTTTAACTGTTATGTTTTTAGAGAGGATAATTTAATTTTTGATGAGAACTTTTTGTAAGCCAGTCAACAGACAATACTAACACATGGGGTACGTACATACATGTTACGTTAATAGACGATTCCAATTTAGGATAATTGCAGTGGCTTAGTGGCAAAGATTTGGGTATCTAGTGAAACTTGGGGTTAACCCTTTATAGGACGGTGGTAAATATACATACCGATGTCAATAAAAGTCAATATCTCTACTAATTTCCATCTAAAATGATCTATATGCACTTGTTTTGTAAGATAAACAGACAGTGGTCAGTATAAATACTACTTTAGATCTGGTTGGAACCGACATTGGGAGTCGTCACAAAAACAAATAAAAATGGTAGGTATATTTACCACCGTGCATTCCAGCGCGCGATTTTACGCAGTTTGAACGTGTCTCGGCCTATCTCTTTGATTTTAAACCGTCTTTGGGGTGAAAATGGGTGAGGTTAATATTTTTGACTGTTCATAGATTAGTATTAAATACTAAAAAAGTATTTGATGTCCGTAGTTTCGAGTATTTCGTGAAAAGTGTTTACCCAAGTGTAAAATTTGACATATTAGATGTTTTCCAATTTTTAATTTTCAAATGTTATTATCACGTATTCTATTGTAATATTATAATTTTGCTGAAACTATGTATAGATATAATATTTTAAAACTAAAATTGAGCCTCGATAACATAGGGCTCTGACTTGTTATTGGATGATAAACTCAGAAATTAGCCTTAAAATCTTTCGAAATTTTTCTTGTTGGTTTATAGGAAGGCGTAATATATTTTATTTTCGTTTATATTGTATTTTTTTGAATTCAAATTATTTCTAAAACATCTCTTATTAAAATCTAAATATTAGAACACTGCTTGCCGACGAATTAATTGGAGGATTCAGTGGAAAAAAGCTATCCAAAATCTTACCTCTTCCACAACTCGATTAGAGCAATTTAGTTTTCTTCGCAACTTTCCGGATGTTTGAGACCTCCCCGCCAGAAAATCGCCGGAAGGAGCACAGAATTAGTTACCAACGAATACAAGCTACGCGAAAATCACACAGACAAACATTTTTCCTACTCGATCGACGCAAGAACAAAACATTTTCAATTCGACCGACACAAAAAATTATTGTTGTTTTTTTTTTGTACACACGGGCCAATTTAAGATGAGCAATTGCTGTATGCGTCTGTGGGTATGCAGAACACAACCTCACGGGACAACCGACGCAGTACGACTGAGTTACGATTTACGAATTGCTAGTTCAGAAGAGGAAACAAGTTGCTCTTCACCTTTCACTGACATAAATTGAGAGGCAGAAGGGGAATGCTGAATGCGTCGGGCACGAAAATCACTTCAGACTACTGGGAATTTTATTAGGGCCCATACCATGCACTAGAGCAGCGTTTCTCAACTTTTTTAAAGTCCAAATCACCTTACATTATAAAAAAATAAATCATTTATTTGTACGTGTTCTACAATTAATGCATTGAGATCAGGACCGTTTTCGCTCATCAGGAAAATGTTGAACTGCAAGTTTAATGTTTTTTTGATATTATGCCTTTCCACCAAGTGTTGACAGTGACAACCAAAAAGGTGTCCTTTTTTAATTTAATATTTTGTCCCCCTCCAATATTTTCAAGATAAGTGACAGTTAACACATAAAACACATATATGCATACGGTACTCTTTTAAGTACAATTTCCAGGGTTATGGAGTAATTGAATAAAACACGACTCCGACTCCAGCATTGACCAAAAACACGACACTGAATCCGAACAAAAAAAAACATTAATTTTGTCACGTTTTTTTCTCTCTTTCCCTATGTCCTTTAGTGTTGATTCTCACCCTGAATCATATATTCCAGCTCACGATGCATTCAGATTTTTGTCATTAGATTACATAGATTTTTTTGAGTATTCATATTTGAAAAAATCAATCTGACATTCCTTTGGATGCAGTCGTTTATCGAGATTGAAAGTACATTTTATAAGAAAAAAAAAATCGAACAATAGGTGCTTGCAGGTAATTTTCAAAATTGGTCAAATCCAAAATATTTTTTTCCAACTGCCAGTTTTAGATTAAACTTTTGAGACCTTTTTCATTCACATGGAAAGGTTGAATTTTTACACATTATCCATATTTTTTAATTTAAAACATATTATAAAAATATTTAGTGCTAACACAAATTTTTGAGGAAAAGTAATGAAAATATCTCACATTCTCAGTTTTTCAACGAATGGATTTGACCACTTTTGAAAATTACCTCTGATTATATCAAAAGAAAATAAGCTGACGTGTAATCACATCATATTTTCAGTTTTCACTTAGATATATTTAAAAGAAAATAGGCATAGTAGTTATAAAAGATTCATATATATTAAATATACCATTCAAAGATTGTGCTTGATTTTTTTTGATAATATTTGACTGACAAGGAGATCCAGGAAAATTTTATTCCTTGATATTCATTTAAAATAAAATCGTTTACTTTGCTCAATGCGTGATATAAACTTTCACTGCTATATCCTAAGTGCATGGTGTCCTCATTCGAGTATGAACTGTTACTGTAAAAGGACTAAAAAGTAGAAATGAGCTCCAAATTATTCGAACGTAAACTTTATTTGAATGTTTTTTGAATTTCGAATTGTACGAAAAAATATATATTTACCACAGCCAATGAGAGACAAATCTGACGACAGCCAATCACAAACGAATTACACACATTGGTCATCGTTTTATATATTAGAAAAAAAATGTTTTTAGCTAATCAAGTAAAAACTTTGTATGCTTTGGCGTAATTTTTAATTCACTTACTAAATCTGAATAAGTAGTTGAAAGTCAAGAATAAATTATTGCGAAGAGATCATAAATGATTACATAAAAAATGCAGCACAGTATTTTACCTAGCGATCATAAAAATTCGCGTTACAAATGGAAATAATGAAATTTTCTACAATTTCACAAGAGCCCGATATTCAATAAATGAAAAATTAAATGGCATTGCATTCCACAACTCTTCGCTTTTTTATATTCTGACTTATATGTTTTGTCAGTCGCAAAATAAGATAACATGGTTATATACATAGATTAAAATGAATGAATAATACACCTTTAATATTTCATCATCATTGTCTCAAGATATTTTGTTGCGTAATCTATAAAATTTGTGGTATTTGTGGGAAATAATTCCCCTTAAATAATACTAACTGAAACATTCCTGCTGTCAAATGTAGAACAGTTATGAATGATAAAATATTAATATTATGCGTATTGTTAAAAGAATGGACTTTAAAAGAAACATACAACTGTTTATGAGAAAAATATAAAAAAAAATCTTTCTTTGATTTGTTTCAGAAAAAAGACACTCCATGACAATTATTCTGTCGTTTTATTTTTAAGGTAAGATACTTCGTGTTTGCATTTTACCCGTTTTTGGTATGAAGTCGTTTATTCATAAGTAATTTGAGGCCATTCTGTATTGTATACTGTGATTCTCTTGACTAAGTTAAGACTAACTCACGAACCTCCTTTCTTAGGTTTGATAAATATATTTTAAGTTTGTCAAGAAACTACGAAAAGAAGAGGCATACTCCGTATACTTGACTCATCGTTAAGTTTACACGTCGTTTTTAGAACTAATAGTTAGTGAGAAATGTGGAAGGTAAATAATTAACGAATATAACAAAAAACAGAAAATCTAGCAGATTGAGAGTTTGCCATCGAATAAATAAATCAAGATGGTGCATAATTTTAAATCGGTGATGTACATAGTACACCCCCATATATTTCCTTACTTTTAAGTTTCCCAATATGAGCCAGTAAGAGTTTATCATTATTTATTTCAATGCCAACTTCGGTCGAAACATGCGTGATCATAAATATGGAATATAGGCTACATATTCATATTCATGAACTTATTATAATGTAAACTTTACACAAAAAAATATCAATAAGCTGCGCATTGAGCTTTTGTGTTTTCACATCAATTATATTCTAATTGTTTATATTTATAATAATTCAATGCACAACAAACTTAGGATGTAATACAAATAACATAGGATCTGGAGTATCAGTATGTCAGTAGTTTTTAATTTAAATATAATATGGTTCATGTCAAGATACTAGTGATACACAACCTTTTTGGGAGAAGGGCCAGATAATCAATTCTCAGATAGTTCGCGGGCCGCATGGGTAAAACTGATTAAATTCAAGATATTTTAATTTATATCAAATTAAATTTTTATATTGTTCTTCCATCGTTCGTTCTCAGAAAAAATGTGATTGATATTTGTCATTTCGGGCCGCTTGAAATTTCATTGAGGGCCGCAGGTTGTGTATCACTGCATAAGACTGACTTCATAATATTGTATATCATAATCTCCAAAATACCATTACGGCTCGTCAGTAATATGAAAATGAATGAATTAGCCATGCTGTTAAATAGGTTGTGTATTACTGCTATAAATGAATTGGATAACTTTGGAAACAAAATTTGCAACTTGCTCTGCCTCCTCCTCCCACTAATTACAATGTTTTGATGCTTAGATAATTGCTATATTATATGCATATATATACATACATATCACAACACATCGTCGCTCACGATTTCAAAGATATTCAAACAATGTGAGAATAAGGTCAGTGAATAAACTGTACGGCCTTGGCAGGTGGCGATGAGAAATCAATAGATCTTTTTGCTAGTAAAAAAAGTTTTTATAAAACAAAATACGTCTTTTGACGTCCACATGAGTAGTTACATCGTTTCAGGGGCAGCCAACTTGTTTAATTCTGTTAATTATTATGCATACAATAAGCAAAAATATTGCAACAAATATCACACTGATTAAAATCAAATGCTTATTGAAAAATAAGCAGATATAACGTTTAAACTATTTTGGCTACAGACTTTTGAGTAGGAAACTAATATTCTTTTCGTAATAAAACAAATCTAACTTGTCACGGCTCAAATTTTCAACTGTGCTCAAACAACCATTGGACACCTCTATTTTATCTTAACCCTCCAACAAACTGTGTTCGAATGATATAAGTAATATGTACTCGATTTCTTTTGATTTTATTTAATAATACACGAGGTTGTAGTTCAGTCACTCAACTTCCCTTTGAATCGAGTTTTTCTTGGTAATAATATATCTAGTATAAAATTTAATAAAGTATCTGAGCTATTCGTTTGTTCGCCAAGCTGCGCTTAAGTCTTTATTTCTTACGAAAATTATTTCCAATTATTATTTTACGAATTCATATCCAATAAACGCGTACACTTGTCAATTGTAGTTCTATCAATATCTTGTATTATAGAAGAAAATATTTTATTCAAAATGTCGTACAAAGAAGGTCTAATTGAAAAAATATTCTCGGAATCATTTTCTTAAAAGCATGAGATAATGTTTTGATAGAAAAGTTTCACTCTACATTCCCGTGGGACCACTGTTTTTGTTTGGAAACGTCGAATAGAATCCTATTCTTCATTATTAACTAAAGGGAAAAGTTTTAATGAACGGGAATTTCTCTAAGGAAGAGCTTTATATTTTAATCACAAAAGGTTTGTTTGAGCTACATATATCATATATCAATATTGAAACTACCTATTGTAGCATTATTGTATGGAATTTTTCTCATTGTTTTGAGGGTTTTTGCAACAAAGCCTTTTCAATCACGATTATTGATACAAAAAAAAGTAATCAATATTAAATAGGTAATTCCAATTAAATGGTTGCTAGCGCGATCTGTTGGTCTTTAAAAAAAACTACGTTTGAATACCTACATGTAGATGGAGCTCTGTGGATTTTTATTATACAAATCGATATTTTTGTGATTTCAACAGGACCAGCACTAAAAATAGGATAGTACTAAAAAGTAAAAGAAACAATGTTTGTAGTCAGTTTTTTGTCATTTCTAAAGAAGAACTGAGAACACTAACAATTTAAAAAAAACAAAGTTGGTACAAGTCAGTACTAGCAAGATTACTTATGTGTCTTTACAATGGTTGAAAACGCACCAATTTTCATAAAAGTATCAATAATAAATTATCAGGGAAAGACATAAACAAAAATAGTCTAAAATTTCAAAGTTTTTATTCAACTGGTTTTGTCACAAATAATGGAATAATTAAACTATCTACTTTCAGTGGATTCGGCTTTAACTTTGTGTAAACTCATGTTTAGTATAAAAATAAATTTGATAAAATTGCTGGGTTACCGTTTGTAAGATACAAAATCAGTGGATTAAAATATTCATCAAATTAAGTTTTATGTTAAAAATGAATTTTCACATTTACCCCAGGTCCATGAAAAAATATAAACAAATTAATGGCTTCAAACAATTCAAATTTGGTGTTGAAATCCTAAATTACAAACAGCTTCACGCATAAAAATAAAAGAACTTATTTTTTTTCATGGATAGATTTATTAGCTTGCAGAGTTGAAAATAAATATCTTTAAGTATCTCAGGTTTGGGCTGGCAGACCAGGATGAGATTTCACTGCACCCTCAGACCTTCCGGCCCCATCGTACTTTCTTTCTGGAGCCATTAAGCACAGTGGTAAATTACCGCATAAGCGCAAAAGGCGTGTGCTTGCGGCCTCAATAAACTAACTAAATTAAATTAGCTTAATAAGTATAGATTTGTGAAAGGGATCATAAAACATTATCTGTGTTCACCTAAGCATAAAAAAAAGCTCAGAAAACTGAAGCTCAAGATTAAGACTAACAAAAAATACTTTCTCTTGTGCATCTAACATACACTGACATTAATGGCCATGAAAGGACTTTAAATCATTTTTCAAATTTGGCAGGACAGTATCTTCCAATAATCATCAGTATCATCAAAAATTCCAGCCATCTTTCTTGTGGGGAATTATTCATTTAACGAGTCTATCTAGTTAATTTATCTAGAGAGTAGATCTTCTGCTATAAATCTAAAACTTATATCATCTAAGGCTGGGTACTACTTACAATATTTTTAGGAGTTCCTTGAAGCAGTTTGTTTCTTGCATTTTTTCAGAATTTATTCAGTTGACTTCCTTGCCTTTTTTTACTGATGTGATGTGATGTATTAACACTTTGTTTACAGGCCATTTTAATTATTTTGGTAATTAGCTTATTAGTTATTTCGCATTTAATGGCCAATTAGTAAACGTACAAATTTGTGCAAGCATTGTGTTAATGATGTATAAAATAAATAACCTTTTGTCACTCCAACATGATTGATATTTTTGGTTTGGATTTATAAGTAGTGCTGGTGATTAATTAAATGAATGGGAGGGAGAAGGAACAAATAAATAAAAGATGAAGATTGAATTAATCAATTTAATTACATTTTGGAAGGGATTCTTGAGAATGCCATCCACATACATTTTTACAGTCAAGGAAATGTGTATAAAAAAGGTCAATACAAAATTATTAAAAAATATTAATAATAACATAGCACAGTCAGTGCCTAATTAAATAGACACAGGAAAGTTTGGCGTTTAAATAAATTTAATATGCACATTCAAATAGGATGTTTGAGTTAATTGAAAAAGAAATTAACTACAAAAAAAAGGAAAATATTAAAATAATTTAGCAAGATTACTTAATTAATTAATTACACATGATTATCTTAATTAAAGTCTTTGATATGACACTATAATTCTGAGCACCATTATTTTTTCAGGACATCGCAGTACTGCCACATCTTTAATTAAACCCCAACAGATACATATATATCAATTAATTAATCCTTAAGTTATAGCAGAAATCGCATTTATCATTATTATACTACACAATTGGTCCAGACGCTCTCAATCGCCCGATTACTGGAAATTCAAAAAAATATCAACTACCCACATGAGACTCTCGTATAGTTAATACCTATCAATAAATACTTACATACATACATTTAGAATTTACAATTTTCATCTTTTTCTTCCCTTATACATCATCACTAGAGCTCGGATTTATCTGGTGAAAGCAGCCAGAGCATGAAGAAAATATAAGAATTTCGAAGTTTTCAATGAAAATATGAAATCATTCAAAATAAAAGTAGTAGTTAAATTAGATGCCAAATAAGCTGCTCTAAATGATAAGACAACAGTTAACAAAAAATGTGTCATATAAAAGATCTTCACAGAATACAATTTTTTTAAGGAGTGTATCTTTTATCAACATACAAGAAATACACCTGTATAAATGGTAATATTATTATCAGACATTGTTTGTCTTCCTGTCCATTCTTAGTTTCATAGAAGTTTTAGCATTAAATTTAACTGTTTCTTGAATGACTATGCTTCATCTTGTCACTATAGTGGCAGAAAACATTACGTCAAAAAACCATGTTTTGAGATAATCATGAAATTTAATCGTTTAACCATTATTTACAAGACATGAAATTAGTAAATCAATGATCAAATTTACCATGAATAATTTTGAATGAATTGACTAAATGCATATAGCTACTTTTTCAAATTATGACAAAAATACATGGAACATGGCTGAGCTTGTTTTGTCAACCAATCTTTGACATAATATTTTCTGCCGCTATTAAAACAGTATGTCAGTTGATCCGCCTGGATATATATTCAGACATCATTCTTCAAAGGAGTGTAAGATGTGCTCGAAAATGAAAAAGAGCGGCAAGTACCTCTTCTCTCAGAAATTTGTTCTTATAGATATGCCGCTGATGAAATGTTGTAATTATAGTTGAAAATGACACTTTAATACCTATTTTAATAGTCATTAAGGATGAAGTAGATTGAGGTGTTTTAAAAAAAATTACCTGGCCGTAATTTACTTAAAATAGTAGTGAACCCTTAATATTACAGATGTTTATAGTATGTCTTATTATATGGTGCTTTTCTTAATTCCAGGTAATGTATCATTTTTAAAGTAAGCTAGAATTTTCTCGCGTTCTGCATCAGCAACAAATAAATACATAAAAGAAATAATACAAATTATGTGCTTTTGCTGTCCGTTGTGAGCTCTCTTAACACATTGGATGCTGAGAACACGCCTAGCGTGTCCATTTTCATACTAAAAAACAGTTTCAGCATTGAAAGCGTTAAACTAAAAAATAGTCCGAGCCCCGAAAATCACAATTATTATTCTTCAATATTATTTTGATACTTTTATTTACCACATATTATAATATTTAAGGCAACTGGCACTCGTCTACGATTTTGACACGTATTTTAATACAACAACGGATATTTAGTCAATAGCACATTCGCACTCGTCGGCACCGCTTGCAATATTGCGAACGAGTCTACTAGGCCCCTGTTGCCAAGAAGGCAAGCAACCTTCGTCACACCGATGTGTGCTGCACTCCATCCTTACACGTGTCATATTCACTTTCAATGTCTTCTATTTCACAGAGATTATACGATAGGTTGCTATTTGATCCTCCCCCCATCAATGAATTTCTTTCTTCTGTAAAAAAAATTAAATGACATTATATTATTCATTATGGCAACATTAGATAACCCACGTCATCTCCATTCTGACGAATTCATATAGATAAAAGATTGAATGCCAAACTGCATTTCAGTGTACCTAAAATACCACCCATTTTATTTGAAATAGTATTTTTAATCATTGCATTTAAAGCCTTGTTCTAGAGCTTGATCACAAATATTGTTTAAAAATCACTACTACATTTAAAATACCAAGCTTAAGAAGAATGAGTTAAGTTATTTGTAGCTAAATGTTTTACAAGTCTCGTGAAACACACAGAAATACAAAAATAATAAGTAAAAAACCTAAATGTAAATGCATTCAATAGAGAAGCATTTTTTTTTTTTGAGTGATGAATCAATGAATTGATTGCAAATGAGCAGATAGATGAATATTCAACATGAACAAACTAAGCACTAATGAACTAAAAATCATCTGTGCTCAATCAAAAAGTGAATTTTCTGAGAATGGTTGCATACCTCCTAGTAATGTGAGGACTGAGCCGATATCGTTATCTCTAGAGCTCTGTCTCCTTCGTGCTGATGGAAAGCCATAAGGCTCCACCGGGATGTCCCCATCGCCGTCTACTTCTTGCTCTGCTCCAGTCTCGCCCTCTGTCGAGCTGTGGACGTAGCGTGGCAGGTACGTGTTCGGATGACGCAGATAGCTGGCCGCTGAGCATAACAAAACATTAAATTAGTAACAAAAAGTAGTGACAAGCTTAAACAATTAAAGGATTTAAAGCAACTAGTAATTCACAAATCATTAATATTATAATAATGCAAATATTTTGTAAGAAATTGTTTCTTACATTATCATAGCTTAAATCATAAGCATTTTTCGTTACATAAAAACATGGTCGATAGAATATGAAGCCAACATTGAATTGACTATTATAATTAGAGTGAAATTGTTTTATATAAGGAAAACAAAATTTTACGGAACAAAAATGGTTTTTTATAATAACCTTGAGTATTATAACAGTTAGTTTTTCCTATTGCAAAACTTTACAAACTATCAAGATGTCATGCAATTATCATTATTATTTCAAACAAATTTTCAGCGAACAGAATGTTAGGAAGAATGTTGTAACATTCATGTCATTATAATATTTATATGCAGTTTCGTTTCAATACATAAAAATATTAATAGATTAATAATCGATACTATATGAGAGAATCAAGGGAAACAATTAGTGACTACTCGTATTACTGAAAATAAAAATCAATTCCAGACCATGCAATCGTTATTCAAGATATTTTCAAAACGTTCTCTATTAAACACTTTTATATCTAAAACAGTGCATAAGCCTGCATTTTTTTTTTAAAGTTAAACAAGCTTGCAGTTTGCGTGAAGTTATAAAATCGGTTCTTTGTAAACCATTTTGATCTGTAAAGATTCAATCAAGCCAGGATGTAGTTATTTTGTGAGAAAAACGTCTCGATTTTCTGAAGACTCGGAGACTGAAGAGGAAGGATAGTAAATGCCAAATAATGGGACTCAGAGAACCACACACATTCTGACTACGGGCGTACTTACGGTATATAACCATCACCGTGAGAATTGGGCGATTGTTGAGGTATCGTCATATCATAATCTATACAGAAATTTAAAAGGTTGGATACAAAAAACATTGAAAAAATAACTAATTTAACTATGACATTTATTCAGCTTAATATTGGATAAAGCATAATTACAAAAATAAATCTAGCAAACATAGGGATATATTTAAAAATTGTTTTAAATAAAAAGTATCAATTTACTGTCATTCAAAAATAAAAATTTGTCACAGTGTACTGACAAAATGCCCTTTTGCTTCAACTGTCACTTAATCTAGGATTTTCATATTGATAAGAGAAAAAAGTGTACAGCTGTTTTCGTGATGACGAGTCACCGTTTGATTGACAAAATAATTTACACAGCACAATAACATGATTGTGAAATCAGATTTTTAAAAAACGTGATGATTTACTGGAATAAAATTGGCTGTAGAATTTATGAAAAATGACCAAATTAACAAATAATTACAGTATATACAGGTCAAGTAAAACGGCGGCACTTATGCTGCTGCTCTCAAACGTAGAACCGACTTACCATAGATCAATGATCCAATCACTGTGTTGTCAATGAAAAATAATCAAATAATTTGCCTCTAATATCTAATAATTTGCAAAAACATATCATTCTCTTATGTCTGTTTAAAAAATATATCTAATTACTGTGTACACCCTTATATATTTGTTATACTTGAGGTGTGCCACAGAAAACTGGGATTATTTTTGGATTGTGACTGTTTTATTTCCACTAGAGAAAGTGCCGCCACTTTAACTGACCTGGACCAATAATTATTTTCTTTAGTATTCCTCCATAAGGTGTAAGGTGGCTACTGAATAAGGAATGTAATATATTACCTCCATTGAACTCGTACAGGTCATCGGTATTATTCCCTTCATCTTCATCTCCGGCATACGATGATTCTTCTTCGTTCAAAGGAGTCATTTCATTGATAGCTCCGTTGTGATTGTTAGTCGATGGAAGTGGGATTCTCTCATGTCTGGACTCGTTGCTTTCGTTACTGTGGAAACTGGATGAATCGGGGACTTCGCTTCCGGGCACTTCTGTTATGTTTGAGAGCATTTGAGCACCACCTACTCCGTTGCACCAGTCTGAGCAATCCCAGTGATAGCCTGATTAATTGATATTATTTTATTTAAAAAAAAAACCAAATTAGTACACCAAAGAAATTGAGTTTAAAAGGTGAGAGTTTTTCTGCATCATTCTACTATTGTGATATTGATATTTAATATTTTTTGAATTACATATAAATTTGTTTGCATGTTTTTCAGCCTTTCAATGCCCAAATGTCAAGAAATAATTAAGCAGTTATAACATTGAAATACAAAACAATATTATTTGAAAATCATTAATAAATGTAATATGATGATGTATGTCCCGTATGTACTCTTGATCCCGTATATAGGTAGCAAACATGTAAATATCTATTAATTAATTTCAGCATGCAAGAAAGTTTACTTTTCACTTATTCTATACTTTTTCATTTTTAATTCATTATTTGCCAATAAAGTAACTACTAAAATTTACAATAAAATTTAAATAATAATATTCTGGTTGCCACACTGGCTAAGAAAGCCAATTTATTATAAAGCATTTCATAAATTTGTAGCATTTTTAAAATAAGAACAATTATTTTGAAACTCATATAAACATTCATAATAAATTGCAATGTTTATTTTTCCACAGTTTCACACCTGGCAACATAAATTTAAATAATTGCTAAACATTCAAAGTTTATCAAAGATTCAAAAACATTTAACACATGAAGTGAAAGATTTGCAATATGATTGTGCATGATATTATAACAATGTTTGGGAATCAGAATACTATTAATTAATATTATTTATTAAGGGTTGAACTCATGAAGGTAATATTTACAATCACATGCAAACCTTACAGCAGTATTATTTTACTGCAAAATATAGTACTTTTAATAAAAATAAAATAAAATTCACATGAATTATATTTTAAAATTATTCAAAGTATGTACTAAAAATGTTGAATGCTAAGGATAAGTAAGCATGCCGCAGTAGACTAACCACCGATTATCCTAGGGTCTTGAGTTAATCTACCTTGTAGCGTACCTCTCTGCGGACTGATAACACCTTCGCCATTATTAAGACTAGCGCCCTTCAGATCTAGAATGATAAAAGAGGATTGCTTTATACACAAAAGAATAGTAACATAAAAACAAATAGTGAAATCAACAAAAAAGAAGATAGATGACAAACAGTCTTCATATTACACCTTACAATGTAAGGCTTACATTAAAACAGATTGCTCGAAAAGAAATTGTGAATTGGTTGATATGTTTTCCTTGATATTCAAAATTTAATTTATTTAATCTTGATGTTTGTGGCTGTCAAGCCATTTTTGAGTTGGATTTTGTTGTGTTGTATATTTAACATCAAAACATCAGTAAATTTTTCCAATTTTTGCAGCTTAATTTATATAATCATGTGATATGTTTTTCAAACACCAGAAATGAAAATTCTGAAAAGAATATAGATTGGGTCACATTACTTAAAATTACAGCAGGCTTTAAATATTGAAGTTAATTAATTATACATGGTAAAGAAAAATAATTAAACAACACACAGTAAATCCTTTTTTTATACGATTTCAAAGTTATATAAACTTACAAATGTCCACATTATTTTCGTATAAAATCAAGTATTAAATAGTTAACAAAGGTTTATAAAGAGGTGACATTGACCCGTGTGGCCAGGTCTTTGGTTGCATGTTGTCTATTTAGTAGGCGATTTCAAACAAATTTCGTGCAACATCGTAAAGCATTGTAATACAGTGGTAAAAGTTCTAATTAAAATTTTAGAAAAAATGCATCTCTCCTTTTTTATACAACATGTGGAATGCATCTACCAGAAAAAAATAATTTACTGCACATTTGAGATGTTTCACTAAAAATCGAAACACGTATTACACAACCAGTGTTTTACAATGGATTTAAAATAATCAGAATAATTAGAGATCAATGAGAGGTATTTAGAAGCAATCTATTAAATAATAATAGCACACTCTTCCACACAATCAATAGGAGGATGCAATGACAATTCTAGCAGTTGATATGGTATGTTGTATTACATAATGAATATTATTACCATTAGCATAATGATTAGATTTGCAAATTAGGCATTGTCTTAATGAAAACAGATGTTAATAAAAACTTACCGTTTTTAATTATTCTATTATCTTGGAATGATTGCAAGTGCATTTGATCGGACCAAGACGGCTTGTGCAAAGAATCTGAATCTGCACACGAGGACCCTGTCACTGTATTCTTCGGAAGAGCGTCTCTGTTTAAATTACGCTTGTAATCCGGAGGAATATCCTCAAGTTCGGCTCCTGAAATGAGTAACATTAATAGTAATCGTTCCCTTCACCATCAACATTATTTAACACATACAAAATGCAAATGCAATATTAGTCACATTCTGTTGACATGTGTTACGACAGGTGCTATTATTGAACAAAAATTTGACTTTTATGAACAAAGTATGCAGTTGAAATTCAGAACAGTATAATATTAATTTGATGTTAACAAGAGAATTATTTGAAATGCATGATTGAACTGTCACAGCGAAAAAAGTCATGGAAAAGCACAAAATTCAAATGATTTAAATTTCTTTTATATAATATTTGATAATATGTAGCCAAACAATATCATTTTCATTTATTTAAAATTAAGATATTATCTTTTATATAGTTTCCTAGAGTGATTTTTGAATTCAACATGTTATGTTCCTATTCAAATTGTATTTCTTTTTGTCATATTCCTTTGTTATTTAAAGTGTAAAATGATTGAACATTGAATGAAGGATTTAAAATAAATATGTATAATTTTTTGAATGGTGTATGTTACACCAGCTACATAGTGGTTTTTTTTTAATCAATCATGTTTACTTTAAACTCAATAATGTTGATGAAATTAAGACAAGTGAAACACATGCCACAATCATGCTATTTTTTTAAGTTAAAAGAATGGTTTACCATCACCGAAGAGTTATTTAATAAAAAAAAAAAATTGAATCAAATAATTATTCACTTACCAGCAGAGCCGTAGCTTCGTAAAGTGTCAAGATTGTTTATGTGGATATTATTTGCGGTATGATGCGAGTCGCAAGAAGCGATAGGGGCATAAGAAGCAGGGCGCTCCGCTCCCACACCACCAGCCGCTCCGCCTCCACGTTGCACTTCTAAGTTAACAAGCTTGGAACCCCGCTACAAACAAACCAATACACATTATATATACAACATCAATCATTCAAAATCTTTATACTTACTCAGCCAAGTATTGAATTATCCAATATTAGAAAATAAATTACAAAGATTGTATGAATAAAGATACTGCTAAAATTAAATCAAACCATTTTGTAATATAACATGCCTTTTTCAAATCAGCTAAGATAAAGCTGTCTAAATTAATCCATTGCATTTAATCTTCATTTTAAAATGCTTAAATAACAGACTCATAATCTGGAGTATTTTATTTGCACTGTTTAGTGGTAATTATTTAGAAGTAATAATAATGAACTAGATATTATGATCAAGGTTCTATCTGTCTATGGAAAGCCATTACAACTGTCAATCAATGTACATTATGATATATTACAAATGACAGATGCAAAATCATAGGACAGACAAATACCTAGTTTATAATATTGACCTAATAAGACCAGAAATGCTGTTTAGTTTGAAACAATATTTTTAATACCAACCTTGTTAATTTTCATTTCATTCTGCTGAAGTACATTTAATTTGAGAACATTATCTTTGCGATTTGTGTGGGACCTCCTTTTTTTCTTTACGCATACAACTGTCACTGTGATGATTACGCATAAACCAATTGTCAATAACACAATTAAAGTTATCAATAACCACAGTGGCAACTTGTCCTGGAAAAGTGTATAATACACCTGAGATATAACTGCGCCTGAATGAAGAGGATTTCCGCAGTGCATTCCTGGAAAGAGAATGATTTCATAATTATCGCTCTTGTCTTTTGATAATTCATTATTTTAGTAAAGCTCGCTGCCTTACCACAATGGCAACAACTTTATGATTTATTACAATAAATAGTATGATATTTTTGCAATTTGACCTACAATAAATTTTGAAATTAAGAGTATTAGTTTCATTAATTTTACCAGTTTTATCTGGAGGACAAACACATCTGAAGCTTCCTGGTTCGTTAATGCACGTGGCTCCATTCAGACAAGGATCTCCTTTGCATTCGTCAACATCAATCTGCAACAATGTTAGTGATATGTTTTTTAAATTTAGAATTCCGACGGAATCTAATACTTTAAATAATAATAATCTGATAATACTCACCATTTTAAATTGCTAAGCATTTAAAAGCCATGAGCTTCTTACTTTTTAACGATGTCACATTTATAGAACCAACAGAAAATTTCGTTTATCTATTCAACTATGTACTGCCAATTGCTTGAATATCATTAATATCAAAATTAGCTTATTAATCCAGATTGAAATCTTGCTGACGATGACGATGTCAAAAAACAGAACCTGAGTTGGTAGTGACACACTCTCATGGAAATGAACATTATTCAAACAATTCAAAAATTGAATAAAATATTTTTGAAAGAGGAACTTTACCTCGCAGCGAGGTCCGTGGTAACCATGGCAACGGCAAGCCGGTCCCGATTCTCCCTCTTCACAGAGTCCTCCGTTCAAGCACACTTCACCAGAACCGCACCAACGGCCATTCTGACAGCGGTGTCCATATAGACCGGCACCGCAATCGCATTTGAAAACACCTGCGTGGGAAAAAAATATATGTTACTTAACCCTTATATGTTGCGCGGTGCTTTCGCGAGAAAAGACGCATTTCTAAACAAAGCTTGTGTATATCTTCATAATGAATCGAATTGATATCTCTTCTCTGTATTCGTAAAACACATGAAAACTGTTAACTAATTGTTTACAGGTGCACAAATTTGTGCTTAATTACCATAATAATTAAAAGGTGATTGGTTATTTCGATAATCTAATCTTTTCAAAAAAGTCTGGTCATGAAAGGGTTACTAAAAATGTGAACATATTTAGCCCAAGTAGTAGATAGATTTAACCTTTGTTCCACTGGGTTTAAATATTCTTGATTGAATTTTCAATCAGTTTCTGGAATTGCTACAAAACATGTCAACTCATATCTTGGTACACTGCAGTGGTCATAATAATATAAAAGGAAAATTCTTGGTATAAGAGACAATACAGCAGGTAGCTACATAAAAATATAGAAAATAATCAACCTTCAACTGAAGGTGTGCAGAGTCCTCCATAGAGGCAAGGCAGTGAGGCACATGGATCAGTGTCTATTTCACAATGAAGACCAGCAAATCTATTATGACATTGGCATTCATAATCAGCTACATCTCCTTCGTCCAAGTTGTTCATGAGATCTTTGCAAGTTCCGCCTGATAAAAAAGCAAATGAGTTGAAGAAAGACTTCAAGCAAGTTTTCTACGTAGATATAAATATACTACAGGTCAATTGAATCAAACTTCATTTCTTACTTTGAAGTACAAGTCTAAAATGTTTCACTGTGAAAGAAAGAAAGCCTACACTTAGTTAAACTTATACACTGCACATAGAAAATTGAAACTAAATACTGACCATTTTGACATGGCAAACTTCCGCATGGTCCTGGAGGATTGAGAATCGCCGGGCAATTATTAACAACATTCGCTAAGCTCTTTAGAGTGACTGCACCGTCTGTCCCGCTGTTTTGTAGTGGAACAATCTCATGAGATATTCTTACATCACCTATGCAGCCGACGAATCCTCTACAGATATCCTCAATACCTGAAAACAAATATTCTTTGTTAACGCTTAGCAATCTAAAGGCCAATGGGTCTGGCCCGGAAGATTCTGTTAGGAGGCTCCGCGGGCCAACACGCCAGGCCGAGCGTAGGTATAAGTTTACTGACAGATTTCTCATGCATGCAAGTAAATTCTACAAAATTTTATTTTCGATAAAAACAGTGAAACATTGCAACATGCTGGATTAGCCAAAATTTTATAATTTAAATCAACCGTTCGCTGGATATCTTCTGAGAAAAATAGGTGCACTATTTTGGTTGTTGAAAATTTTTCATGTTCAAATATTTTTGTGACAGTCAGTCGTGATCTTGTGTTAATGACGGTTTTCTAAGGCCACTCCCACATATTGCCACCATATTTTTTCGTATTGTGGAACGATTATATTTCTCAACTCCGCGGTATTGATCTTAGTAGTTTAACTTCATAAAAATATTGATTTTCATATGTATATTTATTTAAATAACCATTCTTGGAAAATAATAAAATAATGAAAAATAAGCTTCTTATTTAAAGTATTATAACGAATGTCGATAGTAACTATGAGGTACATTTTATGAGTGTACGTTCATGTAGGTATACACCGCATTCGTTAAATAATTATCATTATGATGATGTTACTATTATGACGTTCCGAATAAATCGCTTTTTGTAAAACGTTGATGAAACGAACAAATATGCTAGTGGTCAATTCAATCCTCGAAACAAAATCGCTGTAGAAAAAATTAAGAAGTTTAACTTTGATTTTGAAGTATTTTTTGGTGTTATTTTAAATACAAAAATTTGATTTCATCCTCATCTTCAAAGATTTTTTTTCGACGGCATTTACAGCACATTCGCCATTTTTCTATTTTTAAGAGGGAACGTTTTCTACAAATATTTTTTTTTCCACATTTACATTAACAAAATCGATTTGTAGGTGAAGCATTTAAATGAAAAATTATGCAAAATTTTTATTCCTGGAAGAATAATAGTTATTGACGAACCTAAATAAATTTCATCGGAGAATTATTTTTATAGCATACAATTCAAATAAGCCAACTAAATGAAGTATTCGTTATACCTATATATGTATCATTTTAAAAAACATCTGCTAAACACCGTGTAGAATGTAGTTGAAGCGAATTCTAAAATTTACGATATGGGCACTGACCATTCTTTTGTTTAATAATAGATAGGCGAAATTTGTAACTCGGCAACCTATAAAAAATAAGGTACCAAACACTACCCCGTCAGCTTGAGCGAATCAATGGTTCACTATTTCAGGTAACTACCCGTCAGTTGTGTGTCTTCCGGACAACAATACAAGACGATTAGAAAGAATCTTTTCCAAGGATTTGCAGTCGATTTTTTGTATATATTTACTATATTATACAAAATTATTGCTAAGCAATAAATATAAATGATGCAAACAAAACATATTGAAGGCATACGTATTATTTTTAACTTCCGTAAGTGTAATTTAACGAATATTTTTATCGTAATGTACCAACCATCTGATGGTCATATGAATGATCAGATAGAGTGTACCAAATTCAATGAACCAAAATTATTATCTTTAATAAAAAATGCTTTTGTAATTTTCAATTAATCATGTACTTCATCCAACCCAATTGAACACTATCACTCACTTGACCAGCACATTTTTTTTTTTTTTGTAAATTCAACATTTTTTTTCAATCAGAGTAGCTTACCAGACATGAGAAAATTTAGTCAGAGTGGAGAAGGTTAAAAGTCTGGTAAATAAATCAATCTATCAAATACATGCAACAAGAAATGTGTGCCATGGACAACATTTGATAAGAGTACTTACACGGTTATCATTCACCCAGTTTATAATTGTAAAATTTGGTATACAATATAGGGATCAAGTGTGTATTATTTTTTGTTAATATTGCTCTTTGTATGTAATGCAAATGTATGTACCCAAAATTGTAGGATGCTGCCTGACTTCTGCCCCAAGGAACAGATCATCGGATAGCACATTTAAGATTCCATTGGTGCCGGGAGCCGATCCGTGAGCGACATGCTTGTTATCTACTGTCAGTCGAGCGCTGCTGCCTTCTCTTTCTAATCGGATCTCATGCCATCGCCCATCTGATACTCTCGCTGATGCCACACGTACGATTCCCTCGCCGGAACCTAACTCCATTCGATACTGTACGACACCATTTACTATCTGAAATGATTAAGGACAATTAATAAAATAACATTTTAATGATATGTATAGATAATTTGTTAAACTGAGATTCATATTACTTTTACCAAATAAAAAAGTAAACGCTTCAAGAATATTAGAATTATCGCAGAAGCAACATTTTTTATTGAAAATTCAGACATTTTTTGTAACAGGTTTCTATTGTATCCTTTCTGACTTTTAAAGGATATAGATTCAAATAACTAAGCTTAGAACTTAACACATAGTTAGAGTATGAAAAAAATAAGATTGGTATGTAATTAAACATGTTCGATGGCTATCTCACCTCTAAGATGTTGTAGTCAATTTTCCCGGCAGCGTACATGAGATTTCCTGATGGGTTGACCGTTCGTACTTTCAGCGACAACGTCAACTGATCTTCCAGCAGTTTTTTTCCATTAATATTGTCTTTGCCAACCTTGTACTGGGCGTAACTTTTACCGCCGAAAGATACTTGACTGATGGGTCTGAAGCAGTTTTCTCCAAAGCATTTAGAGATATCATTATCGCATTTATTGTCTGTGACCCCTTCTACGCACTGACAGTTGTACCCTTGAGATGTTTGGTCAGGGAAACATTTTTTATTTTCGGGGCAAGGTTTGCGAGCGCATTCGTTCACTATCGCTTCACACCTGTCTCCGCCGTAGCCGTCATGACATCTGCACTCCGTCTTGTGCTGGTGAGTTGGGCTGACCAAACTTGTGACGTCCGCAGCGATAGGTGTCACTTTTTTGACATCAAGAATATATCGATCATGGCAGTCTCCGTAAGCGCAATAATGAGGACTGCATTTAATGCGAACGATTTCTTCGACATTCAATTTAGTAGTCGACTCTAACTCATCAATGTTGGCATTCAAAGATTTTCTAACAGCTTCCGAAGTGAAGAATGCGTTAGTATTTTGCGGATCTAGTTTCTTAACGGCAAAGAGCACATCCAAATCGTGAGCGATTATTTGGCGCTTGTGTCTGAAATACCTTTCCACTTCTGCCGTTGTGACATTCCAGAGAAGTGATGCGGAGCGTTTCTCTTTATGATTAACCAAATTGATATCATCGGACGACGGCTGAACGCTTATAATTATGATGTCCTTCAGTCGACAGTTCAAAGTATTTCTGATCGCTCGGACAAAGCCTTTGCGATGGCTGAGAACAAATGTGGCCGGGTTGACTTCTCGGAATCTAATCACCACTGCGTTTTCCAGCATTTCTTCAGAAATCAATTCCACGTTAACTTTTACGATCGCAGTAGATGAGAATTTTCCATCGGTGACTGAAACATTAATTTTGTAATCGCCTATATCCAATCTCGGTAATGCAATAAGTGTTCCATCTTTTTCGTTTATTTGGAATAAGTCAGGCGTAGGATACTGTATTCCTAGAGTAGGCATTAGCGAATAGGTCAAAGTGTCATAGGGATCTCGATCAGATGCATGGACTTTGCCAATCTCACCACCTGCATACTCATCCAAGTAAGAATTGATATTTATATCCAGGGGAGTGATTATAGGTGGATATTGTGACTCCTCAATGATTTTAATGACAACAAAAGCGTCCGAGTAGAGGGGAACGTGACCATTATCAAACACCCGAACTTGCAGTACATAATGGTCTTTGATTTTGTGGTTGAATTTGGTTGCGGTTCTTAAGAAACCGTCCTGTTCCAATCTGAAAGCCCCACCTTCGTTTCCACCTCTGAAATCAAACGTGTAAGGTGCTGCATTGGGATGGGCGTCGGCATCATGTACGACAAATTTCAGAATCTTGTATCCTAAAGATTTATCCTCTTGTATGACAGCAGTATAATTTGACTGTGAGAACAGTGGAGGATTATCGTTTGCATCGGAAATTTCTACGTTCACCATGACAAAGCTTGTCATCACAGGAATACCGTTATCTTTGGCATGTATTTCAAGAACATAGCTGGATTGAGTCTCTCTATCGAGTTGTGATGCAACAGAAATGTAACCGGAGTCTGGGTCGATGGAAAATTGACCGGACCGATCTCCTCTTTCGATGGAATAGGTGACTTGTCCATTGGCACCGCTGTCAATATCGTTAGCGAACACCTGAATAATTTTATCAAAGACTTCCGCATCTTCTTTTATGCGGGTGTTGTATGTGCTTTGAGTGAAAATCGGAGCGTTATCATTGCTGTCAGTCACAGATATATTTACAGTTGCAATATTTGTAAGCGGCGGAACACCTCCGTCCTTCGCTTGAATCTTCAGGAAATATTCCTTCGCTCTCTCGTAATCTAAAGGTTCTGATATGGAAATAACTCCAGCTTTGGCATCTATGACAAACTTTTTGTGCTCATTGCCGCCGACTATAGAGTATGTGATCTCCGCATTGATTCCCGAATCAATGGACGTGGCCAATACTCGTACCACTTCTGTACCGACGGAATCTATTTCTGGAACTATGGCGAAGTAGAACTTTGTTGCGAATTCTGGAGGATTATCATTGATATCGGAAACTGTAAGTTGAATTGTGGCATGACTCGAACGACTGGGGCTTCCCTGATCGTTGGCGCGGATTTCCAAAGTATAAGAGCTCTGCGTTTCTCTGTCCAGGCGCGTTGCCACTGTTACGATTCCACTATCGGGAGCCATGATAAACTGTTTATTCAAGTTATCAACGAGTGAATATCTGACTTTACGATTGATACCCAAATCGTCATCAGAGGCGTGGACTTTGGTGACCAGCGTTCCGACTTCTACGTCCTCAGGAAGAGTGACACTATACTGACCCATAGAGAACTGAGGAGCGTTGTCGTTTACGTCGGATATAAGAATTTCCACTTCGGATGAGCATTCCCAAACAATTTTTTCTTTGTCTTGCACGTGGGCCATGAGTTGGTATTTCCAGTTTTGTTCTCTGTCTAGCATTACGGCAGTTTTTATATCTCCAGTATTTCTGTCAATTATAAAATGTTCTGCATTCTGACCGGATAAGAAGAATCTTAATTTGGCATTTTCTTCCTGGTCTGCATCGGTAGCCAAGATTGATAAGAAATAGGTGCCAATTGGCGCAGACTCAGATATCGTATGTCGATATCTATGGCGGGTACAGTAAGGAGGATTATCTGCAAATGAACCAAAAGTAAGTATCCATTCAGGGGTAAGTTTATGATGATAATATAAATATAATGAATAAATATTTATACTATTGAATGACACGTTAAGATTACTGAGCTAGTATTAATAATAACTATTGCAAACTGAAAAAAGCTTTGAACAGAACAGCTCAAATCCTACGATGAAAAATGCACCACACAACTTTTAAATATATGTACATTATACGATAAGGTTGAAATCTTCATAATTACCATTAGCGTCTAAAATATCAATGGATAACAAGGTCGTCGCAGAATGACGCCCATCTGTGGTGATGATTTCTAAATCATAATGTGAAACTGCTTCACGATCCAGCTGCTTGGCGATATATACTTCACCAGTTGATCTTATTTGAAACTGACAGAGTGGATCACCGGAGGTCACATAGAACTCTACCGGGGTCACTTCGCTGTCATCATCTGTTATTCCCAGCTGCAATACGACTGTACCTGTTTTAATAAACAAAACAATCAATGTTATTTATGTAGACTAGGTAAATGTTTATGTGATTCAGTATCAAAAATGAATAATATTTAATCGTATAAAAATAGCAGATATTTGCAGGGTATTTTTAATTATAAAATGCTTAAGTTGCCATCCATAAACATGAAAAGCATAAAAAATATACCTCTCGTTACCTCATATATTAAGTCTCGCTTAACACAGTTACTTTGAATATATAAAACACATAATATATTCTATTTCCACATATATTCTGATAAAGATCAGGATGGGTTTCGTTGCATTGTCAACTGATGATGTTTTGTTTATTTAAATAATGCTTTTCCACAAGAGGTAACAGTTAACATTTTAAAAGTGACTAACACAGTTTCGTTTTAAACCAGGGACGAGTGTAACTACATATATTAATTTTTATTGATGGCTTTACTAACCTGGAAGAGCATCTTCATTGACAGAAGCAATATAGTGAGTCTTAGTGAAGACCGGTGGACAATCGTTGTAATCTTTCAAGCGGACAATAACAGTTGTCTTGGTGACATGTTTTTGATGAGCATTATCCATTGCAGACACTTTAAATTTGTAATCTGGGTGTGCTTCTCTGTCCAACTCAACCAGTGTTGTAATCCATCCAGTGTAAGGATCGATAGCAAATACATTTCCCATCTCTTCCATATCAGATCCGAGTGAATAACGGACTTCGCCGTTTGATCCTGAGTCTCTATCTTGAGCCGTTACTGGAGAAAATAATAGCAAATATATTAGGAAAATAGCACAATTAAGAAAACAAAATTTGAAACTGCAAGTGAAATAATTTGTAAACTACCAATCCTTACGCAGAGGATTCAGATTAGAGAAACAAAAAAGTGATAGTATAATATTTTACCTTTTATGATAGATGTTCCTTGTTCTACATTTTCTGCTAGCGTCAGGACGTATGGTGATGAATGGAATTCTGGAGCATTGTCATTCTCATCTAAAACATTGAGCGTGATTTCTGCAAGAGCAGACAGTGATGGACTGCTCTGTGTTTCAGCCAATATTCCGATCAGGTGTGAGTCTTTTGCTTCTCTGTCCAAATTACCAGCGAGTACCAGTTGTCCGTGAGGGTCTATTTGGAACAGAGAAGGGTCAAAAAGACCAGGCAGTATTCTAAATGTTGCCGCAACTTCCGAGACCATCTTTAATCGAGTTATTACAGTTCCTGTAAAACATTAAAAAAAAATATTCCTGAAATCCAAATTTTGACAATGAAAATTACTCATTTATTATGAACTGTATGGCAGATAATTACCTGCTGGTGAATTTTCATGGGCAAAGAACTTTTCACTATTTCTTTCGAAAATCGGAGCTTGATCTTCAGGGGCCATGATGTAAACTTCCACTGATACATCAGAATGAAGAGCCGGTCTTCCGAGGTCTGTTGCTCTCACCCAGAACTGGAATACTTGTGATTCTAGTAAGAAAGAGAAAAAGATCAAAATCAGTTACGAAGTACCAAGTACCAATACACTTCTTGAGAACAAGAGAATACATATGTTAAGAGTTAAGTCTATCGAAAATTGTCATAAGTTTTTCATATGCTAAAGCAGAAAAAACTGTTTCTTGAGAATTGTTTCTAATAAAACAATCTTGTGTAGTTGTTAATCGACCAATTATGATAAAAGAAACGTATCTCGATTTTTTCCGGTTTTGAGTTACAAATACCACTAGTGGTATCTAGATACACAACAAAATGTTATGTCAAAAAGACATATCAATGGAAGTGGATACGAAAATATTTCAATACATATTAAAATCACTCTCTTGTTCATAGCTCCACTAAATCTTAAAAGGCTTAAAACAACACATTAGAATACATTACTATTTTATATTTAACAGATAAATCAGATAGTCAAGGTAATGTCAACCTTTAAAGATAATGGATAAAAATATTGTATATGTAAAAAAATAAGTAGAATTGATTACTGGTGAAACCTATTTTTGGCTGTCATGAAAAGTAAAGAAAAATGATTTAGGTTTCTCTATCTCTAAGTGGCTGTAATCTACATTGTTTGGCTTGTATTACTATAATAATAAAAATATGGTATCCATACCAAGAGATTCTGCATCGCTTATCAGAGTTATAGACCCAGTATTGATGTTCACACCGAATACATCACTCACACCACTTTTCTCCTTTTCGTAAATTGAATATTGGACTTTGCCATTTTGGCCGTCATCTAAATCAACAGCTTTCACCTGTTAAAAGTAATTAAATTTTATTTAAAAAATTGTGCATCATTTATATTTTACAAGCAAATTTTAAATGAATGTGATATAAAACACATACCTTCAAAAATGACATTGCTACACTGAAATTGGAATGTATCGCCACTTTGTATTCTTTTAATAAGAATATTGGAGCGTTATCATTATCATCAGCAATCTTTACTCGGATCACCGTAAATGCTGGCCTGCCTCCGCTGTCTGACGCCATTATTGGTACTTCGTACTCTCTTGTCAGCTCTCGGTCTAATTTAACGACAGTTGTCAATTCCCCAGTCTGAGCGTTGATAGTGAATGTTTTCTTAAGAAGTTCTGAAGGTATAGAATAAGAGACGAAATCACTCAAGTCTTCATCGTAAGCTTTGACCTAAGGAAATACAATATATCAAATATATAATAATTCCAATGAATGTTTATGAAATACATCTTTGTTGTTTTTTCCAAAATTTTCTGTCCTCCATCAGCCTTTCAGTATTATAGCTCCTCTGAAGCATTCACAGCTCATGTCCAAGCCAGGTCCATTGTGAAAATTTATTTTCGACATAATAAAGGCCGGTTAGTCCGCTATTTTACCTCCGAGTTTTTGGCAAAGTCTAACTACTGTACCTCAAGAATTTGCTGAAATCATCTGTTATTGAACCACAGTATACAGTTACCGTATGTTTTCGTAAGGTGCTACAACTCCCATGGTAAAGCAACACCATCAGTATTCATGCATTGAATAAATGATACTTGGTTCTGCCCCTTTTCCAGACATTCTACATCGAGTTGACGGTTGCTACAGCAAAAGTCGAATAAAGCAATTAAAGAGAATCAGTTGAAGGTATTTAGCATATTTATTAAGTGTACATACCACCGCTATAAACAATCCAGGTGATTTATTTTCCATAGCTGTGGCCTCTTGAATCACATTTTTGAATCGGGGGGCATGTTTGTTAGCAGGACTTAACGCTACTTTCACTCTGCTAAATGTAGTATACACTCCATCAGAGACAGATACATTGAGCACAGTTAAGGGTGTAGATCCAAACTTTTGTAAATTCAACAGTGATATTATGCCTGTAATAATAAAAAGTATATTGAATATATACTCAAATCGGTCCATTTAATGCTACTCTATATTATGATATTGAAATAAATCATGTTTGTTGTAAAAGGAATATGCACAGACATTATAACTACGAAAATATATCCTATTTAAAATGGAATATAATAAACCAAATAAAAGCTTGTAACTTTTATAAATATACACAGAGTTTGAGAATGTATTTATAAATAATATCAGCATGTTTGTAAAAATAAAAGCATTAATCTGTTGTAACCATTGGTGTTGTTGATAGAGAAAGTTTGCTGATCATTTCCACCGACAATGGTATATGCGAGGTGTCCTTGATCTACTGCATCTGGGTCACTGGCAGCCACTCTGGTAACAAACTGACCACGTGTCGCGTGTTCTGACACTACACAGCTGTACACTGGTTGATCTACTCGAGGTGGATTGTCGTTCATATCCAAAACTATAAAAAAAGCAAAATTATGATTAGTATTTTCATACATAGGGTGCAATTTGTCTACAAATTATCCCAATTTAATTTTACATTCCAATACAATATAAATGCAATTCTTTTGGCTTACCTGTTACCCATACGTGTGATGTACTTGAAAGTGCAGGAATTCCTTTATCTGTAGCTACAACGGTGAAGTGATGTGAGCTCAATGTCTCTCTGTCTAGGGCTTGTTTCAGATAGATACTGCCATCTGTTGAATCTACATGGAAATATAGACTTGCATTGCCACTTGAAGGCGAGATAGAGAATAGAACTTCTTGATTGATTCCTAGAAACAGTACAAATATATATGTAAAACATTATTATTAATCAGCAAAACATGTTACAAAGCATTCGACAATGAATGCTATCTATGCACTATTTATCAGGGCTGTGAGTCAGAGTCGGAGTCGTGGAGCCGGAGGTTTTTGGCCGGAGTCGTACTCGGAGTCGGAAATTTTTAAAAGATTGAACTTTTTATTTTTGCATATAATATGTAAAATTTAGCTGTTAGCCGGATTGGTAGGGTTGATATTCAATTGAATACACATAATAAGGGAAATTAGGAAAAAAAAGTGATGATATTAAACTTTTTTTAGTCGGAGTCGGAGTCGTGTTTTTGGTCAATGTTGGAGTCGGAGTTGTGGTTTTGGTAAATGCTGGAGTCGGAGTCGAATTTTTTTTACCGACTCCACAGCCCGGCTATTTATACATTATTGATACATTTAACCTGTTCGCTGCCCATCTTGTATATAAACAGGATTCAAAGTTGAGACAAACACACTGACACCATATATGTATGCACCAAGGAGTATTCAAATAAAATTGTAATTTGTCTTTACGTTATCACTATTGGGCAGGGAAAGGATTCAAAAAAAACTCTTCAATTAATACCATACAAAAAAAACTTACCTGTGTCATTGTCTACAACATCAAGCTTCATGAGTAATGTGCCAAATGGAGCAGCTTCAGAAACATTCACATGGTAACTGTCTGTTGAGAATTCTGGCGGGCAATCGTTCACGTCTTCGACAATAACTGAAACTGCAACCTCCGCATATACTCCGGTCACACTGTCAGTCGCACGTATTGTCAACTGATGAGATTTCTGTTGCTCGTAATCGAGCTCTTCAGCAGCAAACAGCATGCCTACCGAAACAACAACACTGTGTTATATTTTACTGTACAGGCAAGACGATTAGGAAACTTATTTGGAGGTTAGGAAACGAAATGTCAAGTTTAATTAAAAATATACTGATTTTCTCTACAGAATGATCATTTTCAAATTATTGTTGATAGTTGAACAATGTAGGAATAGAAAAACAGATTGATTTTTACTTGTAATGAATAGAGTAGTAAATTTTATAGTATGCAGATTTATGATGATATTACTGAAACTAAATTACTTTCTATTTATTTATTCCTTATTCATGTAACCAAACTAGTTAATTTTTTTAGGACAATATATGAGGGAAATGTTTTTTTACATACCTACATACTAAACAAAAAAACCAAACCCCCAAATTTACATGCACATATTTCCCATAGTATGAAGTGGTTAGTTATATTTATAATATATGATGGTTATTTACGGACACAAGGTGATTTACGAGTCGCCAATGAGAACATTGTAGTCAGACGATAAAATACAATTTGAAAATTTTACTTCAACACGAGCCGCAGGTCGTTCATAAAAGCAAAATATTTACGGACAGCACCAAATGCAATGGACATATCGACTGGTTATGATGCTTAAGAGATTCCATTAAACAATTTAATATATGCATCTACACAAAACAAAAATTAGCAGCATAGAATATGATATACTAAGACCCTGTCGAATGGGAATGAATTGAGAGAAAATTATTTGAATAACATCTATTTAACCCTTTAAATGCTTCACTTACCATTTGGCTTGTGTAATCAACAAGTAAATTTAATTAAATATATGTTTTTACCTTCTTTAGTAAGTACATTATTATAAGCAGGTTAATTGAAATTATCACCATCCATCCCTTTGGAGCGTTCAATTCTTGTAATTACTCATTTATCCCTGAATTGTTTTTTTTAAATATATTTTCAGTCAGCTTTGATTGAGTTAAATTCATGTTTTTTTTTAAGAATACAAATTATATGCGATTTAAGTATGCATATTTAGGGCTTTAAAAATATATGTACATATAATGATTTTCATTCCAGAATAAAAGAATATTAGCAATTTTTATAAAGTAGACAGCATTTACATTACAGCCCCATCAGATTTGAGGTAGTGGTGAAATTAGACAATTTTCTCTGCTTGAAATATTAAAAATAAGTGAATATGTAATCAATAATTCTGTTGAGAGGCAAGGAGTAATTATTCTACTGTTGTTTTCTAAAATTGATATGTGGAATCCACCATATAATATATAAGATCAATGTTTTTAATCAATATTTTTTTCTATCAATTCTTCCAATGATAGACAGGGTCGGATGAGTTTTATAATTTAAGGACAATAAGCCGTGAGTATGTTACACAAAATGTATAGGGTGGTTAAGCAGCGTGTGTTTTTGCACCGAAACATGAGCAACACTGAATGAAGGCAAACACATTGAGATGCATGGCTCACATCACACAAGATGAAAATTAATACACTGACAACAATAATAAGATACTCACAAGGACCATTGTAACTGTCAGGTGCTGTGGACAGAGGGAGATAAACATAATTTTAATCCAGTCTTTGTCGGTTTAAAGAGAAATGTTGACAATCCATTGACCGAGTACGCTTTTGTATCGACTTCATTTTTTATTTCGTAATAAAATTGGCAAATTGCAAAAGTTAGATATAAATATAACATGTAACAAGAACTTTTGTTATAAAAGAGTTTTCACCAGTTTATTAGTGGAAAAAATGAACAAATATCACAGGCATACAAGTAATGTTACCTTTTGGTCAATTTAAGGTGCAATAATATAGAAAAGAATCTTTCTGGCAATATTATCATTTAGTTTAATCCATATCCATAGACAATCAATATGGCAAACATGTATCGTAGAAAACGTGGTCACACTGATGGACACTATCCAACGGAAACCTTCTGATGACACTTATAATTATGATATAATCTGTTTGTCAAAATACAGCAATCCTTAGACATACGTTTTGGCATTGGGCTGCTGCTTGATTGCAATATTACAAATAATAAATACCAAAACGTCGGTCCCTGTGGTCTAGTGGCAAGAGCTTTGTCCTAGCAATCGGGAGGCCCGGGTTCAATCCCCGGCAAGGTCAGATTTTTTCAATTGAAAAAAAAAGATCTTGGGCTGGGTGTTATGTTATTTATCGTTGATTTTGTGCACAACTGATACATTATTTACCATCGAGTTAATCTCGTGTGACTTTCACAACTCAGAATATTTGGCGCATTGGCGCAAGCTGTAATGCCAAATATTTTTTTTTAAAAAAAAAATGTACATCTTAAAAAAAAACAATGCAAAAGATTTTTAATTGTGCACCATTTCTCTATAACACACTTTCACGATAGCTGCTGTAGGATAGCAAGCACAAGCACAGACAAAATATTACCTGTATCAATTCTATGTGTGAATGTTTTGTGTCCATAAAATCCATAATGTCTAAGTTGTGTTACTCATAGACAATGTATTTAAAAATTTTGCAAATAAAATTGAGTGTCTATGGATATGAAATGACATAGGGTAATTAATTTTCATCACCTTCTTCGTGATCTATACTGGAAAAATTCTAAAATAGTGTCTTGTACTTTTGAGAAAAATCAACAATCTTGCCTACTCTTAACGGGTAAACATAACCAGCTGTTATCTGGTGTACATATTGTCATTGGAAAAATATGATTTGATTTGACTTTGTGAAATTGACACAATTAAGTATTCGGTATATGAATTGTACAAAATAAGAACATATTAAAAGATAAACATAATGATCCGCCTAGGATACTGTGAGATAAAAAAAGATGTAGCTTTTGGATTCATGAAGTAAAACTCTTTTAAATTAAAAAATAATATGACAATTAGTATCGTAGTTCTGATGTTGGGGTATTATGAAGATTTGCCTGACAAACCATGAAACAAAAATTGAAAATAGGTTTTATATTAATAAAACAATAGTTCACCAAAAAATAAAATAGAGTGTAAATTTTATGTATAAATCCAAGAGCAACAACACATAACCATGCAGTTAGATTATTAAAACTTATACTACAGCAAACATTAAATATATAATTATTATAAAAAAATACTGATATAAAGATAACCACAGCCTAAATTAAAGGAACCAATACCATTTTTTAAAAGAAGATTACGGAAAATATTGGCAAAAGTCTGATACAAAATAAATCACACCAGGTATCTGAGACCTGCTATTATATCAATATTAATGGAAATTTTACATCCAATAAAAGCCTGTTAGTTATTTTTAGTATTCATGTATAATATATAAAAAAAATATCTACCTTGATAAAAAAAACATCCATTCTTTAATGAGAATAAATTATAGGAAAAAGCGATATGAAATCTTTTTACTGAAACATTTACTAAGATAATGAAATGTCACGACAGCAGCAGACCATTTTTTGGCAGCTTCAAACAACGATATTTAAAATAGTGTAATTTTGAAAAAGACGGAAAGATTTTTATAAATACCAGTGTTGAAGTCGAGTGCGAACTCTTCCTGTTCATTTCCTTCGACGATTGTATAAATAAGTTTTCGGCCTAGCGGTGAGGAAGCTTGCATAGGAACTCCGAGTGGGCTTTGTAATTCAACATTTTCCGGCACACTCATTGAGTAAAATTGTTTGTCAAATACTGGCATTGATCTATCGACAACTTTCACATTAACGATTGCCTCGCTATAACAAGGTGTGGTACCTGAAAATGAATATGTCGATACATATAAAACACAGTGTTACATATTTTAATATAAGATTAAATTGATGACTTTGTTATTCCACATATTGTGTAACAAGAAGTGTCACTTGTTTCGTCTCTTTGGGAAGCATCTTCAGATGTACTATCGTAAGGTTGACATTTAAAATAGGAATCCAAAACATAATATTGCGAGCCAAATCTGCTGCATTAATAATAAGTGGATATTATTTGTAGCTTCTAGTTTGTGGTAGTTTTGTTTGATTTTACGCTTTGTATTCCAGTCCATTTTGGAAAGTGCCCACAAAGTGACATAAAGTAAAACATACCTCCATCATAAGCTCCAATCACCAACTGATATTCTTTATTGTGTCCTTCCAAATTTTGTTTTAGTGAAATTTCTCCGGTCTTTCTGCACACTTTGAACAGTTCTCCATGACCTCGTTTCATCTCATAGCGGACCTCTCCATTTTCCATACTGTCCATATCAATTGCATGTACCTTAGTGATAACCTCACCCTTTTCATCGTCAACAGATACAACAGCATAGTAAGGCAGATTCACAAACATAGGGCAATAGTCGTTGATATCCAAAATTGTTACATTGACAACGACATGTGCGACACGTGGGCTGTTTCTTTCCCCATCATAAGTACCTGCTGAGCTTTTCGCTTCAACAATGAGTAAGTACATATCTTTGACTTCTCTGTCAAATTTAATTCCAGTTGTTAGTATAGCACCGGAGCTGTGCCCGATCGTAAATAAGTCAGTTGGATTAAGGATACGAAATTCAACATGCTCGTTTAGGCTGTCACCCAAAACATTTACTACTGCAACTGTTACGATCTTGGTTGAATTCTCAAAAATACTGCCTTCGTAGTGCGCTTTTTGGAATATTAATCCGGAACTTTCCGATTTTTCTACTCTGATATTGACTTGAGCCACACTTGAAAATGTACCATCGGAAACTCTAATATAAAGTTTATGGAAGTGCTTCACTCGATCCGGAAACAAAATAGTAATAACTCCTTTAACAGGATCAAGGGAGAATATATTATTACTGTCGCCATCTATAATATAGTATTTGAGGGTATTGTTCTGGACGGTGTCCGGATCTGTGGCGTGAACTGTGGCCACGGCAACATTCTTGTAAGTCGGAAGTAAAAGAGTGACATTGTATTCTTTTTCGTCGAATTTGGGAGGGCAATCATTGACATCTAAAACATTTATTTGAACCTCTGCTGCTGTCTCAGATGAAAGACGTGGTTTCCCTAAATCGACAACCTGAAAAAATTCATGTGATTAAATTTGATGGCCAATTAACAAAAGAACAGATTTGTGCACTCTGTCAGAATTGCCTTGATATCAGGGGGACAAATCTCTGTAAAATATAATACTGAAATTATGATTATCAAATTGCTATGATTAAAAACTGCATACATGCTATTGAATCAAACATAGTTTATTAGATACTTTGTGGCTAAGAGAATAAATAAAAATACCCATGCAGTAGTCATAATTAATTGAGTCATTACAATTTTTTAAGGTTTAAATATTGACAGCTTAAAGTTGGTTGACTATGGTTACTTCACAGCTTGACACAAATTTTTTTAGGATGGCGTGTTACGGGTTTTTAACAGTTACATAAACAGATTTATAATAAATATATCTACACTTACCATAACATGGAATATGAATTGAGGAGTGGTCTCATGGTCGAGTTCTCTTACAGTTTTCACAGCACCTGTCGTGGAGTCAATAGTGAAATATTGTCTCGCCAGAGGTTCGACGATTTCATAATTACGCAATGCGTTTATTTCTGAATCCAAATCTTCAGTCGATATAACGAGAGGTGTGCTTGCATTCGATAAAACAAGCGATGACACTGCGGCAGATTCTAATAAGCTTCCATAATATTTACTAAACAGGAAGCGAGGAGCGTTGTCATTTCTGTCCAAGACATGAATTACTACTGAGCATCTGGAGGATGCAGCACCCTGAAATAAGATTGTACAGTAGGTAACCAAGAAAGTTTATACTATGAATATTACATTGAATATTGGTTTAAAACAAAAAGATTATTTTACCATATTGGTTGCGGATACTGTCAAATTGTAAATGCGTGCTTTTTCGAAATCCAGTGGATATTTGGTTACAATGACCCCAGTTGATGGATTTATGCCAAACATATTATTTTCATCGCCGTCCACAATTTCAAAAAGCAATGATGATGTACTTCTGGCTTCCAAATGTTCGACGTAAGTGCCCGGCGGTTCGTTTTCATATATTTCAGAAATGAGTTCATTTTTAAAGAACCTAAGAAAAATTAAAGTGTCATGAAAATTTTGAATCGAATCTATTTTTTACGTGGGAATAAAGAGATATTCCACCTATCAAGACTAGGAATTGAGTGGAGAAAAATAAAAGTACAATAAGTGAATATAAATTAATCACTTTTAACTGTCAACCCTTAGTTAGCAAAAATAATATGAGATAAATAAATTATATTGAATTGAATACCTTGGTCGGGCATTATCAGCCATTGTTATCATTATGTGAACTGGAACTGAAGTTGATGATGGGTGCCGTCCAGGGTTTGATGCCTTCACTTGCAGGTTGTACTCAGATGCACTGTTCAAATCTAATTCTCTACATACTGTGATATCTCCCATTTCAGGATCTATCGAGAACATATTTCCAATGTTTCCTGAAAAGGATATTAAAAACAATTTTCAAAAAACTCTAAAAGGAATTTAATCAATGAATAAATTTATATGTTTAAAAATAGCCATGTATTCTATGGTATATTTTCGTGGCTACATTAAAAAGATGTCATCCTGTGAGGATACTATGTAATTAACTGGACATACCACTTGTGATTGAATAAGATATGATGGCATTCTCTCCTTTATCTTTGTCACTGGCAAGGACCCTGACAACTGACGTGCCAATAGGAGACGTTTCAAACACTTTTCCTTGGAATATCTTAGCACTAAATTCAGGCGGATGATCGTTGTGATCGAAGACTCGAATCAATACTCGGGCATAACTGCGCTTGGATTTTATAGCCTGATCGCGAACCATCACTGTCAAAAGATGTTCTTCCATGGTTTCCCTGAAACGAAAACAACAATATAATTAGATACTTATTCTTCTTGAGTAAAATTTACTAACTGTTTCAATGCCAACATTTACGGTATACGGCATGGATAATGGCCACCATTACCAAGCGGACACCACTGGCCGCATTAATTTAAAGGTGTTATCAACGTGTTTTGTTATATTTCCTTATAATACAAAAGTGTAACAAGGTAAAATAATTTATAAGAATTAAATGACCAATATTAATTTAAATTAATTGATTGAAAAAAATTAAGATTATAAATCAATAAGTGAATTAAAATTGAAAACAGTTCATTTCAAAATGATAGTTGAATAAGAAAATACAATCTAACCTGTCAAGTGACTCCTTGATCGTTATCTCCCCAGTCAAAGAATCGACTCTGAAGAGTTGTAAAGAAACAGGATTCCGGGCATTCAGCAGACTATAGAGTAGATTATCTCGGCCGGTGGCGGTCAGATGCAAAATTGAATCACCACCGGATAAGTTCTCCGACACATTGACAAGATAGAATGACTGGCCAAATTCGGGGCCCAGTTCGTTCACATCATTGATGACTATGATGTTCAGCTGTAAAAGAAAAATATAGAGATCAAATGAAATATTTATAAAATAAAACCAGGGCATCAATTTAAATGCCGCTTGCAAGTTACTGGAAGCTAATGATGATATTTTCAGAAGCTTCCGTAAAAAAATATATTTTTTTAATAAGTTATTTTATAGATAATTTTCTATTGCTATCATATTTATATAAATTTATATATCGGAGATATTAAATGTGACCCATATGTACAAGAATGTAAGATAACAGCTAAGATACCAAAGAAATCATAAATGCCAGAATATACCTTAAATGAGGACCATAAGAATGTTTTAATTGAAATGTAAATAAAATAATATTATTAAATGAATCTCTTACATCCTTTACCTCTCCTGTCTAGGGGACTAACGTATTTATGCAACTTATAATATACAACATTATCAATGGATCACATAGGCGGATCCACGGGGGGGGCATGGAGGCCATGGCCCCCCTGAGGAGAATTTATTCCGTTCAAAATAAATTTAATTTTCAAATGATTTTTATTTAAATAAATATGTTGTAGTTATCTTTTTTTCACGACCCTTTAGTTTAACAACTACATACAGTTACCGCAAAAGAAATCCGCGCACCCTTCACAATTCCATTCATTTGCAAATATTTCCTCGAAATCTTTACCGATTTCCATTTTTGTTTCTTCCGATTGTAAAAAAAACTGAAGAACAATCGGTTGACACCTTTCACCGACCTTAAGATGGCCTGGCTGCTTACCGCGTCTTGTCCTCATGAGTTAAACTTGAAAACATCAGAGTATATGACTCGTCTCCAATCGTCCAAAGTCCAATTTTTGTGCACCTTCGTCCATTCTTACCTTCATTTTTACATTTTTACAGTGGGAACTGTTTTTTGAGGTGCCGGGTGGGAAATCCATGTGCCACGAAACTATTACGGATATTTCGCATCAATCATATTAAATCACTAGTCGACTAAAGCTCAGCATGGAAATCTGTAGCGGTTTTGAAGCGTTTTTGTAAAACCATACTCCTTATATATAGGTCGTCCACACTATACTTTCTACACAGTCTAGTCTAAGTGAAATTTTTCTGTTTGGTAAGTTTTCCCCAGAAAACTGATTCAATTTGGACCTTTGTCGCTATTACGTTTTCTTGCGGCTATCCATAATTTCGTCAGATGCTTACGCTACTAGGTCTGGTTCAGTACTGTTTAAGTTTTCAAATCATGATTGTTTTTCAAAATATGGTTTTTAAATATGGAATCGATGATAATTGTGATCAATTATATCACATGATTTTGTTGTTTTTTGTTGGCGTCATCACTTCTTTAAACGTAGGGTCATCATTTATTCCGTAAAAGAAAGATCGAAAAAAGAATCGTGTAAAAAAAGTAGCGCTGCCGTTCATAAAATCGCGTATAAAGGGGACTGGGTGTATGTCAAAATGGCCACCCCCTGGGACAATTCCTGGATCCGCCAGTGATGGATCATAAGGATAAATGATAAAAAAAATATTTTTTCGATTTTTATGCCATATTCCAATATAGACATCTCTTGATGTTAAATATAATTAATCTCAAAATACAGCAATCTGTTTGAATGAACTTAGTGAAAAATTATTTTTAGAGATGTCATAATTGTAATGAATATTGTAAACAATTTATTATCTGAGATGTATAATTACTTGGGTATAAACTTGGTGAACACCATCTGTAACACTGATATTTAGAGTATAGGTACTCTGTGTTTCCCACATTAGTTTTTTAGCCAGAAGAACATTTCCATTTTCTCTTCCGATAAAGAAGTCATTTCTCGAATCCCCGCCTAGAAATTATACAAAAATTAAAGTTAAAAGATTCACGAAGGTGTATCAAAATAAAAATAAATGAAAAAAAAAGTGTTTTAACTCACCGACAATATCATACCATAGTGTGTCATTATCTTCATCAGTGGCTTGAATTAAGGTAACCAGAAATCCGACTTTATCCGATTCGGTAACTTTGATGGTCTGCACAGTGCTCTTGACTTTAGGTGGGTGGATAGATGTTTCCGGCACAGCCACCATTTCTATGCTAACACGAGTGGTTTGGGCTTTAGGCGGATTGCCACTGTCCAAAGCTCTTATCTGCAAAAAATATATACTGTTTTACTCACTGTGTTTTTTGAATTATTTGAATTTTAATAATGTGGCATTCAATTTACGTACATTCAGCTCATAGAAACTCCCGGGTTCAGGTTCTGAGTTACACACAACGACTCCAGTTCGAGGGTTAATGTGAAACTTTGCCTTCCCTTTGCCCGACTTGATGCTGTATGTGATATTTCCATTTTCTCCGTCGTCCTCATCGTTAGCAAGCACCTGAGAAGAAAGATGCAATATAAAAATAACATCAAAACAATATCAATCACTAATCACTAACCAATCAATAAAATTATCAAGTCTAAACACCAAAGAATTGATAAAAAATTGGATTTTATTTATGTCTTCCCAGCATTGAATTTCTAAATAAAAATACTAAGGTTAAAATATATTCATATTTCTTTCAACTCTGTCTTGACAAAATATCGATTCCATGATCTAAACGTTATAATAAGAATATCATATTCTTTGAAGTAATCTGTTTTAATTTCTAATAGATTATTAGTAAATAACTGCAATATTTTTTCCTATAAACCAATATTTTGGATACTAATTATATTGTTAAACATCACTAATTATGTTAATATTTATTAACAGCAACAAATACATCAGAGATATTAATAAAAGAATATATTTAATACTACATGATCAACTTATAGTCTTAATTTCGTTCTATATTTTTCAAACACCAAATAATAATTTTCTAATTATATTTTTTTAATGGATTATAAAAAAAATCTACATTAGGTACAATGATAAAATAACTACTATCATTTTCGGAATTTGGCTTTGGATGTATTTTTCCTTCTAAGTTAAAGGGTGAGAGAGTCTAATTTAAAAATTAAAATTAAGTATTCATTCTACTTGATATATTTAATATATTTGTGACAGATAAACAATATTTCAAAAGTTTTTATTGAATGTAAGGGATTCGTTTACCTGAAAAATAAAACATTTGAGGAAATAATAACAGCCAACATCCATTTATCAATAATAAACTAATGTTAAATTTTGAATGGGAATGGAAACATGCTTGTTGTGAATTTTGAAAAATGCTAGAATGGAAATGTGCATATAAGTGACATAAACAAGCTGATGAAATTTAGAAAAATATAAATAGCAACCATAGATAATTTTTTGTAAAAAATTCATCAGTTTTTCAATCACAATTTTCAACCTTTGAACCTTTAATTTGTTTTTTAGCCAAAAAATGTTTCAAGGCCGATGATGCCATTGATATTTTATAATTTTTTTCAGAAATGATTAATTAACAAAGTTACTGAAAAGCAACATGCCGTGTTTTTTGAAAAAAAAGAAATATATCAAGTTATGCCAATTCTGACCCTTAGAAGCAAAGAAACGTGACTCACTTTTCTCTACTTTTCAGGAGAGCCAAAAAACAGATTTCACCAGGAATCAATTTTACCTATTTTTCAATAGATATTTTATATCTTTAAAGGCGGTGTTTTGGCATTCGTATTAATTTATTGAATATAAAATAGTATTTGATTCTTAGGTGTTTTTTTTAGGTTTAGTAAATGTAACATATTATTTTGTATCTAGTGGCATTTATAACTCAATACTAGAAAAATAGAGATTCATTTCTTTACTTCTAAGAGACCAATTTATATTCATTTTCCTCAATATTAATTGGTATTGATTTGTTGTATTTTTGTTGAATACTTCTATCAAAAGACATGCAATGTCATGACACGCATACTTCAATATATTTTCTATAAGTGTATTCACAAATAATATAGAATATATATCAAGACCTATAACCATAAGTCTATATACATTTAAAAAAAAATATGTTGTGTAGCACATGTTGCAACTTTATACAAAGATATGAATCCTACTTATACCCTTTCTGATTTAAAGAATTATAATGAGTGCACTGTAGTTTTTCATGAGCGTAGGTTTTTTATTACATATTAAAAGAAAACTTTGTAACTAAGTATTATAAAATAATATTTTTTCCAGAATAGAGCTAGAATTATTAGACGATACTGAATAGTTATTTTTTTACATCAAATGCATGTCAAGTTATGTACATATGTATGTATGCAAATTAAAACATCGATAAATAAATTTGAATAGAAAAGAAAATTATGAGATTTATTAAATATACTGATATGGAACACTTGGAAACATTAAAAAACAAGACATTTAAAATTAATAATATTCGGAAATGCGAAATAGTACTTATATTATGTGACAAAAGCAATCAAAATATACAATAATGCACATTGAAAGATAGGGTACATATGTTTTTTTTGATCATTTAACAATATTGAAATACTAAACCTGAACTGTAAGAATCTTGAAAAATTGTAATCAGTTTAAAGTACAGTGAAAAATAGTTATTTAAAATGGCGAAAGACAGATATAATAATTTGTTTGAAATTTGGGAGGCAATCAAAATATTGAAATATACCATTATGAATAATTTATTTTCAGAAACACATCTTCAAATATTTAAAAAAATATTTTTTTGGTATACATATGTTGAAAAGACATTAATAAAAATATATGTTATGTATGTATATGTTACAGTGAAACTGTATTCTCAGTGAAAATGTATCAAGTAAAAGATTTGTATGACAACATGATTTCACTGGTCACGATCATTGAAATTATTGGCCCAAGTCGATGATTTGCCGGCCTTAAATTTTGGTTTGCTTCAATGAAATAAAATCAGAAAGTAGTCCCTTTCATCAAAAGAGAACCAAAGAAAAACACAGACAAACATAGGGCTGAAGATAGGGCGGTCAAATTTAATGTCAATGACAGCTTGGAGAAGAATATATTTTTATTGAGAATACAGTTTCACTGTAACATATATATTGAATCTATTACCAGTAAAGGCAGGCAGATTCGTGGATTATATGGTTGTACCGAGAGAGCCAGCCCTAACAAAGAAATAATATGATGACGATGTTGGTGAAGATGTTACATGGTAGGTTATCAGATGATATGGCTTTGTTTCATGCACGTGCACCGGTCATGCTCCGACCTTACCCTAAACAGAGAGAATCCTTTTGGTTCTCCGCTGTACGTCTCCCAGGGTGCCGACTCGTCCGACAGATTGTCTCCAGAACCTTCTGTTTCCAGGTCAGGAGATTGCTCATCCAACGTATTCTGGCATTACCAATCAAAATTACACAACCAAATTCAAGCCAAACTGAATGCAAAAGCACAAAAAATAATATTTTTAGTAATAACACACACATTATAAATAAGAATAAATTAAAAATTGATCATGTATTTTTTTCTTGTTTAATATTATTTATACATGTAGAATATTGTGAAGATCTCCTATAATAACAAAAACCGATTTTTTCTGAGATCAATGTAATTCAATAATTATTTTAATATAATATAAGTGAGTTCTTTTTTTTTTTGACAGTAATAAAGCAATAATTATGTAATGCAGAATGATTTTCAATAGAATCAAAAACAAAAAATTCGCCTAGTATTGAAGATAAACTAAGGTTCTATGAATTAAAATGAATAATAATCATTTCCCACATTTGTATTTTATTATATTCATTGGATTCAATGGTAAGTTTGTGGGAGTTCATTTTTAATATAAAATTAATAACTATGTTATTTCACGTATTGTGTAACAAATTTAGTAAGTCTGAAGTTTCTCAAACTGGCCAAACACGTGTCACCACTCGTCACACAATACAAGGTAAAACAATGTTATTAATTTAATTTTATACAGAAAATTTTAGATTTATTTCATAAAAAATTAACTCCAAAAAGAAGCTTATTTATATAAAGAAATGTATTTCTGAGAATGTGATATCCCATAGACATCGTTAGTATGTGACAATATCGTCAATTAAGTGTTTTTATGGTTATAAATTTTTAGTGAAGCCAGAACATATTCTCTCAAAAAAATAAACATTATCTCTCAAATCGCCATTAGTGTGTAGTTATAATGACTCAGGAAGCATCTTAAAATTAAATTGGCCCCCAAACTGCAGTGATTAAGAGAAATACTTACCACATTGCCTTATTCTCAATTGTCGAGTGGTCAAATTTATATTATATGTATCATAGTTGCATGATGTTATGAAATAACAAACAAAACTATTTTTATATTTTTGTTTTTGTATTCCTATGAATTATATTAAAAACAGTTTTATTTTGATTTTTCAAGTAAATAATATTGAAAAAACAATGAGAGAAACCTAAATCATGTTGTAGGTCATTCCGAAGTAGAGATTCCAATTCGAGTATCGAAAACTCGATACTCGAGAATACTCGACCATTTTTCATGTATGTACTCGAGTTTTTTGAAAAATACTCGAGTAATACTCATAATTTATACACGAAGAAATTATTTCCAAATTGTCTTTACTTATTTAAAAAAATATTTCTATAATGTTTAAGCGTTGCGTTTAACTGAGCCATACGCGTGGATTTGACTATGCTATGCGAGAATTTATTGTTACTTTTGCTTTGGGTCCTGCTGACTTATCTTATCAATGGCAACTTTATGATGACAAGAGACAATTTATTTATCATCTATTTATATAAACAAGTTTGAATTAATAATATATATGTTGGTACATCTGAAAGTACTAGAGTATACTCGAGTATTTTAAAGTTTTACTACTCGATACTAGAGTAGTTGAGATGTCGAGTAATTTTCAAGAAGAGTCTCTATTTCGAAGTAATACTCAAAAAATAAACGCTTTATTGTAAAACTACATCCAATAAGTGTTGCCAGAATATTTTGATATTAATATGATTTTAATCAGTTTTAGCTGTCAATTCTAGGTCGAATTGAATTATATTTAAATAAATAAAACAACTATTTTAAAATGCTTCCATAATATGTAAGTTCGTTAAGATCTGGACCGGTTTCCTATTGTTTTTTTTTAACCTTGTGTTGTCTTTCTTAACAGAAAATAAATAAACCCATTTCTATTATTGTGATGTCATCAGTTGAAAATGCTCGCGATGGTCGAAACCAGTCCTGATCATTATACAATATGTGTGGCTGTGTAGAAAAAAAAAGTATTTTATTTCTTTATTAATATTTCTTTAATAATAATTATTATTATTCATACTAATGTTGTTGATAATTGATGGTGTAACATTTTCTTATATGTGCCGAAATAAGTCATACCAAATTGGTGATGTTAGGGTATTCAATCAATATCACACACTCAATAAAACGATACAGAAATATAGCAAAAAAATACTCAAAGCCCGTAACTAATAACACAAAACAATAGAACCCCAATTATCCAGACTGATAGAGACCTTGAGACTGAGCAAAGTTTCTATCATGTTGATAATCAATCATAATATTTGTTTGTTTGTTTGTTTTGTTGTTAGTAATCATTTAACATGAATAAACTTTCCAACAATCATAGTTTTCATATAGAATCCTGTATATCACATGAATGGTTACCCATTTGTTCGGACAATCAGGATTCTATTGTATAAAAAAATGTGGGACATGCTGTAAACTGTTAGATGTATAATCCATAAGTTAGTGTTAATAGTTAAATACACTTAATAAAACAATGTCATTTATTTCCGATCTATAATTTCTGATGATTCCATATCACAGATATTTTTCTGCAAATTAATACTTAACAATTTTTTTTCTAATTTATTTAAATAAACCATCTTGTAAACATCTTTTTTTTATTCTGTCCCGTACGTCAGGACAACATTTCACAACATTTCTTTCTTTTTTTAAAATGTGAATAGTACGAAAAAATAAAATTTAACCACAGCCAATCAGAGATAAATCCGACGACAGCCTATCAGAAGCGAATTATAGACATCGGCCTTTCTTTTATAAATAGGAAAATAATTTACTCAACGGTTCAAATCGTTCGAATTCTAAAATTATATTTTTCATAAACTTGACGTCTGAATGGTGAGAAACTTTTCAGAATTCGGTTTAGGAAAAAAATACATTTGCCTGTCAATAATTTGCCATAATTTGAAAATATGTATAGCATTTTATGATTGCCTGTCATTAGCGGCTAGATTGTAGCATGCGACCAACATGTAGAACACGGAATGCTGAAATAAAAATGGCAAACTTGCCGATATATATCACGCGGTAAATTCCAAACTATCGCACGAAGTTATGATGTCGAAGTGGTCTCAAACTTTCAGTTTGTTGCATGTTCCCCGTTCGCCTTTCGTAAACTGCCGAAGTAGGGCGCCACGGAAGTTTTCATATCGCGCGAATAAAAACGTCAAATTGGGCGGAATTGCGAACTGAATTCAGAATAATTGGAAAAAATGTATCGTGTGGTTTTATAACATTATTTATTTAGCCTTGATGTTTTGCGAACATAACGTCATAATAGAGACCAACAATGGTTATTTATCACTATTGTCAACAGCGGTATAAAAATATTATTGCCTCCCGAAACACACAAATACAAAAAATAAAGTTAATACCCAAAACTAATTATGGATGTTTTTTTTACTCGTTTGACGTATTTTTTTATGAGGAATAAAAAAACAATATTTTCATACAATAGATAAGCTTTTAAAAGTTCTTGATGTTGAAAATTTACTAGTCTATAACAATATAAATAATATTAAATTTGAATTTTGTAGTTTTCCATGAGATTTGCCACTGGCGACCCGGGTTTCGTCTTTTGGCACCTTCAGGAATAACAAGTGCACGAATGAACTTGAACTGAATACAAAATGCTATTATCAATTGCATCGGGGGTCGCGGGTCACATGGCTTTTATAAAAAGAGGTCGCCTCCCGGAAAAGGTTGGGAAACTATGCTTTAGAAGCTGAAGAACTCATACGTGATCATTGTGACAGCAATTTATGTTATGACGACTGGTTGTTATTTTTTTCGATGCGCCACTGTTTTTTATCAGTCTATCATGAGGACAGAAAGACGGAGTTAGGAAAGGATTCGTACTTAGTTTCTTGCTGAAGCCGTGGCTCGAATTTTGGGTGAGAGGGAATTTAAATATCACTTACATCTATACTTTTGCACGCATATTGAATGAATGGTTGGAAAAATCTATTTATGAAATTGTCCGCACTGGGATTTGATACCGCAACTGAATAGAACCAACGCCCGAAAATGATGAACGAATCACTCGGTTACAGAAGAATGCTTGCATTGCGGTCAAATATTGAGTAAGTAAAAAGATACCGCGGTGATAGATCATCTTTCGAATTAATTATGTTGATATTGTTATTCTTGAATACGCGATGGAATGGCATTATATGACACGTTCGACATGGCAAATTCCCTGTTTTTATTAGTGGTAGAATTCCTAGTTTAGGCGGCATAAAATACAGATCGCAAAAAATAGCTCGCCGAATATCGTAAATTGTGTCTTCATCTCAGTGGATGAATATTTTTTTAAGCACGATTTTACGATCGTAATATAAATCGCGCGAGCACACAAGCCTTCATTCGGCAACTATGCACCCTTTGTTCACGGTAATCATAACATAGCATCTTCATATCTCCCTCCTTACATTAATCCGGCGGCGATAAAAACTCAGCTGAACGTGGAAGCGTCGAAGAGAATACGAAAGTGGCCTGTGTCAAATTAAAATCACGTTTTATGGGCGAGCCCGCGAGGATGAGGATTTAAATCCAAGAAAACAATAGTTATCGGAACATAAAATTTGATAGCAGTTCTATAAGAAACGTGCTACTCTTTCAATATTCATTCTATTATAGAAGATGTCTCCCAATGTAAAAGGTTTATTCACAAATAGAGACTCCAATTACTCGACATCTCAACTACTCGAGTAGCGAGTAGCAAAATTTGAAAATACTTGAGTACTCGAGGATACCCGAGTAGTTTCAGATGTACCTAAATTATTAATTCAAATTTGTGTATATGTTACAGTGAAACTGTATTCTCAATGAAAATATATTATTCTCTAAGCTGTCTTTGAAATTAAATTTGACCCCCCTATCTTCAGCCCAATGTTTGTCTGTGTTTTTCTTTTACGAAAGGGACTACTTGTTGACTTTGTTTCATTGAAGCAAACCAAAATTTAAGGCCGGCAAATCATCGACTTGGGCCAATAATTTCAATGATCGTGACCAGTGAAATCATGTTGTCATACAATTCTATTACTTGACACATTTTCCGTGAGAATACAGTTTCACTGTAAATATATGAGTAAATAAATAAGCTTATTAAGTTTCATTTATTTCAATTTTATAAGATATAGTGTTTCAAAAATAGTAAAGCATAAACCGTCTCAAATTTTAAATTGGTTCAAAGTTTTTTTTCATTATTCCCGCAGTTGGAAAAACTCTTCATTTATAAATAACGAAAAATGGACGAGTATTCTCGAGTATCGAGTACTCGATACTCGAATTGTAGTCTCTAATCACAAAGGTATTTGCTGAGAAAATACGTTTACTGTGATATCGAAGAGAACTTCATCTACTCCTACCAATCTAAGGTAAATAATTGAACTCTTCCCATGAAGAAAGTCGCATCTAGTAGAGCGGAGAGAAAGTTTTATTACGTTCGATGGCAAGAGAAATGACATAATAAATTATTTTTTTCGCACAGTACAGATATAGATTCCTAAAATAAATTTGCTAACCGGGTTCGAAAATAATATTCGAAGGGACCATTTTTCTAACATACCATTACAGAAAATTGCTGGCATTACATATAATATATCCGATGTATACTACATATGCCGTGTCCGTGGTGCACTGTTCAGCGTCGTTGGCTTCCGTGTCGGACCTCACGAGTTCGAGCCTATGTACGAGTAGTTTTTTAGTCTATCGATCCTGCTCGAAGGCATGGGTGTTTGTGTTATTAAAAACTCTTTGCCACCCTCACGATCCCAAAAAGAGGCGCGATAGCGATTAACTAATCGCTGGCCCTGTTGTAGTCCTCATATCCTTTCAATTTTTATTCTCTTCGAAAAAAAGAGGTTGAGCAACTGAGTAACGAGGAGTCCTCGCAGAAAAACATATGTCATAAACTCCGTTAGGAAAATAATATATATATTTCGCCATTTGTCCTACGATACAATTTAAAGTATGGGTTTAAAAAAAAACCAGTTGTGAAAATTATAAAAGAATATTGAGTTTGTAAATAGACGCAGGTTTTAACATTTTGATCGGTAAACGCAAAAAATACATCATGAAACCGTCATTAATATTCTAAAATATTTGAATTACGGGGATATCACTTTCTTTCTAAAGTGAAGCGCAAAAGGGATGATTATTAGAAACCCGATAAATTCTTTTAAAAAGTCTTATGACCACAATAAATAATTATTAAAACTGAAAGCTAATATTAAATTTATGATTGACGCGTGCCAATAATCCTTAATCAATCACAATTACCGGCGAAATTTAATAAACGACCCTTCTGAGAAAATAATAAAACGCTGAAAACATTCCTCGTTGAAAATGGGAAATTAATATTATCTCCTGAAAACTGTACGGCCACGAAAAGCAGAAAAACCTGTATATACAGGGTTCATCGAATAAAAAACAATCAAATAATTTACAGTTGACTGACAACTCGAACATTAATTAAACATTATTTTGTATCCAATATTGAATAATTTGTTGCTCAAATGGGTTCCATCATAAGACAAATCGCGGATGGCTGTCGGGTTTTTTTTTTTTGCGAATTTTCGCTTTCCGTTATTCGTTTAGTGTCATATATTAGATACGTGCTAGCGCTTTTTAGAAGGCGTGGAAGCATTGAATACTGTAATGGACACGACATTGCTCCTTATATCATTTCAAAAAAGAGGAAACGGCAACAGGTGTTTCTCTGTAAGTAAACTTCATTATATCCAGAATCAATATTATACTACCGATAGAGTTAAAAAAAACAGATTACTGTTAAAAATCTGAACAATAAAACACAAACTATAATTTCAAATTATTATTTAAACGATATCACTCCTAATGTGGAGCATGTGGACTTGTAAGTGGATGTAGTTTATCTCAACATAAGCTTTTCTACAAAAATCCCCTCTCTTTATGTAAGACGTATAGAAAAGATAGGACTAGGGCAGGACTAGAGGTAAGCTACTCGCTATCGTTACGTCCCGATTAGGGATTCCAATCCCGGGCCAAAATTTTGATCCCGGGATTTCGGGATTGTAATTAGTTAGTCCCGGGATCCCGGGACCAGTCCCGGGATCTGGGATATTTTTCTTATTTATTTAATACTAGTATTGCTTCCCGGCGTCGCTCGGACTTAGCGACCAATAATTATTTAATGTTATATCATTCGACATAATTATATCACAAAATCTAACATCCAAAATATAGTTAAAATAAAATCGCAAACTTTATTTAATTTGATGACAGCCCCCATTCTCGCCCATTAAAATGTTTAAATTGAAGGAAAAAATCTAATTTGCTGTCAAAGAAATGTCAAATAATACCTTCACGTAAATAATAAACATTATTATATTAATAAAAGCCGGGAAAAAGTTGGTAGAAGACTAATTTATTACATTTTGACTAAATGTCTTCGCCGATAAAAATTCAAAAATATTTTCTTTCATATTCGTTTTTATGGCAACTCGCAACAACAATGCAAAAGGGAATTACATACATACATACATACATACGTTATATTCATACCGTTTCGGTTTTATATATAAGATTAGCTAATATTAGCTATGTTATTTTATCGATAAAAATAGCTTAAAATTAATAATACAATTAATTTTGACATTTGTTTATTGTACAATATACAATGTACGCATAATTTTAGACTTAAATAAAAAAGTGACACAATTAATTGAAAAAAATATTTTGAATTAAACGCACGTAGTATGTAATAACAAAGCATCAAGCGTTTCATCATTTAGCCTAGATCTAATTTTTTTTCCCAAACAGCCTACTGCTGAAAAAGCACGTTCAGCCTCTACACTTGTCAAATATTGATATGCCAGTTCGAGGTGATGACCACGTGAGCCTCCATTATCAAATAACATCATTTCTTGGTTTATAACGGACATAAGCCTTGTGCAATTTTGAATTTTTGGTTCGCATGTCATCAAGCCTTTTGCGATTTCATCCTGTAACTGTTGTTTCATTGTTCAATTGGGTGGAATGACTGCGTTGATTTAAATTCGATTGATGACTTTTCTAGTGGCTCTGATATTTCGATCATATCTTGATCTTCTTCTTCATTTAATCTTTCAATAAGTTTTTGAATAGTTTCTTTTATAGTTTTACGAGTTATTTTGTTGTCATTGAATGATGGAGAATTTGAACCATAACGCTTGCCCCGTCTGTTACTATAGAAACTATATCATTATTTAATGATATATGATGATCATCCAGACGATTCATTATAAACAAGCCAAATCTTGAGCGAAACGCGTGCACTCCAGAGCACAGCATTTGTCGTACTGCACGCGCAATGGAGGGGATTACAGACATCTGGTCTTAGAGGTGGGAGTAATCTGATGCAACATACGCGTTTGTGTGATACGTTCCACAAAATATGTTTAAATAATTCGATCGTGCTTGATAAATCAGTTAATCCCGAAATTTCGGGATTGTGTTTTATAATCCCGGGACTCATCAGGTACTTAAAAACGGCGGGATCCCGGGATTGGAATCCCTAGTCCCGATGTTATGTTCGGATGGATCTGCGAGGAAATTTAGTCAAAACAGACGTCCATGTCTCCGAAAAGAAGTCAATACTTCGATTAGAAAATGAAGGTGCGCGTATTGGATTTCGACACACACACACCGACACCGAAGTCAAATACGTTGAGACTGGACCACAGACCAGGTTTGTTTTGCCTTTGCTAAGGGAGCCGTCTGTAAATCGAAATATTATCTTAATTTTTATTGAAAAAGAATAACTTATGTTGAAATCACTGAAATTACCTATCCATTAAATCGATTCTTAGCCTCGTGCATGTATTCTCTTATACGTAATAATAGTTGAGAGAATGCATAATAACTCGTAAAAACACTTAATAGGGTTTTTCAATTAGGAATCCATTTTAATTCATATACATTGGTAGCGGATGTTACGGTTTTTTCTTTTTAAATAATTCGCTGTTCTAGCATCTCCTGTATAATAAATAGTGTATGCCCAACGGAAACACTAACACGCGGTTTAATTTTTGCCGGACGTACCGCGTAGTTTTTTATTCATGGGCCATTAGATGGCAGAGTGAGCAAAAAATTCGGATATGTGAATTTAATAACTAGATTGTAGTGAATACAGCGCATGCATGTAGTTAAAACTCGCTTTTTATGTCTTTCGTTTTGATAAATGGGACAGTTGGTGAGAGGATCTTGAAAAAATGCACAGTGATAAATTATCCCCACCATTTTAGTGTGGTTTTAACATTTTAATCGCGCCAATGAAATATGATTTATCATGAACGTCCGTTGCAAAATTTTACTATTCATTTTCAATTGGATAAAAGCTTTTATCGCCAACGTAGTGACAGCTATTCCGTACTGAACCTGTGCAAACATTTTAAAGGGCTGTAAACATTAATTTTAGTTAAGGTAGAAAACAAACACATTCCATTATTTAAAAAGCATATTTATGACAGCCATTTGGATATTGCATTAAACGCATTGTTGTACACATCCGATTTAATGGCGAGTTGTTCAGTTGATATATATCACAATTAGATATTTCAATCATCCATTTTTGTTACAATTGACTGAACAGTATGTGCGTTATTGTGTTAATCTCATTTTTAGTACAAAATCGAACTGATCAATTTGTGAATTCAACATTTTGTGCCACATTAAATGAAAAATTATATTAATAAACTATTTAAAGAATCATACAAATAACAAAGGGGTGATTTTAATCGAGGAAAGGAAACTTACCGAACTCAAAGATAAGTTATATACCATGCATTGGACAAAAACGTGACACAAAGAAAAATTCAATTGTATGTTAAATTACGTAGTTTTACCGCAATTTATTTTTAACTGCAATTCATGAACACGTTTCCAACATTAGTAACAGTTGTTGGTACAAAATGGTTCAGTCTTGATTATTAAACCGCTTCAGCGGATGTTTATAAATGCAACAAAAAAAAACTCTATAGGTAGACAATCCTGAAAATAATTTCCTTAAATCAGTAAACCCCCTCTGTTAGTGAAAAATGCATTCAATTTATTATATGAACAGACCTGGAAGTACGGAGTATGTTTCGTTGTTGCTGGAACCTTGACTGAATAGTACTGCTCGAGGAATTCTGGAGAGTGATCGTTCACATCAGTCACATCGATCAAGACCCTCGTCGTGGATGAGAGGATTCCGTCGGAGACTTGTATTTCCAGCGCGTGTTGGGCTTGGCTCTCTCGGTCTAGACGTCGTCCGGATGTTGAGATAACACCTAGAAAAAATAAGCAAAAAACAATTTTAATTTTATTATGATCGCAGAATAGTGAATAATGAAAAAAAATGTTGGCGAACCACAATAACCATTACAAGTTATTATTTACACAAGTTAGAAATTATCTGCGATAATATTAACTGAAAAAAATGATTTATAAAACGTGCATGGACTTCTCATTTTTCGGAACTTTTGATAGACATCCACTCAAACTAAAATTGGCCGCGATGTAAAAAAATGTTACCATTACACTGTACCAACTTGAGAAGTCCTCTATTTTCGGATGTAGGTTTAGTTACGAATGCAACTTTTGATATTGATTTCTGAATATTCTAGGGAATTGAGGTTGTCATCTTTCATGAGTAATATCTGGGACACGTGGCACTAAAATGAAATTAAAATACCCATATAATGGTCGAGTTATTCTCTTAAATTGTTGGCCTCGTTGATATTAGTTGGTTAACCGACTTCTTTAGTTAGAAAATAACTAATTTTAGGACCTTCCCAAAATGAATATTCATAAAACTATCAAACATATTCATTGTTCGCTTTTTTAATTGACATTTACTTTTTAGTACTTTCAAGAATTAAATGAATAGTTTTGACGAAGGCGTGAAGCCGAAATAACTATCAACAAATTTGAAACATTCTTGAACAAATAAATACTTTGATATGTTTACAGTTTTATATGTTGATTTAAGATTCAGAGCTTTCAAATTCTTAAATATGGTCATAACCAAAGATATACATTACTAATTTTGGCTGTGTAAATTATAGGATATTTTGAATCTCGTAAACTTTGTCGAGTTTGACAAACATATGGGTTATTGAAGTTGTGGATTTTATTCATAGATGATTAATGCGTTTAAAATTTGGGTATTCGTGTTAAAGAGAGAGCTAGAGAGAGAAACATATAAAACGCATTTAAATTTACCAGACATAACATTCTCAGTAGATTGAATAAGCAATGATCTCACATCCACCATATGTACACATAACTGATAGCCGTGACATGTTCAGTCTTGCAACATTATTTTTATTTAATGTTTTTTCGGTAGCGATTTTTGAATAACATCAAATTCTAATGGAGATCAGAAACTTTTGGCGCTGAATTTAATTAACCGGCTGAAACATAGATGGAACCACAAAATTTTACATTCACACATTAATAATTGTAACACGTTTCCGAGTTGAAAAAAATGATTTATAGCTGTTGGGTATAGTGAAAACGGAAAAAAAATCAAGCGACAATGTATAGAATAGTATGGGCGATATTACGTGAAATTTCGTTTTTAATGAATGAGTAATTTGGTGGAATTTAAATTAAGGTAATAAAATACTTCAATGGCACACAAAATAATTTGTAATGATTTATTTGTATATATATAAATATAATATATAAGAAGTTGGTTGTCCCACCACTTCCCGTTATATGTGCAGCCGAAATCAAGAAAAAAAAGAAAAGAATTTACTCTTCACTTACTTGGCCTGAGTCTGATCTTTTACTCATGCACTAAAGTGCTAAAAAAAAGAAAAATAGAAAAGAAAGAAAATGTGAATTGAAGACGAATCAACAGTATCCCATTCCCCATATGATGTTGCAAATTTATCGAATGTTTCAAATCAGCTCAGCGTGGTCTATTGGTTCCGTATGAGGACGGACCGCAGCAAACAACTCTGCTCATTCGGAATTCATCTCACGAGACAAACTATCTATTATACTACACGTCAGTTCAAAAGTTCAAATGTAGATTTGAATTGCCTGAAGATGCCGAAAGGCGAATCGTTAGTGACAAAACAGATGGAAAAGAATGACATTTATACGATTATAATTTAATATACTATTTACGGTAGCCGGTTTAATAGCATGTGTTATTGTAAATAGGCGGCTAGCGTGAAAGTAAATATATTTAGATTTTTTGGTAGAGGCTCTGCTATCTCGTATATCGCAGTTATAAGTTGAATGGATTGGAAGCATATTGTACGTAAATAAATTTGGTTTCCGTCATCCATTTTCATTTGGGTACTTCCCCTGAACGAAAAGGGAAAACCGATGTCTCGCGAAGGAAAGAATCGCTTCGTAAAAAAAAAATACAAGTAATAACATACGAGATACAAAAATATGTGCTCGTAAATATAATGCGACGGCTTTCAGAATACATTCAAAAGCCAATTCATCTACTCTTTTTTTTCTCAGGAGATTATTTCCAAGGAAAAATTTAAGGTGTATTATTATTTCTAAAACAATACATTTTATATACAAGTATCTATTTATAAGAGAAAATAAACTAGTTTATTGTGTAAATATTATGTACCATACTAACGTTGATTAAAATATGTCAACTGATACTCGAATATCATTTGCGAATACTTATGTGAAAAATGCAACAAAAAACGTTAGGTAAAATATAAGTGTATATCTAATGTAGTTTACGTCATTGTTGAATTTTTCAAAGCCCAAGTTTCCATGGCAATTAAGTAAATGACAGGTCCATCTAGAATGCAATAAAACGCAAAGGAATTTACAGGATCACATCGTATTAAAACTGTGTTTAATATTCTTTTCCGCAAACACGGCGGGTCGTAAATTGTTAAGGTTGGCTTATGTAGCAGAATCTCATGCGAGAGAAGATTCGGAGCATGAAAATCTAGTATACTGGAAGCATTTAGTCAGGTTTTATTGATTCCGGAATCTTTGGGGTGATTGATGTGTTTTCATCGGAAGAAGGAGTGTGTCGACAGGTGTAATCGGCAAATAACAAACGAGAAGTGAAAAATATGATAACGGATAGGTTGTTTTCTAGTTCCGGCAAAGATTAGATCTTTACAGAAGACCGTTTATCCGACTGTAAAACCAGTCAATAAGTTCAATAAATATATGTTGTTCACGGACACGAGCTTTTATGAACAGGTCTGCTCTGCTTTAAAAAATATTTCTGCTGTTGATGTTGAATAACATCTGAGAAACTAACAACTTTACCAAATGAACGGGCTCTTACGGGATGAATTAGATACAAAAATTTACGCCACATCACAAAGCCAGTCACAAAATACAACAAGCAGTGAGAAATACAGAAATTACGATGGGCTTGACTGGCCATGCACATGGAGATAAAATAATAAGTGGAAACATAAAAAATATTTAGCTTACATTAATCCATTGTAGACAATCTTAGCAATAAGTGTATTGTTAAAACTCACTTTCACACAACGACAAGTCAAAATATGATTTCGCAAGTAATCTTTCCTTGTGATTTAGTTGATTAATTAAGTCACGAGAAAACATGTACATGATGTAAGTGGACTATAATTGTATTTTTTTATTAATATCAATATGATTTGTACATTATTGCACGGAAATCCAAATATACGTAGAAACCGTTTTATTTATGGTATCCAAAATACAAATTACAAAAATCAAGAAGTTTTTTTAGATGCTATTCAAAACCATAGCTGTACTGCGACTTTATTCAAAGGCGATGGAGTCTCTTCTGTATTTACTGTCTTCATACATATGCAGATACAAATTGACATAGATTGAATATATAAATTAATTTTATTTTTAAGTGGTGCAATACATGGTGGAAAGACATTATTAAAAAAATTATAAAACATTTTTGGTACTTATTTCACAAAATATTTACTTAGTTCAGGACCGCGATCATTTTCAACTGATCAGTTATTATTTTGTAATCAATTGATTTTAATAAGAAATTTTTTGAACAGTAAACCTACTTTTATTTGTACTACGATTTTGATGTTTCAATGAAATTGATACTATTTAATATCAACATAATCATACCATAGCAAAATATTTGTGTTCTGCAAATTACGAAACAATTTCATTAATAATAAGTTGATATTAACATTTAATGTGAACAGGTACAAAACAAATATGGAGAATTTATTTGATGCTCTGATGAGAATTTATCATACAAAACCGCTCGAGAATATTTATTTCTCAGAGAATTTTTAAAGAATTTTTAGTTATCAATGTTCAGTTAGTATTGACTGTATTCTAATCGAAGAATCAAGTTCGAGTTTTAAATATTATACAACATATTTAAACTTTCAAAACTTTTATTTGTATAATATTAACTTATAAATTAGTTTAAAACAAAGATTAATAAGATTATTTTTGAATACACTTAAAATTTTTGGAATAATAAGTCAATAATCTCGGGATAAATTTCTACAGAATAACAACATATCACAGATTGTAATCTAGTATATAATTTCATATCGAATCTGTTTGAAAACATAAATACTCGCTTTTTATTGATTCGGAAACCTTTTTCGGTAGTTTTTATGTGAATCAAATATCTGTATGAATAAAATAAAACACATAAATCGTTATCGCTTTGCGTGAGAGTAAATGTTTTTAATGTGGGTACAATTTATAATTCCTGTTTTGTGTCACTTTATTAGTAAAAACCCATCAATTAAAAATTTAGTTCTACGTATGCAGGATTATTTTTAAATTCTTATTACATACATTTCTACAACTAATTCTTCATTATACCTTGTCTTATATTTCAGTTGGTAATGCCCGCGACGGCCAAAACTGTCCCAGACTTTTATCAAAATACACGTGCAAGAATTACTATGAAATGACATCGAGGATTTTGACTGACGGCTTGATGGAATTTAAAAATAAATAATTTATTGATAAATACTAAATTGACTTTGGTCGACAGTATATTTCTCACGAAAAAAGTAAATTGCAATTTCTAAAAAACTTAGAGGGACGATGAAAAAATTAAGACTTATCTGATTGAAATGTTATAGGAAATGATTAACTGTATGATTGGCAAAAATCGTTTATTACATTTTCTTACTCAAAATCATTATTTTTTGTAATCAAGTCAAAAATGATATAATGTTTTATGGCTCATCCGTAATCTAATCGAAAATATTCTTGCTATACTATTTCTTTATAAAATCAATTCTATGATTACCAAGTAAATATTTAATAAAGCCCACAGGGAAAATACACACGTTTGTAAGCGATTACATCTATATCAAGATAATGAAAGGATTACTCCACGAAAATCGGCTTATAAAGACATTTGAAATATTGGCGTGCGCTTAAGGATTCGACAGTAAATAAAATAAATTCCTACCAAAAATAATATACGAACTATCCTAGATTTAATTTGCGAGGCAGTTCTTGAAGATTCAACGCAGAGTCATCTGAATTATTGATATCGCTACAACTCTCATTGAATCATTCGGACGATGTAACTTTGTTATTTTATGTTGGGAAGTTTATTCGGAGTCATGACTTATGGTGTTTTACATGAAATTGGAGTCTTCAGAAATCAGTTGAGAATAAAGTGTTTTTATAATGTATATCAATACCTTATTGATTCAATTGGCATTTACTTGGTAGAACTCCATTATAATACGGTGAACAAAATAACAATGCATTTTAATTTTACAGAATGTATTTTATATATTTGTTGATAGTTATTTCGGCTTACGCCATCATCAGAACTATGTTTAAACGTGCATTTACTTATCTATATATACCGTTGTAGACAGGGTACACAATATATCTTCTTCTCTTTTCTACCATCCTAATTCTATTTGGTAATAATAAGTTATTAAATATGACCCATTGATTTGATGTATTTCTTGAAGTGAAATCTAATCTGGGTTTTTACTAAGTGGGGATATCCCCACATTTTTTTCACCGTAATATACCAATACCATTTCTAGTTCTATCATTATACACTCCTAGTTTGATTGACTGTTTGTTTTTTTGGGCGGTTTTATAAAATGGATTTAAAAAAAACTATTTTTAATATTTCTTAATGCCTTCAGGCGTAAAATTTTTAGCAAAAAAATATATACCAGCGCTCAATACTTTGTCAGTCGCTTGAGAATTCTTGAAAAACTTTTCAGTGTTCCACAAGCGAGGCTTTTACGGCTGCTGCTAGGAGGGGAGATGAATAAAATCAACGGATATATGCTTTGTGAATGAAGTCCTCGAGGAGTAAGTCGGATTAGTGTAACAATTCTTAGAAAAGGGGGAGCAATGTGGGAGAAGGAGGAATGATTTGATCGATTTCAATTGAGGGCGATGGGGGATTGGAACACATTATGGATGAAAAGATTCATGAATATTCATGTCTATTATTGGTAAAAGAATGTTCACACTACCAAACGAAGTATTTATTTAGTAAATATATATCTATATAAAGATTTCAGGATGCGATTAGGTAAGATTATTGTAAAATGTGACAGATATTTTTGTAGTTTGAATAATTTTAACTGCCCTACTCGAATCAACTCACATCAAGGCCCATAGAAAATATTATATTTCAATTTGAATAAAACTTATCGTGACGTTAAAACTTTTCACGTCACGATCTTTGAACCTTTTTATTCCAAGCGCATATCGCATGCATATTTTTGAAAATTTACACAGTTTATATTATACCGAATGAAAACAATTGTTGCTATAAAAACCTGTACATGACAATCGTAATTAAGACAACTCTTTTTTTTTACCTTTTTGGGCGTCTAAGTATAAATATTTAAAATATTTTTTGTCTGCTCAAAAAAATAGAACATGACTGAGCCAAAATAATGTGATATTTTGACTGAATGGTAAATCAGATATTTTATAAATTATTAAACTACAAAACTATTAAACATAATAAAAGATTGCATGTTACTAACAAAATATCGCTTTAATCAAAAAAGTACTGCAAATTATAATAAATATTCCAACCAATATGTATTCAAATATTATACATAAAGAAAATTTGTTTGCACTCAATTTGTGGCAATCCATAATTGGTGTAGGCCCTCGTGAAAGCTACGCACTTTGTAAAGCGTAGCACGCGTTTGACAGTATGGTCGTAGATAAGATGAAATCTGTCTTAGCTTTTAGGATTTTCCGGAGATATAATGCGGCAAGTATTAGGAACGCGTAAACATTTTTTTTCTTCCCTTCGCTTAGACAATCTATCGTTTTCGAGGAGTCAACAAAAGGATTTTTATTGCTACTTATACGATCCAATAATGGTTGAATTTTAGTGTCCTCAGTAAAGAAATAAAATATGTTGCTATATATTATATATTATTAAAAAAAGAATTTTTACTAAAATACAGCAATGTAATATTCAAATTTCAGTTAATTGCTTCAAACTCCGGACGATTAAGCTTGAGGCCGGACTCTTTAAGATATAAAGAATAATTTACTGGACAGTGAGATATAAGAAAATAATGTCAAATAACATGAACTTTTGTGTTGTCCAATTTCGTTCCTACACCCATTTGATCCTACAACTAAGTCAAATCCTTTTTATCCCACCTCTCTTCATCAAAGAGGGGCTGTGCGATTGAGCAACAAACAGATCTCGTAGATTCTTTTGAGATATACTTCATTTAGAGCCCATATGTTCCACATAGGGAGCGGACATGGTGAAACAAAATGATTGATTCATGTTTCAAATTAATTATGAAAAAAATAAAAATAATGTTTTACCAATATAGAAATGTGTGATAAATACCTTTTTATTCATAGTATTCGGTACTGTAAATTGAAAGAAGCTGAAAGTGTGCATTTTTTATTAAAATGATAATAATTAATCAAAAGATGTTAGTAGTTTTAGTAAATCCAACGAATTGAACCAAAAAGACCCACCGACCTTATACGACAGATTTATATGAATATATTCTCACCATTAACTTCTACTGATCAGTTACCAAATAATTAGTTGCGTTTAAGAGAGCTAATTAGAAAATAAAAATTTAATGGCCCAGTCGAAAATAGAAATTCTTATTTGAATGCAAAGTGTGGAAGTTTTCATTCAGGACAAGATATTCTCATCGTATCTTGTTAGCTTTGGTCGTCTTGGGAAATATAATTTAATGTCGTCTTATGGGTATGATTTTTTTATAAATGTCAAGATCGTAGAACAAATTATCTTAAGTAAGGAGCATGAGAAAACGAAGAAATATATTGTTTTTGAAGCTTTCATATAACATAATTAAAAGGCGCCACTCAGCAGTAAAACTCGACGTTAATTGGTGCTAATGATTCATTTTGCGTAAAAGTTTTTTCTCGGCAACTTGGAGGCATTCCGTCTTTTTGGCGCGGCTTGCAAAACAGAGGGATAATAGCTTGTATAATCCGCAATAATGGCTTAATTGAATGGCCGTTTTATCAAACTAGCCTAACTGCTATAATCTGCCATACAGAATGGAAAATCGATGCATGATTTAAACTGCCAGGCGACACTTGGGACAACAGTCGGCTGTGTTTTGCCGCATTATCCAACAAAACACACTCGGCTGTGTAACAATAAATGATCTTTTATAACAAGAAACAGCTAATTCGCATCAACTGTAAAGTTGCTACGTAGACTGGCAAATTGAATAAAAGATAATTATCAAACATGGGCCGGGCCGCCCTGTTTGCAGAGAGATATATTTAACAACTTGAAAACAAACTAAGACAATCTACTTCCAAACAGTATGATACCTACGATACGATTCGCATTGTGTAAGTTACTTCTGTGCTTGATTTATTTTTGTAAAATAATGAAAATTAAGAAAACTAATCGTTAGATTCCAAAAACGGCTCTGAAAATGTATTTAATTACTCACAATTAACCAGCAATTATTTTGAATTAAGTTTATCAACCTAAGTAGTATGCAGATTTATATTTCAACTCAGTAATACAAAATAGTAATTCTGATAAAATTGATATATATTTTTTGATATCTTAAAGAGCATTGCTTGATTAACGGAAGTGTTTCGTGGTTGTTCAATCACTATGGTGATTTTTCTTTATAACTGATTCAGTGTCTGAAACTAGGACTGAATTCATCCATCAAAGAAATATGATTTGATTAATATTGTTATTGTTAAAGCCAATGCGAAATTATATAAGTATCCGTTTTCAGCACCGTTTGTAAATAATTATTAAATGGCGTATCTTTAATTTTAAATGCCAATATGGAAAGCAATAATACAGTATATGTGACAAATATGGCGAAACCTCTGGGCTTAGGTCGGGGTCTGTTCGAGAGATTAAAGGGAAGCCTTTTATGAATCGGTATAATTAATGAAAGAGGAAAGTTTAATTAACGACCGGATTCTGTAGTGGCAACTGTTCACATTAAACTACCATATCCCTTGAATTATTGCTGTGATACATGAGAAAATTAGTCCCGGAATCACAGCAGATTCCTACAAAATTAAACTAAATTAATATTATAAATAAATAATTCAAACGAAACTTTGACAGTTTCACGTATAAACTATTTAACAAGTATTATAAAGGTGACTTGAAACAATTATTCATAGTTTAAATAAAAAATATACTTCGCAGACAATGCTGGTGTAATATTATTATGGCAAGTTGAAAAGCCTGTTTGAAAGGCAATAAAAAACAATTTACATAAAACTGGCACGCAACTTAGATCGAAACTTTTGCCATAAAATTAAATGCCGTCAAATTCTTTTTACATATAAATATACGTATTACGTGAAAGTTGCGTTATTTATGGTTAATAAGAGTAAGGCATTGTTGAACGTAGATTTTTAACTTTTATTTTTTGTTAAAAAACTATTTTTTTAAACGATATTAATCACTTAAAAGGTGTTCACTGTCAATCCTTGGTGGAAAGGCATTAAATATAAAAATAAATTAGTACTTAAGTATTTCGACTGAGGGTGCTTGATGGAATTTCAATATCAAATTAGAATTTTTTGAATTTTGTACTTTTCCATGAGTTTTGTCACTAACGACCCGGGTTTCGCCTTTCGGCATCTTCAGGCAAATTAGTACTTATTCCACGATTAACTTATTAAGATCAGGACCGGTTTCGCTTATCGCGAGCATATTCAGCCGGTAAGAAAATACATCAATACAGAGTTATTTATACAAAACCAAGCAAAACAAGTAGAGAATGACTCAATTGATAATTTGTATTTATTTCAAGCGTTTGCGATATCAGAAAATTATTTTTGGACTACTAAACAAATATTTAAGAGATATTTTTTTAAATAATTAGAAGGAAATAACATTATGCGAAAGAGCTATATTACAGTAACAAATGAATATATGGGAGGGTTGGAGAAAAATATTGTAATACTTGAGAATTCGTTTTCTCAACCTTCGATGAAATAAAAGTAAGATGCAAAACAATTGCTACGTTATGATAATATATTATTTAGAATCCTTGATAATATAAATGAAGAGCAGTGTTCAATAGATAGTTAAAAATATAAATATGTTCAATCGGCGTGTATAGAACCACATCAAACAGTGATTTGTGTCATGACACAAAATAAAATAATTTCAAAACTTATGCATTGTTAAAATGAATATATATATAATATATAAGTTGATATGTACTAATATCTCATAATAAGCAATATTCACTTCATCGGGTAATCACTCGTATAAGTTTGTAGTTTATAACTAATAATTAATTTAATACGTTAAACGATCAGATATTAATAACATTATACAAGTAACTTTTCGTATAACTTTAACGGTATAAAGAAGTTATCGATGACCGTTGAACTATGATACAAAGTTTGTACTGAAATATATAAGCGGAATTAGTTTGATTTTGTTGACGGGGTTAAACGGTAATTGAAAGTTTCACGTTTGCCTCGTAACTCAATCCGCACAGGTGACGAATTTTCAACGAAATTGAGGCAAATTTGAATTCGCCATATTTTGGGGTCGCACAATAAAACGAAACCGAACTTTTACCATCCCTACTCTATTCCAAATTTGTGTATAAAATGCTCGAACAGATTTGACAGAGATTGATTAAACGATTTTCAAAATAAGAACCACCACACGTGCCGTAATTTGGTGTATAAATTAAATTTATGTTAATTTATCGACCACAAGGCCATAATCTGGATAAATTCAAAAGTTTACAGCTAATAACACTAAAATTCTCGTGGTTATTTTTACGCAAGATTAAGGCGAACCACGTAACTGTATTATAATTGCATTATTAAAGCTGAATATCTAAAATATTTTTTCCGTTTTATTCAAAAATGAGCGTATTCGCCAACGCAAAAAAAACTTATTTTAGGCCATGTTTTTTTATATCCGCAAACAGCAGAGCTGTCATAAAATAGTGGTAACATAGTGAGCTTCCGTTTTCCATTTTATGTCCCAATCCCTAGCTGGGACCTTTTCATATAATTTATCACTTCATTCAAGGGTAAGTTTCGCTGTGATGTTGTCTCGGTGTGTAATGCTAGTGTAGATGTAATCTAAGATCAAATCATTTTTTCAATATTGGAAAAGGCCGTTCGGCGGTAGACTTGAAACAAGATAAAAACTACTTTTTATTGACAGTTAAAAAGACTTTGTATCAAAGAATATCATGCAATCAAAGTGAAGAAATTTAAAATATACAATAATGGGCTCTCGAGTTTCCGACGATGATAATATTCCACCGGAAATTTAATGGAAGCAATTCAAATTCAAATTATGAAGAATAATATAGTAAAAAAAACGATAGAAAATCTAGTTATGTTCATTCGATAGAATACATTATGATCTAGGCTTATCGCTAAATGATTGAGATTGCTTGGAAGTTTGTAAGTCCCAGGGGTCTATGGGCAATTACACTCGATTTCCCAAATCTCCAAGGCAAAAAGAAATCTAGCCGATAGAGTTCGACGGGGATACAAAATGAAATGAAATCATTCGATTATCTTACCTCCCATTATTGGATACTGCCACAGAAAATAGTAAAAAAGTGATGGCTTATTCGTAAGAAATGTTTTTAAGACGGACATGATATTCAATTATTATAAGTGTGTAAATTTACATTAAACACTAAATCTAACAATTCAATGTGAAGTTTTCCGTTACCTTAATATAAAAATCTATAGTATGAACTTAATTTAAATATAGAGTTATTTCAGCTACTAAAATATTTATATCAAATAAATACTTTATTATATTACACTCAATATGTGCTATGTATTCATTGAATTCCCAAAATATTTAAAAAATAGGATACGATCACCGAAATAGATATAACGGTTAAAATTGAAAATTCCTGCTTGTATAATATCTTACCTGTAGTAGAATTGATGCTGAACAATCCACCTGGATCTCCAGAAAGTATCCTGAAGGTGGTGTGTGATGGAGTGTTCGTCCTGGTATCGCAGTCTTCAGCCTGAAGCTGAAGAATTGGACGACCCCCGTGAGAATTTTCTGCAATTTTTCCTTTGTAGACGCTTTCAACAGTGATGGGAACGCAGTCATTTTCATCTTCTACGACGACGTATACCTAAAAACAAGGGAAATGTTAAGTACAGGAATATAGGGATTTAAAAAAATAAAACAATACAAAAAAATATTAGAATGCAGTAACAGTAAATAGTTTTTTAAAAAGCTATCAACAAAAAAAATATCTCAATACATATACAAAGAAACAATAATTGTCTCAAATCTATCTAGCTATTTTTTCAATTAAATGCAATATTAAAATAAGGCTCGTATTTTAACGGTCATAATAGTAATACAGTTGTGGTCTGAATTTATAATAAGATGGTCAGAATCTTTATTACAGTGGTCTGAATTTATATTAAATGGTCATAATGTATTGGTTAGAATACAGAGGGCAGAATAAATTATAAATGGTCAGTATTTAATCGAAATTGGTAATATTTAATAGTATTTGGACATATTTATTATGACATCTGTCAGAATTTTTTTTGGAGATCGAATAGCGTTTCTATTGGTGCAAAGTGATGTCATACGACAAATGGTCCAATGGGCGGTAGATACTACTAGCGCCGCGGCCATTGAATAAATCACTATTATTTAATATAATTTAAAATACTTTGATTATTCCACGTATTGTGTAACTAACTCGTGACACGTGTTTCCTCTTTCAGAGGCATCTTCAGACTTACTATCGCAAAGTTTGCTTAAGTAATTAACAAAACTTTGCGATAGTAAGTTGAAGATGCCTCTGAAAGAGGCGAAACACGTGTCACAGTTAGTTACACAATACGTGGAATAATCAAAGTTATTTTAAAATTTATATTAAAATGAACTTCCACAAAGTTACCGCCGAAACCATCGAAAACACTAGTATTTACGTTAATTTGACAGCTGTCAAAATCTATATTTTCTCTAAATATTAAAAATTAAATATCAAAATGAGGAGAATTTTGATGATGAAAGTCACTGAGAATTCAGAATTTTAATTTCAACAAATCGGCTTCTCAAAAATGCAAAAATCAGAAATAATGTTCATATTGCGCAACATATAAATTAGTATGGGAAGGGATGCCCGTTATTGTTCTTGGAACCACGGATATGGATACAGTTCTATCCAGGGGGAATGGCTGTGTGCTCTGGTGAGAACACACGCAATTATGAGATTATAAATATATGAACCCAAACCTTTACCGAATTTTATTCTGACTTTTTGTTTTTATTTACCATTTCAGACCAAAATTGTTACAAATTCTGATCGTTTTATAATTTTATTCAGACCGCTAAATAATTTAATTCCAACCGTTTAATAATTTTATTCTGACAATAATTAATTTTATTCAGACCGTTACTATTTCTTTTATGACCTTATATTGAATTGTATTCTGACCAAGGAAACCATTTTTATTCTGACCGAAACATCATTTTAATTCTGACCATTTATTTTGTTGCCTTAAAATAATTGAAATGAGAGAAACCGATTCATGTATGAAATGAAATCATGATAAGGCGTTTAAGGGTTGAATTGTTGTAAATTTATATTCTTCTACCCACTTCATATGGTTTTCTTATCTTTTTCTTATGTTATATCATTGGGTGTGACTGTTGTTTTTGTGCGTCAATCAGTTACCAAAGAGTTTCCGAAGATTTTGAATTGATTCATGCTAGACTTCAATTCGGTGCATACTAAATCAGAACGTCACTGTCGAACTGACGGAAAGATATTAAATATTTAATGGCAATTTTACCATGGAGTGCAAACACAATTCATTAACTTTAATTCTAACATTGATTTAGTACAAGTGTAACCTTTATCATATAAATAATAGCATACATGAATACGCAAAACGACACTACGATACAATGACATAAAAAATGTATAAAAGTAGTATTCATATACATATTTACAAGCAAGGGTTTCAGAGATCTGACTTTCGCAGATAATTTGAACATATAACTATTATCTTTATTCAAAAATGACAGTGATAAACATTGTTTTTTTATCTTATTACATATGTATAATATGATTTATGCGTCAATGGATCGTCAATTATACCAGTCTTGGAACTGCTAAATCAACGGAATTAAAATTAGTTTTTAGGTGAATCATTAGTCCAAACTGTGGTGTGCCAGGGAACATTTCTCAAACAGCTTATAACCAACATTTGACACAAATCGTACGAATTTGGATTTGAAGTTTTCCGCCAATATCTACTGTATATTTTCAACATTTATGGAACTTCAAGGCACACAACAACCATTATATTCTATCATATGGCATATCTCTGTAAACATGTGGCAAGGAAGTGGTTAACTATCGAAGGGTTTTAGTGTTACCAAGTCCATTCACCGTGTAATATAGGGTAAGAGTTGTGCTTCCCGTGTGCGTAACGGAACATCGAGATACATTATGCATTCTCCTGTTGTTGCGCGTACATATTATAAAGGCATACTAATAAGTACATACGTAATATGAATAGTTTAAGCAGGAAACTATGAAAAGCTACTTTTCCGGCCCACAAACTTAAGTACTTAAACGTTCATACGCAAAATCTAACGATATTCTCGCTACCTCAGATTATATATTTATAAATAGATGTTTAACTCTTACCACTCGAGTGCCGCCATACAAGCGGCATTGGAAGTTTGCCGTATTACTCGAATGCCGCTTCTATGGCGGCAAGACTATAAAGTAGTTTTATTCATATTTTTACCAATTTTTATGTTGCGATTTCAGACAAAATAAAATAAATACTAATTGATCTAGACATTTAGATAATAAAAACTCGTAAAAGTGACGGCGTTCTTAATTTCAACATGTGTTTTTTTTGTAAATTTTTCGTGTCAAGCGATATTTTTTTATGTCACATTTGGTCATAAATTTTATTTATTGAACGTTCTCACAGTGTTTGAACTGAAGTTTTACGCATGATCTGAAGTGTGTTTATTATTTTTTCAAGTTTATGCTCCCTTTTATTTGTTTTTAAAATCAAGGGCGTAACGTGCAGTTCACAGTTTTATTTTTGAATATTCTATTCAGTTTTTGATGACAATACTGACTAATATGGTATATCGATTCAGAAACTTATAAATCTAATATAAAATACTCTAATGAAGTGACTTACAGACCGGGGCCCGCGGTCGAAATGCGGTCTGTGAATGATTTTTTTGTGGCCCGCGGCGCAAATTTAGGGAATAATGATATTCAAAATTTCATTGATTATACGTCAAAATATTTTCAGAATGTTACATTTTCTGCGACCCCCAAAAAAATATATTAGATTGAAGCGACCCACGGTCTTCACATGTCTGTCTAATGAAGTAAGAAACCATGTTCGCTGCTAACTTGAAGCATATAGACTCCTCACGGAGCTTATCTCAATATATATTTTTCTACGAGAACTGCTTGTTACTCAGTTGCTCAACCTCTCTTTTTCGAAGAGAGTAAGGATGGAAAGGATACGATTATTAGAACAAGACTGGTGGTTAGCTAATCGATGTCACTATGTGTCGCTTTTTGGGATCGGGACCCATTGCCTCTGAGCAGAATCGATTTATCGACTGAAAAAATCTGCTCATACCAGGAATCGGCCCATGCGGTCCGACACGGAAGCCAATGATGTTGACCACTGCACCGTGGACCGGGTAAAGAACCTAATGAAATACCTATTGATTTACTATTTTGTGAGGAATCGTTTGACAATGCGTACTGCACTGGGAAAGAGTTGTTTTTGACTGATGTTAATTTATGAGACAGCAGCTCGTACAACAAGTGTATTTGAACTATTTGAAAGCATTTCATTTGGATTAACGAAATGAATGCAATATTTAAAAAAAATTAGCCATCACCCTGCTATTTTATTTTAATTATGTAAAAATACATCGGGATCATTTCAGGATTCATTCGTCAGAAATACACGAGATCCTTTCCCATATCAGTTCAGCATATCAGTTCCCGCAAAATTATATTTTGTACCGAAAAAATGTCGAATACACATATAAAAAGCAGTGATAATGTTGATAGTGGAGATGATGAATTTACTTTTAACGTTGATCAGGATGGTGTTGATAACAATGATGCACTCAATTGCGTCAATGATAGTATTGGTAGTGATATAATTCCTCCGATGAGAAAAAGAAGATTACTTGCTATCGAAAGTAATAGAGATGAATATGTGGAAATAGTAGCAGGACAGGACAAAATACAGGAGTGAATGATGATGTATCGACGATGATTACAAAAAGGTTATAGCCGATGGAGAATGGATCGACATCACAAAAAAATGATGATGAACCTTTCCAGATAAAAACAGACTTCAGCAGATTCCTTCAAAAGAGTCGATGGATTCTTTTTCAAATTATTTTTTACTGAAGAATTAGTGAACGATATTTTCAAAGAAACAAATGCTTATGCTAAACATAAACTTGGGGAAAAGCGACTGACGAGAAGATGAATTTGGCATTCGTGGGTTGATGTGCAAAATAACGAGTAAAACAATACATAAAAACCCAGGTGCGGAAGGATACCACATTTTCACTGACAGATACTACACCAGTATTCTTCTTGCTGAAGAATTGTTTAAGCTAAAATGTCATTTGACTGGAACTATCATGAGACATCGGAAAAGACTGCCGCCTGGGATAAAAAACACAAATTTCACCGAAAAAAAAAATACAATGGCGTATGAAAATATCAATATTTTTGATTCTCGCTTGGAAGAACAAGAAGGTGGTTACATTTTTAAGCACATGTGACACAGCAGAATTAAAAACATTCCAGAGAAAAGTTTGTGGTGGTTTGGCAGTCTACATCGAAAAAACACAAGTTGCAATAAATAATACGAAACATATGGGTGGAGAAGATCGGGCCGATCATTGTGTATCATTGTATTGTTTTTTTGCAAAAATCCCGTAAGTGGTGGAGAAAAGTAAGTTATAAGCTCTTACATATTATATAAAGTTTCGAATGAAGAGAAAAATGAAAATCCAATGACGCATATGAAATTTTTCAAATTATTGGTTGACCAATAAGTGGCAGATTTTCGGCTAGGTGGATTTCGTAGGCGCACTTCAAATCTTCCTACAGAAGACCAACTTACAGATAAGTCACATGTACTGCTTCCCGGGACTAACATAGACTGTGCAGTGTGTAAACATAGAAAAAAATCTCAGGTGGGAGATCAGAAACACGATTTTTTTTCGAGACTTGCATCTTAAGCCAAGATTACATATTGGAGATGGCTATGTGAAATACCACACAATGAAGAATTACAAATAAAATGAAAATAACTACATTATATTCATTATATGTCTATTTTACAGAAATAATAACAAAACATTTTTTTTTCATTTTTTTTAACATTTTTTCATCAGTTGAATGTTTTACATTGAAAATATGCTCGTCACGGAAAAATGCCTCGAGTTGCCGGTACCCACATACAAAAAAATGCTCGAGTGTTAAAGGTTAATAAAAGTTCAGAGTATCGATCGGCGGGCGGATGATTGGCTGTGGACTGGGCGTATGATTTTACCGTTTGGAAAATATTTAAAAGCATCGAAATAAAACGAGTTAATTTTTGAATAATTTTAAATAGCAAGCTTGTGGCGGGCCAAACACAGGGAAATAACTATGTCTTCTTGTTATTTTTTTTAAAGTTATGTCCGCTACCAACGTGAAGCATGTGGACCCAGAGTTAATCTCAACATATGTTTTTTCAATTAAGAATTTCGACTAAAGGTACTTGATGGAATTTCAATATCAAATTTTAATTTTGTACTTTTCCATGTGTTTTGTCGCTAACGACCCGGGTTTCACCTTTCGGCATCTTCAGGCATTTCAAGTGCACAGATACACTTGAACTGGCAGTGCTTGGCAATGTACTTATTTTTTCTACGAGAACTGCTTGTTACTCCGTTTCTCAACCTCTCTCTTTGATGAGAGTAGAGATTAAAAGGATTCGACAGGACTAGTGGTAAGCTAATCGCTCTCGCTACGCACTATTTTTAGAATCAGAAGGGATTTTTAACAACACAAACAAGATTGATATATCGACTGAAAAATTCTGCTGGTATAAAGACTTGAACCCGGGATGTCCATCACGGAAACCAACGAAGTTGACCAATGAACGTTCATGTTGACCATGCCATTTCATAATGAGCTATGATTAAATAAGCGCTCCAATGAAAATCACACCTGGTGATACTCCGGTCGATGAATAAAAAAATATTTCCATTGAAAAATCAAAAACAATGCCTCAAAAATAAATGATTTTTATTTCAAAAGCATATCCAAGATGAGCCGAAAGATCAATAGTTAAAATAAATACAGTAATTCTGCCGAATTTCGGTTCTTTTATGTACATTTTCAATAAATATTTTAATACCTTCCTCGACATGAATGATGAGTCGGAATCACGTGGCAAAATAAACAAAAGGCTAGATAGGTCCTCACCGACTCCTCGGAGACCGAAAGATATCCCGAAGCAATTTAGAGAGCATTCAACGAATATAAAAGGGGAGCGGAATCTTCGGGGACTTCAGCTATAAAAAGAAACGTCTTCGATACTCGATTCAGATATCAATATAAAAAAATGAAACGCATGCAGGCCGTCTCAAGTGAACACGCACTGCACACGTGATAAATATTTTATTAAGTCACTGAGTGAGTGACAAATTGTGCCTAGCTCCCAATAATTGTTTTTTTATTCTGAAATTCCCCAAAAAATAAAACAAAACATCAAAATGTAATGGTAAAGTTACAATGAACAACAAGAATATGGATCTTATTTGATGATAAGTATTTTTATTGATTGAGTAGGCATTTACTTGGTAGAACTCCATTATAATACGGAAAGAAAAATAACAATGTATTTTAATTCTACATAAATTATTTTTAAATATTTGTTGATAGCTATTTTGGCTTACGCCTTCGTCAGACTATAGTTCTGACGAAGGCGTAAGCCGAAATAGCTATCAACAAATATTTAAAAATAATTTATGTAGAATTAAAATACATTGTTATTTTTCTTTCCGTATTATAAGTATTTTTATATAGCATTTCGACAACTTACTTTGAAAAGGTTCTAACTGCTCTTGACACTGTTTTGAGATATGAGCGTTTGAAGTTTCGATTGATTAAAAATCACTTATCACAATGAGTAAATAAAAATATTTTAAATTACTTATTTTAAGTATATTTTTTCACAACTCTTGCTGAGAAATAGTGATGACAATCTTAGAACTTTTTCAAATAAAATTAGTAAAAAAAGTTTGCAGATGCAGTGAAACTCCGGAATTCTGTCAACTTCGTTATTCAACCATAGATAATTTTGAAATTCATATATGTATATGATAGAATACGGTAAATACAAACTTTTCCGACCAAAAGGTCATTTAAGGCAAAACTAGAACCTTTTAAAATTAAAGTAACGATTTGAGAATCGCTTTCAACGTGTTGACTACCAATTTTATTAAAAGAATAACACATTATTTTGTACTTGTTACAAAACTAAATTATTAAGATGAGGACCGGTTTCGCTCATCGCGAGCATTTTCAACTGAATATAAATCAATACATAATAAATTTGAACTTTTTGAATTTTGTTTTTTTCCATGAGTTTTGTCGCTAACGACCCGGGTTTCGCCTTTAGGCATCTTCAGGCATTCAAGTGCACGGATGTACTTGAACTGACAAGTACATCCGTGCACTTGGAATGCCTGAAGATGCCGAAAGGCGAAACCCGGGTCGTTAGCGACAAAACTCATGGAAAAGTACAAAATTCAAAAAATTCTAACTTGATATTGAAATTCCATCAAGCACCCTCAGTCGAAATACTTAACAATACTTAATAGTTTAAACAAAACTAAGCAAGGCATAAAAAGGGAGTAATACAGAAACAGAAACAGAAATATGTAAATAATTTAAGGACAGTGAAACAAATTATTCATAATTGACAATTACTATATTCTCTAACAATATGTATATGTGAGCTGCTGAATTACAGTTTAAGCATTTATCATAGTTCTTTTGGTTAAATTAATTGTGCAAAAGTAAAAAAAAAAAACTATAATTTTTTTAAATATTTTATAGTCGGTATGACATAGCCTTATATTGAGAAGGAAGTGCTGAGAATTTATTTCACATATTTGAAAACACAAGATGTCAATAAATACGTTTTCAAAAAGCTCTAACGACAGCGGATAATATATCATCAGGTGTAGATATTTCGTATAGAAAAGGCTTTGCAATATTTTCACAAGTCTGCAGCGGGTACGTGGATTTATGAGGCTACATAGAAACATATGAGGGAGTATACTTGAAAGTTTATTTTTCATTTGGGAAGCGCAGACTGGCCATTGAAATGTGGTCTAGTTATGAAAGCTCACATGTTGACGGGTTGACTACCCCGGTACCTGAAAGTAGGGATTGCAATACAGTACGTGTATATTAATACCAATATTTCATATTATATTACTGGGATCTAAATATTTAAAGAATACGCAAAATGGCTGGTTTTCAGAAATATCAAACTCTATCCGAATTTAAAAATACGCCTTAGTCAATGCTGCTTTCTGACAATCGTGATCGGACCTCCTGAAAAATCAAACTTCATTAAAAGCTGTAGCGGCATTGAAACTTTCAATAGTTTACTAATTTTTGCATTTTTTGACACAGGAAATAAAAATCTTTGAAAATTAAATGAATCGATGAAGGTGTAGACCAGGGTTACCAACCTTTTTGTACCTTAGAGCACATTTTAAAATATCGGTAGGGCAGCAGCCACCACATATTTTTTCAAAGCAAATTTTCTTTGAAAAAATATGTGAAAAATTGGTAATAAATAATACACAAAAAAATATTTTTTAAATTATTGTTTATATTATATTATATAAAATAAAAATAAGTCAGTGTGATCTTTGGCATTGCATTTTATGGCCAGTGCCTCCTAATTAGGGGAGTATGATGACGTTCCTGTTAACAAGCAATCATAAAGATGTTCATCGGTGAGTCGAGATCTATATTTTGATTTTATTAAATTCATTGTTGAAAATAAGGATTCACAAAGGTATGTGGAACCAAAAAATGATTTAAATAAACAAAATTATATTAAAATGAACTTCCACAAAGCTATCGCCGAAACCATCGAAAGTATAAAAAAATGATTTAATCTTATATGCCGCTTTTTTTAAAAATGGAAACTTTTTTCCATCTACTGTATTCCAGAAGTCCTCATCTGACATCAAGGATTTTAACATAATGTCACTCTGACGGTCCAAAATCTCTAACCCCAGTTCTTCTGCCTTTACTTGAACAAGCTCTGCAATATATGCAGCTATTTCCATTATATTCATTTGGCAAGTAAAAGAATTGATAAAAAAGGAGACGATTGGCCCTACTCTACTATTGGGTTACTCTAGCAGTGATCTATATCGATTTATGCAGACAAATGAGTTCGAATTACGTAATTATTTAATTATTTTTGAAAATATTTTAGAAATTTATTCAAATATAATAAAATATACGAAAATTGAAATGAAAAATTGTTGTTGCGGTCGAATGGGAGTGGTCGCACACACAAATCAGCCCGCGGGCACGGGGTTGGTAACTCCCGGTATAGACTATAGAACAAGGAGTTAGACATTTTATCAGATAAAAAATATGCATATAAATTAGTCAATTGTTAATAACCTAATCTGAAAATATCCTAAAACACTACAAAAAATCAATAACTAGCCGAAAATATCCTAAGCAGAGAGGTTAATATACTTAATAGATACAACAAAACAAGATAAACTGACACTTTTTAAAGTTTAGAAATATATTGATGCTTTCTGAAAACACTAACATGTCTCAAAAGCATTAGTTTAAGTATGACAAGATTCTCAACATTCATTATCAAAATTTAATTTAGGAGAAAATTTACTACGTTTGAATATCACTTCAATGAATCCAGTTGATAATACTTACGATGAGCGAGACCAATTCTGATAAAATATGTAAAGCTGTTTCAATATAATGCCATATTTCAAGTAACCGATTTATCTCCCATTTGGGAATTAAATTTGTTAAAAAATGCAAGCTACATTGAAAATGTTTGCGATGGGCGAAACCGAATCCTAATAAATTAATTGTGGAATACATATGTACAAAAAATGTTTTATTATTTATTAAAATAATGTATGCTACATTATTGATATAGACAGAATATTTCCTAAAAATTCTGCGAAGCCGGCTAATTATTTAAAATATCCCGTGTAATTTTCGAAACACGAATCCAAATTAGAACGGCGCCCAAGAACGGAATTTGTTAATTTATCATGACACTATGAAAAACCTTCAACAACAGAATTGCCACGTTAGCTAAACACTTTTGTTTGGTGCGAAGAAAAGTATGGCACTCATTAAGAATGAAAGTTTTAAAAGGCGGAAAAAAATCGCGGCGCCTCACCGGAACTTTGCCGGCATTCAATTTACTAGAGTAAAGAAAACCACGCGAAGCTCTGCGCCGCTAAGTAAAGCTATTCATTATAAAATAAAAGCGAGATGTATAGTTAGACGTTGAGCCAGGTCGTGTTTGGTAACAATAATGCTAAAGATGGGAGATACACCTTGATTGCAACTGCTTCGGATCCTACTACAGTTTACAGGAAGCTTTTGAACATGAAAAATGTTTGTTTGTGTTTCTGGTGATAGAAATCAGCAGTTCAAATTTACTTGAATGAATTTTTTTCTTTCAGGTACGATAAAGAGTATCGAGATAAAGACAGATTTTTTAATATTATATAAGAAACTTTCTTACATACACATATAACCACTTTTAAGGTGTTCACTGTCAATACTTGGTGGAAAGGCATTATAATAAAAATAATAATACATTTTTAGTACCTTTTCCACATAAAATTTATTTGATCAGTACCAGTTTCGCTCATGGCGAGCATTGTCAACTGATAAGGAATACAATAAAACAGTGATATTTATACAAAAGTTAAGTTTTAAAAACAAGGTATGACAAACAATTGGTAAAACAACTAAGCAAATAAATTGAAGCAAATTACAAGGAAAATAGACTATAAATAAAATGTGGAAGACCTCTTAGCAATGCAAACTAATACATCAAAAATCAATTAAATTTGAATTATTATTAAAAAAGTAAAAGCCAAAAAAAGAGTGCATTTAATAAAATAAATAAATCTGCATGTCTTATACACATATAAATAAAATAAATTTTACAGCACGACTTCGACATAAATTCTGATAAAGATAAAGATATCATTATATTTAAAGTAGTTTTTCCTCCAAGAAGTGACAGTTAACACCCTAAAAATGATTCTTGTATAATATGCTTAACGTTATGGTAAGGTATAATAATTTTAAGGGTATTCTGGCAAGTCATTAAATGTCATATATATCGGTGCTATTCTACATGTGTTATAAAAATCATAACCGTTTTCACACATCGCGTCTGGGTTTCGCCTTTTGGCATCATCAGGCATTTCAAGTGCACTGATGAACATGAACTGGTGCGTCGTAAATACTATTTATTAGTCAGCCGAAGTTTTATGAATAAATTCGTGACAAATCACAGTAAAAATACAAAATTCAAGATTAAAATTTTATGGAGAAAGCCCTAGTTGGATTTATTTTTCATCAGTTGAAAATGCTCGTGAGGAGCGAAAACGGGTTTGGATATAGATATACGATATTGATACGGCTAAAATATGTGAAATAAGTTTAAAAAAATGTGTGCTTTATCAATTTGAATATAAAGCTTTTCCAACAAGAATTGACAGTCAACATATGAAAAAGGAAATCTATTTGTAATTAACATTTCTCCCAAACGTAGTTTACTTTAAAAACTGCCATTTAAAAGTAAAGAAAACATTACAACGATCTTGATTCCAGATTGACGATACATATTTTAAGCCGCCTAAAGACGTAGTGTTTACAATTTGAAGTCGCATTGCGGAAGATTTACTCTGGAATTTACATGGATATATAATATTATTTTCCATATAGCAAACAGTTCATATATATATCGTGTCAGGTTTACTCAACATCTACTAAGTAATAACGTACTAATAAATTGCTGAGTATTTCTCAGTCATATTATGTCAACACAGATAAGAATGGCGAAAGCAATAAAGCTAAAATATAAAATCCATTTATGAGACGGATAAAAACAGCGTCTCAATTTAATTAATTTCTATTTAAGGACGGAACAAACATTTACAGTTAACATCAGTCTTACTATCCGATTTCAAGTAAATTAAATTCGATTGCGAATAAAAGGATAAAGTTACGAAAATTATAGGAATGCTTTCTTTATTTGAGATTAATTTGATTAAATAGAATAAGATTTCTATGTTGACAAAAAGAGAGACAAGTTTATTTTTTAAAAATTATGCTTAATATTTTGGAATTTTGTGAGTAAATATTTCCTTAACACGACTGAGTCACAATTGTGAACTAATTTTTTGCATAAAAGCTTTTGTAAATAATCGTTTGAAAGAAAGAATAGCTGCTTGAAACAGTTCAAAGAAGAGCTTTTCCAGTGGAAGGAAGTTGGCGGTGATATTTCTGAAAAACGCTAGCTTTTATTGTTCCCACTTAAGTAGATGTATCCGTCATTGCGTTGCATGTTTGGCGTAGGAGCGTAGTGTCGTAGACGCATGCGGAGGAAAGCTTAAGTATTCAGAAACGGATTTACGATGAGCTGCGGCTACGGTCCGCTCGTTAGTTTTTATGGTTTAAGGCATTTCAGCATGTCCTTTTATTCCACATGATTTAATAGATATTAATTCATGACTCGCATGCGGTAGATAAAATGTGTGCAGAGAAATATTAAAACAGAAGCGTTTTTAAGGTTTAATGCGCTCCAAGTCACACTGATGTAGTTACTATTTATTAACAGTCAAAATCATCATTTATCAATTACGTCTCAATTAAAAGTCGATGTAAAAACCTTTAGTCCAGGGGTTACCAACCTTTATGTACCTAAGAGCACATTTTAAAATATCGGTAGGGCGGCGGGCACCACATTTTTTTTCAAAGCAAAATTTGCTTTGAAAAAATATGTGAAAAATTGGTAATACATTTATTTAAATTTACAAAACAAATATTTCCAAAATAATAGAGAATTTAACGTCTCAAATTTTAGTGTGAGTTGATTTTTATTCAGTACGAGTATCACTCGAGTGTTATTCAAAATACTCGAGTATCGAGTACTTGAAAAATAGACGACTCGAATATTCAATACTCGAATTGTAGTCTCTACCGCCAACCCAACAGTCCCAACTTGAAACATATGAACTCCTCACGGAGTACATTTCAGAGAACTGCTTGTTACTCAGTTGCTCAAGAGTAGAAATTGAAAGGATACGAAGACTAGGACAGGAATAGTGGTAAGCTTATTGCTCTCGCTACGCGCCGCGCTTTTGGGAAAGGAAGGGTGTGAAGAGATTTTTCGGAATACTTCGTTTTTTTGTGTATTTTGATTTCGATATTATAGAATATGTTGCATATTTTTTGTGTCGTATTTACAGGAACAGGTCTGTATTCATAAGATCTTATACAATTACAGGATACAGTTCTTGATTAAGTTTCAACAACAATGGTAGTTCTACTGCAGGGGTTACCAAACTTTTTGTACCTTAGAGCACATTTTAAAATATCGGTAGGACGGGCACCACATTTTTTTTCAAAGCAAAATTTGCTTTGAAAAAATATTTGAAAAGTGGGTAATAAATGATACACAAAAAAACATATTATATAAAATAACTATAAGTCAGTGTGATCTTTGGGATTGCATTTTATTGGCCAGTTCCTCATAATTAAGGGAGTATGATGACGTTCCTGTTAACAAGCAATCATAAAGATGTTCATCGGTGAGTCGAGATCTATATTTTAATTTTATTAAAATCATTGTTGAAAATAATGATTTACAAAGGTATTTGGAACCAAAAAATGATTAAATCTTATATACCGCTTTTTTTAAAAATGGAAACTTTTTTCCGTCTACTGTGTTCCAAAAGTCAGATTTTAACATAATATCACTCTGAAGGTCCAAAATCTCAAACTCCAGTTCTTCTGTCTTTACTTGAACAAGCTCTGCAATATATGCAGCAATTTCTATTATATTAATTTGGCAAATAAAAGCATTCTAGAGCTCGTACTACTGGGTTACTCTAGCAGTGATCTATATCGATTTATGCAGACAAATGAGTTCAAATTACGTAATTATTAAATTATTTTTGAAAATATTTTAGAAACTTATTCAAATATATGAAAATTGAAATGAAAAATTTTTGTCGCGGTCGAATAGGGAGTGGACGCACAGAAATCGGCCCGCGGGCCCCATGGCGCCTGCGGGCACGGGGTTGGTAACCCCCGCTTTAGTCAATGAATGAATATAGTTACATAAATACACTTTTATCTAATCCATTTACTACAAACCAAATACACAACATACGTAAGTAAAAATCTACGCAAGAAAATACAAAATTTTCAACATTTCAGATACATAAGTTTTACAGGAATCAAGTGATAAATTTAAATAAATTATTATATCAACTTATGATGCATATTTGTTAACGAAGTTTTGTTCTAGAATCTAAATTATACATACGTTTGATGAATCAATGTTTTACATATTTTTCAATGAAACATACAATTTATTCACATAACATTTTTTGCTGATAATTGATGTATTAAATTAATATAAGGCTTATGCAACATATTCAATTTCGACTATTAGTTAAAGAGGCAATTAATAATTTCAATCAAAGGTCTTTTCCATCGAAATATTATTACTACAAACGAATTAATAAGCATTGCCTTTGTGAGATAGAGCACAGTGCCAGAGCAGCGATAAGTTTATAATAGTAGTTTATTGGGAGAAATATTCAGGTACACGTTCAAATATTGTAGCCGAAAACCGAAACCAGACGAAAAGAGAATTACTAATTTGTGATAGGTAAATAGAGCAGGCGAGCCCATTCGTTTGTTGCCATAAAGATAAAACAGATTGCTATTTGTAAAAGCAATTACTCGTTCTAATTATATTATTCAAAAAGCTGTGGTATTGAGTATCGTCAATCAAAGCGACACAGCAACTCCCTTAGTAATTTCAAACCGAAATGGGGACTGGTGATTTTGTTAAACGGCTGTTTTTCTTATGTAAACAGAACATAATTTGTGTACAAAATTGAGAGCATTCGATGCTTAATATATTAATTAAACATTATTTTACTAGATTTAATTTCAAGGGATATGAATGAATAATAATTATGTAAAAGCATAAAATCGAAACCAACGTTCAAAGAAAATTCAACGTCACAGATTGATAATGATTAAACCTAAGTAAAGGATTAATAAATTAAACAAGATATTTTACCGTCAAGAATACTTAAACTCAGAAATCCAATTACTGTGTTCGTGTTACTGAATTAAATATAAATTGTTAAAAGTCAAATTAAAACTTTGTATCAGGGATCATTTTCCCCTCTTGAATTTTAAATAATCATATATTTGCCAATGCATTAAGTATATACAATGCGGATGTTTTAATTTATCAATAAAACTAGAAGAGGAATAAAAATTAACCGCCATTGAGAAAAACGAACATGTGTCGAAATATGTAATGAGATATTACAAGTGTCTATTACATTAATTAATAGTAATAAGATGTGGAGATTACAGAAATGAATATGAGGAAGAGGATCGTGTCCCAGAGGTTTTATTGTTAAAATGAAGCCATTAATTCGAATAAAGGGTCAATATTGGCGTTGCATATGTCCTTCAAGAGTTCGATTATATCAAAAAATATACATCTTATATCCAATATATGTTTCTTGAGCCATCTTCAACAACTCGTTAATTACGAGCTCCAAAACTATGAATAATTTATTGATTGAGTAGGCATTTACTTGGTAGAACTCCATTATAATACGGTAAGAAAAATAACAATGTATTTTAGTTCTACATAAATTATTTTATATATTTGTTGATAGCTATTTCGGCTTACGCCTTCGTCAGAACTAGTTCTGTAATACATTGTTATTTTTCTTACCGTACTATGAATAATTGTTATTTCAAGTCAATATTAACAATGGTTTGAAATGTACTTGTACTGTACTGTAGTAGAATATACATTGGTCGTTCGCAAACAAACGAATCTAGACGACGATCAAACATTTATTTCTACTAAACAAGTAACTCGTCCACATTCATAAAAATATTAGAATGTTAATAATACGTCGTTTAATTGTTCTAAAACAAATTTGTCAAAACAAGGTTAAGTGAGAAAACAAATAAATTACTAATAAGTTAATAAGAATTCGACTGTAAATCAATTATTAAATCGTTATAACGAAACTTTATCGGAAGCTAGCACAGTGAAAAACAAATGAATCACGGAGCATCTAGTTAGAAATGAATCGTGAATAATAATTTTTACTTATTCTAACACATATGTATCGCTATTCAATTTGGAAAAGAATGGCTTTGTGAGGGTTTATTCATTTGTTCAGAATCAGCTGATAAAAAAATAAATCTTTAAAAAGGCATATTTATTGAATGGAAATTTCATTGATCACTTTTAAGGTGTTCACTGTCAATACTTGGTGGAAAGGCATTATAATAAAAATAATAATATATTTTTAGTACTTTTTCCACATAAAAGGAAATTTCATTGTTTGAAAAGAACTTGTTCTTCTTTTATGGTATTTAGATCATAGAGTTTTATACGTGCAAATGTTTCGCAGTGATACAAATTGGAAGAACCATTCAAATCGACTCAACGTGATCGATTCACGCTTTAGTCACTCATTTACTATGTATAGTACTAATCTACCCTCAATGCATATGAACCATTGTGATTGAATTTAATTTCCTGATCACAGCCACAATGACGTGATGAAGTTCCAGTAGTATTCGAAGACGAGTCTTTGTGAAATATGTCCAATTTAATATTATCGGCTGCATACTAATTATGTTTAATATTCAGCAAACGTAGCAATTATTGTTATTTCATAGCCATGAAATGGTGATGGGGGTTGGTTACCATACGATTTGGTAAGCATTATATTATATCCGAACCAATTTAAAAAGATGGAAAACGTTACATAGGGACAAAACGTTGTGAATATTAAGCTCAATTAACAATTATTTTAACTGGAAACATATAGCGATCTAGAAACATAAATGGTAATGTTGCTAGTTGATAAAACAATTTACAATATACGTTTCATAATTCCGAAAAAAGGGCTTACAATATTCAATTAAGGAAAATCAAATTCAGAGCGATGAATGTGTTTTTGTCTATGAAATAGAAATCAATATTTTTTTATGCTTATTTAGCGGATTTACGTATAGAAATATTTTTCAAAATAACTTTGTCATAACGAATTCACCATGTGATTTTATGATTATTTGAAAAATTCTGAGAAAAATCTTAACGAGCGGTGCTAAAAAAATAATTATTGGAAAATTTTACACCTCGTTTTAGAATTTAATCCGAAAACAATAACACGGTATTGGGTAAAAATTATTGGGTGGTAATCCAATTTTATTATTTGGCGAAAGCGTTAAAAAATAAACAAACAATAAGGAAATTTCGCGAGAAGGAGAATTGAGCAAAAAAAACATCGTCAAAATCCACTTGAGTCTGCGGAATAGTCAATTTCCGATGATCGGTTAAGACATGGAACGCTGAGATTGAATCTATAGAAGTGAATAAAGAAGGCGTTTAAGGTAAAAATCGGTGTGAACACTCGCTTCTTTAAAACGAATTTTCAATGTTTTTTCAATGTTTCGATAAAAGTGTAGAAGTCGAAATTCTAGTGGCAAGCTTTTCCGCAATAACAGGTTAGGATAATTGAAAAAAAGATCTTGGGCTGTTATGTTATTTATTATTTTGTGCACAACTGATACATTATTTACCATCGAGTTAATCTCGTGTGACTTTCACAACTCAGAAAGCATTGGCGCAAATTGATATTTTTTCATTAAAAAAAAAAACGAGATACAAATATTATCATCGTGCTTTCACACATACGATACATTGAAGACAATTTGGTATTAATAACTAACGAGCTATTTAGATGTCAGCTTATAACATCGACAACAGGGGACGTTATCAATTATATGTTTTATAAGCCGAATTGTAACAAAGCTTTATAACAATTATGACATAAATAATTTTCAAAATGAAAATATTAATTAATTATAAGGATAGAAAAATCGTAAAAGTAAAGGGCTAGCAGTTTGGCGAGCAAGCCACCACATACATCAATGACTTTGCATGTTCAAGTAAAATATGGAAGAGTCAAACATAACTGTTGAACGTGGAACGAAGAAAGACGAAAGCCCCCTATTCAAATGCTGTGCTATGTTACTAGACTTAATGTTTAAAAACTAATCTGGAAGTATTTTCTAGAAGGGATATTTACAATTACCTCCGACAGATGGAAATTTAATAACATTCTGATAAATGTTACATACGACTGATTTTTATATATATTTAATATTTTATGCCCCAATCTATAGTATTTTAATAGTATAAATAAATAACTATAAAAAGCTTCATTTATACGGTATTCTAATACATGTACACCTCAAATTGGAACAAAAACCATATACAGAATATTATTCATATTATTTGTAGGAAAAATTAAAAGAAGGAGATGGGGATTTACAAGTTGTATAAGAGTAGACAGCAATCAAAATGTATGGGCTAATTAAGTGAATTCTGTTGTAACTTATAGCTTTCTCCATTAAAATGTAGGTCAAATATATATTTTTATGGGAAAATAAGCAAGTTGAAAAGATGAAAGTGATTCATGAAAGCACTCCCTAAAAATCATTTCTTTGATGATGTTAAAAAATTACCGGCTCGAAAGTACAAAAAGGTAAAAACATTCGTATTATAAAGTGTAGTTGTAAAAAGTATCATAAATAAAAAGAATTCTTGTAATTTTCAAAAAAAGCAAAAGTTTCAGGCCACAAGACTTATGATTACAAACGACACACAATTTATCAACGCTATAAATAATCTTTGGCCAACAATGTACAGCCGCAGAGAGCTTTTTAAGGATTTAAAAACAAAGGAAAAATCGTAGGAAATTAAGGAAGTATTAACTGGGACGCGCTCTCTAAATGGAACATTTAATGTTAAGTGGTAAAAGAAATAGTTGGAAACTGAAGACGACTTGCACAGCTTTTTACTCCAGCGATGAAAACCAAGTTTTTGTACACTAAAGTTCATGAAAGCCAGAACCAAAATTGTCAGACATAAATCTTAATTTTTTAACTGACGGTAAATATTTGTACAATACCGAAAATATTGCATTGATTATATACTGTGCGTATATTTTTGATTATGAGGGCTTTCTTTTCCTGAATGTTTTTTTTTAATCGCTGCTTATTATTGCAACATTGATTTTATGAAACAAAGGAATATTTATGGTATTGTTATAAATTCATTGCTTACCCAATTATAAGGTCGTGTCCTCTATGACAAAGGGTTGATTGATTCGATTACATTCGGCGTACGTGGAAACAATATTGTTTATACATGTATAAAAATCCTTTAAAAAGCAATTCGGAAATAGACTGAAGTTAAATTTGGTGTGAATTAAATGAATGAGAACTTTTGAAATATTATTTACTAAAGGAATTACGCCATATGTTTTCAATTATAAATACTCCAATACCGAGAACCATAGTTAGAGCATTGAAAACTTTTTTTTTAAATTCTACTAACAATAAGCAGTTCGGTTGTAAAACTATGCTAAATTGATAATTTTTGGAAATACGTCATAATAATATGAATAGGAAATATTTAAAGCAATTTTCTGAAGCTAGAAATAAATTTAAAAATTCACATCGATTGTTTGATGTAAAGAAGATGCCCGCCCGCAATATGTTTTAGAATAAACGAGAAATTCAATAGCCCGTATTATTTCTTTCCAATATGAAAAGAAGATTCCTAATTTCAAGAAAAAAGATGCACCAACGTCACAATAAATATACAGTTCATATTATTAGCTATTTTACTGACGAGACTAAAAACAATAAATGTAAGATCACAAACTTTAATTGCTTTCCAAGACAATGAAATGGCAAGATTAATGAACAATTGAAAACAAATTGTTAAAAGATAGACGATGCAATAAGAATTTAAATAGACTGGAATTTCGTTTTAAATAAAGTCGTGTAAAAGACCTTTCGTTTTATTGAAATATTTTAGTACAAAGCTCACGTAGTCTTGAGTTCTCAGGAATAAAAGCTTAATTTATCAACGACCACTTTACTGTATTTCGAAGAAGAAAGTTATTAAATGTTCGGTTAGTCGACGAAGAGATAAACGGTTTTTAACAATTAAAAGATTTTTTCGATTAAAATTTCGGTCTCCACTCAGTGCCGCTGCCTGCCAAAAATGAAAGATTACTTTTTACGTCAAATAATTGTTTCAATTCAGGAGACAATTAAGATGATAGATGAAAAAATGACTATTTCGACTGGTTGATATGATTCGAACTAATCTCCTTGAAAGTTACGCCAATGGTCATCTTATGCGTGTTTATCAGTTATATTTTTCCAGAAATCTTCGTAAATGCAATGCGATATGGAAGCCGTCGCATTTTCTCAATACAAAAACAATGCTCGTTAAAAAAATGAAACCTTTGCTCTAGACGGCATCGCAATTTATTTTTCAGCATTTACTCTATCCATATTTATACCAATATAGAAAGAATGTTTATACTTTATTTTATTTCAATCCAGTAATCAAGTTGAACACTTACCATTATTTATGTTGCACAAAAAGCATTCTAATATATCATTTACTACAATACTATATTTAGTGTTATGGTACATTCATCGGCTACTTTTGTGGACTGCTCCATTATTTGTTGGTTTTCAACAGGGCTGTGGAGTCGGAGGGTTTGAACTTTTTATTTTTGTATTTATATGTCAAATTTGGCTATTGGCCGGATTGGTAGGGTTGATATTTAATTGAATACACATCAATAGTAAAATTTTGCAAAAAAAAAGTGCCGATATTCAACTTTTTTTGTCGGAGTCGTGTTTTTGGACAATGTCGGAATCGGAGTCGTGGTTTTAGTAAATGCTGGAGTCGGAGTCGAACTTTTTTTCACCGACTACATAAAAACATAAAAATAACTGACGAAGTTCTGCAAAATTTCCACTCATTTCCACTATTCACAATTTTGTAAATAAAACTTTATAATATAGAATAAGTAAGTGTATGGAAACCGAAACAATAGAAGTGACTTAATTATTGAGTATGGGTTTACTTTGAACCAGTTCTAGAAACAAGATCATTCGGTTTGCGGTTTGCCAAAAACTGGGGACTCCATTAACGAATGTTCGATTAACGTGGCGTGGTTATCACGCTGCCTTAGCGCTATGCTCTGGGACATTAGATTCGCTTTCCCGATAGACTTAAATCTACATCCGTTGCATAATTTACTGCTGTCATTGTTTCCGGTAAATTCAATAATTAATTTAACACAAAAGGGAATTTCCTGTCAATAAAACGAGTCGACGAAAAGTTATTTATGTAAAATCAGATGGAAAATAATATGTTTTTAATAAATTGTCACATTCAAGTGGCGATATTTCAGTTTCTACAACATTTCTTCATTGACGTAAAACATGATCACTATGCCAGGTCAGAAAAAGGAAAAATCAGAGAACGACCAGCATTTAACAGGTAATGTTGATTCCGAAAGAAAAAAAACCCAAAATTTTCATCAAAAACAACTTCGTAAACCGTTTCATGGGAATATATATTTAAATTTAACGTGACGTATAAATAGGAAATACTATATTGAAGATAACATCGAAATTAGTTTGCAAAGAAGTTTTTATTATGAAATAAAGATATTAACATATTTTATAGTTCTGACGAAGGCGTAAGCCGAAATAGCTATCAACAAATATATAAAATAATTTATGTAGAATTAAAATACATTGCTATTTTTCTTTCCGTATTATAATGGAGTTCTACCAAGTAAATGCCTACTCAATCAATATATTTAATTCATTTCCAAAAAAACACATTCAACGAATAAAGAATTGAAAATGCAATTTATTTTCAAAAGTATGCGGATGAAATGCAGCCGTTTTCCAACAAATTTGTGAAATTTGTCAGATACTTAAAAGTGCATATCGAAAACTGTAAATGGTTGAAACGCTCATTGGATTAAGCAATTCGTTATCTCTGCTCTATTTGATACTCAATTTGCAATTTCAAATGCAATTTCTCCACAGTAGAGGAATCAGATAAGTGAGAAAGCTTAGAGTAATATTGTACATGTATTCAACATCAATTAGGCGAATGAAATCGTGAAAGTTGACCTCATATTGTCGTACTCATTCATAAAGGTTAGTTTCAAACTATACCAACTGTTTAACATTAGAAATTGTGATTCTAATATTATAATATCGTGCAAGACAAAATAATACTACATAACATAATCATTTGTGCAGGTGTGAATGGTTGGAAAGGCATATTTCATTGAATTGGTTGTGCACTAAGATCTTGGAGTCGATCTCTGGCTTGGAATAAAATAAGCTTTCCACCAAGTATTGACAGTGAACACCTTAAAAGTGATAAGAAGTTTGTTAATTAGGTAAAAATTTCGTCATTTAGATATTCGCAGGATACTTTTTGTTGGTAATAAGCTCCTACACAGGAACAAGACGACGCAAGATTTTGCTAAAATATTTATGTATACGTTTAAGTTTCGACTTAAAGCTCTTGGTTCAAGAAAAAGCTCTGATTTCACCCTACATAACAAAAATATTGAATGAAATGTTCGATGTGTGTCAAATAAGTATATGAATGAAGTATAACAGTAATAATAAACAGTCAAGAAATTAATTTTCAATATGTTAAGAAATCAAATAAAATACGAAGGCATTTTGTCGTTCAGTTAAATCTGAAAATAATATCGAAATGTATCCTTGACTTATTTATTTCGCGTTCATTTCTGTCTATCAAAGGACTAAATTAAATATTTTTTTCGAAACGGGAAACTTAAGTAAATAAATAAGTATAGTTAGTTACCTTTACGCATGAGTGCAGTGGGACAACTCCTTGATCCTGAGCGCAGACTGTCAGCCAAAAATGATCTCTTGTCTCCGTATCCAGAACAGAGAGTGTTCGAATTTGGCCTGAAAACATAAAATTAGTAATTTAATTTATGTGCATAGAATGCAATATCCATATAAATCATAAAGACAAAAATTGGGATATACAGTGAAACCCGATTCTATGTTTTTCAAGGGACCGTATAAAACAAACGATTAAAGCGGGAAACGATGAATGCGGGTAAGTTTTATATATGAACTAAATCCCGGGACTATAGAAAATGAACGCACCATGCGGGAAAACGTATAATGCGAGAAGGTAAGATCGGGATTCCACTGTACATGTTTCATTTGTCTACACAGAATGAATACGCAGGCTGATTTCTGTAATAAGAACATATTTTGATGTCTGAAGTGTTTTAATTTTCTCTAGGACAGTTGAATAGCAAAACAAATGCTCATTGATTGATTATACTCCAAAGCTCCTAAGCTTACAGAAAGTTGACGACCAAATTTTTGTAAGTCACATTCCCATTTTAAGACTATAGTCTTTTAAGACTATAGTATTAGTGTGCCAATTGTCTTGAATATTGATCTACAAACATTTAAGTTACCCTCTTCTTTTCTTTTACGATATGCTTGACATAATTTGTATGTTTCACTGTGAACAGTACGACAAAGGTCCTTTTTTGCGATGATTGCTTTATTACTGTGGCGAAATTATGGCAACAGGAAGAGAGCAGGAATATTTAATTGCAACTTTGCAACAGGTCAGGTTATAAAAATATCTATTTTTTTGGCTTCTTAATAAAATACAAGATTCTGTAATAAATGTGATGTTGTTAATGTCAGTGGTGAGATACTTTTGAAGTTATTACTTTCTTTGTATATGTTTTACAAAGTCTTAAATTTTATGGTGCTCAAACTTATATAAATTGCTCTACAAATTTAAGTTTTGACATTGAATTAGAAAAATATATTTTTAAAAAATATACTACTCATTTCCAAGAATTTAGATACAGCATTATAGCAAATTTCCCTGCGGAATTCTTTACATGAAAGTCGCGATCTTCAGGAAAAATATATGAACGAAAACGAGATATTGCATTACTTTCCGCGGGAAAAGTTTATATTACATAATACTTCGGTTTTTCCGTAGAAGACAATAATAAATCGGCAAATTTATAGTCATAAAATATCGTTACATTAACAAGGCAAGTAAATTTTTTGTGAATGTACAGCGCGGGGATTAAAAAGTCAAGTCAATTACTTAAAAATATGTTAAGTCTTAATTAATTAATTCAGAGAAAGGATCCAGTGCGGTTAAAAATACAAAGCGGTTGCAAAATGGGTGCAGAAAGAAAATTAAAACGGTTGAAATTGTAATCATGAAGAAATAAGAGGGGTATAGAATCCTGATTATTGTTGTCGACGTTAATGTGAATCGAGAATTATATACATATTTTAAAATAATGTATTTTTGGTACTGTAGTTTGACTCACAGTTTTTTTTATTCATTAAGTCTTACAAATAGAAGTTTGATATATTATGTATATATCGCCGAATCGTCAATTCAAACGGCATTCACATCTTGCCCTATGTACATTCGCTATAATCGTCCATATATATAGGGTATTTCAATAGGGACGCTCAAAATATGTTACTTTGTCCTGCTGAGTAGATTATTCATTGTTTAGTGGCCAAATTTGAGTCAACCAGTTTGGTAAATAATCGGCCAACACCTACCTGTACGTCATCAAAATACAATATCTGGTGAAAACATTGCTGCTGTGTGTGAAAGTGTACAGGAAAACCCAAGGCAGCTTATTTCTCGTTGTTCACAAGAACTTGGCTTTTCTGCGACTTCAACTTGGCGAATTTTGAATCGGGCCTTATGTCTGCACCCGTATAAAATCCAACTAACCAAGGAACTGCAGGTAAACGACCACAGACAACGCCTGATAGGGTTCTGGAGCAGTTGGAAGTTTACCCAAATTTGTCAAAAAAGTCAACTTTAGCGACATGGCCCATTTTATAATGAATGGATATTGGCAGACATTTGATGCTATATTCCATATTTAATGCCGTAAAATATACTTATAAATGAAATTAAAATTTAGTCGAAATCTCACAAACAACTTGTTTTATTTACATTTCAAAACTAAGCGTCCTTATAAAAAGACCCTTTATATATTTTTATTATATTGTAGAAAGAAAATAAGCCCATAAAACTAAGTTTACATAATTATCTCCATGCAAAAAAAATATGATTACCTCCCGGGAGACAACGACTCGAGTTTTTGGGATTCCCTCCTCCTCAGTTTTAGGGTCAAGGGTTCGGATACCCGAAAGAAAACTTTAATACATTGTTTTTTATTCAATATATGGATTTTGGTTAAAAAAAACATGGATATATTCAATGTTTTATCATTTTACACCCACCTAAACGATCCTAAAAATGGGGCGACGAGAGCTCAAAAAGACAACTACTTGTCTTTTTCTTCCTTCATTGGTATATAAAACGAGAGAATGAGTGAGTGAAATGACTACCAGCTTGACAGTTTATAATAAGTCATAAGTTCCTATAAGATAATCAAAGCTAAGCCATGAAAAATATATACTGTATTGTTTCACTGTAAGTTAAATTCCACAAAGAGTTTTATTGAGATAAATGTACCCACACCCACATAAGCGACTTTCATCGCATCTTGGAACATCACGTTTTATGCATTTGATCGGTATCATTTTTCTCGTTAAACGGAAGAATTGCACACTGGGATACCTGCCGCACATAAAATTGCAAACGTGGTTTCCAGGCGATTATGCATTCCAGTATTTTGCGATTTAGAATGATCATGGTATTACTATCTTTGGTATGATTGTGCGATTAAAGAATCTCAAGTAACAATATGTACAAGCATGGCTACTAGAGACTCCAATTGCTCTACATCTCAACTACTCGAGTATCGAGTAGTAAAATTTAAAAATACTTATGAGTATACTCGAGTAGTTTCAGAAGTACCAAAATATGTATAATTAATTCAAATTTGTCGACATAAATAGATGATAAATAAAAAATAAGCTTATTTTATTGAATCAATACATTTATTTCAAGTTATGAAACATTTATTCATAAATAATGGAGAATCAAACGACACAAATTTTAATTTGGTAGGAAGTTTTGAATTTTAATCCCGCAGTAGATAAAACTCTCTCCGTTGCTGTGGACGTCGGCTTAAAAGCTAACAATGAATTAAATAATGCTATCTAGTTTTTCTGTCCACTGTTTAAAAAAAAAGGAAATAAATCTTCATTTATAAATTACGAGTATTACTCGAGTATTTTTCAAATCACTCGAGTATCGAGTACTTGAAAAATGGACGAGTATACTCGAGTATCGAGTACTCGATACTTAAATTGGAGTCTCTAATGGCTACTAAATAAGGATCAGATAAAGATAATAACTGACAATATTATGGACCACAAAATACAAGCAAATTATATTCAGACCTTACATACTTTAATACCAAGGTAAGAATGTTTCTGTATAAGTGTTTCCTTTTGTCAATCTCTGTGATATTTTTTAAATAAACACCTATTACAAACATATGTTTTGAACGATCGATAGTGTCAATCGTGAAGAGTAAAAAGATACCTTAGGTTTGTTTTGAAGATTGTGTAATATATTTTTTAAATATATGACCAGGAAGGTGGATGAAAAAGAAATTCACTTCTGAATATCACGAACTACAGTTATATTATATACAGCTTAGTAGAAGTAAAAAAATATGTTTTAAAAAATCCTCATGCATAGAAACCCGACGGGTACAGTTGGATGCCCCGACGGAATACGTGACATATTCAGTAGAAAGGCAATCGGGATTGAAAGCTTTGAGTACATACTTAGTAAGTGTGTATATATGATATAAAATTACGTTGTATTTTATTTTTTTGAAATTAGAAAAAACGTAAAGTGCATAAAAAAGTGCTCGTCGGGAATTATAATATAAGGTGAATCTATACAAGGGGTTCTTAACCTCATTGCGTCTCCGGGTGCATTTTACATTTCGGAGAATAGTAACGGGCGCAGGTTGGATTTAAAAAAAAACAAAACCTAAGTTGAACATAATTGTTATCATTGTTTCCTGGGAAGCTGTACATATGTATGTGTAACATTCATGTACTATTTTTCAATTGAACTTGTAAAAATATTTAAAAAAAAAACCGCATTTAAATAAAAACTTCTTCGAGAAACAGTTTCAATAAATAAAATACAATTTTAATAAAATTTGGGTTTTTTCGTCGTTTGATACTTTGTAACGGGCGCACGATAATAGCTACGCGGGCGCAATTGTGCCCGCGGGCACAGAGTTAAGATCCCCTGATCTATACTATCTTGATGTGCATTTCATATTTATTTAATGGGCAAGATGTGCGTGCAGAGTTTAACAGGTAACTGACGCTCGAAAATCTACGGTATCAGCATAGCGCGAGCAAAGGGAACGAGTCGAGTATTAGAAGACAAGACTTGTGCAAATATAATACTTCCGTGGTTTCAACTGAGCTGGGAAGCATGTTTAGGGTCTTAGCTGTTTAGCAGAAGAGAATTTATAATGATCCGTAAATGTTGTTTAAGTACCATTCCTTTGTATCGAAGGAACAATTTTCTAGGAATAGAATTCATTTAACAATTTAGTAACGGGACAATTACTCCAAGGGTAATTCAAAATTTACAATGTTTTTGTTGCTACTAATGATCATTAAATAACCACTAAATTTAATGTTCGAAGGTTTTCAGGAAATGCTGATGAGACAAAGAAAATTATATATATTAATATGCACTTATCACATAAAAATTAACATAAATTTCGAATTATAAATTTAATTTTAGTTTCCCAAATGCTTTGCGTAATGTTAACGGATAAATAAACAGCAGCATTAAAGAATGTATTCAAAAACTGTAACGCAACAATTTATCTTAAAGAATTATCGTCTCGAAACCACGAACCTTAATTTGATCTAATTTTTATAAAATAAATTCGGAATAATTTAGAGGTAAACGGGTTTACTCGGGTGCGTATAGAAATTATTGCAATATTAATTCTTCGAAGGTGAGATACTTGAGAAAGGAAGGACGGTTGTTTGTTTGTTTGGCTGTACTATGCTGAAAACGTCACCGGCGTCCGTACTTACCGAAGCGGCAATCAGCAGTTGTTTTGCGCTTGTAAAAGCTTTTTCAAAAAGCTTTCCAAGATTTACATTGGGATACGCGCCCAAAGCTGTTCAGGTCCACTGTCTACATTAGCCTTTTTGGGGAAAACAACAATTTGGAACTAGGAACGAGTATTAACTGAATGTTTATAAATATATAAAAAAGAAATAGGAAACACCGAAACATAATGCCAAATAATCTCTGAGTTTTAAATAACGCCGGATCAATCAAATTATCAAAGCAGCATTATGTATTTCTACAAACTATTCTTAAGTGAAATTATACGAATAAAGACATTCGTATTGATTCAATAGTATTTAATAAAGTGACATATTTTCCTCTTGGCACAATGTATAGTATACAAAATACACAAGAGTAAATATCCTATACAGTATTAGGCATTTATGTGTGGTTATTTTGGCATACAATTGAAAAAGAATAAATTTGAACATTATGACAGAATCTAACTTGTTGATTATTTACATGATAAACGTTAGAAACAACAATGCAAAAATCTTAAATTAGAGTCGTTATTTAATATAGAAAATTAAGGTTTAGACTTATTACTACATAAGATGTTCATCGTTATTTGGATTTGAGTTACCATAATGAGCTGCTGTAATACAGTAAATAATTAAAACAAAATACAATTAATAATACGGTAAAAAATAACAATGTATTTTAGTTCTACATAAATTTTATATATTTGTTGATAGCTATTTCGGCTAACGCCTTCGTCAGAACTATAGTCAGAAGGCGTAAGCCGAAATAGCTATCAACAAATATATAAAATTTATGTAGAACTAAAATACATTGTTATTTTTTACCGTATTAAAATGGAGTTCTACCAAGTAAATGCCTACTCAATCAACAAAATACAATTATTATTAAATCGAGTAACAAGGGTGAATAAATGTAGACTGAACATTTTGAGTTCATATATCAGGCCAATAAAGATGAATTAATAAAGGTGAAAAACACACGAATGCTTGCTTAATTACATAGAAATTAATAGACGTGGGTAGTAGTATTAATGACTTGCTAATTGTTTGTGCGTATTTAATCTTAATACGCGTTTTCTCGAGGGAATGCGGAATTAAAGATAGGGTAAATTGAATCTAATTTTCGTTTGAGGTTAGTCAATAATTTGTAATTAATATAAGCCACACGACTCGGTGGTAACATTGGGTAAAGCGTTGCGTTACGAAATAAGTGTGGATTTATAAACATATTTTCGATTCATGCCAATAAGTTCCGCAGTTTATAATAAATTATGTAATATATAATAGTTCTACTACCACGTATATTCCGATAAAAATCAGGGACGGTTTCAAGAATTGGACAAATCAGAAATTTTCAACTAATGAAATAAACAGTGAAGAAATCTATGTATATCAAAAAGAAAAACGTAAGACAATGCATAACAAACAAATTGTTTACGAAATGTAGCAAGAGTTTATAATAGATAATAAATTTTAACTATTGCACGTTTTATTTTAACAACTACAAAAACACAAGGGTTGTTTCAGAAAAGAAAAACAATTCATTTATAAGTACGGTTATGTTATATTTTAAGGATAAGGATACATTATATTAGTCACAATCTATACGATTAACAGAAAAGTATAGACGAATATGACTTATGAAAATAGTATGCACAGATTATATTTCAAGTAAAAAATCTTTTAATTCAACAACGAAGAATGGATTTGTAAAAGCATTGCATACCGTTCCTGAATATTACCACCAACCGTATTCAGCGAATAAGCGGTCAAAATTGATTACAGCTCCGAATTCTACTGTGATTTTCATTGAGTTCATCAAAATTCAGTGCAGAGCATAAAAAAAATACCACAAAAACATTCTCTGATGGATTCAGCGGGTTGTCAAATAAAATCAATGGAGGAGGATAATTAACAGCAGGGAACAAACCTGGTTTTCAGTAGAATTTTGTTATAACATTTTATGAATGGAATGTTCCCATAAAACTGTGCTATAAAATTACAAAGTTAAACGTACAAGATAAGAATTTCAGGAGTGTTGATTCAAAAAAAGATTCATCGACTCGTCTTCGTTGAATTAAAATCATGGAATGCAAGTAAGATCAAGTCAAAAGTTGTGGTTTAATTTTATATTTTATTTGAATACATATTTGACTTCCAAAATACTTGTTCAAAAATGCTGGAAGCTATGAAATTTTGCCGAAACCCCTTACTTTCTCCCCTGTTGCAGAAATGCCCATGTCAAATCACTTATAATAGAAATCAAGTTCATCCGTGCACTTTTTTCACATCCGATTTTTAAAAAAAAATTAAACACAGTTAACAACTGGAGTTGAAAATGCTCGCTACTAGCAAACCGGTCGTGATCTTTTTAAGATATATGTGGAAGTTGTATTAAAATATAATACCTTTTCAAGAAGAACGTCTTAAAATTGACTTATACTATAAGTAAGAAAAACCGTTACGGTCCCATTTACAAATATAACAACATAATCCTTAACTGCCAAGGGCCAAATACCAAACGTGCTACGTGCGTTCATAAACTGTGAATCTTTAAATCGACCAAAATAATACTTACCTGATTTTTTATGAATCATGACCTGAAAATGGAACGGAAATGAATTTCGAACGGTAGAAAGACTGTACAACGTTACGATTTGTTCTGTTTATGAATCTTAAAAAAAGCCAGGATTCAAATTCTGTATGTAAATCAAGGTGTGAATATGGATAGTAAATAATTGTGATTACTTCAATCGTAAGCGACGGTAGTAAAATTTATAATATATCAAGAGCAATTGATCAACTATATCAAACACGCAATCAACAGGCCCATTTTTTTGTTTTTTGCAGCCCTTTTGTAATTTGTAGCTTTCTATATATTTTAAAATTCTTTATTCATAAAATAAAATTAAAATGGGATAATGTACATTAGATTTGGAAAATTTACATTATACAAGCTATGTATGTATGTCCGCTCCCAATGTAGATTATACCGACTACAAATGGGGCCAATTTCAACAGAATCATTACAACAAGAACTGCTTGTTACTTTCAATCGCTTAAGCTCTCTTATACGAAGAGAGAGATCGGATGGGTGGGTGGTAATTTGAGATACAAAATTAAGTTGTCCCATCATATACGAATCCATAAATCGATTTAATTTCAATTTATGAAACTGTCAGTACAAGGGTTCAAACTCTTGACACCGTTTCAAAGCCAAAGATGCTAGTTTAAAGAAAATGATTCGAAGTTTTTTTTTGAGTATTAAAAAATCACGTGTGCGGCCCAATAAATAACAATATTGTTTTATTTGGCTTACCAAGCAATTTTGTTGAATATAATAATCAACCTCAAAAATTATATAAAGAACTTTAAAATTTCGGTGTATTGACCTTATAGTTCTGTGGTAATGTCACTATCGGAATAATTTACTGTATAATAGTGGGATTAACATTACCCGCATAACGTCTTTAAATAAAGAGAGCTTGTAGTTTTCATTAACGTATCTGTAATTGAGATTAATCGAGAAATTATACAATGAGACGTATTAAATTCACATTGCTTTTGTATTACGAAATGAATTGTGAGAAGACAAATTAACCAGTTTGATTATCAGATAGTATTTTGATAAATATTGTATTTTAATAGGAACAATATGTCGGATGCTTTAAGGGTATGTTTCATATTTAAACAAGATATAGATATTCAATACAAGTATGGTGTTTGAAATAAATAATAATATACATTAAATCCTTGGTAATTTATTCTCGCGATCGAGATACGTGTAATTTTAAGCAATTGTAGAATAACGCTGTATTTTTGTATTTCTTATCAGTTGATAATGCTCGCAATGATCGAAACCGGTCCTGACCTTAATAAATCTAATGTAGAATAGGTACTAAAAATGTTTAATTATTTTTTATTATAATGCCATTCCACCAAGTATGGACAGTGAACACCTTAAAAGTGGCATGGAAGTATTTCTTAAATATGTGTTATAAATCAAGATGGCGTTGAATTTATAGCAATTAAAATAATGACGATTTCGTACCGAGCATGATAAAAAGCGAAGTCTCTTGGACGTACAAATAATGTAATTGACAATTAATTTTATTTTATGCCCCGCTTAATTTCGCGTAAAATCAGTGTAAGCGGTTCGTAGAAATCTTACTTAGAACGAATGAGAATACAAAAAAATAATGACTTTTGTTTGGTCAACGAAAGATTCTAACTAAATGCAGTCTTCTGAAATGCGGTGGCGGGAGGTCTTTAAAGTTTATCCATTTCACTTCAGCAGCGGCAATCTAAATTCCATGTAAGTTCTTTTTTACGGGCCCTGGAGTTATTTACCAGAATTACATGACCGTTCCAGAATAATCTGCAGAGTTCAAGTCGGCTGCGACAGTTGACACGACTCATAGTCGGGGCTGCATCATGCATAGGATACCGCAGTAAAGTAATACCATAGCACGCTACCTGATAATGATAACTACATTACGAATCGGTATCATTGGCGTTTGTTAAATTATTCCATCATCATTTCGGCTGTAGAAAGGTAAAAAAGGACATAACCCTCAGTTTTTTCAATAGTCTTTTTTCAATTATCACAATGTACATATGTAACTTAATACAAACGCCCAATTAGTATCTAATTTAGCTTTTAAGTTCTAAAGAAGGGGAGTGCCTGGAAATTTGTGGCGAGGAAAATGGACTTACAACACAACACGGTGTGTGTTACCACCTTTTGCTTTTCTACAGTTGATATATTTTCAAACCTGTCAAGAAGCGTAGTATGAATATGACAAAATATGACAAAAATTTTCAATTTCACACCTGAAATGAAATTTATTTATTTGGAATTATAACAAAACAATCCTTTTAATTCATGTATTAAAACTTTAAAAACAATATACAAGGACGGAAAAATATTGTTTTCAAAAACTTAGATAACAATAATAACAATTTTAAGATTAAGGTTAGTAAGATATTAATTTAATAATAACGTCAACACGAGTGTACACAATGGAGTTGAAAACACAAATACAAAAATACAAAAAATAACATTTGGATGAAATAAAATTAACAGACAATATTTTATAATATACATTAGGATTTGCTTTTATTAAAACTACATACAATACAATTTTTCCTAAAACTATACTAGCATGTGTCCGATAAAATAAGAATATATAAGATGTTGATACAAAAAGCTTACAATTTCAGTGGAGAGGAACCGGATCCCTCCAGTCTTCGTAAGTCCGTGATAAATGTGTGCAAACTTCAGACGAGACATGGCGTAGATGTATTTATAAATGAAAGAAAAGAACATTATTTTAATGTGAAAAACTTCGTTGGACAATAAATGCGAACAGCTGTTATCGCAATGCAAAATCACCGGAATTTCGTTGATCCTTTCAAAGTTCCGCCGATTCAAACGCATGATAAAAATATGTTGCCAAAAAAGAGTTTTATTAGATGAAAAGCAATAACGACAACATACGTTTAAGCACAAATAATGTTTGCGATAAGTTTTTGTTGTATGATATGGCGACATTTTTCTTGCAGTATTTCTACAAACAATAAAATGTGTCAACGTATTTTTTGTCGAGTACTAATCTAGCTTTTTATAAATTACAACTTTTCGTGAGAGATTCATAACAAATGTTTCAAATCGGTAGAAAATTAATCCTACTTAAAATTGACTCAAATGACTCACTATCAATTTACGGTTAAGATATTTAATCAGTTAAAATTTTCAATAGATGAACGAAAGGATAAAGTTTATTTTCGCAATAATAGCTGAGGAATCTAAACGATGGAAAGGTTAACAAAGTCTCGTACTTTCTTGAGAGTTTAAATGACATTATTCGTAAAATAAAACACCAGAAATAACTACAATACATATGCCACATTTCCAATATCTGTACAGGGTTGATTGCTCTTAGTATGTTAGTAGGCACATGAAATTTGAATACACACAAAAGTCACAAATGTTAAAAATTGTTCATGCCAAGTCTATATTCATATTCTTGGCAGATAATCAATGAATTGACAGCAAAAAATAATAATACTATTACACTACCAATTTATTACTACCATTACACTACCATTTCAGTGAATAAATTACAAATTGTGATTAATTTTTACCCGTGTCTAGCTAAATCTTGTTTTTTGTCAAAACATACTGTAACACTTTTCTGTAGCGCAAAATCTTTCCAGATGTATATCATTCACGAATGTCCCAATGTTAATTCTAGCTTTACAATCTTTTATCACGACGTTTAGAATGCGGTCACAAAAGCAACTTTAACAACTAAACTACGAGTTAACTAATTAAGCTTTACCTACTAATTTAGTACTTGAGTGCTGGCGAACGTGGTTCTGATGTATCCCCATACTTGGGAACATTTGTGTCTAGTCCACACAGAATACTGAATCTGAATGAAGAGTACTCGGAGATCGTCAAATGCAGGTTTGCATAATCAACTGATATCCATTGACTTACTCACACAAGGATTTTTGATAATACAGAGGTGTTGGTTTAAATGTCTAAGTATGAGAAATAATTATGTATTCTGAAATAGGACTAATAGTTACGTAAACAACTGATCGAATTAATGTTGCGATGCAGTAAGGAAGCTACATTTTCTTGCTGATATGAAAAAATTACAAGTAGATAAAACCATAGTTTTCGCTTCTATATCCTGAACAAGGTAATTCATAGTGAACTTTGCTTCCAAGCTTTTCCAGCTTAGTAGGTTATTAAAAATATAAATTTGTCAATCTTCTGAGAAACCAATGAAAGGGAAGATTTATCCCAAGACCATTGATGCTGTTTATTTATGTCAGATCACTTTTTCTTTCTGCAACAGCTTTTTTAACACCAAAACAAGTTATGAGAAATTTTCCTCAGACATATCTGGAAAAAAAGAAAGACCGCTAAAGTCGATACGCTAAAGAATACGCCCTGTTATGGTTATGCATAGTATGAAACCGTAGAGGGTAGTCGTGGGTACAATATGGAATACTTTTATCATGGTTATTATCGGAATGATTTCTTTGATAAATAAAATGGCGCATTTAATTTAAACGTTTTTTTATCATACTCACAATTTCTCACTAAACACTTAACTTTACCACAGACCAATTTTAGCACCAACAAATAAGTTTGTTTCTCATATAATAATATTAACATGACCATAATGCCTTTGCATCTCTCCGGTGTGTCATTATATTTCAAATTCATTACAGTATTATAGGGTGATACTGCTGATACCCTGATATATGATACTACACGATATTAAATCATTAAACTAAATAATGTGAATATATACCAACTAAAATAAAGATTCGATATACTTCTAACACACAACGATCGAAGCGTTCATGAAGAATGAAGAGGGGTTTCCGGAAAGCTTGTCATCCACTCCACAGAATGACGGCGTTGATGATGAGAGGTGTTCAAAGTATGGAATGACAAGAGATCAACCAGTGCCGTTTGCGAAAACAAACTATTTTGCCAGAAACAATAAGTTTAAAAAAAACAATGCTATGATAGATTGAAGAAATTTTCATTCACTAAATATTACGTTGTTTATGGGCGATTTTTTCATACATTCATATGGTGTCCCTATCTGATCCTGAAAACGAAGCGTCAAAAAGGTGTCTATCAAACCACTTAGCCATTTCTAGGATTATTTTTGTTACCATACTTACCCTGAAGAGCGTTTAAACGAGTGATATGCAATCAGTTCAATTTCAGTTCTAAAGAAAAATTCATTTGAGATGTTTTAAATCCTACGAATTGGGAGCATACATCGTTAAATAAACATAGTATATTTTGGTATCAATTTTTTGTTAAAAGATAAATATTAAATAAGTTCGCACCTCCACTTAGAATGGAAATCATCATATCGTATTGCACGATACAAAATGTCCTAATGTATCGCAAATTAAAAGAAAACTATTATATGTATGAAATAAATTCAGTGAATTAAATTGTATGAAAGCAATAGTAGAAATAGCTCAAATAAACATTTAAAAAACAACGAGGGATAGACATAAAGAAACGTCAGTGTCTATCTTAAATAATATATAATTTTAAAAAATATTATTTTAAATATTTGTACACCAATATTGTATAAGAAAGCACGTTACTGCAGTGGTGGGTTTCATTCATGAAAGGTTTTGAATTACATCAATTTGGACGTCTTGAGGGGACTTTCTGGAGTGACGATCGAAGAAACGGGATATCGAGAGGGTCTACCTACAGCTATACTAGAATACTAAGAATAGAGGGGATGTGTGTTTACCGTATAATAAATACGGATATTTCACTGGGGGGATTTATAATGAAATAGCGATATAAATGAAATCATGGTGAGTAAAAATAATAACATATTATTATTAGGGAAATTATCGGAAAGATCAAAATTAAGTGCAAAAGGGAGTGCAAGCTTCGTGTTGGTTCACTCCATTGCCGAAGGGACAATGCATTGATATAAGGTCTTCGAAATTGCAATCCGACTAATAACATAGCACAGGTTACTTTCATAATGAGTTGGCAAATTCACTTGTGTCTACTCTCCTAAATGCATATTTTAATGCTTAAGCTACATTTTATTACTTAATTCATTTATTAATAAAGTAGTATTCAATAAACAATTAACGACATAAATCGCCATTTTAAGATGCTTTTCAATGAGGCAAAACACGTGTGTCTGCTTGTTTCATATACGTGGAATAACAAAGTTATCAAATCATATAAAAAATAAACTTCCATAAAGTTACCGACGAATCGAACGTATTGAAAACATTACCAATAAAAAAATATTCATTATTGAACTACTAAATGACTTATTTGAACATAAACAAATAATAATATTGACTGTGTAAGTCTCTTCCACTGAAACCTTGTAAGCGAATAAAAGTTCTCATAAAAAAGCGTACTCGGTTTATTTTTAACGAGATTTATTCGTTTGAGAACATTTTTTGCTCTCAACAAGAAAAGTTTATGATCGCAAAGATCGCCGAATTCATATTGAAACCAGCATAAAATAAAAGTTTGCACGATTTGGGATGAGTAACGGCGGGAGAGCACTTTGCCAATATCTTTCTAACAGTCAATATTGTAATGAATTATTGAAATTCGTTTAAATTTTTATGAGCTGAAAGATTTTACGGTTCAAACGAAGTCTTTGCGTTTTGGGTATGCTGATACTAAGGAAATATATTGAAATTTATTATCTTTGATTCAATTTGGAAAAAATATGACATTATACTTCTCAACAATGTAGTCAAACACAAATACTTGTAAGTCTATATTATGCCATCGACGATGAACTCATATCATGTATCGTTTTTAAGTTATTCTTTTATAATGTTTTTGAACTCTTTATGTCAAACCAATCAAGCAAAAAAAATACTAGGAAACAAACGGTTCAAGTAAGAGCGACCTGCATTTAAACTTTTTATGATTATTGTAAAATAACACAAGAATTATAAGAACACATAATTTTTTAAGATATTTTACTTTAGATTGATTTGGCGGTATCTTGATGGTAAGTTCATTAATAATTTAAAATGAAACTTGACAAGTGGTGTTTTGCCTATGCCTACACAATACTTGGAAGAGCCAAGTAATCAATTTTAATCATAGATTTTATGATATTTGCAAATGACTTCAGGACTTCATGGATAGATTTGAGTATTCATTATATGCATGGTGGTGTGTTTTTATGTAATGTTTGATAACTTTACGACAGTGAGGTGGATAAAAAAAACTATAAAAGCTACAGTAGTACATAATGTCTAATGAATGTATATTAAATTTTCCTGAGGAAAGAATAATTTTCTGCTTTTCATAAATATAAAAAGATTCGTGAAATGTATATGCTAATAAAGGATCAAATTTAAATTGTTTTTTCATTCCACCGTTCTACGATAATGAAAGAATAATATTTCTGGAATAATAAATTTGTCTTACTAATAAAAGACATATTTTTTCAATAAAGAGATTCTTAAACTGAGGATGTAAAAATAATTTAAATCTAAAGAAATCACGGAAGATGTATAGCTCCAGCAAACAGCCATTTATCATTTCAAAATATATTTCTTAACGTAAAAAATTATTAGTTGCTGCCATTTCCTAATATTCTAATATTATTTTGAATTCACGCAACCTCACCTTTTCCAAATAGAGTAGGTATATCATGAAAGGGATGGCACATGGCTAGTAATAAGCTTATTGCCCTTGCTGAACCTCGTTTATAAAATCGGATAAGTGGGAGGCAATGTCTGTCCATGTCTGGGATTCGAGCCAGGAAACTTCGGAAAGGAATCCAAGGAAGGAAAGCAACGTGTCCGGTAGAACAGGCGATTATATACCATTTTATCGACAACCCTTTTAGATAAAAAATCGCTTTGGCAATATATCACAGACCACACTTTTAGATCTATATCCTTGTTATATCCTCAGTATGAGAAAATTATCCTATCCCCACTGTCTTATCAGTAAATTCTTATCTGCAGCAAGGAGCATATTAAATTGAATTAATAGCCCTAGGTTGGGCACTTGAAGGCTTGCTCGAGGGGCATATATGAAAAAGGGAAAATCAAGTAGGCTCTTGAAAGCACAAATTGTTTAAATAATATGCCCATTAAAGGAAACGAATTGTTTCAGATGGACTGTTAAATGAGATAAGGAAATGAAAAACGTTTAAAAATAGAATATGAGTGTATATGCTGAACATTTCATCAGTAGCGTGCGCAGACTTTATACGTAAGGAAGAGTTGACAGGCTTGGCAAAAAAAAAATTAAAAGACAGATTTTGATTTCAGAGTATAATTTATTCACTCTCATATCTTGTAGCTGCTGGAAAATTAAAGCGTAAATGCACGTCTTTATTCGTGGAGGTATTTTAAATTCAAATAATTTTGACGGATTGAGTCGGCATTTTGAATTGTATTGAAACAAGTCTTAAATATAATTATATAAAGGTAAAAATTAAAAACAGAAAAAAAAATATTGCAAGATTAAGCTTTTCGTTCTGTGATTTTTGATAGGCCGTCTCAAAATTCTGGAATCTGTGAAAAATCGCGTCACTACATTAATAAAATTTGCTCACCGGGCCTGCATAAATGAATATTGTTTGATACAAAACACGATGTTATTTCAGGTGGCGAAAAAATGGGCCAGATTAGGCAGTAATTTTTGTCCCAGAACAGCACGCCACTGAGTTACAGCATTCTTCAGAATGGCAAATAGATTCTTCTGAATGAACGTACGTTTAATATTATTACAAAGTGTGTCATTATAAGCTTTCAACAGCCTTTGTGAGGCCGTATATAGTTTCTAAAGACGGGATTCTTATTAGACATAAAACTGTCATCAAATTTTATATCATTTAAGTATTATTATCACTACAGCTGAGAGTAAATGGGAAATAATATTACATAGCGCTAACTAGTAAAATATCGTCTTATGTGCGAATTTGTCATTTTGCAGGAAAGCCATTAGAACGAAACAATTGACTGTAACTACAAAAGCTATATATTATATACTATAGATGCTAACGTACACTAGTTTTATTTATGGAGAAACTCGATCTCGATTAAAAGAAAACGAATATATTTTCACTAACAACTTCTTCGCATTTCGTCGCGCTCCAACCACCAAAATGAGTTCAAGATACTACAAAAGTCATGCATAAACTTTTTGGCAAAGGGTCGGCTTATCAATTTTTAAATTCTTTGAGGGCCGCATGGGTAAAAGTGATTTTATTTTCGTTATTTTTAGTTTTATTAAATTGATTTATTTTTACTTTGTATTGTTATTCCATCGTCTGTGAAAAGTTGTGAAGAAATAAAGGAGTTGATATTTTCCATATTGGGCCGCATGAAAAGTCATTTCTGGTCACAGGTTGTGAATCACTATATTACAGTATGTTATATTAAAAAAATAGTCCAATTGTGGTGTAGCTTTAAAGACACTATTTAAATAAGGGTGCCATATTATAATTCAAAATTACAAATATATCAGTCAAACTTCAGCCAAACTCAATTCATTGGTCGTTCTGAACAGTATAAAAATTATTAATACAAATACAATTTAGATTTTTTAAATTAAAACGCATTCTACAATGTATTATATACGCACAACTAGAGCGAGGGTACGAATATACAAATTTTAGGAATGTTTAATTAAAAAATAACAAACTGGCGCAAAAGCATTTTGAGCTGAAATAATAAATAATTGAAATCTTTCCGAATGATTTTTTCACCAAATACAGATTTCTGTAAAAATGATGATATTACCTGATCTATTAGTTATCCCTGAAGCACTGCTGTTCTATTTTTCTAAAACAAGATGCATCGAGTGTCTAAAATGTGCTAACTTCTCTACAGTTAGGTAGACGTCTCCTGGGTGTTTGAAAACTTGCTTTATTATTCTGTCAGACCGAACGAACATAGATAAATAATTCAAACTACTATAACCGATGCACGATCATATGAGTGACCACATAAACTTATCAAACCCATATACAATATGTGGAAAGCTTATTTAAATTATTTAAATTTTTGCTCCGAATGCTTTCTGCTTAGAATAGTACATTTTCAGTCTAGAAATACCTAAATTTTTTTTTGTAATTTCTGCTATTTAATATTGTAATAAATAATCGGTCAGGTTCGCGGTGCAGTGTTCAATATCGCAGGATTCCGTGACGGACGCCACGGGCTCGAGCAGCATTTTTTTCAGTTGATTTATCGATTCTGTTCGAAGTTATGGATGTTGTCTAAATATTCCTTCCCTTTTTTTTCCCTACCTTTATTTTCATGCTGAAACTATACGTGGAGTCCACTAGGCGGGCTCCTAGTTTCCTGGCTATTTTTATTGCTAGGGTGGATACAGACTAAGTCTTTGTTTCACTTTCCCGCATGTAAGTTAGCTAAGTATTGACTTTCTAAAAGATTCTGTCAGCTGAGGGCTTTGTGTGGGGAAAACACTTAAGAAAAACCACTTACAAGAATGATTGTCTTGGAATCATTAAAAAATTTCAATTCTTACCAGGAATTGCTCGTAATGTTTACGTAAACTTAAAGAGTTTGCTTGTTGTTATAATAGACATGCCCAGTCTCTAACTGTAACTGAATCGGCGAGCATAGCTCGTAGCTTAAGATGTATCTCTTAGGGCGTTAGTTTGGAAGCTGGCAGGGCTGTTCGCTTCTTCCACGATTGCCTTCACTGTTGAAGAAATTGCTGTAGGAGAAAGGTGGGTGGAGCATAAGGTTTGAGACGTCCTGACGAGGTTCTTAGAGGCCTCCTGTTGGTTTTTAAAATTTTATATTTTCACAGCTCGGAGAGTTGGAGCGAGGTGGGGACCTTACTTCAAGCTTTCCATGAAGCTGGCGCGGTGGAGGCTTAGGGTCTCTTTAATGTCTGGGCCTTTATACCACGCCCGGAGGTATCGGGTGCTGGCGTTCTTCTTCAAGCCTGTGATTATGCGTAGGCATTTATTTTCGACCCTCTGAAGGAGAATAAGGTTTGTTGTCGGGGATGTCTACAGACCATATGGGAGAGGCGTAAAGCATGGTCGGATTAATTACCATGTTGTATAGTGCCTTTTTACTAGCCATGAGGTAGCTTCTAGCGTTGAATATTGGGTACAACGCGCCAATTGCAACGTGGGATTTCCTTTCCGCCTGGCTTCCGCAATGTTCCGTGATGGGTGTTGTCTAAATATTCCTTCCCACCCATCAGATCCTATAAGAGGTCCGTATTAAAACGACTAGCTAACCACTATTTATCCCTACCCCCATAAAACTGAAGAGAGGATTAGCGACATGCAGCTTTCCATGAAAAATAAAACCATTAGGAGGCCATACACTGCACATTGGAAGCGGACATGAAGTAAAAAGGATTGTCAGTAGACTCATTTCCTTGGGTGACTGACATGTTTATCATTGAAATCATGCTGAAAACTTTTATTATTGGAAAAATATCGCACTGTAAGGAAAGACATTTTGATAATACCGAAAACAGTATTTCGTTATTAGAGACGACTGTCGGAATTTGGGTTGCGGTTTTATTGAATAAAAAAAAGTTTGACGCAATTCAAAAAACCTAAACAAACACACGCCCACCCAGACTACGAAAAGTACGCCAGTTGTGGAATACTGCGCGGCTTACGAGTTATAAAATTATAATTCTTGATAAAATATAAATATATACAGAATATCAAGAAAACTAGAAATGCTTGAATATGCCGAAAGGCGAATCCTAGGTCGATAGCGACAAAACTCATGAAAACGTACTAAATTCAAACGATTCAAATTCCATCAAGCACCTGCAGTCGAAATCCTAAATTACTTAGTATTTCAAATTCAGCAAAACCAAATCCAATGTTAATGCTTGACGAAGATCAAATATCAAATTGAAAGCGTTTAAACAATGTAAACGACAAAGTAATATTATTACTACATTTAAATGCAAAAAAACAGATTCGTATATTATTTTTGTAAATTTATTTTATAATTAACAAGATTTGTCAGTAATATCAAAATCAGAATAAAAATAAATGCATATTTAATAACAATGACATGTTTCCTTGACTATGCGGCAATTATATTATGAACATATTTTTTTTTACCAAATATATGTAAACGGTAAAATCCGCTAACAAATGCCGGTGTATACTAAATATTTTATTGGTTTTTCCGTTAAACTGGAAAGTCTGTATGTATTAATTAATCAGGTTTTCTATATGCAGTTTTATATTTATTAACAGAATAAAATTCAAAATATATTGATATACAAAGCCATTGAATTTTAAACCAATGAATGAAAAATGTTTGCGATTTAAATAAATGTGTGAAAGGATCTAGCTAAGCTTAGTATACGTTTGCATCGGTCGGTACATGCCGTGAATTCAATAATTTTCACAAAGACCTTGCATTTGCAAGCATCAATACCAATAACAGGTGATTGAAAACTTTTACCGGAAATTTTTACGTTAAATCAGAAACACGCCGTATCGATGTATTGTATGGAAAAGTTTTACTGTAAATGATGTTTTGTAAATTTAATTGTATTTTGGTTAAATATACGCTCATTTGGTACACGTCAGTTTACAGAGTTATGAAAGGATTTTATTTCTATATTCAATGTTTGAATCGTCCTTCGTCGAAAGTTGATCTTAGTTCTTAAAAAGGTTGGCTGCCACAGGACTCGGCCATTATGAAGTGTGTCGGTGGGAAAAATCACGATCTCCTTTCGTCGACCGTACCTAACAAGAAGACCGCATCCTAAGAGAAAAGTTTCCAACCTTCTCAAATCTTCGCAACGTCTCCGCTCCTCAGGCCGAGTGCTTTCCTTGTGTGCGGAAATGCGGAAAGTGAAAAAGTTTGAAAAGGGAAGAATCTCGACCACTATTTGATTGCCGAGTACCTAATATAGCTTAGCTAATTTTATGCGTGACGTTTTTCTGCAAGTAGAAGCTTTAACAAATTGCAATCGAGGTAGAAATGACCAAAGAACTATATTTCTTCGATATCTGTAGCTTAAGGACTAGTAAATGTTCCTGACGCAACCAATGCGAATTCCCGCTTACCTATAAGATAGTGGTTTTTAGTGAAGGTTAATAAACGATATGTGCGAAAATTTACTAACCATGTATTTCCAATCTCTTAAGAAAACCTGAGAAAATCTTAAAACTGAAATAGATCATATCCAAATAGTTATTGTAAGCCATATTTACCGAAAATTTTAAATTTTCTTCACTTTCCCAATTTATCTCAAGACGACTTTTATGAAGGGGGTATTTAATCACTTTTAAGGTGTTCACTGTCAATACTTGGTGGAAATGCAATATAATAAAAATAATAATACATTTTTAGTACTTTTTCCACATAAAATTTATTTGATCAGGACCGGTTTCGCTCATGGCGAGCATTTTCAACTGATTGGGGTATTTAATATAAAATGATTAATTTATTATCATACTTTAAAAAACTTAATGAAATTTAAGCAAATGTAACGAAATATAACAAATGTTTATCGTTCAAAATCTTTGTCACTTGTGGTAATATTAAGTCAAGAAAATCCAATTAATTACTTCTTGATTTTAAACGAAAATTAAACATGTCAAAATTTACATCAGATAAAATGTGTCGACAAGCTTCTGTCACTTTTACCATATTATTTGAGACTATATAATTACCACATAAAGTGTAATATAACTCAAATCCACCATTGAAATTTGTCTCAGCAAGTCAAGAGCCTGGAAATATTAAATGTTTGTTAAATAAAACTTAATTGACGCCTGGTAATTACTGTTGACATTTTGTTTCCCGAGTTGAAAATAATTCCCAGTTTCTTGGTAAGGTTTTGTCAACCGATTCTGATAAAAACGACTTTACTTGCTAAAATAATATTTACATTGCGAGACACAGTCGAGTAATTTTAATATACTTGTCAAGTAAATGCGACCGTTTAGATTACAAAAGATTGACGTTTTAGATAATTACAATATCAATTTTATACATGTATATTAAAAAAAATGGTAAAATTAAATAACATGGCTATTTTGTCATCTTGTAATACTGCGAAACATACATTATCTAGCATTCATTAGCATTCATTTTATGTTTCTGGAATTGTAACGATTCGTCCATTAACCATTTTTGACAATACGTGAAATAAATGTTTTTTATTTAAAATTTTAAGTATTTGTGAAAAGAAGTTAGAAAACCGATGTGTTTTATTTATTTACAAAAATGCCTAACTTGACACAAATAATAATTACCTTTGAAATGATTTTAGAATAGTATAAATTATCAATTGAGATAAACCAAACCATAAAACTTACAAAACCAAAAAAAGGGTTAAATAAAAAAAATAGTCCCAATTACTTCACTCGTCACGTTCACAGTGTAAATAATTATACCATGTGAAGTAGTGCAAATGATGCTGTATTTTCCAGTTCCGGTCTACGCGAATGAAATCGAAAAGGAAAGCACTGACGCTTCAGCAAGGAAAACTTGGAAACAAGTTAAATTAAGTAAATTTTACACATCTTAACTATGTTGAGAGTATAATCAAGACTTTAATTGATCTAAAACAAAGCCAGATTGTGATTTGGAGCGCTGTAACGAAAGTAACTTTATGAGTTGTTAATTGATTACGTATTTTATCAACGTAATGACAAGTTAACTAGAATCAATTTAAATACTCAAAAGTCTTGAAACGTTAGCTTTAAATATAACTGTGGGTGAATTTTTATAATTAACTTAATTGAGAAAAATTTCGTATTAATATATTTCAGCTACTAAAGATTTATTATAATTAATCCTTGTAAATTACAAAATGATAATTTAATAATCAATAAAATACTCATTATTTTACTCTCCGTTATTCACAATACAAGTACTATGATATTGTAGGCGTCGTATAGAATGTCTACGAAGCTTGTGTTTTATTGCAATTATTCTATGATGGCCTTTCTCTCAATGATATGGTCAGCTAGCAGGTAAAAGGATATGGAAGAGAACATACACATCATACACCTGACGACAGGTGCATAATTGAAGATAGTAATTCATTTCAGAAAATAAGTTTCTAATGAAAAGTGCAAAGAAGCAGCTCAATATGTATGTCATAATTTACAATTATGATACAAGAAAATTGTCGTCATTAAATATTTAAAAGGTCAATGCGTGGAGAATATCTATTCGAGAAGAATTCGTTAGATAATGAGTCTTACTTTAATTTTGCAAATAAGGCGCAAAGGTCTTAAATAATACAATTTGTGCAATCTTCTGGAAAACAACGATACTTTATTAACAGTAATAACATACGACAAGAAATATTCGAGATTGTCGAAATGGTACAGAAATAAATTCCCCTAAGGACAACTGGGGTCATCAAATTTCGTGCTTTCGTGAGTGAAATTTATTTATTTTAAATCTGTCAAAGAATAATTTTAAAAATTACAAAAATGGATAGCAACATAGGCGAATAATGCTTGCGTAAAAAAACTCAGGCTTCGCATCGATACATTGAGTGTTAATTCAATTTTACTTTTAAAATAATACTTTCAGAACGTTATCACATCACGAAATCAGACTACAAATTGTAATTAAGTCTAAAATGAGATTATAGGATGATAAATTATCTGTATTTTATGATTGAATATCGATTGGTGATTGTGAAGGAGGACGTACTTTATTCGAAGCACAGTTTAAAAATCGTTCATTAATTAACAGCACCGAAGGACTCGGCCATTCTATTGTGTTGCTTTTTGTTTGCCCGATCACGTTCTAAAAGGACGTTTTCCGTGGAAGATTTTTTCGCTTTCTCCGATAGTAGAAGGTCTAAAAACAGAAGGGTGTAATTATCTCCAGGTAATTGCCCTATTTTTGCCTTTATTATCGTTTAAGCTTTGCGAAAACCAATACGTATACTGTAATTCACGATAATCGATACTTGTTACTAATTATCTCACACTCAATAAAGATTTCAATAGACTCAGCGGTGAGTATGTTGTTAGTCATTTATAACTGTTATTGCGTATGTAATTGAGGAAGTATTTCATTTTATAGAAAGAGCAGAGTAAAATATATTGTCTGTCAATCCAACTTCAAATCAAATATAATATTATATTCGGTGAGCTTTCGATTACTCAGACGCGAAATGTCAGGTTCGCGAATCAGCCATGCTAATATTCAATATGTATCTCGTCCAACGTAGACTCAGTAACCCACATTCAATCATAGGAAAAAAAATCTTGAGCAGAATGAGAATTATAAATATTGATAAAGGAAACACCAACGTTAGGACAAGCTTCAAGTAATAAATAACAATAGACAGTAAAATTTTATATAAACTTATTAGTCATCGTTCATACCCATTAGTCATTGAATAAGGCTACATAACTTATACAAACCTTAGGATAAGCCAGTCCACGTATAGAAGCAGTCTTATAAAACAATGGAAATAACGGATGTTTAGCATTTTGAATAGAAGATGCTTCCATTCATTTTTAAACCATACTATGACCCAAATACAGATGATTTTTGAACTTGGATTGAAATTATATATAAGCACAATAAAAGTCATCAAATTATAATACGAATTTCTTATCTGAAGCAATATACAATATAGGTGACATTTAAAATGTAGCCAAACAAATCAAAGTGGTATGGACGAATAACAGTTAAAAAGTGGTCACAACTAATGTATGAGTTCTTTAAAAAAACGCATTATACGGTATGCATGTAATAAACAAACTCAGTAACTCCAACTTTTGTAATTATCAGAAACTCAGTTTACTAAATTAGTTTCGTGTTTTCACTAAGAATATTCACTCCAGATAGTTATTATTTTACATTTTTAATGAGGGAATTAGGTGCATTTACAACGTTGTAGGAAACTAAGTAAATAAATACGCAAAAAGAAAGGTATTTTTCGGAAACAAACGGAGATAATTCACAAGGATTACAGAATTATAAACGAGCGATAAAAAATAACAAACACGGTATTAATAATCAAATTCTTAGAAGGCCAATTTAATAACTATAGTTATTTTATTAATTTTGCGCGATAAAGAAAAACGATGAAGACGGGGGAAATTATGGAATATTGATGACAGTAATAAAATAATACAGGGTAGTAAAACGCCGATAACAATAACAGCGTATCGAGAATAAATTGGAATAAGGGTCGAAATTCATTACGCGAACCGAATCTAAAAGCATATTGACACCATCTATTTAGAATTTTAGATAGACAAAACACATAAAGTCCATACATTAATTCAGGTATTCTATAAAACAATTTGCAAATAATAGAGATAAATTCTTTCATAACTTTTTTTAAAATATCGACGAAGCAACGCCATGGTATTTCGATTCGCTTTTGTAAGATAATTTGAATCTACCGTCAAAAAATAAATATGATACAATGGATTCACAAATATAACACCTGAGAGGTGATAACTAAATTCTGACGAATAGTTTATCATGAATAGATGAAATGAAACAAAAAGCGTAATTTGTTCATGAAAATTATTACACGAAATACAATATGTTGACAATAATATTAAGTCAAAATTATTCTGTACTACGGTTTATATGGTAAAAAACCCATTTTTTTCATGTATAACGTTTTCATCAATTAATTATAGCTTTTTATGAAGACTAGAGAATCCAATTACTCGACATCTTAACTACTCGAGTATCGAGTATTAAAATTTTAACATACTCGAGTATTTTCAGATGTACCAAAATATAAATTATTAATTGAAATAGATGATAAAATAAGCTTATTTAATTTCAATAAAAAATGTAAATTTTCTGAATTATTATGCCACAGTCGCTGCATCCATTAGTCGGGAAATCAAAAGATTATTTTTAATAAAGTTTTTGGTCTCTTGTCATCATAGACTCTCATCATCATAATCGTGTGATTGATAAGATAAGTCAGCAAGACCCTAAGCAAAATTAACCCAAGACGTTCTCGTATAGCATTTTCAACGGCCAAACCATTCAAAATATGTATATATTACCTGCCAGTAAAATCCACCGTAAGACTCTATATTTATTTTTAAATAAGTAAATAAAATTTGGAAATAAATCTTCATTTATTAATTACGAGTATTACTTATAAATGTATCGAGTACTTATAAAATGGACGAGTATTCTCGAGTATCAACGTAATATTGATAGTCAGTATTGAATCTATACTATATGTATAGAAAATGATGAATAGGCCTATCTTCGATTGCAGCAATCATATAAATAAACCAATTATTTTCGTAAAACACTGTCATATAGAGATGAAGTAATTATAACCGCTTTGAGTAATAATTAACTAAATGAATTGGTACATATTCGTGGCACAAGAATTATAGTTCTGTAGTTGATTGTATTTCTACGAATAATTAATTAGATACCTTGAATACACAATTAACATATCAAAATATATTAACATGCAAAATCTGTGTTAACAGAAAATACTATAATTAGGAATAATTTATACCTTGTATGCGTTTGTTTTCGAATGATCAAAGTAAATGACTAGTAATAGTTATTTCATTTTTGTTTTCACTCGCAATAAATTATACAAAGAACAAGTCTATTAATGTCATTTTAAGAAGTTTATCTTTCAATAAATATAAAATACAGCACCACCAAGTACATATATTTATGATGAATTCGGAAAAGAGGCTTTGATATTAGTAACATGGATAGATAGATTTCTTAAGACGACAGTGTATGTAAAAATGTATATCACATAAGTTTATTTCTGCATAAATGAAGCTAAAATATTATTTTACGAACACGATATTGCATAATAAATAGCTTCATGAGGGTTAAATAATGCTCCCCGCGAAGTAACGCCGAACGGATGCGAAGGAATGTGAGGCATGATACCGCTTGCTGTTCGTTTTTATTTGTTCACGCCAACATAGCTCATACTAGATCGCATCGGTTCGGTAATGTGTAGCACGAGTCTATTTCATTTAGAATCATCAACTTATTGGAATCCTAAATTATCGCTAGAATTATTCATATAATTTTATTAAAATTAGACGTTGTATACAATTTTAAGGGAGTTTTGCACACATGACAAATATTTATCAAAAGCAAATATTTCTTATTGCATTCATGCTGGTAACAATTTTTCATAAAGCATCATCTTTTCAACTAGTAGAGGACATAGATTACCAAAAGTTTTGATTTAAACTACTCCAAGCTGACTTCTAAAAAAAGGCAATTAGTTATTTGCATATTTCGTTTATGAAATATATAGTATTAAAATCTATGAAAAATGGAATCAAAATTGTTTATGCAAAATATAACAACAGTTTCAAGATTTTTTAGAATACCAATAAGCTGACATTCGATTGGATAATATATAAGCAGAAATATAATTTTGACACTACGGAAATGGGAAATCGACATACACACAACAACTAATATTGTTTAAAAATCTGTCAGTAGATTCACTTAACCGACAAACCTATACTGAAATAATGTGCTGATTTTATAAGATTAAATAAAGATAAAATTTGTGATACAGTGTGTCATATTGCGACAAGTATCAATGGTTCGGTTTCCCTTTACCTTTCAACGACGTGTAGCTGAAGAAAAATGATAATATTATGATATTTAATAGGATCACGCTTTCAACATGGAAGGCGTTATACGACGGCGTTCACTAAATTTAAAGCAAACGTCGTAGCATTTAATACGAGATCTGGATATCAAGTCCCTTCAAAGAGATAACTGGACAATACCTGCGGATAAATAAATTGATCACGTATAAATCGACGACGAAACGACCGATAGAGACAATTAATATTCCACCCTAGTAAAATCACGGTATGCCTACCTGACGGCCATCGTAGAGACATGAAATTCATACTAAAAAAACCTTTACGTTTCCTTCGTTATAAATACTCGACTTATTATCATTCATCCTCAGTGCCACCCGATAAGCTGTTACTAATCCACATCCGGGAAAACAATCCTGTTTATGTAGTTAGATGGAATATTCCATATTTGAACGATATATTCGTGAGGTTTCTTTTCTTTATAAATCTGTAAAAATATCTACTTCATGAAAATTCATAAATAAAAATAATTATTCTTTGAACAATATACAATTCACTCGTATAAACTTTCGTACTACGAGCAGGTAGCGTTTACATTTTAAGCACATTTAGCATGAATTAGAAAGCATTGTAAAACTTCTAAATTGTGGATTATATATTCTTATATAATTGACCTTTACGTAAGTAGCCATCTATAATATATCTTCGTGCTTCTCTCTGTTTTTGAACATTCAACTTCCTCATCCTCGTCTAGTTTCAGCATTTAAATATGCACCCATGTTTAATAAATATTTAATCAGTTCAAAATTCTAGCTGGCTACACGAAGCTACACTTAACCTTTATAACATAATACTAAACGATCACATAGAAACACAGAAAGTCATTATAGTGCGTCTAATATATTATATTCCAAGCAACTTTAATGGGAATTGTTCATATAAAGCAATAGCTTTAAGGATAGTCGTTAAAGCATAAATCGTAATATAAAATTTAAAATAACTTTGATTATTCGTATTGTTTAAACGTGTTTCGCCTCTTTATGATTCAATCGCAAAGTTTGCTTAAGTAATGGATTACTTAAGCAAAATCTTCTTCAATTAGTTACACAATGTTATTTTAAATTTTATATTAAAATGAACTTCCACAAAGTTTTAAGTATCGTGTTTAAATATGATTCAATAAACATAAATTACAATCTTCTTCATATGATCACTATTAAAAGCCATTTGTATGTTTACTTATAAAGTTTTACACTCTACTACAATTATATAATAAATAAAAAAAACATCTTATACAGACTAATGGTCTTTGGAACAAAAACATGAGTGGATAACTCTTTTAAATATAACTAAATCAATCAATTCAATATAATCAATAAGACGAATGGACCAACAATCGTAAATTGATTATCACTTTTTAATGTCGATTTTCGGTGGAAAGGTATTTTATTTTAATAAAAACACATTCTTTGTACTACTTCAGTTGAAAAATCTCACGGTGAGCGAGACCGGTCATGATATTTACAAGATATATTGAAGTATGTAGTACAAAAATTATGCTTTATTTATTTCAATTTAGGCAGTTCCACCTAAAAGTGACAGTGAAAACTTAATAATAAAATATATATGTATATATATTCCATACTGAAACTAATAAATTCAAAATGGTTTTCAGTGTAAATTTTTCTTTCAGGTGTATTATATATTTGAAATTGATTTTAATTATAGAAAATGAATTCAACATGCAGAATCCTAAACACTAAGTTCGACGAATTATTTAAAATCAATTTATTGGAGATTCCAATCCACATTCCTACTTTATAGTTGTGTCATAATTCACAATAACACAATATTCACAAACATAAAATGGAGACAAAAATCAATTCGATGGATTGTAATAGTATGGAAGGATGATATGAATTTAAAAATATAAAACACATAAGAATCAACTGTTTATTTTTATTTTTGGCAAAATATCAAATGCTCTCCAGTTTTTGATTGTAAGGAGAGTTGGAATTAGGCGTTAATGTATGTACATTACGATTAGGGCAAACTTACTAGCGTCTAGGGATAAGGTTTATAGCGCGTAATATTTAATGGAACAGTCGAAATGAATTAATGTTGCCAACACCGATTTTAAAGCTTCCGCGATCCCAAACATTATTGCTATTAAAAAAATTTGCATATCATGACTGTTTTTGTGGAAAATATAAAGTGATAAATTTTAAACATTAAGCATTTGTTCAATGTGGAGCAGGTGGACTCCTAATAAAGTGTACCGCAACATAAGTTTACTAAGAGAACTTTTTGCTACGCACTTGTATAATATCTCTTTTTCGATGAGAGAATGGATATAAAGGATATGAATAACACAGGACTACCGGTTAGCTAATCGCTCTAGATATTTTCCTTTTTTAGGATCGGATGGGTGTGGGAGGGATACCACACGTGTTTCTAAGCTGAAATAAAAAATCGATTAAAAATTGAGACTACCAGGACTAGAAATCGACCTCGTACGCTCTTCAACCGTATCCAACGACATTTAAACTCGACCACGCAACAGACAAACGCAAAATCTTAATCGATAAACATGTCTTTCAAACAAAATTTTGTATACGGTAAGAAAAATAACAATGTATTTTAGTTCTACATAAATTATTTTATATATTTGTTGATAGCTATTTCGGCTTACGCCTTCGTCAGAACTAACGTACAGAAGACGTATGCCGAAAGAGCTATCAACAAATATATAAAATAATTTATGAAGAATTAAAATACATTGTTATTTTTCTTACCGTATTAAAATGGAGTTCTACCAAATAAATGCCTTCTCAATCAATAAAATTTTGTATCTCAGTCAATACACCTTTTGAGGGATATTAAGTATCATAGAATCTTTCAATAAGGACGCTTACTCGTGTAGAATGTCCATCGTGGCATGTGACTTATGGCACGTAGCGCAGTCCTATATGGAACCTATATGGGTTTCATTTTGGAAGACGTACGGACTGTTGATTCCGCCAGACGAAAATTCGCACCAAACAGTGACCTTCTCAAGATGCATTTTCTGCTGGTGTATCTCGTATGGATTGGAATCACCCCAAATTACACAATTTTGCTTGTTCACAAATCAAATGTAGCTTGTTAAAGGAACTGAAAAAGTCAGCGGGAAAGTAGAGACATAAGAAATATTTGTAGCTTCAGATGCAGCATCTATAAATCAATTGAAAAAACAACATACAAAATTTCCCACCAGAGATGCGAATACTAGACGGCGCCAACGCACAGGGAGAAACCCCATTACAACGACCGACAATGATTCAATACAAAAACGTTTCAGTTATGTTCAATCTGAGAAGTCATCGATTTCACTTATTAAATGTCACATACGTAAGGCATAAAGCGTTGGAAGCTTGTACGTGAACCATGTCTCATGCATACTGCGAGAATAAATTCGATATATTTATAAAAAATCATCTGTTACGTTACATTCCCACGGGCTCAATGAATACATAAGACCCAGGAGGAGAGCGTTTCGTATTGTATGTAGATGTGTATACCCAGAATAAAGGATAAACATAAGACTAAACTATGCGTGAAAGGTTGGTAATTTTTTCTAGGAAAAACGATGTGTTTCAACAGTTAAAAGGTACAAACATCACCCGCTAGAAAACTGATGTAATAGAATTTTCCGAGAATACATCCTTAATATTTCCGATAAATTTCGTTTTAACTGAGAGGAAATCTATTTTCAGTATAAAATAAGATTTAAGATTATAGACAGGGGAGGGGTAAACTTCAAAGGGTAATAATTTCTAAGCAAAAAATATTATATGTAACAGGAGAATAAAATAAAAAAAGGCTTGAAAATGTCGTTGTATGGTAGGCAGCGAATTCCATCTTAAAATTGTTGTAATTAAAGTTTTTAATCAATCAAAGTGGTGTGAATATGAGTCAAATAATAATCGACAAAAGTTATGTCATTTTCAGGATAGTTCAGAGTAAATAAAAAAGCTGAAATTTGATTAAATTGATTACAAAATAATAATGTATTTGGTTACGCTATTATAAAATAAAAACGTAGCTTTTTCGTTATCATTTTCTAATATGAAATACGATATTAGAAATGAGATTTATTTTTATTCTTTGTCTTACCTTATTGTTCTTGAACGATCAATAATGGTAAAGGGATTATGATTTACGTCAATGATTTAAACATTTTACTGAGGGTAGTCGGATTTCTTAAAGATTTCGGAAATTTGTGTCACAATGGATTACATACACATATATTATATGACTTCAATCAATTGTATATCAAACATTGGCAATCGAGTTGAGTATTGTATCGTATATAATATTCTTGCTCAATATTAAAGAGTAATTAAGGATACAAAGTTTAAACAAATACATCAAATATATTGATTGAAAGCAAGTTTTTATGAACATAATCGAATTATATAAAATTTACACGACAGCTAAAAGTAATTAGAAAATATCCTATAAGAGAAACGAATAAACAAATTATAAAGATGTTAAGTCGTCGCTGTGATAAATTAATTATTCATTATTTCGTTCGCCTTGAATTCACTTTCATGAAACGTGTATATCTTTTTAAGAAATAGCTGGATAATCTGCTTCTGTGATAACATTTACATTCAGCCCTAGTTAAACAGAAATTGCCAATACTCGCGGAGAGAAATGTAATTTGAGTGAAACACAGAAAATAAAGTTCCAGTGGAAAGCGAAATTCTAAGAGATTACAGGGATATAATTTGTAAGCAAAGACGGAGCTGCAAAACCTATTTGCCGCGGATACGCAAACCAGAATAAAAACAAACGAACACTAAAAATCCTAACTATAAAACGAAGAAAAACAAAACAATACGATTTTTCGGAGTACTTAATTGAAATTAAATTCATGTTGATTTAATCTGCTTTTATTGAAACTAAGTTGAAAAGATTTGCCGAAGAAAGCTCGTTATAAAAACAAAACACTCATTTTGGCTAAATTGAAATAATGAGTTTAATTTACTATTTATTATTCTTGGAAAATACAAGAAATTTAAAAAGTTTTTTTCATGAAAATTAAAAATTGAGACTACCAGGACTAGAAATCGACCTCGTACGCTCTTCAACCGTATCCAACGACATTGAAACTCGACCACGCAACAGACAAAGCAAAATCTTAATCGATAAACATGTCTTTCAAACAAAATTTTGTATACGGTAAGAAAAATAACAATGTATTTTAGTTCTACATAAATTATTTTATATATTTGTTGATAGCTATTTCGGCTTACGCCTTCGTCAGAACTAACGTACAGAAGACGTATGCCGAAAGAGCTATCAACAAATATATAAAATAATTTATGAAGAATTAAAATACATTGTTATTTTTCTTACCGTATTAAAATGGAGTTCTACCAAATAAATGCCTTCTCAATCAATAAAATTTTGTATCTCAGTCAATACACCTTTTGAGGGATATTAAGTATCATAGAATCTTTCAATAAGGACGCTTACTCGTGTAGAATGTCCATCGTGGCATGTGACTTATGGCACGTAGCGCAGTCCTATATGGAACCTATATGGGTTTCATTTTGGAAGACGTACGGACTGTTGATTCCGCCAGACGAAAATTCGCACCAAACAGTGACCTTCTCAAGATGCATTTTCTGCTGGTGTATCTCGTATGGATTGGAATCACCCCAAATTACACAATTTTGCTTGTTCACAAATCAAATGTAGCTTGTTAAAGGAACTGAAAAAAGTCAGCGGGAAAGTAGAGACATAAGAAATATTTGTAGCTTCAGATGCAGCATCTATAAATCGATTGAAAAAACAACATACAAAATTTCCCACCAGAGATGCGAATGCTAGACGGCGCCAACGCACAGGGAGAAACCCCATTACAACGACCGACAATGATTCAATACAAAAACGTTTCAGTTATGTTCAATCTGAGAAGTCATCGATTTCACTTATTAAATGTCACATACGTAAGGCATAAAGCGTTGGAAGCTTGTACGTGAACCATGTCTCATGCATACTGCGAGAATAAATTCGATATATAAAAAATCATCTGTTACGTTACATTCCCACGGGCTCAATGAATACATAAGACCCAGGAGGAGAGCGTTTCGTATTGTAGATGTGTATACCCAGAATAAAGGATAAACATAAGACTAAACTATGCGTGAAAGGTTGGTAATTTTTTCTAGGAAAAACGATGTGTTTCAACAGTTAAAAGGTACAAACATCCCCCGCTAGAAAACTGATGTAATAGAATTTTCCGAGAATACATCCTTAATATTTCCGATAAATTTCGTTTTAACTGAGAGGAAATCTATTTTCAGTATAAAATAAGATTTAAGATTATAGACAGGGGAGGGGTAAACTTCAAAGGGTAATAATTTCTAAGCAAAAAATATTATATGTAACAGGAGAATAAAATAAAAAAAAGGCTTGAAAATGTCGTTGTATGGTAGGCAGCGAATTCCATCTTAAAATTGTTGTAATTAAAGTTTTTAATCAATCAAAGTGGTGTGAATATGAGTCAAATAATAATCGACAAAAGTTATGTCATTTTCAGGATAGTTCAGAGTAAATAAAAAAGCTGAAATTTGATTAAATTGATTACAAAATAATAATGTATTTGGTTACGCTATTATAAAATAAAAACGTAGCTTTTTCGTTATCATTTTCTAATATGAAATACGATATTAGAAATGAGATTTATTTTTTATTCTTTTGTCTTACCTTATTGTTCTTGAACGATCAATAATGGTAAAGGGATTATGATTTACGTCAATGATTTAAACATTTTACTGAGGGTAGTCGGATTTCTTAAAGATTTCGGAAATTTGTGTCACAATGGATTACATACACATATATTATATGACTTCAATCAATTGTATATCAAACATTGGCAATCGAGTTGAGTATTGTATCGTATATAATATTCTTGCTCAATATTAAAGAGTAATTAAGGATACAAAGTTTAAACAAATACATCAAATATATTGATTGAAAGCAAGTTTTTATGAACATAATCGAATTATATAAAATTTACACGACAGCTAAAAGTAATTAGAAAATATCCTATAAGAGAAACGAATAAACAAATTATAAAGATGTTAAGTCGTCGCTGTGATAAATTAATTATTCATTATTTCGTTCGCCTTGAATTCACTTTCATGAAACGTGTATATCTTTTTAAGAAATAGCTGGATAATCTGCTTCTGTGATAACATTTACATTCAGCCCTAGTTAAACAGAAATTGCCAATACTCGCGGAGAGAAATGTAATTTGAGTGAAACACAGAAAATAAAGTTCCAGTGGAAAGCGAAATTCTAAGAGATTACAGGGATATAATTTGTAAGCAAAGACGGAGCTGCAAAACCTATTTGCCGCGGATACGCAAACCAGAATAAAAACAAACGAACACTAAAAATCCTAACTATAAAACGAAGAAAAACAAAACAATACGATTTTTCGGAGTACTTAATTGAAATTAAATTCATGTTGATTTAATCTGCTTTTATTGAAACTAAGTTGAAAAGATTTGCCGAAGAAAGCTCGTTATAAAAACAAAACACTCATTTTGGCTAAATTGAAATAATGAGTTTAATTTACTATTTATTATTCTTGGAAAATACAAGAAATTTAAAAGTTTTTTTCATGAAAGTTGGGCGTTAGTGTTCAAATGGTGATAAATATTATAGAAAACATAATTTCTATAGATTTATAAAAGTTGGTAATACACACTTAACAAAAAATGTTACCATGTATGTACATAGTTGCAGTAATCTTCGTAGAAATATAGTGTTCAATAAGATACAACAAAATCTAATTAAAAGTAGTGAACGTATTTTGTTTAGTAAACAACTTCATTAATAATACATTTTTAGTACTTTTTCCACATAAAAATTATTTGATCAGGAACGGTTTCGCTCATGGCGAGCATTGTCACCTGTCAATACTTGACAATGCTTGCCATGAGCGAAACCGGTCCTGATCAAATAAATTGTATGTGGAAAAAGTACTAAACATGTATTATTATTTTTAATATAATGCCTTTCCACCAAGTATTGACAGTGAACACCTTAAAAACTTCATTAGTTGTTATCTAAGAGCATGCAATGGGAATGCCACTGGGGAGAGCTTTAACAATTTTAAACGGCATTGCTTCGGATGTTGACATATTTCATATTGACGTGAGTGAGTTCAGACGATTACTTTATTTTATGAATAAAAGTTGATTTTGTCGGAACTCACTCGGTTGACTTTGAAAATTTCTTACGTGTTTTTTATTATGTATAAACAGGTTGTATGTGTAAATAAATGTATTAATTTTTTTCAAATGCATGGCGTGTTGGCAGCAGCTGTTATGTCATGATTTGCATTTTTTTTTTTTGAATAAATAATTATAAACAACTTTTTTTTCTTTCAGTGTAGCGATGCCAACGAAATTAAATCAAAAGAATATACAAACGACAATGGTCTTTCAAATGAATACTATAAAATACGTAATCACATGACAATCAATTTGTAACAGAGTTGCTTTGAGTCATGTACGACGGCATACATACGAATTTGGCACGAGAACTATCCTAGTAAAAAAATTGAGTTCTGAATTCTTTCCAGAGACCAATACATTACTTAGCCGACCTGGATAGCCGCGAACCCTCCGGGAAATAATTACGCCGACGGGATAGAAAAAAATAAAATACCCTTGGGCGATGAAAGCAACAGCTTCACTAACTTCTCAAAATTTACAAACACGAAAAAATGAAAGCATATAATAACAGGTTCAAGTAAACTTACAAATAAGCCGCCAGATCTAAGAAGAACTTGCAATGGTGTTCATAAACAGAATAATAAAATATGAATGAAGAAAGGCACAATGAAAGATCAAATTTGAATTGTTTGAATTTTGTACTTTTCCACGAGTCTGTCGCTTACGACCGGGGTTTCGCCTTTCGGCATCTTCAAGCATTTAAAGTGCACCTAGTTCAAGTACATCCGTGCACTTGAAATGCCTGAAGATGCCAAAAAGCGAAACACGGGTCGTTAGCGACAAAACTCATGGAAAAGTACAAAATTCAAACAATTCAAATTTGATATTGAAATTTCATCAAGCACCCTCAGTCAAAATCCTTAAGCAATGAAAGATCATTAATAATATTGTAAAATTATCATAGTCGGTTTGAGAAAGAAACACCTTTATTATCAAGCATACTGATGCACTGCCAAGATAAGTGGACATGTCAGCAATGCTTTTTTACATCCTTTTCTTTTATAATTTATAAACGAATAATATTTTTTGTACATTATTTCATTGTTTCTATTAAAATATTGTTTGTTTTGTTTTATTTTAATTATGTTCTATCCTTACATCATTTAATCAATTGCATGGTGTATTTGCGTCAGCTGTAATGTCATATTTTACAATCAGCAATATTTTTATTTATCTTTAAATAATGATCACTTAATATACCCGATCGATACGCGATAAGTGATACGATACGATTATAAGTGATTTTATGACAAGAACTTTTAAATAAGCTTGTGCGTAAATTATGCATTTGGGTTTGCGATAATCAAACCACGCTTCTCGGAATGTAAAGCACAAGTATTATTTTTAAATTAGTATGGGAAATAAATTTCCACCGTGCAACCGCCGATTTCATCATAAAGAAGAATACATAGACAAATATTAATGATGAGGTGAAAATCCTTACTTCCTAATCGACACAAGCTCCGTGTTTTTACTAACTGAATAGTATGGAGCATATTTTTCCGTTATTTCTTTAATAATGAACTGTATCAAAAGAAATATTGAGGAGCGTCACATAATACAGCAGCTTGTTTAGAGGCAGGTGCAATAAATTCATTTGTGTTGGAGCCAACGAACTTATTGTAATGGCCTCGGCATATCAGAAAATTTATAATCATAAACGTCTAATAACATCCCGCACAGCAGAGATTATTTCTTTATGAGGATGTTAATGCATGGCTCTCTGCATTAAAACTATTTCGAAAACTTTAATAAAGTCAGACATGTTTTTGGCCGTAAAATGCTCGGTTGGTTATAATTCAATACAAGCACCTATAAATCGCCAAGTGCAAGTTTTATTAAACATAATAATACATTAATCATAAAAACGCACTTAAAACTTTTTTTACATTTTGTCGAAAACAACTAAACCTAACGATTCAGTTTTACCGTATTTTTAATGGAACGGTATCTTTTTTATATTATTAATATTATTAAAGTTGGTTAAAGAGGCAAAAGAAGCACAAAGAAATGCGTATTTTTAAAGTATAATAAATACCACGTTAGTCCATTCTACCACAAAAGGAATAATTTTTGCAAGCTAAAATGTGATGTTATTTAATACTTCCGATGGTTTCGGCGGTAACTTTGTGGATGTTCATTTTAATGTATAATTTAAAATAACTTATTGATTATTCCACGTATTGTGCTACTAACTGTGACACGTGTTTTGCCTCTTTCAGGGATGTAATTTATTTGCCTAACCTAATGCAAATTTCTAATGCAACTCTTTTTGACCATTTATAGACTATTAAAATATTATTGGATCACACATCACTCTAGTTTTGGAATGATAAATCATTTAATTCTAATGACCTGCAATTACTTCTTATGACAATACAAAAAAAATAATTACAGACGCATTTCCCGCTTAAATATAATATATTAGCAATAGGAATAACATTAAATGTTTTTATCTATTTTTTCATTAAAAAGACGAGTTTTATAATCTGAAACACATGGAAATTTAAAAAAAAAACACTTTGAAGGTAAAGTTATTCTTCTTTCATCACTGCGCGCTATTTATTCAGTCCACCACTCAAATGTGAGATCAACGGTGTTGCCGGAAAACAAAAAATAATGCTTTCGCGTTGAAAGGATTTGCACCGGTCACGATTTCATTCTACGGTAGCCTCAGCAAATAGAGGCCGGCGTACATTCTCTGTACGTTAAAAATTTAAACAAAGGCGTGTATACAAAACAAAATCAAATATTTGCCTTCAGGACAGCATCAATGAGAAATATGGTAAAAACGCCTACAATAAGAAGACGTGTTCCGCATCGCTACGATGCCATTCAAACACTTAAAACAACAAACCAAGTATAATCTCAACCAAAGGACTTTGTTTCTCAAGTTTAAATATGAAAAATTATGTATGTTGGTTGTAGATACGATTGTAAGTAAACGGGTTTAGAAATCGAACATTTCTACGATCAAAATACGTTGATTTAATTTGAGATGCCACAATAAAACACCCGATGAACTCATCCCTGGGAATGAACAGGTTAAAGTAACAAGATGTAAGAATTGTTGCAGATTTTTCCTTCAGCATATATGTATGACAGGCTGGCTTTTTTGCATAAGGGCATATTTTGACGGTTACTTTGTGAAAACTCATTTTCATAATTAAAAGGCTGATCGCTGGTCGGACTTAAAATTGTCAAAGTTCATCTCGTGACAGTCGTTAATGAAAAATTTGTATTTTATATATAATAACATGAAATATGAATAGATTGTAATGAGTCCCATACGTCGATTCACGATGGCATATTTAGTAAACAACGGGATATAACAATAATATTGATATAACAAGTATATTAACAAGATATCAAAGAAAATGTCATAGAAAATTAATATAATTTGTCAAACTACCCAAATCTATAAATAATACGACGTCCATTAATAAACAGACGTTCATAAACCATTAATAAATTAATCCAGATGAACATCAATAACGTCTGAGCTTAGTTTAATCAATTAATACTACGTTTATCCTTATATATGTTAAAGTGAAACTGTATTCTCAGTGAAAATATATTCTTCTCCAAACTGTCAGCCCTGTGTTTGTCTGTGTTTTTCTTTGGTTCTCTTTTTATGAAAGGGACTAGTTACTGATATTGTTTCATTGAAGCAAACCAAAATTTTAGGCCGGCAAATCATCGACTTGGGCCAATAATTTCCCTGATCGTGACCAGTAAAATCGTGTTGTCATACAAATCTATTACTTGATACATTTTCACTGTAACATATACATATGTATGTGTTAACGATACAAACTATTTAATTATCGTTAGTGCAAGTTTATTCGTGTACTTCAAATGCTGAACGATGTCGAGAGGTGACAGCCGGGTTTTCCGAAAAAGCTCATGGAAAAAAACTAAATGAAAAAGATTCAAATTTGCTATTGAAACTTCACTATGCAGTTTCAGTCGTAATTTTAAATTGTATCCGTTATCTAATTTGTTAAACACAAATATCAAATACATTCAAATTTTAAAATTAAAATAACTGTTCTCAACACAGTATTTCAATACCTTTTTGGTGAAGCAAGATAAAATGTAATACTCCATATAGTAAAATAAAAGAACATTTGTTTTTAATGACAATTTAATTTAGTCGACCAAATAATCTTAAATGGTTTATCGCATCAAATCAGAAAATATCGATTGAAACTCTTCTTTCACATTGAAGAATATTCACTTGAAAATGGGCGGTTAAACGAAAACATGCCACACCCCTACAATGTAACGTGCATTTCTATTTTCAATGCGCTAATACGGCAATCCATTTAAAGTAGATCAGATATAAGAAAAAATCTATTTTCCAGCAGCCATTACTTAGCGATGGAATACCGTTAAACCCCCACCGACGTATTGTTCAACAAGGAAAAAGTCTCGTATTTTACGCCTCATGAATTTCTCAAATTTCCCTAAAATCTGAAAACTCTCAGGGAATACCCTGGCCCCCGCATAAAGAAGCTAGGTGGAAATGTACGTGAGATCATTGCTAATGGCCTGATATTGAAAAGGAACCCAAATAAAATAATCGGAGGAATGAAAAAGGTTCTGCTTGTATGAATGTGCGAAAGGACATTTGCATTCATAGGTGTAGTAAAAGGACCAAATGTGTCACGACATGTAAGAAAGGTTATCTTACCGAGAAATATTTTATTTATATTTGAGTAAGAAACATTTTTTTTCAAATCGAATCCGATGTTGAACTAGATCAAAAATTTATACGGCAATGAATATGTTTCTCGTAGAGAAATGGGATATCTTAATAAATAACTAATCATAAAAAGGGATGATATAAAAAATACGCAATTTTAAATTCGTTTTACATTATCAATGGCGTGGATTTTTCATTAAATATAACAGTGATCATTGAATATGTACCATGCAATATAACCGACTAAAGCGAACAGTGGTGTATCTTTTACTTTATTAGAATTTGGTCATACAAAATATTCTGGTAATAACAACTCTGTTACCAACCACAGCTTAATAGGCTTTCACAATAATCGTAACCAGAAAATTTTTAGAAAAAAAAAATGATTAAGGAAAGTTTTAAATGTATTACTTATATCAGTAACTTTATGGAAGACGGTCATGTAACATTGGCTAAATATACGTAACGGGTGGTGGTGTGGCAACCATTGCTTAAGGGTACTAAAAAACGAGGGATATGTCAAAAGAAGCTTATATTTCATGCAAGATCCAAAAAAATTAAACACCTTCAGATACGTGTTTAATTTAATATTTTTTACTATGAATGAATATTTAGCAATATTAAAAAGTTTTAAAATCATCTAAAAGAAGTTTTTTGTTGAATGTCTGAATTTTTAAGCGAAACAATTACTGGACACATGCAACTTTTTGGTATTTTAAAAAATGAGCCGTTCGTTGTACATTAGTAGTCGCGCTACAAAAACGACTTGTTTCATAGTCTTTAAATGCACCGAAAATCTTCCTGTTAAATAATATATCAGACGGAACTAGGAAAAACCAAGTAGGGCCTTTGCAGAACGTTCAACGAGTCGTAAACCCTTAGTTTGAGCGGCTCGCACGAAATGCCACTCATAATGAATACTGAATGAGCGAAAAAACAACATCGACAACGACGAAAAAACTTAAATATTAAATGTTTCCCTGCTGCCACACTGACACAATAATAGAACGGCAGCAATTTCAAAGCTTTCCCGCCGAGTGGAGAAAACAAAACGGACATGCATAACGATATTGACTGGCGATTGGTAAAACAATAACGTTCGATATTGGTATCCCGGCGTGCCTGGAGCCCCGAGCTGCAGTGACCAGCCGTGCACATTTTTGCGGGATACGCTTAGTTTGACGTTTAAAATCCGGCCGGGCTATATCTCATATTGAATAATAGTGACATGTCCCACTGTTCCGCCCCACAAATAAAACTGGAAGCACAGTTCAAAATGTCACTAAAATATAAGTACTATACAACACGAAAACGTATATATTTTACCCAACTTGATTTAACAGAAGCACGTCAGCAGCGAGGTACTTAGTACAGCCTTTGTATAAGAAAGGATTTAAAAAACGCAGTTAATTTGTAGAATGACATAATAAGCTCGGACAGCACGAATTTGTGCATTTTTGGGGAACAGACGTGTCACGAAAAGAAGACTAATAATCAGAATCAGAACGCTTGATTTTGAAGTAGTAAAACACATTTAATTGTAGAGAGCAGGGCCAGTTTAGCTCATCACTAAAATTTTCAATATATCGGTTAAAAAATTATTACAATAACATATTGTTTTATTCATTTACATATTATGTTTTCCGACAAGAACTGACAGTTAGACAAGACAAAACCTCAAAAGTGAATAATCTTTAATATCAAACAAATTTTTTTTGGGCTGACTCCGTTCAATTGAACTTTAGATCGATGGATTCAGCGGTAACTTGGTGGAAGTTCATTTGAATATAAAATGCACCTTTTATATCCATATTTCTACATATTTTCTATCAAATATCATTCGCTCATCGCGAGCATTGACAACTAATGATATATAAAATGATTTTTGTTTAATATGTGGAAGAACTATAAAAGGTGTTTTAATTATTTAAAATAATGCCTTTCTACAAAGAAGTGACGGTTGTCAACTGGAAATATATTTTTAATTTTATATAAAAATTTACCGTTTATTTGGTTTTCCTTGTATTCATATTGATAATGATATTCTCGTTTCTTTGGGGGTTTCAGAAAGTTCAGACTTTAATTTATTTACTTTGAGAAAAAGAGAAGCACAAAATTATCTAAATAACAGTTACCCTTGTAGAACATGGCAAGTCCACGGGGCGGACGTATGGCCCAGCATTCCAGAATTGCCGGACCGGCAATTTTGCTAACCACTCCTATGTAATTTCACTAATAGTGTACCAAGAACAAATTATACTGGCAGCTATGACTGGAACCTATAATGTAACCTAAAAGAAAGGGGTATTATTTGATCGGATAACAAGACATATATTTAGTATTTTTTTGAAACAAAAAAAAATATTATTTTATTTAGAACAGTCAAAAGCTTTTCAAATGTTTGCTTTATTATCATTCAAATTTTCGATAGGTATGATAATTACATTTTTTGCCTCCTATATCACTAGCTAGACGATAATTTGAATTTTCCATCAAGCACCCTCAGTCGAAATTCTTAATGGTCTCACAAGGTTAAACATATTGCGACAAGATCACAGAGGCGGGTAAACGAAGGACAATCAATAAATTGGGGGCATGCTATGGAGGCGAAACGAAAAAATATATTCCCAAATGCTCCTCAGATCTTATAAGATTTTATTGCGGAAAATCGTACGAATTTCCACATTTCGCTTTCAAAATTCAATTCAGTCACTACGTGAAAACATTCGGGTGGGCATAAGAGAAAGTTTCACACGTACCCAAGTCACTTTCGGAAATATCAACAGCGGACAGAAAGTGCACTTTTCCAGATGAGACCGTGCAGAAAATATAAAATTTGAAAACTCAGCGCTATGTTAAAAATGTACGACTTCAAAGTTTATTTTACTTTCACAGAGAAACCGCTACCCACAAAAGCTCTTTGCGCTATCTTATGGGCCCTGTACAAACTTGGGCGGTGTAGTTCAGCTAAAAGAAAAACAAAGCCTACGGCGTGTAGGAATAACTGCATAGGTGAAATGAACGAGAAGCGAGTGTATAATTAATCGTTTAAGAATATTATTTCACTCTCAAAATATTCTTGAAATTATGTTACTAATCAAGTAAAGTTAAGACTAGTGGATTTTCTTATAAAATACAGATACTTTAAATCTCTAGATATAAAAAAATCATTTATTGACTTATAAACTGAATTATAGCAATGCATAGATTTCTGTAATAATTTAGTTCTTTCAAGCCGAACCATTTACTATCCTGTAATTTTATATTTTTCACTATCAATAATTCATAGTATTTTTAAATTTTAAAAAGGTAGATTCTTAAGGTCAAGTGGAGCCAAGAGAAAGTGATTTTGATACGCATTGAAATGACTCTTTGACAAATAACGTAACATATTATGTTGTATCTAGTGGCATTTATAATTGGGCCAAATGATTATTGTTATAAAGATATCACACTATAAAAAAACACGCTTTTTTGTACTAATTTCACATATTTATTTAGTCAAGATTAATAATTTTATAAAATTGTACATACATAGCCCGGCTTGGAAGGCTGCACTTGTGGCACTTTTATCAATGAACGTATTTAATTTAAAATATTCGACTGAATTCGCAGCTTTTATCTGAATAATCTTATAACGTGGGTCTAAAAAAAACAGATTATTTTTTCCTGCGACCGTACAGAAGTGAATATATATTATACTTATGTTTTTATCAGCACCTGCGATAATGTAAGTTTATGAAAATGGTCTCGCGGCATGGTAATGCGAAAATATTTTTTTTTCTGTAATAAAATTCCGGTCATTTATTCATAATCAGCAAAAGCAATCATGAGCACAAAATATGGTATTTTTAAATTACATTGTAGTTTCACCTTTCACATACTGACTACACGTAACATGCAAGCTGATCTAGACGGTTTTAATTTTAGATGACCCAAAAAGCTTCATATTTGTATGGACATTTTTCAGGTGACATAATTTTGAATTTATGAAAAGCTATTGATCAAAATCTCATAGTCACTATGAAATTATTTGAAAAGAAGTCTATAACTTCCTACCCTACTTTTCTGATAGGATAAAATAAGAAATGGCGGAATTTTTTAAATAAACGCTTATCCAAGGGTCGAAAGAGTCACAATTATGAACAAAATCGCATTCCATTCATCTTGAAACCCTAGCTTGTACTAAGATACAGCCTTTTAAAATAACTTTTAATACACGGCAACTTTCAGATTTCTGTATACGTACAAGCTATTTGCATGATCAAAGACCATTTTCGTATATGTGAAGTGACTAAACAAACGCGGCTATCTCCATCGTACATAGATACAACTGAATAAATCACCTTTTTCGTTATCTGGGTAATTTAATCAGTGTTTCAATATTGTTTTTTTTATACTTTATTAGGTTAACCAATGCTGTTTGAGCAATGGTTATTGATTAAAATTATTTAATAAAAATACACACAACTGACCAAGTCTTCCGTTAATATTCGATCGAGGTGAAGTCTGAAAAAAGTATAACATATTTTATAAAAAAAAATGTATCAGAGCATGACGAAATAACCTCAAAAATCTCAAAAAAAGTCAGTAACTGGAGGTGACCACGTTTGTTTTCTAATGTCACATTTATTACATATATATATATTGACGTATATGAAGTTTGAATACTGCAATAGCTTACCGTGTCAGTACTATTCCCTTGTACGTAATTTCACTAGAACTCACCTGAAACAAAAATAAGATACATTGTAAATATGAATAATGAAACATTACTATTTACGTAATAATTGCAAAAATAAATAAATTTCCACAAATCACACGTTATTTTCTAGTAAGATGAAATGATTGTGAATTAATTAATGGCGCACACGATCAATTCGAGATACTAAAAGTGATGTAACTATAGCTTTTAATATTGAAATTACTTGATTGTGACTTCGATGAGAACGAAGTATGGTTTTAAGAAAGCAATACAGTGTACTTTTTGAAAAGTTTAAAATTTCTAATATGTGATAATGTAGGCTAAGTAAACTTTCTATTTTTACCTTACATCAATACAATTATAAAAAAAAAATGAAGCATGTCTTTGATTTCAAATGTCTTGAATAGAAAATCTTTGACTTCATAAAAAGTACCTCTTTCTTTTTCCGACAAAGGCGATATACTCACGTAGCAAGTTTTGTATCGCAAATTTATCTTGGACTGAAATCTGCTCGCTTTTCACTCTTCTCTATGTCAAAATAATATTTTCCAAAAAGCCTCAACTTGGAATAAGAATTGTGTCAAAAACTTTATGTTTAAAAGTCGACGATATGGAATATATACATGTTTCCCTACACGTGTTTCTGATTTAAGACAACTTGGAAAAATGAAAAATCTTTTATCATTTTTTTTGTACTTTATGATGTGCAAAATTAGTCAATAAAAATATTCCGTTTCCGTACTTTTTTAAGCGAGTAAAATTTTAAAAATTTATAGTGTAATTATAAAAACTATAAATACTGTTATAAGAAATGAAAACAATATTTTTGTTTAGTTATTTTATATTTTTATCAAGAGATAATATTTGTTTTCAACTTTCTATTCGATATATGGGTATTAAACATGTTTAATAATAGCATATGAGAAACGGGAGTTCAACATATGTAAAACCGTGTGAAACCATTGATGGATGTCTCATATCAATACCAGACACCATGGAAAGCATCATTTTAGTTCTTAGTACTTGAAGTCAGTTTAGAAATGCACTAATTTATCAAAAGATACGCAATAAAAGATAATGACGTAACATTTTGAAAAATAATGTTTTTTTTATTCTGGCAACTTATCGTCAAAGGTCTGGAAATACATAACAAGTTATAATAATTTTAAATAAATAAACGTCAAAAAATGAATGTTTTATTTTGTCATTTTTCAAAAGACGTAAGAAAGTTTATGAATAGTAATTTTACTAACCGAATAAACGAGAATTTTAAGCCCATTTGACTTCTTAGGCCCCCCTTGTAGTTGCTTGATTGTAAAATAAAAGAATTTACATTTCTAATTATATCATAGCATCGTAAATGGTGAGTAAAATATGCAGCACGCAATCAATATTTTGTGTACAGTAAACATGCAACGCAGAGGGATATAAATATAAATAATGCACAGTGTTGAAAGGCGAATAAAAATATTCAATTATGGGATGTCAGTCAACATAAAATAATAATGAGCTCCTGATAAAAGCAGTGAAACTTGGAAAGTAAATAAAGGCTAACGCCTCATACCCCGTCGGGAGCTTTCAAATAATATATCGTAGAGACTGCACCTAAAGTTTGTTTATTGCATGCAATACAGGTGCGCCCTAATTAAGGTGATATAAATCAAATAACAACGTTCGTAATACACTAGCATTTTATCAAGCTGTCTATGGTACACCATATTATTATCTCTGGTACGATGTATCATGAAAGAGTATGAGTACATGAACTTTTTATATTTCCAGTGATAAAGGTATACACGACCATTCTCCAAGAGCTAGCGGTAAATTATAAAAAACCACACGACAAATTTTATAATTCAATGTAAAGTACAAAATGATAAGCTTTTACATTCTTCTTAAGGGGTCATTATAATCACTATACACTTAGCACATAATTAATGCACATAATATAGTGATAAATTTATTCTTGGTTTGTTTTAACGATAGAAATGAAATAGTGTTTGAAAAACACACATTAGAGCAAATTGAAAATAGGGAAAAAAAAAAAACTCGAAGCAAAAAGCTGTCATGCCACGATAAAACTATTTATTGGTTGGAATTTTCCGTAAGACAACACGAATACTTACGAGATTCTTACGCTTCGGATGTTGTAAATAATTGTCATTACAGATGTAACATTACTTTAATAATTAATTTAAAATAAAGAAGTAGAAGTAAAACCATAGACAAGCAAGTAAGAAAATAAGCGAAGTTTTGTAACTATCCCATGTAATAAATATAAATACACTGTCCAAAATATCCAAGTAAAATTATTTGATCGGTCGATGGCAATAGAGGGGCGATAATAATGTGGTAAATATGCAGTAGTAGATAACGGTCAAAGGTAAACCACTCTCCGCCCTCTCCGGCATAAGCCAGCACCAATCTTCAAAGCGTAATCCACAATCCAAGCATGTGATCGAAACATAACTGCTTTTGAGCTTTCGTCGTGTGGTTAAGCAGGAAAGTATACGTTTTACAGAACGAGTCACGTACTCGAACAGGTACCGCCGTGTAAGTGGTTTTGTACCAACCGCCCAACGTGTTTGACTGGATGTCACAATCGAACAAATGAAACCAGCAAATAGTAAGAAGAATTCCCAAATCACATTGTTGAGGAGATCACAGGTTTTTTTTTTTACACAATTTTTAGAACACAAAGACAATTGGTTTCCGATTTTGACTTTGATTACACTTTTTGATTGTTATTGAGGCGCGATTAATCTATTGATGCAGAAATAAAGAACCGCTCACTGTGGACGTGGTAAAATTTGGGGTGCAAAATTTACATTCTTTCGTACACAAATCACTTAACTTATTATTACAAAACCGAAAAAGACGTAATACAATGGCATATTTTTTGACAGCAAACTTTCAATTGTTTGGACGAAAAATTGGGAGCAAATGCAGCATTTCAAAATTTATAATTTAAATATATTAAAAAATGACTGGTCTTTATTCTATAGATTATGTTTTTAATTGTATTTCTACATGGGGTAAAACATCTAAATTCTGCATTAAATTGGTTTTTGGGCTTTTTCTCAAACAATATTTTTTGGTGGATAGCTCATAGCACTCACGGGGATTGGATTAATCGCTGAATTCTATTTTCACAGAAGAATAAAAATGTATACCATATGATACGGTAAGAAAAATAACAATGTATTTTAGTTCTACATAAATTTTATATATTTGTTGATAGCTATTTCGGCTTACGCCTTCGTCAGAACTATGTTTTAAAACGTGTATTAGAGATAGCTTATATACCTTTAAAGTAATGGTGCGAAATATAATAATAATACTAATTTAGGCACACACCTTAAAAATAGTAAAGACAGGATTAATAAACTTGATAGAAGCGGTATATATAAGATTACCTGCGGTACATGTGATTTAGTATATGTGGGGCAGACGGGGAGAAAAATTCTGACCCGTGCAAACGAACATGTTAGATCCTTTAACAATGGAAAAACTGATTCACAATATGCGAATAGCCTCATAGAACAATCACATAATCCGAATTCGGTCCCGAGTTGTTTACATTCCTGTAATAAAGGCCTTAAGGCAGTATTCTGGTCTAGAGGCTGAAATTTTAGGTGTTTTTGCAAAGTGCTATAGAAAAAAAAGTAATAACAATTTTACTGTCCATTTTTTACCAGATATTTATTAATATTTTAAAAATATACAAAAAAATATTCAAACCAAAAAACTAATAACCTAAAAAGTTACAGGCTGGTAAAGTAGGGGGTCTCAAAAAAATAACGCTCCATAGTTGCCACGATTCCAACTTTTCTAGTCACCTAAAATATAATTAAAAATATATCCTTAATATTTTCGATGGTTTCGGCGGTAACTTTGTGGAAGTTCATTTTAATATAAAATTTAACTTTGATTATTCCACGTATTGTGTAACTAACTGTGACAAGTGTTTCGCCTCTTTCAGAGGCATCTTCAGACTTACTATCGCAAAGTTTGCTTAAGTAATGAAGCAAGATAAATTCTAACATTTTAACATTTTAAATTATGAAATTACAAAATGGATTACGGGTTTTTTCCTTCTAAAGGAAACAAGGAAGGGGGTGATAGAATCAAAACAATGCAATAACATAATGATACTAATAAGGTGCAATCACTCAATCAATTAGATTGGGATTTTTCCTTTTTAAGGGACGCAAGAGAGGGTTATAGAATCTAAACAAAGCAAACAAATATATTTCTAATGACGTTAAACATTACAAACTAATAAACTATAAACTAATGAGCTGCAATCAATCAGTTAGGTTGGGTGATTACTCTTTTGAATTGGGAATAATGTTAACAGAGGCGAGCATCCTGTCCTGTTAAGAATATTATTTAATAATATATCTTTTTTATTAAGAGTTTTATTTATTTCTAAAAATTCTAGACTATTCATCTTTAAAACTTTTTTATTTACTCGGTGGAGTATTTCTACATTACTAGTCTGATTAAAATTATGGTCATTTTCTATTAAATGATTGGCAAACTCAGAAAAAATTATTACTCTTTTAAGATGCAGATTTTAAGTGGTTTCACACGATAAAAATAACCCAAAAATACCCAGATTATATTTCGCACCATTACTTTAGACCAATAAATTAAACTTATTTAAATTCTTCCATGGTTGGTATGGTTTGAAAAGAAAGAGAGGATGTACGGGGCACCCTGTCTAGCAAAGGTATATAAGCTATCTCTAATACACGTTTTAAAACATAGTTCTGACGAAGGCGTAAGCCGAAATAGCTATCAACAAATATATAAAATTTATGTAGAACTAAAATACATTGTTATTTTTCTTACCGTATTATAATGGAGTTCTACCAAGTAAATGCCTACTCAATCAATATACGATATGAGTTAAATGACATTGCAACAATTTGATTAACAGTATCCCAAAAATAAAGAATACAATAATGACATTTAATTCTACAATTCTAATTGCAGAATAACTTAGAGTTAATTGTTTTAATGATACTAAAAAGAAATTGGCTCTCAAACGATTAGTTAAAATTGTAGTGATGGAATTTATAGAATGAATCCGCTCGGTATAATGTATATTCAATGGGAAACGATTCGCTTAAAAATGTATAAGTAGTCCGTATGTAAATATATAGCACGAGTTTCAATTATCGCATATGGCCAGCGTGCATAATGCATCGTAGCCATTTGACCGGTCGTCCGGAAGCACACGGAAACCCCTACGAGCCACGCGTCACTTGCCATTTGTATTTTTCGCAACCCCTCGCTAGGGATGAGACTTTGTTTCAAATCGTTAACAGCAATTGACTGCGGTCCATTCAATGCCATACTACCCTACATTATTTACCTGTTTTATATTTAAGAAAATTGTATAGTGTGGAGATGTATTATGCATATTTAATGAATTTAAAATTGCATCCCAGAATACTGTTCCAACAAATGCGATACTATTTCATAAAAACACTCGTCAGTCAAAACTTCCAATTACAGTATTCTAAAGCCGAACGTTTTACAACTTTTATTATATTTTTTTTACCTTTTATTATATTTACAATATTATATTATACAGTATTTTGATCACTTTGAAGGTCTCAACTGTCACTGATTGGTGAAAAGGCATTATTTAAAAAAAAAAAACACACATTTTTTAGTACTACTTTCACATATACATAATTGTATAAAGATCGAGACTGGTTTCCCTCACCAAGAGCATATAAACGCATCATGTTTGTAGTGTAAGAACAACGCCATTCGTTGAAAATCCAAGACTGATAGAAGGCATTTCCAATCATCCTCCACTTTGATCGCAACATAGTGTTGCGTTGCCTCGTAGGTACTTAAGACGACCCTGAATAAGTTATCAATCCAGTTAGACTTTTGACTTTTAATATCTCTAAGATACCCTGTACTGTGTGACTGGGATATATTTTTAATTTATAAATAAGATGGTGTAAGGTGTTTTGAATATTGGAATTATCAAAATAATAATAAAATATGTTAACTTTATACTGAAATTATCATCCCATCGAAAATATGGTATTTTAAAACGTTAAGAAAACATATAAGTTTGTGTTTGCGAGTTTTTCACAACATTTTTGTCTGCGGACGTAAGGCTGACATTATAGGGAATATTTAACAACAATCGCTCGACCTCAATTTCCGATGGGAGATATTCCCGAATCAAAATCAAAGTCAAATGGGGTTTAAATCGGTATGCAATCATCTCCGCATTTACATATTGTTGACTTATGAGTGAAAAGGACAGGACATGCTTAGCATACTGTTTTATAAACCAATATAATGGAAAGAAACTTTTATATCGGCAATATTATTAATGTAAATGTCTAATTTTTACAAATCGACTTTTTTGACAAAGATTGAGTTACTTTACTGTATTATAATTTTTATTTTCTTCTGCGAGTCTACAGGCAATCAGTATTTCAAGAACGTATTTTTTATCCCATCTAAATAATTATCGAACATATTAAATTTAATAAAAAAAGAAGCTTATTTGTTTTTATTATAAAAAATAGTTAACCCCATTTTATTACATTACATATGCGAATAAATGCAATTACTTTATATAAATTATCCTTAATTGATGACAGTGCGATGATGAATACGAATCGAAGCGTTCTATATGGGTCAGTTATTATTAGTATACAACATTATGCTTGATCATTCGGAAAAATAGCTGCAATTAAGTATGAAATGATCATCGATGGAAATATTTCATTGCACAGGATAAGTGGAGCGTCATTGGATTTAAAAACAGTCTTTATAAAAACGGATTACTGGCAAAATTCGAAAAGATTTCCCATAAATAATTCAATTTTGAAATATATTCACAGGGCTAAAGAAAACTTTCAAGACTTTTATACTTTACCCTTTTGATATAATAAAAATGTAAAAAAAACGCTATCCGTCATAATCAAAGCGTCGTGACTTTTTATGATAATTATGGAGGCCTTTCCTTTGGGAATATTTATTTGAGTATGCTCATGGGTGGAATTTCGAGCAAAAAGGTTAAGTGTGCCAATGAATAATTTATAATACACAACAAAATCAAGTAGAACGAGCATCGAGGAAGGGGATAACTTTTTTGAATTGATACAAATCACACAGAATGTGTGTAAGAAGGTACATTGGCAAAACAAAATTGGGCAATATTTGTGAATATTATCCCACGGCTGTCGTAAATCTTAATTACGTATAATACATATACGAACAGTAACATGAAATATGAGTCATCTTTTTTTTTTTTAATTAGTAAGCATTAACAGGTTAAAAGCTTTTGGATCGGTTTTAACGATTGTAATGTATCATTGCAACGGCTTATATTTATAATTGATTGAACGCCATTAATATCAAACCTAATTAGTAAATAAATCCATATTGGCATAAAAAAACATTTCAGATTAGTAATATTTCTTTATGTCGGGTCCGTTGTGCAGTGGTCAATGTCGTTGAATCCCGTGGCTTATTTCACGGATTCGAATCCTAGTACGAGAAACAAATGTTTTCAGCCAATTTATGGATTCTGTTCGAAGGCAAACTTCCGTCTCTCTCCCCCGATCCTATGAGCGGGGCGAAACGATAGCGACTAAATAACCACAAGCCCTGTCCTAGTCCTCCTATATTTTCAATCCTACTCTCTTCAAAAAAGATAGTTTGAGTTAGCTGATTTAACAGCAGTTCTCGTAGAAAAAAAACATATGTTGAGACAAACTCTGCAAGGAGTTCATATTCTGGACATTGGGAGCGGATATGGTGAAATATCTTTTATTCTTATTATAAAGTTTCAGTGCAAGTTTATATGTGCAATTTAAATGACTTAAGACGCCGAACGACAAAATCACGGTCGATATTAAAAAAAACTCACTGAAATGTAGAAAATTCTAACTAGTATTGAAAACACATCGTCCACCTTTAGTTGAAATCCTAAATTATTATTTTGCTTTAAGAATGTGTTTTCATAGCGATTGACTGCTGTAGACTAATGTTACACCACGGTGACATAAGGGATTTATTTTGGATGGCTTTGCACGCGTTTGTATTGAAAACATAAATCTTATCATTGTTAAAAGCATTACTTGAAGATATAACTCATTCCTACATGCGTGAAGATTTACATGAAAAACTCTTCATATTTCAAGACGGTGATATTATTTTTTACACACTTTCTAAAATCGAAACGATGCCAGCATAGAATTTACTCACTCACAATTCTATAAAACCAAATCCCATGAGACATATAAAATACGGATTTACTTAATACTGCCGATATTAAAGCTCATGTGAAGCGTTTTTGTGAAAAATCGACGCTATGCTCGGCACTTAAGCCTCAAAATAGTCTAACATTCATTAGAATATATTACGATGGTTTGGAGATTTAATCAGAATTAAGTGTGTCTATGTATAAAATACAAAAATGCAGCCAGACAGACACATTATAAAAGATTGAAAATGTTTCAAGAGAAGAAATAGGGTAAAATAGCAATAAAAATTTGAATTTTTGGTTGAAAAGCTTATATCAATTGCAGCAAAATATATTTAACCAAATTCATGAATTTCTAAATAGTTAATATGTTCAAAAACGATAATCATTATTAACAAAGTAGTATTTTAAATATATAAAATATAATTTTTAAAAAGATCAAGACCGGTTTTGCTTTATCATATCGATTATCAAAAAATTAGTTGATAATACTAGTGATGTAGTAAATTTTTTTTTGTTTATTTATTTAAAATAATGTCTTTCCATCTAGCCTAGAGATTCTAGATGCATTATAACATTAGTTCAAAACGAACAGAGTTGAATATACTTTTTTTTTTTAAATTTTAGGACAGTTTTCCTATAGTGTGCGGGTATATTTTAAAAATAGAAACGTAAGAGTTAATACGGTAAGAAATATAACAATGTATTTTAGTTCTACATAAATTATTTTATATATTAGTATTATAATGGAGTTCTACCAAGTAAATGCCTACTCAATCAATAGTAAGAGTTAATGTTTATTTTTCATAAATTATTTTACTTTTTATTAGCCACGAATAATTACAAAGCATTGTGGTACATATTACATTCATGTTTATCGAGATTCGAATCCAATAATCACTTTTAGGCGTTAATTAACTGTCAATTCTTTGTTTGAAGGCTACTATTTCCACATTATATTTTTGAAAAAAAAATGACTGATGATGACTTGGTGTCTTACCGAAATAAACGCGAGCAAATAAGGAGTAAATGTCAATACATATTTTGCATCAACGTTATTTTTATCATTTGGATAGTACATATCACATGTACCTATATCACATTTTCGCCATATGACAGATTCAAAGGATACGGAAACAAGGGTCTTCCCTTGTCATCTTCCATACGTCTTTCAAAATATTTACAATATAAACATAGCCATAACACACGCAATATCAATACCACTGTGTGACCTTTTTCGCATCAACTCGACAGTATTTTTGGTCATTTTAAATGGCAAAAAATTGTGCCTACCTACCTACTGTGGAGATAAAGAATCTTTTCCAACAGCTTTCAGATAACTGTAGTTTCACAGCTAACTGCCTTTGTCAAATGATAGTAAGCCTACTTTAAATTGTAAATCGGACAAAATATAGTTGTGTCAGCGAGTTTCTATCTATTCTGATTCAACATCAGATTGCAAATGAGGCAGACCGGAAATTCACTGACTGAAAGTAGACTGTGAATGATTGTCGTACAGGAAGATGGCTAATTTGAACAGATATAGGTGAAGATAGTGACAATCCTTATACGGGGTTGTGCGGCCAAGACTCATCCGGGCTGTCGCATTTTTTGCGAAGATAAAGTATTTCTTTCAATCTTATTTGCTATAATATATATTTGTGGGCGTTATAATATGGTGTAAAATATCAAACTATTTTTTTCAAATTCGTAGAACTATATACTACACTCAAACTTTTTTTGTGCGATTTCAAAGTTATGCGGTATTTTTTTAAATAAAATTTATTTATTTTTTAAAATATATTTTTGGGATTATATACTATATATATACTATAAAAAGATTATTAATTAACAGCGCGTGTTTCACATACTCCATAATTATCCAAACATATCCAGTTTCACACCTGTTTATTACAATGTGACCTCGACACGTGCGTCCTTGTACATGTTATGTTCCAACATAAAGTCATATCTTTTTTGTGCGATTTTGTTTTATTGATTTTCCGCGGAACGCATCTACCGCACAAAAAAGGTTTAGGTGTATATGGTAAGATATACACCGTTAAAATAGTAAGTGCTCGTATTTTTGTTTTGGATTTAGACACAAATCTGGACTTATTGGTTTTTAATTTATTCATGATAAACAATTACTTTCCTGTGAAAGAGGTAAGTTAATTCTTACAAAAACTGAAATTTCAAATGTATTTTATATTATATTGTATATTCTGATGATGAAACAGTTCCATAGGTTTACAGTATTCTTTTAATGTCATATAGGACAATAATATAGATTTAAATAATTAACACGTAACGTATAACCGAATTACACAATAATAATTATGAATAATGCATTTGGATACAAGCTCCAATGAGAACTTGTTCACGAAGCTCTCAAAATTTACAGCAGAAACACGTGTTGTAAGCAGTAAGCTTTTTTGCAGCGGTTTTAAACATTGTATTTATAAAAAAATATTACATTTCAGATATTCAATTAATAAAAACTGAATTCAAATTCACAGTTCATACTTTTCACTCACAATATTGATTGTATTAAAAACGGCATAGCCATTATCGAAACAGGTATCGTGGTATATCGGCTGTTTTTTTTTATAAAATATTGGGTTTCTGATATTATAAAGACATGTTATGTGTATTAAACTTTTTTGACAATTAAATTATTTCATCACTGTTACACGGACAAGCGTTGAATCTGGGAGTTTTTTCTGCTTACAAACTTCTTTGCCTAAAAATCCTATATAAAGATTGACTGATCTATGTTGGACATATTTTTTATAATTTAATGATAAAATAAGGAGCGGCTAGTTGTTTTGATTTTTTGGACACTTCGCTAAAGAATAAGTTGAAGCGATTAATTATAATGTATTGATGAGATACAATCTTTAAGATCACAGTGTTCATTCGAACTCTGGAGTGTGCAAGGACGAAATACGCTACTATAAGACTAGTTTAGCACACTACCTGAAATATGTAATAAAAATAAATATCAAATATTTTAAAAATGTGTATTTACGAAACTGTGTATGTGAATTTGGACTAAGCTCTGTCAAATTCAACATTTGTCTAAAAGCTTTCTATTCGTTTCATTCAATTATCAGTCGAAGACGATTTTTACATATTTCTTTAGATTTAAACAAAAGCATTTTTTTGAAATAGAAACACAGTCAAACATTTGTAAATATCAGTATTAAATATTTCGAAATATCGCCAAAAGCATGATCAATGAGAAACTGATTCATAATAATAAGGTTATTAAGGTAAATGAAACCCAGTTATTCTAATAAGTTTCAAGGGTGGCTGTCACTGGGTGACGTGGTCAACAAAGCTGATCAAATATGGTTCAGTTGAAAGCCTCTGAAGCTGTGTAACGAAAAGGAAACATACACCAATGACGTTTATGACGTATTGTTAGCGTAAATTGGTAGTAACTGAAACATACATAAAAATGTGACGAGCCACCCTCCAGTAAGTACCCCCTAAGAAACCCACCCTTGTTAATGACATTTCGCTTCCATATATTTCTATTCAGTGTTCTCTTGCTATTTTTATGGGGATGATGATTGGAAATCTGATGCAAAGAGCTTCACTTATAATAAAGTTTCAAAGTGACGTTATTATAGAAAGAATGTCAACTAATGAACAAAATAAAAAGATTGATGTTTTTATTTTCTTTTTATTTACGTAGAAATAATGTATTTTTCCAATAATTGACAGAAGGAATAAGAACTAGTACAAAAATTAAATACGACAATATGAAACGACTATTTTGTTTTAAAACGCCTACTAAGTAATGATACATCAATGATTGGTATTTTTTTCATGAACTATTCCTCAATGCGACAATGTTTACCATTTATAATATTATCGACTATTAGATCTCGAATTCAAATATACGTCGACTTATGTGAAACCTTCGGAACGAATTACCTCATTTGTGAAGTACTTAATGACTATAAAACACATGTCAATCATTAGCTAGACTTGACATTCAAAAATAATTCAAAAATTAATTGCGTTTCTTTCTTGTTGAATTAGCCATGACAGCAATTTAAAACTATTGGCAGAATAGTTTCGATACAAATACGATTGCTTCTTGAATTAGACGTAAACTTGGCAAAGAGCTTTTGTGCTTTATAGAAAAGTGTTAGTAGAGGGAGTTTCAAATATCGAATTCCCACCGATACATCACTGATAGACGGAGGTCGAAGATCGCACGTTTGAAACGGACAAATATCCTCGGCGTCGCATTCACCTTGCGCTGCTACGTCACTATCGGTGCTTTATTTTCACACACAATTGCACTGCCACCCAACAATACGGGGCTGGTTGACTTACTTGACACCACGGTTGGTGGCTCTAGTCTCTGAAGCGAATGAGGCATGTCTCCCGATACGATGAAAAATCTTTTTACTGACGGTCAGCAAAAATACTAACAATTCGGTACGGAAATTTCATTAATTGATATTTAAATCGATGCATACAACTTAATCAAAGAAATAGATTAATGTAATGTTAAAATTGCCTCTTACTCGTTAGATTCTAAGAATGGGGCGTAACGATAGCTATAAGCTAATTAACAGTCATGATTTAACTTTTAAAAGTGAGGTTGCGGACTGAGTAACAAGCTGTCCTGTGTTGAGAAAATCTCGACTCTGAGAGGTGGTTACAAAAAAAATATCGCAACATTTAAAGCAACGAAAATGTAAACAATCGGATTGCAATTTATTTAAATAATATACAGTAGTGCCATTTAATATTTTTGATATTTTACAGAACTGAAAGGATTTATTGGGAATCAGTGGGCTACTCTCAGCGGATTTTAGGATCCGGCACGCTGTATAAAAAGATGTAATAATCATTAAATCAAAATAAACTTTGAATTTTCGCCTTTTATCTGTAAAAATTACTCTCCAGTTTAACCAAAAATGAGCCACATCAAATATCGGACAGAAATAAATAGGCGTTTAGTTTAAACATAAAATCTAGTGCTAACCGTAATAAAACCAACTATTTTATATGGGAGAATGGTTCGCTTTTCTGTAAGGCATACTACTAATAAGGCCAATAACTAACTGGTGAACGAAAATAAAGTAATATTAAACAAACTTGGCACCTAATTTATTTAATGAAATCGATCACTTTTCTTTGATTGTGAATTATAATTCGTATTCTGGGCACGAATCTCTCAGCCTATTCATTAACCACTCAACTATTTCCAATAAGATCGGGGAATTCTTTCGACGAGACTGAAAGCTTAACTAAGGCCTGGTCTGAATTGACTGGGACTCGTTATATTGTATAAGCACCTTCTAGATACTTCAAGAAAATAATTTTTTAGAGTCGGGTCTTTGTCAACAAAACTGATTAACTGGCACCTTTTTTACTGTGTAAATAAGCATATTGATTAAAAAAAGACATACAAAATTCGCGGTCCCCAATTGTGTCGCGATTTGCAATTCGCCACTTATCGACTTGTTGATCGAAGACATCTGACCTTAATGACGTACCGGGAGTGATTATCTTACACCCAGTACTGCTCTTGCTCTTTTTTTCTTTAGTATTTTTAAAAAGAGAAAAAATACTTGAATAATTGTTTCGGCCGGTGAATGAAAACCTCGATATAAAATTCTTCCAAAATAAACTTAGGGAGAAAAAGAAAAGATATCTGGTTTAAAAAAGCTAATAACTTTTACTGGTCAGCAAGAGGAACGCCAAATGTTTATTAAAAAATAATTTGGTAACGAATGGGAATGAATACTAGTGAGATTAAGTTAATGAAATTTCGCTAAATATTTCATTCAACATGGGCGTTATTAAGAGGAAACTCTGATTTATATCCACTACGTAATGGTGATTCTTGTTTTTTTCATCAAGTTAAAAAAGGATTAAAAATAGGGAGGTTCTGACGAGGGTTGACTTTTAAACGTATTCAAATTTTAATAACAGGGCGATGATTAGTTTATGAGTTTTTACGCTTCAAAATAAGATTAAAATTGTATAATTGGATAACATATTAGATGGCAATATGATGTGAAATGTTTTTGAAAAACACTGAAATTTCAGGATTTATTTTGTGGAAAAAATACTGTTTTGCGTTGTGTCGAAATATTAAAATACTGATAATGAAGTTTTATTTTTATTTGATTCTATGAATCGGCTTAGTCCGAGTGATAGACTGATTAACTTTAACAACATAATTTATAACATACTGCAGTATTATTTCCAAGAAGTTTGACGTTTCATTAAGATTTCAATTAATATTAAATAAATTAACATGTATTCTCTTAAACTGACATCAAGCATGGTCAGCAAACAAACCAAGAGGAGAGGCACATAGATATCAGCATTATACAAAAAAAATCATAATTTTGGATTGCATGGTGTTTATATATTTTTGACAGTTATACAGTTTGGGAACTGGTGATTCGGTAAACTCTAAAGATTTTTTCCAAGCCAAACTGAATGTTTTATTTCCCTGCATCGCCCAACCTCAATGTCAAAAACTGATCAAAGACCATTGGCAGAAAGGATTTCGTCGAGTTTGGTTTTTAAAAGGCAATTTATTTCAAAAGATAAGCGAGCCATATTGAAGGAGGAAAATCACAATTATTGACAGAAGATTACTGATATTGATTGACCTTTCCGTGTTTTTGTCATGTCTTTATAGTGACATAAAGTTCGCAGAAATGCCACATTTTAAGTGCCCATTATTCGAAAACAGAATATCCACTAAATTTATTCTCTCTTTATACATGTTCGTTAATACTTTCAACCCTATTTTTCCATCGTACAACTTTTTAGTACGATTACAAAAAAGAAAATTTATCAACTGAACTTTTATGAACTTTAAAGTTAAATTTTAACCGTTCTTATTATGTTTTAATATTTACTGCAAAAAAAGCTTTCGTGAAACTATGACAATTCAATGGAGTATGATGTTTGTTTGACCATATCCAATCTCTTAATAAGACTAAATATAACTTGTAAACACAAATATTATTGGATGTTACATGGGATTCTAGTCCAGAACGCAAAGCAGTTCAAACGTTTACTTCTGTGTGAAGCTGATAATCTACAAAGAATGAATTCGTGTCTTTGAAAATCACATGATTAATTCTAAAGTTAAATGCTAGAATAACTAACTACTATACTACCAGTATTTTATTTCGATATTATATTACTAAATGTTTACAAGGGTAGCTTGATTCAGTGTGAATACAATATTGGGCATAGTGTACATCCTCTTGGTTTCTAACACTAATCCATGACACTTAAACTTGATACCAACCTTACAACTAATTTAACGTAATACACAGCACACAACCTTAATCAAAGTAATATTATCCTCAATGGCTGAAATTTCAAACCTTCGTTCTCTTTTTATTTCTTAATTATTTTTTGCAACATTTTAAAAACATTGATTTGGTGAAGTTTTATAAGACAGCGTGGAGGTGAGCGAGTTTAGAAATCATGAACTCACTCACGTCTGCTACTAACGTGAGTACCGAAATTATACTGTATCGATACTGCCGAATTCGCTTTTGTATTTTTTTTTAAATATATTGTCACGTCACAAAAGAAGTGAAGCACAACTTCAAAAATGAAAGGAATAGAGAAGACAAATACAGGGGAAGTCTTCAGAGAATAATCCGTATGAAAAAAACATATTTTTTAAAAATCGTATCGCTGAACAATACTGTTGTTAGACGAGGGAACTAATTGCTGACGATCCTAAAAACTTGATGTAAGTTCCAAAAAATTACCAATATCAAGACCTTGTGACATGAATATTAACAGGGATATTTATGACAACCTCTTCACTTGTATTATATTAATCTTTGCGGTGTTCTTGTTTTTGGCTGAGAATTTAAGCGATATAAGCGGACCTTTCAGGCGCCACACTATATTATATCTTCGTCCCAATATCAAGCGACGGCCTTTCGTTTTATTCTTTTGAAGCGAGGTGAATGATTTATGACCCGACTACTGTTACTATCCAACGCCATAATACTCGAGTAAAATTTTTAACAATTTTTTTAAGGAGGTAAGGTACTCCTTACTTTTCAGAATTTTCCAAAAAAACATCTTATCTAAAACGCCTTTTCAGAGGCGTGCAAAAAACATCGCTATAACTTAAGCATGATGTATTATTTTTTCGCTACTCTCTGGTTAGCGGAAAAATATAAGCGACAAGAAATTTCATGTTTATTACCCAAGTGGCATGTATATTAGTGCTATAATAAAAAACATGCATGATTGAGAATTTCATATCTGGATCAACGGGTAAACTTCCAAACTCTTACATTAGCAAGTCACAACAATTTATTACCCAATTTTTTCGGTTAGTAATGGAAATTTTTTGTGTTCTGTCATTATATACGGCACATAATTTTCTATATTTTGATGACAGATAAACTTCAAATAAAAGATGATGTTATATTGCAATTGATTATTCGTATTTTATAATTTAGGATTTGGACTGAAGGTGCTTGATGGAATTTCAATATAAAATTTGAGTCGTTTTAATTTTGAACTTTTGATTTGTCGCTAAATGCCTGAAATGCCGAAAGACAAAACCCGGGTGGTCAGCGACAAGACTCATGAAAAGGTACAAAATTCGAGCGTCTCAAATTTTATAATATTGTAATTAGATAAACAGAATTAAGGATACATTCGTTTAAGGCATTATTCTGGTCTAGAGGCTGAAATTTTAGGTGTTTTTGCAAGTGCTATAGAAAAAAAAGTAATAACAATTTAACTGTCCATTTTTACCAGATATTTATTAATATTTTTAAAATATACAAAAAATATTCAAACCAAAAAACTAATAACCTAAAAAGTTACAGACTAGTAAAGTAGGGGGTCTCAAAAAAATATAACGCTCAATAGTTGCCACGATTCCAACTTTTCTAGTCACCTAAAATATAATTAAAAAATATATCCTTAATTGGTAAAGATGTCATTTTCGCGCATATCATAGAAATGTTAAAATATTTATTTTTCGCAAAATGGCAGAGGTTTGAAAAAAAATCTTTTTTTTCCTGTTTTTTTGAGACTTCCGAATTTTTAAAAAAAATAAAAATTGTTTTTTTATATAATCTTAATATGCGCTATAACTGGATGTATTAAGAAGATTCACACCAAATTTCATGTAAATTGGCGCAGTAAAACTTGAGATATCATGGCAACTATTTTGAAAAAAGTAGTTTCGAGATAAACGTGTTTAAAGTTTTGGGCGAAGCTTTGCTCCACCCAGACCTGTTAGATACTACGTCACTAAAGTAGCTGTATCTCTGAAAATACTCGGAATTTTCTTAAAGGTAAATATGCAACAAAAAAAAATGATTTCTCAAAAATCCTAGACCAGAATACTGCCTTAAATGTATAACAATTATTATATTTTGGCACTATGGCGAAAAATATTTTCAAATAACAATACTTTTATCAAAATAAGAACAGAAAATGTATTAATCAAAGAACATGTAATCATGTTATATTGTAAAACTCAAACAACTCGATGAAAGAAAAGCCAAACTTTTAAATAATAGTTCTGTATTTATATTTTTTTCAGAAAGGTTGACAAATTTTAATAATTCAAAGTGCTGAATTGAAAGAAGAACCTACGCAACAATTTTGAGATAATAATAAAATAAGGAGTAGGGTATATCATGTAAAAGGCGTATAATTTTCAAGATTATAACTTTCCTTTAGTAAATAAAACAGTAATTCGAGAATCTTTGTTGATGTACTTCAACAGATGATATTGTAAATTGTACTGATTAAATGAAACTTGATTTAAATTATGTTCATAGTTTCGCTAAATAATTAAGATATCGATTTAGTGAACATTGTGAAATAATTGAAACCAAACGTATCTCAAAGCTTCAACAATTACAAAAAAAAAACCCAACTTTACGCATGAGCTCTTCGGTGAATATTGAAAACTCTGAGGAATATGCATTCTCGGTGTTAAGTAATATAGAACTTAATTATGACCACGCCATCTAAAACAATACTTTATTCACTTTTAAGGTGTTCACTGTCAATACTTGGTGGAAAGGCATGATAATAAAAATAATAATACATTTTTAGTACTTTTTCCACATAAAATTTATTTGATCAGGACCGGTTTCGCTCATGGCGAGCATTGTCAACTGATATCTTTACCTGATATAAATGAATACTTTATTCACTGTAATAGTATATACCGAGTGAATTTATTATTAGTTATATTGGAGAATATTACAGTGAACATAACAAACTAAGGATTCGTGTTCATAACGTATACATATTTATATGATAAAAATAATAAGACATTTTTAGTACTTTTTCGACATAAATTTTATTAGATCAGGACCGGTTTCGCTCATGGCGAGCATTGTCAACTGATAAGGAATACAATGAAACAGTTTTATTTATACAAAAGTTAAGTAAGAAATGTATAATTAAGAAAATTTCTATAAATATCACTGTTTCATATATCATTTGACAATGCTCGCCATGGTGGAAACCGGTCCTGATAATGCCATTCCACCAAGTATTGACAGTGAACACCTTAAAAGTGATTAATCGTAGAATTTAACAAAATATTTAAATTAAGACACTTTTAAAGAGGCAGGTTATATTTAATTCTGTGTAAATCATTGATGTTAAACATAATTTTCCTAATACGGAAAGAAAAATAGCAATGTATTTTAATTCTACATAAATTATTTTATATTTGTTGTACGCCTTCGTCAGAACTCTGACGAAGGCGTAAGCGAAATGTAACAAATATATAAAAATAATTTATGTAGAATTAAAATACATTGCTATTTTTCTTTCCGTATTATAATGGAGTTCTACCAAGTAAATGCCTACTCAATCAATAATTTTCCTACTTCCCTTGGTGTTTAAAATCGTGTACGTTTTTTGTTTTATATCCTTTATTATCTTTATGACTTATTTGATACTTTTTCGTTTTTTCTCTTGGTTCATAATTTCCCCTAAATGATCTCTTCCTACTTACTTCTGTGCAATAAAACTCGGAAAATAAAATTACCGTCCCGCAGTAAATAATAAAATATTATACAAATTATGATTTCTTCATAGAAAGCAAAAACCCTGTATTCGAGTGTATATTTTCCATATTAACTTCTTTCCTTATGGCAGTCTCCATAAAGATACACAGAAACATACACGGCATTCATAAAGTAACAAATCAATCTAAGCAGAACAAATATTCGACATGAAATAAAATTAGTTCATTTAATAAACATCAAATAAATGTAGAACTCATTACATGAAATTTTTAAATATTTGTTGATAGCTATTTCGGCTTACGCCTTCGTCAGAACTAGTTCTGACGAAGGCGTAAGCCGAAATAGCTATCAACAAATAAAAAATAATTCATTGTTATTTTTCTTTCCGTATCAAATAAATGTGTCATACATGAAATTATTACGGGAAATAATAAATCTTAAAATAGATTTATTGGTTAACTTGAAATACATAGATTTTTAAGTAGGATCATAAAATGACAGACCTTGTAAGTCTATAAAAATTCACACCGCATATACATCGTGCATTTATTGAGGCTAATGATGGAGAACAGTCTACAGATTTTACTTGACATATTTGAATTTTATGTCATTCAAAAAAGCTCTCATATGTAATACATAATTGCTCGGTAAAAGGTGAAATGAAACTTATCCTGAAAATACAATTTATACATATCTTATATATAAAACCGAAACGGCGTATGTATCTCTGTGGGTCTGTAATTCCCTTTTGCATTGTTGGTCATTAAGTTGCCATAAAAACGAATATGAAAGAAAATATGTTTGAATTTATATCGGCGAAGACATTTAGTCAAAATGTAATAAATTAGTCTTCTACTGAACTTTTCCCGGCTTTTATTAATATTATAATGTTTATTATTTACGTGAAGGTATTATTTGACATTTCTTTGACAGCAAATTAGATTTTTTCCTTGAATTTGGACATTTCAATGGGCGAGAATGGGGCTGTCATCAAATCAAATAAAGTTTGTGATTTTATTTTAACTCTATTTTGGATGTTAGATTTTGTGATATAATTATGTCGAATGATATAACATTAAATAATTATTGGTCGCTTAGTCCGAGCGACGCCGGGTAGCAATACTAGTATTATATAAGTATTAGTCTAGAAAAGTGCACCTGGTACTTGGAACATTATTTTTTCAGTTTTCCTACGCCCAGATTTGGCTTAACGATTACATTGCATTCAAAAATGCAGTTAAAGACAAACATTAAATTGATAAAAATTTACCGATACAAAATACACGAAACATGATCGGAATAAACATTATATGTAGATTATAGCACCTCAATATGTGCTCGCAGTAAATAACAGTATCGGGATTTTTTGGAATCATTATTGAAACATGGAATTAACTCTATTTCAGTATTTGAAAGGTCAATGTATATATCCATTGCGTAGTCCCGTAGAGAATTTGGCTTTGAATTTAATTGGGTTGCGCTGATTGATTGATTGAATTCACATTCACTAGGTAGAACTTTTTTATAATAAGGTAAAAAAAAATATTGTATTTTAGTTTAAAAAAATATCAAATGTAGAATTGATAGCTATTTCGGTGTACACCATCGTCAGAACTATGTTTAAATATACATTTACTTTATGCAAGTTATTTTAAACAAAGCCGAACCTATTGAAAGTATTTTACATTTACTTGTCTACATACTGATGTAGAAAAGGCTCCCAAGAAATTTTCTCTTATGTCTAGCATCCTAATTGTATCTTGAAATAATTTATTAATTGTAAAAAAATCTAAATTTGTATTTCTTGAAATGAAAGCTAATGTGGTGATACGAAGTAATTTTTTATTATTTATACAAATATTGCTTCGGAGGGCTCATAAAAAATCATGCACGCCCTGTTGAATTATTTAAATTAAATCGCAGCTTGAAATTTATGGAGCATAAAACATAAAATGCCAGAAATCCACATAGTTTCGTATGAATGGCAAAGAAAACTCATTCGAATTGTTCTGGGACTGCAGCGGTAGTAAAGCAGGAGAGCGTACTTTGCACGTTGCCTTATGGAATACGGACAAAAGCATACCGTGACTCCGTCTTGTGCCGTCGCAAGGCAGCTTTTACATATTTCATAAGCATAACTCACAAAAAGCTGAACAGTACAAAGATGATCAATTTATTCATTTTTATTCTTCATACAAGTTTATTGCACGTGAGATTTCAAGGAAACAATCAAATTTAGTGTACAAAGTACATTTCTGTATGTAGTTTTTATCGCCGTCGAAGATCCGTATGCACATATCTTAGCATAGTAAATAAACAATGAATGAATTGAAGTGGTTGGCGAAGCTTTCAAGCTAGATCTCGTCTTTTTAAAGACTCGGATGGGACGGATGGAATTTTAGACATCACGAACATACATGTCATCGAACGAAAAATCTTAAATCGAATACAAATCAATTCATGAAACAAACCACACGATCAAAAATCTGGCTAACGTCAAACTAAACTTTTCTCATTCAAATATAGAACGTAATTAAAATGGAAGATCACAAAAAATCAAACGTCTTTTTGAAATGAGCTTTCTAGTGATCGAAATTAAATAATCATTTAATGTGATTCGAAATATTTTCTTCCTAATTCAGTACAATAAATCTAGCGCAACAAGCTACATTCAATATATAACCTTATTCGAATGATAATTATTTATTAAATATAGAGAATGAGCCTGATCAAGAAAGAGATTATTTTTGATGAGTTTTTATCCTATTTGACAGTCACATGAGTCGAAACATAAGTATGCCTTCGTATTCAATAAGATACGAAACTATTCCGATAAAATGCGGAAAATCATCAAATTCGTTTGGAATATTGTAACTAAAATACAGACGAATAAGAATTGAAGAAAATTCCAATATAGTGACCAATATATCTTAGATAAAGAAGGGAATAAGAATAGTAAAGGAACGCAGTGGGAAACCTGTTGCTATTGTAATACGGTTATTATTGAGAAAATTGACAGAAGAAAAGGAGTTCGGTGTATAAAGAATTCGTGGTTCGAAGATAATATATTATGGGATAGAAAGATATCAATGTTGTGTAATAATAACAATTCGTATTCAATATCTTTGATGCTAGAATGATCTTTAAAGATTCTTTTTGATTTATTTTTTCTTAGAACTATTGCGATATCTGCTTTGGAGAATATACTTGGCATAACTCATCGGAATGTTTATAGTGCTGTTTTCACAAATATTTTAGTATAGATCGGGACCGGTTTCGCTTATCGCGAGCATTATCAACCGACGATTTCAACATTCTTCAGTTGATAATTCGGATTCTGAAAGCACTGTGTGAATAATGGTAATTTGTGTTGCATCTGGCAAATATACAACCAAAACTGACTTATCAGTATCATTCGATTTAATAAAACAGACATTCTTATCAAAGTGTATGATAAGACAAGATTATAATAAATTCACACTGAACGACACACGAGTAGTATAATATAATAAGTCATGCACAGTTGAAAGACACTCAGGGAGGCAGTAAAACAAAGGCAAGTAGTAAAGAAAGGCAAACATTATGACAATATTGTTAACGCCCGAAGGTTTACTTGAAGACGACAGTAATATTTCACAAAAATAATATAAAACAAGGACTTCAAAAACGAAAGGCAAATATATCAAGTAAGACTTTATTAAATCTTTTCTAATAAAAATATGTAGAAAGATATTATGAAAATAAAAACTATTATTACTCGTGCTTAATGTCAATTTAAATATCTAAGAAAATTTTACTGCCCGGAGAAAGGACGAGTCTTGTTTAAAACTCAATTAAATTTAATACCTTGGCAGTCTACAAATAAAGATCTGATTCCCAGTTATGCTGCTATTTATAACAAATTTATTTGTCATTTAAACATTGCAAACGGGACTCCAATCAGTGGCATACTGTGATTTGATTGTGAAGATAATTGTGCGTTTCTTGTCATAAAATTTAAGTAATAGTTGCTAAATAATCTCAATTCAAAGGTAACTTTTTAACAACCTCAACTGAATTTTCAGCAAATGAAAGATATTCATTAAACGTTTAATAAATGTATAAAGTTTTCTAAAAGGCATCAACACTAAGTAACTAACTTATTAATTGAAATAGCTCCGTGAAATGTAAAAGGAATATTACAAAAGCAAATTTCACTGCTCAAAACGTCTTCATTCATGAAAAGTAACCTGAGAAAACACGCCGAAATGTTAGGAGAATTGAGAAGGACGGGAATACTTTATAGAAGTCGAAAGCGCATAAAAACATTCACGCTGGAGTAAACTTTTCTTATATATTACATTTCAAAAAGACATGGATTGAAGTAAGTTAAAGTTCCGCAATTTAGTCAGAAATTGCTACCCGCAATGGACCGCTATTTTATTGTTAAATTTGAATATGGCTCGACTAACGTAGCTGCAACCTGTATAGTTTGTATGGATGGTATCATGTGTGGCTGATGTCAAAAGGTTTTTACAGTAGCACATGTGTTCTGCTTTAGCGAGAGCTTTCAGTTTTAATTAATGCAATGACAACCGACGATGGCACTTTTCATTGAATTATAATTTATTTACATGAATTTCTATATGCAAATGTAAAACATTTATGTCGTGCAAAAATTAATACACGAAATGTCGCAACAAAGCTGTCATATCTTTAGAAGATGTTTTATGATGGAAATTAAATGCGACATGGTAAACCTCGAAAAGTTGGTATTAAAAAGAAACATTTATATATCATTGACAAATTGCGATATATCGAAACTAGACTTTAGAATTTATAATATGGCATTCGATTCAAGATTAAGTTTAAATTTAAATCTGTTTATAAACATTATGGTTATAAAAAATATCGTTGATACTCATCTTCCTTAAGCATCACAAGAAACGCATAATATGCATATAAAATACGTGACTTTTCCGTTCTCCGGTAATACCTTGAGAAATAATGCGTACGAAAGTCCTCTTTATTTATAGAGGCACAGCTCTCTCGTAAGGTCTGAGTTATTACTCAAAGAAACTGTGTTCATTAAGGGTAATTATCGCAGGCTGCTTAGGTTTTACCTCCTTGAATTAGCCTGTTCACTTTAAAATATGCGACTAGATTTCACATTCTCGGCACTGAGAGGGGAATTCTGCTTAAGAGATACTATTAAACACTTTATTCCGATTTTTTTTTAATGTTTAAGTAATAAATTTACCATGTATTGTGTTCATATAATATAAAAGAAAAATATATTATATTATACTTGATAATTCTATCAGAGCATTCCGATATTATATCAAAATTACATTTGATTACCAGACATAAATATATGTACAATTTCTTCTAAAATTACTACAACTGACAATTTTTGTGAGAGTAACAGCAGTTCTCGTATTAAGGCTTTGTTAAGATAAACTCCATTACGAGTATATATGCTCTAAATTGGGAGCGGAAATGGATAAAAAATAGAAAAAAGATAAGTTTAATTTAGTGAAAAGTGTCATTAAACTTATTATTGTCGTGAAACAAATTGTTTTTGTTTTTTGTGTGCGGCTCACCAAATAAATACAACAGATATTTTATTTGGACCACCAAACGACTATTTAGGACATCCTTGGCCTTAATGCTGCGCCAAAAAAAGAGATCATTTTTCAGATAGTTTAAATAAATGAGACACAAATAAATAATCATTTTCAACTGATCTTCAGTTGAAAATTTTCGCAGAGCGAAAAAGGTCTTATCATTACACCAAAAGTGCGATTTGTATATTTAAATATAATGTCTATCGAGAAAAAAAACGAGTTAACACCTTAAAGTAATTAAAATAGTAACTTAGACATGATGATTGTAGTTTTTGAATGAAAGGTACAAGTCAAAATTACTCTCATACAAAATTTTACACAATAATTATTCTATTGGTGTTTTAAGTGTCACAAGGCTTTTGAGATAACCTATGTGGTGACAACGATTGAGTACCTTCCCTTCTGTCCGAGCGATAAATCTGAAAAATGTGACGTAATAAGAGTGGAAAAGGCGTCGATTGGAAGAGAAAGCCCCGGGACGCTCGCGATAACGTGTGATAAACGGTGTCTGTGTCGGCAGGCTATTCTGAAGTGTGCTTTTAAACTCTCTGCGCCATGCCTCATATCCACACGACATCTCTACCATGGCGGTATACTTTATGATATTTGGCTGTAGCCTTAAAGGGGAATAAATTTTAAAATCGCTTAAATTGCATGTCACCTGTTGCACGGAAATGAATGGGTAGGTGAAAACAGGTGAGATGAATTGTACTATCAAAACCAAAGGTTTAATAAATTTTCCACTTGTCCCTGTGATAAGGTTTTGGACATTTTGGGGCGAATTACGTCTCTGTATCAAATCTAATAAGCACGTATCTAATTATACAGGGGTTAAAATGAATCGAACGCTATCAAACCACGGCCATAATTCATTATATGTGGCTTTGTAATGGTTTACAACTAATATTGAGTCAGCGATTTTTTATGCCCCCAATTGAAACGCTGTGTCTGATGAATTGCGGTTCTTTAACTGAATCAAAATTTATTCATATATAAAATAATAATAAAGTGTATTTGAATTTTTATGCAATTTGACCTTTCGTGAAAGGCAATGAAAAACACTGTATTTTTCAAGTGAATTAAAAAATATTTTTTAACATTAAAGTGTTTACAAATGATGACTTTATATACATTGATATGAACTCTACATTCCTTGCAGAATTAATTTTGTAAAGCTAATAAATAGTATCGAAATGATGACACTAAACGAATTCTTGCTAAAAGCTCGTGTAAAGATAGGTAGATAGATATTCATCTGACAATCCTGTGTCGAATAATTCATGTAAAAGTAATATGAAGAATAACAGTGCTCCTCGGGGGAATTTAAGCGGGCATTTAAATAATAATATTAGCGAAAGCTGTGCTTTATTCGTATGCATTTATTTCGCTCTCTGAGATATTTGAGGTTTTGCAATTTTAAGTGCCCACTTGGTGTTTTGTTGCAGGCGCCTTCATAGCTGCTTTTTCAATTTAAATGCAGGGTGTAAATGTTTCAAGAACATTTTATTGCAATAATGACAGCCGCAATCAAGAAATGTATTAAGATAAAACATATTAACATGAAAATATATTGTTTGAGGCTCAGAAAGACGATTGAGCTTACCCAAGGACCAATTTTTGTTCGATCGCAATCCAATACACATAATTACATCTTCTTAAAACAAAAATCTATATTAACTGAAACTTGGATTTAATACACATTGTTGACAATGAGCAAACACGATAATGTTAAATGAACAAAAAAACTTTATCTACATACATGCCGTGTGAACTGCATTTTCCTGATTTTTATTTTAATCATACCTCTCTTCTTTTTGCGGGTATTTATTTTAAAAGTCACGTAAAAGTGAGGCTATTCCAGCCCAATATAAATTATTACCCATATGATTTGTGACAAATGTCGTTTGATATGGAGCCGTCAAAGAAAAAAGACCAGAAAAAATGAGGGACATGTATTAAAGATTACGTAGGGATTTCAAACATGAAGATAAGCCGCAAAACTAAACTGTCACTAAGACGCACAGCGTTAATACGGCTGTCACACTATGCCTACATACGGTTTACATTATATAAACAAACATGAAAAAAAATGGCACTGTGCGCTGTGTTAGTTCCCCGCAACTTGTACGAAAGTTCTAACAGCCATATCGGAGTTACTTCTCTTAGTAAGTTTAAATAAGACACTGCAAATACGATTCCAAGTCGACATGTGAATACTATCTTTATTGTTTGTAAAAACGTTGTGATCAAACATACTAAACAAATTAATTGTATATCCTTCTTTTGGTCGATTTCGACTTGCTGCGATTTTTTTGGAAGACACCGTTTCTTTTTTTTACGCGATTTTTTTGACAAAAGAAATGGTGACCCTATAAAGTAAAATTTAGATAGTGATAGCAGCGAATAACTCCTGTAAATGAAGACAATTGCGCATGTGTGTGTATTTGATTCTCATTTTTTTATCAATAAAGAAATTAAATTTTATATGTGAAAAAATTTTGGTATTTACATTTTTTGTGATAATTTGGAACCAATTTATCAAATTATATGAAAGTATGGTTTATTTAAAACGGTTTTATCATACGCGCCGCCATTTGGAACCAATGTATCGCGTTAAAAGCGATTGGGGGTGTATGCAATTAAATTATGACAGAAAAAATAGCGTATAACTTAATCTAAAAAATAGTCAGCATCTCGAAACTTATATTTTCAGACAGGTTTATACTGTTGCATTTGTGAAGCGATACTCCGTGATTTAACAAGGGTGAAATATAATGCTAATAAAAATAAACTTTTGTACAATAAGTATTAATTGTTGTTATATTGTTAAAGCTCACAGTATGCGAACTCATCTAAAGATGACAAGTACAATATGCCTAATACGCGTAGCAGATGCCTTTTGTACAAAAAGCGGTAAGGAGCATCTGGCGCTATTTCCGTAACCAAAATTATGCACGTAGTGACTTAACTGTTCTTTACCGAACACTTCAGTCGTGATTAAAAACAATAAATACCCATCAATAAATTTGTGAGACCTGTTTAAAAGCGCTGACAATGATAGTTTGTTTTAAATTTCATAACGGTGTAACGTATTTAACTAGCAAGTAAAGTTTTGTTTTCCTATTTTTATATAGCATATTTAACACACAAAAATAAAAATACTTTACTTAGTGTACGTATACTAAGATTCTTGTTGTTGTCTTGCTTGCTTAACACATTGGCTACGGGTACACGGAATACGCGTCGTCTCTCTATGTTTTGATTCTCCGTAGCCAATGTGTTATAATAACACCTGGGAAAAAATAAGATATTTTAACATTTATCAACAAATCGATTTTGTTTTCCATACCTAAATGAGGAATATTGTCATTTTATTCGATTTAGGGAGTAAATACTGAATTTTATATTTGTTAACTTTTAGAACTACCATTATGAAAACTATTCAAATAATATAAATTTTAAAATTACTTTAATTATTCCACGTATTGTATTGTATAATAAACGTTATTTTAAATTTTATATCAAAATGAACTTCCACAAAGTTATCGTCGAATCCATCGAAACTATTCAAATAAATGAATTTATGAATCATCTGGTTGGGCAAATTATTGTGAGACGTGTCCCGCCTCTTTAAAGACATCCTTACTTTGATTTTGTAATCAGGATTAAAGAGATAAAGCAAACATTGGAATAGAATATGGTATCAAAAACTAACCAAATTTTAATAAAGCTAGATATTGTGTAGGACTTCGATAATAGAGTATATAAAAAGGAACAAATGGTCAAATTTTTCACGGTTTACAGTGGAAATAAATAAGCCCAAAAAGTTCCAGATAAAATTTCAAAAGGCCCTATTAAGAATCCTGTTTTGTAAAAATCAGTTCAAAAATTTAGTTAGTAGATTAATTTAGATTTCTATATGGTGCATGCCGCATGGACATTTATGATATATATTTATCTCTTTATACAGGTTAAGAATATTTTTTACGAATGATACATATTTAAAGAGTAAGAAAAATTTGTAGCTTACTAGGTATTGGATTTAAAAATATTGAGTCTTGAATCGAAATATTTGTGTTCTTGAAAGCAGTGACGGCTGGTGACGGGGTATTGGGGGGTGCAATGGAAGATTCAACCATTTTTGCAAGAGTTCTTTCCTATTCAGATGTTCGCAATACCAACTGTTTCTCTTCCGTAGTACGAAAAAATAATTTAATCTTCCATTTGCACCCACCAGCACCCCGTCACCAGCCGTCACTGCTTGAAAGAGTACATTAAATTTATAAAAATATTACATTACACTTCTTTCTAAACAAGAAAGAAATTAAAAAGTAAATAATCTCGCTGTAGAAGCAAATATCAAAAATATTTCAATATAAAAAACTCATCATACACAGTAAGTACCTCTCTTAAATCTTAAAATTTCATAAAAGTGCTGATATTTTAATAACTTCAAAAGAGTATATATGTTACATTTTTTTGTAAATATAATATAACAACTTTACAAAATTTCTGACACGAAAAAATTGGCTGAAGGAAAACGTAAAATGTTTTTGTTAAAATTCTGCTTTTCACAGCGCCAATCTTTAAGCACAATGTTTTTTGAAAAAATACTATATTTTTAATCAATATTCAATTACTATCAATAATTGGAACACACCAAAATTAATATAGGCAAGGTTTGTTTGCCGGAATTAATTTGTTATAATTTCATTATTTATTGTTCCGAAAAAGTAAAAATGAAATCATCTAAATTAAAACCATTAATGACCTTTTTAATGTAACAAATGGTTTATTAAGCTTTTTTTAATAATAATGCAGGTTTTATTAATATCAACTTCATAGAAACATTGAGATTTTTTGAATACTTATTTATTAGCCCAAAAACCCTACGGATTTAAAATTCACTTTCAAAAGATTTCTAAGAGGTAAAAAAAATACTAATTAAGTTAAATAAATAAAGAACGGTAGAGAATATCATTTCAGACATGTACAATATGATGTATTCATTTTTGTGACTATTTGCACTAAATATAAATTATAATAACAAAACCGGAGTGTCATGAATCCTAACTGAGGTTCTTTTACATCAATATTCATCATGAACGTATTCACAATATTGTAAGATATGTCGTAAAAAATATTGTGCTCGTGTGACCGTACCTGAATATAAAACATTTTTGTACACAACAAAGTTTCCATTTAGGATATCAGTCTTTGTATTCACAACCACGAAAACCAGCCATGCGTGTAGCCTCTTCTACATACTTTCCCACGAAAATGAAAATGCGTATTTGCGTTGTGATAAATATAATATTTAAACGAAAAAAAGGAAACTTCAAAATTCTCAGTTTAGATTTTTACTAGATAGTCGGAATAAAATCCTATCCAAATAATAATTATACACGTCAATTTTCTGTGCTTCATTTTATGAAAAAAAAATGTATTCATAAAAAAATATATGAACGTCACTTTAGCATTGGTAAAAGATACATTTGAAGTGCGGTATAAATTTATTATCGTGTACAGTAAAATGTATTAATCGGTAAAAACGTATTAAGGAAAGTATGGACAGACTGTTGAAATCAAATATACACTATAAATAGGCTTACCATACGTCCCGGTTTTGGACCATGGTCACGGCCGGTTTGGTATTTGTCCCGGTTTTTGTTTCGTGTAACGATGAGAAGGGTTTTAAAACTTCTGACTGTACATTCAAAATGATGTCAAAATTCTTTGAACAAAAAGAGTGAACTTCAACCAAATTGGATGCTTTGAGAGATGGATTCAACTATTCAAACATTTGCAAGAGAAACGTATCGATGCACCTATTTTGGTCGGATGAACGAAGCCGCATGCTGGAGTCTACCGTAAGAGGGTTTCTGTACTGCAAATTAAACGATTTAATACCATGCATAAATAAAAAGTGTTATTTATATCAAATTTCAATGATACCTAAAAAAAATATCTTTGAAAATAAAACGCAATTTATGCTTATTTCATCTTTCTTAAGATCCTGGACAATTCTGCTATTCAATTGAGTATTTTTTTTGTAATTTTTCGTGAATTGAAAATATTTAAGAGCTTGCCGAAGCCGGTGAAGACCTTATGAAATGAGGAGTAAGTTTTTAAAATATGTGTTTTATTTATATATTCAGTGCGAAATAAAGCGTTAAAGTTAACACCATTACAGTGATAAAATATGAGCTCTGTAAAAAATAAGAAAATAGACGATATAAAAGGAAAGCGACTTAATTCCGATGCAATTTCTTTTGGGCCAGCACGTTAACACTCAGGGGCGTAAGTAAGAATGTTAAACACACTTATAATTCTTTCAGCGGGCCTAAAAACAAAAATTGGAATTTGAATTGTAAATTTATCCAAAGCAAAGGCTGGTCCTCCTTATAGGCAAGTTAAAAGGCACGATTTCTATTCGCGCTATCTGGAAAACAGCCAGCTTTTCCCGCCAAGAATTAACATATCAAACACCTTCTGAAGAAAACCCCCGAAAATTGAAAATCATTTTTTTTAACGTGTTAGGTATCACTATTTATTTAGTAAGTAAAATTACATTTTTTCACACTCAAAATCTCATCTAAATTAAGGTGAGCCAATAAACCATAATTTGATATAATTATAAGCCGTTTGTATTAATATACGTGTGTATATCTTCTACCGAACAAACGAAATCAGTCGACCAGATCTTTATAGGTAACGAGAGTCACTCGTTTGCCGCTATAGAAATATAAGATTCATCGCAAACCATTTTCTGAGCAAATACTGAATGCGAAAAAATTACTCAAATTGCTTTACAGAGGCTTATGTTCAATCCAAAATGTTTCGTTTTAGCACGTTCTATGTATAAATAATATAATGAGACTTACTTTTATATACACGTATTGATGTGTGTGTTTTTGAAAGACTGCCAAACAACGTACCTGTAAAAAAAGAAAGAATAAATATATAAATTGTATTCAGTGTACAATGTTAAATGTAGCATGAAAAACGTATTATCTGAAGGTGTGATATAAAAAGTAGTCGCTTGTCCACGACAACATATTTGCTGGAATAAAAAAGGCACAATAGTAATAATAAAGCATTTTAGTTCAACAAATATTATATTATATATAATTAAAAGCTATTTCGGTTTACGCCCTCTGCTATCTTTCTGACAAAAGCGAAAACCGGCATATAGCTATTTCAAGGTTTGCACAATAAATATATGAAAAAATATTTTTAGAAACAAAACACTTCGTTAGTTTTTCACCGTGTTATAATGGAGTTCTTCTAAGTAAACACCAATCCAATTAACGCAATATTCAAACGTACACAAAATGGCGGATGTTCGTAACCTAGTGGTAACGTTCTGCAAGCAGTATCAGTAGCGTTATAACAGTAATCTTTATGCAATGGATATATTGAAAACAATTTGAAGAAATGAATGACATTCAGGCACTGTTAAAAAAATTCTTAAGGGAAATGATTCGTCCACTTTTAATGTAATATTCTTACATCCTATCCAGAAAAAATGGATTCAATCAGTGGAACTTACAGGTAATCATAAAAACTGGGTAGACGATAAAAAATACATCAAACATTTAAGTACCCCTTTCAAAGCAACCTCAGAATGCTCGATTAGAAAAGAGTTTTATGGCACAAACTTACTTCGAATAACTAAAATGCCTTAAATATTTTTATCTCCAAGGTTTATTGCGTTTTTTAATAGAACGGTTCTCGAATGCTAAACGAGGCTTAAATCCACAAAAAAATATAATCTTGGAAGTATTTTTTGCAAATCGGCGAAATGATTTAAGAAAAATCTTATCAAGTCATCTTATCGTGAATTATTATAGTGCCGAAATAAAAGCGTTAGGCCAACGGTAGGCGTAATATTTTATAAGCCGATATTGATAACACTCATTTTGAGCTACTATTTTTTTCCAATGTATCTTCCGTTTGTTCTACGAACGGATGGTTACGTTAAGAAAAACAATAAAATAAATCCTGAATATTTCCGAGGAAGTTATCAAAACCGGGTTTTTTTATCAGAGCACCGCCGTGCAGGTGACGACTACTAAATGAAAAAGTTCAATTTATTCTTCCTCCATTGATGCTGCAAAGTTTTTTTCCATAGTGTTGTTTACCATGTCCTATACTTAGTCCACATTGTCTATGTCAGGGGTTCTTAACCTTATTGCGGTGACAGGCGCATTTGAGATTTAGGAAATGAGTGACGGGCGCATGCCGGATTTAAAAAAACAGATTTAAGGAGAACATATGTATGTCCTTTTTTTAAATATTTTTAGCTTTACATGTTTCACTTTCTTTATATTATTACTAAACTATAATAAATCGTAAGAATTTGGATTTATTTATATTTACAAACAAAATCATTACCAAACACATTTACTGCGATATTTGACATTACATTTCACTAAATCACTTTTCAAAATGATGAGTATAAGATAATAAACCCAATCGTAAACAATTGTCAAGGTTGGCATTGCCAAGTCGAGATCTTGTTTTTGATTTTATTATTTTTATGGTGGAAAACAAAGATTTGCACAAATATGTGGAACCAAAACAGGACTTTATCCTCTTAGCTCCTTTTTCAAAAGGGGGTACGTTTTATGGTCAGCTTAATTCCAAATGTTTTCAGTCAGACCGTCCGATTTTAATATTATAGTCAATATGACAATTGCCTATCTAAAAATGAAATGGATATGGTTATATTTTTTTTATATTATACACATTTTTTTATTATTCTTTCAATATTTTTTTTGCCGGCGCTTGAAAATGGCTTCGCGGGCACAAATGCGCCCGCGGGCACACGGTTAAGAACCCCTGGTCTATGTAGACAATGTGGACTAATAATTGAGAGTGCATCTGAAAACTTTAAATGAAATTAGGGTAGTCCATTAGAAAGATATGATCACATGAAAGGCATTTGTATATGCATTCGGGTTGGCTATACAAACGAGCATGCCAAATGGATCAGAGCCTTTTCTGTTTGACTTACGGGAAAGGATTACAGCTAAGCGATGTCATAAAAAATAAACAAATTTTTGAAATACAATTTCCAAGTCTGATTTAAACAGATAATAATTGACTATACCAGCGACGTTTATAGGTTTTAAATGCTCGCGATGAGTGAAACCGGTCCTGATCTTAATAAATTTACAGTGAATAAGCATATTTTTTTTTAATACAACGTCTTTCCACCAAACATCACTTGAAACAGTCAAGACCTTAAAAGTGACGTTTAGTTTGATCCGTATTTTAATATCATTCAAAGCGGACCTATTAAATTTAATCCAATTGTAATTGTAAGAAAAGGTAGAATATATAGCACGACACGAACTTTGGAATTAATTTAAATATACAATTGTATAACCTCAATATAACCGTTATAATGAAAGGGATGCTTACAGACCTTAACACCGAAATAAAAGTTGTAAGAAAAGTTTCTAATGTGTATTGAATACTCCCTATGTTTATTCGACGTTATGTTCATGGCCGTGGGAATAACAGATTTAATGCAATAAGTCACGAACCACATTTCCGATAGTTTGTGCGAAAATTTACTTACGTTCACGAAACGAATCAGGACGAAATTTATTAATAATTCTAAGAACTAGAACATGGCAATTGATAAGTTAAAATAAATATTAATACTTTTATGTGGAACTGGAAATCACTTCAGGTGTCAAAATTGGGTGTTTAAAAATGTTAAGCTTCTTTGTAGAAGTTTGATTGTCTAGAACAGTTGTTCTCACGTAAAATTTGGCTGTGGCCGCATTAGGAACATCAGTGGTCCTACGAAAATGTCTGGTGGCCGCACCAAATTTCTGTGTCGAGTCTTTTTTGTCAAAAATACCTAAGCATGTTTGTGTTTACGTTTTTGCGAACTAAAATTTCTTGATGCACAGTACAATGCATACAAAATATTAAATTTTCAGTGTCTTTGCTGACAAATTAACTTGTAAAAACCCATTTTTACTAAACATCAATATGAACTATCAAGCTTTTGGTGGCCGCAGCCAAATCCTCTGGTGGCCGCACATGACAACCACTGGTCTAGAATGTCTAGATTATAACAAATAGAATCTTGCAGCCTACGTTTCTGTATGAAACAAGAAAAGAAAAAACAGATAAATTCAAAATAAAATTAGGTCGCAATATTATAACAATTATATAATTAATAATTTATGATTGTAGGCAGACACAAATAAATAAAAATCGAAAACGAGCAACAAGAGAGTAAGCACAAAATTTCCTTGAAATGATCGACTGTGTGTGAATTTGTGCGTATTTAATGACACTGTATTGTATCACGGTGGTGGTAATGTAAAGTTTTATATCTGTTTTTATCGCGCCACGGTGAAAATTCGAATTTCAAATTTGCCGTAAGCTCCGTACGCCTGGCGTTTTGTACAAAATTGTTTTAGTATTATTTGCAAAGCATTTTACGAAATCATATTTCCCCACTTTATATCCATACAAAATTTAGCCGTATATTTATATTGCACAGCGTCGTAAAAACTTGAAAAAACGGTCTCAAGTATATGCTAGTCATAAAAATTTTATCACGCGACTTTTGCCAGCCAAGTTTTTCGCGTGAACTTTGCAAATTAATATAAATAAAAAAGGTAAGGCGATTCATGCGACAGTCGACGTAGGAAAAGTGAAAAACTTCGATGGACATGCTTAAAACTCTATTATAAGCTTCAGGCGCAAAACAAAACAATGTTTTTTACGTCAAAACAAAAAGAAAATAACATTTTACGCATTTTTATCAGAAATCGCAAGTCACATAGGATAATAAGATACGCACAAAGTTAATTTCTGAATAGAACCTATTTTTTGTTTGAAACAAACTCAAGAAACACAAAATGAAATTGTATTCAAGTAAATGTACTTCAGCAGAAGATAAATAGATGATGTTTAAAAAGTCCTTATTTACCTAGAATATTTAAGTGAACAGTGCAGTAATAAGCAAAACATTTCTTTAATTAAATACATACTGAGGGTACTTAATGGAACTTCATTATAAAATAAGGATCGTTCAAATTGTTTGCACTTACTAGCTTTATTTAGATCGAGTGAATCTCTATACTTGAAAAGTAATACCACACTTGTAGTGCAAACACTTGCAAGGTGTAAGCTGTTAATTCTTTTTACAAGTGCATTATTTTGAGCGTTTGAGCAACACCGTATAAAAACTTCTGTTGATATAAGCGACATAAGAAGTCCATATGCTCAAAATTTCGATCAATATTGTATATTATGACAGTTTACCAAATGAAATACCAGTATTTAGTTTTAAAACAAACAAGGCGTACAAAGGCGAATAGTAACTTGAATATGAAGCGTTTAAACTTTAAACAATTCAGACGAGAGAACAAATTAAATAAATTAAAATAAATGCATGTTCGCAAAATATGCGAGGGCACACAATAAGTACAAAACTGCATTGCAGTGCAAACTAAATTACCGGTAAACGTACGAAACAACACGTATGTATCATTGTTTGTGTAAATTTGCTTTTAAAATTAAAATAAAGTACAATTTTGTAACAATGTACTTCGGGCGCAACACTGCTCGAAACAATACGTAACAGTTTTGAATCGAATTTTATTTAAGGACAAAAGTGCTTACATTATAACTAAAGGGCTTTACAATGAGCTTTAAATAAAAATGTTAGATTCAAGTAATTTTTCATTAGAGAGAAAATAAAATATTTGGTTCCATTTAAGTGTTACTTCAATTTCTTCAAAATAGATATGGCTGTGTTCAAAAATCAACTGGTCAATTTTGGATCTTGAATAAATATTTTATATACCTATGAAGAAACGAGCTTAATATTACTATATATACTGACAAGAGAATAGAGCGGAAAAATAAAAAGCTTAGAAAAACTGGACACTCGGGTTACGGTCGATCGACTTTCAACACTAGGCGTATTGGGAAATTTAAGACGCAAGTTATTTGTCACTTGTCCGCCTGTCATTTGATCAACTCTGGACGTAAATTTCGCGGCTTCACCTCATCCACCTAGGCCGGTGTCAAAGGGTTAACGGTTAACCCACTGTGGCTAGCTATCCAAACAACCGGCGGCCGATGGATGAATATGTTACAGAATACCGTATCGATGTTGCTGGAGCTCTGCAAAATGTGTGACGCTGCAGAGATTAAATGGATACGTGAGAAATTTTGAAATAGTGTCAAAGGATCGAAATACCATTATTTTAAGTAGAAATAAATACTTTTGACAAAATTCGTGCTAATATTAGACATACATTAGAGTAGATATTGCATTAACACACGGCGAAAAATTTTACTTTTAATAAACACATTTTTAGTACCTATTTCACAAAAAAATATGTATCAGCATCGGTTTCGCGAGCATTATCAACTGAATGTATGTAAGGCTTACGCCATCACCAGAACATGTTAGTTCTGAAGATGGCGTAAGCCGAAATAGCAATCAATAAATATATAAAATAATTTATGTAGAACTAAAACACATAGTTATTTTTTTCTCCATGTTATAATGGAGTTTAACCAAGTAAATGCCAATTCAATAAATAAATATAACATTATTAGCTATTAAGTTCCAAGGATTTACTTTCCATATGTTTACATTTATAAAGACAATTGAACAATATTTTAAGTGAAACCACCCATTAAATTTTCTTTAAGGCATGTCACTTTATTTTCCCTAAACGAATCACTCGGTTAACTGACTCTTTGGTTTGAATCTTATAATCGATAATAAGTACTGAAAATGATTCAAATAAACAGTTATCAATTAAACTAGCTTTTAATTTTCAAAAATATTGAGACACCGCTTCATGAGCTTTACATATTTCCAGTAGAAAAATAATTTTAAAAAATACAGAGAAAATATATCCGAATAAAGAGCTGAAAAACTTACGATTCTTGAAAGGAAAAACTGAACCAAAATTTTCGATTGTTCCTCACGAAAATTCACAAGAAATCATTCACGCCACAAAGGCAATTTAAACAACGTTTCCTTCATTTGTTTGAGGAACGGAAAGCTCGGTAAGTCCGTAGTTTTTGTTTTGCTCCTGTACTGAGATTGACTGAAAGGATAGGCGGAGCCAAAAATCAATGTGTTTGAAAAACAGTGCGGTACAGGAAACCAACACAACGATTTGGAAGCATATTTATGGTATCGAAATCCGGTCATCCGATACCGCGTAAAAACACAGCGATAGTAAACGTTTTTTAAATCACAACCCATTACTTTAAACACCAATAAGTAATATCTTGGAGTTATACAAAAGATCTCTAATTGATAACCGTGAACATTGTAGAACAACTTTTCGAAAAAAAAATATATATCTTTTGTAGAATTTCCGGCTTCGCTCATCGTGATCGTTATCCTCTAATAAAACTAGCGAAACCGGTCCGGAAAATTAGTAAATTACTAATGTGGATAAGTAAAAAAATGTGTACATTTAAAATAGTGCATTTCTACCATCAAAAGTAAGAATAAAAATAAAAGTTATATAAGACATTCTCTATTGAGATGTTAATCATATGATTATATATGTACATACATATAAATAATTCAAGAAAATTGAAAATTGTACTATTTTTGCATATATTGTATTGATCAGGAACCGGTTCGCCCGTCGCGAAAAATTTTCGGCTCAGGATTTTAGTGTTAATGTATGTTGCACCCAGGCATAGGAATATTCGTAATTAATCTACAGACCTTACAAAAGTATTTGCTGAGTGTTGTTAAACATAAAGTATGGAAACGAACCCCATCATAGGCCATCATATGTTTCAAGGGTTATGGATTCTATGAATTCATATGACTTCAGGTGGCATACTGTCACGATAATACCACACGATAGTACACTATATAATTAATACAAAACGTGAAAGTCTAACATCTTTAAAAAGTCGTCGATTGAAAATGCTATTTTTAAATCTATAACTGACATTTTTAAAGGTATGACGGCATTATTTAGCCATTGTATTATATTTAGTAAACTGTAATTTTTTCCCACCAAGAAAAGACAGGTAACATCTAAAAATTGATAAATCTTGAAATTTGTACAAAACATAATTGCTTTCAATAAATTTTGGTTTTAAATTCATTAAACAAATCGTCGAGTGCCCGGATTGAATAAAATTTGGGAAGAGTCCATAATCAATAGTCGAACGAAGCCGTTTTCTTATTTCAGTTACATGATTGAAAACGTGGAAATTTGTAAAATAGCAGTTGCTAGAAATATTAGGAACAGTAAGCAAGGCTTCTTATTTATCATTTTTATAGAGGAAAGAACATTATATAATATTACAAATTAATAAAATATATCATATTTTTTAGTACTACCTACACATAAACATATTATGACAAAGATCGGGACCGGTTTCCAATATCACTAGCATCATAAACTGCTCGCAACGATCGAAACCGGTCCTGCTCTTTATTTAAATAGTTGTGTAAGTAGTAACAAGAAGTGACAGTAAGCACCTTTAATGCGATTAGTAAACTGTATCTATTGCAGCGTTCCGGAATTGTCTTACATGAAAAAATGCTTTTCACAATTCTACAATACATATGTATATATGCACATGAGTTAACATTTTCAGCTTCTTGAACAAAACCGGCCTTGATCATATTATTATTATTTTTATATTTTTATAAATATATTCACATGTTCAACAAAAATATTTTGAATCGATGTTCACAAAATGACCAAACAAAATAAAATTCCGTATATATGTACATAAATGTATGTTATGTATAATACTATATGGTAGCACTATGCGCTGTGCGTTAAATACGCTGATATCTTAACGAGGTGTTGGGTTGCACGTGAAAAATGGATTTCAATAGAATATGTGAATAGCAAATGTTGGATAAATTCAGTAGTATTTCAAAATATGAGTTGAACTGAAATTCAATTCTTTGTATTATTTTCCGCGATAAAGTTTGGCAGTACAAAAAACAATTGTATATTTTCATAAAAATATCTGCTGAAAATACTACTGCATGATGATCATACATTTTTTAAATTAATGGCTACGAACGATCAGTTAGTTTTTATTGTATAATCCTGATATTGAAAACTGGTACCATTATTATTGTTATGATTTTCATTGTACTACATTCCAATAACTACAATACAAAAAATATAGATGTCATATGTTAATGTTAATTCAATTGGAAAGAGGTTTATCGTAAATAGTATGAGATACATAAACTCAGTTTCAATTAGTGAATGTCGACAATGTATTTTTTGCGACCGAATATGAAAGGATGGAAGTTTTTTCCAATGTTTATTAACGGTAAGTAGAATAAGTATTTAGCTACGGATTATATTGATCAAATAATTAATTATGGAAAAAAGATTCTTTCCCTGATGTACTCGACCGAGTTAGAGAACGCCGGGATAATTTGGGAGGTAGCGTTTGACGGCTATATGCTTCAAGCAGGGAGCGGATATGGGAAATATATGGATATTTCATCACGACAAAAAATGCTGTAAAAATTGGCCAGTAACTAAAAAAATACATTTTCTTTTATTCTCGTGTCATAAAGATAAAGCATAATACATTTATATTTAATTTTTTCCCAGTGGTATGTTTTGTGGTATGCAATAAAAAAGGCGTAAATCGTATTGCACTGTTTTGTTAGGATTAATTACTGCCAGGCCGTTAGCAACATTGATGGACAGAACGTGCGACAATTCACAAAAAAACTCTAAGCTTAGAAGAAAGTTGTTCTTTGGAAAAGCGCGAAAAGAAAGGTAGAATAACAGATTTTTTAACGAAATACGACTTTGCAAGCCTAGTGATAAATATATTAGTGGGAGACGTATCCGAACGAACCAAACGTCCCTTTAATACAGGACACCTCCTTTTTTATTAATGTATTGGCATTGTCTCTTGAATCTTTTCAATTCAGTGTCTAACGTTGCCAATTTCTTATGCTGCGAAACTTGTTCAATTCATTAATCAGGAAAACTTTACCCCAACCATGTTGTCTTAAGAAAGTCACAGGAAGAAATATACTTAATTTTTTCGGCACTTTTTTCCTGTTATACTTAAAAAAATATATTTCATAGTGATATGCAAAATCATATAACTTAATTTGAGTATTATAACAGCCTCATTTGGAATTTTTTTTTGAACGGTAAAGTTAAAATACAATCTAAGACATCCATGACTTCAAACAACAATTCAATCATAGATTGGAAAAATAATTTATAAAACCCCTATTTTTACGAGTTTATTGATTAATTTTGAAAAAAATAAAAAACTTATCCCAAATTGATATATCCGACCACTATTTGTATAGCCTTATGAAACCAAAAATAGAAATGGAAAAAAATATGCTTAATACTTGTGAAATAAATATGGAATTGTAATTAAATTTTATGAGAGTTCAAAGTAATTTTAATGTAATGGAAAGCTTAGTTACCTTTTTCGATTAGAATAAGTAATAAGCGAAAATTCATTATTGAATAAAACTTAAACTTTTTTTAAAAGGTTGTTTGAAAAAATACAGAAATGTTATAACTTTTCTAACCATATGATGGAAATTTTGGGCTATGAAAATATCATGAATTCAACAATTTCATAAAAAAAAGAAAATGTATTCACACAAAGCTCCAATATGGAAAAAGAGCTATAAAAATATGGACAGAGATAATTGGTAAAAATCATTTAAGTGGGTTGAGTGATGCGTCGTATTGAAACTGATTACTTTCTCGGTTGATAAGATATTGGTACTTGAAAACCTTCCAAATTGAGAGCAGTGTCGCGAAGACTCCACGCGAAATCATTGACACTCAAAAGCTCGAGATAAATGGCCGCGGGCACCACGAATAAGAAAACAGTAAAGGGAGGCTGTTAAAGAGCGAATACGAAAACTGTTACCGCGTGCGGGTGTGACAATGTTAAATGTGAATTCGGTGCGAAAAATCTGAATTTTTATGTTGAATTTACTTCTCCTTTCGACGCAGTAGACCGCAATTTAACAAACGTTTATGCTGTAGGCCAGAATTCCACCAACTTTTTACGTGGACGATACCTTGAGATAATGCAATAGTTTTTTGGCTTCAACTTTTATTATATATTGACTTGATGATGAAAAGTGTATTCATTTATAATGCTTGTTTACTTAATCCTTATGTATATTCAAGTCGCTATGATCTTTCAATATACGCGAAAATTCAGAATCGTTTATTATATTATTGGGTATTTGGAGGCAAATTATTCAAGGCATCAAAACGGTCATCGAACTCCAATAGTCCATATTTGCGATTCAGTTCATTCTTTTCACAATGATTGTATAGGTGAGTTTCATATTTGCGGCGGTCAACCTCAGTTGCGCTCTCAGGTCAACATATTTTTTCTAACAGAAAAAAATATATTTACTTTGATGTTAGTCCATGGTTTGATATATTTTTCAACTCAGTCTTGTGTGAGAAGCGATTTTCCATTTAAAGATTTCAATTCAATTGGGATGTTGACATCATTTTACGTAATATATACGTTATTCAATCGGTTTGAGTAACCGAGATAGAAACATACTTGAATGAAAATAGTTTTTTTATAGTTTATCATGATCCGACTACGAAGGTTTCAGATAATGGCTATCAGATTAAGTACATTGCGTACCATCGTATTATATACAGTCTATACACGACACTGTCTTGGAAATGCTCTGCATATTGCTTCTACATCGGAGTCTACAGTAATCCAAAGAATTCTTTTGACTAGCGCCGCTTACACAGAGCAACCGTCGCCTTCTATAGAATCGCAAAATCGAAGTAATATAAGTCTCGCTATATGTATAATATTACCCACTGAATGATTTTTAAAGACCAAAAAGATGAAAGTAAAATTTCTTTTTAGAATAATATTTCCATTCAAAAAATCACACGGATGTTTTCTTTTACACAACTATATTTAACAAAATTTATGAATAAAATGTAAAAAGGGTTCTGACGAAGGCGTAAGCCGAAATAGCTATCAACAAATATATAAAATAATTTATGTAGAATTAAAATACATTGTTATTTTTCTTTCCGTATTGTAAAAAGGGTTATTGAAAAAAACTAAATTCAAGACGACAGCAATTCTGCTTTGAAATCTTAAATTGCAGGAATTTAATTTATACAATAATTATTGTAATTATCACAGTTAAAAGCGTGAGAATCGTAAAATGTGTAATTAAAATTTCACTTTGTTAAAAGCTGTGAGACGTGTTTCGCCTCTTTCAGAGGCGAAACACGTGTCATATTACGAATAATCAAAGTTATTTTAAATTTTATTAAAATGAACTTCCACAAAGTTACCGCTGAAACCATCGAAAATATGTGTATTGGTTTTTCAACGAAAATATGACAGTCATCATATTTGACAACAATCTAAGAATTGTTAAATAAATTTATTCGCATCAAATTTTCCTAGTAGATGAATAAAATGAACAAATACAAAAGAAATCATAGCACCCACAAACAATCACAATCGAGTCGGCGTTTGCGAGTCACTTTCCTGAATACAAAATATGTATTTGCTTTCTGACGATATATCATCTATTGACTACTTTGACATTTATTATCCGTCAAAGTCACCGAACGCGGAACTTTTTCAAAAGCTCATATTGCCTTGATAACTTGGCAAAAGGACGTCGGCGGCGCCGTCGTCGGCACATACATACACTAAGCTTAAATATCACGTCACTTTTTCATTGGTTTATTCACTTCCTTCCGGGAAACAGTTTAGTTTGCGACATTGTAAACAAAAACCCTATCCGAAAAGGGTGAGGAAGGACAGATGTCGGATATATTATTAAACAAACAATATTCAAAGGAAATATTATTTGAAATTAGTTAAGTTTAAAATTATGAACTTCATAATAACAGAAAATAACCATTGTTATCTTCGTAACATATACAAGATGACATGAGCGCAATGAAGTAATATTTTACAAAAAAAATAAGTCATCGAATTGACGGTAAACCTAGCAGATAACTTATCCCAAACCAGTAACGCACCGAAATATTATTTAATGTCGTATAGGTTTGATTGTATAATTATTTTTGAGGTCTGAGTAAATACCTGCTAAAGATGTTCAGGATAATACAACTAAAGCCTTATTTGAAGTCAAACAACTTTGTGAATGCTTCCCACATAAATGATTAATAATTAGTGGCGCGAATCGTTAACTTGTTTATTTGAGATTATAGATTGAACCATCATTTTACATTGTAGAAATATATTAATTTTAGATAATTTCGTAGTTATAATCAACCTTGGTTTTAGTGGATGAATTGACGATTAGTAAAGAATCATAGATAATAATTATTTACAAATGTATTTTTATCAAATAACAATTTTTTTACCATGTCCGCTCCCAACTTGGAGCATATGGAGTCGTCACGGAGTTTATCTCAACATATGTTTTTCTACGAGAACTGCTTGTTTCACAGTTGCTCAACCTCTCTCTTTTTTAATAAAGTAGAGATGGAAAGGATACGAGGACTAGTGGTTAGCTAATCGCTGTCACTATGCGTCGCTCTTTGTTAAGGGATTTTTAACAACACAAACACGCATTGCCTGAGCAGAATCGATTTATCGACTGAAAAAATCTGCTCGTACCGGGAAAGGAAACCAGGCGGACCGACACGGTAGCCACAGCGTTGACCACTGAACCACGGACCAGGCAATTTTTATGTCCCTTTTATCGTAATGTTATTTTGCAAGGATGGTACCTTAATACTCATTTTTTTTTGAAAATATTAAATACACATGTGCGTAACTCGAGAGAAAGATATTTTCACCGCTCTTTGTTCGCAAATCTAAGAAACAGTACCTTATTTTGATGGAAAAATCGGTCACATTTATGAAACGCTATATCTCCTATTTCATTCTGTATTTTCAGTCGCGGGTTTATGTAATGGATAAACACATCCACGTTCGCTTGCACACCGCAGAAATGTAAATCTTGCACTTACATAATAAAAAATAATATATGAGTTTTTATCTACTTCGAACATTCGCGGGAGTTCAATTCAAAAGTCGACAAATATCCAGCGAACATGTCGGAATGATTTTTCGAACATTACTTATACATGCTGCCTAAAATAAATAGTCGAGAAGGAAATATTTATTTTTATATCAATCGAAGTTTTAAGGATTGAAAGATATGTTTGATAAGGTGGAAACATACATTTTTTTTGTTAAAATAAACTAGTCCTGTGGTGGCGAACCTAAATATTTTTTTTATTAAAACAAATTACGAGAAAACTGTGTCACTATTTAGCAGCATTAACCGATAAGATAGAATAGGCAAGACTATAATAAGCATAGGGAATAATCAAAAAAATACTATCAACATAAATACAGTCAAATGACACCACATAAACCCCGTCGCCCCCCTTTTCGGGGTCGCAACTTATGGGTTGGGAACCCGTGTTCTAGAGAATATATAGTATTATATTTTTTTTGTTACCATGTTCACTGAGAATGTATTGTACAGCTAACTTATCACAATCTTCAATCTTTCATACTTATATTACATAACTTGGTCATGAAGATGTTTAGCAAGAAGACAAAACACGTGTGACAGCTTATAGCAAAACCAGAGAAAAAAAGGAATGATTTCCCAAATCTTTCGAAAAAATCTTCATGAAATAAGGTCGGTTTATGTTAAAGTGTTGTTTCTAAATATTGGATGTTTTAGGCTTATGAATGTAAATATACACCATCCGATAACCTAGTCTGATTAAGAAAGCCACGGATTATTTAGATATTATGAAACATTCATGAAATAACTTTGAGAAAACCTTGAAGCTTTGCACAACTGGATATTGCTTACATACTCGAAGTTATTGAACGGAAAATTTTCATACACAAGGGTAAATGTTGTTGGCAATTGTACGCGACGCCGACAATTGCCACATGAAATACACAGCGTCAAGCCCGCAGATAGCAAAATTAATTATATTATATGAAGCGATGTGATAATTACACAGGTTAAACTTTTGAATTATCTGATTCAAACTCAAAATTATAACGATCTCGTTAATTATATGGGCACCGTTAGAATCACACCCCGTGCAAGACCTAATTTAAACTCACCCAGTTTTCCTCAAAAATTTCCGGATTATATTTCACCTGTCAATCTATTGCTTTGAAACAAGTTCCTTTAATGCATGCGCTTAAATTTATCTTCGCCATATCTAAAACGCATTCTCTATAGAAGTACTTAAATGCCACTTTCTGTACTGTGTTTGAAATATAATAATATATAACTGTATAAAGTCTGAAAAGGAGCGTTTTTAAAAAAATGATCAAGATATCATCAGATCTTCACAAAATCACGAGGATTTTTTAATATTTCAATCACAAGATAGAGTTATAAAAATGCATTAAAAAATGATAGTAAAATCATATTCCCCAATTAGTGACTCATTTATACAATGTAGACTCGCCCACCTACATTGAAATCATTAAAACCAATAAGAGTTACATTAAAAAATATATTAATAAAGAAATCATAATTGATTTGTACTAGAATTCATATTCTTTAGCCACCGATTTTCAATGGAATTTTGTGTACATAACATAAACACAAGTGAAAGACAGTCCATTTCAATTTAATCCGTGATTTTTTTGTGATAAAACTGGTCGAAGTGTCGAAAAAATTTACGATTGAAATCTGACGACGGTTAATTTTCCTTCCAAGTTCATTAAACGTTTTAATTTGATTGAAAATCTTAGTCGTCATAAATGCAGAAATATTAGACGGAATAACTTAATTATTTTAAAAGATTATTTGCAGTATTTTTTATTTATGAAGTAGAATTTTCCCTGTTTCATACGTATGTTCAATCGCACTATTGATACGGTATTATATATATATATTATGTTGACAATTAGGAGATAGAGTTTAAAAATGGATATAAAGAGGCTTCGGAGCTGTATGGCTTGTTTGTCGTATTATTTTCGGCAGCAATCGAAACGCAAACTCTCATTGCGGTAAAATGGGTGAACTTTTGAAAAAGAGTCAAAAACTTTTGCAATCTAGTGTGGAATTGCTCGCTCCATCGTACAGTTTTGAGTATTGTCCCGCTGCTTCCCTACCGAAAAGGTGAAGTGCCATACTTTATGAGAGGCGTACAGAAAATGCACGCAAAATCCTTTTCAACGAACTACCATGAATTTAAAGAGACAGTAAAATTTTATTTTTATTAATGGTGCCAAAAATCTATTGATTTCGGCCAAGATTTTATATCGAACTGCAGAAAATTTACAATTTCACGGAAACGACCTGACGTGGAAAAGTTATTTAAAACATCCGGTACATAAATAAGCACAAGAAAGAAAAAGTTTTAATTAGCGAACATACGTATACAGTTTTCAAAATTTTTGATCATCTGTATGAAATAAATAAACATATATGAAAAATATGGCAGTGTCCTCGATCGTATATCTAAACCCATATTTAATACATATATTGATTGATTGATTGAGTAGGCATTTACTTGGTAGAACTCCATTATAATACGGAAAGAAAAATAACAATGTATTTTAATTCTACATAAATTATTTTATATATTTGTTGATAGCTATTTCGGCTTAGATTATGTAGGGGGCACCCTGTCTAGCAAAGGTATATAAGCTATCTTTAATACACGTTTTAAACATAGTTCTGACGAAGGCGTAAGCCGAAATAGCTATCAACAAATATATAAAATAATTTATGTAGAATTAAAATACATTGTTATTTTTCTTTCCGTATTTAATACATCTCTTTAGCTCCAGCAATGAGCAGTTTCGATTCAATTGCATGAGGCACCTTCAGTCGATATGTAAAATTAATCAAATGTGCTCATTGACATTTCGCAGAGGTATTTCCTATAATAAATATTGGGATAGATTGGTAGCTACAGCGATGGGTTGTCGTTTGTTACATTTAACTATACGTTAATCATTAATCGAGATAAAATGTTTCCAACACTGGAACTTAATACAACTAGTACTACATTTATCTCTTCATTTGAAGTGAGATTATTATGAAAGTTTGTCAGTTCCTGAAATCTGATAACACTGTTTCTTGTGGCCAATAACTATAATAGTATAACGTTTCGCTTACAAACAAGCTCTACTTGGCTCGGTGCCCGATATGTTAACGGATATGAACTCAAGTGGTAGATGCTCATAAAAGCGATTCAATAATGTTATGTAAGTGTAATTGTAACCATTACAATTAGTTGATCAAAAGAATCCCAACGCAACCACATACAAGTACATTTGATGCAAATCATTTGTTTTTATTACACCTATAAGATAACGTCATGTCAAAGTTTTCACTGTATGTTGTGCTGGCAAAGATTCACCTTATTATGATAACAGATATTTCTGATACATCTGGTGACGATATACATTGAGTACCTCTAGCTAGGGCCAGACATAAACATATGCTTTGCTAGTAAAAATAATATCACATTTTAAGTACTGAAATTTTTAAGACAACTAATGACATAAAATATAAACAGTGGTATTTATATCAATCAGTGTAGGGAAAATGATAAGAATAAACGTGTAATCATACATAAGTGGAAACAAATTGTCAATAGTCAAAACGGGGAAAAAATGGGAAATAGAACTGAAAATCAGTTTTCAACCAAAAATTGAAAATCAAAACCTTAAAAAGATATTTTTATATTATAAATAGATCTTTTTATAATCATATATAATATGTAGTCTTCTTTGGTGTTAGTAAACTTTAGATATGTGTTGTGGAAGGGTGTTATGAGTGCAGATTTTTTTGTTTATTTTTACCTGGTAAAAGCAATATTATTTGCTACACAGTAAAAATGGATAGGTTCAAAGCCACTGCAGCTTCAAAAATAAAAGGTACACCTTAAAAAAATATGGGTGTAATATATTATTCCAGGTTCCCTGCGACAAAAATTTCAATTGAAAAAAAACTCGCGCTCGAGTACGAGCATTCTGATTTCAGGACTGATTACGTAAATTTATAAAGCCACTTAAGTCTGAATGAAGTCGTTGTTTTGAGAAAAAAGGTGGAAAAAACATGTAATAATAACAGCAGAAAGTACTCAGACCCGCGGAAATTTCCCGGAAAGCGAGATCAATCATATTAAATTTTACTTTAACTCATTATTCATCCAATAATTAAAAAAGGAGGAATTCAAAAGCCGGCAGGCAGGCAGTGGAAAATAATTGAAAAAAAAATCACTGCCGAGTCAAAGTGCTGCGAAATAACGAATTGTTTATTGAGACGAAAAGAAAAATTAAAAACAATTTCCTGTATTTTTCTCTCTCAGTGGAGTAGGGCATTGCAATACAATATTGAATATAAAAGGCCAACAGTGAATTTGATTGTATTGGAAAGAGATATTATTTGACAATTTTTCTAGAACGACAATCAAATTACATGTTGACACTCTTTGAGCAACTGCGTAGATTAAACAAAAACCAACGAATCAAGCAAATTCAAACATTAATTGAAAGTCTTTACCAAATCTATAAATAAGACCCAGAAAAATGTAAAGCTCACAGTATGGCGCAGTATACTAATTGAATGCAATGTAATTAAAATATTGAATGATTCTAGGTGTTAAATTGTGTCGATAGAAACGCGATACCACTGCACATGGACAATTGTCTGCAGATAAGCGGAGAGACTGTGCGCGTGGGTGTGTGGCATCTTCAGAAATGTCTAGTCTACGAAAGAACTGGCTCAAATATAGACATTGAAGTTCTATTAAGCACCTTCAGTTGAAATCCTCAATCCTTTTCATCTTTCAGAATATGATATTTGTAGTTTGCCTTCTTCCGCAGCAGACTATATATCGTTATAAATAACTAGCAGATGAATATTTAAAAAAAATATATAATTAAAAAAAATAGTAAATGTTCAGTTCAATTTGGAAGAATGACGCATGCGTTCGTTAAGGAACCACGGCGGTACAGTAAAAGAAATGAATAACGTCACTATCCAAATTATTTCGTCATGCAACACATCCGTCCAAAAGATAAACAAACCTCAATATTTGACTAGAATAAACAAATACACAAAGCTAAACAACCATTTGCGTCTTGTAACGAGCAATCTCAAGTCATTACCACATAAGCATAAAGTAAACATATCGTTTTGAATTAACCGAGATCAATTGATAGATTCAGCGATTGAAAACTTTGATTTAACTATTTATTTAGTTAAAAGCCAGAATTTACGAATCTGTAAACCTGCGAAATTTCTAACGAAGCCCTCATAACTAAAAAAAAGACGAAAATCAGGAATATATATAATATTAGTCTATTCAAACCTCACTTCAAACAGAAAATAATTTTGAGCTTGTTTAAATTAAAATGAATCAATAGCTGTGTACGGTTACTGGATTTAAAATATCTAACAAAACATATAAATCTTGATACAACACGAAATGTGTACATGATGCACGTAGCTATACGAGTTCTATAGGTAATTGAATCGAACACATTTCATTTATCGCTAAATGAAACTGAATGTGATAGATTGGGAGGGCAGAAACAATCAGTGATTGCGTGTCTAATAGGCTTTATACCCTACTATAAAGAGTACATATAATAAACGTGGGATATGCTGAGAGAGACAACGCGAAAGTATCTTACACATACTATAGATTAAGAATAAATTAACATTTAAACCATTCAGTGCTTTAGACGCAACGACGTGAAGTTTCGATGGCGTAATAGATTTTTACGGATAGGCTTAATTGATTAAGCTGTTAAAAGCTAAATCGTAATCTAAACCATGAAAGTTTTACGAATTTTACGAAAATGCATTTTATGAATCAAAAAACAGTTTTGGTTAGACATCACATTGTATTTTGACGGTTTCTTTGTGAACATAGTTGTTTTGTAAAAATAATACAAATATGTTTTAGAACACATTTTGTGAAGTTAAGGATCGGTTTTGTTTGTCACGAGCATTTTCCCACATTAAAAATATATTGAGCTAGCAAAAATTATTTGATATAAGATAAATTCTATCTTTATCATTAACAAACATCATCAATAAATAGGAAATTTAAAATAGAACTTTAAAAAACACAATACAACTATGTACAATGTGTAATTTACTAAGAATGACACGTGAGCCAACATCACACCTTCGTCAATACTATATTTACCTCTCAGTTGTAACTTGTAACGCTTCTAATGCCATTATGAGAGTTTGCTTCATTTAATGTCATGTATGTTTATAAAATCATTTATATTAGTATTCCAAACATAAATGAAATCCAATACAATAATTCTGTTTTCACCGGTGTTGGCTGATGATTTATCGAAATATTTTAAGCTGAAAGCCGTGCAGAAAATTTTGAGCAGACTCTTACCAAATCAATCAAGAGTATTATTGAACAAAATAAAGCGGTATGATTATTACGTATGTGTGAATGTATTAACAGTTAGTTGATGCGGCACTACGCTGAAGAACAATGAATAAATAATACTAAATATAACTAACTCCTTGGTATTGAACGTGTTTTCAATGCCATAACTCTAGATTTTATATGGAAATATGATATAAATGAATTAATATCCAATAAGTAGTTCTGACGCTAGCGTGATTTCAAAAAACCATCAACAATATTTCTGTCGCCAGATGGCAAAACCAGATACCTTGATATCTTTCGAGTTTTCTATCAAACGTTTACTTACTAAAAAACATTGAAACACAAAATCTTTAGCCAATTTAAAATACACAATTTCTAACGTACTTATTTCAAAGAAGCCATTATTTTCCAAGAAAGAATCAAACAATCACAAAATTTTAAGTCAGCAGCATAATCAACAAAAAGTACACAAAAAATGTTAAACCATCTGAACACTGATTTGAAAATTCTTGTAGGAATAAATTGACTGTTATTTTTTTCCAAATTATAATGAGCGCCAATCAATAAATGGAATGTATTTCCATCACGAATCAACATTTAATACCGTTGGATTGATCATTTTGGTTTTCATTGTTCTGGCATTTGCATTATTGGGGAAAGATCGGATCTGTGTTTCTTCGTATACCCTTTAGTATGTAAGTTATACAGTAAGTTGCCGCTAGAACGATCGTTGAGTTATCTGTCAAGTTACAGGTCTCGCCCCGAGCTTTCAATGTTTCCCTTCCACTAATTGCAAGTTAACATTCTCGTTAAGAGAGAAATCCCTTCATTACTTTAGACTAGATTAACTGAAATAACATATTTTATATAATAACTCACGGTCTTAATCTAGCCTATTACTTCTTACTTTGGAGAAACTTTAAATATCCCGGAGAATTTTATTTTGAGAGTTATTGATGGGCTTTTTGCTAATTTTATATATTGATTGAGTAGGCATTTACTTGGTAGAACTCCATTATAATACGGTAAGAAAATTAACAATGTATTTTTTTCTACATAAATTAGTTTATATATTTTACATAGTTCTGACGAAGGCGTAAGCCGCTATAAATAGCTATCAACAAATATTTATATAAAATAATTTATGTAGAACTAAAATACATTGTGAGACGACCTCGATTTCGGCTCTCTCGTAAATGAGAGAAAGCCTCTCGTCCGGACACTCGGGAAGAGGGAATTTGGCCTCGGAGGAGGAGAAAGTAGGAATCTCTGATTTAAAAACGATCTCAAAGGGTAAAAACAAGTGCGATTAGCATAATTTATTTTAGTATTTAGATAATTACACACAGTTACACAATTATAATAAAAATTATAAGGAATTTAGATGACACTGAATTTAGATAAAAGTTGCAAGACCACGATTCGATTACCTTCTCGCGTTTAAAAAGGGCGATATCAGGATTTTTTATCTACGAAGAGTTATAGAGACGAATAGTAGCTTGAAGGCGACCTGCGGGACTCACGGTGGGGAGTTACCTCGACCCTTGGTAAGCTTTATCCGACTGGTGCACACTCAAGGCTCCCTACACGCTCTGTAACTTTGACTACTAATTGAAAATAAAACAGGCTCTTATCTGCGCCTTACCGTCCGTTCTTAGCGGACTGTATCTCTCCGGTCACGATCTGAACGGCGCAGCTTCGCGTCTCGAGATGCGTGCGCTGTACCATTTTTTTCGATACGCGTGAAATACCACGTATCTCACGCGCTCAAGGCGTAACAGAGTCCGAGACATTTAGAGCGAGACGGCTGTGCGTATACATCTTCGGAAACGCCACGCCGAAATGTCGCTTTTACAAACTTAAAAATTACTCTATATTGAATCGCTATAGATTTCAATATATAGTATGATTAGACTGAATTTACTTCCTGGTATCGACTTAAACTCATAGACTGAGGTAAAAATAGATCGTTCGAGAGAGTGCTGATGTCCTACCATACTAGAAGGTGTCAATTGTTATTTTTCTTACCGAATGTTATATATCCCTATATCAGTCAATTGAATGATGTTAACTGTAAGTTCTTGGGGGAAAGTTTGCTGCGGAAATACATCCAACGCACAAATTAAAAGTGTTTTCACTGACGAAACGCAAAGTATTAATTACATACATATATTACGTATAATTAAACGTACCCAGTTATTTTGAACAATTTTCATGATATAATGCGATGTGAGTGTTTCGGTGAATATATCTATAGAATTTAGAATCTGTTTACCCCATTCTTATCAATTGTAGTTCTAATGTGGATTTTATACACTCGTAGAGGCTTAAAGACTTGTAGATGCTAATTAATTGTTTAACCTTGATATTCTCAAGGTTTTAGAAGAAAGGTAAGGTAAGAAAATGTAAATCTCTCTTTCTACGCTCAGTTTCACTTTTTTCTAAATCGGTTTTGCAATTAATGTATCAAAATGATTAAATAGAAAATCGGATCCTTGAATACAATACCGAGAACGATATGTGGTAAGCTCTGTTTCAGACGGACAGAGATACAGATAAATGATCACAAAATATATGTTAATTTGTAGAAGTCATTGCTTATTCTATATATAATAGTAATGCGCTATATATGATACTCACTATCGCGAGAAAATTCAATGATCAAGATGACGATAAATCGTATCAAACATTGGGAAATCGTGTACTGTACTGGAACTGGAGAGCTTGGAACATATATAGATGGAATAGCTTTATAAGAAAATACAAATATTTGAAGAGGAAGTCAAAACGTCGCCGGATGCAAATGAATGCAAGTGCAAGCAGGTGTTCTGTGATGCGCGTCGTCGAGACGCCATTATTATTATTTAGTAGGGAAGAAGGCAGCCCAGACCTGTTCAATGCGATTCAGAGATAACTAACCTACAAATCTAGATGAAGAATCATGCAATTTATCAATTGTCCTGTAAACTAACATACCTATTTAATCTGATTTACATACTTGTTGATGTACGGAAATACATCAATTACAACGTTTTACTAAACAACATTAATCAATCAATGCATTTTTTAGATTTCGATTCCACATTCTCATTGTTGCTTTTTGCGACAAGAACTGATTATAAAATTCTGATAACCAACTGTATGTTGATAATAATTCAACATCTGTACACAAATGTAAAATTAGTTCGTTACACAAAATGAATATTGTTCTCAGAATAATTATAGTTGACCACTGTTATTGATGCCGCAGAAAGATTAATAAAAGATAATCCACTTATAATATGCTGATGAAATTGAAAATAATAAAAAAATGTAACCCCGGAAAAGAAAAATTCTAGCTTGTGCCCATTGTTCAAATTCAAGAATCAGTTCCCACACACTCTTTTTAATATCTGTGGATATCAAATTTATATGTATTAAAATCTGTATATAATTTTTAATAATAAGTTGAATTTTTTTTTTAATATTTTTATGTCCAAGTCCATCCAAAATAGAATAAGTATTAAAATCTTCGATTAAATTAAGTGAAGCTTTTTTGACTGTCAGTCTTGTATCGGGTGAAAATTGAAAGAGGCGATCGCACTGACAGCGTATCTAAATATAAAGGTTAATATTGAACGCGTAGCATCTGATATTGATGGGCCAAACAAGGTGATTGAATTCTATATCGAATTAGGTCTTAAAGTTAATGAAATGTGAAACGCTTCGAAATCCTTCAAAAGGTTGTGAATAGATTATTGGCGAAGAATTCCAAACATAATACATTTCCAAGAGTTCGAACGATTTCGCATATTGTCTGGATTTAAGGAGCCACTTTCTATTCTCGAATGTAAAAATTTACCGAGAATTCGTAACGGGAAAATCTCTCAAACTTGCGCATAAAGCGAAGTGGTTACTTGAAACTTTACTCGGCTTTTCAAATATCCACCTGGATAATTGCTTTCAACACGACTGAGCACCATATTCATACACTGGTCATGACATTGGACATATTGTACGTTAAATCAGTAGATGTCACATTGATAAGGTGAAACGAAATGACTTATTCAATTAAGGGCAAGCCAAGTGTATCAAATGTAATGAAATGTATTTTGAGAAACGTTCAAATTATAAACATATGTATGTACATTGTGAGTTAAGATTTTCAATTTATTTTTAGATAACATGATGTCAAAAAAACACATTTATGACGATATATTAACAAAGTAATTGTATTAATATTTACAAGCCACCATGTTCATTTTGTTATTATTATTATTTTCCTTAATTGGTGAAATTCTCTAGTGAAAATTGGAAAGAGCAATCGTGTATATGCTATTGCTAAATGTGTGGGACCAATATTTATTATAAACCCACCGAGGAAAAATATTTGTGTACAAATAATGCAATGATTGAGCAAACAACAAATTCGTCACGAAACTGTTTATATTTTTTAAACTAAATGAATCTGTCAGATGGTCACGAACTTTTTTTGGCTTTTGTCTAAAATAAAATCAGGCCAAGTGAGCTGTTTAATGTAGTCACGACAATATACAAAGTAAAGCTATAAAAGAACACGCTCTTAGTATATTTTCAATACTGAAAGCGATCGATTAGTTGGGCAGTTTTTATGTATATTCGGTATCCATACTATACAGACTAACCAATTACATAGTAATAGAAAAACTAGTTTATCTGAACTGAAGAAGTTATTTTTGTAAATCTTCATTTCTATACTTACTCACACTGTACATCTGCACAGTGAACTGACATTGAGAAATATTAGAAGTAATTTTAAATAATTATTTCGATGTGAATATTTAAGTATACACATAATTAATTAAAGCTTAGTTATCAAAATACCCTACAGATGATTATCGCTGAGTGATGAAGGTATATGAATATTTTTTGAAGAGTTATTTAAACTAATGATATTATTTCATACGATTTTGGGGAGCATTTTGCCAGACAATAAATAGAGCTAATAAAAAAAATGTTTTCGCAATAAAAGCTGTAAGCACAGTTTCAATATCAAGATGGTTGTATATTCATTATTGACATTACATTATTAAATTTAATTGAACAGTAAACAATAACAATACCATCCGACCGCTGTCAACCGTGATTGTTTGAATGCAAAAATTGACAATCGTGGATAGATACATACCAATGAATGCATACAGCATGATGTCGAGTAGCATTCAATTGTGAAAATGTACGTTTTCAAAAAAAATATAATACTGCAAACAGGTTTCAATATCTTTTGACGAACAGAAATGAAAAACAGACACCCGATGATAACGATAAGAAAAAAAATGCATGCGACAAAATCACATACCATGTATTATTTCATAAAAAATAATATATAATGAGGAGAAATATTTGGTGTCACAAATAATTGGAGGATTCTTTGATTTTTTTTGATAAGCCGGAATTTTTATGTAATCTTACTATCAAAAGTTTCGTGTGTATTAATAAGTAGTGAACATATGTTTAATTAAAATCGGAATAACTTAAAGCTATTACAAATGGGTCGAATATTTGTATAAAATTTTTTTAAAACAGATAGAAAATATTTTATTTCAAGATCCCATATGGGTAATGAAGCTTGCCAAGAAGCTTGTGATTATTAAACAGGGCTCTTCCGCTAGGGTACAGTTTCAATATTGTTCGATAGATTATCAATATTGATCTCAATTGACAATATAAATAAATTATATACCTGATAAGAGAAGTAAAAAAGGTGTAATAAAAATAAATGTGGATAGCAAAAAAGACATTTTGGTTTCGTAACTACAACAGTTACGATATCTTTTTGTTTTTATTTACTGAGACCCTCATCGATATTGCAAAGAATGAAATCAAGGCAATGTTTTCCGAAATAAGTAACGATAAAAATAGAAAACACAAAAAGATAAGCCAAATAAAACGGGGCGTCCTCTTTGCGGCAAAAAAAATACAAGTCTCGGCACAAAGCATTCATGAAGATGTCAAAGGCTTGATTTTTTTCTCCCGAGTGCCACTTTCGACCCATAAAAGCTGCTAATAAAACGTAACGGTACGCGAATCGCAAATAGCTGGGGCGAAATCACGGCGCGAACGGGAGGGTGTCCCCGAAGGTTTGCTAGTTTTGCAGTCGCCGGTGAGACGGCTATGGGATGTGGGGAAGCTTCGCCTCGGGCCAGGGCCTCGGACGGCAGCCTCGGCTGCAAATCAAATCAACCGGACGATTCCATTTGCTTTCATGACACGTCTCGCCGTGATGTCTCGAAAATTGTAGACGTATAACGCGTCTATGATCCCGCCCATAAACAATGTTTAAACATAAAAGTGTGCCAAAAACTTAAGAGGAATATTTTCATACTCTTACAAGAATGCTTCAAATTATCCATAAAAACCTTAAATAAACTGAGAAAACTTACAATAGATGAAATGGTTTCATCGTATATAGTGAATAGCAACTCTGTTCGGGACATCATAATCTGCTCAATTTGCAGAGCATTAGTATCTTAATCATTGTACATTGCAATCCAGCAAAAATGAACTGTTCCGAAAGACCAATCCAATAAGTTCATAATTTTTTTAAGATTTTGAGGCAAATCTCATTTCGATAGCTCATCACTGCTGCGAGGTTCCGAGAAGGATCAATGCCATGGTATATTAGTATTATACCAGTATTCTTAGATGGCCCTAGTCTCGATGTTTCCTTTCTTTCAACATCCTCCAATATTAATTGCAATATATCATTTATTCTACATTGTATAATAATCCGTCATTGATGCCTTGTCTGCATTTCTGCTGGTTCGAGTAATCTTCAGTTCATCGCCATTGACAATATATCAGAATAATATCACGTCTTAATATATTGTGTAAAGAAAATTAAGTCGTACTTAAAACATTCATAGGGGCAAAAAATCTGGAAACATACTGTGGAAGCTTGAACAGTACCAATTAATATCTTCTACTTACATATTCAAAGTATACCTTCTCACTGACTCTCCACTAATAATATTACCTAAATCGTTTCAGATGTAATGAGATTATCAAGCACTCGAAGGTGATTGCATTAACATAACTTGAAAAAATAAAAAAAAAAGTTTTTCAATAAATCTAACTTGAGGGTGTAAAAAGTTTCTCTCTGCTGAGAGAATTACTTTTCTTTACCTGAAAAAAAGCTCTACGTTTCAAAAGAGTTATTTTTACAAGTTCAGCACGGCTTTGCACGCGGAAACATAAATCAAAAGCAGTTGTGAATCATTGGGAGAGTCTGAGTTTAATATAATATAAAAATAGACACGCTTTACTCATCTTGATGACTCAAAATTCAATCTTAAGATAAACTTCATCGAGACCTCCTTTAACTGTTTATCTTTTGCTTTTGAGTCGACGTTACAAAAATTCATAATTCTAGACTTTTGCAAATTATATGTTTGAATAAAAAAAAAATATATAATTAAGAAGCACGCTGCCATAATTTATGGACGAAGACTGCAGATATCGAATAACGGAAATTATAAACTATGTATTTTGTTTAAAATATCCGCATAAAAGTAAAACGTTGAAGTACATACAATTATGTTAAAAACGATTTGGTTTGTCCAAATTGTGTATGCTTCCAAACTTCATTAAAAACGATATGTTTAGCAAATCCAATTACGCAAACCTCAATCCTGTAATTATCTGCCTGACGCCGTTCATACAGTTTATTGTTCAATTTACTAAATATGATCTAGTTCATTTTCGACACGATTAATATTTGAAAATATTTTTTGATTTTCGATAAATTTTGGCGGTAGCTTTGTGGACGTTTATTATAATATAAAATTGATGACTACATATCGGGTCAGTACTTGTTACACAATACGTGGAAAAACAAAGTTTGAAAATTTTATTTTATTTAAAAATTAATTTCCAGAAAGTTCACAGTGGTTTTGCTTTTGTTGGTTCCGCAGGACAAATGAGCTTGAAAATATAACATTTATAAATCAAACTATAAAGAGCATTTTTGTAATAAGTGGGGCATGATAGGGGAAAACCTACAATTGTCGGCCACTTAAGGATTTTTTCAACTTTAGAATTTTTTTGTGGACACTTATCACAGAAGAGGCAAAATAAAAAAAATACTGTGTGCTAGATTGATGATTTGTTTATAAAATCAATTTTTAAAATACGTGAAAAAAGGCCAAAAAGTCAACATTATCATAGAAATATCGGAGAAATGTAATAAATACATAGGTGATTAGTAATATTATTAAAACATTATTCATGCAATAAAAAAATATATTTTAGAATTTTTTTATAAGAATTTATAGCATTAGCTTGGCCGGCTAGTAATAGAAATTGTATGTGTTTTTGGAATCAGTTAATGGCCACCATCATAATAACTTTTTAACAAAAATATTTTCAATGCATAAAAATTATTATTTTATAACTTCACTAAAGACGAAAAATTCTGTTTAATTATAATAGAATTTAAATTAATTAACTTTCAAACGTGTATAATGCTTTTAGACTGAAGTCCAATTCTTATGATATTTACAAGAGATCTCACTTGCTTCACGGTGACGCTCCGGCTGTCTGATAAAAATGCGTTTTTGTGGTTTGTTTGGAAATTCATAAAATAACAATTTTATGTTTAAACGATAGAGGAATAATAAGGGAACTATATTAATAAACGAAAAGTTGGAAATGTTGTTTTGGTTTATAAAAAAAACTAGATTTTATATCTAAGTGGCCAATAATTGTAGCTGGCCCACAATAGGAGGTTTTACCCTATATGTAATATACAATTTTTAGGCGTGTTTTATAATACATATCGCAACAATATTAATTAGAAAGGTTTTTTTAAAAATCTACACTCAAAGTTCTACCAACCTTAGTTTCATAGGTACTTCTTCAAAACGGGCAATCTTACTTACATTAATGCTATATAAAATGAATTTCCATATAGTTACCGTTAAATAGATCAAAAGAAAGTAAATTACTTTAAATGTGCCGAATCAACTGTCAATACTACAAAATCATTTCGAGTATTCCATTATCTCATAACGTCATTAATCATAATGAATAGACATCGTCAATGAGTATTATTTGTTCATGGTGTGAAAACCGTTAAGTGTAAATATACAATGATCAACGAATATGCTTTGCTACTATGATGAAGCAAGATAAACATTTCTATCGACTATTCGCTGGGCTACGTATGTTTGAGAATATTTTCGAAATGTATCACGTCGTGTAACGTGAGACGAACCATACTATCTTATAATTTGTAAAGATTATAAATTTCATTAGTTCACCGTTACTTTATTCCAATCGATGTTATGATTATCATCTTGAGGATGCTTGCATCAGTTAAGAGCTGTGGAAGAATCAACTGCGTAATAAAAACAACTGTTGCACGTTCATGTCATGGAGGAGTTCGACTGAAGGTGCTTGATGGAATATCAATATAAATCGTTTGAGTTTTGTACTTTTCCATGAGTTTTATCGCTAACGATCCGGGTTTCGGGTTTCGCGTTTCGACATATTCAGACATTTTAAGTGCACAAACGAAATTGATCTGACGCCTAAAATAGTTTGTTTTTATAAAATTAAAAATAGCTTATTCTATAGCTTAAGATTATTCCAAGTATTATGCCACTAAGTTCAATTGTTACTATCCCAATCTGGATGACTAAGCGAGTGTTTTAATGTTAACGAGGTTCAGTGAATTGGGTAAGTAATTGCATTGGTAAATTACAATTTTTCGGTATTTTAAATGTGTATTTTAAATTTATCTATAAAATTGATTGCCAGCTGATAAATAAATTGAGTATGGAAATGTCTACAATTTTTATTGGTTTATATTCATTAATTTGACATTATTTTACAATGTTAATATTGCGTGGAGAGACACTATAATAATCCACAGATTAAAAAATAGTGGAATATAAACAAAACATTTTTTTTTTTCATTAATTTTCATCTGTTCCATCAAAATGGTATAGAAAAATAACAAACATAAGACAGGAAAAATATTGTTTTACTAAGTTAAATAAACGAAACATATTATGTTATAACAAAACATTATTGTTGCTCTTAAATTCGATTCAATGATTAATTTCCAAAACAACTTTTAACGAGCTCATTAAACGGCATCTTTTTACTTAAATAAAAATATAATGAAACCTGAGTTTCAATGTGATGAAATGTATGAAAATTGCTGAGCAGTCGTAAGAACTTCCTACGATATTAAATTCAATCGATTTATAATTTCATAAAATATCCGCAGCCATAGCTGATTAGAAACAAAGTGTTCCGGTTAAGACACCAATTTCAATATTGGTAACATTATTCAGTATCAACGACATGTTTTTAAATCAAATTTTTATAAAGAGTAAAAATTGTAATTGAGGATTTTGATATAAGACTAGTAATCAGTTAAAATTATACATTCAAAAAATATTTACTGAAAATCGCATTCCTTTTATTCTGTAGAATGTTCTCAATAAGCGAAAATTTTCTGTAACATTTGATAAAATTTTAAATAAATAAAAAAAGCAAAACAATTATAATATTAATTTCTAACATAGAAAATTTTTATATCAATGAATTTAAATACATATATACCTATATATTTTCATTCAATCTGCTGTCATGTTTTATGAGAAAAAACATAAAAGTGCTTTGAATGTTGAAAATGTTATAAAATTTTTGTGAAAGTTATACAATAATTTTCAATAGACAATAAATCTTTATGGTTATAGTAAAACCGTCGTTCCGGTACACGCTCAGTTATTTTTCGAAAGAATAAAGGCAATTGAACGAACCATTCTTTCAAATTGAAAAATACTTGTGAGAAAGAAAAGTCCATAACATAAAAAACTTTATGATTTTTAAACCGTAAAGAAAATGTAAAAGAGTAGTTTTATTTTCAATTACTTACCGTTATACATATTTTTAGACTGCAAATAGAGAAGAAAATGCTAACGCAGTTCATTTATTGACATTCTATGAAATAAATCAGTATCTTGTTCAGGAATATTTCAGTGAAGTAAACCAATTTACATCTAATAAGCAATTTATGTAGAAATTTACTGAACAGTCAATAGTAGAAAATATTAACCTTTTCATGCAACGATAAAGAAATATTGTTTGATCAACTTCTTTGTTGACCAAATCCGCTACCCACTAGAATCATATGGCTGCTTCGCGGGACATCCACGACATCCTGTCACCATACTCCATATCTTGACATGTCAGCAATCGCTCGCGACAAAAATATATCATAACAGTTGACAATTTTGGTCTACGCTTTTTTTGGGTAACAGTTCCGAGAGCACATTCACCTTAATTGGTCGCTTAGTCAAGGATTCGAGTCCTCAAACATACCCTTCCAATTATACGTTTTATTGAGCGGTAAATGGATTATAGTGAAATACTTGTCGGTAATATTTTAATATTTTTTTATCCACCCAATCAGACAGTAAAGTAATAATAGCAATAGCATTTTACTAATGTTCGTGTTATTTTTACTTTACCTTCACTTAAAAGTGGTAAAAAAAAACTGGCTTACTACCAAGATGTGTCAATCATCCGAAATACACAGTGAGTTTCATTCGATGTATTTATGTGTATAAAAAAATGTATTTCTATTGTATTTTAATACCAATCTATCTTCCATCAGTACTATTTCTAGAATGGAACGGGGAAGGAACGATTAGTTGTAACAATTTATTTACCAATGCAATTTTACAATTTTTACTGTCCCCAAAAAAGAGATTAAGAGACTAAAACTAGCTCTCGCAAAAATATGAATTCTTAAGATTTCCATATTGGTATAGAATATAAGCGAAATGGAAGTGTTTATTCTGTCTGAATAAACGTTTCTGACAAATATTCATAGAACAGTCAACAAAAGAAAATATTTTTCCTGTTGAATTTAAGTTTTGATATTATATTAGAAATTTTTGAATTTTGTACTTTTCCATGAGTTTTGTTTGTTTTTCGGCATTTCTGTAAGCATTCCGGCATCTTGAAGATGCCGAAAGGCGAAACCCGGGTCGTATGACAAAACTCATGGAAAAGTACAAATTCAAAAAATTTTAATTTGATATTGAAATTCCATCAAGCACCCTCAGTCGAAATACTTAATTTTGATATTATATTTGAGTTTGATTTTTTATGAAATTGAAGTACGCCACTTTACAGAAAGTTCTCATGTAACTGATCCAACTGAAAGCCTGGCAAATTTCTCAAATACAAAGGTTAAAATGTTAACACGCAAACAAAAAAGACAGATCAATAACTATAATACGGTTGGATAGTTTCGAACCAAAGAACTTAAAAGCTTTTGTTGAGTGACCAGAACTGTTTTGATAAAATAAGAGAACTAAGAACAAAGAGCAAAGACAAAATTCTATTTACATTCTATTAACTTTAACCTTGATTTTTTGATAAAAATACTACAATTTAAGCTATCGACTAATGGTCTTTTCAACGACCCGAGTTTTGCTTTTGGGACATTCAAGTTCGCTAGTCAAGTCGAACGGACAATTACCCAACAGTTTGGACCGTTTAAATTATATAAAAATGGATAGTTAAGATGCATTATTTCCACATTTTGCTATTGCTGACGAATGCAAATATTATTCAATTGAATGGAACAAAACATCTCGCATATTTCTCTGCAATGTGCTTTTCTCTGCAATGAAAGCCGTAAAAATACAAATTGAAAATAAAAACAAGCCAACGGTCGAAGCTATCTTCTGCCGGGCGGTTCTCGATAAACGAACATAAACGGAAGTATAAATTGTACTGATAAACGATATTGAAACACTCCGCGCTTTTTTTTCATGCGAAATATAAATGAAATGTGAAACACCATTTTCGATGCAGGTAAACATTACATAACTATGCACAAATACACCTTGAGATAAAATTAATCATGATTTTTCATTTGGGTTATTTTTATACAATAATGTTTACTATGGAGCATACTTAAACTTGTTTTATTGAGAACTTGTAAGCCAGAAATTAAACTTTTCATCCTTAATGGCAAGGAAAATAGAAAAATTAAAATCAGCAATATTAGCAAACATTTAAAAGTAACCGTCGTGTGGCGGCACCAAAAAGTAATTTTTGTGTTTTCATAGCAAATAATAGATATTACGTCTTAGTTTCACTTGACAATAAATGATCAATTTGTCAATGACAGTTCTTTTTTAGGAAGACACAGTTACTCATATATACGGATTTTTCAAATATGATAGGAAATGGTAAACTGATTTGAAAGTAAATCGATTAAAATAATTGAAAACGCTTTTCAAAGGGCTCTCATTCCAACATATGTAGATCGCAAGTAATTCTATTTTATCTACACGAAACGCATTTCAAATAAACGTGGAATATTGACATGATAGAGAAAATAGTAAAGTTTCGCAATTTGTCAGTGCAATGGAGATATCATGCAAAATATTTATCGAGAAGATGAAGTTTTTGATATGAAAGATGAAGGAACGGTGGAAACATTTATGGTTTGACTTTTGTCAGGTGAGTGATGAATTATTTATTGATAATATTTGTATGATATGTACAATTTTTAGAATGAAAGTAGTAAATGCTTTTTTCAACACGTTAAGATTTAGTAACTGTGAAACTCTATCATAAACAAATCATATATTGATTGAGTAGGCATTTACTTGGTAGAACTCCATTATAATACGGAAAGAAAAATAACAATGTATTTTAATTCTACATAAATTATTTTATATATTTGTTGATAGCTATTTCGGCTTACGCCTTCGTCAGAACTATGTTTAAAACGTGTATTAGAGATAGCTTATATACCTTTGCTAGACAGGGTGCCTCCTACATAATCTCTTTCTGTTGAAACCATACCTACGTCACATGAAAGAATTTAAATAAGTTTGATTTATTGGTCTAAAGTAATGGTGGGAAACAATAATTTGGGTATTTTGGGTTATTGGATCGTGTGAAACCACTTAAAATCTGCAATGTCTAAGTGCACCTATTTTAAATTGTTTTTAAGTTTATTGTTTGTTAAAGGTTTTAACAGAGGTGAAATATTAATTGTGATCTGATCGTTAAGAATTTCATTGGACTGATTATACCTATTAATTTCAAGCTGTTCCAATGCATTCAGTTTTAGGCCCTTATTGCAGGAATGTAAACGAATCGGGACCGAATTCGGATTATGTGCTAATTCTATAAGGTGATTTGCATATTGTGAATCAGTTTTTCCATTGTTAAAGGATCTAACATGTTCGTTTGCGCGAATGGATATTTCTACCAGTCTGTCCGACATATACTAAATCACATGTACCGCAAGTCATCTTATATATACCGCTTCTATCAAGTTTATTAATCCTGTCTTTACTATTTTTAAGATAGTGTTTTAGATAGATAGAAACTGAATGCATTGGAACAGCTTGAAATTAATAGGTATAATCAGTCCAATGAAATTCTTAACGATCAGATTACAATTAATAGTTCAACTCTGTTAAAACCTTTAACAAACAATAAACTTAAAACAATTTAAAATAGATGCACTTAGACATTGCAGATTTTAAGTGGTTTCACACGATCCAATAACCCAAAAATACCCAAATTATTGTTTCCCACCATTACTTTAGACCAATAAATCAAACTTATTTAAATTCTTTCATGTGACGTAGGTATGGTTTCAGAAAGAGAAAGGAGGATTATGTAGAGGCAACCTCAAAGGTATATAAGCTATCTCTAATACACGTTTTAAACATAGTTCTGACGAAGGCGTAAGCCGAAATAGCTATCAACAAATATATAAAATAATTTATGTAGAATTAAAATACATTGTTATTTTTCTTTCCGTATTATAAACAAATCAGTTTTACATAGGAACGTGACAAAGGAACACATATGAACAAACATTGAGAAGTTGACAACGAAGATGATTGATACTTTTTCCATATATTTTATCAAGACTATTATTTGTTTTCGCTCATATTAAGATCAAATGAGGAATAAAATATTTCAGCAAGGTTATATATATATAAAACAATCAATAACAGATCGTAATTATAAAATTAATAAATTAAATCAAATTGTCTATTATTAAAAAATTAAGACAAATAAAAAAAAAATGACGAGTTGTAATCAGAAATGAAGCTCAAATGAAAATAAAATAATGATTTTACAGATTATCTGTAAACTATAGAATCTTTTATATTGCTCTTAATTAATGAAATGTCTAACATAATTATTTTGTCGGAGTATTTTTTTTGATGTTATTTCGGCTTACGCGTTCGTCAGAACTAGTTAGAATAGTTGACGAAGGCGTAAGCCTAAATAGCTATCAACAAATATATAAAATAATTTCTGTAGAACTAAAATACATTGTTATTTTTTCTTTCCTCAATCAATAATTATATGGTATCAAAGTGTCGGTGACGGAAATGAATATATTTCATTTGTACTCAAGTGTGTGAGATTCAGCATAACACCACTATCATAAATGTCATATTTTAAACTTTTTAAATAAATGTGTTCGAAGAGTACCGGAGATGACGCGGAAATATTGGTAGAATTGGAAACACCACTCTTCATTTAATACATATATGAATATTTCTTACCGTATGTCTCTACGGTAGAAAAATTAGATTTCATACTATTTCTATCATACATCTAATAGTCCGTATAATAGTTTTATATGCATTTGAAGTTGAACGTATGTAGGTGAAATAAAGTTGTTTAATGAAGTGGACAATTTTGAGAACAATTTAATGTATCGAATATCAATAAAGGTAATCGATTGTTACATGACACTTAGGAACAGCAGTAAAATATGTACAGTGCAGTACAAAATAAAATCATTGTGTCTTAACATCTTTTATAAAGAACGTCCAGATGTGAAAACGATATATGGTCAAAATCTCACCGGAAATACGCACAATATTAAATAATATTAAACTGGGAAAGAACAGCAAAGGCACACAGCAACAAAAAAAATAAGCTTTCAATATTTACATTGTATAGTTCCATACAAATACCGATAACTCCAACTGTATTCTTCTTTTGACAACTTGATGTTTTGTAGACGCACAACATCTCTTTCGGACACGGTAAGGTGGAAGGATTGGGTTTTGAAAAAACTGATATTTAGCATATAGGATGAGTACAAGGAAATCCATGAATTGATTGATCTCTTAATTTGTGACAGTATTTTGCATCGGAAGTCGAGCTCGTGGACACCGAAATGTATGATCGTCCAAAAGCTTTAACCACTCAACCACAGGTCTTGAAAATAGTGGTATTCAAAATTAAGAGAAAAACGCATAAAAGAGCTTGCTTGGTTACATTAAAAAAACTTACCATATTTCAACTCCTAATAACGAACAGCCGGATATGTAAAAATTGCAAATCTCACCTGAAACAAAATGAATAAAAATTAATAATAAGGTATGTTTTTATGATTTTTTTTTTCAATGAAAATGAGAGAAAATATTTTCCCTAACGGTCCAATTGCATGCCATTTATTTTACTCGGGTGAATTTTCGAATGCGCGTAGACCGATGAGACGTAAATGAAAAGTAATAAATATTCCCAATCAATTCCTTGAACGAAATCTTGACCATTTTCCGTTGGTTCAACAAAAAAAAAACAACACTTCTAAATTGACGGACTCCGAATATCGTTTTACAATTACTCGTTCGTTTTGAAAAATAAAAGGAAATAGCAGGGCCTCACCTCACACCCAATACTATGAACTAAAAAGCCGATATCACGGTCATTATTTATGATTTATAGCGTACGGAAATTCTGATTCTGATTGAACCCACTTTATTAATGACCTGTACTGATTTATCAATCAACAATGAGAACAAAGGAATTATCAAAAGCTGTGTAAACTCTGGTTTCGGAGAAAGCTTTTAATGAAACTCACATCGGATAAAAGGGATACGGTTTAATTGTTTTTTTTAATCCTTCTGAAATAAAAGGCTTTTGATCGAGCGACTATAGAATGTATGGCTGATATAAAATTGAAAATTTCTGAGTCAAAGTTGAAACCAAACATTCCGAAATAATGATAAGCCCCTGAAATAGGTTTAAGCCGACCCGATTGGTCTTTGTTATCAAAAAATCTTTAAATTATTAGTAGGAGACAAAATGATATATTTCCGCGACACACGAGCAATTGACATACAGTGATTGCACCATTTATTTCTTATTACGATACATCAAATCTCAAGCTTAAATTCATCAAAAATATTCAAATTTATAAATTGGCACGTTTACTATCAACAAAAAAGCGTTAGGTAATTAGGTTTAATTTAATAACTGTCACTTCTTGGCGGAAAAGTTTTTTTTCGTTTAAAGAAAGGAGATGAATTCTAATATAAGAATATTATTAGAATCAGTAAATATTAGAATCAATCTTGCTTTATCACTTAATCAAACTTTGCGATAGTAAGTCCAAAGATGCCTCTGAAAAAGACAATACGTGGAATAATCAAAGTGATTTTAAATTGTATATTGAGATGAATTCTACTAGAAGGTTCTACAGGTACACAAAGATTAGCCATTACCAGACTGCATTTGTTTTAACTGTTTGATAAAAAATTAAGATATCTCCAAATTTATTAGGCAGTGCCATATCAATGATTTTATCTGGTTTTCAATGGAAAAATAACTACGACTTAAATATAACACGGTTTCACTAGAGATGGATGATGGGAATATATATTACGATAATGACTCGGCAGATTTAAACGATGAGGAAATACATAGTTTCTTTTGTACCTGATAAAATTGAATAAAATTAACTCGATGATGATAAACTTATAAAAAAAGTAGTAATAAAATGTGTTTTGTTTATTTAACGTGAAATATTTTTTCATTTATAATTGTTGTGATACTTAAACATCTGAGAAAATGCCAACCGACCAGCAAAAAAATAGTTTTTATAAAATATTATAAAAATGAACTTCTGTCAAAAACGTATACGTAGCAATATTAAAAAAAACACTTTTCTCTCAAACATAAAATAATGCTTGATAAGACGTTGTATATTAAAATATGTAATGTGAAACTACCACAGCAGGTAAATTAAACACTTGCAGACTATCTTGGTAGAGTACCTCCCCTGCTCCTTTGCACTTTTGTCCCGGCCTGTTCGCATAGATGTTAGGTAAGGCTTTGGTAGCGAAGGCCAAGACCCCAGATATTCGAGAGGAAGTACGCGAAAGCTACTGGCTGTTATCAGTACCCATGCAGACGAGAAATATGCCGGGAGTAAGACTTTATTTCAGGACAGAGGTAGTCAACACTTATGAGTAGACTATTAGAATATACACAGTAGAAATTGCAAGAGAAAATAATTCTTTGAAAATTATCACGACGTAGGAAAACTGAAATAAATATATAACGCATAAAAATATTCAAATATAATCTAGTAATCGTTTTCAATATTATTAAATTAATATACTTGTTAATACAGTATTCAAAATGGCATTATGAATTCAATATACTGATAAAAAAATAACGAATGACAATTTTCTTTGTCAACAATTTGATCAATTTATAAGAAAACACATTACAATAATTGATCCTCTTGGTACTTTGGTAGTGATGTGAGGCAAATGGCATTTTCGGAAAATTCAGTTAGATACAGTATCATACTCTTCGGGTCTGAAAGTATCCTACAATTAGAGTGAGATAATTTAAAACACACTGAAATAGTGTTTTTTCATAAAATAAAAATATGCTATGAGCTAGTAAAAAGGTTTCATCATTTTATTACTTGACTGACTTTTCACGGCTCAAATGATATGTTTTCGAAGAATTAATCTGACCCCTTTTATAAAACTATTTCAATTATTATTATTTTCACTTTTTCCTGTTCATTTATGTAGTAAGCTTATATGCCATGGTAAAATGTTAAGATATTTCGCAAAAAAACGAAGTAAAACCGTGATAGAACTCGATGGCAAATAGAAAAGTTTCACCATTTTCAGATTTGGCTCACTTCACCTCCGAAGGGTTCAATTGTATGTAGCTTTTCAAATGTTAAAAAAGAATCGAAACAACTGAAAGAAAAAGGAAATTGTCGAGAAAGTTTTGAACATCTAATCAATGAAGTATGTCGACCTACGCAGCACCATCGTTGAAGAATGCAAAAAGACCCCCTAAGACGTCACCAAAGGCAGGTTTGTTTTAAACTTTAGGAGAAAGCTAAAGTTTCCGATTCATTATATTAACTACAGAAAGAAGTAGTAAGAGGCTTCTGTGGTATATTCCATCGTAGAAATCATTTGATTCTGGATCCAACAACTGGCAAGGTAAATTTCAAATTTAGATATTTTTTAAATATCTGGAGCATTGGCAGATATTGAGTGTTATATTTTTACTTCACTGATGTAATCCATATATGTACTCCCTTACATAAAAGCCTCAACAATTGTATTATATTATAACACATTGTCACAAATTAACGTATGTATGTCAATAATAAATGCAACGAATGTAAGGTATCAAATGTTATATCAAGAAAATAATATTGTCCATGGAGTGTATTTTTTAACTGTGATGAATCTATGGAGAATAAAAAAGACAGTTCAATGAAATGTAATCTTTGTCAAATTTGTATATAAACATGAAACGCGGTGCGTTCTTTCAAGCCAATGTTATCTTATATTACTATATTCTAACAGCGTTTCTTGAGAGATGGAGTTTTTTTCATTTCGGGTTAAAGGTGTTCTGTAGATTAGCTCGATTCAAAATTGTCCGGTGAGGAATGATGCGTTCATAAAGATTTCACCGTAATATTAATGGACCATTTAAAATGCAAGGTCTCGCAAATAATGATATGTGAAGTGGCAAACTAAAGTCAGTCAAAGCACAGCTCTGTATGCAAGGCATGAGTATGGTCTTCGAAGTACATACAGGAAATAGCTTATTTTGAATACTTTAAAGAATTGGTGTATGCAATTCAATCTGCTGTAATAGTTGAGTTGATTTAATTTGGGTTGCTTTCCAATTTTATTATGTCCATATTTTTTTTTTATTAATGTCGATTAAGTCGCGATTTGTTTTGTCCAGCATTTAATTATTCGACATCTTCAAAAACATGTATCAGAATAATAATTGAAGATAATGACATTTTTGTGTAGATTTACAATGTCAAAATATTAATAAGACCTATTTCGAAAGTGGGAGATTGCTTTCTTGTTACGGACGCATACATTAATCATTTTTTTTAAAAGGTTAATATTTGAAATCACGTATAATTTATTTTGTTTATCCAAACAGCTATTATCTTTCTGTATTTCTATGTATTCTTTAATTAATTCAATATAACTATTAATATTATAATTCTTGACACGCATGAGTGGTATTTTAAATCACCAGAAGCATAAAATTTGAAAAATTAGCAATGTAAAATATTGATTTTTATCAGAAACATGAATATATATATTATGCTTGACATTCATCATTTTCTATAGAAATAAATATAATGTTTACTTAAGCAAGAAGGCAATCAGAGAGTTATTTATGAAAAAACAGATTGTTTTCAATAAAATGCAAACTTAATTTGAGAAAATATATATTTTTAATTATTGATGATGTGCATCATATATTTATTTGTAAGTGCGATTTATCAGTCTAACATATGTAGTTATATCATAGTAACACGTGGTAATATTTAGTTGGAAAAAATGATCATAATAAAAACACAATATATCACATCAATTCAAAAAGTAATTTATTTTTCATAAAAATTGTAACACCGACAAAAAAAATACAAAGCTTGGTCGTAATTTAACTTTAAATGTAAATCAAAATTATCAAGGCAAATGTTTTGAAATATGGATAAGTTTTGTTATTATTTGATTCAACCCAAACATTAAGAGCAGGCTTATCCCTTTATATAATACGGTAAAAACATAATAAACACTGAAAAGTGGTTATAAGGATAATAAGCGACCCAAATTTTAAATCCCAACTGTATTCTATTTTACTGGCCCCTTTATGGTGATACAACCGTTTTCACTATACATATTATTATGCGCCAATCATGTCAGAGGTAAATTTTTTATAACGTCTGTGAACGAATTCATACCTATTATCGGTGTAATGTGAGCATAGTGTACGGGACGTAGCGAGGGCGACTTGTTAACCACTAGAGCTGACGGAAACGTCTGATGATTTAAAATCCATAAGATGTCCATATGCTCGACATTGGCAACGATCATGGTTAAAAAATATTCTTAGCAGTTGTTTTAATAAATAAGCGGGCATAATAATACTACAAAATTTGGTTAACTATGGATATATGGTCACGGGACAGAATTGTTGTAAAGATTTATGAAAAATAAGCACAATAAATGAAATGAATATAAGGCTTACGATTTTTTATGAAATGTTTCGTCTTTATTTTTTAAATTTATCATAATAGAAGATGCTAAAGAATATTTCGCAATTAGTATGAAATCGATTTGTTTTAATTTACAGGAGCAAAAATGCAACCACAAACTACACAAATAGTAATATTATACAGGTAAAGACAGTCACATAAGTTTATTATTTGTTTAAAATGAAGAGAATAATTTTATTATAGGCTATTAAAAAATAAATTCTTCTTTCAGAACTCATACAATAAATAATCAGTAATATTCTTCAGATTTAATTATTTTGATTCCACATTTTATAAAAATCCACAAGAACTCAAAGAGTAAAGTCAAAACATAAAATTATAACCAGTTTGTATACATTTTTTGAGCTTAGCTCGAGAGGCTTGGGATTCTGTCCCGTGACCATATACCCATAATTTTTCCAAAATTTCAAAATTATATGATTGAAATTCAGTGTCGAAATCTATCACTTTCATGTTTTTATCTATAAATTCTTAGTGGAAAGATATTTTCATTTATAATTTAAAAAAAACACTTAATTTGAATTGATCCTCCATTTTATCAAATGATTAGTACCGGCAAAAAAATCAACGATACCGAGAACTATGCTTCAATTGTCTAAGCTAAGTTCGTGTAATTGGAGCAAGTTTAAATTGTGTAACCTTTACTACTACATACTGAAACAGTATTTATGTATTTATGTACACATGTATTTATCAATCTAAGTTGCTTTCTATCTAGCTCCCTGCGTTATGTAAAAAAAAGTCTTTACCTTAATTTTGTAATTTAAATACAAGATTTTATATAATTACTAGTATTGCTACCCGGCGTCGCTCGGACTAAGCGACCAATAATCATTTAATGTTATATCATTCGACATAATTATATCACAAAATCGAACATCTAAAATAGAGTTAAAAAAATCACAAACTTTATTTAATTTGATGACAGCCCCATTCTCGCCCATTAAAATGTCCAAATTCAAGGATTAAATCTAATTTTCTGTCAAATAAATGTCAAATAATACCTTCGCGTAAATAATAAACATTATTATTAATAATAAAAGCCGGGAAAAGTTCAGTAGAAGACTAATTTATTACATTTTGACTAAATGTCTTCGCCGATAAAAATTCAAACATATTTTCTTTCATATTCGTTTTTATGACCAACAATGCAAAAGGGAATTACAGACCCACAGACATACATACATACATACGCCGTTTCGGTTTTATTTATAAGAAATAAATTATATTCAATCTTAACTATATTACTAAAGAAACCTTGCAAGTCTGACGAAGCTTCTAAAAGGGGCGAAATACAGGTCACTATTTTTACACAATACGCGGAATAAACAAAGATCATATTTTATATTTATTTGGAATACTTACGAATCATTTTCGACTAACATCATTTTTAGCACAGTGAAAAAATTTAAATGTATTTTAGGTCTACAAAAATTGTATAAAATATAGTATAGTTGATAGCTATTTCGGCTAACGCCCTCGTCAGAATTATATAGTAGAATAGTTCTCACGCGCGCGTTGACGAAATAGCTTTAGACTCTGTTATATCATATTTGTAGAACTAAAATACATTACTATCTATTATCTTGTTATACTGGAGTTCTACTAAGTAGATGTCTATTAAATTAATAAGATTATGTTCAATATTATATACAAATAACTAAAAATCGTATCTTAACGAAAGCAGCTTGGCGTGTGATATGTAGAAAATATTAAAAAAAAAAAAAAGTATATAAGAAGATTCACAGAAAAGATATGCACAGTATCATTATCCTTGCAAAAATATTGGCTTAGAGAGTTTAGTGTTTGCGGGAGCGTGAAGATTTTTTAAAAACGAAATTTGTACTCAGTGGACGAGGAACATGCGACCAGGCAAGATTTTCAGTGGAGCGTGAGCACTTTGAAAGGAACGCTGATTGCCAAAAGGAGAAGAGGCTCGCTGGACTTGAAGAGGGGGAGTATACTTGACGTGAAACAAACCACAGCGCGGAGGGGACAAAACAAAAATACACTACCAAGGCTATTTCGTACTTCCAACTTTGTTTGAGACAAACCCGTTAACTGTGGATACATGCAGTTGATCGTTAATCCCAGTTTCAAAAATTTTCATTCCTTCAGAATGAAAACATGCAAAGAGAAATGATACAACATGCATCGATCCAAATCACTTTAAAATTTGAACAATCCATCTCGTAAATTAAATTGCATTTGTACTTTATATTGTTCAAACCTAGTTGTCAAAATATTTCTCTTTGTCGGGTTGACTGGAGTTCTAAAAATGAGTATTTAATATGATTGTAAATATAACTGAAATCATTAAAAAAAATCGACATACATAAATGTTTTCCGGATGAATAAATAATAGTCGGGTCAAATTATTCCTCATATGGAGTTTATTCGGGTTTGTCATAGAAGATAATATAAACATTTGAAAGCCTTTTATATTATTTACCAAAGTGTGTACACATCTGTTATTTTTGCATAAAACAACTTAAGTATTTATTTGCTGTTAGTAATTTTGTTGCTTTCCCCTTCAAGATGTTGTATAGAAAACATTATAATAACACATAAAAAGCTATTGTATAATATTGTAACAATTACTTAAAGTCGGTTCCAGGTATTTTGCCCAAAGAAGTAATAATTAATTCAAGTTTACTGCTGAGAAAGGAAAAATTAGTCGGGCACTCGGTGTGTTAAAACGACAATAGGATGAACAGGGGAAGTACTTTAAAGGTTTATACATCCTGATGTTGTTTCACAAAAGATTCTTTCTGCTGCAGAACTTTGCTAAAATAACTTCTGTTCGGGCAAGATTTCGAGGAATAGTAAAAGGGTCGTTGGACCGACGATCAAAAGCAGATTTAATGCCGTCGGAGGGCAATTAAAATGAAATGTAAAGCACTAAAGGATTTTTATGTTTGCGATAGAGAGTTTTTACTTTAATGTATTACAAACGAGGATCGTAAAATGCCAAAAAGTCTTGTTTTCACTTCGTTTGGTCGCAGATAAAATACCATTTATTGATTATAAATAGGTCTTTAAATCTATATTTAACAAATGACCACAGGATACGACAATGCTGGGTCAACAGCAAGATACTTATCGCACGCTCCATATTTCAGAACTGGGATACTAAATTAATAAATAATGGTACAGGTGGGGAACACAACTAAACATTAATCTATAAATTATTTCCTTATTGCTTTTCTGATCACTTCTGCCGATTGCAGATATATTTGAAGGAAAATTTGAATACTGGTCAACAAACGAAGCCCATTTGCATTCTACTCGACGAAACATGGGATTTCGCTCACCCTGAAATGTTGGAATCCTTTAAACGTTTTAAGCACACTAAACTTAATGCACGGACTCTTCCCCATATTTATTTAGGCTAGATACTTTGAAACGATATTTAAAAGTTACATATACCAATTAAAATGCTTACTTATATCGGTTGTGCATCCCGAGCAGGATATTTTTAATTTTATATTTATCCACAGGTGCATTAGCATTATATAATAATTTTACAATATGATTCATGAATGACATATGAATACATTTGAAAAAATACAAGATACGATATATTTAAGAGACAGGAAAAGAGCCATTAAAAATGATATATTGATATGAAGACGAATTTAATTACTCAGGACAATATTATAAAAATTAGCCATCGATCAAATCTGTCGGCTGCGCTGAAAACCCAGTAGGTTCTAATTAAATTTAAATAGAAGACATAAAAAAAATATAATTATTAAATTATAATTCAATAATTATTAAAGTATATTATACTGGAAGATCTATTGTTTGATAGTACTATTTCTATGTGTATTCTGATAGAAATCAGGAAAGGTTTTGCTCGTTGCGATCTCTTGAATACGTGTTAAAAAATTATGTAAGATATATTTTTAAATATTTCTAGATCATTTTCTTCGATTTGAATATGATAAATTCATTAGTGGAATTAAATATAAAATTCTGGCTCCACAAGAGTGCATCAACTAGTCAATCCGAAAAACTTTTAACCGCTCTCTTTAAAAAATATCGCACGTCATCGTTATGAATGAGTCCTTTATTGGCGGTGCGGCATTACAGGGTAAACTTTTGAAAACCGGCCACAATGGCAGAGTTGTTAATTACGGGAGGATCCGCTACTTGCAGTCACGACTCCCTCCAAGTTATTAATAATCCTACGGTCATTACAGCCTCCGCATCCAACCTCCAATGGCTCACACAGACCCTTTCAAGTCGGTGCGAAATAACATTACGATGTTATGAGACACAGAAAATTATTCTATAGTAACTTGTTTTCTCACCCTCAACGATATTCCCAAAAGAGGTATATTTCATCTCATTTCATTGAATATCCAATTTATTCAAATACTCGATTGATCCGGATAGCGGACCAGTTGCGGGAGTTACGAAGTACATAGTTAATTTTGGCACAGGACAAAGGGAAACTGATCCCAGTCATGAAGTCATAAAATCAATTATATAGATATATGATGAGCAATCAACATTAATTCCGATCAAATAAAGCGGAAGCTTTCGGGGAACGTAACCCTCATATTTATTGAAAAATGAATGCTTATTTAATAATTTATTACATAAGTAAACATATAATTTTGAATGAAAACACGACTGTACTTAAGAGTGTTTTAAAATTTAAATAAACGAAACACTTTTTTTTTTACTAATTTTACATATATTTTGATAAAGATCAGGACCGGTTTCGCTCATCACGATCAGTTAAGAGTTCTGCTCTTAATCGAAATATATGTGGAATAAATAGCAAAAATGTGGTTTTTATTAAAATTTATGCGTTTCCACCAATGAAGTTGACAACTTAAAAATGAACATGAAGTGTTTATTAAAAAATATCGAGAGCTAGAATTTCTTATGATAAAATTTATACGGTGTTTTTTTACAAGCAAGAAGTGGTGCACTTCTCTTCTACTTTGTGCACCAATGCAACGCCCTATTTAAGTTTCGATCTCTTACATCTCAGTGAATTAACATAACCCATCTTAGCAAGATTTCCAATAGTCATTTTAACTCTGCACTTGTTTTGACAGCCAAGATTGTGTAATTTGGAGTATTTTGCGAAAAGCTGTAAAAATGAGCGCGTAAGCTGTGATTATCTGTAAGGCTACAAGTAATTTAAGCCATAACTTTTCTTAGTTTAAGAACAAATTGTTGATAACACAGGTTAATAATTTGGAATGTCACAAATACCACCTTACTTTGAAAAGGTTCTAACTTCTCTTGACACAGTTTTGAGATATGAGCGTTTGAAGTTTCGATTGATTAAAATTCACTTGTAACAATGAGTATGTAAAAAGGTTTCAAACTACTCATTTTAAGTATATTTTTTCATAACTCTAGCTGGGAAATAAGGATCTTAAAAATCTTATGATGGAAATAATGATGACAATCTTAGAATTTTGTCAAATAAATTTAGTAAAAAAAGTGTGCAGATGCAGTGCAACTCGGGAATACTGGGTGGAATTCTCCGTTATTCAACAAAGATAATTCTGAAATTCATATATATGTATGTATGATAGAATACGATAAATGACAGCTTTTCCGACCAAAAGGTCATTTTAGACAAAAATGACAATTAGAACTTTTTCAAAGTGAGGTAACGATGTTGTACGTCTTAAACGCAATATCCATCAAATTCAAATATAATGATATATCTCAACAGTGATAATTTTTCATATCCGCACCTTATTGTGTTGAACGGGGGCGCCCCTGGGAGAGCAGCATCCAAAAGTGTACATTTTATTAAGCAAACGTGTTTTTAATACTTTGATATATATTTCTTTCGAACAATAATGGAAATTTATAAACAAGGAAAAAATTAAATCCGGGCCGGGCTATCGCGAATATTTTTAAATATTTTTTACTTTTTACGCTGCGAGAACACTTAAAATAGGACAGTAGAAAGAGACCGGACCATAGACGATGGTATTTATATATTTAAAATATGCACACGAAAGTGTTATTCTATTGTATTAAATTCATGTTTACCATTTTTTAGCAAGCTATTATGAGTCACATAGGAAGATCGTAAACTATTACAATTAATAAACATAAAAATTGCACTCAAAAGAAGTTACAGTAAATGCCCATATATTAATATATTCAAAAACATAGTTCAAGAATCTATCAATAATATATTTAATACACAAGCAAGCCATAGCCATAAGAAGCTTCGATCGTTTCTTTAATTTGTTTTACTATACTATACAAAAAATGCCAAAAAGTGTACATACCTCTATTTGCAACTGAGTGATAATAGAAGCTATAAAACGAGGCATAATTACTATACATCACATTTTCTATTGACTATTGATCATTGATAGATTAGGACGGCCACAGGTACACAAGTTGGAAAAAATATACTTAGTTATTTCTGTACCAAAAAACATCATGGCGGACCGCAAACTTTCAGAAGCGTCATCACTTAAGCAGAGTATACATTTATGCATAACTTTCCCAAATAATAATGACACAAATAATTTTGAAAGGCCTCATCTGCCACACAAACTTTCAAGTTCAAACCCCCACGGTTATTTACTCTTTGGAAACTTTTTTCAATCAAAAGTAAGTTTCAAGATGAAAAATATTCCTCTTGACTCTCGGGTGAATTTAATCATTTTAGGTCAGCCTTTCGTATAATGTTTTGCATTTTTTTCAGTGGCAACAAATATCAAAAGGCAGCCACAGTTGTGAGCTTAGAATATTCTAGTTTATACGACCAAAGTTTCATTCATTAGAAACTTATAAAACCGATGTTATAAAACTTTGTGAAAAAATGTGGAATATATACGATTCATCTTTTTAAGTACTTGGGCTTAAGGTATACTTACTGTCGATTATCTTTTTGCATATTAGGTAATCGATCGATTAGTGTCATAACCCATGACCCTTTGATAACAAATATTTAATATATCACTATATTTAAAAAAAAAATGAAATATACACTATTCCATTTAATCACAGAATTCTATAAAGAATAAACTTAAGACGTTACTTTAAATCGACTTTGTTCAACACATAGTCTTATTTCAGATACCGAAAGAGTTGTATAATTATGACTTAACTTAAACTTAATACTTTCGATTAATTCGGCGGTAACTTCGTTTTAACATTAAATTTAAAATAGCTTAGATTGTTCCATGTATCTGTACTACTATCTGCTACACGTGTTTCGCCTCTTTCAGCGGAATCTTCAGACTATCTTACTATCGCATAGGTTGCTTAAATAATGTCACGTGTCACGAATAGTAGCAACATACGTGGAATAATTTAAGTTATTAAATTTTTTACATTAATCTTAAACTTGTTTTTTAACAGCCGTGTATAAAAAATTCAATTAAGGTCCGCGACACATTCAAGAAGGACTATGGAATATTGAATTTATTTCATTGGGTGTGAGACTAATTTTAATAATTTTTAATATGTCGAAGAAAATGTATATCAATATTTTTTGGAGAAAGGCTTCAAAAACCTCGATGGAATGCTTGACGCGTTCTTCTTGTGGCGATGTTACAGTGACGGCCGTTATTTTTTTACAGCAGTTTAATTAAATTATTACTCTGGCGTGAAAAATGTAATAGCCTTCAGCCACTCTTTCCTGAGGGAAGTCGCGGGCAGGAGGAATCATTCGGCTGCACGTTGAGCAAGTTTAATTTCTTTGTAATTATAAATAATTTAAATGAGGAAATGCCGGCCGGGCGTAGCGTCATCTCAAAGCGATGCAACTACTCCCTTGGCTCGTCTCATGATTAAAACAGTTTTAATAGCCTCTGCAAATTATCTAGAAATAAATCCTCAGCCTATTTACCGTTCTAAATCTATTCAAAGGCGTGGAAAGTTAGTAAATATTCATAAAGTAAACGTAATTGAAAAGTGAACGAATTGTTCGTGGATTATAATGATGAAAGCGCTCAAAAATTCAGCTCATTCATATACGGCAACCCTCGAATATAGAAACTTTATACGAACATCATAAAGTAGCACGGAATTCATCTTGTACTAAAAAAGATAGTTTATCAACAAAATAATTCAACAGAGCCTTTGAAATAGTATACGGTACAAAAGATATAATAAACCAGATTCACTTGAATTCCAATGATTCAATATTCTTCGAAAACTTTTACTAAAAGTAAGTATTTTCAATAATCGAACATTGTTAAGTTAACAGTTAGCATTTACTGAAATTATAAAAGACAGCAAACATGAATGAGTAAAGATTGTAAATCAATTATGATTTTCATAAAATAATTGGTGAATATTAAGCTGAAAATATCTCAAATAAGAGACTGTTGTATTGAATTTCATGCAATAATATAAAATTCGAAAAAACAGTAATACGACATTCGATTTTTAGCGAACTAAGATAGATAATTTTCATTCAAACGTGTGGTGGGTTAGCCATCAATATCATAATAGAATTTTCACAAAGAAATTATCAAAGAAAAATTTCCACCGGTTCTTTTCGAAGATTCAATTTTTCTCGTAGTTAAAGGAATAATAACGTGTTAAACTTCCGTGGAATCGTACTTAAAAGGGGAATTTCTTTTAATTCAAGAGGAAAGATTTAAAAGAATTATTATTTTCAACTGGAGACAGTTCAAACTTCCTTCGGACAAACTACGGCGAGAAGTAGGTCTCCAAGACGCTGACACATTACTTCGACGATGTGAAATTACTTAATGCAGCTGTCAGAAATACTGCTGTACAAAAAGTTTGAGCTGAGGTAAAAACGACTTTTTCGATGAAACAAAACTCTAGTTAAATACAACAAAGAAGAATCAATTGTAAGAAATCTAGCAAAATGGATTCGAAAAAAAGAACGCAGCCGAGAGAATAGTTTTCAAATTTAAGGAACGAAATGATTTTATTGCGTATTTTTTAATTTACATATTTTTAATTCTGTAAAATATAATGAATAATTTTAAAGATAAATCTGCAATCTATGCATCGATGCAAATCTGTGTGGACCAACGAATACATATTATTGTTCACTGAAGGCATGATAATAAAAATAATAATACATTTTTAGTACTTTTTCCACATTTATTTGATCATCACATATTATTGTGGTAAATTTTAAAAAAATCGAAATGATATTTTTTTCGAAAAATCAATTAGCAAAAGTATTTTCGACGATATGTTATTTTAAAAAATTACCGCTTTGTTTTGTGATCATTCAAAAGTATTTTCGAATGTCGAAAAGCCCGATTGTTATTTATTTTAAATTATGCTTCCAAATTACCGCTTTGTTTTTATCATTCAAATCCTACAGTTAAAATTTAAATCTGAATAGATTTCGTATTTTATTGTTCGAGTCCAGCGGGATAATTATACGTTATAGACGAATTTTCCATAGACGTGTGCGTTTGAAATGGTTTATCATACAGTGTGGGCGCAAAAACACAAATCATTCAATTATTTAACGTTAAAGGAATAGAATTGGACAAGAAAAATAGAATTACATTCACTAATTTCACACGAATTCTCACATCAGCCATCATTTTCGAGCGGCAGAAGTTGAAATTAATTCAATATGCTTTCTCACTCCCACTCGGGTGAAACGGAATGAAAAGAAATATTACTGAGCAACTTGTTATATTAAAGTGATGAAGTAACGCCCAGTACGTTCAGGCTTTATCAACATACGAATTTAATCGATTTGATATTTATAAATCAATGCTGTACCGTGGTCGAGTGAGAGCAGCGTCAGCTTCGGTTCGAATCGCAGTCCCGACAGTTTCATTTTGCAATCGAATTATTTAATTCTGTTGGAAGACTTGAATGTCTGTGCTGCTTAAAATTTTTGTCACATCCATGCTATCCTAAGCACGCAACGTAAACGAGAGCGAATAGCTCACCACTAGTCTTTTTCTAGAACTATTCCTTATAACCTTACTCTCTTCGAAAAATACTGAGCAAATGAGTAACAAGGAGAGCGTCCTTACGGAACTATTATAAAGCCAACTTAAAATGCCACTTGTCAACATTATATAAATGCGCAGATACGAATGATTTACATTATTACCCGATATGGAAAAATTTAAAGCTATAATATTTGAAAGGCCGAAAATAAGTCTGTAAGAAGATGGATAATTCAACTAAAGATTAATAATCCTTATCTGACATGTTAAAATAAATCTAATAAAATTGTCTTAGTATGCATATTGTGTACGTTGTTATCCCCTGGCAATTTGAGAGAGTGAGAAAAGAAGCCAGGGTACGGGATTCGAAGTAGGGGGGCAGGAAAAGGGGGATTCAGTCAGTTGCACTAACCTACCGGAGATTTAAAAGTAAATTAAACACCCCTTCACCGGAAACCGCGATAATTCTCATTCGGATAAAACAAGCGGATAGGTACGTACATAGCGCCCGCTACGGAGAGAGAACAATCGTGTAATAAAAATAAACTAGAATAGAATTGGTCCGGCGTGAGAACCTATACCTTCTATACTAACTACGGGTGTTTATACGATATTGGACGGAGTTGCACAGTAAAAAATGGAATCGTTAGTATAATGTATAATCAACCGAATTGAATTTACTGTAATGAAATTCCAAGCTGTTCATATTTAATTCTTACTTAATTAAAAAGATACATAATATTACAGAAAATGGTACAATACTCTATACGTATAAAGAACAATAAATATGAATCTTAAAATACAGCCCTTTGATATGTGAGTGTTCTAATTTTTTTAAAACAAAATTTATAAAGGTATCGCATAATAATACGACTCAAAATGACTGATAAATGGGAATACTGATACATAGGGTACTTGGGAATACAACTATGTAGTATAATTAATATAGTAAATGTGATTGCAACTGATATCAATAAATATTAATAGTGACGAGGAATAAATTGCGGAATGGCTAGAAGAAAATATCACGAAAGAGTTTTATTATTATTAAAAGAGTAATTATCAACTAACTTGTATTGTGATAGTATTCTATATAAATAAATTAAATAGTTTAAGTGCTTTCTTATCGTTCAAAATCATTCTTCGGTAGTTTCAATATCCATCTAGCTATTTTTTGTTCACCTCCCGTCGACAATTCAATATTTTACGGCACATTGTAAATATGTGAAGCATTTATTAAACAATTTTGTCATTCGCAGTGTAAAAAAACCATTCGACGTCGTAATAAATATTCATTACACCTTAAATGTGGAATAATTTCGTTCCTCCGCAGACTTGAAGCATTTTCTATTAAATCATAAGACAATAAAAACAACAGATTAAATTTTAGCATAAATGAAGGACAGTTAAATACGATACACAGGCTGGAAAAAGTTATTGCGCTGTTAAAGAAAGAATAAATATTTTTATTAATTACTTATTTAAAGATCAATTATGAGTATAATACATATATCCATCAATTTTTTAAGAATGAAAACGAAGTTATCAAAAGGTCAATATAAATACATCATGTAAGCTCTACTTATTATGTTCGTTTAAATATTTGTTGATATTTAAATGCTAATAGGTTTATTTACTTTGTTTGCATAAGAAAATACTTAACGGAGATAGGAAAACTTTGAAATATACGGGCAGGCAAAATTGTCCACATAATTTAATTTCGAGCGGCCGAAGCGCAGAGATCCGAAATATATGATTTTAATAATAAAAAAACAGCTTGGCAACTTTTATTTCGTGTAATATTTCAGCGAGATTGAAATGGAAATGAAAAAAACACCGCCCTAATACCGAAATTTCAATACTTTACCCTCGTATACAATAAAAAAAACATATAATGTATTTTCATTTCCGAATTTATATCATAATGAAACATACATTGTTGGGTTTATACATAGTTATGACAGCAGTAAACAGTTTTTTATGTCATTCGCATGTAATATTTCAAGTGTGGTTATGGTGCATTAACGTTTGATAAATATTTATCTACCCGCAAATATATGAGCATTAAAAAACTTAAGTGCATGGCTGCAAAATTGCAGTGGAAGTGCAAAGTGCGTTCCACAAATGGAGGAGATGTCAGGTATGCAGAAAATATCCAAGTGTTCATAATTTTACACAGGTATTTCACGTGCATAAAAAAATTGAGATACATATATAGAGTAAATAATTTAAGCAATGATCATCCGACATTTGAGTTTTCATAAGTATTCTACACTAAGTATAAAACAGTGTTTTTTATTATGCATAAAATAATTTAAGTTGACGAAAGTTTTTTGAATAACTGTTAACAACTTCAGTTGCTAAAATACTGATTTAGCCCAAAGCGTTTGAAGTTTTTGTGATAATATGTTCGAGTCTATTTAGGATTCTGCGATTTTTTATCAATATATTAAAAAAATTTATGTCATTGAAAATTGTATTATGGTATTGATGTATAAATTTCAATAACAGATTTATTTGTTTCGATTCCAATGTTTCGTTTGACAACATTGATCGGTCGAAAAAAAGCCAGAGCGGCCTCTTTCATTTTCATCCTTGAATTTTCTCACCATGTAAAATTATTTATTTTTAGCACAGAATCAGTCAATTTACAACTTTTGCATTACTGTAATTATAAAACTTGCCTGATAATTGGACCGTTATTTTGACACTCCGAAATACCATGAAAAAGTAAATTTTCGATAGCATTTTCGTTTACAGGGATGCCCATTACAACATTTTTTTAAGTTGCTGGGTTCATCATGTCTGGATTATAATTTATAATCATGAAGAAATAGCTCAGAGAATGGTTTTGAAATGCTTACTATTTAACTTTCGATGGATTCGGCGGTTACTTTGAGGAAGTTCATTTTCATATAATATTAATAATTACTTAATTTTCTCCATTTTATAATTTATACTGTGAGCAGATTGGAATTAATCTTAATCACGTTACTCAATCAACCGTGCGATAGTAAGTCTGATGATGCTATTTAAAAAGGCGAAACACGTGTCACTATTTATAACACAGTTAATGGAATTAATAGTTATTTTAAATTTTATAATGGTCATCTTTCTTTTGGATCATAAAACAAAAACGCGTTAATTTCAAGTACAATTGATGCAACTGAGTAAGCTTGCTATCGACAACACATGTGCCACCAAATGAAGTATTTAAAAACATTTTCACGGCACTATCATACTTATGATGGATCAAATGTATTTTTTAATAGAAAATGACGAAATCTGTAAACGGCGACACAGGAAAAATAATATAAACATAAGAAGAATATTTTTATTACCCGGCATGACGTGATTGATGATAGCTTCGCAATACCCCTTAGTTACATAATACAGGAATCATTAGATCATTATGTCGAAAAGTATAATGTATCTGACAGTTGTAATGATTTTGGAGTTGGATTGAAAGTGTATGTATGGAAAATATATCGACAAAATTTATCGTGCTTTATTACTATAAATTCAAGATTTACGTGCTAAGATATTTACAGTAAATTTAATTTTACAAAGATAAGAGCTATGTTGTCGTATATGTCAGTACTCGAAAAAATATTTTCTGATATAATATTTGAATACTCGAAAAAGAATCAGAAGACTCAGTCTGTACGCTAAGTAAGAAAATTTGTATTTAAAAAAAAAAAAAAAAACATGAAATGAATCAGAAAGAACAAGAATATTTAATAGTTTATTTATCATTTTGCTTAAGCATCGTCTAATCAAAATCCTTTATGTCCTTTTACTAATGATACTTCACGTAATAGAATGGAAAATAAATCTAATAAATAATCTATAGTTCTCACAGTAAGAAAAAAATATTTCGATGTAAATTATTTTTTTTGGGCTTAAGCCAAAATTTGAACGTTGTTTAAAATTATATAACGTACACGAAATTGCAATAACCTTTACAGTATACATTCATTTCGCCCGACTATATTTACATGAAAGGATGAGCAAATAAGTTAGCTAATTGGCAAATAAAGTATTCAAAAAGTGAATTTTCCTCTTTCATGCAAATTTCAACGGATTTCTTTTCTAAAAATGAGATATCAAATCAAACAGACACGAGAAACCCTTCAAAATAATGACGGCGATGAATGTCGAGAGTACAATTTATAATTCAGGCCCCCTTCAAATAAGAACTTTTACAATATAAATCAAATAGTAATCACAGGGATGATATTTTTACTTTTATTGCCCGCTTCGTGTAATAAAGATAACGAGATATTTATTTGACTATACTCACAACAATCGAAAAATCGAATTTCTTCACACAAGCATGATTGTTATGTATTTGATAAATTGGATAGCGTTAGGGCATTCATATTATGTTCAGTGGCTATCATGACAACCAGTGGCGGCTGGCGACAGAGTATTAGGGAGTACAAAAAAAGATTCAACTATTTTTCCGGACTACGGGCAGCCAAAAATTCATAAGACTGGCACTCCGTTGGTATTGCAAACATCTGAATTGAAATTCCATGTTAGAGAAGTGTTTTAAAATCCAATGAATAAGAAAGAACTCTTGCAAAAATAGTTGAATCTTTTTTTGTACTCCCTAATACTCTGTCACCAGCCGATTGACAACCCGTCACACAGGTAAAATAACAAAAGCATAGTTTGCTTGATGGTCGGAAAAAATATTATATATATTGTTTCCCATTCACAAATTGACAAGTTTTGTTCTTTCTTCTTTTTCCATCATGAGAAAACTCAATTTCCACTATATTCCTAATAATAGAGAACTCGGGTAAACACTTTTTTTCGATGGATTTGTCGGTAACTTGATAATTTTGTCCAAACAAGATATTATCTATGAGCCGAGAGCAACACACGAAGTAACACCGAAAGTACTTTTGACATATAATATATTTTGTAAATGTAATATAAAAGCGTTTTCATCGATTTAAATAAATATATTGTGTTTCCATCAAGAATTGTCAATTAACACAATACCTAAAAGTGATAAACTAAAGCATTTTTTTTCTTTCTTATGAAAAAGGCACATTAGTAGATAATACAAATAATAATAATATTATTATTTTTACTATAATGCCTTTCCATCAAGTATTGACAGTGAACACCCTAAAAGTGATTAGATGATAATGTTCGCGATGAGCCAAATCAGTCATGATAATCATAAAATATATAGAAGTGGTATAAAAAATATTACTCTCCACTATTGACAGTTATATTATCAAATTAATTAATTAATTCAATTAACACCTCGAAAGTGAAAACAAATAAATGCGGTATTTATGCGAATATTATTAAAAGTCTCACATTCCTCGGATTATTAAAAAAAGCCCGAGTGAATTCCTCCAAAGAAGAGAGAGGTATTATTTTATTTTAATGTCTTTAGCAGAGTGCCTGCGTAAAATAGAGGTCGGTCTACTATCAAGGCAGTAACGAAAGAAGACATTTCAAATATACTTACAACTTTAAAAATGACAAAATAATATAGATAAAACCCAAGAGGTAAAAATTTGCATAGATATCTTTTGAGAAAATTAATTCAAATTAACCATTAATACTGCTGAGCACGGCTTTTTGTACAAATGAAATGATTCTCTATTACAATAAAACGAAAAAACGTACATTTTTTACAGTCAACTTAAAATAAATTAGCTTACTCTCGTTTTTCACCGATTCAATTTATGATAGTGCGTGAAACCAAATAACAATTCAAAACGTTGCGCAAAACTTCAATTTATTATTTCAGATAAATATGGCTGCTATTTTGCGGAGATTATTTTTTTATATAAAACCGATGCTCAAGCTATTTCACTAGATAAGTAATTAAATTTGACTTGTGTCTAAAAATATTTCTCTATGATACGAAACTCATGTATCATCTAGTCCAGGGGGGGGCAAACTTTTCGGATGGCGGGCCAATTCAAGAATTCAAAATGAGCCGCGGGCCGCAAGTAAAACACCATTTTTAGATATACACCCGATCTTTTTTACATTGATTTCAAAAAGTGGCGCACATAAAAAAAATCGCGGAAATGGTATCCAAAATACAAGAAAAAACAAAAACTATTTTTCAAATTCGACCTAAAAATTTTTTCAACAAATTTTATAAATGCATTGTGCTTAAATAAGTTTCAAAGCAGAGTTACCAATAATATCGCATGAGTTTGCGAACCATCTTGTCTGTAAAAAGAAAAATCACATACCTTCGAATAACTCGAATACCGTTGTGAATAACGTAAAATCGAAATCACTAAAAAAAATCGTTTAAAAAGAGGACCGGGTGTACTCTATTTATTATCACTATAAATATCAGAAGAATGAAGCTGTTTTGAAAATTAAAATTTTTCAACAAGCTCATTTTTAAAACTGCTTATTAAGCTGAAGTTCAAGATCGAAAATGTCAGTTCACATTTTTCGTGCAAAATCTTTAAATTGGTCGAATTTGTCTGAACTGAGATCATTGTAAAATTTGCAGATTTCGTCACGATGTTGTAAATCTCTTAAATCAGTGTTACATTGCAGATAAATAATCTCAAGTTGTAGCTCTTTCAATACAGTTTTAATATCTATTTAAAATGGATCGCTTACTAGCGCCAAACTTGTCTCAATTTTTCGGAAGTCACCAAATTTTTGTGAAAATCGTCATTCAGAGCCTTCATAACACGGAGTTAATAGTACTTAAGTGTAGCACGATGTCCAGAGTAAATGAAAAATCACAAATCCCTAATCATCAGTATCGAGAAAGTCGTTACATTCTTCATTTCCAAGAATAAAATTATAATATTTTTTATTTCCCGAACTCTTCGAAGCACTTTTTCCAAGCAAAGGTTTTGAATTTAACTGTGAAAAGGAATATCTGTATACTCACTCAATATCTAGAAGAATTTTTATTTTATTTTCAATATTTTTTTTAAAAAATATTAAGAATTTATTCTTACTTAGAATTAGGATTTATGTTGGCGGGCCGCAGAAAACACTCGGCGGGCCGCAGTTTGCCCGTGCCTGATCTAGTCACACATCTAGTGGAATAACATGATTATAATTATTGCATGACACTTGCTAAGCCATGCAGTAACCACATTACCAAGGAGCCAATGTTCTCTCAATACCGAGAGATTAGCTGCGCAGAAAATAGAAAGGATGAGTGGGTCAATCCAACAAATGCGCGGCATGATTTCAATCATCGAGTAAAATTTGTTGAAAAGCTAAATTTGAGATCATATACTCCACATTAGGAGCGGGCATGGTTGTAAGAATAGAAGTTATGAACATGTTTCGTTAATTTATGCTTCTCTATTTTTGGAATCTTTTAGATATTTTAAGCATTTTTTATTGATCGGGTCGTTGAATTCATCGCAGACATGCGCGCCAACCTTGGATGAGTGCGCGGGGGCTTTCAAAATGAGGAGGAAACTACTTATCGCGGCTATGTTTTAATGAAAGCACAAATATGTTTATACGGTGACTTCTAATGACAGTCTCGTTTACCGCAGTCTTAACCGTAGTGCTAACAAAAAGCTGGCAGTGAAAATTACAGACACCATACATGTGTTTATATGATTTTAAACTGTTTTTAACTGACAGCAAAAAAATACCAAGTTTATTTATACAAAATGACATGAAAACAAGTATCGCTCTTATATACGAGGTCCGTACCAGCGACTAATTGCCACTTGGAGGTGCAGAATTTCGCAACTGCTAAAACTTGACAATTCAATTGTAAAGTCATGCAAAAACCAAGAGTCTGTACTACAACTTGTTCTAGAGCTTGTTATATTAACTGCGAGCCAGGAGGGGGAAAGTGATGTATGTAAATTAGTATTAAATATACCGCAGAAGAATTCCGAGATATCGATTCTCTGTTTAAACAATTATGCGTTGAAAGTCAATTTACTTAACTTCCTAAGAATCACGTCTTAATTCTCACTTAACCTAACCACCTATGCGCTGTGTAGAACCATTGTTGATAATAATCTACGACATCAATTGTATTGAACGTATTTAAGTGGCTCTGTATTTTATTGTAAAATTTTCTCGTTTGCAATATTTGGGAATTATTTAAGTTTTCTTACTAAATTGTATGTATTTGTGAGAGATCCTGGACTAAATATTGAATATACATTTACATTAGTTATATACAAATTCTACATATATAAAAAAACCCAGTTTGGTTTAATTTATATTAATTGATACTATTCACAATAAGCGAAATAGGTAATGATAAAAATGGGCAATTGGTAAAAAAAGAAATGTTTAATTGACCACCAATAATTTGCATTTGATATAAATATTTAAAATTTGATGTGTCGCATGATTTGAAATAAGTACAAACACAGGATATTACGAAATTTATGAAAGGATTTCCAGCTATAATTATTTGAGGTCTGTGGTTATTTGCTTCCACGTACTTCCAACTTCATCTGTCTCCACAAAGGTCACGATTTCGTTTGTTGCTGACTGACTCTCTAGGAATTGTACCTTTGTTTGTGAAAGGATATTCATTCCGTCTTATAAGTCGTTTTATATAACGGTATTTAAGGATACCTCTCCATCACTTTTACCACCTTTATCACCTTTACAGATAAGATGTATTCAAACATTTTTTTAAGTTAATTTCAAAAGCAATTATATTATTGTAACACATGCTATGTCATAATAAATAAATTGTGTATTTTAGTTTGCTTGAATTCGTTTTCAAAGTATTAACAGAAATAACATAAAAGGAATTGTATTAATTAATAAGTAGATGAAAATTTCGTATGGCCGCGTCATGTGTAATGTTATAATATATATCACAAACAAAGCTATCTGATATAGAGCTTTATTTAAAAGCGCCGGTAGACTTATATGAAGGTTTACAGTGATATTATAAGAATAGTGGAACGTGACTCATGCGACAGTGGAGATGACAAGCAAAGGCGAACGCCGAAGGCTCTAAGTCTGCTCTACCCCAATGACTAAAGAGTATTCCCAACCTCCACCAAACACGACATGACAAGGTCCAAGTCCTAAAAATATACACTACATCACGTGAAAGTGAACGCAGTGGAGAAAATCTCAACAAAGACAACCGTAAAATCACTACAGTAAATATTATTCTGTTTTCACACGAAGAAGGCGATTTTGGCACTTGAATCAATAAAATGATATTTATATCATGCCACATTCTTGTTAACAGAAAAAACTATGAAATAAAAACGTTAGTAATTTTGGTTTCGTTTTCAGGACATCATAGTGAATAGTTGTATTAGTATAGAATAGAATTAGTATAGAACGACGAATAACATTTTGTTTAAGCATAGTTCCGATGATAGCGTTATGCCGAAATATAACTCATTTAGGATTTCGACTGAAAGTTCTTGGTGGTATTTCAATATCAAATTTAAATCTTTTGAATTTTGTACTTTTCCATTAGTTTAGTCGCTAACGCCAGTTCAAGTTCACTTGAAATGCCTAAAAATGCCAAAAAGGCGAATCCCGGGTCGGTAGCGACAAAACTTCTAATCACTCTGTTCTCCGTAACTAATAATATAATTCATAATAGTATTTATTAAAGCTTTTGCACACTCAGCAAATCTATGTAATGGCGCAAGCAATGCCCCCTTTAAATATCAAGCATACTATTGATGATTTGGGCAAGCGTTATAAATACAACATTTTATAAAAATAAATGGCTTATTTTTATTTGTCAGAACGAATACAACTACTGTAGACTCGACAAAAAACATTTTTATGTTCAAATAATGACCAAAGAAACCATTGTCAAGTGGAATTACCTGGCAAACAACGTTGCACCTATACAAAAAAGAAATTACAGCGTCGTAAAAAATATTGCGCAAGCACTTTATATTTGTAGGGTTATTACACAGAACATTGTAACTACGCCATAACGTCTGCATATATTTAAAACTAGGGTTTTTACAACCGCAAAGATAACAAATTAACTTTGACATCAACTTCATGATGTCTAGTTACTTTTGTTTCCAGCTCTCTTTCTCTTTGTTGAATTGCCCCATCTACAAGTAGAAATGTAAACAAAATATAATTTTACTTTAGTAATCAACATAAAGCTAACAAGAGTTTCGCAAACGTGTAGCAGCGGCCTGTGTCCTGAACAGACATCAGAAACTTAAATTGACATATAAATGAAATACTTCTTAAATTATAGATAACTTGTGTTCAAGCTACTGAGAAAATTTAAGGTGTTAACTATCAATTCTTTTTGGAAACGGTTTATTAAATTCAAGAATACGTAGAACATATTTACACATATCATTTGATAATACTCATGTTGATTTAAAGCGATTCTGATTTGAAAAAAAATATGCGTGAAAGCAGTAAGAGAATTGTGTTTTATTTATATAAATATAAACTACTGATATCTTTAAAAAAAGTGTAGCACGAATTATGCTTTTTCGACGAAACAGACTTTATCGCGAAATTTTCGATTACAGCTAATTCTTGACTTATTAAACTGCAGTGATCGCGCTCTCCTGTCGGAAGCACGACAAAAGGTCGAAAGACATAACGCCGAAAGACACAACGGCCCCGGACATAATGGCCCCAGACATATCGCTCCCGGGCAAATCGTCGCCAGGCTAAATATCTCCGCGACATAATGTTTCCGCGACATATCGTCCCGGAATTAATGTTCCCGGACTTAACGCTAACTCGCAAAAGTTTCATTTTTAAAATATGTTTGATACAATAATTAATACTAATTTTTAAATTAGTTTGACAGTTTTATAATTCTTTTATTCATTCTGCATAGTGGGAATATCTGACATTCGCAAAAATAAATAATATCGATCATTTAATTGACATTGTAAATATTGAGCATTGAATTAGTAATTGACGTAGGGCTGGCGCAATTTTTCGTATTATATATTTTCATACGATTTCTTTATTCATTATGCATTTCAACAATTCCCAAAATATAAGTCGTACACACCATGCTTGACAAGTATTTTGAATAAATAGTTAATAACTTATATATTTATAAACTATAAATATTATATTATTATAAATTTATATATTAATAACTTACTATATATATATCATGATAAACAAATAGTAGCTTAATTTTAAAATTTGATTATTTCAGATTTATTTTTGTATTTGAATTTATGCCAGATTTTTTTGAAACAGGGCTTGCGGCAGAGGGGAAGTACAGTTTTTTTATTTTAATAAATTTTATTTTTATTTTAATAAATTATGTCCGTTCCGTGGCGAAGTGTCAACGGTGTTGGCTTGCATACCGGACCGCCCGGGTTCGATTCCGGTAGGAATTTTTCTGAAATCTGTTCACAGGCATGGGTGTTTGTGTTGTTGAAAATCCTTCCCACCTTTCCGATCCCAAAGAGCGACGCATAGTAAAAGCAATTAGCTTATCACTCCAATCCTTTTCCATACCTACTCTCTTCTGAAAAGAGAGGTTGAGCAACTGAGTAACAAACCGTTCTCGAAGAAAACATATGTTGAGATAAACTCCGTGAGGAGACCATATGCTCCATGTTGGGAGCGAACTTGGTTTAAAAAAATCGACTCACAAATGACATCGCTTCAAATAATATATTGTCTCTCATTAATTTTTCGATTGATATTTAATGCCAATAAAATTTATTAAAATAAAAAAAACTGTACTTCCCCCTCTGCCGCAAGCCCTGTTTCAAAAAATCTGGCATAAATTCAAATACAAAAATAAATCTGAAATAATCAAATTTTAAAATTAAGCTACTATTTGTTTATCATGATATATATATAGTAAGTTATTAATATATAAATTTATAATAATATAATATTTATAGTTTATAAATATATAAGTTATTAACTATTTATTCAAAATACTTGTCAAGCATGGTGTGTACGACTTATATTTTGGGGAATTGTTGAAATGCATAATGAATAAAGAAATCGTATGAAAATATATAATACGAAAAAAAATTGTGCCAGCCCTACGTCAATTACTAATTCAATGCTCAATATTTACAATGTCAATTAAATGATCGATATTATTTATTTTTGCGAATGTCAGATATTCCCACTATGCAGAATGAATAAAAGAATTATAAAACTGTCAAACTAATTTAAAAATTAGTATTAATTATTGTATCAAACATATTTTAAAAATGAAACTTTTGCGAGTTAGCGTTAAGTCCGGGAACATTAATTCCGGGGACGATATGTCGCGGAAACATTATGTCGCGGAGACATTTAGCCCGGCGACGATTTGCCCGGGAGCGATATGTCTGGGGCCATTATGTCCGGGGCCGTTGTGTCTTTCGGCGTTATGTCTTTCGACCTTTTGTCGGCACACGCTCCTGTCTCCTGACGCAAACTCGCACAAGAACATGGAGCTCCATCAAATAGGTATCAAAACAAAAAAAAACAATATAACAAATAACTAATTTTCCTAAAAAAAAGATGTTCTCTCATACTTTCGATGGATACGGCAGTAATTTTGTGTGAGTTCATTTTTATAAAATTGTAAATAATTTAATTCCACTATTGTGCTACGAATAGTGACACGTGCTTAGCCTCTTGTGTCAAGAAGCATCATCAGACCTACCATTACAAGGTTGCTTTTGTAATTTTTAGTATGGATATCTTCTAGTAATCTTAAGTATTTTATTTAAATCTTTCTACATAATAATGTCATGACATTATCGAAGAAAGAGTTTTTGTCTTTTATGTCGTTTATTTTTATACAATTCTTGAAACAGTTTTGAAGTTGAAATAAATACCTGCCAATAGATACAACCTAAAAAAAGTGGTCATGACACAACCTTTTTCTCTTTTCTTTTGTAACAGGCAAGCTGGTATAAAAATCGTCACGAAATAGACCTGACCTTTCGCAATGTCTAACCGTTAGTTATTTAGCTTTTTCGCTGACAACATGAAAGTTGTGGTTAATGTGTAACCCTTTATTGCCCGCAAAAACTAAAAAATATGCACCAGGATGAAAAAAACAAAAGCATTCGATGGGAATTTCTGTTCATAATTTTTAATCACAAAAAATATACTTTAATAAATATTATAGTGAAAATTCTGGATTCGATTAACACAGACGATTGTTAAATATCCTTTTACAATTATTCCATTTATTCATTTAAATTGTGTACACTTACATACGTTTTGGTTATATCGTTAAAACAATATTTATAATAATGAAAATAATAACAAATTTCGAGTACATATTCCACATTAGATGTATTAAGATGAGACACTGATGTCATGCCATTCCAGCAAGTATTGACAGTGAACATCTTAAAAGGTATATTTATATTATTGATACACAAAATGTATTCAATACCAAAATTATGTAATATTATATTATTCCTAACTATATTCAGCTTGATCTGAATTTATTTCAAGGCTGTTGGATATTATACTCAAAAACTTCATTATGATTGCTAGAAATTTACCTACTTCAAAGTAATAATTTATTTTAATATAAGGGTTGACAAGTACAATTTCCGAAGCATGGTATGGTTTTTACTTTCAACAAAGTCGTAGTTATAATTAAATAACAGAATGAACCCAAGGATTCGTTGCGTAAATTAATATTTTAGAATATAATTTTAGTGGAAAGGATTATTAATTTTCCACTATTAAATAGATCGAACACTTTCTACCTTAGTATCAAATCTCCATCTTAGAAAGTCGTTCCTAGTGACAATAACGCTCTTTTGTTAATAGGAATATGGCAAAAACTGTTATGTTATTAAACTTCCTGATAAAGTACATTCAGCGAAAGATTGCATAACCGAGATACGTATTTATAAGAGCTTACGAGTACGCGCGTCCCTTGCAATCACAGCTTACATCTTCCACTAACCACCAGTAATGAGTACGTATCTGCAACGGACTCACCTGTAAAATTATACAGCTCAAAGCAACGATTATGTTTTAACGGCTTTACAAAGCGGCATGCAACTTGACTGCGATACAGAATATATTCAAAATTACACAGGACAGTGACTAGCACCAAAATCTCTTAACATAATATGAAACAGAATTTTCAAGGTTTTACACGGTGACTGTTTCCAACAGCATTCAGGATCTTGTATTTATTTAAAAATCGCAATGCTTTCATTTAGTAGTTAGATATATTAACGAATCTGTATTGTTACTTAAACTACAGTATGGACAAAAATAATCTGTTAAATGCCAACATACGGATCAATCAAGAGGCTTTATTTGTAATTTAAAAACTATCAAAATGAAGTTCACACTATAATAAATCACTAAGTTTAAAATCTAACGACAGATGAGAATGACCCTCTTTTCGCCCTTCCAACTGACTAAGCGTTCAGAAGTTTCATGCAATCATAAGAAAACTTTTGTTCTACGAAAGTTTTCACGTCACCTCCAGTGGATTTTCCAATGAAAATTTCCAACAAGAATAGTTTATGTAGAGAAAGGAAGTTTCAGTAAGTATTTCAATTAAGACATAGCACAGGTAGAATTAGCAGTAGTAAAAATTATAAGAAAAAAACATTTTTAATGAAATAGGTGGTTCACCAATGTAAATTTTATTTTCTATATGATTCACCCACTGAAAACAACTCATTAATAAGTAAGTTGTGATGTTAGTGTAATACTAATAAGTAACATTATTCTTTTTATCTAGCCTCCTTTCCTGCGTCTTGTAAAAATAATAAAATCACAGCTCCCATTAGTAACTTATAATATAAGAATGAAAATCAATCCCAACATTATTAATAAGTTAACGTTACGGTAGAAAGTCAGAAGATGTTTCTGAAACGAAGAAGGAAGGAAGCTTCCGATTCATTTTCGATTGACATTGTTTTTAATAATACATATTTACATATAACAAAAAAATGTATCTTAACGGAAGCAGTTTCTCGTGTGATACGATTATATATGATAATGTTGGTATAAAAGCTTTATTTAATTTAGGGGGTGAATCCACAAAAGGTTTGTATTTATAGAGCACTATTTCGACTTGTTCCATTGTCAGGATTATCCTCAATAAAAGAATATATATATTGGGAGTCTCACAATAATACAGGGTATTGCTAATAATATTCATTCATTTTCACAGCGCTAAATGTATTTACAAATGATTATTGTGATATATTAATAAAGCAATTAATATGTGCTAAGTAAAGATGAATAGACTTAAAAATAGAAGATGAATAGAAGCTAAGAAAACAATATGATGTGAGCTTGTTATAAACAGAACATTGCTTCGGGCAATTAAATAAACTCCTTTCATTATTGTAGATTGTCTTACGGATCGATTAACTTTAAAAGGCATGGCGAAACTATGGCTTATGGCTACTTGGCTCGCACGTGGATGATTTACAGATAAATATCGTAATAATCTTTTCAATTAATAATTGCTGATTTGTAAAAAGGTGAAAAAAAAAAATTAAAAAATAAATAAATAGCAGACATGTCATGGTTTCATAATTGTATATTTGAAGATACAGATGTCTAGATGTCTGATTTAAAAAAATACCTCATTGTAAGTTCATATTATTGAAGTTGTCTGCGATCTCAAATATTTGTTTTGCTTCTGCAGTTACGTGACCGAAATTATCGTTAATCCAAATACAGGAAAAGTAATATGTGTCAGGGAAAAAATATTGGTATTTTGTCGTGTTTATTGGGAAATGAACGCCCCACATTGTTGGCAACATGCCTCCAATAAATCATTTGCAAGTAACAAGAAACTCCACGAAAATGTGAAAGCCCAAAAGTTACTATTGTCAAGAGTAGTAGGATTAGTATATATTTTATCGTTAATAGAAATAATCAACATACAAAATCAAAACGCTTCATTAGTAAATAATAGGACCAATCAAAGCACGAGAGCAATGATACTGATATACATATACGTAAATAAATCAATGTGAAAGAGTAAGCACCGAGTATAAAATACACGATGCACAATAAAGCTTATCTTATGTCTTAAAATACATATGTTTCTGTTTAAAATTAAACTGAAATAGGTTATATAATTGAACAGTGCTCACTTTTTCCACCATAAAGGTGTTCAAGAAAAACAAACGACAAATGTTTCAATGACGAATAGGGGGTGGATCTGGTTGATTTTGCGATGAGAGCATCATCGACCACTGTAGTCAGTAGGATATTTATTTGATAATCTAATTGAACTGCGCAAACCGTAAGAAATACTTTTAAATTTTTTTCTCAGCCGAACTCGTAAAAGTTGAACAATATTTCCTTTGAATATTGATGAGTAGTCAATTGTTAAGCCAAATAGAAAATAAAAGATGAAAAAAGTTAAATTTTATAACTTTTCACTCGCTGTTTAATATAGTTTTGTTGATAATCTCCCCAAAGAAGCGAAACATGTTTTACACTTTAACATATATGTTATGTGGAAAACATATTTCTACACGAAGTAACCGTCGAATTTATCAAAAAAGAACCGGAGCAGAATAAACTAAATTCGTCCAATGAATGTCTGAGCTAAACAAAGCAATACGCTAGCATTATGATAGTTATCGTTTATTCGCGAAATTGTGTTCAAGACATTTTCCTTGACAACGCGTGTATAAGAAAAAAAAATACTTCTTACATGGGACAATCGCTTTCACATGAATATTTAACGGGATAAACAGCGCAGCGTCGGGAGCTGAAGCAGTGGATGTTGATCGTTGAGATAGTCTCTAGTGATCTCTAGCATGGCAAAACTGGGGTATTAAACTATAACTAGTATATATATAAAGCAGTCATTTATATACACATAGTCGGGAAATGCAAATATACATATAGGTTCAAAAAAGACAATAGAATAATGAACTGAGGCAAGAAATCGTTTACAAGATGCATAACGATTTCAAATGCTGAAATTTGATGTACTCAATTTAAAATTTGTTTTTTATGGCGTATTGGTGTTAGCTGTAATAACATGTATTTTCCAAGATTTATCGGAAAGGCGCTATCATAATAATATTTTCATTGCGTCGTCGGTAAAACTCAGGACTTTGGAGTCGGAGTCGGAGTCGTGGAGTCGGGGCTTTTTGGCCGGAGTCGGAGTCGTCGCGGCGATTTGGCCGAAGTCGTACTCGGAGTCGGAAATTTTGAAAAGTTTCAACTTTTTAATATAAAATTTTATATTAAAATGAACTTCCACAAAGTTACCGCCGAAACCATCGAAAATATTGAACTTTTTATTTTTGCATATAATATATCAAATTTGGCTATTGGTCGGTATGGTAGGGTTGATATTTAATTGAATACACATAAATAGGAAAATTAGGCAAAAAAAGTGACCATATTAAACTTTTTGGTCGGAGTCGGAGTCGTGGTTTTGGTAAATGCTGGGGTCGGAGTTGAACGTTTTTTGTCCGACTCCACAGCCCTGGGTAAAACAAAATATATATGTATTTCAGGAACAGTTTATTATAAACTACGTTATAAAATAAATTATAACTTTACAAATATACGAGTTATGCTTTTAATTCTATGCCATATAATGTATACAAATCGTAATAAAAGAATATTCAGCGAAAACAAGAACAAAAAGGTTAATTTAAATAAAAGGAAAAATCAACAGGTAAAAAATACCATCGGCCCACGAAAAAATTCTAACATCAAATTCGTGCCATAATAAAGCGATCACAATACATACAATTCATGCTTTTAATAAGATTTAACCACGCGTTTTAAAAATGACGGTTAGCTCATCCCTAATATCCGTTAGGACGTCCACTCCCCTCAAGTTAATTCTCCTATTTTATACACTTGGTCACAGTGCAATACAAGTGTCACAACAGAGAACAAATAACATAGCATTCTTTTGGCAAATGAAGCATTGGCAAAATCAATAAATGATACTAAAAACATCTCGAATAATCCGTCAGCAAATCAATTTTCTTTAGCATGTGCCTTGTTGGAAAAAATTATGAAAGCTATCTGATGAATGAAAGGCATAGTAAAGTGTGTAATACATTTTGCTGAATGGGAAGTGTATTTCGTAACAAAGCTTTCAGTAAACAGAGACATGCTAATCTTCGTAGTCTTTACATTTGTTGTTCTGGCAAGGCACGCTCAACGAGGTATTTCGCCGAAAGCTAAACTTTAATGGAAAAACGTTTCAACCCAAAAGCAGCTGCCTGATCTAAATTTAAGTCTCCTGCCTTTTTGGTTCAAGTATACATGTACCCTGTATCTATTACATGTACCTTAATACGTGTCTCATAATTTACCAAAGCTGGAAAGCTTTTCACAAGCATAATTAAATTTAAATTTAAAATTTTCAATTAAGTACCTGTTATACGAATCGAGCTCATCGTTCAAAGATTTTTAAATTAATTTAGTTTCCGAACTTGAAAATCTTGTATATAAGGAAATTGTTTTTATAGACCTACACACAATATAGGCTTATTTTTACGCACACAAGTTATCCGTTTTATTTATAATCTACGACTTAAAGATTTTACGAACAAATTTCTAATAACAGTACAAATCTTCTTCTATCTATTGAACCAGTATATCTACATTTCGGAAGCATTTCAAAAGGGACATATTGTTAAAAATTTAGATGGATTCGGCGGAACTTATAGTATTCCACTATTTTGTTTTATTAGTGACACGTGTTTTGCTTATTTCAGAGCCATCTTCAAACTGACTATCGCAAAAGTTGCTTAAATAATGACTAATTTATTTATTATTTGATATGTGACATAGTATAGCTACTTAAGTTAACTTAACAATTGAATGAATACAATTCAGAAATTACAAATGTATCCCATTTTATTCTCAAAATTGACAAATGGTAAAATTTTATGACTTCAATAAAAATATTGTTGTAATAAGTTACATTGGGGAAAAACGGATTTCCTTTGGTCGGTATAATAAAATCAAAATTTGAACAGAAGAAATAAAATGTATATATATATTCACAACATAACCTTTCAGTGATACTTGTATCTTTCTATTATCAATATCAAGTAGGGTTCATCCATTAGGCTTAGAAATATTTTTGGATAAGCCGAAAATTTAGAATTTGACCCACGCTTTCAACACACTAAGACGATAATTTGGCATCGCAGCCGCAGCAGCTACGGAGATATTTGTATTATTTTATAGGTATTGCCCTGAGGAAGTTCAGACTGATTGCAGTTCAGCAATGAAGATAAACCGGTTTTCTCGGCATATTCGAACGAGATTTATGCGCTGCCACTTCAAAGCGTACAGTACTGTACTTCATGCTACACAAATAGATAAACAAAGGACGTTTATTCACCCAAGAGATAAGATCCCTCTTCCCTTTAGCTGAGTGCATCTACTTTATTCGAGATCCGTTGTGAATCTGCCGCCTGGCTTCATTTGCGTTAGTTGCGTTAGGTATTAAAAAGGCTTCTCGGCTTAAGTGCCGAAATCGACTCAGAAAATTACAGCCTTTTTATGCTGTGCTTTGGTTTATAGTTGCTTTTAAACTTCCCACTGTCGATATTTTTTTACTTATAAGCGGTTAATAGCCAATGAAAAGTTGGACGATTTTTTAAATCTCCAAAGCCCCGAAATATGAAACGATTGAAAATATACGACCTTTTTTTTCAGTAAGCTAAAAATACTTTTTATAGATAATAAAGAGTCACTCACGGGTTTGATCGCCAATTGAAACATTTCGATTTTAAATAAGTTGTAAATCGGCAAATACAAACTTAACTATTCAAACGTTCTATGTGGTACTTATAAAATGAAAAGCGATTACGTATAAAGAAAGATTCAGGAGAGATTCAAGCCCAGGAGCACTGCCATGTAATAACGATAGTAGAAATAAATTACATCCATATAGGAACTATAATGTTCGTATAAAAGGTTATTGAAGTAATTAATCTTTCAGATACATGAATACATTTATATTATAATGGAACAGCTTCGTAACATAATGGTTGGAAATAAATTATTAATATTCGACGAGAATTTATAGTGAAGTCTAGTTAAGATTTATGGCGATTATCAAAAAGGGAACATACATAACTGAAATATATGCGATTATTCAAAAAAAAGTATAATTTACTTACATATTATATATATATGGTAAAATGACTTTCAAGGTGTTTGCTTTTTTCTTCTTCGCCTTTGTTATATCCGTTTCATTAACCTACTCCTAGTTATATATTTTTTTAATAGTCATATTTAAAAAAAAATCTTGTTTGTAAGAATCTGCACCCTCATGACAGTTGAACCCACATCGACTCGCGAATTGACTTTATTACATTATTACCGGTCCAGATCGAAATAAATTTGATGTGGATTGAGTACTAAAAAGGTAATATTATATGATACACATTGATTTCCTGAAAATATCGAGTTTCCTGAAAAAAATATAAAAAATTACTTTTCGTAATAATACGTCATCAAAAATCATCTTATTCAATTTTCAGTGTAGTCCATAACGATTGAAAGTAAATCGGTATTTCAATAATATTATATGTAATAAACGTCTACCACTTTCTAGATTTAACACCCGTAAGCTTTCGTGTATTTTACTTTTCTTTTTTGTGGGCCAGCTAGCTTACGAGAGATAAGAAAGGAGAAACGGAAAATCTATCAAGCGAAACGGTTATTTTATTGGGTTTTTAAACCTGTGATAGGTTGTAATTTCCCAAATTCACTATTTCAAGAACACTTAAGACCATGCTTCACCTATCAAACGTGATTCAATTCAGTCTTTGCTGTTATAAATCGACGACTGATATATTTGTGAGATTAGATAAAAATAAGCAATGGCAAAACAATATTTGGTATAATTAAAACAAGGATGCTTAATAAAAGTTTAATATGTATGTATATCGACAATATAATGGAATTCGTCAAGTGTTTGCATCTGATATATTGAAATAGAAAAAAAATTAAGCCAGCGAATGCTTGGGTTCTAACTATAGGATTTTTACACCTACCGTATATCGCCAGTATATCTCACGATACGGAGCGTATGGCCAAATCAACGCGGCTTAGCAATCTTATCTGAAGTGCCCTGAGATCGTTGTATAGCCCGTAGAGCTCAACGTTGTATATTTTGTCATCTTACGAAGTTTACTGTCAATACTTGGTGCAAAGGAACGGTTTAAACCAGTAAAGGATCAGGACCAGTTTCAATATGAGCGAAACTGGTCCTGATCATATAAAATTATTTTGGAAAAGTAAAAAGAAAAACCTTTTGGTGTCCAGGTTTCTGAGGTGTACGTTTACAGTGCACTGAATAATCGAGTTAAAGTTGACCATGGTTATACTCAAAACAATCATTGCAAAAACCGGGTATGACTTCGCATGGACAAAAGGTTTTAGCTTTGTTAAAACAAAAAAAAAGATGGAAGGTATTGGTTTAGTTTTTTTATGAATTTCTGTAAGAATTGACAGGATTTTAATGTATGATACGTTATACTAACGATTCTAGTTTGACACACTACTTTTTATAAATAAAACACGCCAAGTATGACGGTGCAGGTAAATCTGTGGTATCAGAGGGCAACACACCACGGGCAGTTACAATGTGGTGTTAGCATTGTCACAACAAAAGATAGAACTAAAACTAGAAGATCGCTCCGACGATGGCGTAAGCCGAAATAGCTATCAACAAATTCATTAAATAATTTATGTAGAATTAAAATACATTGTTATTTTTTTCAACGTATTATAATGGAGTTCTACCAAGTAATTCAATCCAATTACATAATTTACTCCTAGTTCATTTTTAGATTAAATATCAAAAGTTTTAATGAATACCTAGCCTGTAATACCTTAATTATAAATTATTGTGTAATGCAGTAATCCAAACGCACACTTCGAGAAAGCCGCAGCAAACACATTGAATGAAAATTCTACTTAACGCGTACAACGTTATTTCATACAAGATTCAACAACTAACCAATTCCCACGAGACGTAACCATCAAAGAAGGATTCAACTCAGGTAAGGATGATGAGTATTACATCCTCGAGAATCTTCCCCTCAGTGGAGGACTTACGACTTTTGATAATTTCAAATAAATTTGTGGGGTAGAATATGTCGGCTGAATGCGTAAAAATAATCAAGATAATGTTAAATCTGTTAGTATTTACAATTAACTATCTTCTTTTATTTCCATGATTCAAAGGGTTAATAAAAAATTAACACATGACACGTACTATCGGATAGAAATTCAAACATTATATAACACATGTCCTACAAACTGAGGAGCTCGAAATCTCTTGTACAAAGCCTATCTGAAAAAAATCTTGTATAACCGTGGAGTGACATTTGTTGTCCGTAGTTAAAACTTATTTTAAATGCGAAAAATCTAATCAATTAATTGATTTAAATTAACTTGGTAGAGCTTTATTATAGCTCGGTGAAATTATAGCGAAGTATTTTAGTAAAACCAAAAATATATTGTACTAGTATTGCTACCCGGCGTCCCTCGGACTAAGCCCTAATTTTGTATGAACTTCAAACTTTATATAACACGGATTTGTATAACACGACGTTTTTGTGGAACCATTTAACCGTGTTATACGAGGCCCAAGTGTATTTAATTATGGAATTATATAATACTAGTATTGCTACCCGGCGTCGCTCGGCGTCGCCAATAATTATTTAATGTTATATCATTCGACATAATTATATCACAAAATCTAACATCCAAAATAGAGTTCAAAATAAAATCACAGACTTTATTTAATTTGATGACAGCCCCATTCTCGCCCATTAAAATGTCCAAATTCAAGGAAAAAATCTAATTTGCTGTCAAAGAAATGTCAAATAATACCTTCACGTAAATAATAAACATTATTATATTAATAAAAGCCGGGAAAAGTTCAGTAGAAGACTAATTTATTACACTTTGACTAAATGTCTTCGCCGATAAAAATTCAAACATATTTTCTTTCATATTCGTTTTCATGGCAACTTAATGACCAACAATGGAAAAGGGAATTACAGACCCACAGAACATACATACGCCGTTTCGGTTTTATATATAAGATACAGTTGATAGCTATTTTGAACTATAACGACGCCTTTTACTAATAACGAAAACGGCTGGAACAATTAGTATACAATAAAATATATCTTATTGATAATACACCTGCATCATAATTTAACTCATAATGACTAACACTAAAAAATCAAGATGTGAAGTCGCCAATTTTTGTAGGTTATATAATAAGGTTAAAATCAGTACAAACTGTACTTTTATTTAATTGATCAATACCATTTAATAACGAAACGAAACTGTAATTAATTTAAAAATTTATTATCAAGATAATTTTTCGCCTTTATTTCAGATATAAAATATCTATTATATACGAGGTACAAAATTAATGTTTTTTTATAGGAGGATAGTCTTTAACAATGTCTAATAATAGTTCTAAAGACTGTCAGAACATCAAAATGTTGACAAGTTAACGGGCCCATCCCATGGCGAGTTTGAAAATGTTAATGAAATGTGAAAGAAAGATTTTTGTAATATTTTTTACACGAATGCCATAAAAAAACTATGAATAGATGACATGATATTATGACAGGCAAACGAACTAAACCGTTACAATGGACATGTGGCAGTTCGCCCGTTGTTGCTTTACACGTCATAAGAGATAATAGTATACTGTTTCTAACGATGTTTAATTTTTGAGTGATTTGGTAATTTTTTGAAATTTCATTGCATTATATATGTGGATGCAACCCACTTAATTATAATGATAACTATGATTGAACTATTTTTATATATTCCTTTTAAATAAAGATCGGGATGATAATAAATTATTGTGTTCCCAAAGCTCTTTAATACCGATCCTAAGGCCGAGTGGTCAACGCTCTTGGGTGTTTGTCATATTTGGATGCCTTGTCCACGGGTCGGCAGCCGCCTGTTAATTTTTTCAATAGATTGATGGACTTGTGTTCAGACGCTGAACTTCAGAGGCACGGATGTCTCCGATGTTACATTAAATTACAGTGAAACCCCGATTCTACGTTCTGGCATTATACGTTTTCCCGCGTGGTGCGTTCATTTTCTATAGTCCTCGGCATTTAGTTCATATATAAAACTTTCCCGCATTCTTCGATTCCCGCATATAACGTTTGTTTTATACGGTCCCTTGAAAAACGTAGAATCGGGGTTTCACTATATACCCATAAGATCCAAAAGCAAGAGGTTGATCGACTGAATCATTACTAATTATTTTAAAACCACTTCTATAACGATCCCACATGCTTCTCACTGAAAGTGAGCACGGTCGAAAAAATTGATTTTTAAAAATCGTGAAGGATATGAAAGCGTTTCATGGATATATAAGCGAATACCTACTGTTTTTTTTTCATATTTTAGGTGAACGTGAATTACATCAAACTTTATATTCAGTTGTTCGAGATATTGAGTATTGTCTTTCTCTTCTTAAGTATATATCAGTTAATAAAAATCCAGTTTAAACATAGTTTAGAAGATTGCGTCAAGCTTAAATTACTGTAAACTGAATTGAAAACATACCAAGACTTAATATTTACATATTGATACTATCGTTAGGTCACTTTTAAGGTGTTCACTGTCAATACTTGGTGGAAAGGCATTATAATAAAAATAATAACACATATTTTGGTACTTTTTCCACATCTGATTTATTCATTTTTCATCAACTGATGAAATAAATCAGATGTGGAAAAAGTACTTAAAAATGTGTTATTATTTTTACTATCGTTAGGGTTCGCGAGCCGAGGTTGATCATGCACTATATTCTTAATGAGTTTCGTTTTGTGAAATTGTTTAACTCGCGGTTTTATCGCATCTTTGACTTCATGTTATTTAATCCAGCCATGCCCAAAGTTCATGATGAAAATCTAGATTATGCGGTATGCATACATGAAAAATTAAAAGCTCTTTTTATTTATGGCCATACTAAGCACGCTTTTAACGGCGAAACATAAATCTGATGGCATAAAATGGAATTTTGAAGAGTTTTCAAAATACGTTTTACCCAAAACACATCTGTCATTGCATTAAAAATTCGTAAAAGTTAGTAAAAAAACCGAAATCAAAATAAATCTTGTAGCCATACAGAAGGTATATACAAAATATTATCTTAGCAATCAATAAATCCAGTTTAATTCAAAAATTTAACTGTATATACGTCGATATCTAGTAAACATCATTTTAGATTTCTAGTAATAATCACGATTAAATTATCAATGAAAAAAAAAATGCGTGTAAAAAAGATTTTCTTTCAAAAAATCTTTCTTCCGCATTCTTATCTTTTTCAAAGATCTCCAAAGATCGTTATGGCAACCCTTATTTACGCAAAATTATCAAGGAATCTTTCAGTCGATTTTTGTTGAAAAAATTTAGTTGCTGCTTGCAATTAAATATTTATTATCACTTTAAGGTATACAATTTAAAAAAAAAAACTACTGTCCTATATGAGTCTTATGATTCGTCTGATAAAAGCACACAATACGTGTAATGAATATCCAGTTGTTAAATATATTTTTTCTTAGATATTGGGCACTGTAGTTAGTGATTTTCATGTGCCATAGAACGGTTAAATATTTTAAGAGAAACGATCACTTTGTCATACAAGAATTTGTATTCCATTAAAATAAATTAGAGCACTAAATTATGCTCTGAAAACTTCTTGCAACAAGACGACAAAAGTTAGTAAGATAATACACGGGATTATTCTAATGTCATTATCAAGTTTGCACAGTGGAACAGTGCCTAATGGAACTGCAGATGCAACGAAATTGTGCATTCTCAAAAACATTGCACTCGGCTAACATGAATATGAATAAGCTTAGCAAGACAGACGACTTGGTATACTGTGGATACATGTAATAAACAAAGCAGCGAATGAATTAATTAAACAATCTCAAGTGACCATAGATCTTCTAAGGAAGTATCGTAGCCATTAAATTAGCCACAGCGAACATTTCATTCCAAACTAAGATTGAACAACGGTACGTATGAAATCACATATGTTTTCAAACGTTGATATATTTAAATTGATAACGTAGTAAATAACACTATTTCTACTAAATCAAACTGAGACTGAGAAATTATTTGTCGCAAAGCGTTGTCACATATGTAAAATAGTATGGTTTTCGCCAATTTTTTAGTTAGGTTAACAGACAAATTAAGACAGATCAAAATATTGTTACTGTACCCTATTTAAGTTTTTATAAAGCAACACTATTAAAATAAGCAGGCATAATTTTCGCGGCGTTTTGGCCGGAGTGTTACTTGGAGTCGGGAAATTTTGAAATTTGGAAAAGTTTTATTTTTTTATTTCTGTACATACATAATATGTATGTAAAATTGGGTTTTTGGCCGAATTGAATCGGAGTTGTGACTCCACAACCCTGGAAAAATATTAGTTATTTCGGTATCAATTGTTAGCTTGATAGAGAGCCGTATGTGTACAAGTGAAGACAATTATTGTTATTTATAGTGTATATTACAATGAAACTTTTATAATTTTAAATTGTTCTTAAATTGTCTGTGAATAGTTGAAGAGTTGAAAAAAGATGATTGATATTTGTCATATACGACCGCATGAAATGATTTTTTTTGCCAAAGGTCGTGCACCTCTGATCTAAGAAGACCAGCCATCATACATATATCCCTTATTTGATGAATTCGCGTTCAAAGAATAGCGACGCTACCGCAGTTATCTTCGATACCCTTGATGCCAAATATATTACAATGTGCATGGCGACAATATCTACTACTAATATTCGATAACACTTCCACTTAATCATCTTTTCCATAATCCCAGTAGTGCTCAAAGCTTGATAATAACAAATATATTTAATCCATTTCTCAGTACAAACTCTTTCCTATTCATTTCCACTATAATATGCTAACGATATTTCTATTTTGAATACGGATTAGTAAGTTTATCAAAGAAAACTGAACTATTATAAAGTCATTCGACTGTAAGCCTATTTAATTAGACTAATAAGGCTCTATCAAACAATAAATAATAATATATATAAACACGTTATCAGCTATAAATCTAGGAGTCTTAAGCATGCACGGTATAAGTAAAGAACGCAATCAGATAGACACGCGAACCGTTTCGGAAAGTTTTCTTCCTTAATAATGTGATAGCATGCACGAAAAAAAATATTTATATTAGATTTAGATCGGACTTAACTACCTCACGGAAACAATTAAAAGTTAAATAGGAAACCAACCAAAAAGGCTTTCCATGGAATCGGTATTAGCTTGTTAAGCGCACATTTTTTTTAAATATTTTCTAATCAAAAACATTAAACTTTTTAGAGTTATTCACTTACTTACTTGTTTTGTAAGCGTGACTAATGTTTGGCTATAAATCCTAAACGATTTTTAGGAAAGGTAAAGTTAATAATTAAATGTTAACATTCTCGTTATTTATATGCCGATTAACGGACATATTTTGCCGAACAAGCCATAATTACACGAATTACGCCTCACAGTATAAATTAAATAATAATTTATTAATTCAGTTCCCACTATATATTTGAAGTTAAAAATTAATTTGAATAAGTTCATTAACCAGAATATTATTAATTGTATATGAAAAAAACATTAATTCAGTGTTAACGTGGATCTTTTGAGCCAGGATAAACAAAAAAATATCGAGAAATCATTATTTAAAAATGTTCATTAGTTGAGCGAGACTGATAGATACAGTTCCATTTATGAAAATATGGAATACGTTACCGGTAAACAGATTTTTACCTTGCATGAAAATGAATTTCATGGAATATGTATATTTTAAATATTTTAAATTTAAATTTGTCGAAGAGTTAGAAGTTTGATTCGAAGAACCACATGTTTGTGCGGCATGTACGCTGAATTGATGTATTTTATCGCGGGCTTTTATCTGAAAGTTAATAATTTAATTAAAGAACATACATATTTTTTACCATTTACCTATCCGTCTTAACAAAGCCTGTTCGTGTTGTACCACTGCACATCCTTATATTATAATATAATATGTCACATTCATTTTCAAGCTGAGCATCGTCGGCGGTATCTTTGGTAAATCATATTTTCAATATATGATTAGGAAAAGATGACTAATACGAGTACGTGAAGTTTATTATAGTATTAAATTTAGATTTACGATAATGGTGAGCTCATTCGAAAATAGCTCGATTTTTGTTATATTTTGTTGTATACTTGCGTCCTAGCCCGACCCGGGCCCGGGCCCGAATCCAAACCTTCGTTACCCGGCCCGACCCAAGCCCGTACAGACCTCTAGTATGAAATAAAGAACAAATATATCAACATTGTATTTGATAATCAACGAACCTTTATAACGAGTATTTTTTTTTAAATATTATTATTATATACTTACAATATAAACCCAGTCTTTCGCGCAGCGCAGAAGATTCTCGTCATCATTCCAGGAATTTCCTAAATTATACCCTTCGTCAAAAGATATTCGTCTAATAAAGTAACATAAAGAAAGGAAAGGTCTATTTCGAGTTTAATGCACATAATTACCACTGATATTTAAGCTTGACTACAAAATTAAAGCTGAATCCGTGAATAGTGTAATATCACTTTTTTGTCTTTTTTCAGGACATCATTAAATATGGTGGAATTTAAATGAAAACTATTATTTTTTATAGTATATTTTGATTAACATTTTTTTGTTAATAATATTAAAAATGTGTGATTATATAATGCCACTTAAGTGATTATTTTTTAATTAGATTTTAAGTTACAGAACAACTCAGTTCCAGAGATATTACGTACGAAATCGATCGGGCCTCAATTCGCGTGGGTTAAAGTAAATATCAGAGTGAGTTACTGCTTAAAAACGAAAAAAGTTTTTTGTATCGCTTAATCAGAAAAAGAAGATAAATAGCGGAAATCTGTATACACTTTTAAAAAGCTGACTTGTTGAAGCGTTGAGCTTTAATAAATCATAAATAAAATCAAATTGTCTGTAGTCAAAAAGATAACGGCCGCTTAGTCTTAACAAGACTTCCTTTTACCAATAGTTTCAAAAACTTGTCATAAGTCTTACTTGATTATATATATATATATAGACCCTTTTGTATTAACATTTAGTTAATTGTGCTGGCGGTGAGAAAATCCAACTATGATCTTTATAAAATATGAATATATTGAATAATCCCGAGTTAAAAATGATTAAATTTTGAACTTCGTAGTCCTATCCTCTCATACTCATATTCTTTATTGTTTTCTCTTTTCAAAAAAGAGAAAATGAGGAACTAGGTAAAAGGTAGTTTTCGCAGAAAACTACTGTCGAGATAAACTCGATTAGGAGTCTATATATGCTCCACAATGGGAGCGAATATGGGTTTAAAAAAATCAATATATTTTTTTAATTATTTGTACTTTTATTCTGATGAGTATCGCTTCTCTGTAATAATTTAATCTATAATCATTCATCCAAGCCTGGGCGGTTGTGAGAAGGCAATACAAAGCATGCGACGAAAATCAGTTAGTGCTATAGCATTCAAATAATATCTAGAGATAAGGAGCTAAAGCCTTTCATAGTAATGCAACGTAGCCCATTGCCGTGCAATTATCACATGACATTATAAATATCTATGAAATATTCTACTTCAGCAGGCATAATTTATTGGTAGATGAAATTAATTCCAAACTAATATGACATAATGTCGAACGTGACGAATCATGCTGTGTTTTCGGTTCAGTGATCAGTTTAAGTCTAAATCTGCTATCATACGCTAGATAGCAATTACAAGTTTAAAAAAATATGAACGTCGGGAAAGGAATTAATATAAAACAAGCATCCATGGAATAGTTAATATGTTTATTCGCCATGCTAAGCGCTCAAGTGACCCAAACTAAACATGGAATAAACAATGTTAACAAATATACCAGATGTTCGAAATTTAAATTCCCAAACTTTAGAAGCATGACATGAAATAGTGATGGAAAAGGTCACAATTTAACTTGTGATACTGCTGTAAAGATTTGTTGTATATCCATATATTATACATTGACAATTTAATAATTATTAACGTTTTGACGAAATATGTGTTGTTTTTTTTGCATTGTTAATATTATTATATTATACGTCGAGACGGTGTGCGAAGTATGTAATCTGAAATACTGCGAATGAAATTTGAATTCCTACGCTAATATTTTACACACAAATATATATATTGATTGAGTAGGCATTTACTTGGTAGAACTCCATTATAATACGGAAAGAAAAATAACAATGTATTTTAATTCTACATAAATTATTTTTAAATATTTGTTGATAGCTATTTCGGCTTACGCCTTCGTCAGAACTATGTTTAAAACGTGTATTAGAGATAGCTTATATACCATTTGCTAGACAGGGTGCCTCCTACATAATCTCTTTCTGTTGAAACCATACCGACGTCACATGAAAGAATTTAAATAAGTTTGATTTATTGGTCTAAAGTAATGGTGGGAAACAATAATTTGGGTATTTTTTGGGGGATCGTGTGAAAGCACTTAAAATCTGCAATTTCTAAGTGCATCTGTTTTAAATTGTTTTAGGTTTATTGTTTGTTAATGGTTTTAACAGAGGTGAGCTATTAATTGTGATCTGATCGTTAAGAATTTCATTGGACTGATTATACCTATTAATTTCAAGCTGTTCCAATGCATTCAGTTTGAGGCCCTTATTGCAGGAATGTAAACGAATCGGGACCGAATTCGGATTATGTGCTAATTCTATAAGGTGATTTGCATATTGTGAATCAGTTTTTCCATTGTTAAAGGATCTAACATGCTCGTTAGCGCGAATGGATATCTTCCTACCGGTCTGTCCGACATATACTAAATCACATGTACCGCAAGTCATCTTATATATACCGCTTCTATCAAGTTTATTAATCCTGTCTTTACTATTTTTAAGATGTGTACCTAAGTTATTATTAACTTTAAATGCTACATTTACTGAATTTTTAATCTCGTGGTGAATTTTTTCACTAATACTCCCTAAGTAGTTAATTGATTTAAAGAAGCGGTTTTCTTGTATTAAGTTAGGGTAAATAAGTTTTCTAGCTAGTTTTAAACGTTTTTTATATAGTAAGTTTGTTATCACCTTTTTCTCATAGCCATTATTACGCGCAATTTGTTCTATAGTATGTAATTCGTTATAATAATCTATCTGATTCATCGGTACAGCCAGTAATGATTTTAATTACGCACAAATTTGTGTACACCGTAAACAATGGATTAAATAGCATAGTAAAATAATATAATAATGGGCATAGTAAAATATTTTTCAAAAATAAATATAACACAATTTTTTGCTTAACTTGTACATATATTTTATAAAAATCATGTGAAATCAATGCCTTTTGACTCATGAACACATGAATACATGAACCTTTTTAACCATACAAGAGACATTCAAGCTTCCTTTTGCAGCTGTTGCAAGAATGTTTATTTGAAAAAGTTTAGCCACAAGATTTGTGACTATTTTTTTAGAGATGTTAATGATATCAATTAACAATTTAGGTTACTTGAAAAAATATTAAGTGTCAATGGCTTTTTTCAAAAATTTTTAATCAATTGAAAATTATCATGTGAATTTTTCCAACTAGGGATTCAAAATAAGAACTTTATAATAGACTAATAAAAAAAACCTATGGGCATTTACGACAAAAATTATAATTTTTCAAATCTTTTAATGACTTCTAAAATAAATAATAATACACATGATGAATGCATAGGTCCTAATCGGATGACTGACATTCTCACCTCGACTTGGAGTAGAATTAGTCAGTTGGAGTGTTCTCCTCCGAAGGCATCAGGACAATTCAAAGGCCGGCCGACATATTACCTCCATATAGTTCGAGGAATGGAATCTAAAATGAACTGAAATACAACTCAAGTTTAATGTAAGTATTTTGTCATAAACTGCCTGATGGACCTTCAATATCACAATAGAATCATTCATAATTGTGCACTTTGTAGACTTCTACCTAATAATATATAATTCAGCCTAATGGCTGCTGATTTTAAATTGGATTACTTTGAAAATAGAGTGAAGCCGTGATCTATCATCTACTGCCTATCCGTGCCTTGCCAACAAATTATAATATCATCTACATAGCGGTAGTAATACACGATATTTTTGTTATCTATTTCTAAACAAGGCTAACTTGATACACGAAAAAATTAAATTTACACTAGAGATAGAGGTAGACCACTGCATTAACTTTCTAGATTTAACCATCACTAGAATAGAAAATCAACATAAATTTAAAATCTTTAGAAAACCAACCTTCTGTGATACTACTATTCATTCCAAATCACTTCATCCTTGGCAAATTAAACTATCTGCATACAATGCAATGATACACAGATTACTGGCTGTACCGATGAATCAGATAGATTATTATAACGAATTACATACTATAGAACAAATTGCGCGTAATAATGGCTATGAGAAAAAGGTGATAACAAACTTACTATATAAAAAACGTTTAAAACTAGCTAGAAAACTTATTTACCCTAACTTAATACAAGAAAACCGCTTCTTTAAATCAATTAACTACTTAGGGAGTATTAGTGAAAAAATTCACCACGAGATTAAAAATTCAGTAAATGTAGCATTTAAAGTTAATAATAACTTAGGTACACATCTTAAAAATAGTAAAGACAGGATTAATAAACTTGATAGAAGCGGTATATATAAGATGACTTGCGGTACATGTGATTTAGTATATGTCGGACAGACCGGTAGGAAGATATCCATTCGCGCTAACGAGCATGTTAGATCCTTTAACAATGGAAAAACTGATTCACAATATGCAAATCACCTTATAGAATTAGCACATAATCCGAATTCGGTCCCGATTCGTTTACATTCCTGCAATAAGGGCCTCAAACTGAATGCATTGGAACAGCTTGAAATTAATAGGTATAATCAGTCCAATGAAATTCTTAACGATCAGATCACAATTAATAGCTCACCTCTGTTAAAACCATTAACAAACAATAAACCTAAAACAATTTAAAACAGATGCACTTAGAAATTGCAGATTTTAAGTGCTTTCACACGATCCCCCAAAAAATACCCAAATTATTGTTTCCCACCATTACTTTAGACCAATAAATCAAACTTATTTAAATTCTTTCATGTGGGTATGGTTTCAACAGAAAGAGATTATGTAGGAGGCATCCTGTCTAGCAAATGGTATATAAGCTATCTCTAATACACGTTTTAAACATAGTTCTGACGAAGGCGTAAGCCGAAATAGCTATCAACAAATATTTAAAAATAATTTATGTAGAATTAAAATACATTGTTATTTTTCTTTCCGTATTACAAATATATATGTTTCAATACAATATCAAATTACCATATGAGGAATAAACATCAAAACAACGGTGTGGACTTTTACCGTTTCTAATAGAAGACAAACAATGAATTAAGTACCGTTTTTGGATTTTACATACATGGGTAACTTTTAGATTTAAAATTTTTATAAAATATATGTATTTTAGTATTAATTATTCGCAAGAGGTTCTTACCTTCGTTATCAATTGTGAAATATCCAAGCCCATCGCCTCCTCGGATAGAATACGAAATTCTGGAATCACCTCCTGGGGGATCAGCATCGGTCGCTTTCACCACAACCACCTTAGTGCCAATCGGTTGATTTTCACGCACTGAACCAGTTAACACAAAATCACTGAACACTGGAGCATGCACATTTTCATTCACATCCACAATGTCGATTATCACTGTCGTATTTGAGAACAGGGCAGGCATTCCACGATCTGTACCGCCAATGGTCAAACTGTGTACCTGCCGTTCTTCGAAGTCGAGAAGTTTCGCTGTTCGTATCGTTCCAGACAAGGCATCAATTCTGAATACGTCTTCAACATCTCCTTCATCTATTATACTATATTGAATCTCTCCACCGGATCCCAGATCGGGATCTACAGCGTTCACAATAGCCACAACGGTTCCGATCGGAACATCTTCCCTTACCTTAACGTTAAAATTGGGTAAACTAAACCTTGGAGCGTTGTCGTTAATATCGTCAACCGTTACTCTAACGATTGCATCTGAATAAAGCCCTCCATTGTCTTGGGCTCTTATTCTAAGTTCATAAACGCTTTGGATCTCTCGATTCAATGGAGCAGACACTATCAGTATTCCTGTTACGGGGTCCACATAGAAATCTTTTGTGTCCGTCACAAGCGAATATTTGATTCTTGAAAATTCGTCTAAATCTGCATCGGTTGCGTTAACTTTAAAAATAGCTGTTCCGTTGATAGCGTTTTCGGTAACTTGGAAACTTGCGAGAGATTTTTCGAATTTAGGTGCATTATCATTAACATCTAAAACAGTAATCGGGAGCACTCTAGATACACTTTTCTGAGGTTTTCCCAAATCGTATACGCTGACGTTTAAATAATATTCGGCTTCGCGTTCTCTGTCAAGATACCCAATAATCTTTAAGTCGCCACTTTCGGGATCAATGCTAAAAACTGAGTCAGGGTCTCTATCGGATATTCCAAAAATAAGTTTACCGTTATAGCCGAGATCTCTATCTCGAGCTTTGATTTTGGTCAGGGTGGTGCCGAGCGGTACTGATTCGTTGACCTTTATTTCTAACGGAAAGTCCATGAACTCAGGAGCATGAATATTTTCCCCGTATCGACTTGGCATGATTGCGAATTCCTCTTGGCTCACATCGCGGCCCGGCATGTTGTTGCGTTCCGCGGAGGCGAGTACCTCTGTCAATCTTCTTGTGACGCCAGTGTCTTTGCATTCAAACGCACCGGTTTCATCACTGAGAAGGCGCCCAGTAGACATCAAAGTCTTTTTAGCATTAACCAAATAAAAATGTACTTTAACGATATCTGAAAAATGTGTTCCATCAGTAGCAGTGACGTTCACTTCTCGTTCATCGACTCTAACGTCTTTAAGATCGCAACTAACGCTCAAAACTCCGGATGTAGAATCTAGATTGAAACAGTTGTCCTCATTACCTGATACGATTCTATAGCTGATAATGCTACCCGAATCAAAGTCAATTGCAGACAATGTTATTATTTCTGAGCCTATCGATACGTATCTTGGAACGTGCCCTGTGCAATCGACCTTTTCAAACTGCGGTCTGTTATCGTTGACATCTTTTATTCTGATCGTCAGTTGCATTTCAGTTTGACGTCTATACGGAAGTCCCCAATCACTCGCTCTTACTCGCAATACGTATTCTCTTTTCATACTTTCGTAATCTAGAACTTGAGTGGTTTTTATAACGCCAGAAAAGTGATCAATTTCAAAAGGTACGGGATAAAGATTTGCAATGCTGTATGATGTGTAAGCATTTTCACCCGAGTCTTTATCTCTAGCAGTAACCTTTGTGACAGATGTACCAGTATTTTCATTTTCATCGAGCCACACCGTCATTTCAGATTTATCGAATATTGGATCGTTATCATTGGTGTCTAAGATGTTTATTTTTACTTTGGCGGATGACTGTTTTCGGGTCCCTGTATTACCTTGATCGATAGCTGATACAGTTAATGTATAAAATGCTTTGGATTCTGCGTCCAACGCTACGGCGGTATACAACATTCCCGTATCTGGATTAACAATAAACTCACCACCTTCATTACCACCGACAATTTCTAAAAATACCTGAGCATTTTTTCCGAGGTCCTTGTCAGTGACTTTTAATCGAATTACTGGAGTATTAATTGGAGCTGTCTCTGGAACACTGACTTCATAAATTTCTCGATGGAAAACAGGAGCATTGTCATTGACGTCTGCTAAGCGAACAGGGATAGATTTATAGCTTTGTCTAGGGGGAATACCAGAATCGGTTGCCTTTAGAGTAAGGTTGTATCCTTGCGGTGTTTTTTCTCTGTCCAATAAGGAATGAACCACAATGTTGAATTCACCGGGTTGATCTCCAGCCTGAATTCTAAAGTGTCCATCTGGATCACCACCGACTATTTCCAATCGTTTTATTTGTCCATGAATACCTTCATCTTTATCATGAACACGAACAATAGCATATATTTCAGCATTTGAATTCTCGACAATGTCGGGAAGATGATGAACAAACATCTCAGGCGCAAACAAATTGACTTGTTTGACCCGAATCGAAACGATGGCTTGCGAAGGGTGGGCTGAGGTTGAAGAACGGAAAAGTGCCCCGCGGTCTTCGCCTAAAACTATAAGTTCATGACGAGGTCTTTCGGCGTATATCAAAGGTCTAGTAATCGTGATTACTCCACTGCTAGGATTAATAGCAAACTGATCTGTAGGACGTAAGAAACTATAATATATTTCACCGTTAGGTCCCAGATCGGCATCCTCCGCTGTAACTTTCAGAATGCTTTTATGAAGAGTGGCATCTTCCGGAACGTCAATGGAATATGACGTCGGATAAAATAACGGGTTAAGGTCGTTTGTATCTAAAATGGTCACTATAACAGAAGTATCCGCTTCTAATATCACTTTGTTTTTTCCATCGCGTTTGGAAGCAGACGCGCGTACTTCCAAAACATACCGGTCTTTGCGCTCACGATTTAAAACATCCGAATTCCCTGTTCTCGTCCGTATTGATAGGAAATAAAAGTCACCCACGAGGCGTTCTTCGGCTTTGAAAAACTTGTCACGATCTCCGCCTATTATTTTATAGCGCACTTCGAGGTCGCTATCTGGAGTTATTTGTAGGCCCATCATTTCCTCGCCCGGAGGCTGAACTGCGTAGGTCTTCCCGACGCTGTTCTCCGGAATGGAAGCATTGTAAGCCAGGTGGGCGAATCGAAGGTTCCCATGGCTTTGGCCAAAGACCACCGTGAATAGTAAGAGGTGACATGTTACCAATAGGCCCGGAAACATTCCCAGGCTGTGTGACAGTTCTCAACTCATAAGATCTGAAACAAACAAGATAACGTTTATTATTTTATGGCGCAAATTCAATTGCAAAAAAAACATTTCATTTTTGTCTCGCCAACACAAATTCATGAATCATTATTATTATCATGGATGGATCAAGAGATATGCGAATGAGTAATAAAAGTCAACGAAGTTCAGAAGACAATAATAAATATAAATATATACTTGAATGATATTCAATGGTAAAAAAAACTATCCCTTTCCCTGCATCCTGTAGAAAGGAAAAAATCGGAATCAATATTTAATTTATTAATAAATAGCTATCGACAAATGTATAAAATAATTTCTGTAGAACTAAAATACATTGTAATTTTTTTTCACCGTATTATAGTGGAGTTCTACCAAGTAAATGCCAATTCTATATAAAAAAAGAATAGTACTTGGAATTTTATACTCAAATGATATTAAAATTTCAATCATCGGTGAAAAGAGATAATCTTATGTTCGTAAAATAAAGAACACTTATTTCATAACATCGACTGTTTTGCAACGATTAGTAGAATGTAGAATGGTTCGTAAGGAGAAGCTGGCCCAGAAAAAAATATGCTAGATTTAAAAGTGGAACAGAACTTTTGTATACTTTTTAAAATATTATAAAAATGCTCCTAAATACGGATTGCTGTGGAAGTTCTTCAGTAGATGAATGAAATATTTCAATCCCATATCAGACCAGAAGCTCGATAAACAATATGTGTTGGAAATCACTTACCATAAATACATAGGAAAGGTATTGCGTCCTTGGTCAGCCACAAAAAAAAATGCCAACTATAAAAAAGCAACACTTGTACTAACTGACGTCAATCCAGGTAAAGAAATATATCACTAATAATTTCGTCAAGCGAAAAGATGCCTGGCGCCAAACGATATCATAGCATTTATCATTTTATCAATATCATTCATCCTTATCGCTCACTTATTGCATTTTGTATAAGTGTGGGTAGGTTTTCGATTGAAATATGTATAGCCATAAATCAGGCACGGGCAAACTGCGGCCCGCCGAATGTTTTCTGCGGCCCGCTATAGTGATTTCGATTTTACGGGATTTTTTGGACTGCACCGTGATTTATTCGTAGGTGTGCGATTTTTCTTTTTACAGCAGACAAAATGGTGCGTAAAATTTTGCGATATTATTGGTGACTGCTCTGAAACTCATTTAAGCACAATGCATTTATAAAATTCGTTGAATAGCACGTTTCCCGGTCGTAAATTTTATCACAGAGAGTCAAATAAATGCACTTCAGACGTCCAAATATTTTAAATGCACAATAATTAGTACAAACTGAATATAGAAATATTATTTTTGAATGAAAATGGGAATGTGTAAGGTATATTTTTAGGTCGAGTTTGAAATTTTTTTTGTTTTTTTGTATTTTGTTTACTTTTTTTTGTGATTGTTTTAGGTGCGCCATTTTTTGAAACCAATATAACACGTAAAAAACGATTGGGTGTATATCTAAAAATGGCATTTTACTTGGGGCCCGCTGCTCATTTTGAATTCTTGGAATTGGCCCTCAATCCGAAAAGTTTGCTCCCCCCCTGGCATAAATGATTCATACGTAAGTAAACTATAAAATTCCCAATAACTTTTTTTATTCCACGCATCGGCTACAAATAGACGTGTTTCAATAATTATTTAGTAAAATTTCAGTTCACTACTAAAGCAACCGTGCGATAGTTAATCTGATGATGCTTCTAAAACAGCCGAAACATTTACAAAAAATTTGGAGAATAAAACTGTTATTTTTACTCCACGCTTCGACATTGTTACCGCAGAATCCAACGAAAACATAAACCTCTTCTTTAAAATAGTTTTAAAATACACGATAGGTAACATACAAAATTTTCATTACAACAAAACATACGATATAACTTTTTTAGTACATATAACTTTTATATAATCTTACTAAACTCATTGCATAAAAAGACAGATATAACATATATAACATCATATTTTTATTACATATAAGTTTTGCATTTTAGTTAATTCCAAAAAGAACTTGACTTTTTTCAAAAGAACTGTCGAAATGTGTAAATATTTCAAACTGTGTATGTATATTTTTTAGTAAGGTATCGTCGTGCAGGCAAAAATATCTTAGTTTTGAGTAAATCTTTGATGACTTTTTAGTCGATCACCACAGTTCATTCAGAAAAACATTGCTAAAATGTCTTAGAAATAAAAATGTGTAAGACATAAGCTTTCAAAGATTTTCTGCATATTTCTTTTACACACTGTTTCAAAGGGGATTTAATGAATTTATTTTTTTGTTAGATACCTATATTAAACTAGATATAAACTATATATAAAATATATATATCAAACTATATATATTAAACTAGATAAATAAATAATAGTCGTGCATGTATAATTTAAATATTTTAGTAAAAACATACTGTTAAATGACGGGTTTTCTATAAAGTTATTAATACATACTCCCATTAGGATGCATATAATCTTCCGGAGTTTATCATAGTAGCAGTTTTATCTAGGAGAACTACTTGTTCATCAGCTGCTTAGCTACCATTTTTCGAAGAGAATAGGAACAGTAGAATATGACTAGGAACGGACTATTGGTTAGCTTTGACAATAGGATGGGTGGTTTTAGGCCTCTCTATTTGGGAGACATCAATCAAACACATCCATGCCGTCGAACAGAAATCAATTCATCGATATGTAAAACACTCAATTTCTATCCCAGCTACTTATATTATAAACATTCAAAAGCATATTTCGGAACAGTCTAATTCAGAAAAAAAACAGTTTACGATTCATAATTGAAATTCACAGCTGTAATTTAAGGGTTATGAAACCCAATATTCTTTTTGTTTAGCTTGACTCAATTCGTAAAATATTTTTTGTACGTAGATATCTAATTTAAAGACAGAAATAAATCAAACTGTCTCGAGCAAAGTGGAAAATTCGTTTCGAGAATTATAATGAGCGTCTCATTGTAACAATCGAGAAGTTGTCTGAATCTGGTATAAACTGAAATAAATTTGAACATAAAATCGTTTTTTTTTCACAGCACTACTATACGAAATGAGGGTTTATCAATACAAAATACATTGTTGAAAAACACCGCTATTCCGTTGATCAATAGCGTGCATATTAAAAATGAACGCTTAGATTCATTCTAGCGTTTAGAATGGTAGGAAAGATCAAGGACGTATGTGTTTTGTGTCGCACTTTTTACACGAAAATTTGGAATATTATGAAAGTTTTGTAATTTTGAGAACACCCGTGAAAGCAGTAAAAAATATTTTTTTCGATAACGTTCATAAGACCCTCCCCATACTGTGCTAATTATGTATTTACTACACCATATGAAAAGTTATTTAAAACCGGAAAAATGGGAATATTTATAAACATTAATTAACGAAAGAAAGTCGATTTTTATTAAAAGATTAAAAAATCGTTCCTTAATAATACAGAACCCATGTTTAATAATGAATGGAAGTGTAACGTCCCACCAACATCCGGTACGCATAAGCAGCCGCTGTTTCACGGCCATACAATTAACAACAAAAAAAACCATTAAATGATCTTTATGTTTTTAGACTAGAGGCTAGACTATTAAACCAATTGACACATTAAAAAAACACCTGACATTTAAGGTTTATTTCGAATACGACACCTCATTGAAAAGATACATTTGTTTTCAGTTAAAATCGTTCTCTTCTGGTGGGCAGATGTATAGAATATTAATTTCTACTCTGCAAAGTGACAGTGGCTAGAAGATTCTAAATTGAGACCCTTTAAGAAGTAACGAAGTTCACAAGGAGCACTCCAACGACTAATAATATTAAATAACGTTACACTCACACCTACCTACTTCGGTAGGGATGTCATAAAAAGGACTATCGGTGGAAGTGAGTGCTCATAAACACGGCATAATTAGTGTTACAAAGTGTGGCTATGATACATTTTCCACGCATTAAGAGCGCTAACATTGCTTTATATCGTTTATTGAAATGTATGAAGAATACTAGCACGAGAAACGTCTGTGCAAAAAACAAGTTACCAGATATCCAAAAGACCCATCGTCTCCACCGCGTCTTAGTTGTGAAGGGCCTATAGATGTACCATCATGACTTGACCGCCGCTCAAATTTGGAATTAAAATTGTCCCCATACAGTAGATACATTTAAAAGCCTTCGAAGTTATAGTGTTTTAGTAAAAATATATTTACAGGAAAATTTTGTTTCATTTATAGCATGCATATAAAAATTTGCTAGTGCACACTTTTTACGCGAAGGTGGCGCCCTCACAAGCGGTCCAGTTATAATAGTACATCTATAGTAAATGGACTTCACCTCACAGCTCACATAATCTCTCCGGGCTGGGAATATTAATGTATTTTAAAAATAGCTCTAGGTCTCCAAAGAATAAAGAAGATATCACTATCATTATTTACCCCTTCCCCTTCTCGTATATGAACTTTTGTCATATCAGAAATCTATGAGAAAGTTGTCGAAGTCCATGCAGACTTTCAATCAAGTGTTAAGAGGTAAATCGATAGATTTTTCGATCATGCAAGTCCTTGTAAAATAGCACACGCGCTATCAATCCGAGTTCTTGTTTCAGTCTGATGTGTAGACAGTAAAATTTTCAAGTTTACGGCAATATTACTATTAATAGTGACAAGACAACCATTCTTGTAGGAGGCATCTATAAGGTATTTTCACCACACAGAGCCTTCAGATATCTTCAAGATCAATTCTTAGTTCAATTAAGCCAGAAAAAAAAGTCGAAGACTTCTTATAACCATATTTGTAATAACATAGAACCAAGAAACTAGGAGCCCACATGTTTAAAATAAAATCAAGGTTGCTAGAATTTTTTGAGTTTTATTATACAATTTTAAAATCTAGGCCTCTTCCGTTTGTGTAAATGAAGTGTTTGCTCAAAGTGTACGTATTTGATAATCGTTATCATCTAAATTCAATTGCCAATTGATTATGTTGCTATACTATATAACCGGTACCGAGCCGTGCCTTTACTTTATCCAGAAAACACAAAACTACGTAATCCATACTCAACCTATCATATAATGTCGAATTGAAAAGAATATATGAAAATAGCTACAGGATATTGCATGATTTTTTTCCACTACCTACTAGGTTCGTCATGCAAAGCATTGTTTATTTATATATATATATATGTATAAAGATAAATAATATATCATATATATGGATGTGTATCTGAAATCTTCGCAACGAAGTGCATTCAGTACTAGGCGAAGTAACACTACTCTCTGAATCATAGATAAAAAAAAAAAGATAAACATTACATTTGAACAATGATAATGCATCAGTGGGAATATTTAAAAATATACACATATTCTGAAATCTTATTGGTGATAAAAGAAGATAATTCTAGGCGCGGTACAACTCAGAATAGTCTTATTGAGAAAATTGCTCGCAGTATCTGATAAAAATAAAATTAAATAAAAAACGAGTTAGATTTTATTCACGCATAAGTTCATGAATAGGAAATCTGAATTTATTTTGTAAGATATTTGTCGGTCAAAATTTTAAATTCAGTTAAGTCTCGTTGGGTTAAAAATCGATGGAATACGCGTTGGAAGAAATTCACGCTTTATTACAGCAAAAATATAAGATTTTTTCAAAGTTAAAATCTATTTATTAATGTCTGTTTTCTTTTTATGATGGATGTCAAAAAATGACACTACTAAATATTTGACACCACTCAATTGCACGAGAAGAAAAATTCGAGATAAATGTAAAATTTTACATCAACGAATAAATATTATGGCACATTTTCGTATTGTTTTCATTGTACCACTGACATGTTTGACATTTACCAGATAATCCCGATTTATAGGGATGAATCTGACAAACTCTCCGCGGACATTTTGATGGACTGGGTGAAAAGAAAATATAGACTGTCTAGTTTTTGGTTTGTACACTTTTCTTTCTGGTGTTTCACGAGTAAACATTTCGCGATGGTAGGCGCCTTGTGTTATTTTCGACATGTTTGGAAATTGAATTTTCTTTTACATGGTAAACTCGAACAATTAATCATTTTATAGAATAATTTGGTAATGTTGATATGTGTGTGTATTTTTTAAGTACACAGTCGACATACAAAAACTTTTCACTCTTATTTAATGAATATGTTCAATACGTCAAAGAATTTGACTTTATTCCACACGGCATTCAAAAGTATGTGATACTAGTTTGAGTAGCACGTGTTGGATATTTATATAAATTAATGTCAACTGATAACAATCAAATCATCATTGACAATGTTCGCGATGATTCGGTCATGATCTTTGTCAGAATATATGTGGAAATAGTCTGTACAATATGTTTAATTTATATAAACAATGCCGTTTCACCAATGAAATGACAGATAATGCCTTACACACATATTTCATCACATATTTTGATGGATATGAAAAAAGCAGTAAATCTTTGGTATATATATTAACCCATGCCTGCTCAAAAGGGGAAGCATTTGGACTTCTTATGGAGCTAATAACAGCTAAATAATTGGTAGCTCTAGGTAGGACTTAAATCAAAAAATACATCCATGCCGCCGAACGTAAATCCATAATTCGGTTCCAAGTTCCAAATTCCAATGTCGAATGTTCACCGCTGTTGACGCTTCGTCCAGTTGGTCGTGAGGTCATGGGTTCGAATCGAAAAACATGCATATGTTGACTTTCCAATCCATATGCATTATCCGAAAAATGAAGATTGGCAGCTAACAAAAAATAAAGGGAGCAAAAAAGATAAATATTGATATATTTTGTTAATATCAGATTTTCTTTTCATTTCGGTTGAAAAGTTGTGTTTGAACGGTGGAACGCTTTTGTGTTGACTTTAATTAAGTTGATAAAAAAAGTTAGTTGAATATAAAAGTAACGAATGAAAATTTAAAACAAAAACCACAACGACGAAATCAAATTCGCGAAATCGTACTGAATCGCAATTATGTTACATATCGTGCCAATTATAATGACGCTTTGTTCTTTTAGCTCCCAATATCATGGTTCATTGGCTGTTTTGTGCAGAAGGATTATCGACATGTGAAAATTATACGTTCGTTAAACTTTTCAATTACCAGTTCCGTATCCGCTAGTACTGATCTGCCTGCATTTGTGCCACTGTCACGTAGTTGTGCAGATTTAAACAGATTTGTGTAAACGAGCATTCAGTACATGGCACTTTGAACAAAATTGTTCATTTTAAAATTTAAGTTATAAAGAACGGTTTTACTACAGACAGTCAGATATAGTGTAAATAGTTTTATAACAAGTGTAGTGCTTTGGATTAAAATTACAGCTCATTGCAACGAGTTTCGGCGAGTTGCAATTACATGAACCGATGTTTTATAAGCGATATAAAAAGGTGACCAGGTCGACAATTAATCAACATTGAATTGCCCATAACTTGGTAGAACTATATGGCACTAAGATCAATGTAATTAGTTCATAGTAATTTCGGCTATGCTAGAATTTCTGACGATGGCGTGAGGCACTTTATATATTATATTTAAAAAAGAATGATGCATATATTTTTATAAATTAATTGTTATTATTTAAAATTCAAAAAAAGAACTGGATTAAAAAATATTTATAAACGAAGGAAGAGAAACGATTAAGGAGTATTTTATTTCGCAAGATACACAATATATACAATGAGTTTTTCAATATATACAATGAGAACTTCCAAGCGCCTTTGTCTTGCTTAAATTTTTTAGTATAAAATAATCTGATGCTTCGGTGCGGAATATTGATTCAAAACTGAGAAAAATGAATACATGCATGAGGTAGTGTATATAGTAATTTGGCCCCAAGTTGACCACAAGAAACCAAAAAAAATGTAATGTACAAAGCGCAAACATCTGAAAGAGCTGTGGACAAGGTCGGTCATATCTGAGATATTATAATATCACGCTCTAGGAGCCATGGCTATGAACAAAAAAAATATGCACGAGGGAAATGAGAAATGAACATAAAAAGGGTTGAAAATATAAACGAATAATCCTCTTATTGCTCACAATATATTCAAATATGATTGTGAAAATACATCAGTCTTCGTATTGCTGACCCAGCTTCACCTCACCTGTATAAAGTTGCGAATCACATTATTTGAGTACGTATATCGAAAGAAAAACAGTGAAATATCAATAACATTGGGTCCACGTCAATCAGGCGGCTGCAAAGTCTAAATTCGATTTTTCGTTTGCGAATATATCGGACTCTATAATTGTGCTGAGTAGCGAGTTATTTATGATTGAATAACATTTTTTCTAGTTTAATTACAACACAAAACAATGTGGGCATAAAATTGCTGAAATAATTCAACATTTCTTTCATATATATTTCTACAAGCATTAACTTCCAATGCGGGCCTTGATCTTTATTGCGTTTTCAGCCACTCGTCGATGCTGATGTTCATGTAAATAATAAAGGCGTTTCCGTGTTCTTTTACTACTTGTCTATGGTTCGTTATAAACATTTATACATTTGAGTTTTTCTTACCGCTTTATTTTGAGCATAGATAATCGTCATCGATACACCATGAGCCATTGCCAACAGCTTTTAAGCTGCGTTTGAGCTGTTTAATCACACTGCAGTGTGCTAATAATACTCTTATTTCTATTCGTTTACGATATAGTATGAAATGCCAGTCAGGGTATCGTGGCCAGTATCAAATAACTGACTACGTAAGGTCAGTAGGGTACAGTCACGCTGTGTTAGAATTTGACGGATGGATCTGCGACGGGGGCGTCACATTCAATTTAATCAGCTGAGTATTTTCAATTGTGAGCAGCCCTGTCACTGTCATAATATCTGTCAATGGTCATCCAATTACGCATAATGAGACCGATAAATCTATCAAATACCTGTAATATTGTTTAGTTGGAACGACACATTTCCCAGATCACTTGGTTGCGATAGTGAGAAATAAACATTTGATTTTATATTTTATTTAGGTTACCGATTATTTCAGATATTTTATGAGTTATATCACATTGAATTGAATTGAAATAAAATAAAAAATAGTATTTATTATTCAGCATTCGAAGTCGAAATCCTAAATTATAATGTTTACTTTCACACATAACAGTGGATTTCTGCCACGTGTCATAAATATATTGAAACTCGAAAAAATCAATTGTGATCTGCGAAATATTAATGAAATAAATATATTTATCATTGTATATTCATAAAAATGTAATTCAAAATAACAATATGTGTAGATTAAAATTGGGTCCAAAAGACCTTATAGAAATGGTAATTTAGTCGTACGCGGTGTAAGAAAGATTGGCGAAAGCTGTTCTAAGATATGAAAAAAATCAAGTTCATATTAAAATTTCAATCGCCCAAAGGTTGTACACTTTCATATGTTTTGACTCTGAAGACTCTTCCAGAATATTTCGGCTATCAAGTACATGTTTTAACGTAAATTATGCTAATCATAATCTGTCGGTAAAATGAGTATGTTTATTTTTCAAAGTTTTACATTATTTCGTAAACTGCCATTTCAACCCGGTTGAACAAAAAAAAGAATATTTTAATAGAAAATGTTTTAGGATGAGACCGAAACAAGATAAAATTGACAAAGCAAATAAACGTGAAAGCCTGTGAACCTAAATTAATTATTAATTTGTAGTTTATCATGAACGAATACCATACTTTCCATAACAATGTTTAGAATAACGAACAAGATATTATAAGTCCCTTTATTATAGGAAGCCGAGGAGGAATAATTTATTAACCTTTACCAATCTAAAGGCCAATGAGTCTGGCCCGGAAGATTCTGTTAGGAGGCTCCGCGGGCCAACACGCCAGGCCGAGCGTAGGTATAAGTTTACTGACAGATTTCTCATGGATGCAAGTAAATTCTACAAAATTTTATTTTCGATAAAAACAGTGAAACATTGCAAAATGCTGGATTAGCCAACATTTTATAATTTAAATCAACCGTTCGCTGGATATCTTCTGAGAAAAATAGGTGCACTATTTTAGCTGTAGAAAAATTTTTCATGTTCAAATATTTTTGTGACAGTCAGTCGTGATCTTGTGTTAATGACGGTTTTCTAAGGCCACTCCCACATATTGCCACCATATTTTTTCGTATTGTGGAACGATTATATTTCTCAACTCCGCGGTATTTATCTTAGTAGTTTAACTTCATAAAAATATTGATTTTCATATGTATATTTAATTAAATAACCATTGTTGGAAAATAATAAAATAATGAAAAATAAGCTTCTTATTTAAAAGTATTATAACGAATGTCGATAGTAACTATGAGGTACATTTTATGAGTGTACGTTCATGTAGGTATACACCGCATTCGTTAAATAATTATCATTATGATGATGTTACTATTATGACGTTCCGAATAAATCGCTTTTTGTAACAACGTTGATGAAACGAACAAATATGCTAGTGGTCAATTCAATCCTCGAAAACAATCGCTGTAGAAAAATTAAGAAGTTTAACTTTGATTTTGAAGTATTTTTTGGTGTTATTTTAAATACGAAAATTTGATTTCATCCTCATCTTCAAAGATTTTTTTTCGACGGCATTTACAGCACATTCACCATTTTTTCTATTTTTAAGAGGGAACGTTTTCTACAAATATTCTTTTCCCACATTTACATTAACAAAATCGATTTGTAGGTGAAGCATTTAAATGACAAATTTTATTCCTGGAAGAATAATAGTTATTGACGAACCTAAATAAATTTCAAGAGGAGAATTATTTTTATAGCATACAATTCAAATATTTACATTAACAAAATCGATTTGTAGGTGAAGCATTTAAATGAAAAATTCTGAAAAAAATTATATTACTGGAAGAATAATAGTTATTGACGAACCTAAATAAATTTCATCGGAGAATTATTTTATAGCATACAAATCAAATAAGCCAACTAAATGAAGTATTCGTTATACCTATATAAGTATCATTTTAAAAAAACATCTGCTAAACACCGTGTAGAATGTAGTTGAAGCGAATTCTAAAATTTATGATATGGGCATTGACCATTCTTTTGTTTAATTATGGATAGGCGAAATTTTTAACTCGGCAACCTATAAAAAATAAGGTACCAAACACTACCCCGTAAGCTTGAGCGAATCAATGGTTCAAAAATCAGGTAGCTACCCGTCAGTTGTGTGTCTTCCGGACAACAATACAAGACGATTAGAAAGAATCTTTCCAAGGATTTGCAGTCAATTTTTTGTATATATTTACTATATTATACAAAATTATTGCTAAGCAATAAATATAAATGATGCAAACAAAACATATTGAAGGCATACGTATTATTTTTAACTTCCGTAAGTGTAATTTAACGTATATTTTTATGGTAATGTACCAACCATCTGATGGTCATACGAATGATCAGATAGAGTGTACCAAATTCAATGAACCAAAATTATTATTTTTAATAAAAAATGCTTTTGTAATTTTCAATTAATCATGTACTTCATCCAACCCAATTGAACACTATCACTCACTTGACCAGCACATTTTTTTTTTTTTGTAAATTCAACATTTTTTTTCAATCAGAGTAGCTTACCAGACATGAGAAAATTTAGTCAGAGTGGAGAAGGTTAAAAGTTCGCAGAAATTGAAATGTAAAATTATAAAATGACCGTGAAAACGTAATACATAAAACAAATTGGTTAAGCCTCTGGTAGAATTACCAAAATATAATTCATCCACAGACACATTTTCTTCGATTACTACACTAAGCATAAAGCAATAAATAATACCTGGACGATAAAAGTTTGAGTTGGGTTATTTAGAAGCGATCGCCAAAGGTTCGCGCTTGGCCAGTTAAAAGGGTTATCCTTCGACGCCCAAGGGTTGGAATCGCAGGACCTAGATAATGTGCTCAATTATTCAGCGACCGCCCCTGACCAGAAGTGCGTCTCTATTTTTAATGGGGCCCAGCGAGACACCTTCGACACTAGGGAATGGGTTGCTATGGTACACCCCACATTTATCAATTATATATTTAAAAAAAACTGGGAATAACCGACCCAGACAATTTATTTATCGTGCAACACTTATACGTAATTTAAATATTGCTTTCATAATAACCTATGAGTGATATCACTGTTAACATTCGATTGATTTCATAACCCAAATAATTTTCATACATATATGGTATTGAAGAGGAGGACGCCAATCAGATTGTTCTACCGACACAACCCCTAAGCTCTAAGCATTTTGCATTCTATTACGCAATCAAGGGTTCAATTTTCCAAATGGACATCTGCAAACATTAATTTTTCAATTGATTTTGTATTCAAAGGTACTATCAATCCATTCCGATCTATACTACTAAATCCTAAAATGGATAATAGGTAGGAATTACTTAAAGATACACAAATATAATAATTATACGAACTTCCGCTTACTAATGGCTTAACGATCATGAAACGAATTTTCGGCTTACATGTTCGATCGATGCAAATTATAATCCATTCCATGCCCGCTTTTAATGACAAGTTCACATAGAAATTATGGTATAAGTTGGTATACATTGGATAAAGTGTTATCGGTTACGAACATTAACAAAATCGATTGCGTTTGAAATTTTCGTTTCATTCCGAGAAAAAAGTTTGCAAATTATTTTAATGATCGAAGAAAAAGAACGTGATAACGGCATATAAGAATTTAGCAACCTAAAAACGGTCATGGGAAAATTTCTTCAGCTATTCACAGACTTGTACTATCGAAATAAAGTTACGCAATGCTTCAGTGAATGAATAATTTATGGAATTACAATATATAGCAATAATTCTTAAATAGGTGTCATAAATAACCACAAAAAATTAAACTTTGATTCATACCTAAAGCACTTTATTATATAAACGCTTATTTTGAGAGTAATTTCTTGACCCATTTTTAGAATCAGTCTTCTCGAAAACAATATTATTTCGATGAATTATGATAAAAAAGAATGTTTACAAATAAAAATAAAGGTTAAATACTAATTTAACATACAACTGCAGAGCTTCTAAGAGCTGGAAGATTAGCTTCAATTGCGATCTTAAAATTTGCTACGGTGGTTTATAAAGGAAACCAGAAGTGTAGAAATATAACATTTTTATATCAAATAAATGCTGCAACGCTTTAAGCAAAAATCATGTATCTTAAAATATAAGTAATTTTAAAACATGGAGGGATAATATCACAGAATATTGAACCATTTAAAACGTGTACGATCAAGTGCTAAAGCAAAATAACATCAACAAAAAGACTGGATAAAACTATTCTATACGCACTACAAAGAAACTAGCAATTGTAATCTAGTGCTAAATGTGAAATACTGGCAGAAATGTTGATTCTTAGGAATGATGCAAAGCAATTTTGAGTTCAATTGAACTACAAAAAATACACATTTATCTTCAGAGCTTCAGATTAAGGGTGACAAAAAATCGCCCTTATTTCGTCACAAATACGCAAACTGATTCCAAAGTGTGCGTAAAAACGACCGTGGATCGCTGGAGGTTATCCGCAAAGCAATGCCTGAGGGAGAACAATATTTATAGGCAAAAGTTCACAATAGTTGAACTAGTATCAGTTGTGCATATTGTGTGTGCATGTATACAGGGATTAAGTTTTACTTTTAAAATAGGTCTGTCGTATTTTTATTTACAACATTATGTTGCTTTTTATGTTATCAAATTATTAAATAAATAACACATTTTGTTTTAAATACTTCCACATATTATATTGTATATTGTGATCAAGACCGATTTCGCTGATCGCGAACAATTCCAACTGATAACATATAAATAGTGCATAAATGAAATATGTTGTCGGTAAAAGGATTAAAATGTTAACAAATTCTTACATTTTTCTTAAAGTTCATTAGTCGACATTTTTTGTGATGAGCGAAACCAGTTCTGATCTTTACGCAATATATGTGGGAGAAGTACATACTAAAAACTGTGTTTTAGTCTTTTGAATATAATGCTTTTTCGACATGAATCAATTTTAAGGTTCAACCTTAAAATTGAAAACCTTGATTCATGTTATTAATTCTTATACATATTGGGGTATTCATTGTATCAAAAAAGCTCATATTGTGAAAACTTGCATCATTAAAATTGTAAGTAAATCGTGGTATGGCAATGTATAAAAATAATTAGCCAATTTGCAACATGGAATATTCGTTTCGTTTTTCAAGTTTCTTTTATGGTGGAACGGGCTATGTTTGGTATAATATAGGCAGGCCAAATTTTTGTACACGAGTTAAAAAATAATTTAAGTACAAGTTTAAGTTAAGCCCCTTTACTTATTATTACTTACATATGTTAATTATGTAAAAAATTGCGACGACTGGTTAAGCTATAAAGAAGAACATAATAATTATCACAGATCTTACAAACGTATCCATCGCTAATAAACTTCACCGTCAAAAAGTATCGAGTCGCATGCTTAAAAAACGCAATATCATATATCTATAATGAAATCAACACGTTTGTGATATCTAAGATGTACTTAGAAAATAAGTACAATCGCTCACTTACTGTTAATAGCCTTCAGGAAAACCAGTTTTTCGTGCCGTTTAGAACTTACGTCGCCGTAAGGATCTACCTACACACCCATATAATTATATACCACCCTGGGGTCTGGATCGAGGTAACTTTTGAAAAAGGATATTCGCAAGGCTTCGGGAGCCAAGACCATAAAATCTCATCCTTTGCTATTAAATTGTGGTGTTAGCGGAAGGTAAGTTGTAGTTTGGCGACATCCAATGTCGAAAAAAAATTAACGGGCTACAAAAAGTTACTAAGCAATAAAACTATCACAAAGAACAAGTAAGTGATAGTTAGCTGTGGTGAGATTTTAAGCAAGGGAGGTTTTTGTTAGCTTATTTACTTACGGATAGAAAAATAACAATGTATTTTTATTCTACATAAATTATTTTATATATTTGTTATCAACAAATATATAAAATAATTTATGTAGAATTAAAATACATTGTTATTTTTCTTTCCGTATTATAATGGAGTTCTACCAAGTAAATGCCTACTCAATCAACTTATTTACTTACATTGAAATCGTATTATTTTCTTGCACGCATAAATAGTTGCGATCGGCTAAATGTAATCATTCCCAAAATAAAAATAATTACATTGCTTCAAATGCATATGAGAAACCATTTGAATGTCGTTTTATTACTATTAAAATATTTTGATATTAACACAGATATAGTATTTTAGTAATATACAAGTATAAGAACGTATTGATGACTCTCGTTAGCCAAAATCTTAACAATAACGACAGAGACGATCGAAACTTCTGCTGTATTAGTGCTGTCACCCCAAACACTCTATAACTTTGTAAACTCACGTGATCGCATCAATGAATTTAGGATGCGGCAACACAGCCAAATCAAAATATGTAATATACACGTGGTCAGTGATAAAGCCAGCGAACCTTATAATCTGAGTTAGTCAAGGAAGTTAAACACTCAAATACTTAGTAACAGTATACATGAGTTGTTCGCGAACGAATGAATTCATACGACCCAATCTTTGAAGTGAATGAGTCATTGTTCGCTTCTTAGTGAAACAAAAATCTTCCCGAATCGATTGCTTACATATTTTAACGCCACTTTGACCACACTAGGAAGAGTGAGAAGACTGAGAAGCATATGTGCGGAGAATTTGATAAAAATTTAACCCCAAGCTATTTTATTTTTCACACTCTCGCACTGCTTTGTCAATAGCAAAACGAATGAGAAAACTACTTTCACGTGTAAAATTCATTTTTAATTGAGCAAGGAGTCATTTTTTTTCGTAATGCAATAATGCGAATCAGTCAAAACGACCACAATACAACTATGGAAGCACGCGTGCACAATTTCATAATACGGTGAATTGTAAAAGCTTCGAGTTAATACGGTAAGAAAAATAACAATGTATTTTAGTTCTACATAATTTATTTTATATATTTGTTGATAGATATTTCGGCTTACGCCTTCGTCAGAACTATTCTAACTAGTTCTGACGAAGGCGTAAGCCGAAATAGCTATCAACAAATATATAAAATAAATTATGAAGAACTAAAATACATTGTTATTTTTCTTACCGTATTATAATGGAGTTCTACCAAGTAAATGCCTACTCAATCAATAGCTTCATAGTTGTAAACCAGTGATGCACAATGCATCAACAAATTTTTCATTAAATATGATAAAAAATAGTATTCGATATATGAATAAGTTATGCAGTAGCAACGGTATACAAAAAAATCAATGTTATTTTTTATTATTTAATATGATTATATTCACATGGATATAATTTTGTGACCGAAATTCATTTTTTTAAATGAGTTATATCGTTTGCGATGCAGGTGCAGTCTATTTTTAGATGATTGTTTTCAACACGGATTTAATTGTTAGTTCTTCAGGATTTTTGTCAGTGCATGGACCCCTTTGCGGCCCGCGAAAAATTTTAAATGGATAAATTGGCCCTTCTCCCAAAAAGCTTGTGCACCACTGTTGTAAACAAATTCGTAAGAAATACTATGAGAAATGATTATGTCTAAGTAAATAGTATTTTTCACCCTTAACCGAGATGGCAAGCCCAACTGCTGCCCCTCGAAGTAGTCGGTCTACTTCGAAAAAAATAGCGGAATGCGGAGTTAATAACGAAACGCCTACACCTGAGTGGGTATCAGACATGGTTCCCCCACGAAATGAAATTGAGGCGATAGTGTCATCTCACTCACGATGCTCCGCAGCAGTGCTCTCAGAGTTGTCTGGGAGCACAAAATTACCACACACACTCATGGAACGGATCATAAAAATCCACCATGAGATGCAGGACAATATGGCAAGAATGGCAATTATAAATGCAACCCTCGTAGGGAAAAACGAGGCAACGCAATCATACATTAAAGAAATTAATGATGCTTCTCCTCCTCCTCAACCACCTCCTGTGGAAAGCAGCTGGAGTACGGTTGTGAGCAGGAAACAACAAAAGAGTCCATCAGATAATATAAACTGGCCTTCAATGCCGCAGCACAGTGCTGCACGACCCGGAGTCCTGTTCTTCCCGACACAAGAAGGGAAAGAGTCAGCTCAAACGAAAGCGGTGATCAAAGATCAATCGCCCCCTCTGCATTAGGCGTGCACATTACGGGTGTAAAAATGGTTAGGGGCGGTGGAGTTATTGTACATCCAAGGACTGAACTTGAGGCAAAGAAACTGCTTGAAGCCCCTGGGCTGAAAGAAGCTGGCCTAAAGGCCCAACTTGTGTCGAAAAAGACTGCCAAAGGTCATTATTTTCAATGTGCCCACAGGCACCACGACTGAGGAATTACGCGACGGCATTCAGAAATCTACGAAGGAAGCGACAGGACTTTCGACAGATGCTTACGACTCGATTCGGCTCAGCCATAAGGCGGGACCACGCACTGGGAAGTGCCACTTCATAGTGACAGTTCCTGCAGCTGTACGGTCTGCCCTTGTAAGGGATGGAAGGCTATTTATGGAGTGGGAGACGTATCCAGTGAAGGACTTTAACGGCGTTATAAAATGTAGCAACTGCCACTTATATGGACACATGGCCAAATCGTGTATCTCCAAGGAGATCACCTGTGGTCATTGTGCCGAGAGTGAACACGACAGGGCTGATTGTCCAAAAGGATGATCAACCAAAAGTGCGCCGCGTGCTCTAAGCACAAGCGACCGCACAACCACCCCGTCAATAGCGCGGACTGTCCCGCGCGACAGCACGCCGTGCTTAAAGAAAGGAGCCAAACGGATTATACATCCCAATGACTCGATACGGCCAGCTAAATGTAGGGAAAGGTAAGGCTACGACTGCTGAACTATCAAAAATAGTGCAGTCACAGGGAATCGACGTTGTGCTCGTACAGGAACCGTATTCCTGGGGAAAAACGAGGATTCACTGGAGGACGTCTGGTACAAAAAAGACCTTAAGTCTAAATCATGCATCTTCGTGGCGAACGCTGACCGTTTATCACACCTATCAAGCGAGCGAACGACGGTTTGCGAGATCATTGACGTGACCGGTAACTCCACCATAGTGATTTCGTCTTACTTTCAATATGGTCTTCCAACCGAAGTCTGCGTGGCGGAAGTCTATTGCCAGCTGTCCTGGTAGCCAGTTTATAATAGGGGCAGATGTAAATGCGCAGTCTTTTCTTTGGGCACCTGAGAAATCGTTGAGGCGAGGCTGTCCGGAAGTGGAGGAGCTGATCGCCAAGCGTGACCTTGCGGTTGCTAATGATCCGAACAGTCCACCCACTTTTACGCGCTCAAATGGCTCATCACACATAGATGTCACACTTTTGTCCGCCAACATCATATCTCGCGTCATAGACTGGAAAGTCCACACGGATTCCTCAGCCAGTGACCATCGTCTTATAACATTTTCCACTCCATGGTGTATTCTCACCTGGGAATACCAATAGGCTCCGTACACGCTTCAAAACAAAAGGAGCAACCTGGGATGAGTTCGATAGACATCTGATTTGCAAACTAGATCATTCAGCTAGGGTCCCGGTTGATAATCAGCACCTTGCTGTTTCTCAACTGATGGAAAACATATCCCAAGCAGCAGAAGAAAAACTAGGACGCATCTCTCATAGACCACCGAACCTTGCGCCTTGGTGGAGACCCAAGTTAACCACGCTGCGAGACAGATTTAGGAAAACCAGACGAAAGCTCCAAAAAGCTCGAAGTCAAGCGAGCACGCTTACACCTGATGACCACTCTCTCGTCATTGCACACAAGAAAGCTCGCCAGTCGTTTAAGAAAGCCATTAACAAAGCCAAAAGAGATCATTGGAGAGACTTTGTTACTGAAATGGGAGGTTCGAACCCATGGGGACCTCCTTTCCGTGCAATGAAACAAAGCCAAAGACCGAGTCAATGCATGTCTGCTCTTGTACGCCCGGAAGGTGGTGGGTATACCAGCAGCGTGGAGGAGACGGCCTGTGCATTGGTGGATGCACTCATCCCACAAGATAACCCTGCTCGAGATGATGAAAGATCAACCCAGGTTCGCATAGCTTCTAGATTTCCCCCTCCATACCCCTAACAGTCAACCACCAACATCTCACGAGATCAGTGAGATCATTTCCAATCTTCCCAGCGGCAAGGCTCCAGGCCCCGACTGCATAGACAACGCCTTGGCACAAAGAGCCTGGTATCTTGCTTCTCACGAACTCACTAAGATCTACCGAGACTGTATGGAAAGTGGTACATTTCCAGACTGTTGGAAGAAGGGGCTACTTGTGGTGATTCCCAAATCAGGTGATCACCCTCCAAGCAGCCCAAAAGCTTATCGTCCAATAACACTCCTCCCGATTCTGGGGAAGGTCTTGGAAAGGTTAGTTAGCTCTAGAATCGAATCGCACCTGAATGAAAACTGCCCAATTTCGGATAAACAGTTTGGCTTCAGACCCGGAAAGTCAACCGAAGATGCAATTCGTTTTGTTATAAAATCAGTAGAAGATTCTCACAAAAAGCTAGTCATCGGCATTTTTTGGATATTGCCGGAGCATTTGATAATGCGTGGTGGCCGCTAATATTAGCAAAGCTTAGGCTGAGACAGATTCCCGGGAATCTGTTCTCATTAATACAAAGCTATTTCAGTAAAAAAGAGAGATAACATATCAATCCGGCTTCACATCAATACACAGGAAACTACGATGGGGTGTCCCCAGGGATCAGTCTTGGGGCCACTTCTTTGGAATATTTTATTTGACGACCTTTTTGTCCTTGCCATTGCCATTGGATTGCACAATTATCGCATATGCTGATGATGCTCTACTAATTGTAGGAGCAAACAGTCGTGTTGGCCTTGAACGAGCTGCCAGTGGTGCGCTCACAAAAATTCTTGAATGGGGGAGAACTGAACAAGCTTAAATTTGCACATGCCAAGACAGAATCCTTCTTTTGAAAGGAGCATCTAAGCTTGACACTTCAAAAAAGATCGCCAAACATTCGCATGGGTCATTTCACTGTTCGTGTTTCTCAACAAGTTAAATACCTCGGCGTCATCCTCGATGACAAATTGTCATTTCAACATCATGCAAAGCGAATTGTAGAGAACGCCAATATGGCGTACCTCCGTTTATCTAGAATGACTGGCAAAACTGGGGACTTAAAGCTCGCGCGCTTAAAATAGCATACGGTGCTATTTTTATGGGGATTGCAGGATACGCATCAAGCGTTTGGCACTCGAGAGCGAAAGTTGGATTCGTCAGGAGGACTTTACTGAGTGGACAGCGCATTGCGCTGATCTCACTCACTAAGGCCTACAGGACTACTTCAACGGACGCTCTGCCGGTTTTGGCTGGCGTACTACCGCTGGACTTGCACATACAGGTACGCGGTGCAATTACTCTTCTACTAAAGGGCATCAACACGGATATTGAAGGCGTCCCTCTGACGCCACCCTTGTCGCAACATATACCTGAAAATCATACTCTCCGTTCATTCGTATATGAGCTGGCGTACAAAACGGCTCTAACAGCTTGGCAAACTAGGTGGTCTGCATCCACCAAAGGGCGTCAAACATATCTTTTCTTCCCAGACGTGACCTGGAGGCTCAAGGTGAAGAGTCTAGCGCCTGGACACTGGACTTCCCAGTTTATAACTGGACATGGCAAATTCAACGGCAAACTATTTGGGTTGGGCAAGTTGGTCGAAAGGCCGGATTGCACTTGTGGACACGACTACCAGGACGCTTAATCACGTACTGTGGGACTGCCCCGAGATGAATGCCGAACGAGCTGAGCTGTTTGCTGCGGTCCGTCCTCATACGGGCCCAATATGCCACGCTGACTTGATCTCAACCAAGGCCAATTTTGAGGCATTCGATAAATTTGCAACATCATATGGGGAACGGGATAATCTTGATTCCTCTTCAGATTCAACGCGAAGTAGATTAAACTCCACGGATTCTCAGTATACAGATACATAAGATACTTAATATCACTCTAACAAAGTGGCTGAGCAAGTCACATTTTCTTTTTTATTCTCTTTCTATTTCTCTTCTCTTTAAGCACCTTAGTGCATGGCTAAAAGATCAGTCCCGTGCAGCTCTGTCTCGGGCCAAGTAAGTGAGGAGTAAATTCGTTTCTTTTCTTGATCGTATAGCGTTATGGAAGGCGGCTGTGAAAAACGGCTGCACACACATAACGGATGGGTGGTGGGACAACCAACTTGTAATGTAAATCAAAAAAGATAATTCCAAGCAAATGTGAATAGAGATATACGACTGTATCTGTCGTGCATTGTTCGAATCATGCGCAGGCCAACGTTTCAAAGCGGTTAATATTTAATTTAAACATTTAAAAATTAAAAATAATGTTCAAATTTGACTGGATTTTGTTATACCTAAGTAGGGATTCCTGTACTGTTTTTTATGTGACTGTTAATATATTATGATCAGAGTGCATGTATAAGAATTCGATACGCCGTATCCTTTGTTTCTAGCATTCATATCAAGTAAGCGAACCAACTTAGTCTGGTTCATTACTGGACGCCGTAGAATTCTGGAACTTTGAAGTTTAGTTTGCGCTGTCGGAAACATTATCTGACCGCTTCTTGGCGCTGCTTATGCGACGAAGTAATTGTAAAGTGACCCCGGGAGAAGTTATCAAAGTGAATGGACATCGAAGATCAGACCTATTATTCCAGAAACGACGCAATCGAAATATTAGTGTCGGTGCCAAATCTATGTTTAATGAAACCGTGAGCTTATGACAGATAAATATTTAATTAATGACACATAAATAAATGATGGGAAACATTAGGTTATAGATATACAATCAATTAATGATCAAATATTTAAAAAATACAAAGGCGCTATCTACAAGACATTGATATTTCGGCAAAGCTAATTAATTATGAATCGACAATACTACATTAAAAAAATAAATTTACCTATACTCACATTTTGTATAGCATATCCTAAGGCAAAATCTGTTTAAAGGGGGTGTAACTGCTGTGGAAATCCGAATGAACATTGGTGCAATTATGCAATAATCATACAACCTTTGTGTGATATGCTCGGTGTATCCAAGAACATCAGCAAAAATAATACATTAACATGACCACAATTTTGAAAAATCATTACTTTGGAATGCAACTGAACAATAGCGTGTTTTAAATTTTATTTTGAATCGGTTGAAAAAAGACCGATGGCTGTAACGGGGTTAAGAAAATCTGCCCTAAAGGGACGGGCAAACGTGTGTGTACTATAATAATACATCCATATAATATCATTCAATCAAGCATATTTGATCCTTAATTGATATCCTTTATCAATAAAAGTATTTTTTTCATCAAGTTGGCAATTCAGGGCCTTCATATTTCACATTATTTGTTAGTGATCGGGAAAGAATGAATAATGTTTATTTTCATTTGGCGTTTTACTACAAGCTACGCTGAACGATTCCATTATCGAAAGAAAAATACTCATGATGTCAAATTTCTCTGTTTACTTTCTTGTATAACAATGCCAAATATTTAAGCAAAAGGAAAATCTAAAAGACTAAATTGCCCGATTTCCAGCCCATAGCTCGATCACGTCAGAAAATAAGAATGAGATGAGAATGTATTATTTAGTTTTCGGAAATGGGTTTTCCATTTCCATTATACGGACTAGAATTAATATACAGTAGCATGGACTGATAGAAAGAAACGGAGGGAATGATTTTGTGTCCGATTAAATAGTCCCCGAAATATCTGCCCTAAAAACGCATTAATACCTTCTGGAACCATTATCTTTTACTAAACATTTTTAAATGAACCTGAAAGTAAATTTACTAAAACAAAAATCAATTTTCTGTAAATTCTGCATTAAATAAAATTATCAGAACCAATTTCGCTAATTGCGACACTTTTTCGTTTTCACCGAGAAACGGCAGACAACACCAAAGATGTAATTAATGTTAATTCAAAATTTTTTGAGTTACCAATTAGGCAAGTTCCATATATCATGCAGGGCAATTTCAGTTAAGTTCCTTAAAAATATACTTAATCTAATCTAAGTCGGTGTTAGGCCAACAATCTATCTGCCTTCTAGGAAAGTAATATAACTGAAACGTATGTGATTATTTTATTTTTTCATAAAATAAATTGTGTTTCAATTTTATGTAGAGATATTCAGCTATAAAATTTTGAATGGGTAAAAGGTGTTCGAAAGACTTTCGATTACGCATAAGAAATCTTCAGAAAGGAGCAGCTTTTGTACGTAATATTTTAAGGTTCATCTTATGTGAAAATCTGTTTTTACATTCCTTTCATCTTATGTGTGCCATTCTTAAAAGGAATAGACGTGCGATTTAAAATAAGTGCTCATTTAAACGAATGGATGGAAAGTACACCTAAATGATACAGCTTAAATAACTATTAGAGTCAAACATAAGAAACCCTCCCTTACAAAAAAGTCCATTATTTATGCTGAAGAGCGCTTCAGATGATTTCTTTGAAATAATTACAACCAAAGAAATATTTCAAAAATCGCCAGTATTGCATTTTATTGAATGAAAGGTTCACTGGCATGCTACAAATCATTTTATAGAATATAAATTTATGAATCTGTTATTTAAGAGTCGAAAGCGTTTATAAGCTTATGGAAAAAGTTCGGAAAAACAAAATGCAAGGTTCAGATATGATTTTTTTTGGAATGAAATACATTTTTGTTTTTTGCTGATATAAAAAATGTGCGAAACTCGATCTGCTATCACGGAAGAATAACTTGAATGGTGTTTACATATTTTATCATATGAAAAGATCTGAAGGCTATCGAAACATTTCTTGATCGTATAAAAATATTGAGGAATGAGTTCTCAGTGTAAAAAAAATAAACTGAATTAATGTAGAATTATCATTATCGTGATCTTTATTTGAATTGGCAATTTCAACGAGTATGCTTCGCCAAAAATTGTTGCTTAAAACATTTATTGAAAAAGAAATATCTTAAATTGTAATAAAAATCTTCAAAAGATATTGTAAAAGTACTAACATAAAAGCGTCTTTTTCGTCGTATACCTTTCAATAAAATAGGACAGAATTATCGGAAACATAAATATTCCATTTCACACAATAGGGAAAATGGCAAGCACGCTTTCATTGGATACTTTATTATCGGTCTCCATTTTGTAAGTGTAACTTGACGGCCCCATATAGACTTGACTGCGATCACGTCATTCAAGCATTAAAAGCACATTTTATCGAAGCAAAAGTCCTCCAGCTTTACAAATCGATCAAAAGTGCTGGCATATAAACTTCATACTAAACCATGCTATTCAAACATGTAAGGTTTTTTTGTAACCGTTTCAAAGAGAGCTATTTCTAAATATGTATACATGTATTCAAAGTATAGATTTATGTATGTTACATGAGGGAAATAACTTCTGAATAAAAAATTCACATATCCGCTTGATGAGAGATTGTAAAGCTGCAAACTTTCAGAAAGCAAATTATGCGAAAGAAACCAAAAACCACTGTTCGAACGGAACAGCTTTTTGAATAGCTGTTACAAAAAATAGTAAAACATTTAATTTGATATATTTGTTATTCGCGTTTCGACTCTTATAAGCATCTTCGAGTACCATATCAATTTTTTTTTCTTCTGTTACAATTAAGTTATCACCAAATCCATCGAATAATTGTCGCTTGGTGAAATTTCTATATCAATTTTGATTGGTATCTACGAGTTCTTTCACTTACGGCCTATGCTTCACCATTCAAAATCTTCAGGAATTTTAAGTGCAGGTGAACGTATGCTGACTTGTAGCACGTTGTTTGTATTGGTTATATTATATACATATATAAGAATAAAAGTGAAATAACTAAGTTCAAAACTTATCATTGGCAATCGGGATAAAGAAAGGTAAGTTGTAATATTGACGTTTAATCAATTGGATAAGTTATTGTGTATCGATAAAGTACAATTTCTGAGGGTCTTTAAAGGTTGATTTTAGTTAAGTTAGTTCAGGTGTTTGTTTAAATTCTAAGAAAACACCATTTAAATACAAATGAAAATATACAAAAAAAAACATGCTATCTACATCATTGGCGAATGATGCTTTAACATGGGAGTATCTTTGTGCTCAACCAACAACGCATAAAAGAAAACCACAGGAAAAATATATAATATATTATAGTATATAAAAATTTTAAAACTAACAAAATCGACACTTTATTCAATTGCGTTTCGGTAGTAATTAGCCCGTGTTAATGATGACCCTTGTGTGTAAAAAAGACTTAATAAAATATATGATGAACTACATGTATATCTTACTAACCATGTTACAGCTAAAAAATGTCAAAGATTGGCAGTAAACTTTTGTAATGCTAAGTAAGGGTATATAAGAAAAAGCTTCGGTTTATAGGATTTTTTGTGAACCTCAACAAATAAGCTTAAAAAATAAACATCGGCTGGCCAACGTTATTTTACAAATTTATCGGCAGTCGTGTTCCCACCACATTTTGCAGAAAGAAGTATAGAAAGAAATCTACCAAGAATAAGGCAATAAATAAAGAGGAAGACCGTTCGTTGACAATATGAAAGGTTTTCATTCAGTTTATATCGCTATCATATAAACTGCTGAATAGTAAGTAATACAATACTTATTTTGTAGGACATTTTATGAGATATGACTTTATAAGGACGATCTTTCTAACAATAAATTCGCCAATATTTATGTCTTCGATACATCTATATTGATCTTTTACAAACCGCCGTTTTACATGGAGAATATTTTTCTTAAAATATATAAAAGATAATTTTTAGCATTACTTCCAAATACATACAATTATTAGAACCAGTCTCGCTCATCGCGAGCAATGTCTACAGATGAAATATTTAACCATAATGAATTTAATATTTCACCAGTTGACAATGCTTGTATTAAAAAATAAAGGTTATAATAAAAATTCTATTGATGATGCAATTCCGTTGCGCACATCTGTACTTAATAATTTTATATCTTATTATAGGGAATACAAACCTTCTTGCAACCACTGTACACAATATATGTAGAAATAATTTGGCGATGACGGATTGTCTTCAAACAATGACATGTGTTTCGCCTTTCTAAAAAACATCCTCAGATTCCTTTGGCAAGATTTCTTTAGTAATTGGGTTGAGATTAAATCTCATATACCTATGTATATTGTAAATTATAAAATGTATGTTATGATTATCTTTTTGTAGGGAGGAATGTCACTATTTGTTACACAATACGTGGAATAAACAAAGTTATTTTGAATTTTTAATGCCCACTATAAACGTTACTTATTAAATAATCTACATTTCATATTGAACTTGCCAGGACTAAATCCAGAGCCACATTACTCTTGCTTTTTTTAAATATCGCCATTCTTACACCTGTGAAAAATAAAATAAGAATATATTATTCAATATGCGATGAAAACTGTACTGTATACCAAACCAAAAAGAATTATTAAGAAGCAGAACTTAAGAAGTTTTGAAACATTTATTCGTTCCAGAGATCCGACGTTAAGTTTGTGGGAATTCATTGTAATAAACGCAACTTAAAACAGTTTAATTGACTAAGTTAAGTAAAATTAAGTCATGAAGATTCTCACTTAGAACGCAATGATTTTATTGTATACATAAAGTTTAAAAGTGTTGCGATAAGATCGTAAATCTAATGTAGGAATTTAAATTGTGTAGAAAAGACTGAGGTTTAAATTTAGAAGCCAAATACAGAAAACAAGAGTAATAAATACAGATGTTTTCAAATGAATTAATCTTCTGACTTCGAACATAAACCAACGGGGCTCTTATGTTTTCTTTATTTAAGTGAGGAGTGTGAATTGAAGTAAGAATATTGGCAGCCGTCAAAATATATTTTTTTCTTTTACATGCATTTATTCCGATTAGATTATTAAGACTTGACCCTAAAGCTCGACTTAATTATTGCTACTGGGCAGTGGTGATTACGGCTTAAGCGCAAGAGGCGCGCGCTTGGGGCCTTCTTATCTTGAGTCCTCAAAAATAGCTAATATATATAGCGCACATATTTTTTTATGAAAATGGAAAAAATATTTTTGACAAGTTTATATGGTTTAGAATATGAATGTCACATTGAAAATGCATCTTCAATGGGAGTAATATTGAATGTCCGATAAGACATAAATCATAAAGTACGGTGCGAGGGTGAGCTAAGTTCTCATTCTGAATTGTTTTTAGTGAACTGTGGGGAATACCAAACATCCAAATTTCAAATTATGATTTGGTGCAACGACTAAAAATGAAATCAACATTTAAAACCAAAATTTGTCATTACTCTTATCTTGAATAAATTTTGCGGCGCATTTTTATCGTTCTACATAAAGAGCCTCCAAAATTATATTGCGCCTGAGGCCTCCCAAGTGCTTAATCCGCCACTGCTAGTGAGATTCATCTTCTAAATTTTCAGGTGCAGCGCTTAGACTGATTCAAATAATTCATTCGCTGACAAAATGGAGTAAACGTTTTTTAGAATATTTAACTAGAGGTTGCTTGAGGGCAGCCTTCTATCAGAGAAGATTGCCTACATTTGAGAAATAGTTTCGAATCTTATTTCTAAATGAGTTCATTTGATATAGATTTTACATTTGCATTTTTGTTGTAACATTTCAACCCTGTAATGTAAGTAAATTTCTTTCACACAATGTTTACCATTTCTACAAAAAAATATTTTCATAAAATTGTAATTAACCGCTTTTCTATTTATCGAAATTATTCCATAGCTAATTAATTTTATTCAGGGTTAAACGTTTTCCAACGTAAAATATTGATGTTGTAGTGAAAAAAGTGTTTTCCGCTCAATATTGGATAGACAGATATCAGGCTATACGACTATTTTTCATACCGCAACGTAAACATCGTCCGCTTCCTTAAGTATTATATAAAAACTAAAAGGGCCGGGCTAATGTTTGGGAGAAATTAATTATTACTTTCTAGCGTAGAGTTTTTCATTGTCGTTATAGGTTTTTTAGTACTAAGCCGAAAATCCATCGACAACGTCGAATAAAATAAAAGAGTAGCCTTGGATAACCAGTAAAATAATATCATTTAAAAAAAAAACAGAACACTCGTAGGAAACGTTTTGTCGTGGAAGTTGTTTAACTATTCTTGTTTGTATCATAAAATTGTTATTATTGAGCTTACTCTTAAAATTGTTATTATTGAGTTAAGCTCTTAGAAATTGTGAAAAAAATATTTATTGACGAGCACTTTATTGAATGAATCACTTCATTAACATTACTTAATTCTATCAAAGTATTTTTGTTTGGAAATGTTTCTAGGAAATCGTTTTAAGTGTTCCAAAGAAAAATATGATTCTGTAAAATGCTGATCATATCTGTTAAAAATACTTTTAAAAAAACATTAAAAATTTATAAACCATTATCACTTTAGCGAAAACATCTCGCAGCTTGTGAAGTAAATAACGACATTTTGTATCAAATTCTAGTAGAAAGAGGAACAAGCAAAAAGCTCTGGCGCAACTTTTGATGCCGTGCTGAGCTTTCGTTGTTCGCAATACCTAGGTAAACTTCTTATGCTTTTGACGGCAGATTATACCTGCTCTGAGAAATAATTCAATTATATAATGGCTTACATTATTTTACTTCTTTGTCTTTGGTAAGTTTTGTCTGAGCTCAAAAGGCAATTAACATTTTTTCAAATACTTTGCGACTTAAAAAGTTTCACACTGTTATCTAAAAGGCTATATTTAAAGAAGCTTTGAATATAATAGAATGTTAATTTACTTATCTTAATTTTAAAATATTTTTTATAATTAGGGTACTTTTACAATATTTTAAATAAATTATAAAATACTTTTATGTGCTATGTAAGTAATCTTTTTTTTAATTAACGTGAAGGCCACCATTCACGAAAGACTACTTAATTAAAGAGTATACATAAACTCGTTTTCCTGGTAATTGTGTGATGTTAAAAAACTTCTAAATGCCTTATAAATAAATAAGGCACGATAGAAATTAATTACAAAAAATAGACACGGTAGGGTAATGGATCGCAAATTATTAGATTTATTTTTTGAAAGAAGAAGCATTTTACGAAAGGGTTATCAAAGTTAACAGCGTAAGAAATTGGTCATTCGATATGTTATCATTAATACTGATTCCCTTAACTTGGTGTGAGTGTGCCCTATTATTTTCTAGTCACATCAATTAACCGGTAAAATTTCATGCGAGAAACTGCTGATAAATTGGCAACCTCGATGAGATAATTTCACAATTTTCCGAGGTATAGAGTATATTATAGAAGGTTCAATCCACTCATGCCATACAGATATTAAGCGTTTCAAAAGGTGTGAAGAATAACCTCGTAAATACTTTCAACAATAGTTATGAATGGATTAAAGAAATCACACAAAAAAAAAACCTCCATTTGTTTTGAACGAAAATTCTATCTATGTATATTGTTTGATACTGTTAATAATATATCATGTTTGTATAACGGTAATTATAATCGAATTACATTTTCTTGTACTCTCTTATAAGTATTTTTTTGTATTACTCATGTCTTTTCACATGGGATTAAGAGAAAAATTTCAAATATGTATAACTTTATATCACACAATATTTTTTTATCATTACTCTAATAATACTGTTTTATGTGTTAAAATAACTATAGCTTCTAGTGGGAAATTGTAAAAATATATTTATAATAAATATTTTCATAAAATATTTTCATAAAATTGTAATTAACCGCTTTTCTATTTATCGAAATTATTCCATAGCTAATTAATTTTATTCAGGGTTAAACGTTTTCCAACGTAAAATATTGATGTTGTAGTGAAAAAAGTGTTTTCCGCTCAATATTGGATAGACAGATATCAGGCTATACGACTATTTTTCATACCGCAACGTAAACATCGTCCGCTTCCTTAAGTATTATATAAAAACTAAAAGGGCCGGGCTAATGTTTGGGAGAAATTAATTATTACTTTCTAGCGTAGAGTTTTTCATTGTCGTTATAGGTTTTTTAGTACTAAGCCGAAAATCCATCGACAACGTCGAATAAAATAAAAGAGTAGCCTTGGATAACCAGTAAAATAATATCATTTAAAAAAAACAGAACACTCGTAGGAAACGTTTTGTCGTGGAAGTTGTTTAACTATTCTTGTTTGTATCATAAAATTGTTATTATTGAGCTTACTCTTAAAATTGTTATTATTGAGTTAAGCTCTTAGCAATTGTGAAAAAAATATTTATTGACGAGCACTTTATTGAATGAATCACTTCATTAACAAAATTCAAAAAATTCTAATTACTTAATTCTATCAAAGTATTTTTGTTTGGAAATGTTTCTAGGAAATCGTTTTAAGTGTTCCAAAGAAAAATATGATTCTGTAAAATGCTGATCATATCTGTTAAAAATACTTTTAAAAAAACATTAAAAATTTATAAACCATTATCACTTTAGCGAAAACATCTCGCAGCTTGTGAAGTAAATAACGACATTTTGTATCAAATTCTAGTAGAAAGAGGAACAAGCAAAAAGCTCTGGCGCAACTTTTGATGCCGTGCTGAGCTTTCGTTGTTCGCAATACCTAGGTAAACTTCTTATGCTTTTGACGGCAGATTATACCTGCTCTGAGAAATAATTCAATTATATAATGGCTTACATTATTTTACTTCTTTGTCTTTGGTAAGTTTTGTCTGAGCTCAAAAGGCAATTAACATTTTTTCAAATACTTTGCGACTTAAAAAGTTTCACACTGTTATCTAAAAGGCTATATTTAAAGAAGCTTTGAATATAATAGAATGTTAATTTACTTATCTTAATTTCAAAATATTTTTATAATTAGGGTACTTTTTACAATATTTTAAATAAATTATAAAATACTTTTATGTGCTATGTAAGTAATCTTTTTTTTAATTAACGTGAAGGCCACCATTCACGAAAGACTACTTAATTAAAGAGTATACATAAACTCGTTTTCCTGGTAATTGTGTGATGTTAAATAACTTCTAAATGCCTTATAAATAAATAAGGCACGATAGAAATTAATTACAAAAAATAGACACGGTAGGGTAATGGATCGCAAATTATTAGATTTATTTTTTGAAAGAAGAAGCATTTTACGAAAGGGTTATCAAAGTTAACAGCGTATAGCGTAAGAAATTGGTCATTCGATATGTTATCATTAATACTGATTCCCTTAACTTGGTGTGAGTGTGCCCTATTATTTTCTAGTCACATCAATTAACCGGTAAAATTTCATGCGAGAAACTGCTGATAAATTGGCAACCTCGTTGATGAGATAATTTCACAATTTTCCGAGGTATAGAGTATATTATAGAAGGTTCAATCCACTCATGCCGATAATTAAGCGTTTCAAAAGGTGTGAAGAATAACCTCGTAAATACTTTCAACAATAGTTATGAATGGATTAAAGAAATCACACAAAAAAAAAACCTCCATTTGTTTTGAACGAAAATTCTATCTATGTATATTGTTTGATACTGTTAATAATATATCATGTTTGTATAACGGTAATTATAATCGAATTACACTTTCTTGTACTCTCTTATAAGTATTTTTTTGTATTACTCATGTCTTTTCACATGGGATTAAGAGAAAAATTTCAAATATGTATAACTTTATATCACACAATATTTTTTTATCATTACTCTAATAATACTGTTTTATGTGTTAAAATAACTATAGCTTCTAGTGGGAAATTGCAGCATTTTCACTTGACACAAATTGACATTACATATACATAACCATTTTTGGTTTGTTACGTTAGTTATAAAATAACTAAATATTTCTGACAGAATTCTGTATGAATTTAAAAATGTAGATGTAAAAGATTGACATGTAATGTTGCGTATAACCGTAAATAGGTAATGGACTAATTTATCACGATATTATTACTATCTGTACGTTGAACTGCATTGGTGCATTTGGAAAAAATGATTGTATCGACCATTGTTTTTAATATTTTAGAAGTCGCGCTGTATGCATGCTCTCATGAATCTATCTATAAAAAAGAGCTAAGCCGCAAACGTGCAGGAGATGATAATAGGGTTAAGTATATGTATCGATCACTGTACGTAAGGTGGGCTTACTTTTCCATCAAACTTGCATGAAAAAGCTTACGCCATCGACTTTCAGTCACGCAAACTAACAACGGTTCCAAGAGAGTATTACCGTTTTGAGAAAAGGGCTTTGTTTGACCTTAGGATTTGTGAGTGTATAAATAAAAGCCAGGAAAAGGGATTTTCGATATTTTTTTTCAAAATTTTGACTTAATTTTTGTGACTGTGTGATGATATATCATTATAAAGTAATTTATTATTAAAAATATAGCTAAATCTTAGCCTCATTATGTTATTCTATTCCAAATTTCCTTGAAATAATTGTTTTAAATTGAAAGGTAAATATCCAAACCGCTAATTTCTAAGACAGTAGATTAGCATAGAAATCCAAAGACGTATTGCAACCACTGTGTTTGGGGACACTAAGATTAAAGGAATTAGAATGAGGTATTGCAGTGTCTTAAGAACGACACTTAGGCAAAGATTTAACATTCAGTTTTTTGGGTACACGTTATTATTTACGTCTTTCTCCTACTTTTTCTTATGAGAAATAAGAAACGTTTTCACAAGACTTTACATGAGGCTAAATTAAAAGTGTAATATTTTCATACCGCGTTGAATTAGAATAAATGCACGTTTTTTGAATAAAAGTTAAAAACGGCAATTTAAAAAAGATGCAACCGGTTAATACCAAAAAAAAAGAACAATATCAAAAAATATTTATAATATATCATATTTTTTCACTTTGATTTAAACGTTGCTATACAAGAAATAAATCAAAACTGTTTCAAATGTGTATTTTTAAATTATATAAGTTAAGAAAATTATATAAGAAAACTGAGAATAGAGAATAACAAATCAATATCTTCCAACTATGGGTACTTTTTGAGTATTAATATTGATTCAGTTTTAATACGTCAAAAAATAATCAAACAGTGTCTAGTAAGTTCTTTTCTCAATTAACTCATCTAGGGAGACTATTACAAAGTTTTATGTGATTAGAAATACATTTAGCATGGTTTCATTAAAAAATATAGATCAAAGTTAAGTCACAGTTAACGATGTTTTATCGCCCTAATAAAGATAGCTAGCATACATAATAAATTCCCAACAAAAAAATGTTTTCAAAAAATATATAGAAAATTGACAAATATAATAATATTCTCCGGCAATACGTATGTACGCATAATATTTTCCATGCCCCACTATCCAAAGAATCTTTATGCCGTTACTTCAATATGCGGAGAGCTTTTACAAAAGAAAAATTGAAAGGGTTCGTTTTTTCGACAATATGAATATGGAGACCGAGATGACCTAGCCACTGCCTACTGGCCGTTTTATGAGGGGACTGACGCCATAATGGCACGAAGCGTAGAAGGAAAACCGCGTAGAGGAAAATTTCGCAGTGTCAAAGAGACAGATTTCTGCATATGAAAAAGGGGATTCCGCAAAACCCCGCAGGATATAATTGCGTCCAGCGTGAGTTATTTTGTATGAAGAGGTTTAACAAATATGAAAAAGAATGAGAAACGTGATTTTTTTTACTAAATACCGAAATGATATCTCAAATCGAAATATTCATTATATTTCATATGTGGATCGTCACTGTTGATTATACTTTAAAGGTATTCACTGTCAACACTTGGTGGAATGGCATTATAATAAAAATAATAACACATTTGAGTACTTATTCCACATAAAAGTGTATTGGATCAGGACCGGTTTCGCGCATGGCGAGCATTATACTATTAGTCATTAGTCTATGTTGCTTCAATTTGTTTGCTTAGTTGTAATACCAATTGTTTTTCATACCTTGTAATTCTTGCTTAACTTTTGAATAAATATCACTGTTTCATTGTATTTCTTATCAGTCGATATTGCTCGCCATGAGCGAAATCGGTGCTGATTCAAAAAAAATATGCGGAATAAGAACTAAAAATGTGTTATTATTTTTATGTTGATTATACGTCGATAATATCTGAATATATTTGGGAGAGAAATAATAAATGCCACATGAATAATTGAAATATATCACCAGGATGTAAGGCGGTATAGAATTAACGGTATTTTCGCGTGTGATGTTTAACAATTGACCGAAGCTTGATTTATGGGCGGGAAAAATTTACACGGCGACAATGACTGTAATAAATTGTAACCTTCTCATATTAAAGGGATACCATGGAGATATCCAATAATTTATTTTCATTGTAGGGCTTAATTACATTTGATATTAATCTGAATTAATTAAAAAATTAATCATAGTGTACTACATACCATCTGAAACCTTGTAAAAACACTCACGAAAGCTACTCACACATTGACGTTAAATGTACTCAGTGGCGCCCTTGTAAATATCTGGAAATACCATGAAACTAGAATAACGCATTAATTTATTCATGATTACTGAAAAGCCTTTAAATGTATTGTGCCGGCATCTGTGTCTTATGGCTCTATTAGTTTTACGCGGTGTGTCAATAGTTCGTGAGTAATAAAACATCACACAAATAGTCGCAGATTTGATGGGCTTAGGCGAAGTAACCCTCAGCAAAGTTACTATTTTTGTTTTAGGACCTTGTCAGGACAGTAATAAGACACATTAGGCAGTCCACGTGTACCTCCATGGAAAGTGAGTATTTTTTCTCGAGATGTAAATAAAGATTCCAGATGAGAAAATCTTTCTTCACATTTTTTTGTCGTATCTCATCAGACAATACTTGAGGATCTAGAGCACTGTAATAAATCGGTCATTTGAACACCAACTTATCTTTTGCATAATCGATTTGAAAATCAAGTTCTTCTCAAAGTTAATTTTTTCTCATTGTTTTTCTTAAAAAAGAAGATTTACACGAGAGCTTTCTAACTATTGACATTTCTTTATTCGTATTTTATAAAAAATATACAATTGATCAACGATTGTTCGCTATCAAATAATAACTCTATTTCTAATTTTTGAGTTCCGAAGTGTGTTTCATAGTTAGGGTTTAATAAAATATTTCTCTTTTATCTTATAACATTGTCCATAATGAATGAATGAGACACAAGTCAAATCCCTTCATAGCTTTAATTGAGGCGCTACTGATTATGTCCCAATCAGCCTCATATCCTCGATAAGCTTTTGCTGATTGGAAGTCATTTCTAAAGAACGTGACCAATGGAAAACCGTCTTACAAGGTTGTACTCACTCGTAACTTGAATAAGATATTTCTTATTGAAGTAAGTAGACATTTCATTTATTATATAATGAGTAACACACTAACTGTATCCTATGAAAATTCACGAGAAAACTATTTTCCTTCAGATCTCATTATTAACTTCTCATGAATGTACGTAGACATTTTTTCTCATATGAGAAAATACCACGAATTAATATAATATTAAGTTGTATTGATAATTGGAATACAGTTATCAAAAATTTCATAAAATTATAAATATATAATATCAAAAGGATTTTCAAGTAAGTAGTCAACAACCCTCTTAGTTTGCGATAAAGCAATGCTTTACATCAAAAATATATGAGAGCCGCTAATACATCCAAGAAAGCTCCACATGGTATTTCATTGTGCCATAGAGGGCGTAGAGCTTTGAAAGCAGTAAGAGAAAACTGCTTCCGATTGGGCTTTGAACTTCCATTCGGTATAACCTACTTATCGATTTCAACGATTGCACTTAATCCCCTAATTAAGAAGTGCAGGTGCAATCAAAAGGCAAGAGTACGTGAGCGTTACTTAACCACCGATAAATAAGCAGCTGTTCCGTTTCGCAGTGCAGTGCCATATTAATTACACTTTGCTACAAATTATTTTCTATTACTATTATCATTTCAAGAATAATCAGCATCAAAGCAAAAGTCGAGATAAGATAAATCTGAAAAACCAGGAGTTTTCAAAAAAAAGTAGTCGTGAGTTTTATAGACATGAATGTGTTAATCAACATAACTATCAAAAAACTACTTCATTCAAATATATTTCATACAACTCCACCAAAGATTGACAGCGATATGAAATGCATATTGCCTACAGAAAACGAGTTTAGTCATACTATTATAACGTTGCGGAACAAGTTTTTTATCGATGTATTGTTAATTTGTATATAAAATTAATGCACCGATAATGAAATATACGCACACAAAACCAACTTTCGATACACTATTATCATGCATATTTTTTAATGGGGCATGACTACAGTTTCGTTCGTGCTTTTGAGGAGGAGAAATTATTAGTGTTGATTACCTTTTTGTATATGATAATCCTATTAAAAAAATCATTATCTCTAAACGTTGTCTGAATATGAGTTACATGCATACATTGCATTTAACAAATGAAGTTTTTTTCAAATTTGCAGTAAATACAAAATAAGGTAATATAAAATTTAAAATAACTTTGATTATTCCACGTATTGTGTAACTAATTGTGACACGTGTTTCGCCTCTTTCAGAGGCATCTTCGAACTTACTATCGCAAAGTTTGCTTAAGTAAAGACATTACTTAAGCAAACTTTGCGATAGTAGTCTGAAGATGCCTCTGAAAGAGGCGAAACACGTGTCACAATTAGTTACAATACGTGGAATAATCAAAGTTATTTTAAATTTTATATTAAAATGAACTTCCACAAAGTTACCGCCGAAACCATCGAAAAAAAAAAAAAAAATAACAAAATAAGGTATTTATTATTCTATGCTTTTAGCGGACTACATGATCTTTTCACAAATGAAGGCCGAGCTTAATGCAATATTTTACCTTTTTTGGGAAGTACATATTTAATGTTTTCTTTCAACACTATTTGAGTTTCAGATGTGATTTTTTAAGAAGCGCAAAAAAACTCGAATCCAGCCTGAACACAATGAATGCATACGGAATCAAAAAATTGTGCTTTTTCGAATTGGCCTTGAAATGATAAATACCAAAGAAATTAAAAGCCCCGTTGAAGAAGTGTCAAGTATGTATACATAAAACAAATTTAGACCTCCGACAGTTTTATCGGGGTTATACTGTATTTAACTTGTGAATTATAATCAACTGGAATAGCACCGATACTATTTATAAAATTGAGGGAAATAATGACAGTGGAAAATTCACAAAATAAAAATAAAAATCTATTTCATTTCGAACAAGCCACTGCAATTTGGTAAGGTACTAAGCTAAAACACTGTATAGGTACAATTAAGACGCCGTCCAAGTTAACCTTTGAGCTGCAATGTGGCGTGTTCATTCGTTTTTGTAACTAAGAAAATATTTTATTGATGGGTGTTGTGATGGCAGAGAAGAAAATTTTCTTTACTTACATGAAGGATGTTTGAAAAGACGTATAGAGCTTTATTGAATAAACTTTAAAAGCTTTTTTAATTACTTTATCAAAGTACGATTACTCTTTGATGAAGACAGACACGTGTTAACTTTATCCTCCTGTTTTTAGTCTACGTTAAGAAAATACTTACAGCCGAAATTTTGAAAGATTTTTAATTGTGTTTGTAATTAATCATTATTAAGTAATATTTTTTCTGTTAAATACACAACATTTTTAATTGATTTTGAGAAAATATTCATTTTGTATATTCAGTAGGTTTAAATGGGGATTAAATTAATACACACATTTGTAATCACCAATAAAATTTTCAAATGAACAGTTTTAACTATTCACTGCTAGTTAATACTGAAACGATCGTGCCAATATGTGTAAGTAAGACAACTTAAAAAAATGTATAATTTCAATGCATTCGGCGGTAGCTCCATGGAAATTCATTTTTAATATCAAATTGGATTATAAAATATTCGATTCGCAGAGAATTAGCTAGCCATTATTTTGAAATAGTTAACAGTCATTTTTTCCATATTCGACCAATTTAATAAATGTTCGGTTTCGGTGATAATTCAACAAGGGTAAAATAGTACAAATACACTGTACCTCAATAAAAGATATTTTATAAAATGTCACAGCAAGATGATGAATTTTCAATTAAGGCTCAGATTGTAACATGTCGCTAAAATCTTATGAAAAACGAAATAAAAGAGCTATAACTTTTTTCTTCTTCTTGCCACATATCCGCTCTATATGTGGTTTTATAAGTCTATGTAAACGACCTTTACTTCCTTCCCATGACTTGACAGTATCCTTCCGTTCAGCGGAGTATAACTCATAGATATAACAAGACGTTGGTACAAAACGGCTGAACTCACCGGTCGGAAGAAAAACCAAGAAATTTTGAGACTCTTCGAAGGCATCCGCATCACGTGACCCAGCCAGTGTCAACTTCTATCCGTGATTACTGACGTGACAGGATGCTGTAGTTATCACTAGTATCACATTGATAATATACTAATAATATAATATGTGCATTGCGGATTTTTGTAATTGAGCAATATAAGTATCGACATTCTGTGTTTAAATAGGATTATATCTGGAAATGTGTATTATTTACAATTCAAAATGACACAACTAGTTCCGTAATATTTCAGTCAAGTTTACGAATGATTCTAGTCCTCGAGAGGTGGCGCACTGCAAGTAAGTCGATCCTCCATAATACAGTGATAACAATTCAAATAAATACAAGCGAAATCTTTAGATATGAATAAATTATTCGTTGATAGTATAAGTACAATTAGAGAAAATGATAATTTGTTGCAATCAAATCTGTTTGAGTGGAAATAAATATGTTAAAAGTATACGCAAATTAAATACTTAATATTTTTGATTTCAATTAAAATTGAATTCATTGAAATATAAGTAACACGAGATCAACTTGATAGGAATAGAAGCAAATACAATGTACCTCAAAAAGAGTTGAAATAAACCTGATAAAAATAGGAAAGTTAATAATATACATCATTGTAATATATGTACATCGTTCATTCATAACCAAAAAAGTCCAAGTCAATGAAAAATAGAAAAATACTAATGAAAAGTTAAAACTAGCAATAAAATTCGTAAAACGGAATTAAAAAAGTATTTATTTATATCATTATCTTATTGATGTATCATCAAACACAGATGCAATCATTTAATCATACATTCATGTACATCTTTTTGTGGAACATATGTATATTATACATTTGTTTTATTTTAATTTATATGTAATTAGATGTGAGACGCGCTAAGCTTCTTTTAAAAGCATCTTCAAACCAAATTTGTTAATTAATTAATTAATTTTTTAATAATAATTTAAAAAAAAAATTACAGCTTCAATGCCAAATATTCTTAAGTGTGAAAGTCATAAGAGATTAACTCGATGTCAATGAATCAGTTTGCACAAAATCAACGATAAATAACATACACCCAGCCCAAGATCTCTTTTTTCAATTGAAAAAATCTGACCTTGCCGAGAATTGAACCCGGGTCTCCAGATCGCTAGGACATAGCTCTTGCCACTAGAGCATTTAGATTAGATGTAAGCGGTGTATCTCTTTAAATATCTCCAAAGTACTAATCGATTCATATTTGTTACAAATAAACCTACAAGAATTCGGGAGAGGGAAAGTAACAAATACATAGTGAGATGTCCGTTATTATTAAATCATTTATTTGTTTTTTAGTATTAGTCTTCATATTCTGCAGTCAAGAAAACACACGATTGATCCAGAGCTCTGTTTCATTTTTGAGTTGGTGTACCCCTGGCCTGGTAGGAAGGAACAGGTTGTTTTTCGACGGATACATACTGAAAATATTTTTGACTTACGGTACATACAAACCTGGTAACACGTTAAGAACGCAATATACCTACATATTAACTGTCAGATCGTTTTTGCAAAGTCAGAATTTTGCTCAAGGTATAAATAATATGAAATGAAAGAGAATAAAGAAGAAGAGAAAATCCCGGTGAAAATCGGGCCCTTAAAATTGTAACACAGAATTCATATATAAATTTAAAAATCCGCATTAACGAAAATAACTCACAAACTAAAAATAGCTAACTAACAAATAAGCGACATCGATTTCATTTGTTTCCAAAAATATATTCGCAATATAAATAACTTGTTGGTTTGGAAGAATCAAATTTCATTGTGTTAGGTGTTGTGATTTTAAATTCCATTTGATTGCAAAATATTATAAAGTAATTTTGAATTTTTTGAATTTTGTACTGACAGTTCAAGAACATCCGTGCACTTGGAATGCCTGAATATGCCGAAAGGCGAAACCCGGGTCGTTAGCGACAAAACTCATGGAAAAGTACAAAATTCAAAAAATTCTAATTTGATATTGAAATTCCATCAATCACCCTCAGTCGAAATACTTAATTATAAAGTAATATTTTAACACTTCCCGCTTCCGTGTCTTATTCATTTTTATAAATCAATTCCAAAACGAAAAATATCGATAAGATTTTTGTTGGCATTGGATGGATCCAAAAAAGTAAAGCATTTCAGGCCGTTTTTTAACTAAAATTAGTTCGAAAATCTAATGTGAAGAGTGAAAATTTTAAAAAATTTTCAACACACATCTCGTATTCATCGAATGATTTTTTTTTTAAATTAAAATTTCCCAATTCAACGGGAGGAAGCACTATTGAAAAAAAACATTTGAATACATCGTTTCTTCACAAAGGATTAAGAGCCGATTCCATCAAGTTGATATATTTTTATTAATTAACAATTCCTTGAAACAATATTTAAATAACACACAATTCAGAATAATTTCAGAGTAGTTCCGTTACAAAATAACAATAAAATTTAGAAAGTTAAATATCATCATACCTTGACATTGCTGTTAAGGTTTTGATAAGACCGTTCTGCCTTAAAATTTAATTGACTAACATTAATGGAACTTTCCAAGTGCGAGCTCAATGTACCAACTGAAAGTTGTAGCAACTTGACTGCAAATGTTTATTTACACTTCTAACTACATGAACATTTTACTTTTAGAAATTAATTTGTTAGACATTTCAAAAAATAAAACTTTATTATCGACATACTTTTAATGAATGCGCTATAATTGAAACTGCAATGTGTTTTTTTTCATGCAGAGCTTTGGACACATTATGTTATTGAAGTGGATAAATTTTCATAGTTAAAAAAACATAAAAAATATTTTAACAAGACCATAGTATGCAAGTCCAAGAATTGTTCGAAGATGGAAAACGAAAAGTTCGAAACTCGTGTCAGTCTTTCAATGGTTATTTAATATAACAATAATTGACTTAATGGCGTCATACGAAAACTGATTTTCTTTATTTCAATAAACTATATGCATAGCAACCAACTAACTAAGATTACTGCTGCTGAGAGATTCAGTCATCTGAATACACTTCTGTGTGTAACATAATTCTTTTGGAAATGGCTGTGAAAACGTAGCGAGTAGTGGTGGTTGTAACTTTGAGTACCATAGGAAGACAAGATATTAAATTGTTTTTAAATATTATGTTATCTAATAATTTTATAGTCTTCAGAGACTTTACTATCATATATTATGAACTATTGGTGCTACAGATTTACTGATTATGTTTGAAAAAATTTAGATATACATATGGTAATAAGTGTATTAAAATAGATATTTAATTAAATTCCATTCAGCCAGTCGACATGGTTAATCCTTCTTCACATTCCAAATGTAATAAACGTATAATTTGCGATTTTTGTATTGTACGTATAATTTTTTTAGTGTTGTTATTCAAAATATTTCATAAAAGTCAACGTTGGTTTCGCTTATCACAAGCGTTATCAACTGGTAATACTTGGGATGAGAAAACCCGGTCTAGATCTTTATATAAACTGTGAAATAAGAACTAATGAATATTCCTGACAAAGAAGTTTTTCAGTAAACTAATTCACACGTCGTGGAACAAGACTGTGATTTACTGTTGCTTCTTGCTCGATGAACCTTTAACTGAACGATGATCTAGAAGCAATTTATCGTGCTCAAGAAATATGATGTGTCGAATAAATTATCAGCTAAGATCCCGATCATTAGCTGTGCTGTGAGGCAAAGTTTCGGCATGTCTACGAGAAAGGGACGCGAAGGCTTTTGCGGTTCCGGTCGTCCCCAGAATGTCCGTGTCCTGATCCGGGGGTTTATTTGCGGCCATGACAGCCCAACTTTACACGCAAACAGAGATAATGGACGCCAACATTTAGAATAATAATTAAATTTCGCTATTTGCTCTCCCCACTAAGTGCTCGTTTATTTTGACGCCCTACTGGCAAATGCGCTATTGAACAATCAAGTTAAATATTCATAAGAAAAGAGATGCGGAAATAACGTCTTCAATTTCGATTCCCATTTGTGGACTTTTGCTAATTATCTTCAAATTGTTTTAATCAAATATATTGGTGTGGAAATTTCAGAGTTGTACTTCATATTCAAAATCAAAAACAATGCACAATGAAACTACAGTTTTATTCCTAAACGGTTATTTCGAGATGTAGGCTATATGAGTAAATATATTTTTTAATGAAACGTGAGTAGTCAGTGAAAGTATATATCATGATTATCATGGATTTAGTAAGCTGATATCGACATTTGTTATCTGATTTTGATTTTGACATACGAGAATTCAATACAAATCCAATATAATCACGGGATATAATTAATGTGTAGCACACGTTTTATACTATTTCATGAAATGTTTTCATAATGCCAACTGTTCCAAGCACTACACTTTATTTGTCAACAATTGTTTCAATTTTGAAATCCCTATAATTTACTAATGATCAGGACCGTTGTCGCTTTAGACCTCAAATTTAAATCACTTTTAAGGTGTTCACTGTCAATACTTGGTGGAAAAGCATTATAATAAAAATAATAATACATTTTTAGTAATTTTTTCCACATAAAATTTATTTGATCAGGACCGGTTTCGCTCATGGCGAGCATTGTCAACTCACAAACAACAAATAAATTTTATTTGGAAAAAGTACTACAACTGTATTATTATTTTTATTCTCAAATTTAAAGTTTGCAGGGCCTGAACCCGTTACCATTTTACCGTTGGACTACAAAATCCTACTCAAAAGCTTTTCCAACAAATTGCCACTGAGAACATGTGATGTTTTTTTGATAAAATTATTTTACAATTCTCTCAAAATAAATCAAAATCAAAATAAAAAGCAGCACAACTAAGTACAAATACTCAGAATGCATGCTTGCATGAAATATATAAGAGTTGATTACATGAATTTTATTGAAAATAAAATTGCATTCCATTACGCTGAGAGTATTATTTCAAAATAGAGAAATTATTCGGAACATTCTTTGCCAATCGACAAGAAAATCGGAGAATTTTTATATGTAGGGGAAAGGAAATGAGCAACGAATAAGGAAAAATTTTAAATTTAGCGACATAAACCAAAGTATCACACACATATTTTAAATTTTTCAGTATGTTTTTGGACGGGTTTCTATAAAATTGTGGAATTCGTACAAAATAATGCGTTTTTTTAATAAAATACATTTTCACCAAGAATTGACAGCAAATACCTTTAAAGTAAAAGTGTTAATAACATGCCTGTCAAGTCGGAGTCGTGATTTATGTTACTTTAGACGGAATTGGAGAGCGTCGGAAATCGACCGATTTTGAGAATGATAAATTTTCGTATGAATTAATTAATTATGTACGTGTCATGTGAGCTTTACAAAGTCATTTAATTATTCATCCTTAAATTAAATCCCTAAAAGCTTCCAAGAATGCTGACATTATTTTAGTAATTCAATTATTGTCATGAAATTATTTTGAATCTAGAAAAACTACTTGTTTAACTTAACTATACCATAAAATAATTCTCAAATATTCCATTTTTAAATTGGACAGTAAAATTCAAATCAATTTAAATAATTTTGTTGAATAATCGCGTTATGAAAATGAAAGCTCATATTTTTTTTAAGTTGATATTTTTCGCTGATAGTCGGTCTATTATATAAAAATATTTGGAAGAAGTACACAAAATATTCTCTGAATCTTCCGAAAAAACGGTATATAATTATGTTGAACTTAAACATCCAAAAATATGTACTGCAATATCTGTAGTACATACTACTTCACCTGGACGAGGTTTTATAAAAGCGATAAAGAAAATAATTGCAAGACATAAATTTTACAACTAATTGGTTTTCAGCGGCGAATCTCGGTAATGCGAAAACATCTTGATTCTGAAATACAAAATTCAAATTCCATTAGGAAGCAACCTGTAAAACACTTTTAATGATGTCGGTTGTAAAAGTTAACAAGCAGATTTATCATAGAAACCCACTGAGATTTTTTAAACAACATTCATGAAAAAATATATATAAGTAAAACATTATTTTATGAAGGTAGATTTAAAAAATAAACACCATTCGATTATTTTATTTACAAACGCAATTTTTTTTTAACCATATCCACTGTCCACATGGAGCATATGGACTCCTCACGGAGTTTACCTCAACATTTGTTTTTTTTCTACGAGAACTGTTTGTTACTCAGTTGCTCAACCTCTCTCTTTTTTAAGAGAGTATGGATGGAAAGGATACGAGGACTAGGACAGGACTAGTGATTATTTAATCGCTGTGACTATGCGTCGCTCTTTGGGATCGGAAAGGTGGTAAGGGATTTTCAACAACACAAACACTCATGCCTTTGAACAGATTTATCGACTGAAAAAATCCACTCGTACCGGGAATCGAACCCGGGCGATCCGGCACTCAAGGCAACGCCGTTGACACTGCGCCACGGACCGGACTATTATGACAACTTTACCTTACATTTAATAAAGAATCAGACATCAAGCATTTGGTTTGTATTTGGTACAAACCAAATGCTTGATGTTTTACTCGAAAATATGAAAGTCGATTAAGTTGGTATTTTAGAGGAAATTAACATAGCTGAATTTGGCATTGTAAGGTCGTGTCATGATTTGCTATAGTTGTAATTAAGTAACACGTCTATAAGTTTAACCTATTATAATAAAAGATTTCAATGAATAATGTGGGGGGAAAATGAACGATATGACTGACATTATTCAAATGAAAATGATAGTGATAATTAAAATTAAGTAAATTTACAACTCTAGCATCATTTTATTGAATAATTTTATAACAAAAAAGCGAGTTTGCAGATGACAGATTCGAATACAATCAAATCAAAGTTTTTTAACGGAACAATGGTTTATAACTGTTTGAAAAATTCAAAATAGACAGCTAATTTGCATCGTGAATATTATCAATGCTCGAGCGAAAACTATACAGTTGTGAAATAAAAATTCAAGAATATGTTCGCTACATATTTGTGTCTTTCTGTCAATCATTAAATGTAAACAATCTCTCAAGAATAATAGTATCATATCCCGCGCTTTATTCAATTGAATTATATTGCAAGTCCATCACTTTTCAATCAGAGTACTAAGTCAATTTGCTAATGAAGCAAGCCTTGAGCATTGAGAATAATATAAACATGTCTAAGAAAGACACTAAATCAATCAATCGGATGAAAGGCTGGGGTATATAATCCGAAATAAGGGCGTTGTATTACGTATTGCGTAGGTGTAAAATACACTTACAACACAGATGTAAGAAAGTCTTATTTAAAAAAAAATGGTAAAAGCTAGAAATAAACTGGATTTGGTATTTGTATTTATTCTTATTGAAATAATTCGAGATCAATCTACATTTCGAAATATCAGTTTTATGCAATTTACGTAAGAAGCATTATCACCAGTGGCGGTCGGTGACAAGAATATAAGGGAGCAAAAACATTTTTTTTTCCGGATATTCACTATTCGAGAAGGACATACTGAACGTAAGAAAATATACGTGACAACACTTAGGTTTTTGATATATGCATTCGGAAACGCTCGTCCAAATTCGGTAATCTTATCTAGGGAGATCTCGTTACCGAATCAGCAAAATTTGTCAATAAAAATTCTGCATATGGCGAGGCAAATAATGGCGGGACGTCACAAAATATTTTATTCTGACGATTGTTCCACCTCCAATTGAATAATTACAGAAAACGCACCTCCAGCGCATCGTCGGCTGAGTTTAGGCGTCGCCTGATTAGCGTGTGTAAGTCATCGTTTCCTGCAATTTTTGTATGGGAACGAGTCATGACTTTTAAATGAGTAAATTGGTATATTTACTTTTATACTGCTTATTGCTTGAGTATAAATGGTGGATCAATGCACCATTGCACGATTACAAGACCCGTCCTTGATCATCACAATTTTTGAAAATATGTTCATCAATTAAGCGTCGATCACAGAAGACCATTCGGTAACTTTTAACCCTCTTAGCCTCAGAGCGCCGAACTATTGGCGCATACTTTGAAATATCATATACGATATATAGAGAAAGCAAACATAGGGAAACAAAAATTGGAGAAATGTTCTATCATTAAAATAAACTTATTTACGAATTATTATTTTTTAATATTCAGGTTTTTTTAACAGTTATATTTTGAGTTCCGCGCGTGTATTTCGCTCCGATGATCATTATCCGTCGGTGTGACCTTTAATAAACCTAAGACTGACCATTTACCAATAAAAATATGTTTTGATATATGTGATTGTATGCAGGTACCCTAATTTTTTGTTTGCAAAATTCCAATATTGATAAATAGCAAGTTTCCTTCGTTGACGAATACTATATACTATCTTTTTTTTATGTATGTTAATATAAAGAATTATTGCATTATTGAATTATTTCTCTCTCTAAAAATGTTCTCCTTCATCTATTAAAGTGTCCTGAATTTTTTCGTTTTTTTTTCGTTTAAAATAAAGAATATATTATAACCAAAGTATATACTATGTTTTCATAAAAATAGCTCTGAGCTTTTTCGCAAGTACCCGCAACAACGGCTGAGGCTAAAAGGGTTAAACGCCTTTCAGCGATAATAGCCCTTTGTCAGTTACGTTGATCTGACGAATCGTCTCGTGGAAACTCCGTTTTCTCCATTATTCAATGTAAAAAGTATTTTGTTTTGGGCTATTTTTAATATTGATATAAATACCCGAATATAAATCTATACCCAATTCGAGGAAGAAAGAAAATAACTTTTACCATTTAAAAGTTCAAACAAGTTACTTTAAATTTACGTCTAAGAAGAAATCGTAGAAAATATATTATTGAAGAGCGTGGCAGCAGCAAGGTTTCAAAAGGAAATATATAATTTATTTTAAAAAGTGTTTTTCTAGTCCTATAAAACGAAGATGTTTAAAAAAGTACAAGAAGCAAGTTAATAACTTAATTAAAGTGGGCCGTACAATTTATCTGTTTCTAAATATGTACATTTCTTTTTGTATTGAGAACGATTTCATGTCTAAAGAAAAATCCCTATATTTATACATCATATTTTAGTACTTTTACTTTGATAACATTAATTTTATTAGCTATGAACAATACGAAAAAAATGTTATAAAAGTCTTTGAAAACATCAACTTTCATTACTATTTTTGGAAACGGATTATTAAGTATTTATCTTTTTAAGATTTTGTATTTAGAAGTATTTCTGTAGTATTCTACTAGCCTTGTTTTAAATGTATAAAGCTACTTATCATAAAGCAAAAATCCACTATGCAAATTTTATTTTAAAACGATGAAATATAAATATGTATCACTCCTGCCAAGCTGATATGGAAGCGCCCTTTATGATAGTAATATGAGTTGTGACTTTTTAAACGAATCTTAGTGTAACTCTTTAATAAGGAAATGATCAATTAAAATAAGACATTGAAAGCATTTATTTGTTTTATAGAAACAATAATTTAATATTCAAATAGCGACTAAGCAATGTGATAAACTGCGACGTGAAGCTTGCGAGTGATGCAGGCACTACAGCGGGATAAAAATGAGCACCCAATCACTTTACTGAATTCTATTGGTGCATTTTGCAAATGTAAATTTTGAATTTAGGCGCCTATGTAACCTTTGAGGGAGTATGGACGTACTTTTGTTTCAAACAGTAAAATTAATTAAAATTCAATATAAAATAACTTCGATTATTCCACCTAAGTTTCTCCTCTTTCAGATGCATTTTCGGACTCACTATCGCAAAGTGTAATTAGTAATAAAGCAAGATAATGTTGAATTCCATTCACTATAGATTTACTCACTCCTTTAAAGGTTAATATGCAATATTCAGTGATACATATTGATATTTAAATATATGTACCTAAAAATAATTCATGACCAAATTTTAGCCGAATAACCACCAATTATTGTTATTTTCGTCGACATATAAAAACAATCTAAAAGGATTTTTGGCGTAATCGTTAAAATTGAATGTAAAATTTATAGCATATTTTTTTATGACTTCAAAAAATAAATCTTGACAAACGAAAGTTTTACATTAAGTGGCTATAATTGTGCTGTCTTAGTGTACATATAAAAGAGAAATACGTACGTGTTTTTATTTTAATATTTCATACAATGGAGGGTAAAAAATTCCGAGTTCATTTAAAATTTTCTAAATAAAACAATAAGATTTGTTCAGGACAACCTACAACATAACATGTTTTTTCCTCATACATAATGTATTTATTTTGCCGAAACAACACAGCACTCTGTATCCCAGTTTCCATAAATCCTATAAACGAATGAATAATTTGTGGCCTAAGCACAGGCACGGGAAAAAAGTCTTTACACGAAACCAAATGGTACATAAAATACATTGTAAGACTTAAAAGAGGATCGGAGTCACGATGCTCAGCAATAATATATGTACAGTAACGTTCGGCCTCAGAATAGATCGCTACACCAGTCTGTGATTAAAATGCGCTTAGGTTCAATATCCCCCAAAAATTAAAAATATATGAAGATCCAATATCGCTAAGGCACACATTATTCCCCATTCGTTCATTCTCGTAACGACTGACTGGAGAATAATGTTTCTGCGAGAAAATTGCATTATAGAACCCTCCAATATTTCAGTTTAATCAAAAGTAACCATATTATAATGTCAAGGGAATTAAGTTGTATTAGTGAACGAGAGAAAACGTTTACATGATACAGTTACAAGTGTCATCCGCGACTATAGGTACTATAATTTATATTTGCCCTAAGAAAATAACGATAAACTATTTTTTTATTAAAATATTCTTATCTGAGGTCACCCTTACATAGAAGACATATTGTGAAGGCCCAACATCGATAAGGCACACAAAAAGCCCCTTAATACTTCTTACAACTGACAAATACACGGGACGGAATAATGATAAGGCAAAAAATGCATTATCGAACCGTCCAATAAGTACTTCAGTTTAATCAAAATTGATCTAACTACAATCTAATGTCAGGGGACTTAATAAAATTGAATTGGCATTTACTTGGTAGAACTCCATTATACTACGGTGAAATAAGTGACTTAATTAGAGGAAAAAAAATTAGATACTTTAACAAGTAAATAAAACCTTTATAGACATTAAGACTTAACACACATGATTCCTTTAAAATGTTACAAATTGAATATCATGGTGAATTTTTTTATATAATATGACATTGTAAAAGTAGAGTAATTAAATAATGATATGAAATTCATTCCAGAAGAGAAAAAAACGATGAATATGACGTTCCTAAAATATTTTTTTATACCGTTTCATTTTTTTTTGATTGAACCTCCGTAATTAAAGTAAAAATAATTTTTATTTGAACTTGGGTAAAAGTAATTTGTCGTTGAATATATTTTAAGTGGTATGATGTATAAGACTTGGGTTACTTAATTTGTTCATACATGGGATTCGCAATTATATATGTTTACAATACTCACTTGCGATCGTGTATATTATGATGCACCATCAATGCACTAACATAAATCAGTAAAAACTTCTCGACATAAAAAACGCATGGTGCTCGGATGTTTTGACAAATACGCACCAAAAGTGAAATGCAACCCCAATATCAAAACTACCAGTGATGTTATAAATAATGAAAAAAAGTTTACTACAGTGCAAAGGGGAGCGGCAACCACGATTTCGGAACTACAAAGTAGGTGGGCCCAGGGCCCCTATACAAAGAGAAGAAGGGGAGCTTTTGAACTCGAAGATACGAACTCCAGCGGAGCAAGATTAAAAAGCTCAATTCCACGAAAGCGGTTGATGCAAAGGTTGAATATCATTGGGTATGTGCTTTTTGATGGGAAGAAAGAGGTGAACATTAATTTGTAGAACGTTCTGTTATAATGGTTAATTAACAATACAATGCTGTATATAAGATCAGAGAGTAAGTACTGGGACATGAACAGTAAAATTAACGCTATAAGATGCAATATTTAAAACACATCTCAACCAAACAAATTCACAAATTGTATTCGAAAACGTTTTCATACTACATTATATGTTGAAAATCATTAAATATTTGGCCGACTGTCGTCATTTTAATTTTTCGTGTCGGCAAAGATGGTCTTCCTTTAACATCTTCACATCCCACAACTGAGATCTTAAACGATATCAAAGTAGCAGTGAAAACATATTTTGAATATATGCTATGGTTGAGCGATTGAGTAATGAGCAGTTCTCGTAGAAAAAATATGTTATATACCTCCATTAGAACAAATGCTCCAGATATGGATTTAAATCACTAAAAATATTTATACAAATTCATTTCGAATATATGTATGTATGTACAAAATATTTGCCTACGATGTAACCAAAAAATATGTGTGAAAAAATGTGAAGAACTTTTTCAAGCAATCGGTTTTTCTAAAGAAATATGAAAATTAATTAAACCAAATTCACCAAACCGAACGGTTCTCAAATCTAAGGATTAATAACTAATCTGTCAGCCTTGAGTCCAAAGGGACGAGCGAATATTTTTGGCCCCTTTTTTAATTCCTCATATAAGCCATTAATACAGACGATGTTCAAAAAGTTCTCCGCTAAGCTTTTCTCCAAAATTGCAAGTCATAGGGGAGATATTGAGGGTTGGATTATTTATTTATTCGTTTATCGATTTTTCAAATGAAATAAACTCTGGACAGTATGCACGAAGATTTTGGGGTGAAGAACTAAGAACATAGTTGTATTTGCTTTATACGCATTTTGGAAAATATATCCAACAACTTAAAATATATTAAGATAAACAAGACACGGTATCTTATCAGCCTAAGCACACATGAAAGCGTCAATGGAATATAAGTAGAATATTTAGATAAATAGAATAGAACGTCGTATTATATTTTGTATTGTTAGTCTCGTGAAACAAAGAAGAATTTCAACATGACATTGATTGATAATGTTAACTGATATCAATAAATATATTCCTCGAAATTAAACGCCAAGTATATAAAATGTCACGTTATAGTGTTAATTAACTAGCAAAATGTAAGAGTTTTTTCGCCGTCATACGGTACGAAGCTCATAGCTCCATATAATAAAGTACACACTCTACACGAGGCCGTAAAAACGATACTAATTCATAACGAGATTTCTTTTTTTTTTGTGAAAAAATCCACATTTTTTCCGGGAAAAGGGGTATTTATTGTGTAGGCACTAATTGGAGGATGCTGCATGTCTTTCAAATCCGACATGATTTATTTTTTACATGTGAATTTTGTTCTGACAGTTTTAGAATGAAAATTCTTTTTTTTTCAACCTGACAGTGAAATTGTAATGTATTTCTAATATCTTCTTCAACTTCAGATAATTTTATATTTTAACAAATTTAAGTATTCCATTTTTAGATATCATACTTTGAAAACTTTTCACATTGAAAAAGTAAATTCGCGTCAGGTTACAACAAGATGCCACTTTTTGTTTAATCTCAAATTCATTTTTAAATGTTAATAAGTTTTAGCTTTATCTCAATTTTTTTTAATCAATCACAAGCTGTCGTTCTAAAGTAATTTAAACATTTTTGAACGAATCGTATATATTAATTAACGTTAAGCCAGCGAGAATTTTTTCATAACCCCTGTGATTTATTGTTTTTCAAATGATAGTTAATTGAAAATTCCACCTAAAGCTTTATGGAAATAACACTGCAACATAAATAAATAATTATTCGAATGTATGAAAGAGAATCAATTACTTGATAGATTTATGGATAGAAAAAATGTTTGCAAATAACGCAGGGTCCGAAGCAAAGTATTTGTATATTGAAAATACGCAGACAACACATTGAAAGCTGAAATGAAAGATATTAAAAAGCGTGTACAATTATTCCCATTAACAAAACAATGTAATAACGGAGGATAAACATACATATGTCGGCACCCAATGCGGAGCATATGGACTCCTAGTGGAGTTCGTCAGGAGGAATAGGACAAGATAAGTGGTTAACTAATCGCGGAGCTTTCCGTTAGTAGAATTAGACAGTAGTGAGGGAAAGGTACAAGAAATATTAAGCACGGTGATAAAAATAACTAAGTATTTTAGTTTATTGAGTTTATAAATTCTTTCATGTGACGTAGGTATGGTTTCAACAGAAAGAGATTATGTAGGAGGCACCCTGTCTAGCAAAGGTATATAAGCTATCTCTAATACACGTTTTAAACATAGTTCTGACGAAGGCGTAAGCCGAAATAGCTATCAACAAATATATAAAATAATTTATGTAGAATTAAAATACATTGTTATTTTTCTTTCCGTATTAAATATTTTAGTCTTACAGAAATTATGTATATTATACTAGTATTGCTACCCGGCGTCGCTCGGACTAAGAGACCAATAATTATGTAATGTTATATCATTCGACATAATTATATCACAAAATCTAACATCCAAAACAGAGTTAAAATAAAATCACAAACTTTATTTAATTTGATGACAGCCCCATTCTCGCCCATTAAAATGTCCAAATTCAAGGAAAAAATCTAATTTGCTGTCAAAGAAATGTCAAATAATACCTTCACGTAAATAATAAACATTATTATATTGCAACTTGCAACAACAATGCAAAAGGGAATTACAGACCCACATACATATATACGCCGTTTCGGTTTTATATATAAGATATGGTTGATAGCTATTTCGGCTTACGTCATCGTCCGAACTATCTAGATGGATGGCGTTAGCCGAAATAACTATAAACCATGTTATATAATTTTGTAGGATTAAAATACATTGTTATTTTTTTCATCGTTCCATAATAGAGTTCTACCAATTAAATGCCAATTTAATCAATAAGAAATATTAAGTTACATTGTGTCTTTTTCCACACATATATCTTAATTATCTCACTGCTCCTGAAGTAAAGGGCCAGCCTGCCAATGGGTATGCCACTCTGAAGAGCTTTAACAGTAATTGAATGTCAGCGATAAACGCAGAAATGTGATTGAGATGAATTCGTAGCAAAATGACATTGCTTAGGATTTATCTTCTTTTTTATAGTTGCGAGTACGACGTTTCTATTTCAGTGCAGTTAATTCAAAACAAGTTTAAACTTTTCTTGACACAACATATTAACCAACCCACTCGATGATAAACTTTCGTCATTCTACGTAAAATATGACATATTGATATATTATATTATATTACCGACGAAATAAATATGCAAATGTAATCAATCAATCAGAAACAAAATTATTTACGACTAAAGTAGAGTGTATGTGGGAAATAATGCTTTATCATTCTTAGGCAATGATAAAATTACCAATTTCCGTTTGCAATGCCTACTAACACGTGGGCGTCGTATCCATTTCACTAAAATGTCCCACAATACCACACCTACTCTTTTAAAATTCAAGTAACATAAATAACAGAAATGTAAATTTTTCTGATTAAATTACTTATTTTAAGTAAATTAACAATGAAGATAGTACGGAGCGTAACGTATTGTGAGAGTAATTCGACTAATAAGCAATAAATTACATGACAAACGACTTAAGAGAATTAGAAATGTGGATGTGCCTAGTCCGGCAAAGTCGTGTTCAAAAACCTTTCGAGGCGAAACATGTTATATATTTACAGTAAGCACGCAGTAGCATCTTCCTTCCATCGTTCGGCAGGGCATAAAAACCTTGAATCTAAATTAGGATAATATTGTACAGTATGACCGTTTACATAAAAAAATCGCATATTATGTTGCGTATTATATTATTATGCAGATTTTGTATTTTAAGTTTGAACTGTATATTTCTAGATGGAAGACTGTAGCTTTTTTTATTGATTGTTATACAAATAAGTTGATCGTTCAGAACCGGTTTCGTAAAGCGAAAGATAATTTTGAACACAGTTGAGGATGTTCCGTTTACTTTTGTTTTAGACAAATGACTTTTCGCTGATTAAAATGCTATTGGTATCAACATTTGTTGGTGGCAAATATGCTGGAACCATTTGTTAAAAATTATTCTATTAAATATAGTGCATTTTTCAAGAGAAAAAGATTTTATGATAAAAAAAGTATTTATTTTTTGACAGTTGACATTATGCCGTCATTTAACAATGAAATTGTATAGTACATCAATTGAAACTGCGTTTTCTCCAAGCGAAACACGTACTGGTCTGATTTGACTGATCATATGTACAAACTTATATACGATCAGTCAAATTCGTAATATGATTCGTTTTTATTACTATACTTGTATGATGTCAGTTCGTCATTGATCAAAAATAAGAAAAGACGATTAAATTATTCTGAAATAAATAATAATACTATTGTACTGATTTTATAGAATTCACATGGTTAGAGTCAGAATAATATTGTTAAAAAAACAACCCTTGACATTTAATTCTTAAAATTTGATCCGTATGTAAATCAAACAATGTTCAATGTCAATTTTCGGATATTTCTATTATCAGTCACTTTTGAATTAGTGGTAAAAATTCTGTATTATGTAAACACTTAATAAGTAATCTATCTGTTGATAATATCTGACGAGGTATAATGAAACTGCGATTGATGTTATGGAGTAAACTGCTAGGGGAAGAAGTTTGAAGATTACCCTGGCAGACAGACGTAAGTAGGCACACGGCACCGGGAGACGAGGGAAGCCTTCCGACTGCGAGGGATGTCAAAAGTAAAAAGGTTGTCATGATACGAAGGGGAAGAAATAAAATTGTATAGATTTTTTTTCTGTCGATCGCATTGAGAATGGCGATGAATTGAATTAAATACGCGCGATGCAGTTAGTACGTAAACGTATTTCGCTGAGGAAAATATTTGTGCATATCGGATATTTTAGATATTCATTCAGGAAATCTTTACAAAAATATACACCGTATCGGGTCAGTGACTTAATTCCCCATCAACACGTTTAATTGCAATATATTAGTTCAATTAAATGTACTTCATTTACTCAGCAAGCCATTATAAAAGCTCTCGTCAGTATTAACAATTGAACAGTTATCATATATCTAAAATTTGATTAATTCTATATATCATTCATGGGATAGTACTACTACCAAGTAAAAGAATCCAGATATTTATCGTTCACAAAAGAATACTGATTTGTATAAGAAAAAAAAAGCACTGATGTTTTAATGCTGAAAAGATGTATTGTATAAAAACTTTGGAATTATGTCCAATTGCCGATTTATTAAATACTTATTCAATAAAATATATTTCAACAAATAATTCAATAAACAGATATACCGTGAAAATGGAATGAATAACATTTGGTATTGGAAAAAAATAACTTCGATTATTTCACGTATTCCTTGGAAGTAGAATAATAATTCAATACGTAGAATAACCATCGAAAGTATTTGGTATTGATCTAATCAAGAATTTAATCCATAAGCTTCTGATCGCTTATCGGAGCTTTTCCAACTAAAAAAAGTGCTTTTAATACACGAGGCCTTACACGTTATTGAATTAATAAACGGATCTTGTTGAATATTTCTGTAAGAGAAAATTGTTTACCTATGTATTATCAGTCAGGTATTTATTGACGAGACCATACTTAAAAATATGTAATTGAAGGTAAAAATATATTTCAGAAAAGAAGCTGTAAAGTTCATGGGTGATATGGAATGTTTATAAATTTATGTTCAAATTTCCCTTAACACAGTAGGAACATCGCGGCGTTAATTTTTTATATCATTCAAAATAATAAGGAAGTAATTTCAAATCACCATAAAGGGTGGGGAACAGGGAAGATAAATCAGCATTATTCAAACATTAATACAATACGGAAGTAATCTATTGTGAAATTTCAAGTTGTTCAGTTTTAGAGGCGGTGAATAAGCGACAACGCAAGGGTTGCCCCATAACATAAGCCACTCTGGGCCATAAAATGCTCTTTCAACCCTACCAAAACTTTGAACGCTGGATAAAACATTTATGCATATATAATGAACTTTACAATATGCATTTTCATGGGTAATATTTCAACACCATAACGTGCCACTGGGGGACGTAAAAAGAAAAGTTTGAGTACACTACGAAACTACGATCTTAATCTATGACAAATTATGGCAATAATAATAAAATTAATTTTCATAAAAAGAAACTATTTACAATCTTTTTTTTATTTAGACTTTTTTGAAACAACTAGTTAAGTAATATATTATAGAAGTTGACGTGAGGTTGACTTTGAATAATGGGTAACACATAAAAACATAAAATATATTTTCCAGTAGACTATAAATCTTTGTTGAAATTTTCAGTACAATGTTTGTAAATAAAAGTATCAACTCCAGTCTGCCCACTTCTAGCAAGTAACTACTGCTTTCAAAGAGAAGGGAATGAAAGGTGTGAGCTAATTAAAAAAATCTGGCCTCTTGTATTGTTTTATGCCGGATAGCCCGCATGCTGCCTAGCGGGAAAAAACTGGTCAAAATAAAGCAGAATTTCTTTTTGGTGTGTGTGTGTGAGAGAGATAAGGGTGGGGGAGGGTGAAGACTGTAGACAGGGTAGACTCATCAATATTTATTTAAATATTAAATGGATTTTATTAATAATCAATGGTTGATAATGGTTACTTCATTTCTCGTAAACGTTGAACTCAAGTGAATAAACATTAAAGTTCATTCTAAATATCAAAAATACCTTTTGGATTAGCCATTATTTTTGAGGAGTATAAAATTCATGCAAACAAATTTATCGATCGTCTGGGAGATGTAATATACAGTTACTTCTTGGCGGAAAGGTAAAAGAAATTATATAATACTACTTCCAGAAACATTCTGTTTTGAATCGATTTCGCTCCGGTCCAATCTTGAGATGAAGTTATAAAAAATATGTTTATTTATTTATAATATACTGTATTAGCTACACTTGTCAAATAAAACTCAAGTTAGATTTTTTTTTATTACACCATTATTTTTTGCTACTATTCACGCATTTTATTGAGATCAGGACTGGTTTTGCTGACCGTAAGCATCACAATGTAAGCTGATAATGTTCGCGATGAGCCAAGCCGGTCCTTATTTTTATTTTAAAAATGTGGAAAAATAGAGAATGCGTATATGAGCTCGCGATCCGATTAGGGATAGCTGGAGCAGCATTTAATTCAATGCGGAAAGTCTGGGACTCACGGTTGTACTCAGTCAGAACCAAGTGCCACTTATTCAACGCATGCATACTGACTGCTGCTTTACGGTTGCGAGTCATGGCACATCACAAAAGCACAGGGTAACAGATATTAGGAGAACGGTGGTAAGAGAGCGGACAAACCAGCCCCTTGTTACGTCCAAAATAAAAAGGCGACGATGGACCTAGCTTGCACAGGTGTTGCGGATGCCCCAGGGGAGCCTGAATCCCGCCTGACTCTTTTATCAACCTGATGGATCCCAACGCCGCGGAAAGCCTCTGATGACCATCCATAGGATGTACTCAGGGGAACTACGGGACGCCGGGATGATATGGGAAGATGCGAGGAAGTTGCGGGAGATAATTTTGGAGGCACCGTGGCGGCTATATGCTCCGAATAGGGAGCGGATATGGAGAAGAAAAAAAATATAATGCGTTAATGCCAAAAATTGACGTCTGAACCTTATCCGATTTATTTTATTTAGAAATCAGAAATTTTGTTTACAAGTTTATAACAAATCACAGATTTAGTAGGCAGCTTCTGCGTTTGCTTACTTTACCCACGTCAAAGGACCATAGCGTACATCTCAATCAGGGTTGCCAAATTTCCCAAATTACAGATCGGGACTATCATTATTTTGAACGATCAAAAAAAAAATAAAATAGTTTTATTGAAAATATTTTTCCTGGCTTTAAGCTTGTTTCAAAATATAATTGCCATCTTTACATGACAAAAAATTTCTGACGTCATCAATTCAGCTTCAACGGCTTTAATAATAATCTGTTTCTCTCGTTTCTCCAGGATTCATTAGATATTCTATTAAATATTCTTTCGAAAATTGAATTAGAATGTGAAATTGAGAATATGTGGGACACAATTTTTTACAAATTATTTCAAGCGCAATGATCTTTCTATGTACGTTAGAGGTCTGCAAGGGCCAAAATTTTAAATTTCACCCGACCCGAACCCGAAGACCTCCGACCCGGCCCGGCCCGGGCCCGAGGCTCATTTCCAAAAATCTTACCCGAACCCGACATTTTTCAACCTTGCCCGAAAAAATCCGAATTTTTTTTTCTAATAAAAATTAAAAATCCAACACCAACTATCGTGTGTGTGCAGTTGTTCGAAATACATTTCTTCCTAATTAGAATTAGTTTTTGATTGTTTTACAGGAATGACGATTCAAGTGAGAAGTTCCTGTTTTTGAACTAGAAAAGCTGAAAATGCATTTACATTTTATGCACTCAACGTATCCAACTTTTTTTTTTGTAGCCACCTCTACGATTTCCACACTTCACTTTTCCCATGGGTTTTTACTGAAGAAATATATTCTCCACTCTTCAGTTTTGTCCTAATATTTTCGAAGACCATTTCTTGCCGGTAAATTTTGAAAAAATCATCCTAACAAATCGAATTGCGACCGATCGAAATAACCATATAAGAAATACTGAAGTCAGGATCATATTATGAAATTCATTATGCGTATTGTACAAACTCCTATGAAGCAGACATCATTAAAAAAATACTTAAATTATGGCGTCAGAAGTCATAAAATTAAGAACATTGTATCTTATTCTTTCGAATGGGTGTTCATTAGAGAAGGTTTTTAAATAACGAACAAGGCGTCGAAAAGATGAATAATACGAGTGTACGTGAAGCTTATTATAGTATTAAATTTAGATTTACGATAATGGTGAGCTCATTCGGAAATAGCCCGATTTTTGTTATATTTTGTTGTGTGCTTGCGTCCGAGTCCGGCCCGGGCCCGAATCCAAACCTTCGTTACCTGGCCCGACCCGGCCTGTGTAAAGCCTGCGGGCCAAACACGAGCCCATGCAGAACCTCTAATGTACGTACACTTTTTTCACCATTTTTGTTTTTTGTTAAGTTGGGATTTTTATAAGCAGTGCGGGATTTATCTGTTGCATTCGCGACAGTCCCGCTAAAATAGTGACGCCTGGCAAACCTTATTTCAACCCATTCCAAATGTATCTCGTACTTTTGAATGAGATAGTGAAGATATACTGTCCACTTAAATACAAAGTCGTCATACTCTTCAGCTATCACAACCGCAATTGAGTAAAGGTAATATCAATTTTTGAATGTCTATATACGCCATATTACATCAAATCAATTTTTGATATAATTTATAATCATAATAAATCATAACACAAACCTGTAGAATCGATAAAGAAGAACCTTTTATATTGATAAATTCAACAGTTATTTACACAAATATTTAGCACTAATATTTGAATCGTTTAAATTTTGTACTTTTCCACGAGTTTTGTCGCTAACGACCCGGGTTTTTTACTTTCCGAATTTTCAGGCATTCCATGTGCACGAATTATCTTCAACTGATCATCACTTGAACCATCAAGCCCCTTAAGTTGAAACCCTCGGTTACAATGTATGGTTGACGACTTCATTAATCCCAACCGATATCGAATCGTAGAGAGCAGATATCATTGCTTGCCTATCTTTAAACCAGTTTTTTACGGTGTAAATTTAATGATTTCGTATTTCATCCAGCCACAAGACTTGCATGTTGTTTACTAAAGGAAGCAATTAGAATTTGATTAGTTATGTTGTTGTAACAAAACAGCAAATATCCATTACACATATTTCTATATTTTATAATTTATTTACACAATTCTTCCATGTTGCGAAACTGGCCGTATAGTAAATGAAAGAAGAATATCTTTCTTAATAAATTAAAAATTATCGATTGATAATATTACATAGCTAACAAAGTTTTGTAATTAATTACTAGAGTTTTGACTTTCAGCTACTTTGAACATGAACGTACGTATGTATGCTAGGTGTTGATTATAAGTTTGCGTCAGTTATAAACGTATACTGGATACTTGTATCGTGTTATATGACTACTACACTTACATCTCAGAAGTTTCATCAAACAATAGTAGTATCTTAAGCTAACAAAATACGAAAAAAGTATCGAAGCTTTTCTTACTATATGTGTACCATCATAACTTGACCGCCGTTCAAATTCGGAACTAAAATTGTCCCCATATAGTAGAAACATTTAAAAGCGTTTGAAGTTATATTGTCTTAGTAAAAATATTTTTATACGAAGATTTTGTTTCATTTAAAGCTTTTTGAAGAAATTTGATTGAGTATTGCACACTTTTTACGCGATGGTGGCGCCCTCACAAGTCACGGTCAACTTATAATGATACATCTATAGCTTCGAAACGACATTTTATATTCTCACCAAAAAGTTCTCCGTCCGCAATTTATAATATATTTATTTGTGGTATATGTAAATTTTATTGGGTCTTGGGTAGGTAAAGTCTGACAAATAAACTATAAAAAGACTGCATTTTTTAATGAAAAACTATTCAAAAATAATGTAATTTATCGTAGAACCAAGTATAGGGAACCCATCTTGTTTACTGTGTTGATTCATTGAAAAAAAACTATTATATTATTACAGCTATGCCATATTCGCTCCCATCTCGAGAAACAATCAACTAAATTATGATATGTTTTAGTTCCTCTACAAATGGGTGTCGTAATTCAGAGTTAATCTCGCGTTTGCGACATTGACAATATTACAAACTTTTCCTCGGCAGAAAGCTCCGCGTTCTTTGAGGACTCTTCAGAGCTTTGAGTAGCATCTAAAGCGAGTAAAGTAATAAAAGTTGTAAGAGGAAAAACACACAGAGAAAATGTGTAAGAGAAAGCTCATCGGTCGCAATAATAAATACTGCAGGCTATCCTTTGGTCGGAGCTATCGCTACAAAATAATCTCTTATAAAATGCGGTATAAAATGGAAAACCTCGCTGGTTCTCAGAGAATGACAATCTTTAATATTTGCTAACGTTAACGAAACGTAAAGTATAAATAACTTAAATACAACATTAGATCAGTGATTATATTGAATTTTATTTTTAAGTAAGCTGTCCTAAATAATTCTGAATGTAGATTAAAACTTATCATAATTGATTGTATCTAAGTACCTTATAAATTCGAGAACGTTATCGAATAAAGAAAACAAGCAATAAGTATGTGAATATATGTTTTACCACGGTAACATTGTTTTTGCTGTAATTACACTGAAGTCCTGGATTACATTGAGGACACATGCGATGCTGCTGTTGACACACTTAAACTTTAAAAAATTAACATTAGTTTAAAACAAGAGTTTGCATGTTGTTTACTCTCGCAAATGTATGCCAGTTTGTAAGTTCAAACTGAAATAATAATTTACCTATTTTGTAATTACATTTCTTTTCTTTATTTATATTTTTGGGGATTTTTTTGCTAACTGTCGTCTTAATATCGTAGAGCTATATGAATTTTTAGAAACATTTTTTGAACAAACATCCATGATAGAAAACTTGAAAAAAAATATGTCTAAAAAACTGGGCTGTGGGGGTCGGAGTCGTCACGGCGATTTGGCCGGAGTCGTACTCGGAGTCGGAAATTTTGAAAAGTTTGAACTTTTTATTTTTGCAAATAATATGTCAAATTTGGCTACTGGCTTGATTGGTAGAGTTGATATTTAATTGCATACACATAAATAGGAAAATAAGAAAAAAGAAAGTGACGATAATAAACCTTTTTAGTCGGAGTCGTGTTTTTGGTATATGTTGGATTCGTAGTCTGAGTCGTGGCTTCGGTAAATGCTGGAGTCGGAGTCGAACTTTTTTTTTACTGTCATCATTGTGTGACTAATCAAACGATTTAACTGATTGGTAAACTTAATGCCAAAGTAGTCAACTAGTGGTGCAGAAATTTATTCCCTGAGCAAAATCATAGAATCGTAGATCATCGGTTGAACTTCTCTGACGCACAGATCTATTTACTTAGATATAAAACACAGGCCTACATTCGCCAGCCTTAAGGCAGTCGAAAGCTTTCAAAAATTTAGACCGCGTATTTGGTTAGCCAAGACCATTCGTATGCCAATCCGTTACGCGAGCGAATCTTTGATAAATTTTAAATATACAACAATTAATTATGTAGCCAATTGACTTGAAAATGAGTGAACAAAAAGGAACCAAAATGAAGATAATAAATAGCGCCACCGAGATACTAGAAATATTTACAGAAAAAATATATTTATTTGAAATACTTCACAAGTGTTTTTAAGTTATTTCTCAATGCGTATTCAGTCACTTCGCTCGATACAATTATTAAGAGCTTTTGTATTTAAATACCGAAATATCCAACGATTCATGAAAAAGAAATTTGGAACTAATGCTCAGAACTGGAGCTTACTCTGATTTTTTTTTTTTATATCGAACTCATCCTTTTTTTAATACGTTTCATGATTAATTTTCTTCTTATATGTTACATTTGAAATATTTGCCATTTCTATCAAAAATGTAACATGCCGTATGTATTATTTTGTCAGTTCTTTTAGAATAGCGTCAGAATATTTATTTTAAAAAACCAGTCAACACTTTTTGTGTACACATTAGTTATGTCAAAAGGTATTATACAAGCAAGCATTAGAAAACAAAGTGTATTGAAAAGAGTTTTTCTTCTTTATAAATATCAGGCAATCCGAATTAATGTATATGTTACAGTGAAACTGTATTCCCAGTGAAAATGTATCAAGTAATAGATGTGTATGACAACATGATTTCACTGGTCACGATCATTGAAATTATTGGCCCAAGTCGATGATTTGCTAGCCTAAAATTTTGGTTTGCTTCAATGAAACAAAATCAGCACGAAGGCCCCTTTCATAAAAAGATAACCAAAGAAAAACACAGACAAACATAGGGCTGAAGATAGGGCGGTCAAATTTAATTTCAATGACAGTTTGGAGAAGAATATATTTTCACTGTGATAATACAGTTTCACTGTAACATATATACACTTTGATAATTTATAAAATAATGGAGGCATATTTTTGAGATGATATTTTGAATAAAAAATAATTCAAAGGTCGAGATCACCTTTTTTGAAATATCGGATTTGCATTAAGCAGAATTACGACTTGATTAATAAAACACCTACAAGTAAGCACTCCGGCAAAGTGCTTATTTTGGGAAATATATTCAGTGGAGAGGGATTTCTCACTGCGGTCAAACACCCCCATTCCCTTGACTAATGACAGCTACGAATATTGAGAGAGGGTTAAAGGGTGAGATGAAAAATTACATTTTTCCACGGCGTGCATAAATAAGGTATTAACGAATTTAAAAGAAATAAACGAGAATATCATCAAGATGATCGCTTTTATAAAAACGAATTAGGAGAAAAACTAAAGAACAGGTATTTGTGTAAATTAGTTTTGAATATATAATACATGAAGTAAGAATTGGTTTTTTAAATATGGAAGCGCTTCTATTTGTACGAGATTTTAAACATTTTAATTATAGTCTATTTTATGTTAATTATGATTATTCCTTTTTAATTTTCTTTGAAAACTTACATATTTCTATTTCCCATTGTTTGTCACATTAGTTTTTGGATAAATAAAGCTATATTTTCGTTTTATTGATTGAGTAGGCATTTACTTGGTAGAACTCCATTATATTACGGAAAGAAAAATAACAATGTATTTTAGTTCTACATAAATTTTATATATTTGTTGATAGCTATTTCGGCTTACGCCTTCGTCAGAACTATGTTTAAAACGTTATTAGAGAAAGAATATACCTTAAACAGGGTGCACCGTATATCCTCTCTTTCTTTTTAAACCATACCAACCATGGAATAATTTAAATAAGTTTAGTTTATTGGTGCATAGTTCTGACGAAGGCGTAAGTCGAAATAGCTATCAACAAATATAAAATTTGCGAACTAAAACTGGTTATTTTTCAGTTGAAAATGCTTGCGATGGGTGAAACTAGTCTTGATCTTAATGTGAAAGAAGTATAAAAATGTTAACCACTGCATAAAGTATTGACAGTATACACATAAAAACTGTAATATTAAATTGGTCGAAAATACTTGCCATCAGCGAAACTGGTTCTGTAATAAAAGAAAATATAATACTTTTTCTTTCATTAAGTACACCTTATAAGCTAATTGTAAGATTATAAAATTGCATAAAATACACTTTCTAAGCAGCATTTGGCTTGTGCTTGCGAATAAATGAGTTTAATCAAGTCGACAAATAGGTATAACGAAAAACTCTAAATATTGAATTATGTAGTTATTCACACCGAAAACAGATTTGTGTAAAAATCGTTTAATATCAAGTGATTCGTTCTCATTATTTCAATTGATATTTTTGATACAGGTAAACATTTGTAGACAAAGCCGATTTGTCAAGCAAGTTCATTAAAATCATTCTTAATCCAAGCCGCTTAGTCTTCATCATAATAATATTAATTCTCCCATCACAAAGTCAATAATAAAGCTACATTCGGAATCTAAAAACAAATAAATTACGGATTATTGAGGGCTCAAGGGATAAACGAATGTGGTGATCTAATTGAAACATATTAATCCGTGGTAAAACCGTATTGGAAATATTATATGTACTGAAGGACACTAGATGACAATAATATAGGGAGAAAGTGAGGAACTTGTTAGGTCGCGGTCCATTGGTTTTCGAAACAGGATTTATCTATTTGCCACAATCAACAATACCGTTCAGTTGGAAAATATCAGAGTGACATATTTATCTAGAACTTAAATCAATAATATATATAGTCTTTTTCGATGGTTTCGGCGGTAACTTTGTGGAAGTTCATTTTAATATAAAATTTAAAATAACTTTGATTATTCCACGTATTGTGTAACTAACTGTGACACGTGTTTCGCCTCTTTCAGAGGCATCTTCAGACTTACTATCGCAAAGTTTGCTTAAGTAATGAAGCAAGATAAATTCTAACAAGGAAGGGGGTGATAGAATCAAAACAATGTAATAACATAATGATACTAATAAGGTGCAATCAATCAATCAATTAGATTGGGATTTTTCCTTTTTAAGGGACTTCCTTGTTTCTTTTAGAAGGAAAAAAACCCGTAATCCATTTTGTAATTTCATAATTTAAAATGTTAAAATGTAAGAATTTATTGATTGAGTAGGCATTTACTTGGTAGAACTCCATTATAATACGGAAAGAAAAATAGCAATGTATTTTAATTCTACATAAATTATTTTATATATTTGTTGATAGCTATTTCGGCTTACGCCTTCGTCAGAACTATGTTTAAAACGTGTATTAGAGATAAGCAGGGTGCCTCCTACATAATCTCTTTCTGTTGTGAAAGAATTTAAATAAGTTTGATTTATTGGTCTAAAGTAATGGTGGGAAACAATAATTTGGGTATTTTTGGGGTATTGATCGCGTGAAACCAATTAAAATCTGCAATTTCTAAGTGCATCTATTTTAAATTGTTTTAAGTTTATTGTTTGTTAATGGTTTTAACAGAGGTGAGCTATTAATTGTGATCTGATCGTTAAGAATTTCATTGGACTGATTATATCTATTAATTTCAAGCATGTCGAACATGTTAGATCCTTTAACAATGGAAAAACTGATTCACAATATGCAAATCACCTTATAGAATTAGCACATAATCCGAATTCGGTCCCGATTCGTTTACATTCCTGTAATAAGGGCCTAAAACTGAATGCATTGGAACAGCTTGAAATTAATAGATATAATCAGTCCAATGAAATTCTTAACGATCAGATCACAATTAATAGCTCACCTCTGTTAAAACCATTAACAAACAATAAACTTAAAACAATTTAAAATAGATGCACTTAGAAATTGCAGATTTTAAGTGGTTTCACGCGATCAATACCCCAAAAATACCCAAATTATTGTTTCCCACCATTACTTTAGACCAATAAATCAAACTTATTTAAATTCTTTCATGTGACGTAGGTATGGTTTCAACAGAAAGAGATTATGTAGGAGGCACCCTGTCTAGCAAAGGGTATATAACCTATCTCTAATACTCGTTTTAAACATAGTTCTGACGAAGGCGTAAGCCGAAATAGCTATCAACAAATATATAAAATAATTTATGTAGAATTAAAATACATTGCTATTTTTCTTTCCGTATTGTAAGAATTTATCTTGCTTCATTACTTAAGCAAACTTTGCGATAGTAAGTCTGGAGATGCCTCTGAAATAGGCGAAACACGTGTCACAGTTAGTTACACAATACGTGGAATAATCAAAGTTATTTTAAATTTTATATATATATATATATAGTCGTAATGTATTTCGTGAATCGAAGAATGAAAGCCAAAAAGGGCGAATTAATCTTTATGGCGAAAAAGAGTTATTTGGCGTGAAGTGAGATTCACTAGAATGTCTTCGTCAGCGTGTAAAAATAATATTCCTAGGGCCGTTTCACCTAGATTTGATAGATGATACCATATAAGTTGTTGAAATGAGTATTAGCAAAAGGTATTCAATGGAGAAAATACAATCTTTCTGTAGTAATTTTGCTTGATTTCATAGTATATAATTATGGAATTACTCACATTCAATTGAACAAATAATAGTTACAAAAAGCACTATATCATACCATAAATTGGATGAAATAATTAATTAATTATTTATCGAAAGAAAATATTATGTTACTTTCTCTCTCCGGAAATCTTGCGAATCAAGGTTTCTTATGTAATTAGTTGGGTTTCCAATCTCGATAGAATAAATATAAATAAATGATTTGTATATTCATCTCGATATCTTGATTATAAGAATCATTTAAATGATAGTCTGAAAAATAATATTAATATAATTAATCACGTTGGTGGATAATTTCAATATAAATTGAATTTTCAATCAATTTATGGATGCATGTGGTCAAAAGAGATGTCTTAATGAGATTACTTAAGCAAACTTTGCCTAATCTGAAGATCCTCTGAAAAAGGCGAAACAGGTCTTAGTTACACAATATAGATAATCAGTTATTTTAAATTTTATATTAAAATGAACTTCCACAAAGTTACCGCCGAAACCATCGAAAATATTAAAAGAGATGTCAGTTAAAATTCCCGCTTTCCTATCCGATCCTAAAAACAGGTCTTAAAAGAGTAATTATAGATGTACCATTATTACTTGACCATTTGTGAGGGCGCCACCATCGCGTTAAAGGTGTGCAATACTCAATAAAATGTGTTTATTTACTTACACATTTTTATTTGCAAGCTATAAATGAAGCAACATCTTCATGTAAATATATATTTACTAAAACAATATAACTTCGAAGGCTTTTCAATGTATCTACTATATGGGGACAATTATAGTTCCGAATTTGAACGGCGGTCAGTTAATTCCGAATAAGAACGGCGGAAGAGTTAAAAAGAAAAAAATAGTCCTGGCAATATTTATTATAAGCAGATCTCATTCTCGAAACGAATGATTCGAGTCCCATTGTGAAAGCATGAAAAGGATGTTGGGCGGTCATTGTCCACGCTTAAATTTTGCCGTGAAACAAATTGTAAAGAGGTTTTTAAGTATTAATAGTCACTGTATAGACTTGAAATTTTATTCCAATAATCGAAACACATTTTCACTTTGCCGGATTAATTTCTATCGATATCAATTAATACTTAAAATTTTAAAACAATAATCATTCTTGGTCAAGTATGAAAGATATTCTTTGATACGATTTAGATTAATCATTTATCGTATTATAGAGTTGCCTTTGAGCATGTCCAAAAAGAAAATAGAGAGCGACCAATATATTTCGGAAACAAAAAGGCTTTTCATTGTTATTTATTAATGACCGCATATTCTGGCTGCGTTAACTAGACAAGGTCATGCTGCCATCGTGAACAATAGATAAGAATCCACTAGTAATCACAGCCTAGAGTTGATTCTGCTTCATTAGGAAGCCACCAGCAACTGTCTTCGGCGAAATCTGCGGTCGGATGCGTCATGAGCGAAATTAACATCAGAGGAGACGAAGAGGCGGCCGGCGACTGGGCGGGATATTTATTGCCCGCATTATGCCGAAACACAGAGGAGGATCATGGCTGGGCCCTATCGCTGTCGGCACACGAGAGCGCCGATTAATCCAGGCCTGCTCTTGTATCGAGATGATTTAGCTGAAACCGTGAGGAAACTGACTAACAATGCTTTGAAGGCCACAGTGAGACACGCGGAAACGAAATGAAATATTCAACGATTTCAAGAGCAAATTAAAACAGTGAATAATTTGATTTCTGAATCTGATGATTAACAGTGAAAATCAATTGTTATATCTGACTTTTGTCGCAAAATAATATCATTGAAATAAACAGAAAATGATACAAAGATGTATCATCTAAATTCTAAATAAATAAATTTCTCTCACAACGTGGAATGAAAATTAATTATTCTTCGACTCAAAAGATAGATCAGAAATAAATGTATCAAAAAATACCACCAAAAAACATACACAACGGTTTCAAACCAATACGTTTCTTGAAATATGTTTCCTTTTCCAACAATCATCTTAGTCAATTAAAAGAAGAATATATGATTATTCAACCTTTTGCTATTTGCTGAAACTCTTGCTGAAATGGATATGCGTAAGTTGGCAAAAGCATAACATAACAATTAGGAAAAACTTCTTTAAGTCAGAGTGTAAAGGAAGGTAGTTTTTCATACGTTCTCAAATCTCTAATATATATAGTTATCAATTGTATATTCCTCAATCTCCCAGATTCGGTTATATCAAATATTTTTCATAACATATTTGGGTTTATTATTTATTTCCACCGGTTGAAGAATAATCACACTAATCTAATATCGCGCAATTTTGGGAAGCACTCCAGAGAATTTAATATGTGATGTTAATATATTTTATCAAATTAAATTTTCACGTGATGGATGACGCGTAAATTTAAGAGAAGCATTTGAAAATTGAGATGAAAATAATGAAATCATGTCTGTGCAATGTTCCACTGTTTTCTATTAAATAATAATTTCAATTTACACCAAAAAGTAATTTTATGTTATCAAAGTTGTTTAGTGATCTGCGGTCGGACTAGAAAGATTTACTATATTAGTGGTCGGCCAACTAATACACTTGAGTGCGACATAAGAGACAATTTGAATTTTGTTTAATATTTAATGTACCATTATTTATTAACGAGTATCGATCTAAAATCATGTGGTACAAATTCGGAAGCTAACACATGAATACGTGGTTTATAATTTTGTACTTCTTTGAAACTGAATTCTAAATCCAACCAAATTTAAATTCAAATATGTACTCATTGTTTTTTTATAGAACTGAAACTTTCATACGTCGACATTTTTTTTATCATGTGCCACTTAGTGTCAGGCGTTACATGGGTTGCCGACAACTGTTATATATGATCATATAGCCGGCGAAATAAGCAAAGTATTAGTATTCTTAGTTATTGAAATGATATTGGATATGGATAAAATAAAAATAAAAAAGCGCATCTAATGATTCAATAAAATTAATTTATTTGATAAGCATTTCTTGGGAAGTCCAAAAGTCAAAAAGGTACATATAAGTATTTACATCAGTTAGACAAACGATTTATCACGCACAAGCAAACAAATATTCGATTTATAAAAAAACTGTATTAAAGAATGATTCCACGTGACTCAAAATGATAACTTTTAGCAACATTTATAATATACAAATACCAAAAACCAAAATTACATTTACCAAAAACTTTCCACTGAGCAAATATAATATAGTTAAATTTCCAATGTGAATGGGAATATTAATTAGTAAATCTATAAATCAAAATTACCTACTTCCCAGAATTATTTGTTTTCATCTTTATTACAGACTGAAACAAATCTATGTTTTATGGAAAAGAGGAAAATTGGAAACCAGCAAGGTCAATAAATTTGATAAAGTTTTGTATTACCCGACAGTTTACATAAGTCGACAGGAGAAATACTTTGGCTAACCAAATTTTAACTTCAGCTATATAATATAAAACGTAGTCTGATAACATTTGGTCATTATTTAAATATGCAAATAACAAAGCAAAACATTAAACCTAAAATCAGCAATATATGCAGCAGCTTATGAGAATTTTTTTCAATATTTACATTTATGAATAAATACCAGGCCCGACCATTTTAGAAAGTGGCAAAGAAAGTCTTTACTATAGTAATTTAAAATATAATAAAAGAATTATACACAATGGGATGTGAAAAATTTTTAAAAAAAAGTACTATGAGTTCTGATATATACATAATATTATGTATAAAAGTACTACAAGCAAAATTTATTTCATAATCAAGAATTTCAACTGAAGATCGTTTGAATTTTTTATGATATCATTAATTATATTTTCAAACGGTTGAAATAAATCAATTATTTGATTAAAGGTTGGATAAAACCCACTTATTATATTAGCAGGCATTTCCGTGTTATTATGTGATTATTAGTCTCTACCGATATAATTCATTGTAACTAATAAACAGTAAAACATTCGCTTATTCATCTAGATGGCGTTAAAAACATTTAATCTTAGTAATCTACTTTTATTTTTATATATAAACGATGCAGACTTTTTACTACATGTCAGTTCAAGTTCATTTGTGCACTTTAAATGCATGAAGATGCGAAAGGCGAAACCCGGGTCGTTAGCGGCAAACCTATCGGAAAAGTACAAAATTTTAACGAATCAATTTTTTTTTTATTTTAGTTAAAAATATTTGTATTGTTTGGTTTATTTCGACATTTTATGTTACACATTGAAAACAATGTATGTGGCATGTTATTAAGAAAAGTAATACATTATCTATATATATAAAAATGAATGTCTGTGTGTATGTCCGCTATGGACTACTAAACCGCTCGACCGATCGATGTGAAACTTTACAAATTTATTGAGTACACTCCCGCAATGGTTTCTGGCCTACCAACCCCTCCCCTCAACCACCCCCCAACCACCATTCCCCAATTATTTTTTTTAAACTTCATGAATTTTTCGAGTTCACACCTTCGAAGGTTTTTGGCATACCCGCCCCATACGCCCCCCAAGCCCCACCTCGCCAAACAACCCCCCTCTCCCCCAAAAATTGATATCGAATTTCTACAAATTTCTACTACACTTACGCGAAACTTTCTGGCGTACATCCCCTCCCCTTCCCCATCCCCCCTACAATTGCTGGCGTAGCAACGCGCGCAGGGTACAGCTAATTTAACATAAAATAGAGAATTTGAATTGTCAAAACTCATGGAAAAGTACAAAATTCAAATTTAATATTGAAATTCCATCAAGCACCCTCAGTCGAAATACTTAATTATAAAATAGAAACTTACACATTTTAAGCATACTGAATTTATAATTTACGTATTCGCAAATGATTAATTAAACTTTCAGCGATCTTTACAATATTCACTGAAATTGTGTGCAAAGCAAATTCCCTGTCGCCAAACAAATAACAAAATAGGAAAGCTGTACGTCAAAGAAACATTGATGGAACGTATGCGCAAATTTCTCCTAATAAACACATCATATTATCGACATTTTGTCAAGTGACACAACAAATTGCGAAACGCCTATTTCACGCCACTTCAAACTTACATTAAAATCGCAGGATGGTGGAGGTGTTAAACTTTTGATTGATTTATTATGACACAAAAGCTTTCCTTGTGACACGCAGGGAAACTTGTCACAAAGCACGCACATTTTATTAGTTCGGTGACACTACATTATAACTGTATAGTTATGTAATGGAGTGACATTAAAAATATTTGTGATGAAAAATTATATACAGGTAGTCCTAGACTTTCGACTATTCGCACTTACGACAAAAAAAATAGCATTTTTTAAAAAATTGCATTAAGGTGCGCCTTTGTCAACCCTGATTCATGCGTAAACAAAGATGACGCAATAATGATAAAAAATATAAATAAATACACATGTTTTATTTTAATATGTAAGTATGTATATGATTGAATGTCCCTGATAATTTTTTGAGGAATCGTGAACATGAGTTGTTTGTTCTTGCAAGGAGTAGAACCAGTTTGCCAATGGGGATGACACTGGGAAGAGCTTTAGTGATTTTAAATGAAATTGCTTCGGATGTCGACATATTTTACATGGACGTGAGTGAGTTCAGACGAGTACTGTTTTTTTTATGTATGGCGCATTGGCGTCAGACGTAATGCCATGATTTGTATATTCATAAATAAATAAATACTTAAAATATCTTAAAATAAATGCTTAATTTTAACATCGACAAATTTCCGTTGATTTAGGTCAATTCTTAAGTGCAAAATAATGCGTTGCGATCAATAAAAGGGAACATTTTATTCTCGGCATTTTTAATTAATAAAATATTTCAAAGATAGCTATTATACCGTATGGTTGACTTAACCTGAAAACCGCTTAACTTGGACACCATTTTCAGTAAATTTTACAACAAATCGTATCCGACCACTAAGAATTGATTAATTCCAAACGTATACTTATTTACTCTTCAATATACGAATATTTAATACACCTGATCCTCTTTTATATGGATGATTTTACTATAAAGTTTTGCCACAAGTTTATCCACTACAAATTTTTCATACTACCAATTTTCTATGCGATTAGCTGTTAGCCGTGTTGTAATTTTTCCGTGGCTATTTTCATTCGATATGTTTTTCTTAAACTTAAGATAAAGATTCGAATTTTATTTTATTACCTTGTTCATAAAATTTGTTAAAAACATAATTATTAATCCCGTAGAGCAGTAGTCGGCAAACTTATTCACCAAAGACCAACACGATTATTATAATTTTAGACCTTCATTAGTTGCAGGAACACTGAATAAAGCTCGATTTTATACTTAATAAGCGCGAGTTTTTTCAGCTGATCATAAGAGCAAGGAATACTATTCCAGGTGTTGAATATTACATGTCTTCCTTTTCCAGGTCTTTTAAACCAGGCCACTTGTGCTTTAAACTAAGTTCACATTTCTTTTTCTCCAATATTTCCAAATCAATACAGAGACGATCAAATTTTGAGCTCCATATTTCCTTGTTTTTTAAATCCAGCAATTGTACTTCAAATTTACCAATGTCAATGCCAAAAGGAGAAAATTTCAAATTTATATAGTACCATTAAGAGGGTTTTTGGAGAATGCTAAGGTCGCTTTGCTGTTTTTAAATTCTTGAAAACTGCTGAGAAATGCTTCCCTTATATTTAGAAAGGTTGTTTTAAAATAGTGTTTATTAATATTTGAATAATTTTCTTGGCGATGCTTCCGCAGGCTCGGAAAGTGAAACAATGTTTCCCTTCCTCAAAATCTTGAGCAAAAGTGATAATTTATTTTCTAATGAAATTACTTCTTCTAACATCGAGAAAAAAATGTGTTTTCTTTCCCTTGTAGTTTATGATTAAGCCGATTTAGATGAGTCGTGACGTCTTCCATGAAATAAAAGTTTTGTATCCACCGATCGCCTGTTAATTCTGGATAGTGATCTTCCTTCTCAGGGAGAAATGCTTTGATTTCTGGTGATATTGATGCGAAACGTTTTAAAACGTTCCCTCTTGATAACCAACGTACCTTGTTATACAGCAGAAGATCAGAGTAGTCAACCTCCAATTCAACTCAAAAAAAATATGTACCATATTCACCGTCTGAGTACGGTTTGACTCTCTTAGCAATCTCTTGACTAACAACAAAACTTGCCTTATTAATATTGCTTGAAGATTGCATCCAGTTATTTAATACAGAAGAATATACATTGAAGTCTCTTGACTCTTCTGAAGTTTGTAATTTTTATTATTTTATTATTTATGTCTGAGCCGCACTTAAGGGCCCAAAGAGCCGCATGCGGCTCCGGAGCCGCACTTTGCCGACCACTGCAGTAGAGGTACCCACAAACCGAAACTGGTATTTTAGTTCGTTTTTTTTCTTTAATATTATCTAGATAATTATTTTTATATATTTTTAGATACATTCTTAGCAAAGAAGAGAATTGGAGCAATTGAATATCGTTGAACTGAAATGCACTGCTCAATCAACTGCAACCTATAGCTATCTCACTATGTATCTATGAACTTCGATACAATATTGGTAGACAGAGTTTGTATTTTGTATTAAATAACTAGTACATACATACATATTTTGAATGAAATTCGACTTACGACCAATTCAACTTACGACCAAAGTCCAGGAACGTATCTCGGTCGTACATCGAGGACAACCTGTAATTTACTTTACTCGCTGGGTCTGTAACTTATTTATTTTCACCAGGCCTAGAGAGTCAGAGTCGTAGAGTCGGGGAGCCTTCGCGGCATTTGACCGGAGTCGGAAATTTTTAAATGTTTCAGCTTTTTATTTTTCCATATAATATGTTAAATTTGGCTATTGGCCGTATTGGTTGGTTAATACACATTAATAGGAAAATTAATTAAGTCTTTTGGTCAATGTTGGAGACGGAGTCGGAGTCGTGGTTTTGGTAAATTCTAGAGTCGGAGTCGTATTTTTTAACGAATTCACAGCCCTGGTTTTCACTGACGATAAAGATTCTTAATAGTAACAGGTTAGTAGGTACGGTAGGAATGATGTTGTTCAGTTTTTTCAATGATTTCTAATCATTTTTCTTGTTTATCGTATACTTATTGCTAAAGATTCTTTTAAGATTGAACTACACTTAAAAGCAGAATGAATAGGATGAATACAATTATCGCATATTTAAAATTACGTTTTAAAGTTAATTATATTTTTTCCAGATTATAGATATTTCTAAATGTCTTTAAGTTATTTAAATAAACTTCAATACGAAAGGACTTTTATATTAAAATTCCTCGAAATCATTCATAAAGAAAGTTACGCTCAAGTCATCTGTGACAAAGACAAGAGTTTATGTTTCAATCTAAAAATAGTAAGTTCCTTTTCGATTAACATTCCTTACTAAGTAAAGACAAGTTCAAGATTATGAAAAGTTATCAGATCATCTTCAATTGAACGACTGCCTAAGATAGGTGGCGTCAAAGTGAAATCACAAAAAATTGAAAAGCAAAGTGAAGGGATTAATCTCAATAAACTTTGATTAAAATTCTTCGCATATCTTAAAATTATTTCAATTTTATTTGGACCATGATACATACTTTGATATTAGAGGTAAAAATGGATGACAAAGACATGGATGGCTGTTATGTCTCAAATCCCCTGCCACATCCGTCAAATTGCAAAAACGAAACGTAGCGAGAACGATTAGCTAACCACTAGCCATGCTCTGTTCCTATCGGTATATCTCTACTTTCTCGAGCATATGAAATCCCATTAGAATTTTATATGCTCCAATCAACTAGCGGACAAGGTAAAAAAAAATAAGGACGAAGTAGTTTTGAGAAATATTTTTTTAACAACAAGCAATTATCCGCTGAAAGTGAACCGCGCGCAGTCTTCGGAGAACCTTAACCTTCCTTCCAACTCGTGGGATTCCGACGTCCTGGATGACCTTATGGTATTTACCATAGGATGCAGAACTGAAAGCTACTTTCTTGTCATAGGGGGAAGTAAATATTTTAAGGTAATATGGTCTGAAAGCACCACATGGTGGTCTAGACTTGAATACCATAAAGAATAAGAGTATACAATATATATTACATATTATATCAAGATTTTCACTGAAATAGATTTACAAAATTACATAACTGAACTCAATGTTGTGTAGAACAAGTATTTATATTTGAATACTAAATTAGCCTAGAATACTAGCGAGTGAACACCTATATAAATAGTATACTTGAGTGGCTTGCCTAAATATCGTGATTAATAGCGACCGCAGTTCTAAACTATTGCGAATGTTAACATTGTACAAGCTGGGTGTATCTTCCTCTGTCAGATTTTATCTAAAAACAAGTAAGTGGTCAGAAGACAATTTCATGCGATAAGCAGAAACATAATTGTAATATACAAGTACCAATTCAAAACAGTCATGTTCAATTTATCTAAGCATTAATTTTAAGCGCGCGTAGTCACCCGATGGGTTGTGGTAACCCGAAGGGTTTAAGAGGCTTAAAGGGCGACCTAAAACCCGCTGGATTGATGAGATTAGTGAATTTTGTGGAGATATGTGGCAGTGTGTATGCGCTTAAAAGCTTTAGAAAAGAGATGAGTAGTGAAAAATAGTCACGACTTGTCTTTACCCCGAAAAGGATTACGGCGCTTATTAATTGAAATCGCTTTTCTTCCGGGATAGGTTAGCAGAATTAAGGGAATCAAACGGGTATTGGAGATTAGAAGCCACCCAATTTGTAATCTATGTAATGTAGCTTAATTTGTTATTTGTTACTACTTATCTTCTATCTATGAGCAAACTGCATACATTCGTAGTTTTGAATTTAATATTGTTACCGTAATAAACTTTGACCAGTAACGTGTTGCTCCATCAATGCTCTTGGGCTTCGTTCACCGGGTTTAAGAGACACGAGATAAAACGTCTCTCTTATACTACTACTTGCCAACATTGGAAAAGATCATTCTAAGCTTAGCAAAGCAGTATGGTGGAATGTTAAGATATGTATATGTTACAGTGAAACTGTATTCTCAGTGAAAATTTATCAAGTAATAGATTTGTATGACAACATGATTTCACTGGTCACGATCATTGAAATTATTGGCCCAAGTCGATGATTTGCCGGCCTAAAATTTTGGTTTGATTCAATGAAAAAAAATAAGCAAGCAGTCCCTTTCACAAAAAGAGAACCAAAGAAAAACACAAATAAACATTGGGCTCAAGATCAAATTTAATTTCAGTGCCAGCTTGTAGAAGAATATATTTTCACTGAGAATACAGTTTCACTGTAACTTATATATAAAGATATAAGATTTTACCTGTTGAATAAGTACGCCATTTATACAACCTTGATTCAGTCAACCATTTAATTGATTTTCTCATAATAATTATAAGTACAATAAACGATGAGGAATTTTAGGAATGATAGCATGAAAACCTTGCTAATAATTATCAGGGTAAAAAATGAATCCATAAAATAAGTCTTGTTTTTTTGTAGGTTAGATCTAAGAAGATATTTATGAAAATAATCATTTCCGAAGCACGTTACTAAGGACATATTGCACATTACTGGGGGGATGCGACCCCTCAAGAGCATCAAGATACTCTTACGGATTGCAATAAAATCTGCCGAGTAATCACATGTACCGACATGGGACGTCATACATATGTAGGTATGCCCAAGCACTTTATTTCACCGCACAAAGGTCGAAAATCTACGTAGAATGACGGAAAAAATATGTCATCTTTATAAACAAGATTTTGAGACAAATAGTATTTTATATGTACGGCCGTTAGAGAACGCAAGGTTAGCGGGCCTATAAGACGTCTTATAGTAAGCAAATCACTACCGTTGTATCACAATCATATATACATACATTAAGAACAAATCTTTCAATATATTGACACATGAAGCATACGATTCTGTGGATCCGACTAATAGATAGCGTTGACTTCTCGGCTTCAGGCCCAGAATTTAATCATATTGGCAAACGTGTTGGGTATAAAGGCTGTGGAGTCGTAGTCATGGTTTATGTTAGCGAAGGCAAAGTTGGAGTATTAGGTAACGACTGTCACCTGTTATTTTGAAAATAAATTTTGTTTGAATTAAACAATAATATTATTGAAGAATTTTTATTGGTGTTAAATAATTTCGATGGATTCGACAGTAACTTTGTAAAGCTAATTTTAGTATAGTCCATAGTTACTCCACGTAGTGTGTTATTATACGTCACACAATACGTGGAATAAACTTTAAGTTATTTTGAATTTTATGTTGGAATTTGGTCATTATTTTTATTAGGATATGAAATAGTGCAAGTAAGGCAAATGAGAAAAAAGGAGACCGATTATGTAATGATCCAAACAGAAGGCTGCAAAATCTTGTGCGTAGAACAAATTGATATCGATAAAAATTGTCATTTAAAATTTATTGAAAATATTTTCGGTGAAAACTTTGATTTAGTACTTCGATTTGTGGCGTCGCGCTACACATTCCGCATGTCTGTGCGTCGCGGGGGATAGACGCGATGAGACATGGATAAAAATAATGGGGGCCGTCTGAATTGGATTTCAGTCTAGGCCGCCTCCACACAAAGGGTCCATAAAATTTACTGAGAATTCCCCCGGGGCGGATTGTTTCGCGTCATTATTCTTGCCGTCTGCGCATTTTCAGAAGCATCGGCATTTCGAATCGGAATTGTAATTAATTAATCGTGCGAAACGTGGCTCATCGCAAACTACAATTATTGCTGTCAACGATTCAATATAGCACGTATTTTTGTCATTGCCAAAAATAAAAAATACAACTAAAATTGAGCAAGCTCCTTACTATAATTCAATGCAGGCCACAAATATATATATATTATTAAGTATTTCGACTGAGGGTGGTACTTGAACTGACAGTTCAGTCAGTTCAAGTACATCCGTGCACTTGGAATGCCTGTAGATGCCGAAAGGCGAAACCCGGGTCGTTAGCGACAAAACTCATGGAAAAGTACAAAATTCAAAAAATTCTAATTTTATATATATATTAAATAAAAAAAAGTGCTCATGTTTATTCGAAACATTAGGTGAATTTTCCAGTTCCAACGAACAGCTCAGTACGTAGCTCGATCTCTGCTCCATCCTCGGAGTAAAAAGGATAGGAATTACCATATATGAATATAATTGTAATAATCTTCATTCATCGATTAACGGATTTTCTCCCAAATATCAAAAAGAGAGGTTTATTAATACACATTAAAAACATGCAACAACAAATTTGTCGTGTGGTTGCTTCTGATAACGAGGACTTTCATTTATTATTTACTAGTATTGCTACCCGGCGTCGCTCGGACTAAGCGACCAATAATTATTTAATGTTATATCATTCGACATAATTATATCACAAAATCTAAATTAGAGTTATTAATTTAGAGTTAAAATAAAATCACAAACTTTATTTAATTTGATGACAGCCCCATTCTCGCCCATTAAAATGTCCAAATTCAAGGAAAAAATCTAATTTTCTGTCAAAGAAATGTCAAATAATACCTTCACGTAAATAATAAACATTATTATATTATCACTTTTAAGGTGTTCACTGTCAATACTTGGTGGAAAGGCATTATAATAAAAATAATAACACATTTTTTAGTACTTTTTCCACATCTGATTTATTTTATCAGGACCGGTTTCGCTCATGGCAACTGAGTTGATAATGCTCGCCATGAGCGAAACCGGTCCTGATAAATTTGAAAAGTACTAAAAAATGTGTTATTATTTTTGTTATTATATTAATAAAAGCCGGGAAAAAGTTGGTAGAAGACTAATTTATTACATTTTGACTAAATGTCTTCGCCGATAAAAATTCAAACATATTTTCTTTCATATTCGTTTTTATGGCAACTTGCAACAACAATGCAAAAGGGAATTACAGACATACATACATACATACGCCGTTTCGGTTTTATATATAAGATATGTTCTATTCCATTAAAATTTATAAAATGCTTAAATCGATAAATATAATGGAAACTGAATAGATATAAAATATAACATTAAGCCAATGAATAGTTTAGTAGTGTGCCTTTTACTTAGTATGGCAGGTTGTCAAGCAACGGGTGAGTTGGAGGGGACTCAGACGGGCTAAGGCGAGCCTTTAGTTAAATTTGACATAGGCTTGCTAAATTGAAGAAAAAAAACCATTCACGATCATAAAATTACCTAGCTGGAATTTATGTAAATGGTTATAATGTCATATAAAACGGCGATTTGTTTCCTTTTGAACTATGTTTATTTGGTACATTATAATGGAAACTTGACAACTTTTTGTTTATAGTCTAACAATGCTTAAAAAATCCGTTGTTTTAAATATATTGCACACAGATGTTCATGGATGTTTAACGCAACATTTTTGTGTACGATGCTTTGCAATATTATCTTTCATACTACACAATCATTTACTAATGACAAATTAAGTTTCAGTGCGGTGATATTAAAATTTTTAGTTTGCTACCCGCTAAAAATCCGCCCCTATCCGGGAACATTGAGATTAAGCGAACCCCTTGTTGCCTCCAATTGGCAGCCCACCGCTGCTGTCTGGCATATACTTTACGAGACGAAGTAGTGCGCACATCCTAAACTTTTTATAAATGGAGAAGTGTCCAATTACTATTTGACTGAAAGCAAATTAAAAAAAATACCGTTTACCGCCCAAGGTCTTCGCAAAAAGAATTTATCACTCCGAGTGAATACAAAGTATTCCCAAAGGTGTTCAAGCCAAATTTCTCAAGAAAGAGATAAAAAATTACGTGTTGCTCGATGTATTTTTTGTTTGTTTTGAATTCTGGGTTGGACACTGATACTTCATTTTGCAGTGGCCGTGTATTGTAATATTGAAATTTATGCTGGGAAAGGATACAGCATGACTTTATACACTACCAAACTGACTAAATTGATTTAGCACTAGTATACTTACACACGCGGGGTACCTTTGTGACCTACATGAGTATATCATTATAATTTGGTTTGAGTGCTCAGGGGTCACCCTCGTATTTCCTACATCTAAATAAGTATTCATCACAGGCCCCGAAGAGGTCCAATATATTATTTGGAGAGGTGTGCAAATGTTAAGTGCTGTTTATCACACTTGCGATGAAGTAATAAATTCCTGAGGCACAAATTCAGAAGTCACAGCAGAATTGACCTCATCTGGCAAGCTTTGTAATAAGAATGCGAACGTCTGGAGTTTGTCATTTAATAAAATACTCTTCGGAATGTTACTTATAAATTGAGCAGAATGGATCACGCATAAATTTATTGTCTCAAGACAATGTATTTTTCTAACTGGCCACAGTGAGTAATCTTCTATGAATAGATTTTCTTTGTGTATTTAAATAGTCCAACAAGAAAAAACGTTTAGATTTATATCATTGTTCCGGGTGCATATCAACATAAAGGAATATTTTAAATTATTTCAATAAATCAACGATTAAGTTATTACGATTATATAATAGATTAGGGTTTATTAAACGCACACATTCGTGTTCTAAATTTGTTTCAAAAGAAAAAGCAGCTGATAATTTAATGCCTTTCAAAGATAGTCTATGAAGTTACTATAAAACACAATGTTATAAATGTTAACCGTTGAAAAACAGATGTCCCAACATTAACCTACGACAGAGATGTGTAAAAGCTTCTTGTTAGAGAAGCACTTAACGTAAAATACTCGAAGAGAAACGTAAAACACGAACGCAGCTCCATTTCCTGCTAAGTAAGAAAAATCTCAAGTGGGAAACAACAATCACGACATACATTACCGTCACGTCTGAATACAGTGTTTTAAATTAATGTTTACCCACCAGACACTCTCTCCCGGCTGCGTCAAGTGGATGATGATGAGAGGGATGGGGGCGGAGGCGTCTCGACGCCGAGAGCTCAGCGTCTCGTGAATAGATGGGGAGATTTGGACGCCCGACGCTGGCACAGTGACTGTTCGAGAGCTGCATGGAAGTTCAGCAGCGGAGTCGGCTTGTCGCGCGGCCGACAGATGGCGATTTGCTGTAGGGGCAAATAAAGCAAAATAAGTACAATGGGGCTCCAAGGTTAAACTAGGGGCGGATTTGTTGCCGGTGCGTCAGAAATAAATCGGTACAATTAATTGATGAAATAAATCTAAGCGAATTTCTTTCCGGCTATTAAAATGGACATTATTTTTAGATGGTTTCTGAATATTAAATGCAACTCAATAAAATAATTCATTGCATAATGCAATCACGTTGAAGATGTTAACTGTGACGATAGAAATAATTCATACGGCTTCAAGACTAATACAAAATAAGTATTGAATATTTACCGACTATCCCCTGTTATGGATATATTATGTTTTATATTGTACTAGTATTGCTACCCGGCGTCGCTCGGACTAAGCGACCAATAATTATTTAATGTTATATCATTCGACATAATTATATCACAAAATCTAACATCCAAATTAGAGTTAAAATAAAATCACAAACTTTATTTAATTTGATGACAGCCCATTCTCGCCCATTAAAATGTCCAAATTCAAGGAAAAAATCTAATTTGCTGTGAAAGAAATGTCAAATAATACCTTCACGTAAATAATAAACATTATTATTAATAATAAAAGCCGGGAAAAGTTCTGTAGAAGACTAATTTATTACATTTTGACTGAATGTCTTCGTCGATAAAAATTCAAACATATTTTCTTTTATATGCGTTTTTATGGCAACTTGCAACAATAATGCAAAAAGGAATTACAGACCCACATACATACATACGCCGTTTCGGTATTATATATAAGATTTTGTCACGGTATAGGCAATATTTCCCAAAAAGAGCAATAGATTAATGAATACCGAATAAAAAATATTCTCATGTGAAACCTTCAAGACGAAAAATTCATAACGCAAAAGAATGAAAGATAAACATGTAGTGTATTAATATTTCTTCATGTAAAATGAAATAAATGAATACGTACCAATTTTTATTCCATTAACCACAGAATTTATATTAAAAAAAACAACGATTCAAGTATTTCAGAATGAAGCTTTAATATTCATCGGTTAAACAAGTAAAACAGACCGTAAAAAAACGTGTTCGTTGACTACTGGAATTTTACTCAATGGAACAATAAAGCTAGGTACATTTGAAACATTTCAAGGTTAGAATAGGGGACGAACTCTGCAGGGGATACTTTACGCTAGAATATAAAGTTAGTATGTATCGTGCAAATAAGTAAACTATAATGATATGGGAGAGACATTTATCATAAAGTTTTATCTGCTAATTATTTGGAACATCACGCTCGTTATATTGTTACTGATAAAAAATAGCTAGCTTTTAATATTATGAATTATGAGTATTTTATAAAGAAGGCATACAAATTTATAAATGATATAAATAGTAAACCGTTTAAAAATCATGGGTAAAATTATTCAATGGCTTTCTTTGGTTACAGTACAATCGCGGTCTTAATATAAAAATAGCTGACTTCTGGTACATTCTCATGCTACACACATAAAACTTTATATTCCTACAAGTCGGCGTGTCATAAACAAAATTTGGAGATAAAAATATTGACACTTGTAACGCTGATCGTAAAAAGATATTCGAGAAAGCAATTACCGTGTTTATTTAAGTGGATTTTGTAGTATTAATTATTACTTCATCGCTGACTATTTGATATAACATCAAATAGAAATAGGAAGGATAATATATAATATATCAAACGGTATATGAAATGTTACAAATTTCATGCTGTGACATAATTTATTGCCAAAAGCAAATATTCAAATAATCAGTTACAAATTAATACGAGCAAAATCATGCTCAGTTTAACGTTTAGCAAGTTACGACAAATGCGATGTGTGTTGCTATATAATTTTACACGTGAGATGTACAGCTTTCGGGTCCTTGAATTAATTGTGTTGTCGTTTACATGCTTACAAAGTCGATGATATTTGAGTGTATAAATTGTAACATTTTAAACAAGTCGAATTTGTAAGATGGTTGAGCGTGCATAATGGAGGATTTGGCAGTAAAAATGTGCAATTATTGTACACGTAGAAGGATAAAACTAGTGACATAAACAAAAAATAATAATTGACAGAATAAAAAATAATGCGGAAAGAACTTCTTCACTTCCTGGTAGTCATTCAAAATAATAATACAAATCATCTAAATCACTAACCTGGTACCGATTCTTATCAAATTACATATGGAAATATTATCAAAAAATGTTGTTTATCTATTTAAAAGGAATACCATATCAAAATTACCAGTAAGCATAAATATACACGAAGCCGCATTATGTGTGTGAAATGGAATCTTTATTATTCGAATATGCAATGCGTTGGCTAAATATCGAAAAGCGAAAAATGATTTGGAATATAATATTTAATTCGAAATATTATATTATTCAATCAATGCTTGAAGCACTACATCAATTGGCTAATACTAAGGAAAAAGTTAAGATTTCTGGGAGACAGAAATTAAATACAACAAGTAAGATTACAGTCTCAGTATGATGGAGTGATCAGATCAAATAAATAGCAGGAGAAAAAATAAAATACGAGGCGATGCAAGATATAAAAGTGAAGACAAGACAGATGATCCAAAATTCATAAGTAACTCAGGCCTGTCACGGCCACCGATCATGCGCAATGCACTACTCCAATAAGATGATATATAACAGCTCATAAGGACTCAAGGGTAATAGTCCTATATGTATATGAATCAAACATACCTCGCAGCGGCTTTGTAACGTTAGGATTGTTCAGAATTATTTACGAGAAAATTCCAAACAGGGAAATCCTGAATACATGTACCAAGGATCTCAAAAAATCAGTAGATTGAAATAACCTTCAGACTGTAAAGTTAGCTAATAATAACGGAATATTGAGACATTAAAATAAACGTGTTTTGATAAGTTCAGAGTGTGCTATTTAATTAGTTGGTGAGCTGGTAATGGATAGATCGTTTTAGTGAACTTGTCAAAAGAGAAATCACTATTTCTTCTATGTAGATAACTAAATGATTGTAGATATATTTAATATTTGTTATTTGAATAGAAATACGCTGTCGCTTTTCGGCATCTTCCAGCATTTCAAGTTAACGAATGAACTTGAACTAACCGGGTCGTTAGCGACAAAACTCATAGTAAAGTGCAAAATTCAAACGATCCAAATTTGACATTGAAATTCCATCAAGCAACGTCAGTCGAAATCTTCAATTATATAATATGTTTTGTATAATTATTGCACAAAATCTGTTTCTATTTGAAGAATATGTATTTTATTACAGAGTTAAGTTTGAATTCGTCTATGACTTTTTCCAGATTTTAATAGTGTTAAAATAATAATACAAAATTGGATCGCGTACTATGTGGCATTTTGTTGTACATGCAATCAAGATTATGCTCCCGTCTTTTCTACAACAAATAATTCAATAATACGAGCTGAACATATACTGAAGTAACGTTGACATGTATATTAAATTTGTATTGTAAGGTTTCAGTACGATTTAGAATTCCTCGGAAAATACCACCGCATTATTTCCAGTAGCGTACGTATCGGATGTAAAATGAACCCTGCACGCGGCAGACCCGAAAACTTTTCCATTCAATAACAATAATTCAACGAGTAGGTGGATGCCGGATATGTATTGAAGTAAGCATTTGGAAAGCCGCAACCGCTCGGCTCTATTGTGCCGTTAGGTCAACAAGAAGAAAAGCTCCGTCTTTGGCATGCGTGAATTATAAAACACGTGACAATGGAGTCGGCTGAGTGTGCTTTGTCACAGTAGCGGGCTGTAGCCGCTTAGGTTTAACTGCGGATTTAATATCACGTGTCAATTTGCTGGCTTCCAAAGAAAATAAGCATGGTCGTAACAATGTTCACGAATGTGCACAGAGCTTGAAACGTTGTATTTAATATAAAGTGTTCACGTCACTATTACAATTTGTCCAAAATATTCTCTATAATTTGCCGTACGTATTAGGGCTTGTGGAAGATAAAAGCAAGAAAGTTATAAAATTTCATACTCCATTTACACTTGGTACATCACATTTTATTTCAGACATTTTTTTTTGTGTAGTTTGCTTATAAAACGAAGTAAGAAAAGTTTGCATGTATTAAATAAGAACCGGTCCGTCGTGCAGTGGTTAACATCGTTGGCTGCCGAGTCGGACCGCCCGGGTTCAATCCCCGATACGAGCAGATTTTTTCAGTCGATAAATCGATTCTGCTCAGAGGCAATGGGTGTTTGTGTTGTTAAAAATCCTTTTCCCACCTTTCCGATCCCAAAGAGTGACGCATGACAGCGATTAGCTAATCACTAGTCCTGTCCCTAGTCCTCGTATCCTTTCCATCCCTACTCTATTCGAAAAGGAGAGGTTGAGTAACTGAGTAACACGCAGTTCTCGTAGAAAAACATATGTTGAGATAAACTCCGTAAGAAGTCCATATGTTCCAAGTTGGGAGCGGACATAATTTAAAAAAAAAAGAACATTATTTATTATATTGGCATTTTGACTTAATCTATTACAATTTTGAATAAGAGTAAAACTGAACAATATATTTAGTATTTGGTATCACGCCATCTGCAAAAAACACTATTTTTTTACGCACACACTATCTCTCTCTGCGAATGCGCTGTCGTTTGCTGCGTTACACGTAGACAGATAATGTTTAATGCTAAACTAACGTTGAAAAATATGTAACAATCGTTGAATATTCTGTAGTCGTTTCACAAAATAAGTAATATTATGTAAGCCGGCTTCGCAAGGATTGTTTAAGTACGGTAAGTAAAATAACAATGTATGTTTTTTAATTCTACATAAATTATTTCATATATTTGTTGATAGCTATTTCGGCTTACGCCTTCGTCAGAACTATCCGAAGGCGTAAGGCGTGAAGGCGTAAGCCGAAATAGCTATCAACAAATATATAAAATAATTTATGTAGAATTAAAATACATTGTTATTTGTCTTACCGTATTATAATGGAGTTCTACCAAGTAAATGCCTACTCAATCAATAGATTGTTTTAGTGTTAAACAATTTTATTGGTAAGGTAAAATAGCACAAGTAATAACGCTTTATGTTTCTTGGTATAAACTTTTATACAAAATGAAAATTTTCAGTTGGATTAATTTTGAATGTAAACTAGTACGAAAGGGTTTAAAACGTATTCAATTTTATTCCATAAATACGTGACAAGCGGCACTGATGGTCCAGTTTAGCCAAAAACCAATAACTGCCGCAGTCAGTTACTACGCCAGTGTGACATCGTAGACTTTAGGCGTAGAGTGCGACCCGCTGAACAAGGAAAGTTGTAGCCGTACAGCTACGTGGAGTCTGTCGTCACGTATGGCCGTATCATGTTCTGTTCAAGAACGTGGCGTAGCACCGTAGAACGAAGCCTACAGAGTACAGGTATGTACACTCAATTTTCGCAGCACGAAGAATAAATTACACTGAAATCGATGCATTGTATTGAATATGGCGTAGAGTGCACATTGAAAAAAAATCTTGCTTTATTGTTCACGTTGCCATGAACTGACTTAGTGAATAATCGAGCTGTAATAGTATATATCTTAATCACTTTTAAGGTGCTCACTGTAAATAAATACTTGGTGGAATGGCATTATAATAAAAATAATAAAGACATTTTTAGTACTTATTCAACATAAATTTTATTGGCTCAGGACTGGTTTCGCTCATGGCGAGCATTGTCAACTGATTTTTTAGCATATATCTTAGTTGATTCAATTGGCATTTACTTAGTAGAACTTAATATGGCTAATAGCTATGTATTTTAATTCTACAGAAATTATTTAATATATTGGTTGATAGCTATTTCGGCTTACGCCACCGTCAGTTTTTTGTTTAAACATGCATTTAATTACTTTTAAGGTGATCACTGTCAATACTTACACTTATTTTTGGGCTTTTTCTTTGTTAATGATAATTCATATTTGATGTATTAGTTTGCACTGCTAAGGGGTCTTCAACATTTTATTAATAGTCTATTTTCCTTGTAATTTGCTTCAATTTATTTGCTTAGTTGTTTTACCAATTGTTTGTCATACCTTGTTTTTCATACTTAACTTTTGAATAAATATCACTGTTTTATTGACAATGCTCGCCATGAGCGAAACCGGTCCTGATCAAACAAATTTTATGTGGAAAAAGTACTAAAAATTTATTATTATTTTTATACATTTAATTATCTATATATACTATTGTAGACAGGGTACACAAAACAATTTCTTTTTTGTTCTACCATCCTAATTGTATATGGTAATAGTGAGTTATTAAATGTGACACATTGATTTTATGTATTTCTGGATGTGAAGCTAAGTGGGGATAAACGTACGTCAGTATTGTATCAAGTTGATTTATTGATTATGAGTTATCTGATGCCGTTATTGTAGAACAAAATCTGCTCCATTCGAAGTTAGAAACGAATTGAAGCATTTGTTTCATTTGAGATTAGGTACTATACATCGCTTACATTATAGAAAAGGAAAACACACAACTGAGTAGGGAGATGAAATAAATGATTTTGATTGTTTTGCAGTAAGTACGTTCATTATAAAAAACGAATTGAATTATTATTCAATTTGGTAATACCAAAAACGGTTAGCATTTATGAATATGGCTGAGATCATTGAAAAAATATAACATTTTTTCTATGCTGGCTAAGCTCTCAGATGAAAAACTCTGTGATATTTTGTCTTTATCGTACGCACGTGATCCTATCGTCGAAAATTCTCAACATGTGGTCTGGTTACTTTGAGCTGTATCAATTTTATCTGGATTTATTTGGACATATTGGGCTAGCAGTGCGAAATGAAAAGGTGATATTTATGACACAGCTGTGGAAATTTATTGTTATTTACAAGGCGGACTAGAATTTTGTCAATATTTTTAAAAAGCATTTATCATCATGTGTGTCAACATGGTGTTATTCGTAAATAAAAGAGAAATATTTATGATCTAGAAATTTACACGATATTTCGATATTCAACAATTTTCTTACCGGATTTATTTATTTCTATGGGAAATCATCAAATCACAGGGCATGAGATATTATACAGTTAATGATACATATATATTTTTATGTGCAAGGGGTTGGTTGCCAGGAGTGTCACGAAGATGGGAGATAAGCCTTGTCCGTCTCCCCAGTGTTTAACATTAGCAGCGGCCATTTCAATAAATATTATTATATGAAAGTAGCTCAGTTGTGCTTTATACGATATTTTTTAAGACGAGTTATGATATTGGGATGTAAGGACTGGTTGATATCAGCAAAGCCATTAAATTATTAGTAGAAGATTAAGTCCACTCGTTACTAGCGATTGTAAAATATATGAATAATATTCGCGCATTTATAATTTCAAACATTTAGGTTTTTTATAAATAATATATTATCAACAAGCTCTTCGATGAAATAGACTTTATTAAGATACAAAAGTCCACTTTTGAGGAAGGAAATCTATTTGAAGAAAATATAATTTTAAATTACAAAGTAAGAACTGATTCCTGACTGCATTTTTTTGATTTTGTGAAATTTTACGCTTTTTATGAGTACATAGTTTATTGTTTACGGCACATAAATTATTTTTTAAATATTTGTTGTTAGCTTACGCCTTTCAGAACTATGTTTAAAACAGTATATGTCGGACAGACTGGGAGACGGATTTCTACGCACCGAACATGTTAGATCCTTTAACAATGAAAAAATTCACAATATCAATCACCTTTTTTAATCCGAATTCGGTCCCGATTCGTTTACATTCCTGCAATAAGGGCCTCAAACTGAATGCATTGGAACAACTTGAAATTAATAGCTCACCTCTGTTAAAACCATTAACAAACAATAAACCTAAAACAATTTTTCAATTGTGATTTTATACATTCCCCAAAAAAATAAATTGATTATTTTATCAAAATTTAAAATTAATGCGACCCTCAACCTATAATGGAGTTCTACCAAGTAAATGCCTACTCAATCACTACATAGTTTATTATCATTTCCACTATAACAGTGATGCACAACCTGCGACCCGCAATGACAAATATCAATCACCTTTTTTATTCAGATCCTTTTACGGGCGATGGAAGAGCAATATAAAACAATACTATTTTCAATTGTGTATACATTAAAAATATTGATAATTTTATCAGTGAATTACCTATGCGACCCTCAACCTATGTATCTGAAAATTGAAAATCTGGTCCTTCTCCCAAAAATGTTGTGAATCACTGTACGATAATATTTGTTTATCAAATCTAATTCCAGATTTCATAATTATCAACAAATGCGTGCAAACCAAACAAATTTTCAGGATCGAAATAATATGCTTATTGTTTATATTATTGTGTATACAAATGTGCGGTTTTAGCCAATAGAATTTTCAAAACCATTTAATACATTTGTCAAATGTATTCCGTTATCACATTTTTGATTCAACCCGGCTTATAATAACAAATAATATGATAGATGGTTATTCTGATACAATAAAAAAAGCACGAGAAATTTCGGTATTTTACACGCATTTAACATAATTTATGCTCCTACTTGAGTCGCGTAAGTAAAAACGGATATGAATGAAAATTTATTATTTTGTTGATTTATTATAACCGAGCTTTGGTTTAAGGACGTAAAAACTAGTTTTTGTAGAAAAAGTTTGTATTAAACCATCTCGCAAGTACCGCGTGCTCGCGGCTAGTAAGTAATGGAAAACGGACGTAAACAAATAAAAGTAGCTCGTAATATATTTAATTTATTCAGTATTCATGAACTGAGGATATACATAGACGACACTGTTAAATTAACAACCGTATATCTCAACTTCTTCGTTTATGAGGTAGAATAGTTCGAGTCGGATACGAAAATTAGATGAATCAGATTTACCACTTTGCATTCTTAATACCATATAAAAATAAATATTATTTATACAAAAAAGCGTAACACTGTTGTCATAACTCTACTAAAAATGATACTATAAAGCATTTTTAAGGTCAACTGTCTGTCACTTCTTGGTGGAATGGCACTATTTAAATAAATAAAAAAACGTTTTACTGCGTATATATAAATAAATATTTTTTTAAATATCAGAACCGGTTTCGGTCACCGGCATCATTTTCAACTGATATTACTGAGAAGATTACGGATTCAACATTTGTACAAGAAAAATTTGGATTTTTTTAATCCAAAACATTTCGTTCATGTTCTCCTCTTTATTTTTTGCACGTGGTGGAGAAACTAAATTGATAATAAAAATAAGTAATATCCATTTAACAAAATAAACATATTATAAACTATTTAGAAAAATGATTTTAATCATACGAATAAGCATTATACTAATTTTATGCGTGAAAAAGGGTAAGCAAAATACATTGATATTTTTTTTCATCGTATTATAGTGGAGTTCGGGAGATTGGAGAGGTAAATGCCAATTCAATCAACAAAATGATTTGTTTTAAAAAAAAATACACCTCACTCAAAATCGAGATATATTTTTAGGATTTAAGTAGATAATAAAAGTTCCAACTTTTTTAACCACACGAATACACAATATTAAAAACATCACAGTTGTCCCAAAGAACCATCCACCGGGCTGGTAGGTTACTATGCTGGTGCCGCACGTTCGTTTGTTTTCAATCAATAGATGTGGAACGATGAATGCTGTTAATTTTACTTTAGCAAATGTACACGCATAATAATAGCAAAATGCTTAAGTTTCGGTGACGATCCGACACGGATGTGTATGAAGGCTTACCTGGGTAGAGAATCCAAACAATTGCCGTGCCCCGCGAAGTTTCTCGCTCCTTTTTTTCTATTGTCCGCATTCACACGCGAAGTTTTTCTAACAAACTCACGATAAAAGCGTAGAAAAAATAAAAACTAGATCCGCACGGTCATCTGCAGATCATGCACAAATGGCGTACAAACAAAATACATAAAATTAAATAAAATAAATTAAATTAAATATGTTATTATGTTTTCATTTCCACTAATCATTCGCCCACTTTTTAAATACTATTGGCTTTACGTGATGAATCTTTAGCAATTCGATGTATTATGATACTGATGATTAATTATTTAAGGTCAAATAAGAAGATAATTAAATAGAATGAAAAATTAGGCCTTCCCGCTACTTTTGATTGAACAAAATTTTGTGCAAATTTGTGACGTAGCATGATGACAAAATAGCTATAAACTTAAATTTTTTGTTAACCATTTACTTAATATTACTTAAGAAAAGTTCTTTCTATTTTTCTTTTCGTTAAGCACTTTAGTGAAAAAGATCAGTCCCGTGCAACTCTGTCTCGGGCCAAGTAATTGAGGATGAAGATTCGATTCTTTTCTTGATTGTATAGCGTTATGGATGGCGGCTGTGAGATACGGGCTGCACACACGTAACGGAAGAGTGGTGGGACAACCAACTTGTTCATCCAAATATATATATAGAGTTTCGACAATTTAAACCAGTCAACGCGAAGTAGATTAAACTCTACGGATTCTCAGTTTACAGATACATAGGATACTTAATATCACTCTAACAAAGTGGCTGAGCAAGTCACATTTTCTTTTTTATTTCTTTCTATTTTTCTTCTCTTTAAGCACCTTAGTGCATGGTTAACAGGTCAGTCCCGTGCAGCTCTGTGTCGGGCCAAGTAAGTGAGGAGTAAATTCGTTTCTTTTCTTGATCGTGTAGCGTTATGGAAGGCGGCTGTGAAAAACGGCTGCACACACATAACGGAAGGGTGGTGGGAGAACCAACTTGTTCAACCAAATATGTAATTTAAACCAGTAAGATGCTTTGAGTTGATTTCATTGGATAGTCACAATCACATACTATGATATTTGCAAATTGGATGACAAACACATTGGATGTTGACAACACGCCTAGCGTGTCCATTTTCATACTAAAAAACAGGCTCAGCATTTTAAGAACAAGATTAACCATGTTAGCCAAATAATGGATTTTTTATTCATATATCCATATATAATTTTATATCACAAATAAGATGGAATACACGATTATCTACGGCACTGCTTCGCATGCTTCTCCAGAACTAAGCGACATCCTCACGAATATTTATGAACTTTGCCTCTCATCTGAAACACGAAACATACAACGGGGAAAACCCATGGCCAGTTTGTGAGGCCTGCCAAGTTCGAGCAACAATTGGGGAAATGTATGAGCATTCAATTGGAAGTTTTTCATTCCCAAAAAGAACAAATGGATAAAGTGAAAGCCACTCGAGTTAGAAGTTTTACAATCGCCAAGGCGTCGCATTATGCGTGGGGTGACTGTGAACGCTTTTCATTGTTGGTCTATTTCACTTCCGCCAATTTGAGGAAAATATTTTTCGTATTCAAATTATACCGGCAGTGGGAATTGCTTTTATTACATAATATTTACGCTGCGGCAACACTATACATATATACTATTCATAATTAATGGATAACATTTGAATGAAACAAACATGAATAGAAACATGAATAGAACCATGAACTCAATAATATAAACCTAATTCTGCGAATAAATAATGAATTATTTTCAAAAAGTTAAATCGGGTTTATATCAAAACTATTATGGTTGGTGTCATAAATAAACATATTTGTTTTGAAAAGACGATTCAGTAACTTATAAACGGATATAAGTTATGAACTAAAAGTTAATCTACTCATCATAAATAACTGTAGGGATTTCACGATCAATTCATTTCATTTATATACGACTGAAATATTTTGTTTAAATCTACGATTTTTCATTTTTATGTCATAATTAAATTGATGTAAATGGTTTTGAAAATGTATCTTTCCTGTATGGAGGAACATTAATAAATTTCAATCTAATTGGTAGTTTTTTATGTTCTCAGTAATGGTTTCTTAAAAAACAGTATCGTTATTTGAAGTTAATAGTAAAATAAATATTATTTCACGGTTTCAGTTCTAGTCAAAATATGCATTGTTCAAAGTATTGTAGAAGGTTGACATTACATACGTCATATTATAGCATGATATAATAAGTTATTTTTTTAGCGTAGATAAACTTTGTTGCTGTGTATGTTTATTTATTTATTCATAAAAAAAATACAAATCATGGCATTACAGCTTACGCCAATACGCCATGCATTTGACAAACTTATTTACATATACATACATACTCGTATACACATAATAAAACTTACAAATAGTAGTCATAAGAACAGAGAGAAAAAATTTATAAAATCACATTAGAAATTTTAAAGATGTCAACTGAGAGAGTTCCGACAAAATCAACTTTTATTCATAAAATATAGTATTCGTCTGAACTCACTCACGTCAATATGAAATATGTCGACATCCGAAGCAATGCCGTTTAAAATTGTTAAAGCTCTTCCCAGTGGCATTCCCATTGGCAGACTGGTTCTACCCCTTGGAAGAACAAACAATTCATGTTCATAAATATGTTGTTAATCTACTTAAAACAATTACGTTCATGGCAGAATAAGAATTGTTATTTAATTTAGAGAATTCCGCTGAACAATAATAAATAAAAAAAATATTCAAATAATTAACTGACTCGATCGTGGAAGTGCTTATTTCAACTGAGCACTTTCAGCTGAAAATGATCGCGATGAGCGATCCAGATCTTTACAAAATATAGATTAACGTAGTATAAAAAAAATGTTTTTTGTTTTATTTAAATACAATCGTATTCCAGTAAGAATTGAAAATATACAAATAAATGATTGGATTGAATTCTTATTTACTTTGGTAAAATAGTGATTATATGCTGCTTATTTGAGTTCGTGAGCAAATACCAATACTTAAAAACTTAAAAGAATTTCAAAAGCGACGCACTTCCATTGTTAAATGACACCCTTTCATTGCAGGGATCGAATTGTTATACTGACTTGCACATAAGTCAAGTAACCAAGTAATTCGAATACACAAAATGGGCTGTGACAAAAGGCAACACTGACTGGCAATTCTCACCGTATGGTGCATGTAATAAAAAAAATCGTCAAAAGAAGAGCATTTCTTTTGCACGGAACCGTAAATTTTAGGAAAAGAAATACGTTTTAAAGCAACTAAACCATGGTGTTTGCATATTGAATTTGATGCACATCAACCAACGTACAAAATAATTTGCGATGTAACTTAAAACATACAAATTATATATCGTTTGTAATTTACTGTTCTAAATAATGAAAAGGATATAAATCTTTTCTTCAACACGGCGTTTTTTATAAATAGTATGGAAACGATGAATATTTACAAATCATTATTTTTTTATATTAAGTTACATCATAAGAGTCTTGAAAGGCAAATAGACCTCAAGAGAATCGATGGTTTTAATTCAATTAAGAAAATTTGATGAGAGTTGGTTTTCGAAAAATAATGCGAGATAACCACAAATGTATAGCTAATCAATCAAGTTAAGAGCTTATGTATGAAGGCGATTGTAAATCTCGTGTATTTGAAACATGTTCAATATAAGAACATCGGCAACCGAATCTCATATCGGTCCAGAGAGAAGCAAAGTACATACAGTGGAACAGTTGTAATACGTTAAAGGTGATTGATAGTGAATCGTTGTACGTCATGGTGAATCAGACAACAGAGATTCTTTATCAAACTATAAAAGGAATATGAAAGCATTTTAGTTTAAAAAATATAGATTAAGTCAGCGTTACACTGCAACCAGTTCTTTTCTACAATTAATAATTTCAGTAAAATCTCATTAAATAAATACAGGAAAATTGTTGTTTCAAAATGGTTTCTCTGGTGTAGACTGTCAAGCTTCTTACGTCAGCCAAACAGGTAGAAATTTAAATGATAAAATAAAGAACATATAAGATTATAAGGTGCGGATAGAGTAATATTTTTTTAGAGTTCGACAATCAATCAAAAACAGTAAAAATGTTGATACAATTTTTAATTTGAATCGATTACAATTTTAAATATAGAAAATCTACACCGCGTATTCAATAAAGAATAATTTATGAGCAGTTGAGGGCTGGAAATTAATAAAGGCCTAATATTGATCAATAACATTTCATAAATAAGACAGGTGTCTCGCCACTATTGAATTTATTTCCCATGAGATTTTCTCCTCCAATTAGATTGTATTTAAATTAATTCTTATATTTCAATTAGTAGGAACTATTTATGTATGTCTCTAGCTCTCTGCGACTATGAGAAAAAAACAATATTTACATATTTTTTTATAATTTATAAGTTCCTAATAAGAATCAATTGCTACGATATAAATAAAAATCTTGCTATACAGGTACACAGTCTGAAGATACTTCTCACCATTTAATTTCAATCATTTGAAGTTATATTTATAATGAATTTCAACAATTTTACTGACTGGTGCATCAAAAAAAATCCTACTGCAGGTCAGGATTGAAATGTTCGATAGTTATGTTATATTTAAGTGTCTAGTTTCCTTTAAATATCAAGAAATCGAGCATCCCATTATTAATATTTTAAAAAGAATGTTTTGAAAAAAATCTTTTTGAAAGTTTTAGCTTACAAAACAAATATCATAAAAAAAATGAATATTACAATAAGTCAACCAACAAAAATATTTATTCTACCAACTAAGAAAATACTGGACAAGATTCGCATAAATGTCAGCAACTTTCAAGGAGACATTTAAATTATTGTCGGACTGTGAAGAAGAAATTTCCGGACTGGTCATTATTAAATGGCGAAATATGTCTTTTTCGTCGCCTGGACTCGAAGATTTATTGCTACAGAACCGTCCAGTGGGATGGTGGAAAGACGGCGACGCTAGATGTATGAGATACGTCACAAAAGAATGAGAGCTAACTATTTATTAGAGTTCTTTAAGAATAGTGTATGATTCAAGAAAACAAAAAAAAAATCCTGTTTCAAGACCATAATACCATTTCGTACTATTAAAATGATTTAAGGGAAAATTATAAAGCCAAGCATAAAAACAAATAATCAATATTTAATGGACATGGCTAAGCGAAAAGTCAATCATCGAGCAGTGTCGATAAATATACATACATTCGTGTGATGAAATTGTCGCGTCGATTACGTTGGAAAGACAGCTAAACATATGATTTTTTATCTATGCGTTTTAAAGAAGCTTTAGCAACGATGCTTTTGAACATGTTATCTCCACGAAGTTACCACCTTTATAACACTAATGTAGGTCAACAAATCTCTACGTAAACCACTTCGTGTAAACTGTCACTTCTTGATGGAGAGGCATTATTTTCAACGTATAATATTAAAAAGATCAGGACCGGTTTCGCTCAAATTTCGAGCATAACCAACTAATGACATATACATGGAAACAAGTCTAATTATATCAAAATGAGAAACTATGCGCAAATACTGTATACGTTGTCCTGTAGATTATGGAAAGGACCTACTTTTATAATTACATAGAGACCGAATGGATTTAAGAAGAAAAGAATCAAAAATTAAAATTTCTGTCACAATAGTTTTTACACTGAATGCGACCAGACACAAATCATACTGAAGTGATATAATTCAAATTATGAACTACCACTATTAATAATTAATATTTAGATACGACAAAATCGTTTTGTATACCTCGCAATTCAGATCTCCCATAAATTATTAAGGATTAATTCCTCAGGTTAATGAAAAATATTTAAAAATAAAATACAGGAAAAGAAAATGTACCAACAATCATACCAGTTGGTGGAAGTAACTTTATAAATTATTAATATATTTACATATTTAATACAAATATTGGTTTATTTTATTATCACACAAGCAATGTGATTTCCTTTACAGTTGTCTTATAATATAAATATAATCAAATGTATGGACAAATATATTATATTCTATGATGATTAACCGTTATATTTTGGGTGGAGCTTTCTCTAAGGATAATTAATATAAGCTCAATTAGTCAGGGTGCGATAATTATTCTGTTCGCACTGGCGGATATGAGGAAGCCATAAACACGATAAATTAATGTCTAAAAGTTATTCATAAGGCAAGTTATTCATGACGCACTTAAGCATAAGTGATAAAACCAAAAGTTTATTAAACTGGTAAAAATTATCGGGGCGTGTATGTGCTCTGACATTATGGAGTAAATGATTGATTAGTGTAAGGAAATTAATGAATACGTTGTAAAATCGAAAAGTGAATAAAGCCGTAGCGGAAAATGTGTTCAGTGAATGAATATTTCAAATCACTTTCATGAAGTTAAGCGTCAATTTTAAATATGGATTTTACATTCTTTAAAAATAGCCCGTTTTTGGAAAAAATTCATATTTCAAAAATTGGACCTGATTGTGCATTAATATTTATTAGTTCCTGAATATTTATAGCAAATTTTTTGCAAATAGACGAGTCACTAAATTAATTTCAATGACAGTGAGTTTAATACCAAATATTACTTTTAACCTTTCATAACAAGGCATAATCTCTCAATTATCGATGGAAAAATATTATATTTAAATTAATTTAATTTTGCTAACCGCGAGAAATTTATACAAATAATCAGCTGAAAATGCTCGTGATGAGAAAAACCGGTTTTGATCGTTGGAAAATAATTGTACAAGTAGTATAAAATATGTATTTTTTATCGGTACATCTTAGAGCGTTTTATTGAGATAGATCTTTTTTTTTAAATATCTCAACATTTTGGTGCTGAATTTATATTTATTTGGCTTATAATACTTGATACATTTTTCAACGTAAGCATCGATTAGTTCGCCGTATTTGTGATCAGCGTATTAACGTTGGGCCGTCTTCATTAAACAGATTGTTATTAAATGTACGTGGGATTGCCTTGTTATCTAAACTTGTCTTATTTTACATATCCAAGAATTTATCATGTTTGAATTAAACGTAAAACAATCGTATAAGTTGACATTGTAAATACTGTAAAATAACATGGTACAACATGAAACAGTTAATAAAATATCTCATCAGACGAACATACAGGAAATAGTCAATAAAATATCTTATTACAATAAGTTATATTGAAGAGCTTGTAAAATAACCTATTACTTCATATGTGTAGTATTAATTCAGAGGCTATGTCCACCTATTTTCAGGCCATCCCAGCTTTAGATCATCTCAGAATTAATGTTCGTAAATAATGATCAATAGAAACTGCGACCACTGCAGCATTTACGAGCAATAATATCACTACAACTGAGATTTATCGTAACTGTTATGTTTCTAGGATGTAGGAAGCGTGATAAAATCATTCACGTCATACGAATATGTGTATGGGGGGGTTTATAGTATAATAATTAACAACCCTAAAGCCGCACACGTTACGATTGGCACACATGTAGCATTAGCCCTAGAATGAGCCAAATTGCTTAAATATTTTAACTGTGTATTACAGTATTACATAATGGTCAAAAAAAGCAAGTTATTTAGTTCCAATAGATTTTATAGTGACAATATTGGCACCATTCTATCGTCATAACTAGAGTACGCTCCGCACTTCTATTTGTTTTGTCGCTATTTGCCGGGGTTCGCCTATCAAGTACGAGGACGAAGTTATGTCGATATACAGTTAATTGTGTCCATCACTGATGTTACAAACAATCAAGACAGTTTGATATTCTATATTACCAATATCAAATCTAGGAAGACAATTGATATAATATACATTTAAGAATACTGTGGTGAAAAAAATATTTTAAAAGTATTTTACTTCTAACAATATCATTGTATACATTATATTTGATAGTTAGTTTGTTTGTTCCCTCGTCAGAACTATGATACACGTGATTATTACAGATTGGAGGGATAAAAATATCACAAACTAAGTTTAATCAGTTTTATTAAGGACCATAAATACTGTCATCGAGATAAATTTGCGAGATAATATATTAAAATATAATAATGCAACTAGCAATATTTTTTTAAGATAAAAGGTTTTTTGTACTTATTCCACTTTAGATTTATTAGGATCAGGGCCGGTTTCGCTTACCAAGAGCATCACCAGTTGAAAATGCTTGCAGCAATGAGCGAAAAACATTATCATCTAAAAAAGAAGTTTTTTTTTAATCTAAATAATATTATCCTCTTCTTCCATAAGAACTAAATTTAAGTGAAGTTTATATATGCATTTGTAATAAAGGAAGTAGAGCGATTAAGTTTTTTTAAAAATTCACGAAAATATAGTCTATAGTTGAAATATTCAGTGGATAAAAATAATTTAAATTTATACAAAGTGCTTACATAATCAACTTAGTATTACGCTCAAAGCTGAATAAAGAATAACCAAAAACATATTTAATACGCAATGAAAATGGAATACTGGAAAATTCCAAAATGTATTCTTTAATATCGCAAAAAGTTCCATCTTATTCACAGCGTTCTATTCTCCATTGCATAATGAAACCATTCATCAACCTTTTGTTGAAAATAAGATTCGAAATTAAACTTATGAAATTATACTGGAAGGTGGGCACAATATTTGATCAAAGAAAGACGTCGGTAATCGGTTTAATAAATAATAATAATAATTCTGAACACAATGACTGAAAAGGGGGTCGAGCAGGGACAAATTAGATATTCCATGATTCGCTGAGTATCGGGATGGCATTGTATCGAGGAAGTGGCCATTACATCAGGCGTTCTCAAACATTGTAAAAACTAAATTGCATTTTTAAAATATTAAATTACAAAAAATACATTCATGATTATAATTATCTATAGGTACCGTTAGTCTTATCTACAGCCTAAATGATTAAGTCGGCAATACTTAATAGAACTGGCTTAAAACAATAAGCGAATAACAGCAAATCCAAGAGACGTAGTGGGTCACATATTCCACAAAATGGAACGGATATGGAGAAAACTTACAGGTGATTATTATTTATCGTTCAATCGAATCTCTCTGAGTATAGACTGAAAGAAATTGGTTCATTTAACGACCAGAAGGTAAAGGGTGGTCGTTTTGGCGTTAAACCCTGGTAGGGTAAGTATATATTTTGGACATATGTAGGTATGAGTAATGTTTTCTCTCCTCTAGAAAAGCAAGTGTGAATTAATATTTTTTTACTTAAGATTACCAAGTGAAAATTATTTCTTGAAGGGCACATATGGGATAAGCAAGCCATTGGCCTAATTAACAGTAATTTTATAATATGAGGCAACATTCATATCTGAGCTATGGTGAAAATTGATCTTGAATCCATTTTTGAAGACGATTTTTTTTTCTAATGCCTTGAAAAGGTGAAAACCTAATCCCAGGTTGAATTGACAAAGCACGTGATTGTTAAGTATATAATCTAGACATGTTTTAAAAATGAGTATTTTTCATATAAAATTTAAAATAACACGTGTTTCGCCTCTTTCAGAGGCATCTTCAGACTTACTATCGCAAAGTTTGCTTAAGTAATAAAGAAACACGTGTCACAGTTAGTTACACAATACGTGGAATAATCAAAGTTATTTTAAATTTTATATTAAAATGAACTTCCACAAAGTTACCGCCGAAACCATCGAAAATATCGAAAGTATTTTTCAGTTTATTGGTTCAAGAAAGTAGGCCGGCAATGTTTAAAAGAAACGATAGTTGGTAATTTCATTGCGAGGGGTCGTTAATAATCGTAGAAAGAATCATAATTCAATTTAACGATCCACATTCAAAATTACAGCTGTAAAATAATCATTTTCAATGAAACGAACGCGACCCCCAGCAGTAGAGGAATAGGGGTTTATCACGAGCAGCCCCTACATAGCTGGGCAAATTGTAAGTGTGGCAGGTGGGCAACGAACGTCCGGCCTGTACAGTGTTCACTCTACAAGACTGCCAAATGAAGCAAGAAAAATAAATGTTAATTCAACAATGCGAGTGTGCCAGTAATTTTATTAGAAATTAACAAAGACCCTATCCGTGTGATGAGTATTATCGTGTCTAATAAACAAAAAAATATTTAAAAAAAACATTTGTCAGATACACGTCATGTTAAAATTTAGACTTCCTTTGTCAAGCTTATAAAAAAAAATCCTGCAAAAGAGAGTAGATTATGGGATTTCCCCTTAATGAGATCAATATAAAGGGTCTTTTTATAAGGACGCTTAGTTTTGAAATGTAAATAAAACAAGTTGTTTGTGAGATTTCGACTAAATTTTAATTTCATTTGTAAGTATATTTTACGGCATTAAATATGGAATATAGCATCAAATGTCTGCCAATATCCATTCATTATAAAATGGGCCATGTCGCTAAAGTTGACTTTTTTGACAAATTTGGGTAAACTTCCAACTGCTCCAGAACCCAATCAGGCGTTGTCTGTGGTCGTTTTCCTGAAGTTCCTTGGTTAGTTGATCTTATACGGGTGCAGACATAAGGCCCGATTCAAAATTCGCCAAGTTGAAGTCGCAGAAAAGCAAAGTTCTTGTGAACAACGAGAAATAAGCTGCCTTGGGTTTTCTTGTACACTTTCACACACAGCGGCAATGTTTTCACCAGATATTTTATTTTGATGAAGTACAGGTAGGTGTTGGCCGATTATTTACCAAACTGGTTGACTCAAATTTGGCCACTAAACAATGAATAATCTACTCAGCAGGACAAAGTAACATATTTTGAGCGTACCTATTGAAATACCCTTTACATGTGTGCGCTATGATTTTCAAGGATATCGGGGGTGCCTTAAAAGTTGTTCATCAAGCAAACTAAACCAATATGTATCAAGATAAATAGAGCAGATCTCAACTTATAAATAATAAGTACATTTTCAATACATATACATGTAGATGTGTGAAAATGTGAAAAAACCAATGAATAAAGATTATGTCACTTTACATAATAATATTCTTATACTATAAGGCATACATGGGCATCTACCGGCCCGCCGGGCTATTTTGTCCGGCCCTTATACATCTGGGCAAAATAATTGAAAAAGAAATAATAGTTCCAGGGAGGATTTTTTTTTAAAACCATTTTCCTAGTCTATCAGCTCATACAAACAACACATATACAGTCGTGGTAATAGAAATCCGCGCACCCTTCACAATTCTATTCATTTGCGAAAATTTCCTCGAAATCTTTAGCGATTTCCATTTTTTTCCTTTCCAATTGTAAAGTAAACTAATAGCCATATTTTGAAAAGCATGTGAGATTTGAAGGCTTCAACGGCTGTTTCGGATTTCTTTTGGCGCGACTGTAATTCTTATGGAGATGGACTGAAGGCACTAATAGAGCAATATTATACAAGGCTTGCTGACTTCCAAAACAAAGACTCCACATTCGCTATATTTGCTCGTCCGATTGATTCAGATGTAAAAAATGTGCCAGCAAATTTGCAGACGGAACTTATTGGGCTTTAGGGGGATTTATTGCTAAAACCACAATTTAACAACATTGCTTTGACGGATTTTTATAAATTATATTTGGTGGATGAAAAATATACAAATGTACACGCATTTGCAAGAAAAATCAATTGTATTTTCGGCAGCACATATACATGCGATCAGTTTTTTTCGAGGATGAAACACACTAAATCAAAAATTCGAACGAGGATAACCAATAAAAATCTCAAAAATTCTATGCGATTATCCTTAAGCAATATCATCGCTAATATGGAGAGTCTTGTAATTCAAGTACTAGGCCAATCTTACTTCCACACTCAACCACACTCAGCCACACTAAATTTTGTAATCAGTAATATTAATATTATGTCGTTCATTATATAAATAAAAAATATATAAGATGTAGCAACGTGTTTTATTGAATTAAATATAACTTATGTGTAGTAATTTGGTCCGGCCCTTGACTCGAAGACGAAATGACAATCCGGCCCACGACCTAGGAAAGGTTGCCCATGCCTGCTATAAGGTTTTAATATTCAATATGATAAAATTGGTTTCAACGAATCTTTGGAATGAATGAAAATCCAGTCTTGATTAATTAATTTTAGTAAGTTTTTGATTGTTAAACGTTGACTGACAAACTTAAGTTACATATTATCATACGAGGATACTATTGAGTTATCAAAACTCTCTGCCAATCAAGATATTTAGCACCACAAGACGAACATGTAGTCAGCAGAGTTGGAAATACGACAATTTTCCATGAAATTCCCAAAACAAAATACGTAGTGAAGGCATAATATAAGAAAACCGCAGTTTATAATTGCGCAAGAGAGGTTCGAGATTAGTTCGTATAAAGCAGAAAGTTGTCGACAAACATTTTATCAACTTATAGACAAATAGTCGTGGGAACTGTAATTGAAGCCCCGGGGAAATTTGAAAAAATACGGTCAGCGTAAGATTAAAATTCTTTAAAGTTGAAAACGTATATTTATAATTAAGAAAAAACGTTAGACAAACAAGACAGGAAAGAAAACCCTTTGAGAGATTATCTGGGAAAGCATAAAAACATTGGTAACAACGGAAAAGCTTTGGATACGTAAATACTGAGTAGAGAATGTTGTCCATCGCACGGGAATTGAAGGGGGGTTGCTCAACAATTGTTTTAATATATTGTAACGGCAAAAAATATGAAGTGAAATTTTCGTTGGTTAAACTGGGCGGGTGACTAAAGCAAAAAGCAGAGGTAGTATGACTATTCTATATAATCGTATGAATATTGACCAATATCAATATCAAGGCATGTTTATATCAAACTTCTATAATACATGTCATCGTAATGAATTTACAATTGAATACAAAAAACCTTATGTTATGCACTGTTACACTGTTTGCACGCATAACAAGCCGTAAAAACGACATTAGAAAAAAAAATGATCAATCTTCAACTATAAATAAACACCAGCTTAATTTAAATTTATTGTCAATACAAGCTTGCTTCGTTTTTCGATCGCATGTTTGAACCATTCCATGCCGTATTTTAAAAGAGAGCAATAATCATTTAAATAAATTGTATTCAAGGGTTGTGAAAGCCTTTTCGAAACTTTTGTGATAAGTCACTTGACGAATATGAAAAAATTTGCTTTCATATTTCAGATATGCCTATCTTGTACTGGATATTCAAATATTTTTAAGCTTAGAGATTTATTCAATATGATGTACTGCGTATGGTCTTTGGAAATCACATAGTATGATACATTGGTACAAGTTTTTTTATTTCAATGTTGTATGTTAGTAATTAAATTCAAGTATATAAATTTTTAAATAACTTTGATTATTCCATGTATTGTGCTACTAACTGTGACACGTGTTTCGCCATTTTCAGAGACATCTTCTGACTTACTATCGCAAAGTTTTGTTGTATTTAATTATCCCAACTTTAAGTATTGTTGTATTTTATAACAACGCCGTCTTCTACGAAATGAGATTTATTTTTGTCCCTAACACATAAATTTTAATCAATTAAATAATTCATTCTAATGTCGGTCATTATTCAGTTGTCCTACATCAAAGGCAGGTTGTGTTTAAACGGAAAGGATTCTGTATCACACAACTACAGGTAACGATTATAAGGGTACTTCCCCAGAGATAAACAGATTAAATTAGCTACATACCGAAAAAGGGATTTTTGTAACAAATTCAAGTAACTGTTAGGGATAAAAGCTTTTTTTGACGAATGATCCGAAAAATCAAATCGACGAAATGAAAATTCCTGCTCAGACCATCGATGAGCGCACAACCATTTCGGTACAGAGTATATAATTAAGAGGCATCGTATCAAAGGAAAGCTTTGAGGTTTAGGTTTGTATTTGTTTTTCAATGAAAAGCTATAGAAATAAAAAAAAAACGTTGCGTTGTAATTGTTACCGTATGATACTATTTTGGGTTTAATTAGAGTACATCACAGATTTAATTTTCAAAACCTTCTCGCTTATGTCATAATTACAATAATTGTCAATGGGAAATTGGAGAGATGTTGACTTGTTAAAATACAATCTCTCCTTAGTACACCGATGATTAAAAGCTTAAAACATGTTTGAAACTAAATGAAAGATACATAAAAACGTAAAAATCTTACACGTTGTGTGTAGAAAGCATATTATAAATAATTTTCCATAAAAATGTCTTATAGCCAAAAAAACTTGCTACAGAGCAACAAAAATAAAATCGGAATACAGTAGTTTTTATATAATTTTCCAGTCCAAGAAATTCCTCACGAAATACAATCGATCATTTTACTGAAAATTGCACCACGATAACGTATGCAAGCCAATAAAAATATACCATCTTGAGTTTGTCTTATTTTATGAACCTACCTTTTAAACTGGTAAACCTCAAATTTAAACTCTTATTAATTATACAACTTTTATTGTACATGTGATTTACTGTACATGAACTGTATGAAAATTATACGAGACACCGAATCAGTGGTGTTAGGGATATTTATTAGCGAGCAGTGAGTGTAATATGAGATCGTATATCATTTAAGTATCGAGTAGAATGCGACGCCGCATCCCAACGACTACTGCACTGCGATATGCATGATAATATTTAGAAATCCCAAATTTCCCGGCGAGATAATGGGCCAATTTATAATGATAAATAAAGCAGTCAAATGACAAGAAATTCAGAACGGTATATTTAAGATGGAGATTCGTATCAGAGTTTTAAAATATTTTGGACTATTATTAGTAATTAATGCCGAAATACTGTCAGTAAAATCTGTAAACCCATGTGAGACGAGTGCATTATTTTCTTTGCTCTGATACATTGATACTCCTTTTGCATGTAATCAAATTAATATAAACTTGCCCTTACATAAAAAATAAGGAACAGAAATATTTTTGTTTGTTTTTTTTGATCATAATACTATTTTTTGCGAACCGTATCTTTTTTATTACAGTTATTACGTTATGTCTATGCAATTGTATACCTTTCAGTTTTGATCTCATACACATAATTATATTTGTGGACCTGAAGTACGAATAAAATCAAAAAGATAATTTAGAATTATCAAGCCAACGTCGCGCAATAAGTAACATAATATGTAGGTTCTTCCTTATAAGGTTAAGTGTGCTTACGAGACAAAATGTTCTGAGATCTGAACAAAAATGACGGATGGCATCCCTAATATAATATAAGAGTCACAAATTCTTATTTTAGACTGATTACGTATTTGCAGCTTGTAGGAAAATTTTACTATGTATATGATTTCATAAACGATACATGTATTGTCACGGTAGAGCATTCAGAAATATATTGGAATATAAATTCATCACATTACATTGTTCGTCTTAGAGACATATTTGTATCGAAAATAAAAAAAAGTCAAGCCTGCAATATGAATGTAATGATAGCCACTTTTTGTGAAGTGTCTGTTCTGTATCAAAAATATGAAATTTGACAAACAGATAAAAAGAATTTGATAGAATTGAAAATGAGCAATATGAAATAAGTGACAAATCAATCAACATAAGTAAATATTAAACAATATTAAAAAACTTCGACAGACATGTTTATATTGTAATAATTACTTTGATAAAATCTCTCGTGTCTTGATAACGATTTTAGCCGTATTAAAATCGGCTTAAAGAAATGCAAGAAAATTATTCTTTCCCCACTGCAGTGTGGACTAAACATACCACCAGCGCACAACAAAAGCACCGGAAAAGAGACAAATTTGATTAATCTTTGTTTGACGTTCGGCGCGTTAAACGGGCACGCCTTATTGAAATAGAAATACACCCTGAAGCGAGGAGGTAGTTGTCAACGATAGCGGCTTGGCGACAAATTTAAATAACGGTGTTTCGTATTTTATTAAATTTCAGATAACTGAACAAGTTACCCACTGACGGTCTTTCAAAAACAACTCAACGTTGCAAATTGCACTTTTTAATTATGTATGTACAAAACTATCTAGCATGACTACAGTACAAATCAATTTCTAGCATGATTGCAGCACAATATCCCCGTTTCAATGAATCCAGATGGTTAACTGTTGGATTTCCAGGATACGCCCCAATAATTAGTTTTAATGGGTAAAAAGAAAGCAATGAATGTTATGCAATGATTTTAATATTTTTACGAATCCATTTTTACTATAAATATTAATTTTAGTAATTTTTATACGTAATTTTTAAATGATGTACTTGATAACAGCACATAAAGCTAGTTGTCCACCAGTTAGGTCCAAGAGTTGAGGTCAGTTGTCAATTCCGACTGGAAAAATAAAATATATTATATATGAACTGAATGTATATGAAACTATAAAAATGTATTATTATTTTTATTATAATTCCTTTCCACCAAGTATTGACAGTGAACACCTTAAAAGTGATATATTAAACTGATTATAAAGCCTTTCCACCAAGATAGTAAAAACCCTAAAAGTAAAACTATTTCACTATCGATAAACTCTCAAAACAGTTATTTCCAAGTTAAATTCGTTCTAGCCACAACATCGACGATATACTGTATACAATCTAGGACAACCGTGTGAACCTGCATCATAAATATCAATGAGAGATTATTTAGCAAATTACGACCACTGCAGCCAGAAACGTATTTAAATGGAAAACGCGTTCTAGTTTCCGACACCTGGTTTAAGGCTGAGCTCTACTTACGAACGGTGTTGAACAGGCAAAGGGAGGAAACGCAGGGTGACCGGTCACGCAATTCAAAGTCGAGAACAAACACGACTCTCTACCTCTCAAGCACTTCCTCTGCACATAGTCAGGGCTCAAACTACACATAAAATAACATCAAACTAACCTAGAACCAATTTCTCCAAGCTATGGCAGGCCTACCTACCCCTATCAATAACGTATACTTCATCGGCTAAGCTGCTCGGTATAGAGCACAGTGATATATGGAGTTGGTAGATTTCAAAATATTATTGATTCGTGTAATTATTGTTATTGCCCTAATTTTCACATGCCAGTATCATTCGGTATATATTATAAAACATTTTTTTTTTAAATTGAATCGTTAGTCTACCGGATTGTTTAAATTCACCTCTTTGAGAAAGATTTTCATGGACAAAAGTTTGCGGATAGATTTTTCATAAATACGATGTGAATTAATAATTTTCTTTCACGTGCTTGAATGTTTTGCAAAAAACACAGTGGTCCGATTCATACCGCATCGGCATCGGCTGTTATGACATTTAGGTAATTAAAACAATCCAGGACCCAGAATAAACTGGAAAAGGGCATCGCGGCCGTCGAGGAGTGTAGTGAGCGGTATCGTCAAAAAAATAAAAATTACATTCCTGTCCGTAATTATCAACAAGAAATAATTATCCATTTAATAATCATTGGCATGAAAGTTGCTCGCCATATTGATGATAAAACATGTCGATATCCTTGGCTATGATATTTTGATCCCTAATCCAATATCTTTTAATCGTGTCCTGTAAATGTTGATCATTTAATTAGGAAACATTTCAATACGAAATTCCTTAATATTTAGTAAATTGAAACTATTTTTATTGAAAACACTGTAAAACCTATTTTTTACTGTGATATGCGGAAATAAAAAGCAAGTAGAATGCATTCAATCACACACATTAACGGTTAATGATTAACCAAAAGAAAAAACTTACAAGGCGATAGAAATAAACATATATAGACGAACGTATAATTTAGTTTGTTATTCATGCATATGGAATCAAGATAAAGTGCAGTGTTCTTATAGCTGGATTTAAATAATTAATTCTAAAAAAGCATCGCACTGCACCACTGAACAATTCTATTGAGCCTTGCATTTACAGAAAACTTCTTTTATACACAGAGGAAATGTCCCTCCGTCTATAAGTTGACCAGGACAAGGTCGGAGGAAGGGTATCCCACAGCCCTTGTCACTGCGTAAAACCACAAAAAGAAGCGTTAAATCCTGAAGGGTAAGTTAACTGTTTGCCAGCCGGCACAAACAAAATACCGTAACCATCAATTAACTTAAACGAGCGGTTTTGAATAATTAACTTCTTCCCAATACGGGTTCGGAGCGCACGTGAATGTGTTATTTTAATTACACTCAATTATTCATCAGGTAAATGGCCTAAATTTGTTCAAATAATTCTTCAATACCTGTACGAAACTGCTCTTAGCCTTATTTATTTCATAAATAAAAAAACAGCATTTTCCGTAAATAGAAAAACATTGATTATGTTTTAGTATCTCTCTCTCTCTCTACAAACATGATGACAGGGAAAAATTGGTTAATTTAAGGAATAGAATAAGGAAAAATAATGCCCAACATATGGGAAAAGTTTAATATTAAACGAGGAAGGGAATTTATACGAATATAATGTCTTCTGTTTTACATACAAGTAAAAGAAACAATTGTTATACAAAATATACCATCGATGGTTTGTCAAAGGATATTACCGGCTACTTCCATTCTGCTACTTAGGGAAAAGATAAATAAAATCGATGTATTTTCAGAGGTAAAACCATCACGATTCAAATTCTGTGAAGTTTGTTATTTGTTCTTTTAACATGGCAAGAATCCACCACAAAGCTTACCGTCTTATCAAATTATATTGTATCAATGTCCATTTAATTCAATTTAGTATGTCGCATTATTGAGTATATATGTATGTACATATGTGACAAAACAAATGTGGTCAACTACAGTTACCGATGTTTGGTTGGTAATGTTGGTATGACTGTTCACGTTGTTTTGTAGCATAAAAAATCACTTCAAACATGACAAGAACATCATGTTCTGCTGAAAACATTTTAAATAAAATACATGATATTTTCCAGATTAAGTGATTGAGATGAACTTTATGAGCAGTCAATATGCTCAAAATTTCGAGCGGGCTTAGCTACAAAAAATCGTTCTGAATCATTTCGCTATTAAAAAGCTCAACATAATTCATGAATAATTTAATGCGTATAAAAATGGCAAGACGCAGAAAGGCGATTGCAATTTCCATTTTTAATTGCGCCCATTTGAATTGTTTGAAATAAATTCAAATACCGCCTTCGTTATTATTCATGGCACATTTAGATAAGAAAAAAAAGCACAAACAAATAATTATATCCAAACAGACTTCGAAGAAAAAAAGCTCGGGGAATGTACTAGTTAAATAATACGCAATAAAGAAATTAAATCAGATTCACAAAGGTTTAATAAGATTAATAAAAAATTAACACTACAAACTAAATAAACTATTATCGTTTCTGGAAAGCGAATCAATGCAATATTACAATATGTATGTTGTGCACATATCTGCACTTATGTAAATACACGGTTATATTTATTACATTATATTGTCCAATTAATGGAACATCATTGAAGTATAAATGCTTGTTAGATCACATAAATTTCAGCACTATAACATTTGAAGAAATAACCAAGTGTAACTTCTCAGTGACGGTTATTGTCAAATAGATTGAGAAACAATGTTAAAAATACTGTGAAATTAGTGCATGAAAATGAAAAAAATCGCAAATGCTGCATTATTATGTGTGACGAAAATTTTTGTAGATCGTGGAAAAAATAATGTTTGGACTTTTTTTTATAAAATTCAATAAATTTCCCTTATCTAACAATCTTTTTGAACAAACAAACGTCGTGAAAACAGAAAGCCACTCTTTGGGAAATAATTTCATTATATTTTAACGAAGCAGGCATCTGACAAATAACACGGTAAAGCTAATGAAAATTTGACGTCGAGGCATGTGGCATTGAAAGCGTCAAGCGTTGACTAGTCTCCCCTCATGCTGCATCATAGTTATCAACCGCTTAATCGACTCAAATTGTCATTTTCATTAATAGGAACGATTAAGCAAATGATTATTCCACTTTTAACCTGTTAAATTTAAATAATTTTTGGAAAAGCACATTAAAAACAAACACTTTCTTATCGATTGATAATGCTCTAGATTAATTTAACCGGTTCTTGCGTGGGATAAGTACAAACAGTTGTGTGTTTTATTTAAGTAACTACATATATTCTTTGGCTGTGAATGATAAGCAGCAATGATTGCCTTTTCTTACTTTTAATAGAGCGTTATGTAATCACTTATGGTCGTGGTAATCGACGATCACGCTTGTAAAAATAATAAATTACCTATAAAACCTTTTTTCTAAATTCGATTCAAATCACATTTCTTTTTCAGAAGAAAATCCGCCAGGCAACATTAAAATATCACGAAGCCAAAAAATCACAAACAATAACCGTATGAGACAATTGTTGCAAGGGCCGTGGGTCCAATGACCGAATAGTCTTTCGAGGTGAACATTTCTTTTTTAAATGTTATGGGTAAATTTTAAATTATTATTTTCGGGTGCTGGCTTTAAATCTAAATTCATTGATACAGTTGTCTTCAAATAGAAAACGAAATTTAAAAAAATATATGATAAGCTAACTTAACTCTATGGTTTCCTTATTTGTTGAATAAATTCATTTTACGATTGTTCCGGTGTCAAGTTAAGCACACACGAGATTTGTCGCGTACCAATTCCACATCTCGTCAAACTAACCATATGACTCGAATTAAACGAAGAAGCAACACTATGAAATTGTCTACATGCGGTTGACATCGTCAGCTATTGAATACTAATAACAGAGTAAGACGAGCTTTTACTATCCCAAAAATCAAGAGAACACGTTGAATTTAGAAGGCTCTTTAATTAAACACCTTCACTGCAAATTGCCATTATGCTGAGGCAAACCAATGACTATCCGTATATTATGTCACAATTATTTAACCATCGAAAGCCGTTCCCTGATAAATAACACGTGATCTGAAGGGGGGTCTAAATAAACCCAAGTGTAATGGCTTTATTGGCATAGATAGCATATAAATTCCATCGGTCCAAAAAAAATAATTAATAATTTGCTTTAATTTATTTGCTTAGTTGATTTACCAATTGTTTGTCATACCTTGTTTTCATACACTTAACTTTTGCATAAATACCACTGTTTTATTGTTTTCCTTATCAGTTGATAATGCTCGCCATGAGAGAAACCGGTCCTCATGAAATAAATCTCATGTGGAAAAAATGAACCATTGTTATTTAAAAAAATATTTATCATCTTGTAAATTTCTCTTTTATAGACTAAATATTATAATTGATTTTTCAAAATTAGCATCAATTTAACCCTGACTGACCTGTAGGGTTATAGAGAAAATTATTTAGGTTGTATTTTTTCTTTATTTTTTCTTGGGCTCGGCTTTTGAAATGTAAAGCAAGCCCAGTATATAAATATTCGTACTAACGATGGTTACTAAGGAACACCTCTTAATTCGTATGCTAAATAGGTAAACACTAAAATAATTATACACGGGATACAATGTATATTTAGAGCCCTTCTTATAATAACGACATAAGGGATGTGTCACGATGAAAGATTTTTTTAAATAAAATATACGTTAACTTCAAATAAACCACTATTTATAATTGAGTCACCCGACAGTGGAAAAGACGTGCCGTCAAATACCACGTATAACGAGAGGAATTTTCTAGAACAACCTTTCATCTTAAGGTAGAATAACATAACTAGTGGATATATCCATCCCCTCTGCCGGAATGTAAAGAAAATATCCGAAGGCGCTCTGGCAAAAGAATACGGCAGGGAACATTCTAAGACACGGAATACGAGAATACAGAAAGCTCCGGAATATTGACACTTGGTACATTTCTGTCGAAAAATACACAGAAGAATCACTTCGAGGTACTATTTGATTATACGGATATGCGTAGTGAATTGTCGGCAGATTTCAAATGTCGTTAGACATCTCTTATATATAAAACCGAAACGGCGTTTGTATGTATGTTCCCTTTTGCATTGTTGTTGCAAGTTGCCATAAAAACGAATATGAAAGAAAATATGTTTGAATTTTTATCGGCGAAGACATTTAGTCAAAATGTAATAAATTAGTCTTCTACCAACTTTTTCCTGGCTTTTATTAATATAATAATGTTTATTATTTACATTTTACGTGAAGGGATTATTTGACATTTCTTTGACAGCAAATTAGATTTTTTCCTTGAATTTCGACATTTTAATGGGCGAGAATGGGGCTGTCATCAAATTAAATAAAGTTTGTGATTTTATTTTAACTCTATTTTGGATGTTAGATTTTGTGATATAATTATGTCGAATGATATAACATTAAATAATTATTGGTCGCTTAGTCCGAGCGACGCCGGGTAGTAATATTAGTAATTTATATGTATACTAAAATGACACAGATTAACATGTAATTTAGAGTCTAATTTTCTTAGAATAAAAACCATAATATTTGTTAAGTATTTCGATTGAGGGTGCTTGATGGAATTTCAATATCAAATTAGATATTTTTTTGAATTTTCTATTTTTCCATGAGTTTTGTCGCTAAAGACCCGGGTTTCGCCTTTCGGCATCTTCAGGCATTCCAAGTGCACGGATGTACTTGAACTGACAGACAGAAACCAGGGTCTTTAGCGACAAAACTCATGGAAAAGTACAAAATTCAAAAAATTCTAATTTCATAATATTTGTATTTCATAATGAAAAAATTTACACAATTAGAGCATGGATATTTTTTTAATTTGCTTTACGTATTAAATAAATTTCTTGTTCATTGATTGAATTGGAATTAGCACGGTGAAAAAAATAACAATGTATTTTGGTTCTACAGAATTATGTAATATTTTTGTTGATAGATATTTCGGCTTACGCCATCCTCAGAACTACATAGTAGTAGTTCAGAACTTTTATTTTTTTCCTTATACAAACCATATAAAGCCATGCGGTTTTATTAGTTTCGTGTGGGGACAGTTTGATTAAATCGAAAGAAAGAAAGATAAACATGTATAAGAGATACAAATTATTTACTTAGTGTCAGTTCAAGTTCATTCGTGCGCTTGAAAAGCCCGTTGAATTGAAAATAACGAAAGGCGAATCCTGGGTCGAAAGCGACCGAACTCACGGAAAAATACAAAATTCAAAAATATTGTCCTTTGAAGCATTATATTAAAATACGTGTGTACATTTATGCGACAAGAATAAGTATAATGAAGAATATTAGTGGTGGAGTATTTCTTGGACTCACTGTGAACACTCAAACGAGGCTCTTTGAAATGCTTGAAGTAATATTCTTTACAGAAACAGGACGGGCTCTGCGTAAGTGGCCTCCTCTTCTGAGCTATGTAGAAGACTCGACTTAACGAAGTGTAAGGTTGTACGGACTATCCAAGTATCTAGAATCTAGACAGTGCCTGTAATTAAAAGCGGATTTTATGCGGACAGCATGAAACAATCATTGTTATTTAAAAGATAAATAACTGACAAAGTCGCTGTTTAAAATTTTAATGGAATCCCGACTTATACAACTGGATACACTTCTTCATAATTTATTTGTCTTTCGGTTCATCTTCTCAATATTTTCAAAACGAATGATTGTTGCCAGTAAATTGTACACTTTTAGCTTATGGCCCTCACTTTTCCTTTTTGTCATATATGTTTGTTTCCGAACAGTAATAAATTTGCCAATAAGCAAAACGCACAAAAAAATTAGTAAGCACGGCTTTTAAACAACTCACCTCGTATCACCAGTTATACTATTAATAATAACGGGACTTGAATGAACTCACATAATACACTTTTAAGGTGTTCACTGTCAATACTTGTTGGAATAGCATTATAATAAAAATAATAAAATATTTTAAAGTACTTATTCCACATAAAACTTATTTGATCAGGAACTCACAAATTGTGAAAAAATGAATTAATATGTTTCAAGCTCGAGAAGAAAGTATTGAGTAGGTACATAAATTATGACACAAATTGTACAGGAACATAAATTCATCATTCGTTCAGTACATTTGAAGTATTTTAATAAGGGCACACAAACTCATTCGGCAAAATGTATAATGAATATAATATTATTTAAAAGCAAAAAATATACGTAAAATGTAACTGACACACCCATGTTATAAATAAAGCAATTCACTTACCGCGTATGAAGTATTTCAAACCAAAAAAACACTGAATTTCGTTTATTTTAAATAATAAGTATAAAAATAAACAGTATGCATATTGACATTTACGAAAAAATTTCATGATAAACCATTTCTGTCATGTCAAGTATAAATTCAGTATTTATTTTTGGGTAGCCAGAAGCTAAGCTGTGTTTTTTTAATGTAGGGATGCTTTTTGTAAACATAGGCAATTTTTAAGATATTAAAAAATCAATATATAAAATATCATGTGGTCAAAATATATTTAGTATATGTCTAAAGACCTTCCAATGATCATAGACCATTATTGTGGAGTTTATTACATCTTTGTTCCATTTATACTAATGTAATAATTTTGTATAGCCAGTTCCGTGGCCAACTTCGCTGGCTTCCGTCACGGACCACATTGGTTCGAGTCCTAGTACGAGCAGCATTTTTTTTGTTGTCTATTTATCGATTCACTTCCAAGGTCTATCTATACCTCTCGGCACAGTGAGTGACTATCTAACTAGAATAGTCCAGCTCAAACCTAATCATTAATATCCCTACACTGAACAAACAGTTCTAGTAGAACAAAATATGTTGAAATACACTTCAGTAGTCGTACATATGCTTTAAATTGGCAAGCGAGCATTGATTTAAAAAAATGGCGCAGTAACTTCAATTGAATCTATATTTTTTAAAAGCTCTAAAAGGTTATTTTCCAAAACGCGTTTTGATGTGTAGTCAGCATGTTACAGAGCTCTTTTTTAAATTTCTCTTTTATCTTTTACAATTTTTTTATCGAGAGTGACGATATTATTGGCTGTAATTTTGTAACACTGATTGTCGATTTATACCTCTAAGCGTCTTCTACCGATGTTTATTCAAATGGAAGGCGTCGTTAAAATATACAACATTGTCGGAATGCAAATGGCCGAGTTGCTTAAATAATCTTATTTCTCTGTTTTCCCTGAGAGAACCGATTTCTCTGGGAATCTGAATGCTTAATAATTATCGTAAAACGTCTCAGCGGAAAAGCAGAAACGCGAAACAAACGTGCCCCATGCTAACAATCGAAATGACGCGAATTTTCATTTCAGCCTTAGAATTTACTTAATCTTGATGTTGTTCGGGACCTCCCTATGATCTCGCGCAACGTAAGCAAATAAATGCACAATAATTAAATTCGCTGCGAGACAAAAATGTTATACAAAAGATTATTCCCGGAATAAGATCTCAACACAATCAACAACAACAAATCGCAGTATTTTTAAAGGTGAATTACGAAGCGTCGAGATGTAAACAAAGCGATTTTCAATTACAATATTATGTTTATCGCGGGATTCTGAGGATTAACAAAAGAACATCAACACAGCCACACATGAAATTTCTTTCAGAAATTCTTGCCAAAAACATGCCATCGGCATTTTATAATACGAAAATAATATATATATTTTCATGTAAGAAGCAAGCAGAACAATGGTTGTGAAAATTTGTCTTGAGCTATAATCGACGCCTGAGTTCAAAATCTCTTTCAAATTTGAATGGTTTGAGTTTTGTACTTTGACACTAGTTTTGTCGATAACGACCCGGCATTCACCTTTCGGCATCTTCAGGCATTTCAATAGCACGAATGATTTTGAACTGACAGTTTACATTGTTGACATTCAAATGCTTCTTGCAATGCCTGAAGGTGTAGAAAGGCGAAACCCGGGACGTTAGCGTCAAAACTCATGGAAAAGTATAAAATTCAAACGATTCAAATTTGGTATAGAAATTTCATCAAGCACCTTCAGTCGAAATCTTCAATTATAAAATTTGTTTGCATTATAAAACAAACAAAAAATATATTTAATTTTTACAAGAAAAATTGAACTTGTGCTTAAATTAGAATCATACATATTTAAATGAACCTTAATAATTGAGGATTTCGACTGAAGGTGGTTAACGAAATTAGATGATCTTAAATATATCTAAAAATAATGTATTTTGCATTGGTTTTTAGAACCTTCTCCCAATTTAATGACGATTTCACGGAGCGACTCCGTTTGCCATGCGTTTTATGAAATATAGAATTTTTTACTATTTTCCATATATTAATTAGCAATAAGAAATAAAATTTCCATATAATCCATATTATTAATCAAACATAAATATTTTTATACTTTCAATGGTTTCGGCGTTTCAGCTTTGTGGAAGTTCATTTTAATATAAAATTTCTCCTTGCAGAACGTCGGTTTTACTTCTCGGCGGTAAGTTTGTGGAAGTTCATTTTTATATAAAATTCCTCCAAAAAGTTTTAAAATATTATAACCAATCTTGCTTCATCACTTAAGCAAACTTTGCGATAGTAAGATGCCTCTGAAAGAGGTGAAACACGTGTCACAGTTAGTAGCACAATACGTGGAATAATCAAAGTTATTTTAAATTTTATATTGTAAATATTTTTTTTCAAACTAGAGTTATCATACGAAATTTAAAGGACTCTTGGCAAACCCAAAGTGATTATTATTTTCGAAACTGTTAAAAAGTACGCTGTTCAACGCCAACACCAAATTGGGAGAAACATAAAACAATGGCTTCAAATCTTTCAATTAATTTAAGTGAGTGAAAATACTCATCCATTTATGAAATGCACCCCCCTTATGCATCTTTATATTTAGTACTTATATTTGAAAAGGCTGTGTAAAAGAGAAAGCTTTGCTCTTTTTGTAAATAAATGGTGAGAAAGCAGGTTTGGGTAAAACACTACTTTTGACAAAACAGCGCGTCTTTTGTTAAAAAAAAAACAGATTTCTTCGCACGAAAACCATCCTCTATTCGGAGTAGACGTGGCTATACTTTCCACGGGGAAAATTCACAATCTCCGTATGCTAGTATAGGGTGATTGCGTTATATGTAGGTAGAAAATTGTTTTTTAGATGACGAAATGTTTTTATTGGAACAATAAGATCGGTACGATCAACTTACGAAAATATATCATTACTTCAATTGAAAAACTTGCTTATCTGAGCAAAGTTGAATATTACTCAATAAGACAAAACTAATAAATTTCTAGATAGGAACTAGTAAATAAATACTAATTCGTTTATTCTATATTTAAGAGAAATTATTCCCACTTGGTACTCAGTTGCTCAATATGTGCATTTATCGGAAAAAGAAAGGATAGCCTTCATTGCTTTTGCTACGTCCTGTTCGTAACGTCCATTTTAAGATCGGATGGATGTGCGAGAGAATTTTGAACATAGATATCCACACGTGAATCATTCGCTTGCTACTTAGTCGCTCAATCTCTCTTTATCGGAAAAAGAAAGGATAGCACTCGCGGTTAGCTAACTGTACTCGCTACGCCCCGTCCGTTACATCCGTTTTAAGATCGGATGGATGAAGGAGGGAATATTGATTAACACAGATATCCATGTGTCCGAACATAAAATAACAATTCGATTTACAAATGACATTTCACGGACTGAAATTTGAGCCCGTGCGTTCCGCAACCGAAGCCAATGACGTTGACAGTCGACCACGGATCCGTCTGGTTGGATACATCATTATCATGATTATAATAACATTTATCAAATAGTATTTCATATTTTTTTTTTACCATGTCCGCTCCCAGCATGGAGCATATGGACTCCTCACGGAGTTTATCTCGACATATGTTTTTTCTACGAGAATTGATTGTTACTCAGTTGTTCTACCTCTCTTTTTCGAAGTGAGTAGGGATGGAAAGGATACGAGGAATTGGACATGACTTGTGAATAAATATTCGCTGTCACTATGCGTCGCTTGTGGGGTACAGAAAGGTGGGAAGGGATTTAACAACACAAACACCCATTGCCTCTGAGAAAAATCGATTTATCGACTGAAAAAATCTACTAGTACCGAGAATCGAACGCAGTCGGTCCGCCACGGTAGCCAACGACGTTAATTAATGCACCTCGGACCGGGCAAATAGTATTGAATATACGACACAAACATGACAAGATAATAAAAATTTAAAAAAAAATAGTAGGATATAAATTATCAAGCTATTCCCGATCGGCGTGTAGACTGCGTAGTGTGGAATACACCCAACGAAGTTCCGTTCGGAGAAACATGAGCCGATTTCTAAGGGATCAGCGGGAAACGAAACCAGACGAGGGCAAACAATAGAAATGGCGAGCCTAACAAACAAGGCGGTCCCTATTAAATCATAAGCTCAGCCACAGTAATAAAATAACCCGCCACGCCGATTTGCGAACTTGTTTTGTATACTGGATGGGAGGGAAATATATTCAAAGCCTGCTTCGTCGGAAAATCTTCTTCGCACGGCGAGTATCGCTAATACATAATTGCTGACGAGACGATGAAATAAATGACTTACTTCACAAATGTTTTTATTAGAGCAACATATTTTTTTATATCCGCAGAGACAAAATTCCAAGCGTTGATTTGTCATGAGTAAATATTTTTCGAGGTGATATAAATAACGATATACCATAAAGTTGAAGGTTTATGAACGGTCTGCTTCTGGACGTGCTTAGAGAAGCATTTACTAAATAGCAAATATTTGCATGGAAATTTCATTTATTTTATGAAAACTAAGGGATCACACATAATAATAGGTCATAGTGTGACTCACATTGCTCATTATAAAATATATCCTGTGTGATATATTTCATTTAAAAACTCTCCCGTCCAAGTTTATGATCTAATTAAAAAGATGGGAACATTTTAGTTTTTAAACACCAACCTAGGAAGAGTTTTATTAGTAGTTCTTCATTCGTCAATATAAATATATGTGTACGAATATTATACGGAAAGTAAAATAACAATGTATTTTAATTCTACATAAATTATTTTATATATTTGTTGATAGCTATTTCGGCTTACGCCTGCGTCAGAACTAATTCTAGTTCTAGTTCTATTCTCTACTAGTTCTGACGAAGGCGCAAGCCGAAATAGCTATCAACAAATATATAAAATAATTTATGTAGAATTAAAATACATTGTTATTTTTCTTTCCGTATTATAATGGAGTTCTACCAAGTAAATGCCTACTCAATCAATAAATGTACGAATATTCTTTGTAATTAGTTGAAAATGATTTCTAAATGAGCGAAAGTATCCCTGATGTGGTAAATAGGACGCAGGGGTGAAGTTTTCTGCGGGAGTTTGAGTATGAAAAAAGTTTTCACAATAAATGATCAATAAACATATTTTTTTTCTTTTAGTGTTTAAGTTTTATAAGATTCTAAAGATCTTATAATTTGAAAAATATATTTCTAAGAAGGTCGTCGCTTACAATGTTGTTCCATAAACAGGTCGCAAAACGGAAAAATGTTTTTAATATTTTTTACTAATGAAATCTCGTCTTCAAGACTTAAATATACATGTAAGAATGACTAATCCTAACAAAACGACTTACAACGCGGCGCTGCCTGGAAAAAACGGACAAGGATAAAATTCTAAAACTTTGTTTTTAGTCTTTTTCGGGTGTTAAGGAAAGTGATTAAAAAAGTGTGCGAGAAAAACAGAATTTCTGAGAAAAACATTTCAGTAAATAAGTGAACTTTTCCTAGCGACTCGAGACGAATGGGTATACCACACAACCTTGCAGCAGCGGCTACAGCTGTAAGTGTCACAAAGCCAATAGGGAAAATACATTTTATACGGCAATAGGTAGTAATATGCAAATCTTAAAATGATAAAGGCAAGTATTGATACAATATATAACCATTATCAATATTTTAGCATATTCGAAATATATAAATTCTTTGGAAAACCACATAACACTTAAAATATTTATGATTTTGAAAAGTATTTCTAGAGCAGTGCTAGTCCGTGGAAGAGTAACAGGTTGCGAACAAGCGATAACCGGTCCGACGTTAAAAAAACAAATATAAAATGGGTAATATTTTAAATCTATGTTGGTTTATCTCTTTTCATTATCCTTCGAGAATACACGTGACACGAGTCTGCAAAATTGACAATATTATGTTCAGTTCCACATCAAACCTCAGTGAAACTGCTTTCCATTTTCTTCAAATAATCTTTGCGAGACCACTCATTATGTCTGGCATGTTCTTAGGTAAAATCAGGGCTTGTTAACATATCGAACAGCAAAAATACCAATATTTGTTTTTAGCACATCGTATTGTAAACTGTGCAAATCTGATGACAACACTTTTTAAGTATATAAAAAAATATGTACATATTGTATTCCATTAAGCGCACTGAATCTTAATGTATAACTTTTACTAATATTCTTTAATTAAGTATTTCGACTGAGGGTGCTTGATGGAATTTCAATATCAAATTTGAATTTTTTGAATTTTGTACTTTTCCATGAGTTTTGTCGCTAACGACCCGGGTTTCGCCTTTCGGCATCTTCAGGCATTCCAAGTGCACGGATGTACTTGAACTGTCAGGTAGAAAACTGGAAAAGTACAAAATTCAAAAAATTCAAATTTGATATTCTTTAACTAACAAAATGATATTGGTCCCATGGTAACACTGAAAAATACCTACCCACAATCCAAGAATTTTTGAGAAACACTGATCTAGATTCTAAGCACCCTATAATGAAAAGAAAAAAAAACTTGTTTTAACATTTTTTTTCGTGAACATCACTGAACAGTTGATCGTCAACATTAGTGAATTATCAATTTAGCCTACAGAGTTTCCGAGTTCAATTCCAAGAAGTTGATGGCGGTTATAAGATGTCTAAAATAATATTATAGATAGACATTTCACACAACTTCGGGCACAGTTTGAGCCAGAGGTTTTCATATCCAACATCGGCATCGGTTTCAATCAAAATCTGGTGCCTGGATATTCAAATTTTCGGTAGTTTTAAAAAATCTATTTTATACATTTTATTACTAGAAGGTACTCTGCTCTCAATACTTTGGTCTGAATAATCTGAACAATTTGCAAAATACAAATTTGCTGCATACATAATTACCAACAGGCATGTTTATATAGACCACACCTGGTCAAACCTTTTGGCTCACGGACACATTAAAAATAAAATATATATGTCGGGCCGCATTTTAAATAAACTAAAATTTAACATTATGTTTAATTAAAATGTGGTTTATCCCACAAAGAAGAGAAAGTTAACACCTTAGAAAAATGATTATTAACTATCATTAAACATAAAAAAACACACCACTCGATACCGCACAAAAATATACAGGTATCCGGCCTGATATAGACCGTGGACTTTAAGAATTTCGATCGATCACAGTCTTGTTCTAGTAGTACGGACCTGACGCATCAAAATCTATGATGAAACTTTTGAATTATAATTTTACGACAGAAAACTAACTATTTTTTTTACTAGCTTTTTGGGATCAGAAAGGTGGAAAGGGACTGGGATTTTCAACAACACAAACACCCATGCCTTTGAACAGATTTATCGACTGAAAAAAAATCCGCTCGTACCGGGAATCGAGCCCGGGCGGTCCGGCACGCAAGTCAAAGCCGTTGCCACTGCGCCACGGACCGGATATTTGAAATATACAGCAGCTAAATGTTTTCATTTTGGCTTTGTTTGTTGGACACCATCATAAAACTTTGCAGGTCGACTGGTGAGATTGATATGCGGTCATTCGACGGGAAGTGTGTTGAGCACCACTGTTTTGGTAAATATTTCAGACGGCAGCCGCGGTAAAAATATGTTTTGGTCCTTGATTCATATTACAGCGTCGCAAGTTGAAACGCGGCATATCCGAAACGTGCTGTATAACACGTATGGTCGGCTGTACTCGACACTTGAGACCAAAAAAAGCATAAGAAATATCGAGTTTGAAAGCAGCCGAGTTGAAATGAGAGTTTTGTTTTGTCGACCAGACTTAGACGCGGAATTTTACAGAAAAAAATGCAGGACAAATAATTATGATCACACAAATCAAATCTAAAATAATACTGTATTTTGTTGGTTGAATGGCATAATACAACATAAAAAAATAACTCAGTTTAATCCCACTTTTTATAATGATCGTTTTCAAATATCGCGGTCATTATCAGCCGACGAAAAATAAATCTTTGACGAATTGGTGATATTTAATTCAGTAGGATTAACGACTCCGTGTCCGGTCCGTGGCGTAGTGTCAACGGTGTTGACTTGCGTGCCAGACCGCCCGGGTTCGATTCCCGGTACGAGCGGATTTTTTTTCAGTCGATAAATCTAAAAAAGGCATGGGTGTTTGTGTTGTTAAAAATCCCTTCCCACCTTTCCCGACCCCAAAGAGCGACGCATAATGACAGCGATTAGCTTATCACTAGTCCTGTCCTAGTCTTCGCATCCTTTATATCCATACTCTCTTCGAAAAAGAGAGGTTGAGCAACTGAGTAACAAGCAGTTCTCGTAGAAAAACATATGTTGAGATAAACTTCGTGAGGAGTCCATATGCTCCAAATTGGGAGCGGAAATGGTAAAAATAAAATAGCATTAACGACTAAGTATTTAAAGCAAACGGTACAAGAAATATGAAAACAATTTACAGTTAATTATATTGAATATATGCAATAACAAGAGAATTAATTTTCTCTTAAAAAAATCAATAAATGATTCTTATCGGCACTTGGGTAAGTTGGGAATGGAGATTTTGTATATATCTAAAAACCAATATTATTTAATATTTTTTTTCTTTAAATATGCATATATTAATGAGACGGATAAAATAATGGCAATGAAGATTAATAAACTTGAATAAGTAATTTTTTAATTGCTTATTCTTCGTTAAAAATGTTTTGATTTATAATAAAAACACAAAACAATGGCTATGATAGATTTAATTTACTCAATAAATAATATGATAATCTTTAACACAGTTCCAAAATAAATATAATAAACACTAAATTTCCTGCGGCCGACTCTAGTCTCTATACAGCGATGTAACTTTGCATGCAATAGTTATGGAGTTGGAATAATGCTATCATAGCAGGTAGACATCGAGGTACCCCTCTCTCTATGTAAATTCAGCCGCAAACTCTAGGGGTTAAATAGTAAATTACAGGAAATGGGTTAAATGGAGGTCATGTTTAGTAGCCAGGCGTAGACAATGTAATTTTTGATGCATGAATATTCTCGTGTGGTCAGCTTTACGCTAAAATTTCACGCAGTACACTTTTAAGCTAAATAATCTGTTAAAAATGCAAAATAAAATAACTATGTTAATCCACGGGACTGTAGACAATTATTGTACCCGACGTTCCAGAGCCGTTTCAGAAGAAATTATGAAAATTAAACCACCAAAGGATTAGCTGCGTAGACATGTAATAATTGATAACAACAAAGCGATAAAAAAAAACAAAGACAATTAACACAGAACAATTTAAGTCTAAGCAGCTTTGTATACAATTATGCTCGCAGAGAAATATAACAAGGAATGGAAGCCATTTAAAAACCGTAGTCACTTATATTCTAAACGTATGATGTACTTATATACTATTGCATAAATGCTAGAAATACATAAAATTTCAATAGTCAGAATTCAATAGAAATCATTCATTACTTAAGCAAACTTTGCGATAGTAAGTCTGAAGATGCCTCTGAAAGAGGCGAAACACGTGTCACAGTTAGTTACACAATACGTGGAATAATCAAAGTTATTTTAAATTTTATATTAAAATGAACTTCCACAAAGTTACCGCCGAAACCATCGAAAATATTACATAAAATTTCTTTATAATCTGACTAAAATTAAATCTTGTTATGCGAAAGGGTAGTCCATATATTAAAAATTAGACTTTATAGACGACACTGTGATGTTGTAATGGTACAGTTTAAATCTGGGCCGCGTTGAAAATTTCAAGTTTGAGAAAATAATAAATGTGATAATACGATATAAACTTTAAGCTTTTAAGCTTGCAAAAAGGCAGTGGTTACCTTTAAAATTATAACAACTAAGAAACTTGAAAACCGTATGAACGTAATATAATAATTAATGCCAGTAGAATGTAGATAGATTCCTAGTACAGATGAATTGGAATCTTATGTATTTTTTTTATATATGATATGTAATGATTTGAATTTAAGCTGTTTTACGCCAAATACAATGATCCATTTCTATTAGTCCAGATTTAAATGAATATAAATTGAAATGATCTATACAATTCTTAAAGAGTTTTTGAGTATAGAAAATAATTTATATATTATACTCGTACTCTCAATAGTTAATAAAATACGTTAACACAAAGGTAGTGTGATCGATAACATTGTTCTGTTTCGAACAATAACAACTCGCAGTTTAATACAAGCCATAAAAATACGTAAGCGAGAGAACAATAGCACTCGTGATTCGTTTTGCACTCATGGATATGTTTACTTACTGCAGTTGCACCAATGGTAATGAAATGAACCAGTTCCAATGCATTGCCCTTGATTTGCAGAGAAATATGATACACTGGTATTCAATGATTCATTAAAAAATACGATCGCATTACTCAATGCCATAAAATATTTATACATGTTGAAGAATAAAAAACATTATGTTTGATATTTACAGTTCAAAGTTTGCAAAAAAGAATGAAACGAAGCTGATTTTTTTTATTTAATTTTCAGCATTATTTCGCTCGACCAAAAGCAGCAATACATATAATATTTTTTAGTACTTTTTCATCTGATTTATTACATCAGGAAAGTTCGTTTCATGGTCATTATCAACTGATCAGTTGATAATGCTGACATCAGTTGATAATGCTCGCCATGAGCGAAACCGGTTCTGATGTAATAAATCAGATGTGGAAAAAGTACTAAAAAATGTGTTATTATTTTTATTATAATGCCTTTCCACCAAGTATTGACAGTGAACACCTTAAAAGTGAGCAATACATATGTCAAAAACATGTCATTATTATTACATTAAAAAAGGTGTCCTATCACGAATTACCCCCCCCCCCCCCGCCCCTATACTAAGAACTTAAAAGTGAATAATTGTGTTGATTCAATTCGAATTTACTCTGTAGAACTCCATTATAACACGTTGCAAAATAACAATGTATTTTAGTTCTGCAAAAATTATAAGATATATAGTTGATAGCTATTTCAGCTTACGCCTCCGTCAGAACTATGAATTATTGTGTTGTATTATCCTCAATTTTAAGGTATTTATTGGATTGGATTTGCCATCAATAGATTATTGACTTCTAGAATCAGCGCTAACGTCTAATGACAACTTTTGTCCTTCATATATTTTTTTGTAATCACGATACTCAATCAAAAAGTAGGCCTAACCCGATTTTGCGAACTGGCTTCACCGCGGATTCATCACTCCAATAGCAATTACATAGGTATATTCATTTTGTAAAAATGGAAATTGACGACATTCTTGAATTCAAATATTTCAATAAATCTTTGAAATAGTTATTTCTCGGCACCAGTGTTGGTCTGTCATACTTATTCCTAATATGTGTGTTTGAAATATTCACCCGAGGGATAAAATCCAATACGTGTTTATACGATTCGTTTAGAAGTGTGGTGACAGACAACTGAATGAACTGACAATTCGCTAGTGTAGCTTGTACTATTATGCCATACCGGAAGAAATCGTTAAACGTATTATCGTATATTGTGTACATAACGTTATATGAACTATTTAAATGGCTATTCAAAGCATGACCTACAACACATTCATTTGGCACTCACGAGCATGTAGGTCCTTTTGACAAGCTGATTTAAATTCTTGCTATGCTAACGAGGGTTATTGTGAATAATTCACTAAAAGGTAAAGTTGTAAAGTTTTATATAGTCAAATATTCATCTGTAGTCTTTGGTAAATCGTTCATTTGAAACAATTGTTTCCAAATGCCAATTGGTAATATTTACAAAAATATTAATTCGTAATACGGTAAGAAAAATAACTATGTATTTTAGTTCTACATAAATTATTATATATATTTGTTGATAGCTATTTCGGCTTACGCCTTCGTCTGACGAATTTAGTTCTGCCGAAGGCGTAAGCCGAGATAGCCATCAACAAATATATAAAATAATTTATGTAGAACTAAAATACATTGTTATTTTTCTTACCATAATGGAGTTCTGCCAAGTAAATGCCTACTCAATCAATTAATTCGTAACGTTGTGAATTTTATTCGATAACATCTCACTTCTAAACGATGATGCATCACGTTTTATTTTGCATAAGGATTTTGTATAGTACATAAATATGTAGGTTAATCATAAATGTTTAAGCGGAGCGATGTTTTCATACAAAAATTATTGCTTATTATAAAACTATAGAAATAAAAATGATTTGCTGCCTCGTTATGTTTTGTTCTTTCTTATGCTTTTTTAAGAGGTTTTTAGAGAATTAATAGACTTTAGACCTATGATACCTCTAAGCATACACACAGAATGGTTCACTCAATGAATAAATATGAACCTTATATATAAAATAATATTCGTAGAACATGGAACATTTAAATATTTACCATCGAGCGTTTACAGTTAATTCAATTGTGTTATTTTTTTAAAAATGGGGTGATTCCACATCATTTAGCTGAAATATAAATGAGTTGAATGAAATAATATTCTAACTACTTGATACATCACCGCAGTACATGTAATAACTAAAAACTGTTTTCTTGATCCGTGCAATGTAGTTTGTAAGCGAAAAGTTCATTATTTATAATGCCACCTGGAAATACACGTGTGGCCCATAAAGGCGACTGTAAAATGAAAACAGAAAACTGCACGCTGAATTTTGATAGCATTTTCCTGTCCTTTATCAAATTACTCTAAATGAAATTTATATAGGTGGCGGTGGTACTGGAATAACGTATCTAATATTATTTATTTTTCAAATTTATATGAAAGATGCTCTTTTCTGACAAACAAACGTAAAAGATAATTTACTGTAAAGTAAAATAATTACGGGTATGTGGTGCAGTGGTCCAGTAGTCAACTCATTGGCTTCCGTGACGGCCTTCACGGGTTCGTTTCCCAGTACAAGCAGCATTTTTTCAGTCGATTTTTTTATTCTGTTCGCATGGATATTGCGAAGGCATGGGTATTGGTGTAGTCTATACTTTCCCACCCATCCAATTCTATGAGCCCATAATCCTCTTCATAATTTTAGTTTTAAATCACGTGGAATTATAATGGTATTCAAATATTCACGTAATATTTTTCGTTCAAGAGTTTTCCTACACGTGACCGTACAATTAAAAAGTTTTAACGTTTTATATGGCACGTGTAAAAATCTGCCATTGACAACTTCCAAAAGTCATAGAGACGTGTTAACTTTTCCACTTCCGAAGAGCTTACCGAACGCTTCAAGGAAAAAGAAAGTTCATAATATAGATAAATTACCGCATACAGGAAATAAAAAAAACAACCGACAGAACTTCGTATTGATATCAAAATACTGGGAATGTTTTATAAACACCAATTCCCCTGATTTACGCGGCACATTTTTAACACGATTCAATAAAACACGGGCAAAAAATATACAACGCTTATATCCATATTATATAATTTGCTCTTTTTGAATTAACAATGAGCATGAAAACATTGCGTTCAAAATTGATTCAAATATGGAACGTGCTCTAAAAAATTATAAGAATATCCTGCGCACAGTGTGAAGAAAAAAATATACAAATAATTTACAGAAAATAAAAAACAATCAAAGATCACGGATTTTGTAATGACGAAAAAAGCGACTCAAGACAACACCGATATTTTTAACAATTGTAAAATTGAACTGAACAGTTATTCCAATGATGATGAAAATGATGAGACGTTAATAAAAAATGGTTAGAATGTTAAAAAAAACAACATCAAAAGATTTTTTCTTCTTTTCATAGTTATGTTTTGTCTTTTTTTATAAAAAAAGACATGTTAAACTAGTCATAACGTATTACATGTACAACCAAAAATTGTGTATTTTTTTTTATTGGTTTAATTGTTATTGTTCACGTTAATTTGGTGATAACAGTATGTTTTTGTATTATGACATTATGTATTGTATGCATTAACGCTTATCAATCGCCACTTCTGGCGGGTTAATTTTTGTTCACTGTGATAAAAAGTGGAATCGATATAAATATGTAATTTACCCATCAATTTAGGAAACAAATCAAAACCGAATTCGTCTTCAATAAATTTGAATCAAATTAACCAAGGCTCGCCTGTTGAAAAGTTCGCAAGTTAAAGTGTTGCTACCGTAAAGTCTGTAGTTTATAATCGAAGTGTTCTAGTCCCAGTTTCTCAAGTCCCACTGCCACTCTAATTTCGAGAAGCCTTCAAGAGCTTTGAGATCTGGGTATAAGTAATCAAAGTTTTGTCTGCGTTGTTTTGCTAACATTAAATTAATTTTAAAATGCACTCTAAGGGAAGCTGTTTTTCGAATGTGTCTGTATTTATATGCTTATCCCGGAGTAAAGTTTCAAAAATTTAAATAGGATATCGTTAGCAATGGAAAATAATAAAATAGAAAGAATCCGCTCATACAATACTACCAAGTATGTATACAAAAACGGTATGACTGGTTTAGAATCAAATAATTAGCACAATTTTGAATTTCTTGACGATGAGATTTCATTTCATACCTTGTTATAAAGCCAGTAGAACAAAAATTAGCAATTACTTATAAATATATTAAAAACAGATTAAACACATTTTTTTGCCCGCCGTATGAAATGAATATAATTATTTATGAATTCAAACCTTTTGTTGAATACACACTAGCAATCATAGTTCGTAAAGGGATTACTTTAGAGTTAAGAGCAGCCGTTCTTAATCTTTTCGGAGTCACGGTTAACTTTTTATGACAAGAAAACATTGCGGTGCATCTAAATTCAAAAGTCTGGATTAGTAAGTTTTTAGGATTAATGTTATTTACTATTGAGAAAACAAGCTCATACAAATTAGATGATGAAAAATGTAGCAAGATTTTTAGTCCCTCGTGTAGGACTGGTTGTTAATTATTTTGCGGATTTTTCGGTGCAAATACAACATAGTCGCGGTGCAACGGTTAAAACCACTGATTTAGAGCAATAGCACCTACTCATAGCTAAAATACGCTCGAGTTATAAATGTATTACCAGAAAACTAATACACATTGTTTCAGTATATAAATGTTTGCATGAGTTTTTTAACTTCACATACGTGGCATTTGAAATTTTTTTTATTTTCATTTGATTTTTTATTTATATATAGAATATCTGTTATTAATAATCGGAATAGCAACCAGAACCACATTAATAATAGTACAATATATTCAATATAAGAAAATGCAAACCTAATTTCACATATCGTCAATTGTAATTTGGTTGTCTAGTTGAAGAAGACTTGAGTTCAAGAATTCAAGGGCAAATAGTGTACGAAGATTTATCGCATCAAATACAATCGTGACTAAGTGAATTTAATAGAACACGCCTCAACATATTTTTAGACTCCATTACGTCAGTCGAAGATAGCCCTGAATTCAATTGGGTCGGATTATAACGAGATCAAATTTGACAAAATTTGATTGGCAAATAACTCATACCAATTTAGATTTATAAATTCGATAGAGACATAAACAAGTCAAAATTCATTACTCTTTTTAGAAAGGGTAGTGTATTAAATATCATTAAAAAATAAACTTCGGTATCCAATAATTACCTACATTTCTAGTCGTCTCATGTTTTATTACTTTTGAAATCGGTTGTATCCTATATAAATGATGAGAAAAATACCTGTTGTTTAATTTCCAGCCACATGTGATAAAACAAATAATGAAGTAATAAAATCACTCGAGATCGTCTCTAAGAAACATCTTGTCAGAAATTACAATTCCCTTGATGTGAAATGTAGTTCTTAACCCGTGGCGGACGAACGTCACAGATGTTGTGTCGGGAAAAGACAAGGCCCGTACGCGTATGTCACGACTTGTGTGACGGGAACTTTCAACTGATGATTAAACGATAAATCTCTTGCACACAGGGGTGATTATTGTTTTAAAATATTGCCTTATCTATCTTGCTACCACAAACTCCTTGAGATTGTCAGAAATAAGAGATTTAAATATAAAAACATCGATTTCTCGAACAGCTACAATTTTTCGATTTTACCCGTCAGTGCGCTTATTCGTTTGAAAGTTCGCGCGAACTCTCGCGCCTGCGCAGTTCTCATATAATTTCATTCGCGGCTGCGCATATGACGGAACTATTTTACGTGTCAAGCACTGCGCGGTATTATATTTATTTTTCGTGCGATCTTTATTTAATGTTTTTATACTTCGTATTGTATTGAGGGACACATTTAAATAAAAAACTATCGTGTATTTATTCTAATTGTGTCTATAATATTTAAAAACATTTAGTTCTGATTTGTGATTTGCACAATGCTCAAATGTAATTCAAAGAAAAATAAAAAAAAAACTTTCAATGTGCAAAGATTGTGATGTATTTGTCGTTATCTTTTCTACAAAATTTATAACTCTTAAAAAGATTTAAAAAAAATCATAAATTATTATCTCTCCCTAGGTGTATGTGTGTTGAACATTTGGTGATAAATGTCTCGATATTAAATTATTTATGTGTTTCCCCGTAATTAAGCGAGTAATATATGTATGTTTCGAAGTGACAACGACCATCGAATGAGTTCGTCGCAGGGCTCTTAATTTGACACGTTCGTAATTAAAGATAACAAATACGTCATGTCGACAAGCATTGCTTTTTTGTTAGAGATTTGTTTGTTTAATGAATTGTGGCTTCATGTGGTATTTCTTTCGGGTTTTTAGTGTTCCCACATATTCTTAATGTGTTTGTCCGCAATCAATATCAATCCAATTATTTTTAATCCCTCTATTTATTACGATATAACGAAAAATAACATCCGCACGGTTTTAAATTGAGTGAATATAACAACGCGTGCGCCGGGTTAAAGACATCTAGCCAGTATTGAACAAGGAGCATTACAAATTTTAATATATTCATAAAATAAAACAATTTAAATCAAATATTAATAAATACACAACGACTTGTTATTTTGCATAACATTTTATGTTCGTGAATCATTATACATATCATATTTCATACGACAATCTCCTGTGACAACTAATGTACACGTCGTATCGTCTACGACTAGAATTCTACAATTGATCGTCGGCAGCAGATGCCACGATTCGTTTTCACAATAATTTAAAATGAAGCCTCAAAATAAAAATCTTAATATTGAAAGCACTAATCCGTTATATTTTTAGCACATAATGACATAGGAAAAACAACCCCCTGTGCGCCCTACAATTTGTTACAAAATCCCGCTGGGAGAATTGTTTACTCTTTTGATATGCGATTTCGAACGCGGAAACAAGATCCGATATAAATTTTGTGTTAAAATTCAAAAAATTTCTGCACTTAAATAATATATCATATTTTATCCGAGATTCTTCATTATGAACTTAATGATTCTTCATTATGAACTGAATAATCAAAATGAGTGATATCATAATCAATAACCACGCTTTAATATTGAAATCGATGACGATTAATAAAAACACATAATTTTTTTTTAAATACATTAGAACAGTATTTCTGAAACTTTTTATAATCGGCTTGAATTGATATAAAACATCTCAAAGTGCTTGCACTTCCGAAAGCGCTTTCTCACACCCAGGGTTAAGAAACACTCCATTAGATTATTCAAAACAATTTTGCAATTTTTTAATATTTTGCTTTTGACCTTAAACGCTTATTTGTATTTCTCGTGAAATAAAATCTATTCGTGTAATTATAAAATAGAATATTATCCACCGATTTGAGTAGCGAGAAATAGCAGATGGCCTTGTATAAAAAATAATTTCGAAAAACAAGATAATTAATTAAGATTAAAATTCTGATGGATAGAAGTAATTTATTCGTCAAAAAACACTTTTTTTTTTTTGATAAGTCGCATTTCAATTAAATTAAGTGTATAGCCAGCAATATTAATAATTCTGAATAAGAGATGTTTTGAATATCACAAGAAAAATTTGGGCATAAAGACGTTAAATCATGAATTTAAAAAGAGAACCAAGTAGTAAGCATCGTTCACTTGTTTTTTCTACATCATGCAAGCGGATGCCCATTTAACGGAAATTGAAATATATGTTTTTAAGTAATGGCATGCTTATACGTGTAGTGTGTACGCATTAAGCACCAAGAAATTCGATTTAGATTTTCGCTTGGTATCGGAAATATGGTAAGCGTAAAAAAGCCAAAAAATACACAAGAAAATATTGGCAAAAAACAGTAAGTTCTGAGAGTTTATAAGAACTCTCAATTTTGACAATTAATTGTTGGAAAAACGTTATCTTTTGAATGCGTGTTCGAGATTGAATATATTGTACGACGCAAAAATGATTTTGCTATACGAAATTATGGTGAGATTGGCTAATTCAAGTGTTCAATTTGTCCTTTAGTTCACGGGTTCCCCACCCACGGGCCGCGACTCCCAGAGGGGTCCCGGCGGGTTTTCTGTGGGGTCACCAACCTATACAGTCAACAAAAAAATATATTCACTTTCATGCATCTTCGTTCATTTTTTAAAAAAAATTTAATGAAAAATGCCATTTTCAATTCCATCGGGGTCGCGAGTCACAGGCTTTTATAAAAAAGGATCGCCACCCGAAAAGGTTAGGAATCTATGCTTTGTTTGATCGAATAATAAATAAACTCTAAATCTTTAAAGCTGTCTTGTAATGGAAAATCTTATTATATAAGTCGAAAGTTGCAGAAATAATTTGGGGTGTTTTTGGTCATTTATCCTTATTATATATATTACTAGCTGATCCGGCAAACTTCGTACCGCCTCAGAATCAATAGATGTGTTTACGTATTAGCTGAATTAAGTCATTCATTCACGCGCGACATGAAATGTCAAACATCACGCGCGTGATAGCGCCCTCTGTGATTCAACAACAAAAATAATAAATAATGACAGATGTCAGAAATATTAAAACAGGTCCTGGTGGGATCATCCTTCACCTAGCGGAATGAAATATACTTTATAACCTTATCACATATCTAACCAATATACATAAAAAAAATCATAATAATCGGTCGAGGCGTTTCGGAGGAGTTTGGCCACAAAGATTTGTGTCGAGATTTTTATATATATAGAGATATTGCCTTAAAAAAAATATATACATATTACATATTTTTATACCTGCACGAAATTATTTAGATTCGTGTTACTTACCGTACTGAAATTGTTAAAAAAGTGATCCAGAAGTTTTCAATGTAATTATAAAATAAAGGTATATCCGTAAAAAAAACTTAGTGGCCATAGTGGAGCCCTTCCGTAGGAAACCGTGTGTCAACCACGCTGGTAGGTGTTTATAAAAGCTATTAAAACTTGTAGTTAACTAACATAAACGCATGACGCCGGGCCGAGCGTCTCGTTTAGTGTTATGAAACAGTGTGAAGCAGTAAACTTCAGCAAAATCACTTACGAGAGAGAAATTGCGAAACTTTCTAGGTCAATTAAGATTTTTATTAAATGCGAAAGGGTAAGTTACCACCCTGTTAAATATTTATCTTATAAAATAATTATTTTTATAATATTATATCATGAAGTTAGCAATAATAATAAACGTATGAAATAAATTATCACAGTGCATATTACGAATTTGCAATAGAAAGGTAAAAATAAATGACCAAACGAATGATTCATTAAAGCTTTTTCAGAAAACATCAATGTATTATTATTACTTACAAGTATGTTATATGGTTATCGATCATTTTTTTAAAAATTGTTCACTTTTTAATGAAACTTGTTGCGACAAGTGTTTCGCCTCTTTGAAAATCATTTTCAGACTTACTGTAGGAATTGATTGTTCTTGACTTATAAATAGCAAAAACGAAATTGGAATTTTTCCTTTCCATTAGACTTTCACCGATTACACAAAATTCTGTATTTTAAATCTAAATAAGCGAATAATTATTATTAATGACACATTATGAAACAAAGCATTATTAATGTAGTACAATAATTTTTGTACACATTATATAATAAAACAATCAATTCAATGAAATAAAAACAAGCTCTAATACAGAATCTATGATTTTTTTTTGTAAATATCCAAGAGTAATAAAAAATTAATATACAAAAATTGTATAAATATACTTTTCATAATGTTTCGCCGTTGACTGTTATATTGAGTATGGCTACGTTTCTCAAATGATATAAAAAGTGCCTTAGAGGAAAATTGATTAAAAAGGGATCAAACGTGTGGGTAAAAGTAGCATTAGATTCATAAATTCTGATAAAATTGTATGGCGATGAAATTGCTTAACGACTTTATCGGATAATCGATGTAATGAGGGAATAAAATTTAATTCTGCAGCGATACGGTTACTGTGTTCACCGAGCACATTGAAAACTAAAAAGTAATACATTATAATAATGAATACTTTATAAAAGCACGGTAGGTGGATGCGGTAAAGCGGAGCAACAGTAATCCAAATATATTGCAAAATTTTAATTATTACTAAGCGTTTAATACCCGATAATGCATATACATATTTTATAAGCATGATAAAAGAATAAGCTATTAAAGGAATTTAGGCAATAATATATTATAATCGTTTGAATTTTGTACTTTTTCATGAGTTTTGTAGCGTACGCCCGGGATTCGCCTCTCGATATCTTCGGACATATCAAGTGCACGAATAAGCTTGAATTGGCTTCAAGCAATAGTACAAAAACGATTCAAATTTAATAATGAAATTCCGTTAGTCAACATCTATCATTAATCTGTTGTTAAAAAATAATAAGCAGAAAAGTACATAATGAATTAAAGCTTTTATTTGAGTTCGAGGAAATGAAAAGTCTAATCTAAATGAAAACTTCGAGAAAAGCCACGAAATAAAAACGTACTTTTTTAAAATGTATATTGTAAATTAATCAGAATGGTTGGCATTAAAGGTCATTATTTTTAAGTCCTAAACACGAGTATGGATGTTATTATACACCAGCACCATCTTCGCATAAAACGTTTCAATCCACACTGTTATACTTTTCTGCTGCTAAAAGATAATATTCACTGTTAGCAAATATCAGGGCTATGCAAAATTTTGTGTTAATATTAATTAACTCCAAAAACACGAAGGTACGCTGGTATTGCGGTTAATTAATTTAAAATTTAAATTATATTTATTATCTTGGTGAGGCAAGAAGGCCGAACTATTAACCCCCTAAGGTACATTCTATCAAACCACTTCTAATAACTAGACTAGAATAATTCGATTATTGTACATACTTTTGCCGAATACTTATGAATATAAGGATCTCAATAATGATGGGGTGAGAGGCAACTAACTGCTGCGTCATTATAAATTGGACTGAATTTTAAATGGGTTAACAGATTAATTTATATGGACCGTCTAGAATCGTAAATTAATCATAAAAACATTTATCAGAGCACGGAATCTTAGATGAATTACATAATTTAATATCTTTTACTGTCTACGAAAGCATAAATTGATATTTTTACCTTAGCACGCTTCAGTTCTGGAAGATCTTTGTGTAATAACTTTTCGAGACGTTCAAAGAGATTACGGTTTCATGAATGCTTTCAAAAATGAAATGTAGAGATGTCCGGATTTGTTATCAAACTGGTTATGGTTGGAGGTGTTCACTGAAAACAGCAAAAAAAACCAAATTATTTAATACAATTATAAAAAATATATACATTTCGAAAATATTTTTAGTAAACTGTTGATTTCACTTGATGTATTGTAAAACATGTTTCGTCTCTTTAATAAGAATCTTAATACTAAAACTGCATTAAGGTTTATTATAACTTAGGCATTGATAATAATTATTGAATTATTCCATACGGATAATTTTTTTTAAGTCAGAGTGAGCTTGAACTCTTGATAAATGACATGGCCTTTGATTCTAATATAAAGATATTGTTCTTTATCCTACATAACCGGCTGGATATTTGCTAGTTAAATATAGTGCTTTTTCACCAGGAATTGACAGTTAACACCTTAAGAATAACAAACAAATAGGTAAATAAAAAAAAATTTGGGCGGAATGTAATTATACCTTTACTACATCTTTCCAACGAAAATGCATAGCGCTAGGGATAAAAGGGAGGAAGTTTATCGTGTGCTGAATAGACAATATTTTAGGGGTATAGAAGTTTGACATTTTCATTTTCGATCTCATGTATATTATGAGGAGTAAGGAGCGTTCGAAAGTCGTTAAAAAATGCAAATCCTCTTCCCCTTGGCACCGTTTTTCGAATAATATATGAATTTAAAATAGCTTTTTTGCATGTTTTTAGCTACGCTGCAAAATAACAAGCTAACATGACTAATACTAAATAATGTGTCTATGGGGATATTTAAAGTGAGTTGATAACATCAACTTGATACTGCGCGGATCCTGAAAAGTCGTGGACCCTATTATGAAAGCGGTTTGTCTCGTTAAAAGAAATGCTTACGCATAATTCAAGAGATCGGCCAAAACAGCCATTCCCGCTTCCAGTTGAATCAAATCATATGGGCAAAGCATGAATAATTTCGAGGAAAGAATTGGTGATTTTATGTCTGCAATTCTGAAGAATAAGACAGTTAATTCATTACTTTCTCTGCGTTACGTTTTTTTTTTTTTTGTTGACATAGTGGAAAAGAATGATACCATCACAGTCATTAATAGTTTTTTCGTTTTACATGTATAAAGTCATACATTCTACCAATAATGAAGATTTTCACAAGGCATGCGACGATGCTTTTAATTAAATTATTGCCAACCCCAAAAAAATGTTTTAATAAAATAAATTAAGTTATTTGAATATTTTTTTTTATCTAGTATTTCCAAAGTTATGCGGATGGAACGCATTCCCACCTTGTTCATGAAAGTCGATTTTTGTTAGCATAAAAAGAGGACTGAATGTGCAATATTCAATCATTGATGTAAATGTTGTATAGGTCGCTTCAAATACGACGTAATAATAATAACCCCGGGTGTGATTGTTTTAGAAACACATATTGCAAATCACCGGTAGTTTCGACTGCGATATGATCAGATTTTAAATTGACAACCAAGGAATATCTTTTTTAATCAAGATGATTTTGAGTAACTTCCCTTGAAAATCACTAAATGTTGGAAGTTTACTCAGTTAATATTCCACGAATTGTTGATTTCTATATTTCTGTGAATAAAGAAAAGTTAATATTATTTTTTAATTTTTTTCTACGCAAGAAAAAAAAACAGAAAGAGTTATATCGCATACGTTGGAATGGTCAGCAAATATGTTTAATAGTGCTCGTAACTTACTGGTATAATGGATGATAATACTATTTATCTTGAATTCAAGCAGATAAGCGTTATAACTTACAACAAAGAAATTATTTGCTCGGCCGTTGAGGCATAGACGAAAACTACCTTTGTGAAATGAAATGCCATTTGACAAAAATATCGTTTGGGAACTTATCATGAAACCTGTCGAACTTTGTACGTAATAAATAGATAAAGTAAAGAAAAATACGGAAAGAAATGTTTCTTTAGTTCGAATACATAAACCAGCATGGGACCCAGAAATGGCCGACAGCCAATGGCACATTAATTTGATTTATTTCGCTGCAAGTTCACAAAAGTTTTGCGTTCCCAATGAAATATCTTCACTAAAGTTATACACTGTAATTTTGCAAATGAAGGAAAAAACGTGTGGCTATTTTTTCAGCAATCTGATTAAAACAAAGCAAAATGAATGAGGGCTCTTTATATTATTCTTTTCTCTCCTTCTTCGAGGCCGAGTTGATAACCCTGACATCCTCAAGAGTATAAACATGCATCCTCCCAGTTTTTACTTACGCGGTCGTAACCAAAGCCAAACATTTTATCAGAACTTGTTTGGCGCGTTGGTCGTTTGAGTCAACAGTTACAAAGGATGTTCGGCTGATCAATGCACTGCCAATTTAGATAGGCGATAGTGATTTTGGCGATTTTATATTATTATTAATAACATAACGTCAGCTTGCAGGATCGGCTGCATTTCCGAGAGTAATATCGAGACACCTAGTAAAACATACACCAATCAATTGTGTGCATACACCTTCTTACTGTCTAGCCATCGCGACTTTTATTGGTCTTCACAAAAAAGCTATACGTAATTGGTAGATGCAGTATTGATTCATTATCAAATACGTCAATATGTCAGTGCCATTTAAAGAATATTTATCAAATTGATTAAATCTTTGTAAGAAAAATTCTTACTAATTTGACATTAAGTTTTAATTTAATCTTCAATTATTATTCCATGCTTACTTATAAAATGTATTGTAGACAATTTTTTTGCAACCAATCGTATAAAACAATTTATTATTATAACGTCAAAACAAATATTGATAAAGGTTTCCTTTTGGAATGTTTGCGATGAAATTTGCTTTCATGATTTTGTTATTTGAAATGAATAGTTTACATATCGAAGCTTGATTTACCGTTCAAATAAAACATACACAATAAAAGCGTATATATTTTCACTTGACAAATATCTATAAAAGCCATGTTTGCTTTGTTTCGGTTGCCATTTGACGTTTACTATGTACACTGCTTTGACTGACACAGCGATTCAATACTCATGCTTAGATTAATTTGAAATCGCAAATAAAAATCTGTACTATTATTTTCAAGTTAATTTTGTCATTGGGAATGAGGTTTCTTAAAACCTTTAACATACTCGATTGCAGCCCATCAATAATACATACTTTTTGAGAAACATTTTGGTGTATAGAGTAAGTGAGATTTCATGTTATTACTTTTAATGTGTTAGCTGTCAATGATTTTTGGCCTTTGATGCCTTTGAGTACCTTGTACATATACATATATTAATGATCCCAGTCTTGATTAAATATACAAACAAATATGTTAATTGAAATCGAGTTGAGCAAGGGAATGTCAAAAAATGGTGTAAGGAATATGACAACAAATTACAAAGAATGAAAATTGACATAAATTAAATTAAATTGTCGAAAATTTTAATCTCCATGACTTATTAAAAATGAATGGACACCAATAAGGAAGCATAAATATAAATCTGATCACTTTTAAGGTGCTCACTGTCATTACTTGGTGGAAAGGCATTATAATAAAAATGTACTATTATTTTTATTATAAATCTGATCATCGACCACTATCAAAACAAGAATCGCGAACGCGGAACGCGGGACGCGGGACGTGGCTAGTGATACCGTTATGAAAATTACTCTCCTTGTCTATAAGTCTAGTTTTAAAATATAAAGTTCTACCAAGTGAATACCAACCTAACCTACCTGAATTATCAGCGAGCATGATCAGTTGATAATGTCCGCCATGAGCGAAACCGTCCTGATCTAATAAATTAAATGTATTCCACAGTACTTAAAATGTTTTATTATTTTTATTACAAATAACACTTTAAAAATTTGTTTTACAATGTTTGCCTTGAAGCGTCTTCCAACATATACAAGGCTACTTCAAAGATTTGCAAGCATTTGTTTAAGATTATCATAAATCCATATTGAATATTGATACAATCTCGCCAGACTAATTATGGTACATTGTCATGCCCAATCAGTGGTATTTCGGAGCATTCCCAGTTTATGTGTATTTTAAGTTACGTGGTTTTGTATATTGGAATACCCTTTTAACCTTTAACACTCGAGCATTTTTTTGTATGTGGGTACCGGCAACTCGAGGCATTTTTCCGTGACGAGCATATTTTCAATGTAAAACATTCAACTGATGAAAAATGTTAAAAAAAACAAAAAAAAAAAATGTTTTGTTATTATTTCTGTAAAATAGATATATAATGAATATAATGTAGTTATTTTCATTTAATTTGTAATTCCTCATTGTGTGGTATTTCACATAGCCATCTCCAATATGTAATCTTGGCTTAAGATGCAAGTCTCTGCAAAATAGTCGTGTTTTGATCTCCCACCTGAGATTTTTTTTCTATGTTTACACACTGCACAGTCTATTTTAGTCCCGGGAAGCAGTACATGTGACTTATCTGTAAGTTGGTCTTCTGTAGGAAGATTTGAAGTGCGCCTACGAAATCCACCTAGCCAAAAATCTCCCACTTATTGGTCAACCAATAATTTGAAAAATTTCAAATGCTGGATTTTCATTTTTCTCTTCATTCGAAACTATATATAACTAGTATTGGAACCGGCTTCGCTCGGACCAGTTTGGGGTTATGTCCAGCTCGGCGCGTAAATTCAGACGGGCCAAGTTGAAACAACTTTTTTCAAAATTCAAAAGTCTAGGTCAATTAAAATGGAATTAAAATGAACATTTCAGACTGGCATTGACATTTCACAGCCCCTTTCATACATTGACAGCCCCATTCTCGCCCATTAAAATGTCCAAATTCAAGGAAAAAATCTAATTTGCTATCAAAGAAATTTCAAATAATACCTTCACGTAAATAAAAAACATTATTATATTAATAAAAGCCGGGGAAAGTTTAGTAGAAGACTAATTTATTACATTTTGACTAAATGTCTTCGCCGATAAAATTCAAACATATTTTCTTTCATATTCGTTTTATGGCAACTTAATGACCAACAATGCAAAAGGGAATTACAGACCCACAGACATACATACGCCGTTTCGGTTTTATATGTACTACTCGATACTCGAGTAATTGGAGTCTCTACACACATAGATAACGAAACAAAATTACCGTCGAAACTTTCGCGAGCGAAATCAATTCGTTTGTTTGAACTTGCAACAACAATGCAAAAGAGAATTATTTATGTATTGTTTTACTCGTTATTTTGCACATCAACCCACGAATGCCAAATTCATCTTCTCGTCAGTCGCATTTCCCCAAGTTTATGATTAGCATAAGCATTTGTATCTTTGAAAATATCGTTCACTAATTCTTCAGTAAAAAATAATTTGAAAAAAGAATCCATCGACTCTTTTGAAGGAAACTGCTGAAGTCTGTTTTTATCTGGAAAGGTTCATTATCATTTTTTGTGACGTTGATCCATTCTCCTGTATTTTGTCCTATCCTGCTACTATTTCCACATATTCATCACTATTACTTTCGATAGCAAGTAATCTTCTTTTTCTCATTGGAGGAATTATATCACTATCAATACTATCATTGACGCAATTGAGTGCATCATTGTTATCAACACCATCCTGATCAACGTTAAAAAAGTAAATTCATCATCGCCACTATCAACATTATCACTGCTTTTTATATGTTTATTCGACATTTTTCGGTACAAAATATAATTTTGCGGGAACTGATATGCTGAACTGATATGGGAAAGGATCTCGTGTATTTCTGACGAATGAATCCTGAAATGATCCCGATGTATTTTTACATAATTAATATAAAAAAACAGGGTGATGGCTAAAATTTTTAAATATTGCATTCATTTCGTTAATCCAAATGAAATGCTTTCAAATAGTTCAAATACACTTGTTGTACGAGCTGCTGTCTCATAAATTAACATCAGTCAAAAACAACTCGTTCCCAGTGCAGTACGCATTGTCAAACGATTCCTCACAAAATAGTAAATCAATAGGTATTTCATTAGGTTCGTATCCTTTCCATCCTTACTCTCTTCGAAAAAGAGAGGTTGAGCAACTGAGTAACAAAGTTCTCGTAGAAAAATATATGTTGAGATAAGCTCCGTGAGGAGTTTATATGCTTCAAGTTAGCAGCGAACATGGTTTCTTACTTCATTAGACAGACATGTGAAGACCGTGGGTCGCTTCAAACTAATATTTTTTTTTGAGGGCCGCAGAAAATGTAACATTCTGAAAATATTTTGACGTATAAATCAATAAAATTTTGAATATCATTTTAACTTTGCGCCGCGGGCCAAAAATATCATTCACAGACCGCATTTCGACCGCGGGCCCAGTCTGTAAGTCACTTCATTAGAGTATTTTATATTAGTTTTGTAAGTTTTTAAATCGATATACCATATTAGTCAGTATTGTCATCAAAAACTGAAAAGAATATTCAAAAATAAAACTGTGAACTGCACGTTACGCCCTTGATTTTAAAAACAAATAAAAGGGAGCACCATCTTGAAAAAAATAATATACACACTTCAGACCATGCGTAAAACTTCAGTTCAAACACTGTGAGAACATTCAATAAATAAAATTTATGACCAAATGTGACATAAAAAAAATATCGCTTGCAACGAAAAATTCACAAAAAAAACACATGTTGAAATTAAGAACGCCGTCACTTTTTACGACTTTTTATTATCTAAATGTCTAGATCAATTAGTATTTATTTTATCTTGTCTGAAATCGCAACATAGAAATTGGTAAAAATATGAATAAAAAAACTTTATAGTCTTGCCGCCATAGAAGCGGCATTCGAGTAATACGGCAAACTTCCAATGCCGCTTGTATGGCGGCACTCGAGTGGTAAGAGTTAATGTAGTAATTCCAGTCTAATGACAGCAAGCTATAAATTGTATACAAAGTAAATATAATCCACTGATATCAATGTTGCGGCCGAACATACTTTTCATCTTCCTTTAGCAGTAAAAGTTTCAATTCTTTTCATTGAAAATGTAAACAAAAATTTTCATCTCATAGAAGATCATAGCAAAATTACCCATATATATATATATATATATTTCTCTTACCCATTCTTTCGGATTGATTTTTACTTTTACCAAATTATTCAAAAAAAAAATACTGAAAATAAATACAGAATCTAAAGACGATTCTTCCAAGCAAACAAGGCGTATTTGGCTTACATATACGAAAAATGGAAAATAAAAGATTTCGGATTATACATTTGAAAAGGGAATCAAAACAATTTTACGAAGAAAACATTGAAAATACGTTTTCACATGTTTATGTATTTTTATCAATATTTGTTTAGGAACTACACTAACAGCCTACTTTCTGGGAAACATGATAATTCATTTTTACATTCATTCATTCCAAAATCTTGTTTCATATAAAAAAAAAACAATATTGAAAATTCAACCCCTCACGACACGAAAATAAATAATAAGTAACAAAAGAAATAATCATGATGTAATGCTGGTAATTCGGAATTCGAATTCTTCGAAAATCATTCTTCATCTTAATATTTTGATTGATGTATTTAAGTATAAAAAATGAATAAAAGAAACTACATATGTATCGAATCAATATAAATTATTTCGTTCTTGTTACAGGGAAAACAATTGTATTTATCAAGTTTAATGAATATGTTATACAATTCATTAAGTTACTGTTTCTTGCCAGTTTAAAAAATAATCATTTTTATATATCGTATTTTATGTTAAAACTGTTATTATATTAGGCTATCAACATTTTATAATAAATCTTCCATTACTCTTCTTGGTAATATTTCAAACTAGTGAAGCAATATTCGAGTTATTTGAAATATGTCTTCCAGATAAAATGATTATTAACAAATTTTTCTGGACCCTTATCAACCAATATGTCATTTAACTGACCCTGGAGTGAGTAAGGATATCAATCGTCAACTATTTCAACTTATTCACTATTTGAAGGCTTTCTAAGATTCTCTGTAACTTACTCGATATTCCAAAATTCATCTTCCCATATCTTTTGAATGAAATTATTTTTTGTATCGTTTTTAATTAGAATGTGAAATAGCATGTTATCTAATTTAGATTCAATATTAAAAATAAAAATAATGAAATAAATTAATCGAAAAATACATCTTGTAAAAATGCAATAATTCTTGGTGGAAATGCAGTATGCTTAAATCAAGAGCACCAGTTAAAAACGTGTACGATGAGCGATCCTGATCTGCTGAACGATCCGGCCCTGATCTTTACATAATACATATATGTGAAAGCAGTACAAAAAACACTTTTTATTTATTTAAATATCTAAATAAGATTACAAGCGTTTTGAACTCAATATAAAGCATATGCTTCTATATAAAAATCGAATGCTCAAGATGTTTTGTAGCTTCAGAACTCAACGTCCAGCGCTCAAGCTTATTGTGTCATCCAAATTATGATTACGGTATGTACATCAAAAGTTTCAAGTTAATACAGCATGGATCGATAACATGTACATATTTTTCGAAACGTTTATTACGATACAATATACAGTAAGAAAAGGATGTCAGAGAAACGATAATAATTGTGATATTTTTCTTTATTGTATGCACCTGCTTAAAATCTTTTTTACGGTATTGAAAGGGTAAAAGAAAATAACGCTTGCCAAAGAGGTGTATAGGTACGCTAAATATGTCAGAGACGTGAAAAGGGTTTAAACACTGTGTGTTTTGCGGAGCATGAAAGCGGTTAAAACTTTTATAACGAAATATTATATGTGCCTACATCCACGTTCGCTTTTAGCACAAAACCATAACACGGTTTCGGCACTTGCCTGCTTTCGACAATTTAAAACATCTTGAGTACGAACTGGCGAGCGATATTTCAAATAAAAATCTTTGCCCATATACCAACAATTTCCATACTAATACGAAATCGAATGGGAGTGGGAGAGGTATCCCCATACTAACGTCGACGGATTGCTTACTTTACCACACTTACACACATTATCAAATAACTGAACAAAAATGGATTTGGAGTTGAATAAAAAAAACTAGGTTATATTAACTTTTAAATATTATTATATAAGTGCTCAATGGGTTAAACCCTTCTCAATGAATGCAACTCATTAGTTAATATTTTTAAATGTAAACGTCTTCAGTAGTTAAATGGTTTGTTAGTATCTATCTCCCTTCTCCTGTGTCCTATAAAAAGAAACAATCCGAACCTAAAATTTGTTATGCTACAATATTAGAATCACTCTTACTTTGTTACTAAAGAAACCTGAGCGATAGTGAGCCTGATGATTCATCTGAAAGAGGGGAAGCACGTGTTGCTAATAGTTATTCAACAAGTGGAATTATTAAAGCTATTTTAAATTCTATATTAAATGAGCTTCCACTAAATTACCCCCGAATTCCATCGAAAGTATTATTAAGCAAAATTGCCATGTCAAGTGTTATGATCAGTTCAATACTTATTCAACTATTATAGTAGTCTGTAGGTATCGTACGAAAAACGAAATGACATTAAATTGAAAGATAAAAAAATAATTTGTTGGCTGAGAGAGTACCTCTTCATATGTCAACATTGACTTCCTGCTTTTCACAATACCCACACAATGGCATAATCGATCGCTTCCATCATCATTGGAGTCACGTTTTAACAATTGATCAACATTTCTACCATTCGTATACGCATTTAATGGTATACCAATAGGAAGTATATGGAAATCGAAAGAAAGTGTACAATTTGTAGGAATTCCAAATTTGCCGCATGAAAGATAAAATATTTAAAGCATTCCGTCGGTTTCGTTTTGCGACACAATGTCTAATTGGTCAATGCAGTGAAAAATCGGCCAAAGCTGCGGTCAACGAAAAACCCCCTTTGTGAAACATAGAGCTTTTACACTAATGATTCGTTGCAATTTGGTTATAATGTCAATTTAGTCTAACTTCACAGAACCTAACTGAAAATGTACTATTTCAGGCTATTAGCTACAAATATAAGGAATCATTTTACATTGCATTAAAAAATCAGAAAGAGATTGCAGGTTGCCAATAATATATTAGGATCTAGAAAAATGAGCTGAGAATGCCACAGTGGGGCCTGAAATCTGCCTGCCTCTTCTTCCAACCAGATGGATTCCATCTACCTGGAATATTGTTGATAACATTATAGGATTGCCTCGTCGGAGCTTCAAAACGCCGCGATGGCAGAAGAAGCAAGGAGACTGGCGATATACACATAATCTTGAAGGCATCTGGCGGCCTAAAGCTATGGCCACTAGAGACTCCAATTCGAGTATCGATTACTCGATACACGAGTATACTCGTCCATTTTCCAAGTACTCGATACCCGAGTATTTTGAAAATTACTCGAATAATACTCGTTTTAGTAATAATCGTCAAAAGTTTTTTCTACTGCGAGAATTAAAAAAAAAACATCAAACCAATTCAAAATTTGAGTCGTTTAATTCTCTATTATTGTTGAAATATATGTTGCATACATGGAAATAAATGTATTATTAATATTCAATAATATTCAATAAAAAAAAAAAAAAAATTTGGCATTACAGTTCACGCCAATTTCTTTAATTATTTGTCATTTATAAATATACACAAAATTTGAATTAAAAATATATATTTTGGTACATCTGTAACTACTCGATTATACTCGAGTACTCGAGTATTTTGAAATTTTACTACTCGATACTCGAGTAATTGGAGTCTCTAATGGCCACAGTGACAGGCGCAATCTTTGGCGAAGCGTGGTGAGACTTGCTTCATAATCAAAGGTCGCGCAATGGCCTTAACGATGGCACCGTCTGAGAAGTCTAATTGCAGCGTCATAACGTAAACAATTTGTACGCCGAAGCAAGCGCTGTTAAATTTCAAACTGATTTGACTTCGGTATTTACGCTGCGCTTTGACTGTGTCTATAGCCTTAGACTCCGAATAAGAGCAGATATGGTGAAAAAACCTCTGGGTTTGTTTGGAACGCTATACAACTACAAATGATTCCAATATTTAAGTGATGTAGAAATCGTTTCTGAGGAGGCGCTAGCGACGAAATAAAAAAAATAAGGATGAAAGTAAAGAAGAAATTATTAACAGCATTAGCAACGAAAATTCATGAGATACATTTACCACCTAATTGCAATGTGTAATGGTTGTCATAATAAACACACCTTTCGTTATAACAGATTATTAGCAGTGTATCATAATAAAAAACAAATAAGTCCGGTAATTTTAAGTTTCAAAGCGAAAGTCGTGTCGGTCCATGCAACACACACAAGGATACGTGAGAAAATCGCTGCTATCCTACCACACTAAGTGTCCCTTTGAGTTAACATTTACTTTTTCGTTCACTCTCATAAGCGCACGTTGAAGCGTCAAACAAAACAATGGCCAAGCCATTGGCTGGCGAAACTACGTTTGTTTTTCAAAACTGCTACACTGTCAGTGGCCACAAACAATGAGACTATAATTCTACTAAAAAGTAATTCTGAGTATGGTCGTAATAATATTTTAACTACGCCTGTTCCATGAGAAAAGTAAGTTGATCGTGCAAATTCGCCATCAACATTCCACATGAATCTTCTTTCAATTGTATCCTTATTTTAGCGATAGAGCTAACATTATCCATTTTATTTTTTGTCGATTGAACAGGCGGTAACTTAAAGGAAAAATAAATTTTGATAACACGGTAAATAAATAGCTAAAATATATTACTATGTATACTATGAGTTCTACAAAGTAAATGATTAAAAAGTTGATACAAAAAGAAACCGGCTAATACTGTGCATCACTGGGTATACAGTTAGGTGTGTGATGTGTTTCGTCTATGTATGACACATCTTCAGGCCAAATAAAAATTTTCATTTCACACTATTTCCTCAAGGTTTTAAGAAATTTATCATATGACAAATAACTATTTAAATCATAAACTTTGCTCATTAATTCGTCTATCAACAAACGATATCGAGCGCGGTACACTGTAGGTTCTTTATTTACATCATCCGGTGGAAGGACGAGTCAGGTAGACTCCAAACCTGTGTAATTAACCAAGACACAGTGCAAAGTGACACTGTCACAGTGCAAAGTGCACAGATTTCATATATTTTAAACTGTTTCAAATCACTGTCTTAAGTGCTACAAGCTACGACGGTTAGGGCGTTGTGGTCTGGCAACAAACTTCACGACTTTGTTAAAAGTCCATAATGAGCTGTGGCTATCGTTTCGCGTGTATTCATGCTACGACTGTTAGAAAAACAACAATATGAAACTACACCTCTACGTAGAAGTTTTACAATTTGTTACCGTGGACGAATAACACATCACAGCTTTAAAGTTTGCCAAAAACTCAAGCTTTCTGGTATGTTACATTCTCGACCTGACGCAAGGGGAAAATATTCAAGGCGAACAACAGTTAGTATTTACTGCCCTTTTATTAAGAAGACTCGTCCTTTTAGACTTTCGAGAACACAATATTTTTCAAAGTTTGGCCCACAAAGGGGAAAGATATATTTTCGATGGTTTCGGCAGTAACTTTGAGGAAGTTCATTTTAATATAAAATTTAAAATAACTTTGATTATTCCACGTATTGTGTAACTAACTGTGACACGTGTTTCGCCTCTTTCAGAGGCATCTTCAGACTTACTATCGCAAAGTTTGCTTAAGTAATAGAAAGATATAATTTATATCGGTAAAGTATTTTTTGTCATAGAAAGATAGGAAGTATACTACACAATTTTATCTGAATCACTTCGGTTTACTCGCGTTCATTGTATTACTATGCATCAGTCTGAAAACTCTTCACGTAACGTCTAAGGAGCAGCAACATGTGTTAACTTTCGTTTATTAAAAAATAGAAAAGAAAGTAATTAATATATAAAGGGTCTTTTTATAAGGACGCTTAGTTTTGAAATGTAAATAAAACAACTTGTTTGTGAGATTTAGACTAAATTTTAATTCAATTTGTAAGTATATTTTACGGCATTAAATATGGAATATAGCATCAAATGTCTGCCAATATCCATTCATTATAAAATGGGCCATGTCGCTATAGTTGACTTTTTTGACAAATTTGGGTAAACTTCCAACTGTTCCAGAACCCAATCAGGCGTTGTCTGTGGTCGTTTACCTGAAGTTCTTTGGTTAGTTGGATTTTATACGGGTGCAGACATAAGGCCCGATTCAAAATTCGCCAAGTTGAAGTCGCAGAAAAGCCAAGTTCTTGTGAACAACGAGAAATAAGCTCCCTTGGGTTTTCTTGTACACTTTCACACACAGCAGCAATGTTTTCACCAGATATTGTATTTTGATGACGTACAGGTAGGTGTTGGCCGATTATTTACCAAACTGGTTGACTCAAATTTGGCCACTAAACAATGAATAATCTACTCAGCAGGACAAAGTAACATATTTTGAGCGTCCCTATTGAAATACCCTTTATATTTTATAAGCTCACAATTACTTGTTTTTGTCTTCTTGAACAAAGACATTAACATGCTCTATCCACTCCGTTAAACTAGAATAAAAAGGGACATTTCATAAATTCACATCAAATATTGGAAATTTCTTATCGATCACTTGTACCAAGAACATGTCAACTCATTACGCTATTTCAACCGTTGAAGTCCCGGAGGATCTTTGCCGCAATCGGAAAGGGGTAACCTGTCTGAAGTGTCCCCAGTTAACAAGCTACACTCACTTACTCTAATAAATTAATAATCATTATGTAAATACACAACTGACATACGTGTTGGGCATCGATTCCGATTGGACTTTATATATAGGATAGAATTAAATTGGGAATGAGGGAATTATGTTTTCACATACAATGGTAAAGAGTTATAATTTTAATGCATTAGTAGCAGTAAATTTCATTTGATCAAGAAACCGTAAGCAAAATAAATCATTCTGATCATATGCCGCCATGATTTGTTCTTTGAATACTTCTTTGTGCTAAAATATAACACTTTTAAGGTGTTCACTGTCAATACTTGGTGGAAAGGCATTATAATAAAAATAATTTTCATACTTAACTTTTGCATAAATACCACTGTTTTATTGTATTCCTTATCAGTTGATAATGCTCGCCATGAGCGAAACCGGTCCTGATGAAATAAATCTCATGTGGAAAAAGTACTAAAAATGTGTACTATTTTTATTAAAATATAACGATTGAAATGCACTGTCAAATGAATATGAATTGCGGCTCAATGACATATTCTTACCGTGACTATATTTTTAATTTATTATTAAAAGCATCATTTGTGAATTATTATCATCGACATAAGTATCAACACACGATAATTTCGAAAGACGTTTTTTCAAGAAATAATGTTATAACTTTTTTTTAGGTGGATAAATAAAAAAAACTTTTTAGCACACATATGTTATATCACCGAAACCGATTCTGATCCTTAAGGATATGGGTAAGTACAAATAATATGTATAAGTCGTTTTGATACACCGCCTTCCTATCTAGATTTGACAGTAAAAACCTTGAAAGTGATTAATTTAATTGCTTTGGTGTACTGATTCTATGCTCGAAACATGCAAATACAACTTGCAATGTGTTCACTGTCAATACTTGGTGGAAAGGCATTATAATAAAAATAATTTTCATACTTAACTTTTGCATAAATACCACTGTTTTATTGTATTCCTTATCAGTTGATAATGCTCGCCATGAGCGAAACCGGTCCTGATGAAATAAATCTCATGTGGAAAAAGTACTAAAAATGTGTACTATTTTTATTAAAATATAACGATTGAAATGCACTGTCAAATGTCAATGTGTATTTTCATTTCAAGGTGTCAATGTCCAATATCACATAATTTTGTGATCTAGAAACAATACACACGGTCATTTCTTTCTATCAAACGTTATGCATTATGTGGACTAAGCTAAAATGAAAATAAGTTCATCTTACAACATATTGTTATAAAGTAAACCTCACTCGGACAATGGAAATGATATGAAAGTTTCGCTCTCAGCAGGTGAAACTTAAGTTCTAGTTACTGACCTCGAAAAAGTTCACCATTAACGACGTAAGTGAAAAACAAACTTTTCAAATAAAATGTAATGTAAAGGTTACGCAACAACAATTAAGACAACTTTTTAGCGAATCGATGGACACTTATATTTTATTTACGACCATGTATTCAAAAACTTTGAAAAATATAAAGAAGAATATTACGGAAATTGCCAAAGCGTTTTAGTAAAAAAAAAAAAAACTTTACTTTCACAATATACATCCACTACAAACATGTCTGTTCATAAAATAAAAGAAAACACCCATCGTAAAACAACTCTGCGTAAATACATTCTGCATTGGATTCTTTGATATTCAATGTATTTTTTCATGTAGATTGTAAATGACAAAAAAAACATTTAATTTATCTCAAAAAAATATTGTCGTCAAACTTTTGAGTTAGAACTTTGGTTATCTCTTATCACCTTTTTATACACGCAATGTTAATTTTACGATATGTTTAAAGTTACTTAACAAACATAGAAAACAATGTAATTTAAAGATTCGTATTTTATTTAAGTAGAAGCAACAAAAAGCAGATAGCAGGACCGCTACAGCAAAAAAAAAAATATTTCATTTGCAGCGGTAACGAAAATACATGGCAAACTAACGAATGTGGTTACCCCAAGTTGACATTTCCTTGTATCTTTCCCGTTCGTTGCAGAATGTTTTACTTTAACTTAATTCTACCACAAAATACGAAACGGCTTAAGATTTTCGTCATAACTATTAACATTCAAAAACATAATTATGTTCAATGTTTGTTCTTGGTGGAACGATAGAGAAAACACATATCACACAGTTCATTATAGTATATAATGTCGACATATTTCGCGGAACAGTGAATCTCGTATATATATTATAACAAATGTTTAATTTGAATAGTACAATTATAAAGACAACAATTGTTGCTTCACCCTCATTAATTAAAGTATAAAATACTAATACTAAGAACCGATCTGTGCACCAGTTTACAGACAAGATCAAATCGATAATACCAGTCTACACCATACTTCATCAATCGGTGAGTGTCTACCTATCCCTGCAGTAGCGATTATTCTTCCGCCAGTGGACTTCGGTTTCCGACACCAATTACGATAAATGCTCGCAGGAAAGTGGATATTATTTGTAGAAATAAAATAGTTCACCCCGTATGAAATTTAGCAGCGAAGGAGAATGAAAATGACCAGCCTGGTATGGCAGGCATTCAAGCATCATTATTGGTATTTGCAATGATTCAAGATTTTTTAAAAAATCGAGACAAAAACAAATGACAGTTGAATGAATAATTGCGCAGAAATATTTAAAAAATCTACGTTTTTGGGTGTTCATTCTAATAAAAGCGAAAATGCTGTTTTGGCGAAACATTTTGAATATATTGATTGAGTAGGCATTTACTTGGTAGAACTCCATTATAATACGGAAAGAAAAATAACAATGTATTTTAATTCTACATAAATTATTTTATGTATTTGTTGATAGCTATTTCGGCTTACGCCTTCGTCAGAACTATGTTTAAAACGTGTATTAGAGATAGCTTATATACCTTTGCTAGACAGGGTGCCCCCTACATAATCTCTTTCTGTTGAAACCATACCTACGTCACATGAAAGAATTTAAATAAGTTTGATTTATTGGTCTAAAGTAATGGTGGGAAACAATAATTTGGGTATTTTTGGGTTATTTGATCGTGTGAAACCACTTAAAATCTGCAATGTCTAAGTGCATCTATTTTAAATTGTTTGTTAAAGGTTTTAACAGAGGTGAACTATTAATTGTAATCTGATCGTTAAGAATTTCATTGGACTGATTATACCTATTAATTTCAAGCTGTTCCAATGCATTCAGTTTTAGGCCCTTATTGCAGGAATGTAAACGAATCGGGACCGAATTCGGATTATGTGCTAAACTTAAAACATTTATTTAAATTCTTTCATGTGACGTAGGTATGGTTTCAACAGAAAGAGATTATGTAGGGGGCACCCTGTCTAGCAAAGGTATATAAGCTATCTCTAATACACGTTTTAAACATAGTTCTGACGAAGGCGTAAGCCGAAATAGCTATCAACAAATATATAAAATAATTTATGTAGAATTAAAATACATTGTTATTTTTCTTTCCGTATTATTTTGAATATACTTTGCTTCTGGTATATTGATTTCAAAACCTATGTTGGAAAATTATTTTTTAGCTATTTGCAAGTGCTGTCGAACAATAACAGAAGCCTTACTAAGATTTAGCGGGCTCTGCTAAAATTCCAGCTGTGATTGTGTATAACTTCTACGTATCTCGAAATTTTAGGCACGGTTACTTGAATACATATTTGAAAATGAAAAAAGGGTATTTATTTTCGGATGTTTCCAAACAATTTTCCCCGCCCTTGTTTAAGTCACTGATAAAACATATTCCACATGCATTTAAATACGGATTTTTCAGTGTGTCATTCACGTTACTGACATATTTAGTCTACTATACGAGCTTTATCAAAGAAAGCCAAACACAAATGATGTCAGTACAAATTTCATCGTAAAAGAAAAAAGGTGTGGAGTTTTAGTGCCAATCTGCAAAAGGCACACAAAGAGGATATTGTAACGCTTGATACGATAATCCAGAAATGCGCGCTCCAGTATGAATAAAGTACGACCTGAAAGGGAAGAATCATCCGTGCACTTTCTTTGGGAAAACGTTTTTCCATCCGTGATTCGTTCAAAATCTGTGACGCTTTTCAATTTCAAGCCGGCGCCATTTTGAAAATCTGTTTTAAAATCACATCTCTCTCAACAACATTCGAATTTCGAACTCAGCACGGAAATCAAAGCTGCAATAGAAATGTGTATGTCATTGCTTTAATGCTTTGAGACACAAAAATAGTCTCTCACGTATTGTTCGTCTTGACAATCGAGAATGTGTCACAGAAGACAACATTAAGAAATAATGGAATTGTTTCTTTAGGTCGATTGTTTTCCAAGATGTCAAATAACTTCGAGATTATTGTGAATTTGCGTTATGCATACTTTCACAGTATCAATTTTAAAGCAACTGTATTTAAATGAAATTATCATACAAAATCAAGTGAAAACTTATAACATTTGCGTATAGTTACATAAGTTGGTAACATTTTTTATATTATGGATGTATTTCTACACAACTACACATTTTACATTTAAATGGACTCGACACACATCCATCACCAGATGCTACAGAATGAATGCTAGTCATAGCTGACTTGATATCTCGCTTCCTCTTCATCTAAGGAAGGGATTGATGATGTTTCCACGTGAGGTCTTGAAGCTTGCGTTTTGATGAATGATGATAAAGCGATAGATCTGAAGTAGAGTAACTCTGATAGGTAACGTATGATGGAGTGAATCATACTTAAATACGAATTGACTTACATAATATTTCGGTATTTGTTTTGTTAATGTTAAGCATATAAAATCAGTGTCCACAATAATATGACTAATAACATCGTGTAGATCTCTATACTTTCTACTCGCATGGATCGGTCTATTCGTTTAAAATGACACTGGAAAGACCTCTATCGGGCAGATCGGGCGCTTCTCAAAGTAACATCAGTGATAAAAAAAATTAACAAATCGTTACTACAATATCTTACTACCAATTTTGACGTGTTGTTTAAGAAAATTATCCGTCATCAAAAGGAACGGGTCTTTAAAACTTTTGGGAATAACTAAACAATGAATTGAATTATGTACGCAAAAATTATGTTCGCGGTCCTAATTATAGAAGTTAGATTGAAATTTGACCCAAAAATAAAGTTCGCGCTCAACATAGAGAAGAGCGTAATTAAATAAGTTGCAAGCGTTTGCCTTGGAAGAAACAATATTATGAGAGAGTTGAACACATACAATATATTAATAATTTCCAAAGAAAGTCTTGGGTAATCAAAACCTTATTTTTTGTGAATAAACGAAGACTAACAATGACGGTACCAATAATCTTAAGGCAGATACAAATATTACGAAAATTATCATGTTATGCCTGCTTCCAAAATGTCCCATAACAACATTTAACGGAAATAGCATTCATTATTAATGGACTAACCAAGATTGACTGATTAGCTGACTTGAACACAAGGTCACTTTATAGCTCAGTTTTGATAACTATTCAAGGATTTTTTAGAATATTTTTTACTAAATATACCGCATTAAATTCACTATATTTAGATTAGAAACAAATCGCTTCATAAACATACTATCTATCATTTCTATTTTAATATAATTTATAAAGCCAACAAGCGCTATGAAGAAATAGGTACCAGAAAAAATTCAACAATACTTTTTGGGTCATTTCAATTGGGAAAAAATAGCAGTATTATGAGTTCCACGGTAATTACTATATTACGGTAAGAAAAATAACAATGTATTTTAGTTCTACATACATTTTATATATTTGTTGATAGCTATTTCGGCATACGCCTTCGTCAGAACTATGTTTTAAAACGTGTATTAGAGATAGCTTATGTTTAATTTATTGGGTGTAAAAGATAATCTGGGTATTTTTGGGTTATTTTTATCGTGTGAAACCACTTAAAATCTGCAAAGTCTTAAGTGCATATATTTTAATTTTTAAATTGTTTTTAGTTTATTGCATAATAAAGGCATATTAAATTGATGTAGAACTAAAATACATTGTTATTTTTATTACCGTATTATAATGGAGTTCTAACAAGTAAATGCCTAATCAATCAATAAATTACTATATCCATAGCTATTTGGACGCCATGCCATCGTCGGAAATGCACGTCAACATTGTACAATTTCACCCTTCACCAATTTCAGCATCCTTTTTTGGAGTGCAGTAAATTAAATTTTTTCTCTGCTTTGATAACGAACGTGTGATATTGATTGTCAATCTACAAAACACAAAAAAATATTACCTTTTTCTATTGTACACGTTTTCCTCTTTCATCAGTGATTGAATGTGACACTCAAGCAGACGTTTTTCATTACACATACATACTTCAAACAATTCGCACTCAGATACAACTATGACACGCAAAATACGAATGAAAACTATCCAGATTTACATTCAAGACATCTTATTCGGCAAAAAATTGACTGAAGTATTTGTGTGAATCTTCATAACGACTTTAAAAAACATCTGTGAGTTGTTTGTGTGCATAAAATCGATGATGTCACCACGTTTTACGGTAAAATCATCGGAACGAGCCACTTCATTATTAATACTGCGAAATCATACATATATATTAATAAAATAATTGTGAAAATAAATAAACAGTGAGACGAGCTGAAATGATGTAACCGCGATCATTCTACCGCGCAAATTTGCAACAGGACGCTTTCGTCTGTGTTCACTTTAAATGCCTATGCTGTTATATGAACACGGTGGTTCCTAATAATATTAAATATTTTTATATTCCTATGCAGAGGGCCGGAAGTCATGAGCGGAGACAAAATTGATTGCAATAAAATTTTAACAGTAAATCTAACATGAAATAATATTGAATACGGAAAGAAAAATAACAATGTATTTTAATTCTACATAAATTATTTTATATATTTGTTGATAGCTATTTCGGCTTACGCCTTCGTCAGAACTATTAGTTCTACTACTACTAGTTACTGTTCTAACTACTGTTCTAACTACTACTAACTACTAGTTCTGACGAAGGCGTAAGCCGAAATAGCTATCAACAAATATATAAAATAATTTATGTAGAATTAAAATACATTGTTATTTTTCTTTCCGTATTATAATGGAGTTCTACCAAGTAAATGCCTACTCAATCAATAATATTGAATAGTTTAAAGTTGCGCTTCCCGCATTTATAAAAGAAAGAATCTAGGATACATGACGAAAATATTTTACATGCATATGAATGAAACTTCTCATATATCCGCGTGACTTCATGTGAGAAAAAACATATTCCATAAATCGATAGAAAAATTTTACAATATTATTCATATTGGTTTTGTAAAAATATTTCATATATATGCTGTTCCTAACTGGAAAAGTGCTGTTTAGAATCAATGTTAATTACTATTTGATTTAACATTAATTGTCATTAAATATTCTCATGAAAAATTGGAGAATAAACATTATCGAATTGTATTATTTAAAAAAAAAACCGCATCGCCTCGCATTATAATAATTTTAAAGAATCACAAACAAATTTTGATAATTTTCAAGCGAAAATATTTATGAATATTATGACTTCTGCGGCACTTAATTGGAATTCATAAATTTGCATGTCCAGACGATAATTTGGCAAGTAAAATATAACTGTGTTTTAAATCGTGTGCCACGCAACATGATGAATTTAATTGGACACTATTATCAAAACAATTAGTTTTGCAAGCTAAACCTAGATAATGAAAAACAAACTAATTTATAAAACTCACAGTAAACTTATAATCAAAGTGTACTTAATAGTTTGTAAATTAAATTTACATATGGGGGTTTTCTAAATAAATAACTATGCAGATAAATTTATTTTGGCGTTAATATGATTGATAATCGTTAGATAAATTGATAAATGTTCATACAAACGGCAACAGCATGAGGAGGGGTCCGCATTTTTAATAATACAAACCAGGATTTAAGTATTTCCAATGTTATTCTTGATTCACTTACGAAGCATATTAGTAAACATCAAAATTATGTTTAGATAAATGTTAAAAAAAATGTTTTGTACTTCCTTCTTCCGCACATATTTAATAAATATCAGTACCGGTTTCGCTTATCATAAATATATTGAGCGGAGCTGAAAATCAGTTGAAAGTTTTCGCGATGTGCTCAACCGGTCTTGATCTTTATACAATACAATGCTTTTCTACCGAGAATCGACAGTGAACACCTTCAAGGAACTTTTTCAGCAACTTTATTTACTAAAGCGTAATGCCTTTCCAACAAGAATTGCCCGTTAGCACCTTAAAAGTGATCGATTAGATACGTTATTGGATAATGTTTTTCATTCTTTCGATGGATTCGGCGAAAGCTTTTTAAATATACATATATATATATAAAATAAAATTGATAACTTTGTAATTGTGTAAGAAGTGGTGACAAATGTCTATCAATTTAATTGTAAAATAAAATTTAAAATAACTTTGATTATTCCACAAGCAAGGAGGGGGTGAAAGAATCGAAACAAAGCAAACAAATAATCATACTAATGAGCTGCAATCAATCAGATTGGGATTTTTCCCTTTTAAGGCAATCGTTTAATAGAAAGTGATCATAAATTTAATCAGAATAGTAATTTAGAAGTCTGAAGATGCCTAAACTGAAGATGGCGAAACACGTGTCACAGTTAATAGCATAATACGTGGAATAATCAAAGTTTTTTTTTTTTTACTAAAATGAACTTCCACAAAGTTACCGCCGAAACCATCGAAAGAATTTAATTGTACTTATATATTTATATTTAAAAAAAATTAATAAAAAAATATATATATTTATCTGAAAAGCTAAAAAGTGCATGAATGATAATATCAATATTAAATGATACAAAGTAAAAAAAAAAATGCCAACTGCTTTGATGTATAACATTTATGTAACAGTTATTAATGTTTAAACTAGGAAAATTGAGGCAATATTTTTCCAAGTATTAACACCATATGAATATAATTAAGTATTTCGACTGAGGGTGCTTGATGGAATTTCAATATCAAATTAGAATTTTTTGAATTTTGTACATGAGTTTTGTCATAACGACCGGGGTTTCGCCTTTCGGCATCTTCAGGCATTCCAAGTGCACGTATGCTTGAACTGACGCGTAGTAAACAGTTTGTATTGTTTATATACAAAAAATATAAGTAGGTCACTAAGTTAAAAGGTTATTAAAATGTAAATTAGCGAAATTTGAATGAATACAAGTTTCTATGATTTAAGTGGGTTTGTTATAATTACGGGGATTTTTGAAAATATTAATGACCAGATGATAACATAAGAATATTTAAAATAAATCTAGGGTCCTATCCGTCGTCTCGTTAATGAGTTGATTGATTTTAAGCCTTTATTATTATATTACATTAATGATAGTAAGTGAATTGATATTTAATAATAGCAAGTGCTTGAATTGTAAATAAATGACAATTATTAATAAATGACAATAAATTAAAATTAACAATTATTTAAAAGGGTACAACAATGGTGAACTAGGCAAATATAGTTGCTCGTTCAAAATTGGCAGACCGTTGAGCTGAGCTCGATTAATCTCTAAGATTTCTTGATAAAATAGTTTAAACTCACCCCTGTTAGTATGTAACAACTTAATGCCTGAGTCAAAATTAAACGTATGGTTTTCAAGAATTAAATGGTTGGCGAAGGTGGAGGTATCTTTTTTTTAAGCGAAAAGCGGCTAAATGCTCAGCCACTCTTATATTTAAGGTTCTAGCAGTTTTACCAATATAAAATCTGGGACACTCACTACACTGCAATCTATAAATCCCAGATTTGTTTTTATAATTTATAACATCTTTATTATTTATCAAAATTTTACCTAAAGAGTTCTTACAGTAGAAAGCTGGTCTAACACTTTCTGAGAGCTGTTTCTTTATTTTTAAACTGGTGTGTCCTATGTAATTAATTCTCCGCCAAAACCTCATATCACCTGAGTCTTTCGTTGTTAATCCCTTGTATAAGATTTGTTGTGCTAACTTAATGCGTTTTTTATATAAAAGATTGTCTATAAGAGACATATCATAACCATTGTTAATGGCGATTTGCTTAATGATTTTTAATTCAAGATCAAAATTTAATTTACTCAAGGGAATACTGACAAGTCTGTGAATTTCCGAATGAAATGCAGCTAATTTGTACGACATTGGATGTACTGAGTTTTTATGAATACAAGCATCTGAAAAGTCGGTTTACGAAAGATCGTGAAATCGTGGGTATCGTTTTTAATGTCTAGTAAGGTCAAGAAAGTTTATTTTCTGTCCTCCGACTTCCAGGGTGAATTGAATATTATCGTCCAAAGAGTTTATAAAGTTATGGAATTTGGTGATTTGTCTATCAGTTCCGTTAAATAAACAAATAATATCATCTACATATCGGAACCAATAAACTATTGGTTTGACTTCAATGTTATGGCTAAAAATGATTTTCTCTAAATGGTTCATATAGAATTCAGCTAAAAGAGGTGACAGACAGTTTCCCATTGCAAGGCCGTCAGTCTGTTTATAGAGCTTATTATTAAATTGAAAGTAATTCTGGTCCACGCAAACGTCTAAAATATTAAGTAGTTCCGAAGTAGTTATTGGATTGACTCTACTCGAAAACCTTGCGTTAGACTTAGAAAGTGCATTACATAAAGACCTTACTAGTAAGCACATATGCTCTCGGATCCTAAAAAAGGATTATTTATCTTGCATGACTCTACTCGAAAACCTTGCGTTAGACTTAGAAATCGCATTACATAAAGACCTTACTAGTAAGCACATATGCTCTCGGATCCTAAAAAAGGATTATTTATCTTGCATTAAAAATAAAAATACATTCAATGAGGAGTTAGTCACCCTCAAGAATCTAAAGACTAAAATTAAAGACAATAATATCATTATCACTAAGGCTGATAAAGGCAATACCACGGTCCTGTTAACGCGTGAAGACTATGTCAATAAAATTAATGTTTTTCTCGCTGATAATAAAATCAAAGAATTAAAAAGAGATCCTACTGTCAAATTTAATAAAAATGTTAAAGATGTAATAAATAGTTGTAAAATCACAATTAGTTCTAAAGACATGCTTAGTTTAACTACGCGTAATCCACTAGCTCCTAAATTTTATGGATTACCAAAATTACACAAACCCTTAATCCCAATTCGCCCTGTTGTTTCATATTTAAATGCCCCAGCCTATAAACTTTCTAGTAAAGCAAACTCACTTATCCGTCACCACAGTGGATTTAAACCATTATACAGCGTAAAAAACTCTTTAGAATTAGTGGATAAAATTAAAAAAATTTTAAAATCCCCGGTAACTCAAAGCTCATATCTTTTGATGTCGTCAGCTTATTCACTAATGTGCCGGTTAACAAATGTAAAAGGATCATCGAAGATTCCTTAAATTTCAGTAGAGTCAATCCAATAACTACTTCGGAACTACTTAATATTTTAGACGTTTGCGTGGACCAGAATTACTTTCAATTTAATAATAAGCTCTATAAACAGACTGACGGCCTTGCAATGGGAAACTGTCTGTCACCTCTTTTAGCTGAATTCTATATGAACCATTTAGAGAAAATCATTTTTAGCCATAACATTGAAGTCAAACCAATAGTTTATTGGTTCCGATATGTAGATGATATTATTTGTTTATTTAACGGAACTGATAGACAAATCACCAAATTCCATAACTTTATAAACTCTTTGGACGATAATATTCAATTCACCCTGGAAGTCGGAGGACAGAAAATAAACTTTCTTGACCTTACTATAGACATTAAAAACGATACCCACGATTTCACGATCTTTCGTAAACCGACTTTTCAGATGCTTGTATTCATAAAAAACTCAGTACATCCAATGTCGTACAAATTAGCTGCATTTCATTCGGAAATTCACAGACTTGTCAGTATTCCCTTGAGTAAATTAAATTTTGATCTTGAATTAAAAATCATTAAGCAAATCGCCATTAACAATGGTTATGATATGTCTCTTATAGACAATCTTTTATATAAAAAACGCATTAAGTTAGCACAACAAATCTTATACAAGGGATTAACAACGAAAGACTCAGGTGATATGAGGTTTTGGCGGAGAATTAATTACATAGGACACACCAGTTTAAAAATAAAGAAACAGCTCTCAGAAAGTGTTAGACCAGCTTTCTACTGTAAGAACTCTTTAGGTAAAATTTTGATAAATAATAAAGATGTTATAAATTATAAAAACAAATCTGGGATTTATAGATTGCAGTGTAGTGAGTGTCCCAGATTTTTATATTGGTAAAACTGCTAGAACCTTAAATATAAGAGTGGCTGAGCATTTAGCCGCTTTTCGCTTAAAAAAGATACCTCCACCTTCGCCAACCATTTAATTCTTGAAAACCATACGTTTAATTTTGACTCAGGCATTAAGTTGTTACATACTAACAGGGGTGAGTTTAAACTATTTTATCAAGAAATCTTAGAGATTAATCGAGCTCAGCTCAACGGTCTGCCAATTTTGAACGAGCAACTATATTTGCCTAGTTCACCATTGTTGTACCCTTTTAAATAATTGTTAATTTTAATTTATTGTCATTTATTAATAATTGTCATTTATTTACAATTCAAGCACTTGCTATTATTAAATATCAATTCACTTACTATCATTAATGTAATATAATAATAAAGGCTTAAAATCAATCAACTCATTAACGAGACGACGGATAGGACCCTAGATTTATTTTAAATATTCTTATGTTATCATCTGGTCATTAATATTTTCAAAAATCCCCGTAATTATAACAAACCCACTTAAATCATAGAAACTTGTATTCATTCAAATTTCGCTAATTTACATTTTAATAACCTTTTAACTTAGTGACCTACTTATATTTTTGTATATAAACAATACAAACTGTTTACTACGCGTCAGTTCAAGTACATACGTGCACTTGGAATGCCTGAAGATGCCGAAAGGCGAAACCCGGGTCGTTAGCGACAAAACTCATGGAAAAGTACAAAATTCAAAAAATTCTAACCATATGAATAATATTGTATTTTTAAGTATTTGAACATGTATCAAATTGAATTGAACATTTATCGAAGCAGAATAAAACATATATATACACTCTATTTCAAAAACAAGTTGGCATACGTGACGAGGGGTAATTGTAATGTGAATAATTTCATTCATGAAAAATTTCTCTTTAGACATTTTTCTTCATCTCCTACGTCTTTGCAAGGAAAGTATAGAATTTCTTTTCTTATAAAAATACATATCGGATCGGAGACAGCTTCAGTGGGTATATTTTTCATTAAAATGGTATACGATAAATAAAGTGCAAAATTTATGCGCCTATAATAGTGGAATAAGAACAGACTTAAAGTGAGGGGTAGAAAAAATTTAGTGCGGATCGGAATAATTTAAGAGAGATGAATTATAAACAGTTTGTATGGTGAGAGCTTAGAACTTATGCTAAAATAATTGACCAGTTGCCTTGTTTGGCTTCATATAAGAATACGTATGGATTGGAATGTGAAACTAATTGAAATAAATCGATCGAATAGAACATTATTTGAATTGCGAAATTGTGTTTCATTTATTTGTATATGACAGTTTTCAAAACATATTTTTCGTTTGTTTCTTTTTTCAAACGTCGTACGACGGTTTTTTCTCTGACACAACTGACGTAACGAATCACATCAAAAGCTGACGACTTTATTTACTTTAATAAGGATTTAAAAAAGTGGCAAAATAGCCTAACAGAAAAGTAATAAGAACAAACGTGACATAACAGGATGGAAATAATGTGAAATATCCTTTACGATTTTATTAATAAATATATGATTTGAGCGTACTGTTGACAGCGATCCAGGCAAGCAAACAAGACATATTTTACTCTGTTCAAATGGGTCATAAGACGAATACGGAAGACTTGTGTGCAAGTCAGTTTAAACAGGTGAACGGCAATATTTTACAAATACTGAATTACATAAAGATAAGTGTGACGTGAAATAATCTTCGGCCATCAAAATAATATATAATCAATTGCTTCAAATTCTTGACACACATAATTTATTGATTGAGTAGGCATTTACTTGGTAGAACTCCATTTTAATGCGGTAAGAAAAATAACATTGTTAATTTTCTTACCGTAACACATAATTTACATAGTGATTTACAGGTGTAATACAACAAAATAATAAATATTATGTACTCGTTTCAAAACAGTCGATTTGGGTATCTTGTGGAAAACAGGTTCCGTGTGCGAATATTGATTTTTTTTTAAATTTATATCTAAGGTCAGGTGTTTTTTATGATATCTTTTCTCTTCGAGCTGATCTAAAAAGTGTTTTATTATCATTTACAAGCTTAACTATTGTGTACCAAAAATCAATAGAAATATGGATTTATGACGGTGCTGTATCATTATTTGTCGCGATAATAGCGAACTCTTCAATATTTGCCCTTGGGTTAAATTTAAAAGCATTTTTAAACTCCAGTGTTATATAATATTATGTAAGTGAAAACGAACTGTGACAAAAAGAAGGCAAAAATCAATACGAAGTTTACAAAACAAAGTTCTGAATATGTACATATATAGCTAGTATTCACGATTGTTCAGATTCGCTACAATATGAAAACAAACGGTTACTTTAGAAAGAAAAAACAATGGCCGTTTCAAAATCGTTAACACATGAAATAACTCTACATTGCACCGCTATAGATTTGCAATATAGATTATAAGAATGAATTTATTTCCTGATATCGTTCAGTTGCATAACTGTTGCAGAAATGCGTAACAATCACGATCTGAATGATTTCGAGCCTACGTCATCACTCCGTTCGTTGTGAAAGGGCCACAAAAAAGCGTCATAAATGCAGTGAATGTTCTTGTCAGGCTTCCAGTAAATAACTCACCCCATGCATAAAGGGTCTGCTCAGAACATAAAAAAAACATCTTTGCAAATAACGTCATTCAAAATGTTATATTAAAATTCCTTATTAAACAAACACTTCCTTCGGGATGATAGTAAAAAGTTTATACGGAGAGATTTTTCATCTCATTTTGATCTTACGATTTTATATTTATTTTTTCTTGAAACAACCATATTTTTTATCAGGAACATTTTAGGGGTTCTACTCCCTGTCAATGAGGGATGAGACCTATTTTTTTTTGTTATATTACATGTATCAAGTTTGTCCATTTTGAGTACGGGTGTTAACCTTCTCTCCATGAGTTGATCTTCGATGATTTTATGAAAAATCTACGCAGCAGATTTAATTTATTAAAATTTGATCGGTATTTACTTGGCAGATATCAAATTATTTAGTTCTACAAGTATTAAAAATCGTTTTTAGCTATTCTGGTTCTAGGCAAGAAATTTTGAAATCAGAGTATTGAAGTCAGAGCAACTGAAATCAAATTTTGGTAAATGAAGACATAGTTATTTTAATACTATATTTATGTTAATTACACACATATATATATAATTATATATATATAAGTATATATATCACATTTCTTTTCAGTAATTTACCAGCTGAATTTCTGTAGTAATTTCTGTTTTAAACACATAATATAGTAGCAGTCTTCAAGTTGACTCGCAAAAATAGATATACTATTCTTTATAATGTCTTAAAATTTCAAGCGTTACTTCCATACGACAAAACGGCGAGGGAATTTTAAAAGATCTTACAATGCCCTTAAAATTAATATAGGTAGTTTCAGAATCACAGGATTTTATTTCGAAGCAAAGAAAATTATGTTCAGTATAAAGAAATTTTATTTGACGCGCTATAAAAAGCAGTGTTGAGCATTAACATTTTACATTTACCTCCTATGATTCAAGACAGATGACAGATGACTCTCAAAATATTACATTGAATCAAAATTAAATTAATTTTCCATTAGATTAAAGTTGAATTAAAATGAACGGAATTGTTGTTTACTTATCGTGACACTTTTCGTTTGTAAATTGATTTGACAAAATATCATAACTCCGTTTAAATTTGAAGGTAAAAATAAATTGGAATGAATACTCATTCTGTTTCGAATATTGTTCATAACCTGTAGTAATCCGTAAGAATTGGTTAATATGGAAATTGTTTATCTCAGGGGAATTGGGAAGCTATGAATAAATCTGTTGATTGATTTTTAACGAATGAAAGATTTTGATCGATTAACCAAATGTATGATGAAATATCTCCTATCATGAATACAAATCGTTAAGATCAAACTTCACTAAAAATTAGCACATGAAATAATGAGAGAATTTTGAATATCAAACAGTTCTGTTCGTTTCATTTAACTGTTGGTTATAAGAGAAACACTTTTTTACGTTTGAAATCCTTTCCACGATAATATTTTTAAAGATTTTTTTATGATAGTATTTTACTTGCGCCCAGCCATTTATTCTTAATGTGGCTATTTAGCCTGAAAGATTGCCCAGTTCTAATCTTCACTAATATTAACTATTTGATTGTTGGCAACTGGTACGTATATTTAAGTTCTGAGGGATTGGTCTATTAGATCATTTAAACGTTTCATAATATATATATATGAATGTGAGCTATCATATACCAAAATAGCATACAGTCAATTGAAACATTTTTTTTTTTTTTTAATAATCATTTTTCTCAATCGAGTTTCCTAAATATTATATACTAACAAGTAGTGCAGACGAATAAAATATGAAAAATTACGTCCACACGTTTGAATTCAAAGGGCATATTATGTTTTATAGAATCGGAAATAATTCATCGTAGTAAAACTGTGTTTTATTGGGGTGACATATTATTGCCAAAAATGCACGGCATTTTTTCATTTTATTTATATTACGTACTTTAGGAAACGATATGAAAATATTCAAATATTTCTCGGAATATATCTTTTATACACATTCCGTTTCCTAATAAAACTCTAATGTAGTGGTTATATTACTTTTTCTATATTTGAAAAGACGTAAAAATTTTCATGTTCGGATACGTATACGATAATTTTGAGTGTGCATGTTATAATAATTGTGTGAAGAATTATTACATAAGATTCTTAAACTAAATTTAAAATTATGTAAATCAGAGTATTTCTTTTAATCACTTTGTCGAAGATATGCTCAAATTCTAAATATGTTTGGTGAAATAAATCGTTAGTAATGATACAATTTTACCGGATTCAATACCGGGTGAAGGCCTTCCCCATTTTTCGGTCCATGAATACGCTATTCAGCTGAACTCATGGTTGTTCTTTAGGTCGAACATACATAACTGCAATTTTATAGTATTTAATCGTAGTTTGAAAAAAAACCAAGGAACGAAAAAATTTCAGCGTATGGAATAATCAAATATAAATAATACAATAAAATATTTCCGGTAAATTTGTATTACTTAAAATATTTCAATGATTGCATATGTTTGTAGACTGCACATATCACAATCGAATAGATAGAAAATCAATGTTCTTTCCGGGATACGAGCCCGAGACTCCGCAGCCAAAAGAACAAATGCCTTACACTCAGAATATCACAGAATTACGCACTCGGCTACAGTACCCAAAACGCAACACGGTGAGACCCCTAATTCAATAAATACTGCGAAAACGGGGACAAAATAATTTTGGCAGTTGTTAGAAGAATATTAAGTAGAAAAGAATGTTAAATATTTGCCAAAATTTAAATGAGCGCTTTCAAAATGCTGAAGTTCTGAACATTGAACTTTTTGGAAACTTCTCAATGATAATTAAAATTATAACTTAATTTCGGAAAAGTTAACTGTTGCATAACAATGCTACAAAGAGACTCGATTCGTTTTTATTATACCACGACGATAAATCCAAAATGTAAATGTTTATTTTAATTGTGATTTGACGAATGCATTCAATGAACAAGAATGTTAAATAAAATAAAATACTCATGTCATTTAAGGGTTTATTTTTAAAACCGGAAATAAGAAAATCATGTTGTACCAAAAAAATTATCGAATTAATAATGATGATTCGATGGATTCGACAATAACTTTGTAGAAAAAGTAATTTTATGTATTTTTTTTAAATACCTCATTTAATCCAGGTATTCTGTAATAAATAGTGACACGTGGTGCATCTTCAGCCTAACTATCTCAAGCTTACTTACAAATCCAAGCACACCTCATTGAAATAAATATAGTCCCTGATTTAAGAGTGCCGACATACTTTATTCTTCATTGAGATTTTTCAAATTATTTATCAAATACAAATTATCGATATCATTGATAGTAAGTAGTTCATTATTTTTAATTATGTTTTCTTGGCGATTTGATACACTTTTTGGGCGAAGGAATTTTAATACACATGTCTTTGTGTGAACGAATTTTTCATTCCTCTTTTTCTTACCAACACATATCTCATAAAGCTATCTTAAGAGTTCTTTTTTCTATTAGTTTTCTTATGCATGAGCATTTAATTATAACTGACACAGTATATTCTTATATGTATAGAAATAGGAGCGATAAAAACGTTGGTCCATGGTGCCGGAACTACGGCTGTATCGAAAGACATCTCACGACTAATTGGCAGCAATAAGCTCTCTTGCAAACCAATTTGTTTATCCGTGCATCAATTCCGCGAAAGGACTATTTGAATAATTAACAAAACTTTCCAGTTTGCCATTAATTAAAAAAACAAAATTAGATTGCCCTACCGCGGAGCTGAAATTATTTAAGTTAATACCAGGTTGATTTCCCGTTTAAACTTGTCACGCTAACTGTTATTATGAATGCGAAAACGACATTTTTTCATACATCTACGTAAACGTTTTCTATTTTTTTGCTGTTGTCAAATTAATGATAATTACAAGTTTACAAAGTACATACACTTATCAATTAATTTTGCGTGATGCAGAAAAAACTTGCGAGCATTTATCGTTTTAATAGCTAATATTCCAAAATAGGTTTCCATTATTGTACGGTAAAAGATTCCGGTTAAATGAACACAGCAAACAGAATTACAAAAGAATGTCATTTTATATTTAATATTATTATAGATCTGTAAATATATTGCGTATTATTGCGATAATGAATGACTACGCGTACAACCTTCAAATGTAATACTTGATTCTTGGGTAAGCAATAAGATTATTTATTCTACATGGCACATCCAACATTTAGAACTTTTGCAAATTCTTAGGAATTTCAGGTATTATATATTGTTGCCTAATTTTTATTGATTTATTAGTGGGTACCCTGGCGTATGTACATTAGACTTCAAACTTGCCACGCAGCTTTTCTTCAAGTTGCCCAAATGTCGCTATTTATTTTTATTGTTATTTTACAGCTTATGTGCTCATGAATCTTAGATATGAATGAAGTGACCAGTCAAAAATTTAACTCAACTCATGAAGACTTCTGAGATTTTGAACATTCTATTATTCTAAAGCACGGGTCAGATTTAGTAAGTGTATTCATCAAACTAAAGCAAAATATATTCCACTCGTTCAAAAAATATTTTCATTTTCTGGACCGGATACGGTGAGCGAATCAACAATGTCAATATCGAGTGAAAAAAGCCATCGACAATAAGCACTGCATGATGTATTATAAATGTTACCTTAGGGAAACTACAATACAAGTTAATTAAGTATTTCGACTAAGGGTGCTTGATGGAATTTCAATATCAAATTTGATTTTTTTACAATACAAGTGCTGTGAAATACAGAAGGCGAAGAATATTATGGAATCCTGCAATATTCACCTTTCCTCTGGAGGATTTAGGGCCATCCACCGTTTTGATCGATCACGTTGGAGAGAATAGATGATTCTGCTCCGTTAGTATGATAATGTATGATTGTTAATTTGTGCTGAGTTGTGTTTAATTATTACTTCAAGAATAGTCTCATATAGTCATGAATCTTGATATTCTTAGTCATGTAATGTTTAGATACGAAATTTATATGGTTGTTGAAGTCAGCATCTCGATAAGGGCAACAAGGATTCACGTTTTGGCCAACCAAAGCGATATCAATTGCAACGCATTATATAATACCCAACGGTTGCATGGTAGGTGAAGGCAGGGGCCGCGTAAGTTAATGCTTTGCCCCCTTCTGGGCTGACGGGGGGATCAACAGACACGACATCGACTGCGGAATGAGCCAATTTAGGATAATTACACGTCACCGATGGATAATGTCACGCTACAGTTGCGCGTACGATGTCCTGGAGCAGATATCGCCAACAATCTCGTAAAGTATTTATTATAAAATTGACTGATTTATCTGAAACTACAGTTGGTGAAATTTTTAATCGAGACTGGGTAAAAATAAATTCTATATTAACCAGGTGTGTAACATTGATATTTAAAACTGGTTTACGTTGAACAACAATTTTCAGTAAATTTACAATTCAAGTAATATTACAATAAGTAGACATAGCTTTCGAAACCAGTTGCCTGTATTCAAATAAGGGAAGTACATCGTTAACAGAGATAACGTCTCGAAAAACATTGATTTATTTGAATGCACTAAAGACGCGGTGGTCGAATACTCAAACCAACTCAAACCCCAGCCTCTAGTAGTAATTAAAAAAAACAGTTACATTAAAAGTGAATATGCGCGGACATTAAAAAATAGATTTGGTTGCGTTATGTTTTCATATAATCAGTTTAAAGGTGTAGTAGTATATGTAGGTACTGGATACATTTTTACTGATTTCAAAGGGAAGAGATTTGCTTGTGTAAATACAATTCAAGATAAAAATGTTCTCAACTGCTGACTGAGTATACATTACTTTACAATAATTAATTGGCGATGTACACAACATCAATTTAGGAATCAGAGAAACGAAACGGGAAAACAATGACAAAATTACTACGATTCATTCTATTGCACAGCCATTTACTACGCGTATTTGCAGTGATAGAATTGCGGAGTCCTACTGAATTAATTGCAAACCATGGGATCCTTTTGATTGCGTTTATAATGTATACTGGTCATTATTTGTCTATTAGGACATCTAAAATGTACTAAGTATGTATTTACTCCGTAGAGGCTTTAACCAGTCCAATGCGTTGAGTTGTCATAAGGATAACGAGCAGAATATTTGATAGTATGAATTTCTTATACCAAAATGAAAAGGGCCTTTAGATGGTTCATTAATGGAGCCTTTTGGCTACTTTAAATACATGTATAATTTGACAGTTATATTAAGACCAAATACGACTAAACTTCGATAAGCTCATTATTTCATCACAGATTGTTGCTTAGCAGTCATGTCTTATTTAACTGCCATTGAAACACTACACACAATAATTTGAATGCACAGAAGATGGTTATTAAGGCTGGAAATCCGTTGCAACCCAAAACAACGTTGAATACCATGTGAAAATTAAAATTCGATTGGTATTAGAAGCATGAATCGGGGCAATTTGCAATTAATCAAAACCAAATGCGGACCACCGATAGAACACGTATCTCTATCCGTCTACATAAATGGCAAAACGAAGTTCAAAAACATACAAAAAGGTTATTCAAGGAATGATACCAATTGGGTTTTCTATTTTTTTCTATTTATTTATAGCGCATTTGCTTTGAATACGATAGATCAGCTTTTTCATCAATTAGTGTTTTTGATGAAAGAGCTAGGTACAAAGAATTCCTTTTTGTGACAATGCGGGCTATGTATTTCAATTTCATAGCGTTTGACACTTTGGCCAAATTGACGATTGAGGTTATTGTTTTGATGGTTACGAAGCCACCAGCGGACGTTCAATAAACGTTTAAATACGTAGCGAAAACCCCAATGCACAGGTACTAAAATTATTTTTAGAAACATAAAATGTATGTATAGAAAAAGGATTATGAAGAAAATTTTATATAAGGAACAATTAAAAGGTAAAACTTTGGGCGTCCTCTAGTTTGAGAGCATTTAATAAATTTTGGGAATTACAATTCGATACCAACAATAAAATAGACATAAAAAATGGTAAAATAAAATTATTACACTAAGTACAAATTTGCGCATTTTTTCAATGAATCTCTAATTTTTATCAAATATCGAAAAAAAAATCTTCTGTTGATGCTTAGGGGAATTGTATATAGCAGAGCAATACGTGTAATAAAATTCAATGTATAGCATAAACTGAAATAATAAGGTTTGCACTCCGCCTACTGGAAAGCGATCGATTGAAAAAGGCTATCAGAGAAAAAAAAAAAGGAAAGTTATCGAATACGGAACTGTGAAATGAAATGATACCACAGGGAGAGAATTAAGAACGGCCGTGATAAATTTTAAAATAAATTCGGACCACATTTTCAACGATATAAAGAAAATTAGTCGCTTTGCCGCTTTACTGCGTATTCATTTTCGTTATCAAGATACAAGTGTCGCTTTTTTTTTGCAAAATTTAAAACGGCCTGCAAAAAAGATCCTGGCAATTTTTTTGGTACACATCTGATGCAGAGTTGTTTATTTTTTTAGTCCGAGCGCAAGCGTGCGTTAAATATTCCCAGGGGTATAAAAAAATAGTCAAAATTAGCGTAGAGTTGGATCTTTTTAGGTTATAAAAATCTGACATCTCGACTTCGGCCATGTGCTTTTTCGTTGTTCGTATTATATGAATACAAATAAGGCATTTTTTTAATGAATTACACAGGGAACTGACAGAAAGTTTGCTTCCTTGGATAATTTTTATTTTCAGCTTACAAACTCACTATTTTTAATTACGGAAAAAAAATATTTAATCTGACTAGAAAACAGATATTTTGAATACGAAATATATATCATGATTTTCATCACCGTGGTTAAATAAATGCTTTATATTTTGTGGGACTTCGTCCTGTAATTGACATTGCTACGTATGTATTTCATAAATAATCTTGTTACTACATCGATCCGACCAGGTTTAGAGAATCTGTGATATCACAACAAATCGATAATGTGTGTATGGCGTAAGTTGACAAAAAATTTTAATCCCAGAGAGTACAATGTCTTGCCCATCGTCATTTAAATAGAATATATAGGTGCAAATTGCTATATCTGGTCTTCTAGTTCGCTATCCAATGCATTCACTTTTCTTTAACCTCTTTTGTGTTGAAGACGCAAGTTTTAAAATCAAACAAGAGGAATGAAAGTTACATTGCATGGTTACTTTAAACGCGGATTGAGCCCAACGAGACTGGTCTAGACTAGGATCAGTTTTACCATGATGGGTTACTAATTCCAAAAACTTTATTCTAAAAGCATTAATACTTGCAAGTACACACTTTTAATATGACACAAAAACTACGCAAAAGTGGCTAAAATTATCTTTTATTACGTGAAAAAAACTTATCAAAATGATTTTTCTCCACGCATAAAGTTCAGTTAAGAAAGTTAATTTCAACAGTTACTAAGCCAAGTAGCGTAAAATTAAGCTCGTAAAAAAGTTAAGTAACAAAATAAGTAAGTAGTAGCCAATGGTTGAAGTTAATTAAAATATCTAGTTAATAAAAACAGGGTTTGTATATCAAGATAAGTATCACGATAAAACAGTTAACAAGATAATTGGATTGAAGACAGATGAACGGAATAAACTGAATTAATTGTTGGGTAAGATTTAAATAAATAAATGACATAGTGTTGTGTTAACGAGCTACATACCGTGATAGAGAATTTTAGTGATTCGTTGCACACAAATGCTTTCATTTGACTAATATAGTGATTGTGTGAAGAAATAAAATGCAGTAAACCCTCTCACTTTCAAACTCATTTTTAATTAATCATTCAATATTTTTTCTATGAGTTGTCTCGCAGGCGACCCGGGTTTCGCCTTTCGGCATTTTTTGGGCATTTGAAGTGCACAATGAACTTCAACTGACGCTTAGTAAATAGTATGTATCCAATAACTTGAAGAAGTTATTGTATGGATAATATATAATGATTAATAATATGATGTATTCGAATATATAACACTGTGGTAGCTAAGTGCGGGCCATAAATTCACGGAGTGTTTATAAATAGTTTTCTTTTGGACAAATTAATAAAATAAAAACTTTTAAGGTGTTCACTGTCAATACTTGGTGGAAAGGCATTATAATAAAAATAATAATAAATTGGTAGTACTTTTTCCACATAAAATTTATTTGATCAGGATCAAATAAATTTTATGAAAAATTGTAAAAATGTATTATTATTTTTATTAAAATAAAAACTTGTCAGGAAGAATATTTACTCATATTTCTGTCATATGGAAAAAACGATATATTTGAAAAGGTAATACAGCGCATCGGAGCGCAAAATGAACATTGTGCAATGAACGATGATTAAGTTTGATGCCAAATATATGCACAGGAATCGCAGATGAATCTCATAATTCTCTCGGATGTATGAATTGCGACCATTTCCATATGAAAAAACAAATGTATGAGGTAATACCGCACCAAAGACCACGACAAAGTTGTGAATAGGAATTATCTGCCGAATAAATTGAATAACTTGGTAGATTTTCGTGACAGAGAATATCTTAAGGAAAAATGAAAGCATACGAAAGAAGAAAATACGCATGGTTTCTTACGGGTCGTCTTAGCTGGGCGAATCTGGGCGAGGCGATCCGGCGCGGCTTTGAAAGCGGCAGAGTTTTAAAATATCAAACGGTCCTCGCCCATGCAAGTGTCATATGTAGGCGAAGCGAACCGGTTAGGACGGCATATGTCGCAAGTCGCCTCAAGTGCGCACTCATGGCGCACGCGAATCGCTTGAAAATATGAAACGGTCCAAGCTCACCAGAGCGTTAATTGCGTCTGGCCGAGCGATGGCACATAAGACCTTTGATCAACTACGTTTTAAATTGACTGGATTCGCCTAAATTCTCTTGCCGGTTCGCGTCGCTTACCTAAGACACGGGGTTATTTACACGGATTCAAAATAAACCGCTCTAATAAAATGAAATAACTATATATTTTAAACTGAATGTTTTACCTGCTAAGTTATTAAAAAAGTATATAGATAGCTTAACACGGAATGTATCCATCTTTTGTTATTATTTTAGTTGAAATTGAAAAATTCCATGTCCATTATGTCTGTCATTCCTGATTTTACTGATATGCATCAATTAAAATAAAAACACAAAAAATGCTTTGAATAAAATGATGGAACGTATCTCTCGTTTAACAATGTATACTCAAATTTTTTCAGGTGGTTTATTGCTATTCCCGGAACGTATTCCTGTACGGAAACAGGCATATATAAAACTTTGCCGAGGAATCAAAGCAATAGAAAAAAATGTAAGAAATAATCTTATGTTTTTAATTTCAAATAATCATAGAAATAAATCAAATGCAAGTAACTACAATATTTGAGTCGATTGAGCTTTGTATATTGCACAGCTTGGACTGAAAATGACGAAACGCGTAATCCGGGTCACTCGTTAGTGACAAAGCTCATGGAAATATACAAAATTCAAACGATTCAATTTTTACTGTCCATTTTTTGTACAGTATTTCAAAACCTAAATAACGTCGGTAAAAAAAAACCATATCAGATATTTTTTTACATTCACAAGTTTGTGACACTAACCACAGGCCCAATAATAATTACAAAGAGGTCAAATCGGCAGCGGCACGCAATTCCGCGCACACATTGCTTGACCAAAAGCTGACCAAAGCACGAAAGGTAACTATTACAATGACACGATAAGACATGAAACGAAAGGCTGCAAGGTAATATGAATTCCCAGCGTAATTTCATGGGCCATCTCAAAGGCTTTATCGCCGTGGCCATAAAGCGTTTGTTAGTGGTCATTAAAAGAATATTTTCTATACAGTAATAATTACGACAGTGGGTACATGAAATGACATGAATTTTATATTCCACAGCACAGTATGGCTTTAATTAAAGCAAGAACATTTAGTTTAAATCGGCATTAAATAACATTATTTACTAAAAAAGATTCAAAAAAACATTCAAAATATGATTCAATAAATAACAAGTATTTTACAATACGGTGAGAAAAATAACAATGTACTGACGAGAGCCGAAATAGATATCAACAAATATATAAAATAATTACTATAGAATTAGTGTACATTGTTATTTTTCTCACCGTATTATAATGGAATTCTACCAAGTAAATGCCAACTCAATCAATAAGTATTTTACAATCCACAATCTGAAAATCAAAGATCCTTTGATGATTTTTATGATTTTATTGATGAATTATTGTTTGTCAGCTTCCAGTGTAAAAAATATATATGCACTCCTAATGGAGTTTATCTCAACAGGTAATTTCTAGGAAAACTGTTTACTATTCATTTGCTCTTCCTCTTTTTATAGAAGAGAGTAGGGACACGAATGATAGGATTAAGACAGGACAAGTGGTTAGCTTATCGTTCTCGCTAAGTCACGTTTGTCACGATCGGATAGGTTAAGGGGGAGTGTTTTGGACAAGATAGATAAAGATGTGTCAAATCAATAATTCAATTTTATAATAAAACTGCCACTTCTACGATTTGTACGATAATGCGAAACAGTTGGATAACTTCACATTACATACTAATTAATAGCAAATTATGAGAAGAGATGCTTTTTCGTTGTATTACCTATAGAAATACCACATCCTACATGAAACACTAAACTCTTGTATTTACTTGTGTTGGACACATGTGATCAGTTTGTCGTTTCATTGGTGTAGCATTGAATCTAAACGCTAGAGAAAAGTCAGTTTAAGCCTGACACACGATTGTTATTGGTAACAAAGATTAAATATAATGAGTTTGGTTGTACTGCAATACAATAATTTTGGCGCAGCGCGAATATATTGAATGCTGAAAGATTTTCGGCAAATACAATTTAATCGCAACCGATCGTGGGTATATTTTAGCACCGTAGAAACATGCCCAAGTTAAACTTCGATACATTTTAATATATGACGTATATATATTTAGATTATAGATATACCACCATTACTTGACCACTGCCGAATTAACACCGGAACTAAAATTGTCGCTATAGAGTAGATATCTTGAAACGCCATTTAAATTGTATTGTTTTACTCAAAATATATATACATGACGATCTTTTTTTCATTTATATCATCCATGTAAAAATGTGTGAGTAAATAAACATTTTTGGTTGAGTATTTATTGCCCATCACTCACGCGATAGTGGTTGCCTTCATTAACGGTTAAGTTATAATGGTACATAGTATGTATTCAATACATAATTGAGTTTTTTTTCATATTTAATTAAATAGTTGTTAAATTAGCTTTTTAATCATTTGTATAACATAAACTGTGCTAATAGGATAAAAATCTAACATTTTTTCGAAAATTATGTGTAATAAAAATAGATGCTAAAATTATAAATTTTGAATGGTTCAAAACACTAAAATGAAAAATCTGAAAAGTGCTAAATTTGTTAAAAATAGATGCTCAAAATACGGGTCTCTGATTATGCGCATGCTTGCTTGAAATGCTTGATAAAGCCTAAAATTTTCTGACAAAATATATTTATACCCACGGTTATAACACGGGCGTCCATTAATGGAGGCTAAACATAATTAAAAAACCATGTATTTTCCGATTTTATAAATCGTGCAATTTTTCATTGAGTTCTCAGCTGAATCATTATTTATCTCCAATGACTTTCACAATTAAAAATATTTGGCGCATTGGCATTAGCTGCAATGCTTAACATTTTATTCAAAATTATAAAAAAATAAAATAATCTTAGAGCAGTTCTCCCAAACTTTTTCATGCAATGGCTCCCTAAATCTGACAAAAGTAATCCCCTCTTGAATTAAAAAAAACATGTTTTGTGCGGCTCCCAGTTTGGGAAGCACTGTCTTAGAGGACTGATTGTATCTCAATATTGCTTGAAGAGGTGAGTATGAGTCGAGAATATTTCATGATAAGTAAAAGATAGACGTTCTTTTCTGACCGCATCTTTGTATTTGTAGTCTCTGAAAATATAGGTTGAGCGATTGAATGACGAAAAGTTGCCATAAAACATTATCGCTTCAAAAGTGCCTAGTCAAGATGCTGAACATTGGTTGCGGACATGGTTGAAAAAAGTACATAATAAATAATAATCTTCACAAAAAGAAAAACAATCGGTCGTACATTTTATTGTAAATAATTCCTCATGCTGTATATTTTATTTTATCATATAACATTACGTCAATATGAAAGCATTGGAAACTTTATGTAAAATAAGGATGGGGTAATAATAAAATTAAGTCATAGACTTTTAAATTTTCGTTTAAAATTTGTATGGAATGAAAACTTTACTTAGTATCGTATTAAAAAAACTTTCATTATAACAGCGAAAACCTTAAAAAGGGTTTATGAGAAATAATGAAAATTGTAATATAAAAACTTATTAAGTACTTTTAAAACAGCAATACACGTGAACCCTTGAATTAAAACACTTTACATTCATATTTTTAAGTTTATTCATTTTCCAGCCAGGTAAAATAAGCTGCCGCAGAAAACTTCTCTACCGACCCAACCTCCTCACGTTTCCGTTTTGTCGGCCACACGCGACGTTTTATACTCTATAATGATTGACCAACTTTCATAGGATACCCAGCAAAATGGCTGGGCTAGTACGAAAGCTTACCAATCGCACATGGCTTCGCTTACAGCTTAATAAACGGTTGAATTATCCGCTGGCGGAAGAAAGAAAATTGCCACTTCGTTGCTGGTGAACTTCCATTTACTTTTCTAAACGGGCGTATGCAATTTATTATGAAGAGTGGTTTACGTTACGGTTATATGTGCCAGCAGTGAAGTGTGGTTTTTTTTTTTTTTTAAATTTTCGTTTATTATGTTTCACCATTTTTTTTTTAACAGAACCACGGTACTGTGTAAGAATATGTTTTAATGATATACTATTAACCCAGCCCACAATACATTGATCTAAATGGCACTGGTGTATATATCTGTGTTAAAAAGATTTAAAAAAAAAAATAGAAAAGCATCAAGATTTTATCATTATAAAATATTTTGTTTTTAGTAAATTGTTTTTCAGTCTAATCAAACTAACAAATGATAATTCATTAGCCTAGTCGTCAAAATTTTTATTTTCATTGAAAATAGACAAATAGTTGTGTATTTGTAATAATACATAAATCAACATTTATTAATATCTGTATCTATATTATACATACTGATGGGAACCTCTGCCGCATTTCATTCCACCGAGTATGAACAATTAACAATATTAAGTTATTACATAATAATATATCTATTATGAAGGCAACTCGTACATTTGTTAGATTATGTATATTTAGGAACGCATGCATACAAGCGGAGGTAAGTAAGTGAACATGTTATGGATAAATGATGATATTCTTAGATAAGCAATTGATAGCATAATGCCAACTACATATCATATATGTATTATTCACCTCAGAATAGAATTCGGTTATTAATTATTTCAAAACATAAGATGAATGTAATGGGGAATTGATTTAAAAAAGTAATCTTTTCTTTCTGACGTTTCTTTGCACAATGAGAAGGTGTCCTCCATTTATCACAATCCCGTCTAGATAGCGGAAACATATGTTTTTCGCTCTAGACACGTGCCAATTTTTCAATTCGCGAAGTTTGTGATATATCGCTTTCTGGAACAACTGTAGAAAAATCATAAATTCAATCGTACAATCATTAATCTCCAAGTGATGTTTTTGAAATGTATTGTATTATACGAATTATTTTTTAACAATTCAGTAGTAACGTCGATACGAGTTAAATTAACGATCAACCGATTTTGTTCAGCATGGAATCAATGGTTCAAATTTGTAAAAAAAAAACCAAACAATAAATCGCAACACAACCGACGCCAGAGTGCCGTGTGATCGACAACAATAATTTATTATAAATGCCATACACCAATCATTATTATGAAAATATTAAAAAAAATAATAGTTGAATATGTTTACCTAACCATCGCAATTAACAAGAAAACGCAAAAAGGCGTTAAATTTGAGCCGTTTGGAAACCCACACCCCAAGGGAGTGAAAAATATAATATTTTACTTTGAAATCCCATTTTAACATTGGTTTCCCGTGCAAAGTCGCCAATGGATTAAGAGATAAGAAAACAGCGAAAAAGTGTCACATATTTTCCTATCCTCGAAACCTGTGCGGGAAATATCATTTTCTGTGTCTAAAATGTAAAGGGTCATAATTACATAACTGATGAGAAGGATTTCTAACGTCATTTTCAAATCAATTTTACACGTTAACCAATGACATTTATAACAAGGGATCTGTAAATACTTTCGTAGATGTTTTTTTTTCTACAATAGTACCTACAAATAAGATCATATCTTCATTCTTGACCTTTTTTCTCTTTTTAATTTGGTGAAATAATTGATTACAAATAACTGTTATTTATTTTTAGGATGCTTTTCACATTTTACGTAAAGAGTTTCATAAAAAAAAAATAATACATTTTTAGTACTTTTTCCACATAAAATTTATTTGATCAGGACCGGTTTCGCTCATGGCAACCATTGTCAACTGATAAAGAGTTTCATTTCATGCATCTTTTAACTGTCCGATTATCTATAAGTACTTATCATATATTTTGTATATCTTAAGTTGATGGTATAACTTGTCTTGTTGTATTATGTGATAAGATACGTCAAAATAATATTATATGTGAATAACCCTTTGAACCATTGGTTAGTTAAAGACTTTGTGAATTAACTTTAAGCAGTGAAAAATGCTCACTGTGAGGAACAATGGTCCTGATCATTATATTTGTTTCTATTTTTTTTTAAAGCTTTTTAAGTGTCCACGAAGAATAAAAATACACATCATAAAATTGATTACGAATCCCATAAGAAAAAGAACGAGAAAAAGTAATACTATATTATTGATTATAGATGTATTCCGATAATAAGCAGGTCTTTTCTTTCAGGCAAATTAAGAAATTTAAAAAAAATCTTCAATTGAAGAATTGCTAATAATATTTATAAGAATGAATGTGGGAAGAACGCACGAAGATAATAAGTTATGTCACGGAAAATAACTATGATAAATCGTGTATCAATACAAACACGAGCTGCTATAAAATGAAATTTCTATAAATAACAAACGCCACTATTTTTACCGCATTCTAATGATAACTACAAAGAAAATCCTTACCTTAAGGAAAGAAAATATCTTCAATTGAAATGTAAATAAATGTATACTTATAAATCGTTTACGGATAAAAGGGTCGTTTAAGGTAAAAATGCTTGAAACACTCCTCGAGACAGATGTTTCGGAAAAACTAAGCATTGCGAAGCTAAAGCCTTTTCAGAGGGCCGAAAGGACACCCGTCCGGGTAGTTGAAAAATAAAAATTCCTTTTTTAAAGAACAGAAACAAAAAATACGGTACGACAGCTTTCCTTCTTGGGGGTACATACTACATGCGGAACTTATTTGTGGTCGGTTAGCTCGGTCCCCTGACAGTTTCCCGTGGCAGCTTATCACTGGATCACGTAGGAGTGGCGAAGTGCTCTCTGCGGAGGGAACGACACGAAGTAACGACTAGTGATTCGCTGTCGATCGGCTATTTTTCACACGATCGCGTGCAATGCATCGTGATGCGTGCCCTTTCCAGTGCGACACTTCACCGCAATGGCGCATTGTGAGATCGCAACACTTAAAAATTAGTGGATCCCTTCGAAACCCGGTGCATATGCAAGTTAATCATGCAACGCCAAAAATGTTGCACCTACTCAATGAAATCGGCGTTTTTTCTCCGAACGTAATTTTTAATTCATTTAAGCGTTTCACTACTATGAGATGTATCTTCAAAACAAGTACTTCAGCTTAAATTGAATTAAGAACCCTTTTAAGGTGTTCACTGTCAATACTTTGGTGGAATGGTATTATATCAAAAAATAATAACAATATTTTAGTATACGGTGAGAAAAATAAATAAAATAGTTTCCGTAAAATTAAAATACATTGTAATTTGTCTCATCGTATTATAATGGAGTTCTGGCAAGTTAATGCCAACTCAATCAATAATATTTCAGTACTTATTCCACATTAAATAAGGCTCAAGGCCGGTTTCACTCAACGCGAACATTATCAACTGATAATGTTCGCGAAACTGGTCCTGATCATAATAAATTAGATATGTCATACATAAAGAAAGGATGTATGTACAACAAATGTGTTATTATTTTTTAATTGAATTAAGAACAAACTTTTCTCTTTAAAAAATATTTTCGACAGATACACTTAAAATAGTGTACATATTAACATATTCGACACACAAGATGGTGCATGTTAACGCTTCCATATCGCTTTACCAAAGCACACCATATTGAACCGATATTCCTGTTTAGCTGCAACTGTTAGTTAATGCCCAGAATTAACAGACATATTATTACCGTGTGGTTCACTAACCAACGATAATAATTACTAGTAGCTGTACATATTGATTTGATATATTTGTTATCAAATAGTAGCAGATACGTGTGGATTTTGATATGCATGCTTACGTGTCACTAAACATTAACACTGGTTAGAACATTATAGTTGTCAATGTAAGATTAAAATCATGACGGGCATCACTTCAGCGATGGATTATTCCGCTATACCTTATTGAATTCGATGCTCAATCAACTGTTTATATCTTATACAGTGACGGCTGGTGACGGGTGCTGGGGGGTGCAAAAGGAAGATTCAACTATTTTTCCGTACTACGGAAGAGAAACAGTTGGTATTGCGAACATCTGAATTGAAAGTCCATGCTATAGAAGTGTTTTAAAATCCAATGAATAGGAAAGAATTGTTGCAAAAATGGATGAATCTTCCATTGCACCCCCCAACACCCCGTCACCAGCCGTCACTGATCTTATATATAAAACCGAAACGGCGTATGTATGTATGTAGGTCTGTAATTCCCTTTTGCATTGTTGGTCATTAAGTTCCCATGAAAACGAATATGAAAGAAAATGTTTGAATTTTTATCGGCGAAGACATTTAGTCAAAATGTAATAAATTAGTCTTCTACTGAACTTTTCCCGGCTTTTATTATTAATAATAATGTTTAGTATTTACGTGAAGGTATTATTTGACATTTCTTTGACAACAAATTAGATTTAATCCTTGAATTTGGACATTTTAATGGGCGAGAATGGGGCTGTCAATATATGAAAGGGGCTGTGAAATGTCAATGCCAGTCTGAAATGTTCATTTTAATTGACCTAGACTTTTGAATTCGAATTGAAGTTGTTTCAACTTGGCCCGTCTGAATTTACGCGCCGAGGTGAACATAACCCCAAACTGGTCCGAGCGAAGCCGGGTAGCAATACTAGTATACTATAAAATGCAAAAGTGGTAGTTATTATTATAAAATTGCACACATAGAAAATCAGAATTAATCCTCCGTCGTAATTTCAGTTATATTGTGTGAGAATAAAACCAATGAAAATTAAACTGTTAATAAACGAATAATTTTTTCAACCTTGTCAGTACATCTAAGTCAACATTTACGCCGGCTCTCCAATATAAGCTGTTGAAAGCTCGAAAGACACACGGTTCATAAGAATGAAAAAATTAGCAAAGGCGGATATCGACTACAGTTTCTCGCGTTCCTAAAACAAGTATGTATTCGTAGAAAAGATTGACCGCCTACCGATGGTAAAAATATAATTAATTTAATTTAAGCACAGATTATTTTAAATATTCTGTTGGTTTGGATTATTTATGCAAATTAAAAAAGGTTAGATGAGAGGATGTCATATCTTGATTTTTTTTAATACGTTTTCATTATTACATAGTTAGATATTGCTCTTTCTGAGTTTGCATATTATAAAATTCAGCTCTGAGAATTCATATATTGTATATACCAGGGGTGGCCAAAGCGTCCATCGCGATTCCTAGTCGATCGCCTATCTGATCTGTACAAATTTCTAGTGCCGGTCTCAAGAAGCTTGCTAGACAAATCGTGTGACAGGAACAGTACGCTAAAATCTCGAAGTTAGCCGATTATCGACGAAAATCTCTTTCTAAAACCCGGGTCAAACAAGGGTTGGGAAATAGATTATTATATGCTTTAAATTACTACTTTTAATGTTAGTCGATCGTCGCCAATAATTTCAAACAAAAGTCGATCGCTGGCAAAAAAAAGTCTGGCCACCCCTGGTATATACCATCAAATTTAATATAATGTCGTTGGGTATGATGGACTAGTGGCGATATTTTTTATACGTCGTACGAATTCGCTATTCCAGAAATAACTATTCTCCAAAGTTTGCTAATTATTGTGTTTTTTTCCTGATTTCAGTTATTATTTTTTAGCCGATGGACCCATGGAAAGCAATATTTCACACAAATATAGAAATAACTTATATTGACATTTCAGTTTAACTGATGGTTCTGTTACTATGAAGGGAACGTGATAAGCCCTTCGGAAAGGCTCTATTGAAAGACTTTGAGTCTACTAATTCTACAATTATACCGATAGTGAGAAATTAAGTTTTTCATCGACTGTGCGTAACTGGGGGGGGGGCTGCCGTGCGTTTAGATAAACATAAGCCTATATTGTTGGGGAATTCAGTATCAAACTTAAAAAAATGTAATATGGCATCATTTGCAGCTTTTGTCATGAAGATTTTAACGATGATTGAGTTTAAAAGAGTCGCATACCACTTTTGAAGGACGGGGGAGGATTGTGTTGATGATGATGATTTTATATCACGCTAAACACGTTATAAAAAATGAATTTTATTGATGTACTTTGCAGAGAAAAATATTTAAACAGTTTAGGAACACGTTTTGATTACTAAGAATACAATAACTATGGTACTCGTGAGTCATCAACGGAAATTCGCTTAATTATCACATCCGCAAACTGTTCAAATAACTTATTATCAGTATACGCAGTAAACTAGCTAAACTATCTATCGGTCACTTATGGCACGGGGAAAGTTTTTTAATGACACGGCCTCGAGCAGCGATTGCCAATCTTTCGGATATCACAAACCATTAATGTATTTTATAAGCCATACATACAAATGTAAGAAAAAAATCGCATATTATGCTTATTCAAATGCTCCCATCTAAAGTTCTCCACTGAGCAAGCACTCCTAATGATTAATTATATTTTAAAATCATTTATAAATCGTTTACGCTTCAAAAGCTTAACTTTAAGAAGTCCAAAATGCTACGATATTCTTTATGAATTCTAATTACTGTAGTTTTTATAATTGTTTAGTTAGCTTTTTTCATGTAGGTTTACTAGATTTTTCACTGGAACGCGGAGTGTCAAATACTAAATACTTACCGAATATTATATGGCATTCAGTGTTTGTAGGTTGATTACCACTGGGCTAGACTATATTTATATCATATTGGTAAAACGAAGAATGTTCATTATACAACCAGCAGGTGACACGCCTCGATAAAATCATTTGGGTGTAGTATCAAAACGATCATCGTTTTGATTATGTGAAGACCCTTTCAAACCAGTTCTGTACGTGTTGCCACGTCTATTCAATCCAGTTTTTTAGGCGTCGTAAAACATGATTTGTATTTTGACACACGTGGCAGGGACGTGGGTTACACGTAGGTGGAGGGCATTTTAACAGGTGGGAGGATGCGTCGGGTCAAGTAACCGTTTTCTTAACATTAAGTTAAAGTTTTACCAAATGGATAAATGATTGCATTGCTTTTGACTACGATGTCCATACTCTAACGATGTGAAATATTATATTATTATACAATCGCTTCCTGGACATATTTTGTCGTTGGAGATTCGGTTAAAGATAACTTGCATCTTCTTGTTTACAACCAAAGATATACTGAACGTGACGTGTTATCAAATGAATCAATCAAACGGATAGAATTATCTTAGTTGATTATTGAAAAATTACGTGTGTAAGAAATGTGCTGTGATCGATACAGAAAATATAAAATATAAATGTATCGTCCATTTGATAAAATTGCCTAACGCATACATACGCTCGTAATAAAATGAACACATTTACATTTATCGTGTCATGCATTCTAGAATAAGCTTCCTGGTGGACTTGGACATTTTAACAGCCACGCTTTGCAAGGATCTTGTCACCATGTAAGGATATCGTAAATTATCAACCTGACAAGGTGCCAGCTTTTCACCAATAAGACGTCAGTCTCGCGTATTTTTCAAGTGTCTGCTGAACATGTCTGCTGAATTCAGTTTGAATTTATAATAATGCATACACACATTGTATTTCTTTTGCTTAAAAAAATTCACAACGGACATCTATCAGGTGCAATTTAAAAACGAAAAATTCATATATTAATTCATATATTATTATTTGGAATTAAGTCATCTGCTAAGACTAGTTATACAAATATTTTATACGATGTTAAATTCGGTACTGTGTTACTAATGAATACAGATTTAAAGTATATCATACAATAAACCTTTTACTTTTAAAATGACAACTTCTTCCGTCTAGCCTAAGTCTAAGTATAGTTTTATTTATATTATAGAGAAGGTTTGATTATTTTTCATTGATAATAAAACAACTCAATTATTCATTCAAAAAGTATGTCGTACAAACTTTTATCTTGTATACAAAATAGTAATTTACTCACACACTGGAAAATTCAGAATTTCAAGTTGACATCAATGAGGCTCACCTGAAAATACAAAAATAAATTGTATAATGGGATATAAATTCAAAAGTGTTTGGAAATATCTACGATTTTAGTTTTGAGTTAATTCAGCTATTTGATTTCTGCCTGAAATCAAATGTTTATAAATGAGATTACAATAAAAATAATAATACATTTTTAGTACTTTTTCCACATAATTTTTTTTTGTTCGGGACCGGTGTCGCTCATGGCGAGCATTGTCAACTGATTTGATAACTCAGTTGACAATGCTCACCATGAGCAAAACCGGTCCTGATCAAATAAATTTTATGTGGAAAAAGTACTAAATATGTATTATTATTTTTATTATAATGCCTTTCCACCAAATATTGACAGTGAACACCTTAAAAGTGATAAATGAGATTACGTTTGAAGGAGATTATTACTGCTTAGTCAAATTCACTCTGAGCTCAACAAATAAGCTGGCGTGTTAAAAATAGAAAGTCGACAAAGCTAATTATTTAGCTTTACTGAATCACTTAAAATAACAAAATGTCTTCCAAATCGGGCCCCAGTGTTCAAAGAAATTCCTACAAATATCAAAAATTCTCCCAATATAAATACATTCACGAGTTTTAGCCACTTTCCAAGTACAAGAATAAACAAAGCGAGATTTATAGATAAATAACAAACGGAACATCTGCTGTCGGCTTTGCAGCACATTTTCAGACATATAAGAATGAATCTTCTTGACTCGAAAAACTTTCCCATATAACGCTCTCGCATATTTTATGCGATTATTGGCGGTCGCTTCCTTCTAAGGATTGTAGTTTCAGGTGATTTTAAAAGTTCCGGGATTTATGAAAAAGTTATGATATGAGTATGATAAATCAATACCGAACGGTTCCATTTAGGGTTTTTCGGTTCATTGAGCATGTATTAATTTGGTATAACTTAAAAACTAATTAAACTTATTCATCACACATAATATCTCGTCGAAAGCATGCCGAAAACTGATTATTTTGCAAAATATTACGCCATTTATTAAAAAAAACCTGATATACATATATGACAATATAATGGCAATATAACGCACAATTCAATTATGTCTTGAATATTTGCTAAATTAATGTATGATGATATCAGTAAAAATTCTGCTGTGTGTATTTCAGGTATTTTCACGACAATATCGCATGTTACATAAAATTCACAGTATTATTTTCAAATTAAGAATGTCAGATGATTAATATTTTAAGAAAAAACCTTCGGCTTTCAATCTAAATATGGTAAACACACGAATGTGTCTAAGGTATACTAAAAATAGCATAATATTTGATGATGACATCAAGAATACAACGGGACATTTAGCTAAGGAAATGAATATACAGATAGTTCATGTATTATATCGGTCTAAAAATAATTTTGATAATTGGATGAATTTTTGACGAAAAATACCACGAAACTTTTGTATAAAGTTAAAAATTCATCTTGAAAACTTCTGATAAATTGTATAACATAATCTATAGATTATTATTATCCTACACAAAGAAGTTTTAAATTTAAAAACAGCGAAACGAGGCCTTTTATCAACAGACGACAATCAACAGGGCCCTAAAAGTTTCAAGCAGTATAAGCGAAAAGGAAATCATTAAAAATCCTGCGAAAAAATAGTCCCGGCACACAAGAAAATACGATAAAAGCCATTGGAAGCCCTCGTGCAAAAAAAACGATACGTGAACGAGCTTGGTCTCTTCAGATATAATAAAAAAGAGTGCCAATAAAAACGAAAACTTTAACCTGAAAGATGATCGATAGGTGGATAAAAGCAGTATTAGCCATATGAAAAACTTGATAGAAAAAAAACACATAGTATTATTATAAAGCTTTCAATCGACACCGTCTAAAAGGCAACGAGACGAGGTTTATTATGTGGACAGCCGAAACATATTCTACGTAAAGTTTATTTCTGTGTCTTTTTACAGACATCAGATAAACTGTCAGTTATCATCGGAAAACGTACGCCGATATTATGTATATGTATCCGGGTCGGTGTCGGTGAGTATTTAAGAAATATATAAAATTAAATTGCTATTCCACATACTATCTAACAAATGATGATACTAGTTTCGCCTCTTTGAGAAGCATCTTCAGACCTTATATTGTAAGGCTACTTAAGTAATAAGGTAGAGATTAATTCTGATTGTTATAAAATAAAATTTGAATTTTTTGAATTTTGTGCTTTTCCATGAGTTTTGTCGCTAACGACCCGGGTTTCGCCTTTCGGCATCTCAGGCATTCTAAGTGCACGGATGTACTTGAACTGACGCGTAGTAAACAGTTTGTATCGCTTATATACTAAAATATAAGTAGATCACTAAGTTGAAAGGTTATTAAAATGTTAATTAGCGAAATTTGAATGAATACAAGATTCAATGATTGAAGTGGGTTTGTTATAATTACGGGGATTTTTGAAAATATTAATGACCAGATGATAAAATAAGAATATTTAAAATAAATCTAGGGTCCTATCCGACCACTCGTTAATGAGTTGATTGATTTCAAGCCTTTATTATTATATTACAGTAATGATAGTAAGTGAAAAAAATTATCACCTCTTTTTTTTTTAAATTTCCTAAGAGATTTACCCTTTAATTAGTAATCTTAGTATCCTTTGTACGATTGTTGTTTGTTTCAAAGATAATATAAGATTTAGACTGAAGGCTCCTAATGGAATTTTCCTATTAAATTTGAATCGTGTATTTTGTGCTTTTCCATAAATTGTGTCACCAACGAACCAGGTTTCACCATTCGACATCTTTTCATCTTGGCGTCATCTGTCACGCAATACGTGGAACAACAAATTCATTAATTTTATAAACATATATTGAAATGATCTTTCGCATAGTGGTCGCCTAATCCATCAGAACAATAGGTCGGGATTATAATTATCCTTGATAATTATATGAAAAGAATCTCCAAATAGATGGAGACTACTTTCTATTTATGAGCTGTCCCATCAAGTTCACCGTAAATGTACGTCGCATTTTACCTAGGAAATATTCTGATATACGACATTCAGATTGTTTTTTCAAAAAGAAATTTTAACTTCAGATTTACAACTACATACGGTCTCGAAGCCCGTTTAATTTTTATTACTGAAGCATAATCTAATACTAATTCGCGAAATTATTATTGACTACTTTGACGGCGAGGTTAAGGCGATTATTTTTGTAGCAAATCGTTTTCTTTTGAATATAACACACGGCAACATATAAAAATGACCAGTTCGGGGAAAAATATAATAACATAATCTGTGGCTTGGCTTTAATGGGGAAAATTTTTACTTTCATTCTGATTAATCATTTCCAAACTTTGTTCATTTCTCATTTCATTTTACCGTAGATTAATCGACATTTTGAAAATAAGCAAATTATAGAGATTATTTTGGCCAACATGATACAGTGGATTTGTAATCAAACATTTGTTTTAATACAATATCTGAAGTATTGTATATTATGTTCTCTGTATTGAACATAATCGATTTAAACTGCTTTCTATATTGAAAAAATAAAGCTTTACGAGCGTAATAAATGTAGTAAAATTGTTATGCTACTATTAAACAAATTATGGTCACGATTATTAAATTTGACTAACAGAACTAACAACATGGTTCTGGTCAACAATGTATTATTGAAAATTCAATTATGCATACCAGTTAAACCTTTAATACGAAGAATTACGTACATGAAAATAAACGTGTTAATATAAAAATAGGATAAAAATTATGTCACATTTATTGCAAACTAGTTTTTTATGAAATGGAAATTGAATTGTATTTAAACCACACTGTAACGATTCTTGATATGGATAAACTGTAGATATATATATTTGTAGGTCATCAGAACGAACCTATTGTTTCAGTCGACAATTCGATATCATTCTTATAATAATCTATATTCATCTTAGCGGTGCAATGTGTTATTTCAATTTCTCTTATCTCTTGACGCCCGACAATGCATGTGCTTCATAAAAGTTCATAAGGCGATAAATCATTCCTTATCAGCGGGCGCATGTGTTAACGATTTTTGAAACGGCCATTGTTGTTTCTTTCTAAAGTAACCGTTTGTTTTCATACAGCAGTGAGAGATTGGACTGCATTGAGAATGCACGCGCCTAATCCTCTCCCTCAGAATTAAATTCGCGTCAAATTCCTGATATCTTCTTCGCTATCGTAATATTTGTGTGTTGTATAACGTCTGTGTAAATCCTTAACGATTAAATAATACATAACGCTTTGAGATCGTCTTTTTCTTTATAAGAGTGCCATGTTTCTCCTACTCCTACCCGTCCCCAAAGTCCTCTTCCTGAGTGTTGGATAGGCCTCGATTACGAGGGAGCCGGAATAAAGGTCTTCTCAATTGGCTCGTACAATGGGAGCACTTGGCCCTAACGTCTAGTGCCTCACTTAATTGTTGCCGACGACTAGGGGCTAACGATGTTTGACAACATCGGAACTCACTCCCGCCCACTTCATGCTCTGAGGTCTCAAAGCGTCTAGGTCCGTATAACCTAGTGGCGCCCAGTGAATAGTAATAATTTAGTGTTTTATAAATAATTACGTAAATAATTTCGAGTGCTCCGAAAAAAAAATAATATCTGTGCATCGTTCATAAACGCGAACGATCGCGAGTGCTTCGCGGAGCATCATTTATTACGAGTTTATAGTTGTCTATTCATAATATTTGTGTTTTGTTGAGACATGAGTATGTCGCAGAATAATTAATAATAATGTATTTTTTTTAATAATGCGAATTCTCGCACGTGCTTCACGGATAAGCGATAGTAATAATAGCAGTATTTTGTGTGTTTACTTAATAACGTGTAATAATTAATCATAAATTTGTTTGTGTTGTTCGTAAACAACGTTGTCAAGGGAGCCGCCCACCAAACGCGCAGCTAAAATAAATTGATGCGATATCTACCGAATGCCGAGGGTAGTCAGCCACGTAGGTGACGAGGAGTGTACCAGGATGTGAGAGAGCACAATAGCATGGGGTTAAGCCATGCAGGACGATACAGCAACCTGGATGACTCACGAAGACGACTGGGGAGACGGCGTCTCCACCATACCGGTATGGCCGGAAGACAGTTGTCATCCGTGCCTACCGCGATGACCCAAGAGTGGGCAACATGGAGCCAAGGACCGAGGGGACCAGCAGCCGCCTTCGAACCTGGAGTAGTGACGGCGAGACGTAGTGATCTACGTCCATCAGTGCCGGGCCTACTTCACCCTAGATCGCGTGAGCGTGCGTGGCGACCAGAGGTGCCGTGGCACCAGCATTTGGAATCCAGTCGTCCAGTCAGGGTCGTATCTCCTGCATGAGACCTAGCTTGCCACCACAGACCTTCACCGAAACCTCGCCAGTCAAAGGCGACACTCGCATATTAGCTTTGTATCGCGACTTATTGCAGACCTCCGTGACATGATTGAAACAGCAAAAAGGAACCTACGCGACGAAAATCGACCGATATCGCCGCGTTCATGACGTTGTGTTATCGCGCAAGATAAGGTGACGCCTGCGCCGACCGAAACTAACGCACCTATTGTTCTTTTAACGACGCCGCAGTGTCGCTTATATGCTTTGTTTTATTCATGTGATTTTTTTTTTAAATGTGTGTTTTTATTTACGAAAATACTTTAATATGTTTTCAAATCTAACTTCTTTTGATTCTTAATCAGGATTTGGAAATTTGATCATTAATGTATGTTTTCCTTTGATTTATAACTTGGTTTACGATTTTTTTGCTTTGATTTATGTTTTTACTTGTGATTTAGGCATTTAACTTGAGTAATGTTATACTCAAACTATGCTTTGAAATTGGATGTATCCTTTCAACTTGATGTACCACGGTCCTTCAGACAGTAGTTGTGACTTGTATAAAAAAAAAATTTTTTTTGGTATATTTTTGTAATTTTTTTTGCTTGCGAAACCATTGATTGAGGAAGACGTCCGAGATAGTTGCTGATTATCAGAAGTAGGGGGATTTGACACCGCCTTATGTGGTAGGTCATCAGAACTCTCTCGAACGATCTATTGTTCACCTCAGTCGACGAGTCAGTCGATATCAGAAAATAAATTCATTCTTATAATAATCTATATTGCAATCTATAGCGGTGCAATGTAGAGTTATTTCAATTTCTCTTATCTCTTGACGCCCGACAATGCATGTGCTTCATAAAAAGTTCATAAGGCGATAAATCATTCCTTATCAGCGGGCGCATGTGTTAACGATTTTTGAAACGGCCATTGTTGTTTCTTTCTAAAGTAACCGTTTGTTTTCATACAGCAGTGAGAGATTGGACTGCATTGAGAATGCACGCGCCTAATCCTCTCCCTCAGAATTAAATTCGCGTCAAATTCCTGATATCTTCTTCGCTATCGTAATATTTGTGTGTTGTATAACGTCTGTGTAAATCCTTAACGATTAAATAATACATAACGCTTTGAGATCGTCTTTTCTTTATAAGAGTGCCATGTTTCTCCTACTCCTACTCCGTCCCCAAAGTCCCTCTTCCTGAGTGTCGGATAGGAGGCTCCTTCTCGATTACGAGGGAGCCGGAATAAAGGTCTTCTCAATATATAATCATCGCGGTTGAGTAGGTCGAAGAATAAATCATTGACAATATTTGTACGACGTTACTTCTTGCTAGAAATAGAAGTAGTAATGAATATCTGAAATAATACGGTAAGAAAAATACATTGTTATTTCATACCGTATTATACTGGAGTTCTGAAAAATAAATGCCAACTCAATCAATAAATATCTGAAATATTGAAAAAATCTATATATATCAATTCGATATCCATCTACGTTACTGGAAGACATTCGTTCCCAATCTTCAAAAATAGGCTGTATTTGGCCATACATTTTACGATCTTTTAATTAGAAGAGCTAAATCCATAATTTTAAATAAATATAATTATTATGTGAAAACAAATAACTAGCGCTGTAAAATATCAACTCACTTCTATTAAGCCTCGTTAAATTCATTGTTAAATTGTCGCTATAATAAATACAACAATGAATATATTATAATTCAATTGATAAGGCCTAAGCATTTTACAGTCATTTTTTTTAAGCCGTCACTGTTTTCCGGTTGGAATTTTCCTTCGCTCTAAACTATCAAAAGATCTTTTTTCTCCGGCCTCGAAAAAACACTTTTTAATAAAGTCACGAATCTTTAATAACATAATGTGATTAAATTTTCCAGTCGAGCGGCGAAGAATCCTTTGAAATGCGATGTTTCACTCCGATTACTTTCGGCTACAAAAGTAGAAAGATGTTATAAATAATTGATAAAGAAAATATTTTTGTAGGATCTTAGACGCCACTTTTAAATGGGATTAAAAAACTGAATAATTCAATTGATATTACGACATCTGGGTTTGTAAAGAATGATAATATCGAAAGACGTTTTCCTTTGCTCAAAAAAAAAGTATATATATTTATTGACAATGAAAAATACTCCGATTACCTATGTTAGTACGATTAGAGTAATTATTATGAATAATGGATGTCTGGACTGGTGTCCATTCTACTACAGACGATTGTATTTTAGTATAGAAAATCATTACATTTAATTATATAACCATATGCCTATTTTTCCATTGCTAGACAAAGACTAATAATATATATAATATAAAGACTCAAAATATATAGTACCTTAATGTTAAATTAATTGAAAATCAACCATTTGGATGCCTATAAGACAATGAATATCATTCAAGTTAACGTGTTGTAAATTCTTGGTGGAAAGATCATATATTAATATTTATAAAAATAAGAATGTTCAACTCCTTAAAAAATAAAATGAAACAGAGTTATTCATATAATGAAGAAAAAATGTGAAGGCTACAATGAACCTGGCTACACAAGAATCGGAGCTGAATAAATACAGCTTAAAATAAATAAGAAAAATAATTATTCTATAAAATTATTAGTAGAGAAAAATAAAACCAGCCGGTATTCATTGTTTAACTATGTCACTGGTGCGTGACAAACATATAATTATACCTGTACAATAATATAATATATCATGTCCATAGAGACGAGCTTTACTTTAGAAAGATTCATTTTATAAAATTTTCTATTATTTTATAGTACAAGCTTTAAGAATAAAGCTTTACGGTCGTTGGTGATGGTAACATGTTACCGTTGAAATAGTTAAAATAATCTAGGGAAGTAAGCGAGTAGTTCTGCAATGATATTTAATATTTAAACACGACATCGCTCAACTGTGCTGCGTTCAAAGCTGGGGCCGTGAAAAAATGCCATAGTTCTACCAATGTCACCTATTCAACGACTAAACAAACAAATGGTTGATGCATTTCTAAAAATACACTTTCGAGGACTCTATTCAAATGCTCGTCACTCTTCAGAGTATGTCAAAATGCGAGACAATTTAGCCATGCATAATAAAAATTAAAACTGCGAAATTTTGACCCTAAATTGCAAGTAGGTTGTCCCACCGTGCAGCCAGTATTTCACGGTCGCCTTTCATAACCATATACATATGTATGTAGATACAAAACGAATTGACTTCTCGTGATTTGGTCCGATACAGAGCTGCACGGGACTAAATTTGAAGTAAGCAGTATGGAGTTGAAAGAAAGATTTATTATATGTTGAGCCGTTCTCATTTTATTTGAAATGGAGTGAAATGATATCACTACGGCTAGAACTGTTTTATCGCGAAGTTTAATCGATTGACCAGGGCTGTGGAGTCGGAGCTTTTTGGCCGGAGCCGGAGTAGGCGCGGTGTTTTGGCCGGAGTCGGAAATTTTGAAAAGTTTGAATTTTTTATTTTTGTATTTAATATGTCAAATTTGGCTTTTGGCCTCATTGATAGGGTTGATATTTAATTGAATACACATAAATAGGAAAATTAGGGAAAAAAAGTGACGATATTAACCTTTTTTGGTCGGAGTCGGAGTCGTGGTTTTGGTAAATGCTGGAGTCGGATTCGGACTTTTTTCCCCGACTCCACAGCCCTGCGATTGACATAATGAGTGACACCAGTTTTTGAACATAATAACACTTAATTTTTTACGCGGTATCAAACAACGGTTTGACAAAATGGGGAATTAATCATAAATTATATTTAATTTTTGTTTTTTTCTTCTACGAAAGCCAATAATGTGCGTGTAAAATATTCCTGTTAGTTTGCATGGAATTTTCGTGGAAAAATCGACGGTTGGAAACGGTGGCGTTCAAACGGTTAAACATGGTCTAACAACTATTCAATGTAAATAATGTCTGCTGAGAAGTTTCATTAGAACTTAATTTTGAGACATCGCATACTTAAAAAGACATTTCCAATATTATATCTTGCCCATGGTCTATGTGTAATTTTCAATAAAATTACAATTTTTCTCATAAATATGGTGTAACTGGCAAGGTAGTCGCTCTTCCCTCCATTCGATTTGCTGAATTGGAAGTGTGTTATAGAACTGTTTAAATTAATTGGTGTTCCTATTTTATCATTTGGATATATTTAGTTTGGTTCTCTTTGAAGCATCAGACTGTAATTTACATTTCAAGTACAATGTTGTTTCAAAAACTTTCATTTGAATGTCAGCGTGGCACCTAATTTAGTTTGCAGGATATGACACGTATGACTTTGGCGGTAACTTTTCATGTCATAATGTCACCTAATGTGCAAAGAAAGACACGGATGAAAAAACATCGCACCAAGCGTAATAATATGGAACGAAATGAATATGTAACAGATTACCACGATAAGCGAAGTATATTTATATCAAAGTGCTATGCAAAGACGCGTTTAAATATTGCTTCGAATTCAATATTGTTATAGTATAGAAAATCTAGCATCGGATATAATAGTACATTACTTTATTAATGAGTTTTACTAGAATTTATTGAATGAATAGAGAATGGACGTCAGATATATCTTTGCAATGATACATTTAGGTCTTTCAATTGGAACGCTCGAAATTTGTTAGGTTATAGCAGCCATGTTGTTAAATTGACAGCTGTCAATCGTTTAGTAGTGTACGGAAAATCACCATGGATGGTTATAGCGTTAAACAACGTGTGCAAATCATCAAACTTTCTCACCGAAGTTATCTGTGAGGAAGCCCATTTTTAATGGATATGGGGACAAGCAAAATTTGCGGATTAGGGGCGATTCCAATCGATACGAGATACACCAGCACCAAATTGTGTCCCAAGAAAGTCAATGTTTGGTGCTGATTTTGGTCTGGCGGAATCATCGATTCGTAATTCTTCCAAAACGAAACTGACATGAATTCTCATGTAAAAAAAAATATATGTGACATCTTGCTAAACTATCAGACATAAATATGGACACATCAATCGTTATTTCAACAAGCGTGAAATTTATGTTTCATCAAATTTACTCAGTCAATGTCAAGTTTTTTAATTGGTTCGGTAAAATATTTTATTTACAATTAAAAATTAAGGCAATCAATCACTTAGATAGACAGAAAATGTCAATTATTTGGGTGACAAATATTTATTTCATTGTCCAGTGACAAAACAATTATTTTTCATATAACATTTTCTGTTTTCAGGAAAATTTTAGTAATTATAGCATGAATTCATGATTTGTATTCGATATTGATTTGAAAATGTGTTTCAATGCAATGAATACATTAATTTCATACACAAAGGAATAATATCACTGATTATTATTTTAACAATATGTATATGATACAGTTGAACACAAGATGGATAATAGTGGAAAATAGATATTTTTTCTTTTAAAATAAGATTTATCATATTATATCGTAATATAGAACTTTAAGTCATCATCGGCAACGTTAGTAGCGATCAAAAATTACTCATTCCTCGATTCACGGTACAACAAGTATTATTCCTTTTTTTATATTCCTATTTTATATTTTATTAAAAAAAAAAAAAACTGTTCCATTGCCTTCAAAAGCTTAATCCCAATGCGCCAAATATTCTTTAATCCAGAAAGTCATAAATTATGACATAAGTAAGGGCCATCACAAAATCAACGATAAATAACATACACCCAGCCCAAGATCTCTTTTTTTCAATTGAAAAAATCTGACCTTGCCGGGAATTGAACCCGGGTCTCCAGATCGCTAGGACAAAGCTCTTGCCACTAGACCACAGGGACTGGTTGTGTCCGCTTCCTGGTCGAAGTATATGAGCACTGTTCCATTGCCTTCAAAAATAATCCGGTAGCCAACCTTATTAAGGCTTGAATCCAGCCAACCTTACAAAAGATGACATCCAAGGGCCATCATAATGACGGAATAACATATATTGGGAGAAGGCTAGTTTCGGGATATCTAGGGCAGTGGTTCTCATGTGCGGCCACCGACAGCTTCATAAAAAATATTGATATTACAAAAAATGTGGTTTTACAAGTTAATTTGTCAACAAAGTCACTGACAATTGAATATTTCGGTCGCATTAATATCAATAGTTGAATTGAAGTGGAAGACCAATAATTGAAAAACATTTTTAGGTGCATATGACAAACCTCACACAAAGCAGACTCAAAACAAAAGTTGGTGCGGCCACCAGACATTTTCTTAGGACCACTTACAGTCACAGTGCAATTTTCCGTGAATACCACTGGATCATATTCAAACAAAATTTAAATTTTGTTGATCAGAGTTGGGTTGTTTCAAGCGTCTACCAGTTTGCAAACTTTCTTCGACTTGATCAACAATACAAATTTTAATATTATACGAAGTTTACAATGCAATATTGTCAGTTTTATTTTCGTTATCTAATCAAACTTCATCGAACTTTCCAGTGCAGTATCTAATTTCCGGTAAAAGTGTTAATCTAATCTAATAGTGAAAACATTTCCAATTGTGCTTTTGGTTTAATTTTGCAAGCATTGTTTCTGCTCTGCGGTAAAAGGCAAAGCGGCCTCAGCCAACCATTAAAACTTATTTTTTGCACAATAACTTTGCATAACATGACCTCACGCTGCATAAATAGACGGGCTATGAAACGTTATCTCTATGTTTTGTAGTTCGCAAAACGAAATATGTAAGTATAAAATTAATTAAAATAACGTTCTCGGCCACTAAAACGGGATGATAAGCAAGCCGGCGTGGCGTGCAGGCGGGACAGGGTTCAAATTGTGTGGTTCTGCTTTTCTGTTACTTACATTTTTATTCCAAAATATTAAATAATTATTACATGTATATATGTATTCATTTTAAATTTGAAAGCCATTGTTTGTCGTATTCATATGAAACATGATAATTCCTTACTTTTTCGCACGGCTGACCATTTACAAAAATGATAATTCTAATACATACTTTAATTATGATTTAATTTAAATTTAGACCGACCTAACATATATTTTATACTTAAATGTAAGTAGATAAGAAAACAGACTCGTGGCAGTCAAACATCCTGACGTTGACAGTCTTTTAAATTCATTCTTTGGCCCTTTTATATGACAAGGCAGGTTGATGCGATTAAATAAAACTGCCATCCACGCAAAATAATATTTTTTCTCATACCGTTAGCTTCGATAGACCAGAAAGAAAAATCGAATGAATAGTGTGTTGGTTACCTGTGGGCACACAATTCTCCTCATCTAGGTATGTTAAGATATTTTCCTTTTTAAACATCGGTAAACCCTTTGAAATTTAAATCGCGATAAGTTTGAGGAGGTTTGCAAGGAGCAAATAAGTTTTATAAGAGGCACATTTATCTTAAAGACACCTTAAAGTGATATACAGTTAAGGTATATTTTACATTTTATGCTTTTTAGGCTCGAGATGAAATTTATGAACATGTTCTATCCCTTTGAGCAAATATGTTTTAACGGGAAAAGAGGCTGCCTTCTTATACCGAATATAATAAAACCGAGGAAGAGATAAAATGTAACGAAATCCGTGGCAGTATATAAAAATCATATTCAACAAAATATGTTCCAGGAAGAGTTTTGGCCACAATATTGTTTAGTTACTGAAAGCTTATTTACTTATTTGATTTCAAAGTAGGGTGCTTTTAGTAATCTTGTGTTGCGTTGCTTTTAAATCAATCACTTACATTCTCTCCGAACGCTTAAGGCATATTTTTTAAATAAAAAAGAATGATACAGGAAAAAACGGTATGAATGAAATGTAAATCGTCAGTCAAGAACAGGGTTAGAAAACTTTGGACGACCGCATTATAATAACTATACACAACCAGTGAATTTAAGTCGTCAACGTGTGAATTAAAGATTAGTTTGATGGATTTAACCCTAACTGATTGATTGCATCTCATTAGTTAATATTTTGTAATGTTAACGTCATTAATAGTATAATTATTTGTGTGCTTTGTTTTGATTCTATAACCCCTCTTTGCTTCCCATAAAAAAGAAAAATCCCAAACTCCATTTTATAATTTTTAAATATTAGAATCAATCTTGCTTCATTACTTAAGAAAACTTTGCGATATTAAGTCCGAAGATGCATCTGAAACAGGCGAAACACGTGTCACAATACGTGGAATAATTAAATTGTATATTATAAATGTATGATTGTCTGTAAATTCCTTTGATTAGTATACACCATGAATTATTTCGTATACGTTTTCAAACATTCATAAATCCGTTGTTTTTTAAAATTTTTCAGACCTTCAGACTGCAAAGAAAGACCCTGTAACATATCATTTCAAAGGTATTCAAAGGATAGTCTTATTCATAGTGTTTGGTTGAAATTAAGTATTCAAAATCTAATAAATGTTCACAACACTTAATTTTGATTCTAGTAGTACGTAGCTGAAATAGTTCAAGTAAAAAGCCGGACGAATTTAATTTCTTGAACGATCGTGCCAAATAGATAGATGCAATTCAGAGCGAATTTCCAATATCTATTGACGAGAGGGGCTGCATGTAGTATATGGGAACACGTTTCTCGGCTCAATCAACACGACCATGGACCGTTTTCGTGACATGCAATTTGCACCCAACGCTATTTCGTAATCTATTTTTTCGGAATATGCGCCGATATAAAAAAAAAACTGACATAATTTTAAATTAAGAATTTTCTATTCTTATTATAACCACTCTATATTATGGAGAAAATATGCTGCCATATTATACCAGAGGTCCTTAGATCAACGTGTAGTTCGTAGACATAATTTTACAGTGGTTTCTTGTTCCCTCATGTAATAAAGTACACATGTACAGGGGCGACATTATGTAGTGTAATCGAGATCAAAAAAACGAATCAATTCCCTTTTCCTGTTCTTGGTCCAATGCAGACCTGCACGAGAACGACATTTTAGCCAATATTATTAAACCATCCCAAAAAAATCTCTCATATAGCGAAGCAGTAACAATAGTGCACTGTTGTATAAACTTATTTGTGTTGCTGAAAAACTACAAAAATAATATTGCTACACTTGAAAACAGAATATTCATGGTACTACATTTATATGGTAACTGTCTATCGTTTCTGCAAGAATAAGATTTTTAAATTATCTTTGGTATTCTGTTTTTAAGTATTTAATTATGGAATCATATAATATTACTTATTTACATTCATTGTTAAACCATACATACATCGCACATTTATGATATTTACATAGTTTTGAATAGTTATATGAGTATTTTAAAATAAAATGAAGCCACTGATAAAAATAATAAACACCGTAATGTCACTGAAACCCTTACCAAAACACTAGTTATAAGTAAGAGTAAATTACCGCGGCTAAAATTACGTCTAAGCCATAACTTATGTCAAATGAATAAATAACCAAGAAGCTTAGCTTCCCGCAAACTTTACTACCACATAAACTGGCTTCGGATAAATTGTCTGATTGCGATTTACGATTAGATATGTATCAATGCTTTTAAAAGCTAATTTATAACAGTAATAATTCGGTATCAATTCATTAGGCCTGAAAACATTAGTGAACATTAGTTGATTAAAATTTGTAAAAAAGAGAATAAGTTAGATGAATTTTTGATAAACTTACATGCCATTATTACAATTTTTATTATGAGTCGATATCTACAATAATATTTCAAATAAAATAAAATTATATCTAAATATAAAACAGTTATTTTTTATCAACGCAGGAAAACAAAACTAAAATAAGTATTTTTTAGTACTGTAATATCGATAAAATCTAAGCGATGGGTAATCTGTTAGAATATAAGCGTTTGTGGGGCTAGGCTTAGTTGATATTATTGATCAGTGGTCTCCAAATGTTCCTTTGGCTGGGCATCTTCGGACTACCAGTCGAGAAAGAGCTGTTAAACTCATTAATCAATTTATGTTTTACAAGTCGATGAAAGATACTTGAATGGATGTTTTTCGATGGAGATACCTTGGGTTTGCAAAAAATGACATTAAATTTGCAATAATATAGAATGTTAAAGAAGCGAAAGAAGTTTTCTACCGGTTTATTTTATTTTTTTAAAGGAAATCGATAGCTATGAATTTTTCACGTATTTCGTAAAGTTTAGTATATATGTATAACAAAATATACGGAAAATATTACCACACCACTCTGAATTACGCGCTGGCTTGAAATATTCGCCGCAAATCCCCCAATTGAACGGTCGCATTTACTAAATATTTAGTCCAGATTTTTTTTTTGCAAAACTAAGGAAAATCATAGTTTAGCATTAATCGCGGGGAAAAAATCCCTAATTTTGTATGACATGCACTCCGCTAATAACACTACTACAAATTACACGATTCCACTTCAGATAAATGGGGGTTTTACTGTATACAACTTAAATAAGTATGTAATCAGACATTCATACTGAAACAGTATATTTAAATGAGAAATAATATAGTTATTTGACGAAGAGTTTAATAGGACTGAGCTTAAATGCATAGGTGACGTAATACGGCCGACAATTTAAGGTCATTTCAATACAAGTCACTCACAGAATTGTAATGTCCTTATGTAGAATTGATACAAGTGCAAAACATACCACGTATCTTTTTAATGTACGAATATGCGAACACGAACACTGCAAATCATAAATTCATTAAACGTGTAAAAACATAATTATCATTTCTCTTTGCGTGTGTATCGAGTTCAAATATTGTTCAACATAGCAAGAAAACAGTAAATTACAGCTGTGATTTTTTCATGTAACTGATGCCTATGAGCATTATTTAATCAAACATGTAGTAACGATAAAAAATATTAAATACCATGAACAAACTAGCGACCATATGAAACAACAACGTCGTTAGTACAATTCCATAATAAATAAACCAACACTGAATTATCGTACAGTTGTGGATTTGTATAAAAACGTACTGATTCTGAATTTTCGACACATTTTTTAATCTTTAGCCAATTAAGACGATAACGAAAAGAGATCGAAAGATGCATCTTTAAATATTAATTAAAGATGCATTCATCGATTTCTGTAATATAAAACATAAACATTCAATTTAATACAAAACTAACTAAGATATGATAAAGAAGATTAATATGTTTATGAGCAAAAATCATCGAGAGAAAAAATCGGCAAAAATCTCGATAGCTTGAATATAAGATCGTTATTAATTATGTGTGCAAAAAACAGGATATATTTATCAATAAGTAATTTATCACAAGAGAGAAAAACAAAAATAAAGATGTATCTCAGATAAAAATAGATTGGCATACAGTGTTGAATCGTTATAATGAATTGAATTTTAACAGTAAGCTTTTTTGTATACAGTCAAGGATTTGGTTTTTTGAGAACTCACTTATACGAATGAATAAAGCAGTCAATAATATTTATTGCGAAGATATAAAAAAATTACTCCGTTAATCGAATCATCCATACAATGCGCCCAAGGAATAATAAATTTTAATAAAATAAAACCCAATTTACAGTTTGGCACAATTCATTAGTGTTGATAATTTGTTTATATCATTAAATTCAGGGACTTATAATTAGCTATACTGACTGTAGCTTATGAAATGTTAAAATCTATCAACATACATATATTGTCAATATGAATATTAATAGAATAAATAATCGAATGAGTACTGGTTGTGTTGAGATAAAATTATTTTTGATTTTAAATACTTAAAAAGGAAACTAACTTTTTCTTTTGATATAAGATAAAATACAATTTGAAATTTAATCAAATGATTGCATACCTAAGAAAATAATTTGGATGTGAAAAATTGTGTTCGTGCCAATTCATCATTTGGAATAATTGAGGATTTCTCTTAGCGAGCTGTTTAATGGAACTTCATTATTAAATTAAAATTGTTTGAATTTTGTACTTTTCCATGAGTATTGTCGTTAATGGCCCGGGTTTCGATTCTCGGCATCTTCATGTATTTTAAGTGCACAAATAAACTTGAGCTGGCTCGTAGTAAATAGTTTGTGTCGCTTTTGATTTGGAATCAGAGATACATAGTTATCAACCCTTAAGAAAACACATCGCCGACTCAATATGAGCATAAAAGATAATTGTGTCTTCCAAAATAACACACTATGGTGAATCAATTGAAAGTATCTTGTAAATTATCATAAAAGTATTTCTTTTTATTTATTCACTTGTGAAGCACTGGTATGAAAGATAATAATTTTAATTATTATTCAAGTCACGATTGCTTCGCATTGAAAATGTTCAATTAAAAAATCATTTTATAAATTGTATCAATCATTATATTAATCAACCAATCGTGAATGACATTCAAAAATAAACTCAATTTCCTATTTTAACAATAACAATTACATAGCAAAAGAAGAAAATAACATACAACAAAGGAACGGAAGAATAATCATAGATTAGATATGGTAATTCAAAATATTTCTGCCGAACGATTACGCTTTAGATAAGGCAGGAGTGAGGGGCTTTTTTGGATTTTACCCAAAAGGTGTTTCGAAAATAGTTGAATTTGTATTTATCTGAAACTTTGTATTTTTTTTAAATTTATAGCAATTTACACTTGCTCGGTGGTTTCCGTCTCAATGCCATTCCTAAAATAAAGCATTTAAATCACTGAATAGATATTATTTACATACATTTTTTTAATCCATTTATGATTTTTTGTTAAGAAGAATCTGAACACCTTAACGGCTGAAGAACGAATCTAAAAGTAGTTAATATATTATTTTTGCCGGTATCGTTACAATTTTAATAAATAACGAAAATAATTGCCAACAAAACTGAACGATTTGTCATTTAAATAATATTTAAACTCATTCATTAATATATTTTTTCCATATCCGCTCCCTATTCGGAGCATATGGCCGCCACACAAGATTCTCTACCTCCCGCCAACCTCCTCGCATCTTCCCAGGTCATCCCGGCGTCCCGGAGCTCCCCTGAGTACATCCTATGGATGGTCATAAGAGGCCTTCCGCGGCGTCGGGATCCATCAGGTTGATAAAAGAGGCAAGCAGGATTCAGGCTCCCCTGAGGCATCCGCAGCACATGTTCAAGCCAGGTCCATCGTCGCCTTTTTATTTTGGACGTAACAAGGGGCTGATTTGTCCGCTCTCTTATCTCCGTGTTCCTGACAAAGTCAAACCACCGTACTCCTAATATTCGCCGCAGGCATCTGTTTTCAAAGCACAGTATACGGTTACCTTGTGCTATTGTGATGTGCAATGACTCGCAACCGTAAAGCAGCACAGTCAGTATGCATGCGTTGAATTAGTGGCACTTGGTTCTGACCGAGTACAACCGTGAGTCCCAGACTTTCCACATTGAATTAAATACTGCTCCAGCTATCCCTAATCGGATCGCGAGCTCATTACGCGGGTTGCCATCTCCCGTGATGTGTACTCCCAAGTACATAAAACCATCAACTCTCTCGATTTCTTGCCCCGCACTCATCAGAGAGTAGTCTGGATCTGGACAGGCGCTGTTGCAGAGCACATTGGTTTTACTCGCGTTGACTTTGAGGCCAACGCGATACGAGTTGCTCTGCAGTCTATCCATTGTTTCCTGAATACCCTCAACTGATTTGTCAAAGATGACAGCGTCGTCATTACGTCATCGTTCATTAATAGTCAATAAGATTTATGGAGTAGAGAGAAGAGCATTTAAAAAAGAGGTACATTTTATGTATGCATAATATTTTCTAACTAAAATCATATTATTATTTCATTAAGATCAGGACTGGTTCGCTCATCGCAAGCGTTTTCAACTGAATTAATTATCAAAAAAATATCTTTCGACCAAGAAGTGGCAGTTAAAAACTAAATGGGTTTATATATGTATGTATTTATAAAAACTGTTTATTGCCTCATAGCAAACAAAACAATTATCATACGTGATATAATGGATATTTTCAATCGTTTCGTTCAAAAGCGTGTAGAATGCGAACAATTCAAAAAAAAACCACGGGTTTCAACAAGAAAAATGCTATATCTTTAGAAACGATATTAAACCTTTATTCAAAAATTAAATATTCATAATGATACGGGTCAGAACATTTTGTTTGTATACATATAAAAATAACGCTATTTTTGCTTTTAAATCGCATTACCTGTGAAACAAAAAAAACCCCGACGGAGAACTGGGCACGGCCGCTTAATGAAAATAAAAAAAACGATAAAAATGAAAGCATTGGTTAAAAAAAACTACAGAAGGGCGTGTTTGTTATACAATGTAGATTACATCTGCGATAATGTCAAACGAACGACATTTTAAAATGTTTTCAATTTGTTCGCAAGAATTTTATTGTTCGCAATGGGTTAGGTAAGCACAGTTCGCTAGTTTTCATCAGTGAATCTGGAAGAGCTTATTTCGAAAACGTAATTAACCTAACGTTATTTATTTTTAACTTTAGCAATTAAATCGAAACGATTAAGGGAGAAAGAGCCTTTGGTTTATTTAACTTAGATTCTTAGTTAGTTTTTCGAAACGATTTTAACTCAAAAGTCCGCGTAAGGGTTAGTTATATTTATTCGGAAGAAAATGAGTTAATTTAGTAAGTAGTTATCTCCAGTTAGGAGGATTTAAAATATAATTCGCGATTTTAATTGTTAGTGATTTCATAGTGTTACTAAAAAAGGAATTAAATAATTTTCCTAACAGAAATTCTATTAATACGCGTGAAATAAACACGTATTTTATAATATCCGCAAAACGTTCCTAAGATTTGGCGTTATAATAGAAATATGTATACCGTTAAGTCAATATGTAGTATAGTATACAATTTGTACAAGCCATGTTGTATATCACTTGCCTTTTCAAGGCCCTAAGGCGTCAAAATGCGAACGTGAACACCTTTTAACAAAGGATTCTTTTGAACATGACGAAAGCATGCATTATTAATCATTGATTGAGTTGGCATTTACTTGGTAGAACTCCATTATAATACGGTGAGAAAAATAACAGAAGTGAAAAAAAGAAAGCAAACATGAAAACGAAATTACTAAAAATAAAACACCATAATTATGTATAATCTAAGAAATAAAATAAGACAAACATAAAATACATTGCATACAGGTTTACAGAGTATGTTAACTATTAATAGGATTTCCATGAAATGTTGCAGTGCAATTTCATTATTGAACATTGTTGTTGTTGTTGTTGTTTAGAAACTCTATTTAATGGCATATGTAGATATAAAATTAAAACAGAAGAATTACGACTGCACTATGCCTGAAGCAGTTACACAAACAGTTCACAAGTATTTATAGTGCTGTGAGCATTCATAATAATTTTCCAAAATAGCTCGAAACGTGACGTTTAAACTTTCTAAGTTTTCGCGCAAAGCTTTCGAGTGCAGGTTCTGAAAATGTTACCTGAAAGATTTCTAGAGTAGATTTATTTTAAGTAAAATAAACTTAGAGCGGGATTGGTTTGGGAGTATGCCGATTTGCGATACATTTTCATCTCAGATATATTGATATACATAATATTATCGTTCTAAAAAGTATAATGGTCACGCAAAAATTTTTATACTGACAAAAAAATCTATCTAATCTAAGTAGATGACAATATGTGGCATATTATTATTGTATAAATATTACATTTACATACATTTCCACTAGTACTCAAGTGTTTCTAATTGAATGAGCTTTGAGTATAAAATTAACGTTTATGTAATGAATAAATGAAAAATGGAATGCCAAAAGTTATAAAAGTTGAGTAAAAATTTTCGTATCATAAAAATAATCTTCTTTTAAATCATAACATGGTACCTTTTCTATCAATCTTGCTTTATTACTAAAGAAAACTTTGCGCTAGTATGTCCGAAAGAGGTGAAACACGTGTCACAATTAGTAAGACAATATGTGGAATGATCACTAATATTAATCATTATCAAGTTATTTCAAATTTTATATTATGGTAGCTTTTATTGAGAGATGTGTGTATGTGAACGGTTTTTACAAACGAATGAAATATTATACTTATAATAGCGGTTATTGTTTTCAAATAAAAAATTAAATATTAAATATATCAACATTGTATGAGATGACACTGTGTTTTAAATCATTTTCTGTTTGATTCTTAGCGAAACAAAAATAGAATAATATGAATAATAGACAGTGGTGGAAACTTTAAGTTCAAATATAATATTAATACGAGACCAAGCTTTGTTTCTCGCAAAAAGTATTGAAAGACACAAAGAATTCTTTTCGGCTTACACTGTGGAGCCCAAGGTAAAAAAAATAGCCAAAAAAACTTCCAATATTAATTTCACGTATACGATCAACACGTCACTCAGTTATGGAACCATTGAAAAACGTAGAAATAATGATGTGTTTAGAGCAAAAATAAGTCATAAATATTTGCCAGTTCGACGTGTGCTCTGACGTGTATGTATGAAATTTACAGAGTTAATGAGACATACGAGAGAGAGGATCACAAAATTTCTTGTAATTCATGCTGTGCATGTTAAATAGGACAGGAACCATACGTTATTATGGACTCGTTAAGAAACAAGACAAGGCATCCAGATACAACAATTAAAACAAATGGATGGAAAAGATTAGTCTGATTCCCAAGCTTATTATTTTCTCCAATGAAAATATGTCTTCGTGCTTGATAATTATTACGTAAGTAAGGGTAGATTATATTATATTATAAAAAAAAAAAATCCCAAAAAAAGTACTCGAGGGATCCACCCGGCTATGCTCGGATTTGTAATATGTACATACATATACATAATCACATTTTACGAAAACAATTTCAAAAATGATAAATAACGAATTCCAATTTATTATTTCATGAATTAGCTACGCAAACTAAACTCCTTTGTTTTTTATACTAAATTTATTTTAATCTTACGAAAAAATAATATTTAGCCACAGAGACGAATCTGATAACAGTTAATTCATTAGAAACGAATGACACATCGTTTTTTGTTTTATAAATAACTAGTGTTCGAACCCGGCTTCGCTCGGACCAGTTTGGGGTTATGTTCACCTCGGCGCGTAAATTCAGACGGGCCAAGTTGAAACAACTTTTTTCAAAATTCAAAAATCTAGGTTAATTAAAATGGAATTAAAATGAACATTTCAGACTGGCATTGACATTTCACAGCCCCTTTCATATATTGACAGCCCCATTCTCGCCCATTAAAATGTCCAAATTCAAGGAAAAAATCTAATTTGCTGTCAAAGAAATGTCAAATAATACCTTCACGTAAATAAAAACATTATTATATTAATAAAAGCCGGGAAAAGTTCAGTAGAAGACTAATTTATTACATTTTGACTAAATGTCTTCGCCGATAAAAAAATTAAACAAATTTTTCTTTCATATTCGTTTTTATGGCAACTTAATGACCAACAATGCAAAAGGGAATAACAGACCCACAGACATACATACGCCGTTTCGGTTTTATATATGTACTACTCGATACTCGAGTAATTGGAGTCTCTACACACACATTGATAACGAAACAAATTTACCGTCGAAACTTTCGCGAGCGAAATCAATTCGTTTGTTTGAACTTGCAACAACAATGCAAAAGGGAATTACAGACATACATCCCCCGTTTCGGTTTTATATATAAGATTTATGGGGTAATAGAACAAAAAAGTTAAATAACATGATTTTTATTTATTTATTATGCTTTTTCGCCAAGAATTGTCAGTTATACTAACTGATTAGCAAACTTGATTTCAGCAAGCAAAAAAACAACAGCGACAGATTATCAATAATGGCAATTAAATTGAAATTGTCTTCGCCAGCATTGAGATAAATAATAGACCAACCTTTTATATCAGATCTATTTAACCTTCTGATAGATTTGCATTGTTCACATAAGAATGAGTGCAGAATATGACGTATGAATGCATACATCATAAATGTATGCGTCATGCTTAAACATTGCTAAATAACTATTTATACTCATATTATTCGAGTGTTATTTACATATAGACGGAAAAATAGTGATTTGATTTTGTTTTTTTCTGTTTATCGAATGAAAGTTCTACATTTAAATTAAAGGTGCCAAAATGTTAGCTGTACTGTAAAGTTTCATCATTTTATAGATTAAAAAACTGATAAGATGTGCAAAATACTAATAAAAAAAACTGTAGTCAACAGTCGGATAGAAGAAAAATACAAGTCGGCTTCGTGCTTTGAAAGTCAGTATACTGATGTATGTTACTTGTATCTAGTCGTATATGGCGAGAGTAAGTGTACAATATGAATTTAAATTTATTCAAATATTCAGTCTTGGTGGTATCGTATTGAATTGTAATTCGATCTGAATCAGGATCGACGAAATATCGAAGTGATGTCATCGGGCCACATTCGTATGTCACTGATACGATTATATTACCAACAAGGAGAAATATAATACCTTCTCATGGTTAAATGATAGACGAGGATAAACAAGATCAGTCCAGTAAATCGATTAGTAATAACTATGAATGTTGATATTAATGGTAATTTCTACAGTGGACCCCGTGTCTTTAGCGAGAGAGATCTAAGAAAAGTACACAATTAAAACCATTCATATTTTATATTGAAATATCATCAAAGCACCTTCATTTGAAATCCTTAATTGTTGACTCACCGTTAAATTAAAAAACGAAATAATTAAGCCACATTTAATTCGTTTCCCAACGTGAAATACATACATCACAATCGTGGATAAGAGTATTTATATAAATAAACACTTTATTTTCTATGTATCTGTGAATAAAAACAAATAAAATTGACTAGTACCAAAGCGTATTATCGTTCCTTTCGCCATGTTTATGGAAGACATATCCAGTCAAATCCAGACTTGTCACAGCATGTGCCAATCCGTCAATTATTGGTGTCAGGTACATGGCGCCATTTTTTTTCGCAATTGACCGCTTGAAAAAAACAGATTATATTACCAACTCAAAAGCTTCGTATTATTTATCCAGGGGTTGCCGGTGACATAATTTAGAAAACACGTGCAAGACTAAAAGAATATAGTAAATTTATTTAAAATAATTTGTGAAATATAGGGCAGGGCGGTGTCTAACATTTTTCTCAAGAGTTTCAAAACTGTGATATATTAATGTGGATTGAAATTAAGAACCATTAATAATATTGCGATAACTTCTTATCGATCTATCTTATTTGAATCGTTTGAATTGCTCTCAAGAGTTTCAAAACTATGATATAAAAATGTGGATTGAAATTAAGAACCACTTATAATATTGCGATAACTTCTATTCGATCTATCTTATTTAAATCGTTTGAATTTTGTAACTTTCCCATGCAATTTCGTATCCAATTCATTGAAACCCACTGACATCAAAAATCATTGGCAACGGGGGAAATCAAAACACATAGAGATACGATGCAACGCGTATTCCGTAGCCAATGTGTTACAAATTATACTTATAACATCGAAATATGTATATGCGATACATACTATTAACTGCGCGTCAGCTCAAGATAATTCGTGCAATTGAAATGCCTGAAAATTTTTAAAGATGAAATTCGGGTTGCACCATCGAATACTACAAAATTTAAACGATTTAAAAATATAAACTAGTGTATGTTGTACGTCAGCAAATATAAATAATTTTAAATCTCTATATTAATTTCTGATAAACTGATATAGTTGGAAATAAGATAATCATTTTTAAATCTAACCGGTGTTATATTGCAAAATTAAAGACGTGAAATTGAAGCGTAATATTTTTTATTTCATCTGTCATTCTACCAAGGAGAACGTGAGAACTGATGAAAGCCTCTTGTTATTTCTTATGAATAATTCAGAATGAATTATTTGAACCGGCGTCGCTGTCTTTTCACAGTAATATAATCAATTCCATAATGGACACCCAACTACGTGTGGTGCAATAGATCAAAAGATCCCTCACACCACACGAAGCTGTCCAGCCCAATATTCAAACCACGTAGGACCCAATAAATTATCTCTAGTGATAATGACATAAACGCAAGTTTGAACACATTTAAATACTATTCCAAACGTATGAATCACGGGTGCTTGGGGTGTCTCATATGCTTAATAATAGTTGTGTGGTGATTTAAGAAACGTTTAAGCTTGGAACAGATTTAGCGATAATTTGAACTGATTTCTGTTTAACAGTTATAACTTATAACTAATCATTTATATATATATAAGACGATCACAGAACATCACACCACAACATGGAAAATAGCTGTAGTAGCTTGTAGCTGATGAATTATATCTCACATTGTAATATAGTACTTTTTAATTTATTGATTGAGTAGGCATTTACTTGGTAGAACTCCATTATAATACGGTAAGAAAAATAACAATGTATTTTAGTTCTGCATAAATTATTTTATATATTTGTTGATAGCTATTTCGGCTTACGCCTTCGTCAGAACTAGAACAATTATGCCTTCGTCAGAACAGAATTGTTCTGACGAAGGCGTAAGCCGAAATAGCTATCGACAAATATATAAAATAATTTATGTAGAACTAAAATACATTGATATTTTTCATACCGTAGTACTTTTTAATGCTGGAAATTTTGAACTATCAATTCGGCTGACATAATCACGACATATCAACTCTTATATGTACATGTTTTTATTTGGACTTTATGGCTGCGGTTTGATTTACTGCCTAGATAAATATCTAATTTGGATCGTTTAAAATTTATAGTTTTCCATGAGTTTTCCGCGTACGACCTGGGTTTCACCTTTAGGCAACTTCGGGCATTTACAGTGCCCGGCTCGTTTAGACCTTTAGTCGAAATCCTCAATTATAAATAACCTTGTTACGATGGTAGTGTCAGTTGATAATTCTCATGATGAGCGAAACCGGTCCTGACCTTGATATATATATATATTTGTTTAATGCAATTATCCTAGATTTTGTTTACTATTGCAAAAATACTTTGCGCTCTTTACAATATTTCCGTAATATCGACTGCATAGAAAACTAATGTGGTATTTATAAATTGCGCAATAAGCTACGCGTAGTTTATTCAAGGAGAAAAGAATTATCTGGTCACTCGAGAGAAACTCAAGCGTGGAAAATGTGACGTTAATATACCACTACATTTGCATTTAACCCACTTACTGCCTTGCTAAGCAAAAACGGAGAAACACGTATTTTAAGAATGTGATGCGTTCGTTTAGTATGAAATCAAATTCTTCCTAATTAATGAAAGGGTCTTTTTCTGGCAAATTCGACCAACGAATTACCAACAACCAACACGGTTTCACGTTTTGCGAGTCGCGATTGATTCCCTTGTATAATTGCAAAAAATGTGTAATCAAACATTTCATCGAGTTGAGACAGCGTCAAAGGCGTTCGTCAAAGATTTCAAACGGTTTCTCTTGCCGTAACTCTATCCCAGAGTAGGCTAGTTTATTGTTCTCAATTTAGATTGGTTACACAGATATAATTGTAGTTGCGACTACATTTCAAAGCGTAAGACCAAATGAATAATGTGACTTCCTCCTGTCCGAGAAAGGAGGGCGATAAAAAAAACTGATGACTTTTGAAAGAAGGATAACGACTAACTGACTTGGCGGTTATTTTATTTGACAGCCACATTTATACTCCGTGATTCTAGTATGAAAAACAATCACTGCGAAGCCGTCGCAATGAGTCGGTTACATGAATTTATAACAATTTGAATGCATTTATTCGCGTTATATTACTCGTTTGGTCTTATTATTATTGATTGAGGTGATAAATAAGATCGTCCGAGAGAGTTCTGATACCCTACAACATCATGTGGTATCAGAGTGAATACGGACACGGCATGTTTATAAATTTCTATTGTGATTTTATTATTTTTTTCTCTCTGTTCGACTACAATTTGTGGTTTTTATTATGTATGTATATAAAAATAAAATTATTTAAATTTGTCAAATGCATGGCGTATTGGCGTCAGCTGTAATGCCATGGTTTGTATTTTTTTAAAATAAATAAATAATAAAATTGACGACGTTCGACTGTTGATATTATATGGTAGATTTATTTAATTTTACTATACAGAGGTTTTATTATATTAATTTAGAAGAAAATTAGATAACTATCAAAACTGGATATGTCTACGATTCAAGCGAATGAGAAATAAACAATGTTTTTTTCTCTCTTAAAATTAATGAATCTGTGACCCGACCACTAAATACAGGGTTCTAAGTAAGTAACATAGCAGTATTTCAAGTACTATTATTGTTGCTTTAGTTTCGCCATAAATCGACACTTAGAACATTATAGTTCTCGGGTCACAAAATTTCTACTATTCCGAAATAGATTTTCGGCTTATTAAACCAGATATAAAAATAAAATCCTTCGAGAATAGAAAAATAATCAGAAGAAAATAATATTGAAAATCATACCTCATAACATAACATGTGATGAAAGTAAAAACCCTACAAATCATACGAATATAAAATAAAAGATTTTTTCTAATACACTTGCCACTATGCTCTTCCGAATAGCTTCAGGCGGAATCGGGAACCGCTTGTATATTATTTGGGTACTTCACTGACCTGCGAACAAATAAAAATAATATTTTAATACAATTTATGGCGAGAGAGAATAAAATACAGTTTTATTACAACGGGAATAACAATGTTTTATTTTCTACAATTACTGAAGATTTTGCGAGACTTAGCGACGAGATAAAAGCCACAGAGAGCCAAAAATTCGAGAATTAGAAGTGTTAGCTTATTATTTGTTCATATGAAATAACGGCAGTCATTTCATTAAATATCTAGTTTCTATATTAATATGTCTATGAAAATAATGAGGTGTAAAATAAATATTCTTTCTCCTCAAGAACGGATCCGCTTAAGCCTACTCTCAGGAAAGAATATATATTTTTATTTTAATATGATGACAACAATTTAATTATTGACAATTGAATTCCATGTATGTAATCGTAACAGTTAGTAAACCATTTTTTTACTTAGCCGTGTCTTACATTTCTCATTTTGTTATAAATAACATTGTTTTTTCAGAGCTGTGGAGTTAGAGCTTTTTGGCCGGAGTCTTAGTGGGAAATTTTGAAAAGTTTGAACATTTTATTTTTGCATATATGTAATATGTCAAATTTGGCTACTGGCCGGATTGATATTTGTTTGAATACACATAAATAGGAAAATTAGGAAAAAAAGTGACGATATTAAACTTCCTATAGTCGGAGACGTCTTTTGGTCAATGTTGGAGTCGGGGTCGTGGTTTCGGTAAATGCTGGAGTCGGAGTTGGAGTCAAACTTTTTTTTACTTTTTAATATATACATATGTGTTAATATATAAGTTGACAACTGTCACAAAGAGCGAAACCGGAACAGTAAAAAAATGTTACAAACACTTGATGGTTCACATGTAAATGGTTTTACAAACTGAATTATTTAATTTTATCTGTCTGGAAATGGTTTCATCCATCAGTGAATCGAAAGTTTTAGTTGAATTATATTTTTAAAAAATCAAAACAAATTGTGTTTTTTAAGACAATTCATTATTTTACGTCTACCGTGAATTACAGTACAAGTATTAAGAATATTAGATTAAAACTAACGGTAGTTTGGAAGGCTCCGCATAGCGATCGGAAGGAGCGGGTGAAAAATTGAGCTTAGTCAGTATCACAGTCTACTATATACCGCATTCGCGACCTGCTTACTCGGAGCAGGATTGAAAAGAAAAAATAAAATGTAAGATAAAATTTGTTGTTTCTGCTTCTCTAGCGACTGTCACTTTGATATTGTATCCGCTTCAAACACCTTTACTGATTTGAGGGTCGGTCGATCCATTCTTTTCCGCGTGATCAACCTTTTGTTTATTAAATATGCCACTCATTTTGCATCGCTAGTGAGGTACAGAAAAACGACAAATCCCATTGACAACCAATACAGCTCGTCTTATAACTTATACGACATATGAAGGGAGAAACAAGGTACACACATATATGTATATCAATACTGAGTGTTATTTTCACTACACCCGGAAATAGATCACGAATACTTTCTTAAAACCAAATATGATAACTCCCAATGTGGTGCGAATCGAGTTTATCTCAACAAAGTGTTTTACAAGAACTGCATTGTGTCTCTGTTTCTCAACCGCTAATTTTAGAAAACAGTAGAGATAGAAAGGATCAGACTAGAAAAGGACTAATGCTAACTTTGCTCACTGCTCTTGGTACGTCCCGTTTTTAGAATCAGAGGGGATTTAGAGGGGATTTACGACACCGCAGTCATCCACGTCAGCCAACAGAAGTCAATAATTAGATCTAAAACTGAAACTGCCTAGACTGGGATTCGAGCCGAAGTCAAGGACGTTGATACTCGACCGCGGACCCAACTAAGACGGTATCTTTATTCAAACAAATTGTCCTAAAAACAATACTTTTCCGAATACAATCTCGCGAATACCTCAATATGTTTACGTTTTTTTAATCAATCATGGATGGGTGGGTAAATCTATATGCAAACATCGCTTTTTTAGCATTTTGTAACTTTATTATGGTTCATTTAACTGTAAAATAATTACATAATCAGTACGCACGAAAGCAAGGCCACCAACAACGGCTGCAAATACAATGTAGCGGATGCTGTACCTTCTATGAATACAAAGGACCTTAGAAAATATGGCTCTTTACGAAAATGTAGATGGATTACACAATATTTATGATGTGAGTTTGCTGAGTGAAGTGTAAAGCATACAAAACAATATTAAATCTAACAATAATTATTTACGTATGTTTCATAAAGTACGAGTTCCCATGGTTATAACATTTCATAATGTAGGTAGTTTATTTTAATTGAATATCATTGTTGATTGAATGAACTCCATTTTACCACGGTTAATGTTCGGCATCACGACATCGTTACAGCTAAATGAATCGCAGAATTTTGGCTTTTCAATATCGAAATACACGTTTTTAACATGCAAAATACCAGTATTCATATATTCAATATAAGCTAAATCGCATATCTTTTATCTACAATCGTTGGATCTGAGATGGCCGATAATACACCATGATCCAATCAATATTGTCAGAATTCATAAAATAGCCCATTTACTGAAATATGTAAGTGCGTTTCATTTATATGTTAAAGATTTATATGAAAGTCAGCTTTTCATAACTTATGATTATGTTTGGTATACATTTGTTCATTTGATATTACGATCCCGTCTTTTTTTAGCAGGTATCGGTATTGCAATCTCAAGTCACAACTATAGTGTGATATAAATATGTCTTGTTCATCTCTAGTAGAGTTCTAAGAGTACAAAGATTTTAAAGTTTTTAGTGATATCAATGTTACATGTTATCAATAAATCTTTAAAACTCGATAAATTAGAAATCCTTTAAATAAACCGACATAAATTTATTCCATCATGCAATGAATGATCAGTTTAATGATCAGTTAGTCTTCGTTTCTTCACCTTTGTTATATCCGATTCAATAACCTAAGTTTATTGTATTTCTTCCTTGTACACTTTTATTTCTATAAAAATATATACATATAATATTTTCCTTTGTTTGTTTTAAATTTGTAAGAATTGATATGCCTTCTATTCTGTTCACAGGAAAAAAAATCGTTGGCTCATTTGAAATAATTACCGGGATTTCCATCTAATTATGGTTGACAGACATGGAGATTTATTTATTTTATTAAATGTACTCATTTTTGGGCTTTTACTTTGTTAAAGATAATTCATATTTAATTGATTTATGATGTATTAGTTTGCATTGCTAAGAGGTCTTCAACCTTTTATATATAGTATATATAATCTTGTTATTTTCTTCATTTATTTGCATAGTTGTTCTACCAATTGTTTGTCATACCTTACTTAACTTTTGTATTGTATTTATTATCAGTTGACAATGCTCGCCATGAGCGAAACCGGTCCTGATCAAATAAATTTTATGTGGAAAAAGTACTAAAAATGTATTATTATTTTTATTAACATACAAATACATTTGTTATTTTATTCATTGTATGCAGGAATTCAAATCGTGCGATCTTGCACCATTTATTAAAATACTTGCACATAAATAACTGCTGCATCAGCCCAGATATTAAAAAATATTTGATGTATAAGAAATCCGAGAGACAACCAAACAAAAAAGGAACGTAGTTGTTGTACTCACGAGACGTGATTGGCCCACTAAGTGAACAATATATTCATTTAAAAATCAATCACGCTACAAGAAGCGCATGCTCATCACTTCAATAAAGTTTTTTTTTTCTAAATGATTTACCGAAAAAATAACACATCTTCATATGGAATTATTTCATGAAAAGTGCATATTCAAAGACAAATTTATACCACTGTGTTTTTAAAGAAGCAACCGGTTGTTCTTGGTAATGGTAGGTGTGGTCACAGTGTTATTTTTATACGAAGTGCGTTCTGAAATTTTCTGTCAAATTTACCTACACAAAACTAAAAACAAGAAATGCTTTCCTGGGAAAAATAAAAGTTATTCAAATATAATACGCCAACAGCATAACAAAACATTTCCGTGTTAGCAAGAATATCGCGCAAAAAAACACGAGACCACGAAAAAAACAAATTTCCACGCGGCTCGCAAGGACTTGGTAAATTTTCCGGAGCGAATGAAAGAGGCACGCGATGCCTATTTGTGTCACCACTTGCAATGTCAATATGTAGATTTTTATGTTTTTTTTTTCACTATTAAACCGAGTACAAAAGCCTGAAAGGCCATGAAATAATAAAGGAACTACGCTCGTTGAATCCGACGCCGACCTCTAAAATAACATTTAGTCGAATTTCAATTCAATTCGTTTTGTATTGAGATTGCATTATATTATTTATTTTTCGCGTGCTATATCCCAGTTTTTTTAACGTGGTATTTCTTTTACATGCGACTGGAAAATATAATAACAGGCAGACATCAAATCTAAGATTTAACAGCATGATTTGTTTAATGGATTCGGTTTTGTTGATTCATTTTCAATACAAAACTGAAATTTTACCTCATACTAAGAAACCTTATAGTAAAAAAAAATTGAAATGAGCAACTCGATCTTCCAAACTCATCATTGTTATACCCCTTCCAATAAATTTCATTAATAATAAATTCAAGCACTTGAAATAAATCAATTCTTTAGTGATGGTCGGATCAAATCAACCTATTATATTCGTTATCATTTCCATGTTAATAGCTGGTAATTAGTCTTTAAGGTAATACACTAGAAATACCTGATAATTATAATTTACCCACCTAATTCATCGTAGCACGTTAACATCAAAATTGTAGCTAATTCTGAACCGAACTCACAAACATGCGTAGTCAAAACAAAGAAGAAAACAAACCAGGTGGATAGGTTTACGGAGAATAATACTTATTCAGAGTTGATAATAGTTAAATTGTTATGCACAAAATGACAGCAGTAAAAAACGAAAAATTTGACTAGGCAAAATATAGAATTTGAGTCACCCAGTTCAATGTCCTACGCCACTTGACAGTTGAAATTTAGCACCCGTGGTCGACGGTCACCATGTTTTACATGTCAACATACCTGAATCATTGCACTAGATTCGAGCATACCTACATTATTTGCAATCACATTTTGGACTCACCGCTGACTTTGCATATATGTACATATATGGTAATATGTTTCGAGAACAATATTATAATTATAATGTTGAGATTTAGTTAGGATAACGAATCATTAGGTTCTTAACCCTTTAGATGCCCGTGGCGTATGATATACGCGCTGCCATTGTGAAGCGATTCTCTCGCGATGTATCCAATCTCTGGATAAGCTTCCACAAAAAAACTACATCGAATAGCTTGAGGTAAAAAATATCATGGTTCCCGTGTTTCATTACAATATCTCACGTCAACGTTCGTTAGAACGCGACGCGTACGCTGGAACAACACATATAAATTTCTTGATTACTTATTTGCATTGAATATAAGATTTTTCATTTATTGGTATTGAATTTTCATTTGTGATGTGTAAATATATATTATTTAATAAAGTATTGTGACAAGTGACACCACTTACTTTTGCATTGATCTTCGCTTTTTTTTACGCAATTTGATAGGAAGAAGTATTCTCACCGGCTTGGATTGTTTCGTATTATATGTATGTAAGTGCATGTTTAACATATTTTCACTTATGAATACTAATTGTTTAGCTTGGGGATATAGTTTTTAAGTAATAGCTTTGCGGCAACATACAGCCGACGATAGGAACTAAACTCATTGAATATTTTCATTAAAAAACTCATTTCTTCGGGATTGGGTAACTGCTCCTCTGAACACTCATCTGAACGAACTTTACGCTGCTGTACGCTCGATAAAGGCTGTAAATTCGTAGCGGGTGGTGTCGAGCACAAGGTTGACTACCCTGGAAACATAAAGTAGCCAAATTTCAAAAATCCCAAAGGTCGTCATCTTTTTTCCAGAAAAAAAATAGAAAGAAGCGTCGAACGATATTGATTGTTAATTCGGAACTAGTCTAGGTATTCGTCTTAAAATTCAAAACCAAGTCTATACTATTCCTTTAAATTAAAGGCTTTAATAATACAATATCTACTTGCAATCATTAATGGAAAGTAATTTAAAATTAGAATAGAAAACTACGTATAAATCTGCTGTACGTTATAAATTATTAACAGATATATTAAGCCACACTTTAAAATCCCGGAATTCTGGTTACGTAAATAATTTAGGGGGTTGCAATCCTCACCTATACGTTAACAAAATAAAGCAAATTAACTTATCAAGTTGAAATGTTTATGGGTTGAAACAAAGGAGTCCTGGGAACAAGATTCAAGTAACCGGTTAAGGGTGTAAGGAGGGTGATGGAATTTTAATTATTCAAGTTTTGGAATGGGTCATGCGAGGTCTGTTTTTACGGCCGGTTTGGGCAGCAGCTGTCTGGCGTTGATAGATTCTTCGAAGCATACTTTTGTTTATTTTCCAGAGTGCATTAGTGAAAGGAGGGACCAAAAGAGCGTGACATGGCGACTCAGCGGCCAAGGTCCGTTCCGTTGTTGGCTTAGTTGTCAACGTTAATAAGTTCAAGAGACGACCTTTTGATCTTGAGATTTTTTCGCAATTCATCTTGCAACCCTTTACCATAAAGGCATTAAGATTTTCAAAAAAAATATCTCCGTTTGAATTGATATATGTAATCATTTTCGATATTTTGTTATAACTATATTTATAAAAATAAAGATTTTTTTAGGACCGGTTCCAACTGTTGAGAATGATCGCGTTGAGCGAAACCGGTCCTGATCATGAAGAATTTGTGGAACAAGTTGATCATATTATTAATTTAGGATTGCGACTCAGTCAATAAAGTTAATAAAGGAGATGTATTTTTTTTAATCGTAGTTCTTTTTTTAACTAGCTGTAGAACTTCAGTAATATGTATTGTATTTATAAATAATGAATGTCGATCGAAAATATAATATAATGTTTAGTGTTACAGAAACTAGTTTTCCAGTATCGACAATTCATGTAACAAATAAAATACATGAACTTAGCATACTTGAGTAGTTTCTAATCGGCAATTTGGTACAGTTATAGCCAAGATCCAAGAGCAGGCCACTTAGTAATAAAGTATCTAAGAAATCTCTCCTCGGCCAGTTACCCAAGCATCTTCATTATGTAAATTGCATAGTCCACGGCGGCAAACTGCAAGTTAACGATGACAAAAACTTTCACGACGAGAGGAAGACATAACGTTAACGATAATGCATTTTCAAACGATTCTTCGATAACATTATTATCGATGTAATGCACCGCAATTGGCTCGGAACAGTTTTAAAACGTTTTATCAAATGATGTTCCGTTGTGTTAACTCGCTAATCCAATAATGGGCAACGCTGATATAGGTATTTCAATAGGGACGCTCGAATTTTTTTAAGTTATAGCAGCCATGGTGTTAGGGTCAACTCTGTTGTCAATTCCTTAGTAGAGTACGGCAAATCACCATGGAAGGTAATAGCGTTGAACAACGTATGCAAATCATCAATTTTATTATCAAAGTCACCGTTCGAGAAACTTTTGAAAGGCATATTTTTGGATGAATATATGTGAACAAGCAAAATTATTTGATTTGGGGAGATTCCAATCCATACGAGATACACCAGCACCAAATGCATCCCGAGAAAGTCACTGTTTGTATTTTGTTTTAGCAGAATCATCTGTCCGTACTTCTTCCAAATCAAATCTGGAATTGACATAACCGTCAACGGCGAGCGCCACAAATCTATGATAAGCAACTTATTGTTGTTTAATCTTAATGATATGTGTAACGATAGCATATGGTTCCAACAGGGTGAAGCTACGTTCTACACAGCACACGCCACGATGGTCATGCAACACGAGCGAGCGTCCTTATCGTTAGACCCTGTATAATATATTTAAGTAACTTTTTTTTCAATTTATTCAGCGGTTTTATTGCGGTAAACGAACTTCAATATAAAATAATATTTAAACGCAAGAAACAGTTTTAATGCGTTTTACCATAATGTATTCCGGTGCATTACTTCGTTGATCCAATATTAAAAAAACAATATTTTTATAACTATCGATCAGTTAGATTATAATCTTATAGCAGAGTAGAAAAAGCTGTATGAAGATAATCAGTTATTATATTGACGGAATTGTGAGTAATATTGAATTTCATTTTACCGCTATTGAGATATAATGAAAATAAACCGCAGTGTCGTGTTCTCATAATTCTCTACGAAATGGTATACTTTTCATTTTACACAAATGTATAGTAAATAAATCGCACATATAAAAAAAAAAAAAGATGCCCATTAAAATATTCAACTGTCGAAAATGCATTATATTTAAATAAATAAAATATTTTTTTTTTATTCTACTTCCATATATATTTTTTAAAGAGTGTTCTCAATTAACCATTTACTTTAAATACATACAAAAAGCACAAAGCAAAATTTTGGTTTTTACACATTTCCCACGATATCTATAGTAAACCATTCACGGTAAATCAACTCTCGAAATCTACTCGATAAAATAATTGCATCTATACAAAAGTGCGTTATTAAAAGACCCGGATGAATTTTTAATACCAGGTATGAAAAATCGGTAATTTCTGAGCAATCATAATACTGAATTATGTTAGGTACAATTTTTTACCACGTCGTGTGAAAGTGTGCTTAAAATAGGCAAATAATAACAGAGAAGAGAAAACTAAATATATATTAGTTAAATAACCTAAAGCGCGGAAGATATAATTATGTGGTTGTTATGAAAATTTGGATAGTAATACAATTACGTATTACCAGTCTCGTGGTGTTATTTTATGATGTAACATCGAATTTATATTCAACACCATCAACGAGTTTTTGGGTCTATAAAATTATCATATTATTATCATGTAAAAAACCTCCAGCATTTCAAGTACTAAATAACGAGCTGGGTAGCAAGGTATATTTTGGTGTAACACGGTAATCCGAAATAATATGACATCCGAGAAGGATTTATTTTATTTAATTGCGAAAATAATATTTCGATTCTTTCAATATAATCCGGTGGAGTCTTCATCTGATGGGTAATAATTCATTAATAAATTAAATCGTTTTAATAGACACGTCATTATTATTATATGAGAATGTTTTAAACACACCAAAATAAGATAAAAACAAAAAGTATGAATTGATATACGAAGATGATTTAATAATTAATTTAGTATTCTACAAATATTAAAAACGGATGTTTTCAAGTGTTGATATTATATTTCACTAGAATTTAACGTAAGTTATGTTGGAATCGAGTGATGGACTGAATGCGTCTGCTAATCGTTAGATAAGGTTTCAAATATTTTATGACACGTAAAAAAATATATCTGAATAACTTTTAAAACCATTTCCGCCCTCAATATCAAGCATATGGACATCAGTCAGTCAGAGGAATTTTAGACTGGCATAGTATTTTTTTTTGACCATGTCCGCTTCCAGCTTGTAGCATATGGACTCCTCACGGAGTTTATCTCAACATTAATACGAGAACTGCTTATTACACGGTTACTCAACCTCTTTTTTTCGAAGAGAGTAGGAATTGATAGGATACGTGGACTAAGACAGGACTAGTCGTTAGCTAATTGCTCGCGCTAAATGCCGCGTTTTGGGATAGGAAAGGTGGGAATGAATTTTTAACAACACATAACTCATCGTCTCGGAAACATAATCGATTTATCGACTGAAAAAATCTGTTCATACCAGGACTCTAAAACAGGCGGTTTGTCACGCAAGCCAACGACGTTGACCACTGCACCACGGACCGGGAAAAAGATTAGTAAAACAGTTCCACAAAAACAACATTATTAAGTAAGAGGAACCCCAAATATCAGGCAGAATCAAATGAAAACAATGCGATGCGTGGAAGGGAATTCTACATCTAACATACTGCGAGTAAAAAAAGCTCACGGCTTATTCTTTTTTTTAATACAAATACATGTTTCTTCGGAAGACCCTATTGTTAAACAGTTCCACAAAAAAATGATATCAATACATTACATCAGTGGTTTTGGAACCCCAAAAATCTAGCAGTTATTTATTTATAAACGAAATACAAAATACAAAGACATTCTTACGCCCACTCGAAAAACTAAGCCTCCATGTTAACAAAATACACGACTGATAAAACCATCATTTTTATCCATATACGTTTATAAGTGGACTTGTTAATGATGATACTTTGATAAGCCGATCGAACCCAAAGCAAAATTTAACGTACACCTGTTTATTAATTCTTTACAAAATAGATGATCGATGCAATATTACGAACAATTATTTTGTCAGTATTTTTTGACAAAACCAAATATGCAATATTTTACATTGAATAGGAGACCTAAGAAAAAAGTAATCGGATTTCTAAAAAATAGTGTTGTTATGTGATCCATACAATCGTTTGTCTCATTATTTTGCAGTGTGGTCGTTATGTATAAAAATCTAACGAATTTCGGAATTTCATGTAGGTGAAAAAAAAATAATATGTATTTGAGTTCTACAGAAATTATTTTATATATATCTGTTGATAGTTATGTCGACTTACGCCATCGTCAGAACTATGTTGAAACGTGCATTTACATATCTATATATACTGTTGTAGACAAGTGTACAAAATACATCTTCTTTTCTGTTCTACCATCCTAATTTTATATGGTAATAATAAGTTATATGATGAATAAGTATGTGGACAAAGTATCACAAAAAATTCTCTTTCTTAGAATTACTAATTATATTCCGATTCATATACTTAGCAAGCTGAAGGGTCAATAATGTTATCTACAATGTATTTTCGTATCAAGATGTGAGCAAGAAAGAATTCTTATTCAGATAACATCGCTTGTAAGTTTTATGGTATCTTGGGCAGTGCCATAATTAACATTCACAATACTCAATCAAATGACCAAGCATTATTCATTCATAACTCAGCATTTAACAATCTTAAATGTACAGTCATACTTAAATTAATATATATTTGAATATCACCGTTTTGTATGTTTATGTGTAATATGCAAGCTTATTAAAATATGATAGATTTTTTTTAGAAATATTCATACCGTTAACCGTAGTCAATCAAAATATAAAATTTACAAAACATTTTCCACTTTGTATTGAAACTGTAAAAGTAATAAACGTTACTAAATAGTGATAGGAAGTCAGGATACGTTTTAGAAATGTTTTCAATAAATTCCTAGAAGACTAAGACAAATCTTTCACACCAATATATATTTGGTTCAAGCGACACATGTTTCACTCCGAATATAGAAAATTCATCGGAGAAAATTAGTCGCAAACAATTTATCACACGAGCAAGTGAAGCTTCACCTCAAAGATTGATCGAAGCAATTTTTTTTTATTCACTTTACCTTAATCTATATTTTTAAAATGTTGATTTGCTATTTGAAATATATTTTATATGAAATTGTAATAGATACTGCTCATATTAACAATGATGACACGAAGCTTACGTTATGAATACATGTAAATGCCAGATGAGTGTTGCCAGTTTCAAAAAATTAGAAAACAAAGTTAATACGGTAAGAAAAATAACAATGTATTTTAGTACTACATAAATTTTATATATTTGTTGATAGCTATACATATAGATAGGCTTACGCCTTCGTCAGAACTATGTTTAAAAACGTGTATTAGAGATAGAATATATACCTATGCTAGACAGGGTGCCCCGTACATCCTCTCTTTCTTTTCAAACCATACCAACCATGGAAGAATTTAAATAAGTTTAATTTATTGGTCTAAAGGAATGGTGCGAAATATAATCTGGGTATTTTTGGGTTATTTTTATCGTGTGAAACCACTTAAAATCTGCTAAGTCTTAAGTGCATCTATTTTAATTTTTAAATTGTTTTTAGTTTATTGCATAATAAAGGGTTTAGAAGAGGTGAAGCAATACAAGTAATCTGGTCGTTAAGAATTTCATTGGATTGATTATACCTATTAATTTCTAGCTGTTCATATATTATATATGCATTGGAACAGCTAGATAAATATAATATAAATTAAAAAAGTATTACCAAAATTCGCGATTACAAAGAAAATATATTATAAGAACTTATTCATATCTTATTAGTTGGTATGTAAAAGAAAATACCTACAATATGTTTTCACGGTTAATTATCACATAATTATCAATAAAAAATGTTTCGAAAATCTGTGTTGTGTTGATATTAAATGTTACACCTTTTTATATCTAAGAAAAAATACTGCGGAAATATATTTGATCTTATAGTTTCCAAACATCAAAGTTGTGAAGCAGTTGACGTTTCTATAAAGCCAAAATAACCCCAAATAAACTTTGGCCGAAAAGAAAGTCGAAAAATAGCATCAAAGGTATAAAATAAAAAAATACACAGTTAAATTATCGATTTTTGCTACTTCTCGCGTGGAAGGTGTGAAATATAAAATCTATATACCCATATAAAATAAAGTAAAAGGAACGACTCATACAAACCCGATATGGAACTTTGATTCACGGGTTGTGTGTAGTGTGTGAAATCCATATAAATACGAGGCGGCTTGTAACTATTCAACAAATATAATATATCTTTTATACCTGGCGATAAATATTTCACACTCTGTATAAATGTGACAGAATACTTTTTTACAAGGCGGGGACGTACTGGATTTATGAAATAATAATGAAAATACTTTTATAAAAAGAAAAATGTACTAAATTATGATTGGCAAGTTGGGCAAGAGAATGCTCCCGAGGGTGAGGATTTTTTATGAGGACGTAATTGTAGAATCAGTCTGAAAATGGTGACGTCGGTGAGACTAATAGATGATATTCTTACATTCATGTTTACTTCGGATATCGCAATATTATACGATGAAGATATCTCTACTAAAAATGTATTATTATTTGTATGATGAAGATACCGTTCGGCCGCATAAAATATTCCATATAGTTTCACACAGTGGTTAGACAATTCACATTGATATTTTTTAACAGAGAAAAAATTAGAGGCAAATTAAAATTTTACATAATGGACAGATTATGTTCAAATATTTGTTTCCTAGTTGAGAGGTCAACGCCACCTTTTCTTAGCTTGCGGTTACTCAAGGGTTCGAGTCCCAGTACAGTTAGTCTTATAAATTGTTTTTCTAATGGATGTATGGTTTTCGGCTCGTAGACATGGATTTTCTGTTGTTAAACATTCACTCCTTGTCCTAAAAATGCGGCATTGCTGAAATTCTATAATATCCTTTAAAACCATATCTTTTGGAAAAAAATGAGCAACAAACAATTCTGACAGAAATGCAAATTCCACATTTATACTCTTCATCAGGAGCGGACACGGATAAATTTTTTTCCTTGCACTGATTTGTCTTGGTAACCTACCAAAATTTGTGAATACAAAGTTGAAACGACCAATTCGCCCCCGTTTAAGGTTGAACAAAACTTTACTGAACATTTTTGAAGTTTATTTATACGCGTATGACACCAGTACCAAAACAACTCGAAAGCACATAGATCGCGTCACCCCATGCGCATTTTTTCCTTTTTTTCAAATTTGAATAAATGAGAAAGACTGACAGTTCGAAAAATTACATTATTCAAAGAATGTTACATTGCATCGCAGAGTAAGAACCAAATAAATAATCCGATAAATTTAAATAAATATAATCATCAACTTTATACCCAAAACCTACTCGCATTTATTTTTTAATATTATGCAACTGTATACATATGTAAATAAATCGAATTATTATATCACAGTACACCTATGAATACGATTTCGTGGATCCGTTTTAGGTTGAAATGTGTTAATGTTTCGGGTTTTCAATTAATATTTGTTAGCAATTTGTTTTACTGTAAAAAATCTTTAGAATATCTATCGCTCTGCCGTTTGCTGCATTGCAGGAATGGATAAGAAGAACACAGAACTATCAATTCACTAACTAAAGAATTCTTGTAGAATTGAGTAAATTTTGATATTTTAATCTTATTTTAACTAACGATATTTACTATACGTAACTCAATTTCACTGTACTGAAATATAAGATAAGAAATATTTTTGTTTATTCCACGCATTGATGTGAATACAAATAGTGATACGTGTTTCTATAACTATATCGTAGTCACATTAATGATTTAGTTTCTTTTTTAAATGGAATGTATGGGTATATTTTTGGCCATTTATAATTTTACTTCAAATAGTAAGTCTTGACGTTTCCGACTAACACAGAACCCGCATTAAAACATTCTAAAATGTTGATAGAATCTTTAGTCTTTATCATAATGGAGGTTTCCAAAATAGATTAACTGCCCTTCATTCCTTAAAAAATCGATAATAATTCAATAAGACATATTTATTGCGGCCAATGAGATGGAATAAATGTGGAAGTCTCAAAATAACGATCAAATTAAAAATAAAATAGAACCCAACGACTATAGATAGTAATAAAAATACGCTGTTTACTATCTCTTAATTTCCATCGTGTTTTAATACTGAGTAAGGAATACAAATTAAATTGTGTTCAGCTTTCTGTTCGCAATATTGCATTTTGATAGCTCTGTGCTTCAATGGACGTTTCTTCGATACTTCTGAGAATACTGAAATCAGTATGGATATTAATTGCTCAAGACACATTCATTTTCATAATGTATCGATTTCACATCGTTAATCTCAAACTGAAAAGCAACACGTAGAAAACAAAAATTCGACTATATCCGCTGCCATTTGGTGCATATGAATTCATTTATACCAAATATTATTTTGTTGAAAGTAAATAGTCCAATAACATACATATATTCGAATACTATAATGAACGACTTTCATTTTAATATTTCTGACGATACGTATTTATTGTTAGCACTATACTTTTTTTTTGTACATCTCTTAAGTTTAGTATTAAAGTGCTTTTTTTAAGTAATACAATAGAGTAAAGAGATAAAACGTTACTTCGAATGACATTTTTTGTTGATATACCAACATGAAAAAATATGAACGTATAATAAAATGATTCATTCATCAAATATTCGAATGGTCGATTGGAATCCCTACACTTAGCGTTTCAACAGATGTTGCTTTCGGAAATTCTAAATATTAAAAGAAATATTGCTGGCATATCACTTTCGCCACTCCAAGTATTTTAATCAATGAGATTGTAAACATCCTTGGTATTGAAATTAAATCAATAAAATATCAACTTATGAACGAGCCCAATACATGAATCTTTAAGAGATCGTCGTCACCGTAATCGAATAGGGGTTAACCACTTGGCTGAAGGACCTACAACAGCGTAATCGTTTTAATTTTAAATTTTTCATAAATTTTATACATCGAATCGAAAATCAATTGGTGCATTTGTTAGAGCCATAGTAAATATAAATTATTTTCATTTATCATGAAAGACGGCTATGTTAAACGTCGCCATCGAAGCAAAGGCATGCTGCAGTCACTAAATTTACGAAGTCATTTTCTCCACCAAGTTATTCATATTAAGTCTCAGTAAAATAAACGAAACATCCGCATATTCCACATTGTCTGATAATAGGACGTGGAAAAATGTTGAAATTTTCCTTACACGCGATGACCCGTTTTCCGCAACGTTTATTTAAATCACGACAAACCGTGTAATATGTGTATGTAAATATAGTGGGTTCTAAATGGATGCAATATTATGCAAGGAATCTGGAGCAAAATTGAATAAAATAAATCGTGTCTGATAAACGCTAATATAGGGGGATTTCAAACATATACAAATGCACAGAATAAAATTACAGTGTTTTAGTAAGAATCTATTGTCTTCTTTTTCCAGATACATAGTGTGCTCTTTAATGTGTTATTACCGTAAAATCTCACAAACTCACTAGCAATTGCAATAGCATTAAATTAACATTGTCACAAACTAGAGTGCTTAATTTATTGCATTTAAATCCGCAGTACTCCATTAGAATATAGTAAAAAAAAAAATATCTTTAGTAGGTACCATGTGTATCACATACATACTAGATTTGCTAGTCACCAACCCATAGTTATAACGATGGCATGGTGCAGTTGTAGCTTTCAACTTTATTACATAATATCTATGAAGTGAAATACATTAATATTCCCTTACTTTATGAAAAGGATTAAAAGCAATATCTGGCAATAGTAATAATATGTACTGTCGTTGTTCCATATAATTAAGCAATTCTAAATTCGAGAACAAACCAAATAATTCAATTGAAGTTACACTACATTTAATTCGGTTAATTCTTAGCACTTCATTTTGTGTTTGAAATTTATCATAAGCTACATAAAAGAGTGTTTTGGCACAACTTCACAAATTAAAAAGTCTACTGAACAACTCGTGTTTTCCTAAACTGACGTTAAGCCATATAATGCAATATCGTAGACTTATGTTTCTTATTTCATTACAGAAAATGTTTAGAAGTAAAACAAACAATACAAAGATATAATTATATCTAAAACATTTGACGTAATTTTGAAATCAAATTACATAATGAATTTGAACAGAATCAATTACAATCAGTTTTATTTCCAAAACTAAGGTTCATCTATATATGTTATGTTTATAAGCCCATTTTTGTATTGACGGTCAAAATTTAACATGGTTACGTAAACTTAAGATATACATCAATTTCACAGTTACAACAAAAAAGGCATAAAACAAATTATTATATATGTTATTGTCTTAAAAAAAACCCTATTTCACTGTCATATCTGAAAAGGAAATACTCTGGTCATTAATAAACTGCCAACGGTAATATATCGTGGTGTCATGAATTTGGGATTAACTTGTCAGTAAAGTTGTCTTCTAACATTCCTCTACTTCGAAAGAAGTCATTCATCTCGTACTTATACCGGATTATTTTATAATCGCCCTTGAAACAATATTTTAAATTAATAGTGCACATATTGAAATGCAAACTATGTCCCAAACTTTCTTGAATATAAATTATAATTCTGCGACCTGTTTAGTATTTATAATAATAATATTTAAAATAAGTAGATACATACATCATAAAGTGCCATTTGTGTTTTACGAATTAATAAGAAATATGGGCAAGAATATGAATATAAATGTATGCAAGATTTGGAATCAAGAGTACAGCATAAAAGACCAGTGGCCAGTAGATTTTAATAAAACATTACACAACGAGATTTTGTTTATATAATAAAAAAAAATTCCCATGTACTCAATTGTTAGCCATATAATATATACATTTTTACTGTATAGAGCCGATCGAATCGTTTAAATTGTTTACATTTTAAAGAGTTCTGTCACCAACGACCCGGGTTTCGTCTTTATGTATCTTATGGCATTTTAAGTTCACGTATGAACAGTTAGTTCAAGATCAGTCGTGCACTTAAAAATCCATCTAGCACCTTCAGTCGAAATCCTAAATATTATACTAAAACATGTTTTGTTAATTTGTTTTTTGTAAATCAATCATTTTATTGATACTTCCTCTTTAGCAGAAAGTTTTACAAAATTGATTGGCAACATAATCCAAATATTTCATTTGAAACCAGTTATTTTTAAAAAAATTAAATCAGTTGAAATTTGTAACTAGCTGAGCGACAGAGGTCATGATTTTGTTTTCATTGTGTCTTGAACGATTTTAGAACATTATATAGCACGATATTAAATATTTGATTTGTTAAACATACCCGAATATTCATGCCACTGGGGGGTGTATATAGCTTACCGAGAGCATTATTCAAGCTTGTTTAGTGTACGACCTCTTGGCCCAGAGGGTGCGTAGTAAAACAAAGGAAGTTGCAATTATGATAAAACGTGTCGCGTTTACATGGTGAATTTTATGCCGTGAAGTACAAAGCGTATGGTGGGTTACTTAGGCTTAGTTTGCTCGTTGATTTTACGTTTGCATTTCCTTATTTATCTACTAAACATGCCATTGTAATACCAGGACATATTACAAAATAAGCTCGCAGTTTGTATGAAAATGAGCTTTAAGAATATGAGAAAACACGTCATACACAAATGTGGTGAGAATTTAATGTAAAATAAATTCGCCTAATGATGACCATATTAAATAATACCTTTTTTAAACTACACAGAATCGATGCACACAAAGTCAAAATAATATTAATGAAAAACGTTTATTGATTCGAGGATCTCGCGTGGTTTTTCTTTGTCCGTATTTCTCGGGAAAACTTTCAATCCCAGCCAAGACCTCATAGACCTCTTATCACACACGTTTACAACTAAATCAACAAAACGACGCCACGAAATATTGAAAAATGTTTGTTTAGAATCGAATCAGATTATATTTAATACATAAGTTTTTAACATTCGTTGCTTTAATACTGCTTTTGCCATTGTTCAAGATATAATTCCGCCTTTCCAAGATAACCGAACTCTTCCTCAAAAAGTGAAATCTAAAAAATAATCATGTATTTTATATTGAAAATCTTTGATATACGGGAGCAATTCCTCATCGGTAGGAAGCCACTGATTTAATATGTTCAAGCAGTTAAAGCAACTGCATTTTCTTGGTGAATGAATATATGGGTAATATTTTTTGTTGTGGTATTTTATTTCACTATGTTTGCATACTGTAGAAGTTATCGCGTTATCTTTATGATTGTTTGATATTAAGATTATTTTAATAGCCACATACATATAAAATATAGCATTATCATCGAAATGAAATTTCAAAACACCAAGCCCGACATTTAATTCGTTGAAAGGAGTAAATAAATAAACGAAAACTTCGGATATAAACAATTATTATTGAAGCGCTTTTGTTGACAAAGGTTTCAAATAGCCAGTTAAAACAAGTTCTAGGGTTTCCAAAAATAAAATCGGTATTCAAAGTGTTTTGATAAGCTACAAGAGAAAAAGCATCGTAATAAAAAATAAATGTTCTTGCTTTACTCTGAATACATTAGTCAAATTTGAATAATTTCTCTCCATATGGCAATGCCAGAAATTGAATGCTTTTTAGAAAAATAAATTCAAAGTGATCGTGAAAATAAATAAAACGTTAATAGTTATGTTCGCTTACAAACATTCTGAAATGTTGTACACGTTGGTTGACACTCCATCACCCGCCGCGTAAAAAAAAGTTAAATAAAATATTAAATGTAAATAAAAAAATGCTTAAATATTCGCCTTATAAGAATAATACGTGGGTACTATTTTTAACTTTTTTTAGTTATCTTTTGAATTAATTGCGATTTTTCCGTTCAATAAACCGTTTGCAAATCATAGTCAGTTTTTTATTCAAAGCTCATTGGCGTCCCGGCATTCAATCGTATAAAGGGAGGGTTTCATAAAAATTCATCCGAATTAGATTTTCATAAATATGTAAAATAGACGCGGCACGGATCGTGACTGTGAAATTCGTTGTTTTTCCTTTGAATATGATCAAACAAAACAGTGGCGTCGTCAATAAAAATGCTGGAGTGTCTGGCTCGCGTCCAACTCGCGAATAAACGCCGAATACAAATACATACAAATAATATAACAAGAAGGAAAAAAATGAAAAGTGCGACGCCCTCTTGAAGTGTAATTTGTGAATCACTTCTCAAGAATCGGAGATGCTTTCCAGGAGTAACTAACAATTATGTTTTACAGCTTGTTCATTTGTAATACAGCGACATAAAATCATCTCAATATACCGTCAGCTTAGTTATATTTAATACAGCATGATATTCTTTGTAAGTGGTGATACCAATAAAGCATTTTAATATAGCCATTTCAAGTAAATATTAATATCGACAGATTTAATGACACTATAATTTTAGCAAAACTTTTGATAAAATTCCAAGATATTTTTTTCTTTCAAACTTTTCCTTCAAACCACAAGTGGTATTATTATTCAAATCCTATGTGTACCCCAACAACATTTTATACACAACTCAATGATTAGAATTATTTGATGTGTTACTAGCGAAATCACGTTCGGTATTTGTTAGAATAATATATGTATTTACTAACATAATCACAGTTCTACGTAAACAAATAGTTCAAAAAGTATTCTAGATCATTTTGTCGTGGAGTGTGTAAACTATATTCGTTTGTTTTTTTTTCAAATTTGAATCACAAAAAAGTATTTAATGACAGCCAATCAGAAATGATATGCACACATCGGTTCTTAATAAATTGTTACGACAGTTAGTCTGAAATGCCTTTTAAATAAGCGAAACATTTGCCTTGTTACACAGCCGGGGGGGACTAGTTAATAGAGTTTAATGTTGTATTCATATTATTATTCATTGTACATATTATTCAACAGTGCATTTTAAAATGAATCGAAAAACGACACGAGCTTTGATGATGTTTTTCTCTCCAAATATTCAATCTTTTGATAGAACTACTTTTTCTAATGATAACAGGTAAATGGTAATGTAATTTTTTCGGTAAATGGTAATGTAATTTTTGTTATTATCGCAGTCAAATATGCGTCGTAATGAAAATTAATTAATATAAATGGTTATTAAAATAGTAGTCAACCATTTATTATTTACCCCTGGCATAGACGACAACTACGACGCGTCAAAAAAAAGCCGCAACTAGACTGAGAAATATTACATTGAAACGTGATGTGACGTGGATTTTTACTTAAAGAAGAAGCTGGCTGAGGCAAAAATTCGAGTGTTTAGTTTTAATCAATTTTTATTGTTCAGCACATCAAGTAATAAATTTACCAATATGTCTAGAGGACAATCTCAATCACGTTCGATTTCAATATGTTTATAAAAAGAAAGAATTTTGAACCATTACTCATTAAGAAACATACCAACTAGCATGATTATTAAAAAATACTCGAATCGAGCATACTTATAGGTGCCATAATCTCTAGTTATATTGTATTGGTTGCAGCTTGGCAAAAGGATCTCGAATCTCGGATCAAGGGCTTTCGTTAAGAACCTTTTGACGAAGTTTCTTAACCCAATGAAAGCGATTTTTATCTGTATTTTTCTTTTATAAATCAATGCGATTAATTGATAATATATAGGTACAGGTTTTCTTTCAAACCTTAAATATATTCAAGGATTTATCAAGTGTTGTTTTTAAAACTCATTATTAAGACGCATTTCACAAGTGAGTAAATTTAATCAATGAATTAAATTGTATTACTTAGTACTTTGTGTTGAGGATCCAAACGGGGAATGTATGTATCTTCTGAAAGTTCTCCGCATACGGCGTTGTTCTGTTCTAGTAAAATCGAGTTTCATATTTGTTTTTAACTATGCACCTATAGGTACATATAAATTTGTGATTGTTAATATAATATTTGAAGTATATTTAACATCTATGTTATTGATAATTCATTGGTGACTTCTTCGACTTTTCAGCGATTGCAGTGGTCTAGCTTGGGTTGTTTTTTTATAAACATTTTAAGATTTGTTGGTATGTTTTTTTGTGATATATTTTCATAAATTTCATTATATCTCATTAAATTTAAGTACGAATGGTTGTAATTCAATGTGGGCGTATGTCAAGAACTTGCAATATATATATAATGTATGAAAATATGAGATGACATGTCGTAAGTTATTTCTGTGTTATCAATCATTTCACAGACATGATAAGTTAACATTGGTTACAAAAAATGCATTACTTGGAAAATATTACATCGCTCACTTGCAAAAATAATTTCATTATTTAGATTTAATATGAATGTTATTACCTAGTGTATCGACGCCCGTTCAACTCAAAATACAAAATTATATATGAAGATAATTACTTGATGTTAATACTGTACTTTATTCGGATACTTTCAAATTAAATGAGTGGAAATTGTTTCACGTGACTTTATTATATGTTTTACTCACTTTGCTTTACGATAAATCTCGCTGATCATTTTACCCAAACGCTTCAGATAGTTCATGCTATAAATATATTACTTAATTAATGGGGGAATGCGGTATATACATAAATAAAACATGTATAAAGGAAACTCGAACTCATTATAGTGATAATGAATACTCAAAAAGGGAAGAAAATTTTCCACAAAAAAATATTTTAGCTAAGAAAATCGCATTATATACGGGCTGATACGGTAATTTAAGACTTAAAAAAGGCTTCCAAGAGAAGTAAGTTAGGCACTCTACATTAATTTTTCCAACCATAAAGGCGAGATTAATGTTGTACACGAAATTGTATTAAGTAAGTTAATTATGTGCATAGTCATGGGCACTAATGAACTTCTTTTGTCCAAAAAACACATACTTATATGTGTATTAGAAAATTAGTTTACATTGCCCTAAAATACACACAAAGAAGAGATTCTATACGACTGCAAATTTCCACGTCTAGAAAGGGTGTCGTTTTATTTTTCTTGTAAATCAAAAGAGCTACTAAATACATAAAGGCGATCCCGAATCACAAAAGCTAGTTCGATCTCAAAGCTTTCGAGTGAAATTACCTAAGCCAGACTAAAGCCAATACAGAGAATGTAAAAATACGATGGAATGTAGTGCTAGACTAGATAAACGTAACGTGTACATATATCGTTATAGGGTTTTATTCTTAACTGTGTTGTGAGAAAATAGAAAGGAAATCTATGTGAGGTAATCTTGACACAACACCTTTTCTATTGATCTTGTTTCTTAATTATTCCGTATAGATTTCGAGCACTGGCAATAATGTACCAAATGAAAACAAAATATGAGCAGGTGCGTATATATTTTTCAGTATAGCATTTAAATTACTGACCATTATTCAAAGTTCAATACAATTTGCTCTGGATTAGGCACGTTGTGTAATTGATATCAAATTAATATTTTAATGCAACACAGCGAAATTCTTTAAGTGTGTTCAACAGTCATGGCTACAAAAAATTAAGATAAAAATGATTTAGGATAGTTTGAAATAATATGTTTTAAAAATGTTTCATTATTATTACTTCCATCACAAGCTCACTATGATAGTAGTGATTTACATAATTGTGTATAGATATTAGATAATTCGTAAAAGATTTATCTATATCAGGGGTGGCCTGAGTTTTTTGCCGGCGATCGACTTTCGTTTAAAATTATTGGCGGCGATCGACCAACATTAAAAGTTGTAATTTTAAGCCTATATTAATTGTCAACCCTAGTTTGACCCGGGTTTTAGAAGCAGATTTTCATCAATAATCGGCTAACTTTGAGATATTAGCGTGTCACACGACTTGTCTCGCACGCTTCTTGTGACGGGCACCAGAGATTTATACTGATCAGATAGCCGATCGAGGATTTGGCCACCCCCGATCTATATCAACACTGTCGTTCGGTGCTCATTTAACTGTGAAAAATCAGCAAAAATCGTCTTTTGTGTGAGTTACATTAAATTAATTCTTTTTCCAATGTTTATAGTCTGAAATAGTCTTGTTACCTTATACAAGTAAGCATGCAGATATGAAGAATAAAACATTAAGTTTAATAGAAAACATATAGGGCTCGTAGAAAATATACTCAACGACGATTTTTTCAAAACTAGTACGTATGTATGTATATCCGATTTAACCATTATTTTTCATTACAACGAAGTAAAATTTCATGAAATAAAATAATTGCTACACAATTATAAATTATTGAACAAAATTTTAAATTAAAAAAATATGTCAAGAGCTTTCGGGAATTTGTATTGGGAAACATGAATGGTGGTCTTATGATGTCATTCCCACAGCGAATAACATTAAACTACTGGAGACATAGTAAATATTATGTAAAACGAGGTACATAATAAACTCGTGCAACATTTTCATTATTGGCTTCCTTTAGTGCCAGTAATCATAGACAATGTCGGCAAGTTTCTTAGCGGTAAAAATCGCAATTTTATATTAAATTTCCATATAAAACGGGACACAGTTAGCCCCATAAAAACTGTAGACATTATTCGCTAACATTGTCGTAGTACCCGGGCTCGGACATCCTCATAAAAGGCATAAATGTTCATTATTATGTGAGAACATAGCCCACCGTAAAAGCATGCAGGATGTTGGACATTTTACTCGACACAAACAAAAGAATACGTCAGGTACTTGTCTAATTTTAATTTGAGAGCTAAATACGGACGGGACTTTCTTTCGTTTCCAGACAGACGCAACGCAGAAATATCGAAATCTCTATGTTTATTTAGGACGGCAACCATTTTATCTTCTTGAATACTTAATGAAGTCATTGACTGAAGCAAGTAACTAGCTTGAGTATTTGCAGCTTGTTGTTGCTTTGATAGTGTATACTCATACAAATACAACAGATTTACAGACGATCTCGTCTCGTTACGATTTAGACAATATCCATTTATCAACATCAACCTGTTGGTTAATATGTAATTAATTAAAAATACATTTTTACTCTGAAGAACATTCTAGACTGAATTGAAGGTTCATTTACATTGGCAACATACAATCCCATATTGAATAAAAGATCGTTTCAATTGAAAATTTTCGACGTAAAATTGTCGTTATCATCCACCAGCCGCTTAACCAACACTCCCAAACACCATTTTAAAAGTGTTCAATGTCAATAATTGGTGGAAATGCATTATATTAAAAAATAATAAGACATCTTCTGTACTTATTCCAAAATAAAATTATTTAGATCAGGACCAAAAGAACTTTCAAAGACGCATTCAAATTAATAAAAAATATAGAGGACTACCGGTGGCGGTGGCCGAGTGGTATCACTTAGTAATTAAATCTTAATTTATCTTTGTATAAAAGTAGGAAATATTTACAGCTTATATAGCAAAGACGCCAGAAATTTTAAAATTATAAGATACCGAGCTTGAAACCAGACCCTTCTGATCACCAGTACACAGATCTTAAAAGACCCTTACTAATCCTGAAATAAATTTACACATGGTCAACTCCTTAAAGTAAAAAAAAATGCTACAGACAAAATTCCCATGTATAAAAATATCGATAAAGGAATCTAGTAGACGACATAAGAAGTACCCCAATATGCTTTCATGGAGTATCTTCTTTCGCAACTGGCACAAAGCCAGTATAGGCAATGATAACGTAACGAGGTAAAAGCAAAGCTTTCTGTATGTCTTTGATACAAACGAGAAGTGCCAATAAAATATCATAGCTGTACAAGTGTCATGAAATTATTTTTACTATTGAACAACTAACTGTTGGAAAACATTTCATGTATCGTGAAATTTTATCAGCAATGATATACATTCAACACTTCGAATGCCCACATTCCTAGCTGAGTAAATTAACTACGTCAACGTAAATATTTTGGTCGGTTACTATCTCTTACTTATGTTTTCGCCATTAAATTATATAAGTAAAACCGTGATATAAGTGGTCAGTTACAAAGTCACAGTCACAATTGTGCGGTAAGTTCAGGACCGGTTTTGCGAATGGCAAGTATTTTCAACTAATGAAATAAAAATACATACAGGGTTTTTTGTATCAGATTGAGAAAAAAATAATGACAAGGTATGATTTAAAATGACTAAAAGAATAATTTACAGATAACTTCTACCTAAATAAATAAAACACAATATTTTTTTGTACGGCAACTAACTTGGCAAAAACAAATAACGCTGAAGGTGCTGACGTACACAGTTAATTTCAATAAGGTATTAGGAAAATGCACGCAACTTAAAAGATTGTAGATTGACATTTTTTACGATAGTTTTTCCAAGGGACATTTGCACTGATAGTGACTATAATATATTATAATGATCAATAAGTAATAATAATATAGGGACATTAAAGTCAAATCACTTTGAGCTTTTTGTATATTTAGAGACGAAAGAAACTTTCTATACAATTCACTATAAAAATCGTCAAAGGACGACCTTACTCGCCTTAGGGACGCGAACCGACCAAGCATTCGATAATTTGATTGACCCACTACCACAATATGTCATGTGAGTTCAAACGCTTTGAAGCGAGCTTCTTTACATTCAAAATAATATTTCAATAAGAAGTGAATTTTCCCGTCACATTACCGGCTGATGTACTGATGGATTTCAGATTGATTCTACAAATATGCAGAGACATAAAGAAGCAAGAAGTTACTTCTGATAAAAGCGATTTTACTAGCAAATGCAATTGTTTGAATTTTGTACATTTTCATGAGTTCTGTCACAAACGACTCGAGTTTCGCCTCTCGCGAAAGACGACACCCGAGTCGTTAGTGATAAAACATAAAACTCATGGAATTGTACAAAATTCTAACGATTTAAATTTCATATTCAAATAAGCAAATTCTTCATTGGATTAAATTATCGTTGGAATTAAACTGTGAGATTTTGAATTGAAATGATCAACATAAGAGAAGCAACTTTTTCAATCAACAAGCAGTAGATTTTTGGCAACAGCTTAAATATTGATTCTGCTTTACGTAAATACTTTATAATTATGTTATGAATAGTATTTTACGCTAAAAATACAATCAAATGATATCTTTGTTTAATCCAGATATTGGTAATACGTGGAACACCACGGTACCCATTAATGGCAGTATTTGTCCCCTTTTACTGGGTGCGGTGAATGATTAGATATAAATAATAACAACATTAATAACCGGCCTCAGTTAATATTGTTTGATTAGTAATTGAAATATAAAGATATTTTGTTTTCCAAAAATAAATGTTATGCATTTGTAAACTTTTACTCGTTGTAGTATTTTAAAATAATCGAATATATAAAAATCATTTATTTTTTATTTATGTGTTCGCACCTTATCCCCTATGCGCTGCCATACCGTTCATCCGATCGCAATGAAACTTTGACAAACGTTTTGCTTTCACTTGGCATAGTAAACTTAGCTTGCAGTAGGTATTTTATATAAATTTAATGTGTTTTCATATTTTATGCGCTGCCATGCCATTCTTTGTGACAACTTATTGTTGCACTTGCGCAAGTTATAGACATAGTACAATTAACTTTCGGTAGGTGGCACGTGTGTCGTACCATAGACAATCGGCAAAAGACAAACAGCTAACGTCAAATCGCAATTATCATCGATACCGATCAATGTTAGTGAAATTAAATCGAAATTATTTATCTAAAATATTGTGCATCCGAAAGCACTTCAATAAACACAAACACTTTCTTTCTTTGAGTGGCATTGTAACGCTTGCCGGGTGCCGGCTATTAAGCCATTAAAATTATTAAAGTGTAACATCCCAAAAACCTGACAATATGATTGCAGACCACCACGTGGGCAGACAGGGGCGTGTCCTCCTGGGTATATTTAGCACAACGTCATGTCGCGTGCCCTCGCTCTCCTCCCAAAAGTGCGATACATTATGGCTAAAGTGACAAAACTGTCATCCCATTTGCACGGCTTGCGGTAATGACGTTGCCATTTTTCGTCATTTGCGACCTAGGCATCATTCACAATCTCGCTGCTCTCTCCTGAGACGCCTCAGGACTAATTGGCTTAAATGAGTAATTAATCTGGCGTAAATATGATTATATAGACTTCCAGGATGAGACGCTCGATGGAGTGGCATGTGAGGTTTTCGCAGCAATTAAGGGCCTTAACTATTCGTTACCTTACTTTGAAAAGGTTCTAGTTGACATTTTTGCCTAAAATGACCTTTTGATCAGAAAAGATTGTATTTAACGCATTCTATTACATATATAAATTTCAAACGTATCTATGGTTGAATAAGAGATTTACACTGCAACTGCACACTTTTTTTTAATAAATTTATTTGACAAAGATTGTCATCATTATTTGCATCATTAGATCTTTAAGATCATTATTTCTCAGCAAGAGTTATATTATATATGCTTAAAATAAGTAATTTGAAATATTTTTACTTGCTCATAAGTTACAAGTGAATTTTAATCAATCGAAACTTCAAATGCTCATATCTCAAAATAGTGTCAAGAGTAGTTAGAACCTTTTCAAAATAAGGTGTCGTATTATGAGCACTGATAAATTGAAATTATTCAACATCTTTGGCAAGGATCCTTAATGATTAAAAAAATTGGAGCAAAGAAACACTTATATGTGGGTAACAATAGTTTAAGCCGATACAAAATGAATAGAATATTCATGTAATGTTAGCAAAATAATAGAACAAGTATATTTTATAACGCGTTAGAAGCAAAATGGGTAGGTATCCGAAACCACTGAGGAATTTTCTGCACAAACCGTTTCACAGGAAACATCACTCCCATCTGTCTGCTTCAAGCTTTTCGTAATTCCTTAGCCCTAAGTATGCAGTGTATCTTTTAGTATACAGTCCGAATACCTTTTTTATTTAGGTCTCAGGACCTCTTTTCCGTGAAACGCGTACTATCAACGAATGAAAAAGTAATGATGGATTTATTCAGTTCAAATACATCCGTGCATTTGAAATGCCTGAAGATGCTGAAAGACGCAACCCGGGTCGTTGGCGACAAAGCTCATGGAAAAGTACAAAATTCAAAGAATTCAAATTTGAATGAAGAAGTCTTGCAAAACCATAACGTTATGACAAAGCAGGTAAAATTATTTACTGAACACAGCTTTATACGAATTTCACAGTGAAAAAAGATTGCCAATTCAAATATAAGCAATTAGGGGTCGTCCAATTCCAACAATCATTCGATGATATTTCTCCCTGTTGCCTATTTTCTTAATTCAAATATAATATAGGTTTGACTTTGGAATACATTTCATTTAAGTTATCGGCTTGATTAAATTGGCATTAACTAGGTAGAACTATTATGATGGAGTAAAAATTATCAATAAATTACGATATATAGTTAATAATTATAATTTTTTTTAGTAAAATAAGCGCATTTTTATTTTATACTTCTACAAATATTTTGAAAGATCAGGACCGGTTTCGTTGATGGTGTGATGTACAGCTATATTAATATGGCTATTGTCATTTTAACTGTGGTTTTTCTTATCAGCTAAGTCAAATTATTATTGTGGAACTAAATACATCATTTGCCTTATTAAAATATATGGTATTGTGCGATAAAAGTAAAGCCATGTCTCATGAACTCTGTATAGTGTTAAAATGATTCTATGGATTTTAGCAAGTATTATATTATGTATTGCTGGTTAAATATGTCCCAGTTGGATACATTTTGCTAAAATTATTGGACATTACGTGCCAAAAGTAAACTAATGTCTCTCGGACTTAGCCTTGTACGGCGTCAAAATGCCACTCGGAAAAGCTCGAAATTGTTACAAATGGGCCAAGCTTTTGACTGAAAAAGAAACGAAAAAACTCATTTCATTCACGGGTCGCTGACGCAATTAACCCCTAAGGATTCGGTAATTTTAGCAACGAGCTTTTTAAAAGCACAGCTTTCAGAAAGGGTGAGAAAGGAAATAACCTAATATTACCAGCTTTGACTGTAAGCATACTGATATAAACGCATGAGAACTCAGCTATTAGTAACAGAGGAAAAAATTAAATCTGATTTTTTATCAACACTCTTCACGTAACCGCGCATATTGTTTAATATCATTATGTTTTGAAGAGCGTTTGTATTAACCGGCTGTACTAATGATCTGAAAAGGCGCGCAGTAACCCTCTGCATACTTTGTTTCAACAAACTGGTGATATTTTTAAGTGAAATAATAAGACGTTAAATTCGTTGCATAAAAAATTGGAAAAACGACGACGCAGAGAACGGAATCAATGATTCAGTAGACAATGCTCGGGTCGCGCGAAACCGGTCCTGATCTTTTTAACAGAATACATTTGCAAATAATAATATGTAATGTGTTTAATTTATTTACATATAAGTTGAAATTAGAATCGTTTGAATTTTGTACTTTTCCATGAGTTTTATTGCTAATAACGCGGGTTTCGCTTTTTTGCACTTGAAATAGCACTTGAAATGCCTGAAGATGCCGAAAAGTGAAACTCAGGTCGTAAGCGATAAGACTCTTGGAAATGTACAAAATTCAAACGATTTAAATTTGATATTGAAATTCCACCAAACACCTTTAGTCGAAATTCTAAATTATAAGTGGATATACTTAAATAGATAAAACACTTATCAAACAACAATTTTCTTTGTACTACATATATACTTTCACACATATTTTGTAAAAATCGGTTACGCGTGAGCATTTTTAGCTGATAAAAAATATAAAAACAAATATTTTACCCTGTTCTTTTCAAAATAAATGTGGGAGCAGAACAGAGAAAATGTGTTTCATTGATTTTAATACAATGTCTTTTAAATCGAGAATCGACAGATAACACCTTGAAAGTGATAACTGGAAATTTGTGGTATGAAAGCTTTATTTGTATGCATAGTGCATATCATTTATCCAAATTTGTGTCATTACCTGAGACAGTTATTCGGAGAGTAGAATTAATTCATTACTCCCAAAAGTCAGTCATCTTTCTGTTTGGCGGAGTACGACATCTCCCATAGGACCGTCAACTGTAACACTGAATATTAGTTAGGTTTAAAATCGCATGAATCGAGTTTCCAACCTGGTATATAATTAAGATGAGAAATTTAATCTTAGGGGATCGTGCAAGATCAATAGTGAGTAAGTGTGACTTCACTTTCGACGTTTCTGTGAATTGTTATCTCGATTCATGATATACTTAAATCCGACATGGCGTGACATAGGTGAGAAAATTTACAATTAATCAAGCATTTTATAGTAAAAAAAAATGCATTTATGATCGTTATTTTAAAAATGTATGTACAGATAAAAAAAAGAATGTTGGTGTTCTGCGGAATTCAAAAATTCTAAGTTATCTTGCTAAATTTATTTTAGTTTCCATTATCAATTCGTTATTGCAATCTCAGTTCATAGTGTTTGATAAAATCTGAACATGTGCAAAGAAATCTTACTGGTTAGCACGAAAATTTCTCACTTTTAAGGTGTTCACTGACAGTTAATTGGTGGAATTGCATTATATTTATTGAGTAGGCATTTACTTGGTAGAACTCCATTATAATACGGAAAGAAAAATAGCAATGTATTTTAATTCTACATAAATTATTTTATATATTTGTTGATAGCTATTTCGGCTTACGCCTTCTGACGAAGGCGTAAGCCGAAATAGCTATCAACAAATATGTAAAATAATTTATGTAGAATTAAAATACATTGCTATTTTTCTTTCCGTATTCGAATTGCATTATAATAAAAATAATAACAAATTTTTAGTACTTATTCCACATTGAATTTATTGAGATTAGAACTGGTTTCGCACATCGCGCGCCTAATCAACGGAATCAGTTGTGAGAAAATATTTGTGTTAAAAAAATCAGTACGCTTTAATATCAGAATTTTGTTGAGAATATTTATATGCCAATTGACTAAAATTGGGTCGCGAACCGTAGAACAACAAATGAAGAGATTGATTAACGCTGACTACAATCAAATTGCGAATATACCTATCGTGTTAGTTAATTATCGATCCAATGAAAGGAGGAGTAAAACTTAAAAAGATTAAGACCTATTTAAAAAAGGCGCAGAAACACTTCAGACATCCATTATTAATTTTATTACCAGGTAAATTATACTGCCAGCAATATATTATTTTCAGGGAGCCCCACAATTAGCAAGCACTTGATCAACATTTATGTTCTTGGAATGCATGATATTATGACCACTAAATATTTTACACCATATCTAGTACTGAGCACTTATATTTTTTTATGTCGAGTATGTAATATGTGGCACTTAAGGATCATTTTGCAAACCCCACAGAGAGCAGGCGGTTACAGTGAAATGAACGCACTACTAAAACCATACAAATTATGCATTCGTTTTTAAAAGGGATTAAGCTTAGTGATATGACTTGTATTCTTATATATAACATAAACGATACAAACAGTGCACTTGAAATGCTAAAAGACAAAACCAATCAGTGACAAACCACACGGAGAAGAACGAAATTTAAACGATTTTAATAAATGTTAAAAAAAAGATAGGAAACATTCATTAAAAGTATTTAAGAAAATCGATTTTTGTTTTCACTCAAATTAATCCGAGTATAAATCGATAAAATTTTAATAGCTTGAATTTTTACATTTCAATAAGGTCTCGAGTTTCGCCTTTCGGTATCGTCAGGCATTCAAGAGTAAAGATGAACTTGAACTTGAACTGATCTCCATCTGATCTAAATCTTACGATTATAGGAAAACCTAATGCATTGCCATTGAAATCTTTCTTTAGATGTAATTTTAAATATATTTTTAAATTACAAGAACGATATTCAAAATAAGGAAAAAGTCAGTGTCAGTTAAATCATGGAAAAAATATCGGAATTAAGGACAGGATATTAAAAATATAAACACACATCGTTACGTACATATATCCTTCTCCCACACCCATATCGTGCTGTTTTGTCCCACAGTTTTTTTGCGAGACAACGTAATTTATGCTCAATTATAGACAATACAAATCGTTAAAAAAAAACCATTCAGACATGTCCCGTCAGATTCTACAATAAACAAATATCAATGGCCAATCAGATAGGGTGCCTGTTTAAACAGTTCAATGAATAACAAAAGCACTCACACACGGTTGAAAATCTAAATATACTCGGTAGCACAGTGGTTTACTATCGACAACTAAAACGGTTTATGTATCGTTTACTTCAGACACGCTATTCGCCCACTAAGTTACGAACAGCGATAACTCAGAAGTCGTCGGTTGCAAGCGAAAGGAGCAGCATAATAATAAACAGGACGGTTTTAAGTTGATATAAAACGGCATATCTGATACAGACCATGTTTCCTAAAATATATAAAAAATAGGCATGATAAAAACATTTTTTTTATATTATTATTTGTATATAAGTAACCTAGTGGAAACCTCGGCTTGTAAGTATCACGTCAATTTACGTTTATCGATATATACAGGGTACATCGGAAAAAATTCTCTTCTTCCTCGACCATATAACTTAATTTTTTGAGCATTTGGCCACCATACGGTGCGGCGCCTCCGAGATCAACCAGATCGCTTAGTTCTGGATAGTACCCAACGGTTTTCCAGGACGTAGGAATCTTACCAGTCAGAAGAAATGGCGGGCAGATTGAGGATCTCCGCAGCACGTTACCCAGCCACCAGCCAATTCCAACGCCTCTCCATGACCGCTGTGGTAAGAGAGGCGCGGTCACGTTGACCTCCTAACGAAATCAAACCAACTACATACCCCTAAAGATACGACACAGTCATAAACTTTTGAAGCTTCGTATTTTTTACGATTTTCTGGGTATTCATCATCAGCATGATTCGCTACAGTAAAGCGGCACTGGCAGAGTCTACACGCTGAATAAATGGCACTTGGTTTTGCACCAGTCAGACAAAAAAAAAAAACATAATAAGAACTTCGCAACGCCTCCAAAATAAATTTATTGAATTTGCATTCACTTCGGACATAATCGTCAATAATCATTATGACTATTCGCTATGTGAATTAAACATATAATATACTGATGGATATTGATGATTTTCTAAACTTGTACAAATCAATGTAGAACGAAAAATAAATTTTCCAACATTTCTCAAATCAGACAGTTGAAAATACTTTTCAGAAAAATATCACGTCTTCCATCAGTTTTCGATTAAGATAAGCTTTTTTTGATTACCACGAGATATTCTTGACTTAATCGCATGTTAAACTTGTATATCAAGCACGGGAAGTTAAAAGCTGGCCGAATTTTACGGAAATATTCCATTTTTACTTCACTAATTTGAAATAAAGTAGATGGATTAATTAATTATTCAAAACGAAAACAACTCTTTCGAATCCATCGGAAGTACTAGAATAACTCTATAAAATAAATATTTCACGATAAAATTTCTCTCCAGACAATCAATTAATTTTAAATAAAGTATATGTACGTTCTGTCGTGTTCAGTGGAAACGATAAGTTTTTCTAATCCAATCATTCTGAGCTATTTCCAATCTTTATTCGAATGCTCACAAATAATAAGAATATATGTATATCATTCGTCAGACGAAGTCACTTTAAATTGTATGGCTTCTTCCAGCTTCGTTCAGATTGCATTGTATATTATATATGTAGTATGTATAATAGAATGTTATCAATAATGCAACTATAAACAAACTTTTTTAATACAATAAGTCATTGTCTTACTAGTTACGCGGTTAAGATTCTACTTTACGCGGAACCCTTATCGGAACGAATAAACCGCGTTAGTATAAGTGTACAGTCGCATATTATAATACACGCTTTTTCTTTTTCACAACGTTGAAAACAGACACTAAAAACGTTACACGTTTAACACCATATATGTTCAAAAAAACCCGCAAACTTTTCGCTCCGTTGTAAAAAGTTCAGCCATAATGTAAACAAGTTTCACTGTATAAATACAATAACCATAAATATCTATAAATTTAATAGCCAACGGTCTCGTGTATTAGACGGCGGGGCTGTTTCTAGCTTTAAATTCAACTAAAAATGAATATCATTTTCAATAACACTGATATTTACAAATACAAAAGTGTCGAGTACTGTGTGCATATAATCTTATATATAAAACCGAAATGGCGTATGTATGTCTGTGGGTCTGTAATTCCCTTTTGCATTGTTGGTCATTAAGTTGCCATAAAAACGAATATGAAAGAAAATATGTTTGAATTTTTATCGGCGAAGACATTTAGTCAAAATGTAATAAATTAGTCTTCTAGTGAACTTTTCCCGGCTTTTATTATTAATAATAATGTTTATTATTTACGTGAAGGTATTATTTGACATTTCTTTGACAGCAAGTTAGATTTTTTCCTTGAATTTGGACATTTTAATGGGCGAGCATGGGGCTGTCAATGTATGAAAGGGGCTGTGAAATGTCAATGCCAGTCTGAAATGTTCATTTTAATTCCATTTTAATTGACCTAGACATTTGAATTTTGAAAAAAGTTATTTCAACTTGGCCCGTCTGAATTTACGCGCCGAGGTGAACATAGCCCCAAACTGGTCCGAGCGAAGCCGGGTAGTAATACTAGTATTTTATAAGTCTTGGTCGTCTATCGTGCTAGATTTGTATAATATCAATAAAATCAAAGCTTAACTTTGATATGATTTAGGTATACGGAAATATATTGCAATATTCCGCCATAATACAGAACATGCTTTAGCGGATATCGTTCGGCCACATAAAAATTTGAAAAGGTTCTAACTGTTCTTGACACTGTTTTGAGATATGAGCGTTAAAAGTTTCGATTGATTAAAATTCACTTGTAACAATGAGCAAGTAAAAATGTTTCAAATTTTTTTATTTTAAACAAAAATTTTGACAAATCTTGCTGAGAAGTAATGATCTTAAAGATCTGATGATGGGAATAATGATGACAATCTTAGAACTTTATCAAATAAATTTAGTAATAAAAATGTGCAGATGCAATGCAACTCTGGAATTCTGCTAACTCCGTTATTCAACAAATAGATAATTCTGAAATTCATTATACAAGCTTTTCCGACCAAAAGGTAATTTTAAGCAAAGATATCACTTAGAACCTTTTCAAAGTAAGGTAGCAATATAGTAAGCATAGCTTTTAAGGTTTCTTGCCACTTCTTGGCGGAAAGGCATCAATTTAAAATAGTGAAGCAGATATACATATCAATGGTAGGAACAACATTATCATTATTTATAAAAATTGCTTATCCAGTTTCAATCATTAATTTGGTCCAGAATACAGCTAGTTATTTACATGACTGGGATGGAGACAGGTATTTCAGCTATGTGTGGTTACTAGACATACCCCGTTTATTTACCCCGAACAGGGATACTACCCATAATTATGTAGTTGGAGCCGTATTTTAATGTGTTTTCAGCGAAGTTACAGCAGTCATAAATCGGTGAGCATTTAGATGTAAGTTACACGCCATGTAAAAAAGATGCTGTTATGGAAAAAATGGACATCTGCTAAAAGTTTAAGAATTTCTTTGCGGAATGACAAAAGCTCTAGTAGTCTTAGCAAAGAGGCATTCAATGCAGAAATTTACTGCTTGTTTAAGTAGAACCAATCGCTTTTTATAAACACTCACATTATGTAGTTTTTTTTCAAAATTTTGTTAGCATCACTTACTACCTTCTTGCTTGGGTGGACTGTATACATAGTACACCATTTTTTTCCATATCCGCTCCTATATTCGGGGCATATGGCCGCCACGCGGTGCCTCCAGGATTCTCTTTCACCCACCAACGTCCTCGCTTCTTCCCAGGTCATCCCGGCATCCCGTAGTTCCCTTGAGTACATCCTATGGATGGTCATCAAAGGCTTTCCGGGGCATCGGGATCCATCAGGTTGATAGAAGAGAGTACACCATTATATATAATAAAGTTATCTCGTCTACGAAATAAATATACATTCATGAGTTAATCACAATAATTCTTGAAATGAGCCAGCCCTGGCAGAGAGAGTAATAATATTCTCAGGTTGCACGTTCAGAATCGATCGAAGCTTGACTAGCCGCCTCCGGAGAGGATTGCGGTGGCGACTTGTCGCCGCTTTGTTTACACGGCCGTCGGATCTCTCCTCCTGCCTACCGGAAAGAATTCACCACTCAGCCGCGGCTGCCGCACCACACTGTATAAATGATAATGTATAGGTGGCCAATATACTAAATAAGGCACATCCATACTAGGATGCCGTGTAGTCAAGTAATCTACACATAAGATGAGCCGTGATGAAAGAATCTTCAGACATAATTAGAGTTTAGTTATCAAAAAAACTTTGATTTACAATATTCTGAAATATTATTTTGTTGACTTACAAATTTGTTTCTTTACTGACAAACAAAACTGAGATGTTATGGGCTATGGGCAGGTCTGCGGAGTCGGAATCGTGGAGTCGGGGTTTTTGGCCGGAGTCGGAGTCATCGCGGGGCTTTCGCCAGAGTCGTACATTCGGATTTTTCAAGTCGGAAATTTTTTCTATTGGCTGGATTGGTTGGTTGATATATTATTGAATACACATACAATAGGAAAGGTAGGAAAAGCACGTGACGAAATTAAACTCTGTTTAGTCCGAGTCGTAGTTTTGGTCAATGTTGGAGTCGGAGTCGTGTTTTTGTGAAATGCTGGAGTCGGAGTCGTAAATTTTCTTAACGACTCCACAGCCCTAGTTTTGGGTCTTACTTTTAGTACGTTTTGCAGAAGCGTTTATTTGTAAAATGTCGTGTGTTACCAATAATATTTAAAAAGGGGGGGTGGTGCTGAAATAATGACCCAAGAAGCTTCAAACTGAAAATGAATGCCATAAGAGAAACAGAACCCGATGTTTATAAATATATGAAATTTAAACATACGTTTCACATTCTGTAAACAAATCCATGTACGAAATGACTGAACTGATATGAAAGTATTCACGCATGTTGATAAAATAAGAAATACGCCAACACGAAACAAACGATATGAATAAATATCATTAGCATTAAAATCCTTTATATATCACCTTTCATGTTTCCAGCTTTAGTACGTGTATTATTTAACTGAATCGGATCTGAACTAAAGCTCCATATGAGCCAGCTCTGTGATCCAATATCTAGATCTTAACGTGTTGTAATGTTTTCGACAGAAATGCATTCTAACATATGCCTAAGTTAGCAAGTCATATTCACATACAACGTACATGTACATTGCTGTGCAGCATTTGAGACGCAGCCGGGTGCATTGTTGCAGGATTCGTCGTAGACTGCATTTGTTTCCCGCTACTTAGGTACTCCCCAGCACGAGAGACGAACAAACAATGTGTTACGTCTTTCAAAATTGCGTATACGTAGTTAAGAATTTGTAATTTTCTTACAATTACGATCACTTTATCACTGAATTCGTATTTGTCTGGGGTTGTCGAACAGCGACTATATGAGCAAATTAATATTATGTTAAATAAAAACTAAGTAAAATTATTTTCAAATTTCAATGGTAGAAAGAGTAAATTGAGAAGCCAACATTCGACAAATTACGTGACATATTCTTCCCCGCCAACTCGTTATACGATGCTGAAAACGAAGAGGTCTATACAGAGAAAAGATGATTATTGTCGTTGGATAAAGCGACTTACAACCGATCTTTGATAATGCATTTTGAATACTATAGTTTGAATACATATACGTAGTCAAAATTGATAGATGAATTTGTTTGGAATTTAGTTATTTATTAAATGATATAAAAGTATCATTAACAAGAGTATGGTAACTTCACTAATAGCACACATTTTCCGTTGAAGAGCAAACTAGTTATTACGAACCGATGAGTGTTAAATCGACAGTCTTCAAAGTTCTGGTATTTAAAACACAATAAGCAATCGCAGTGAACGAATGCATCTGAGAGCTTGTCATCTTCCACCATTGTTACAAAATGCACAGACGCTTGCGTTCGCCTCTCGCCTCTCGCGACTGCAGAGCACAGCGAGCGGTGCACCGCGGTTGATGCATCCGGCAAAGATTCACTTGCATAATTTCTACGTAAGCAAAGCAACACGTTCGACAAACACGACTACTAAAAGTGAACCATAATAATAATGTTTTCATTCTGGCAAAGAATAAATCACAAGCACTCAATCGAGTATAGATATGTATACGTGCTTCAATTACATAATACGGAAAATGAATTGATAATATATTGTAAAATAATGGGATATAGATTTTTAGTACTCATTCCATACATATCTTCAATTGACCAGGACCAGTATCGTTCATTGTGTGCATAGGCGACTAATGAAATATATAATTGAAAAAAAACAGGGCTATTTGTATAAAATTGAGTAAGACTAATGACAAGGAAAATCAAACAATTGGTTCAGTAAATATAACAAGAATTTACAGATAGTGATACAAATTATAAATATGATTAGCAATTATAGGATGTAGATAATGCAATATCCCCTGACAATAATTCCGATCAAAAATATTTTTATTTCACACGATAAGTATTCTTTTTGACAAATAAATTGTTTCATAAGTTTTTTTTTATAAAATTGTTGGTTATTAGTAGTAACGTTGTTGAAGAAATAAAATTTGCTAGATATTAAAGTTTTACATATTTAGTTTAATATATTATAATTTTGTAATATCGTATACAATGAAATGTCAAATTTAGTAAAAAAATCCATACAAAATATCAGAAACTAAAATAAATCTTACTGTATCCATCAGAATCGTACTGGTAATTTAATAAATGAATGTCTTTGAGAACAAATATGGCATTGTCGATTCACTGAATTAAATCAATTTGAAAATGGACATATGGAAGGATGTGTTAAATTAAATACGGATATAAGGATTTTCCTGAATTTAAAAAAAACGAATAAATTGCGTCCATTATAATCAGTCTTCGGAGAAGAGCAGTGCAATTGACCATCAACATGGAAGCTTTACGGCAATTATGGACAACCTGCCCACGGACTGCATGCGGCCCGAAATGACATTTCATGCGTCCCAATATGACAAATATCAATCACCTGTGTTCTTAAGAACTTTTCACGGACAAAGTAACAACTAAAACAATCTGAAAATTGATAAGTTGGCCCTTGTGTCGAAAAGGTTGTGCATTATTGCTCTACATCGTCAAGGTAAAGTCGTGAGCAAAAAAATGTCTAGCCGTCTTTAAATGACAGTGTAAAATGGTTTTATTTTTAAATTTTAGAGTTTTAGAATACCACGAGGCTACTAATGATAAACGTTTCATGGAGAGAGCAATGGCGGTCGGTATTGTTTTGAAATAATCGGCGGGCACTTGGAAATAAATGGACTGTGAAATTTCATCGAAATTCTCGCACCGTCGCGGTTATAGTCACCAAATTGTGATTATCAGTTTTGGAGGATGGGTAGCCGACCAGAACACAGCGTAGTATTTTATCAATTACATTAACGATCGTCTTTCGACATGCGGGCAAAATTCAATCCTTAATGTAGGCCCAGCTATTTAGGCCGTGGTAAGAAACAATTTCTCTCCGTATAAGAGTGATTGAAATTTGGGTCGATTAGGTAGGTATCTTCTGTATATGAATCTTATTGATTTATTATTATCAATTACATACGCCTGATAATTCCACATTTGATTTGTAGCACGGTACATATTTGAATCCACGAAGGAAAGGATCTCTTTCGTGATGTATTGATTTTCAAACGATTAATAAATTTCTATCTAATTTGTCGTGTAATATTTTCATATGTTTTCACCCACATTATTTGTTGCGATTTTAAATAAATAAAACACACCCTTTTTTTACTGCTTCCACATATAACTTTATAATGATCAGGGCTAGTATCGCTGAAAATGTTGTCTTATGTATTAAAAATAATACCTCTCCACCGATAAGGGACAGTTAAAAACCTTAAAATTGAGATTGCTAATACATATGTTTTTTTTATATTCTTGTTATTTGATACAAACGATCGTTTAAAAATAAGCCACATAAGTTGTATGACAAAACAGCGATTGTTCCATTGACAATAACTAGCATCAATACAATTTTCTGATTCAATATATCTATGTATTTCTAACGATGGTTTAAGCCGAAATAGGTATCAGCTAAATAATGTTATAAAAAAATGTAGAACCAAAATACATTGCTATTTCGTCACCGTCTTGTGATTGAGTTCTACAAGGTAAATACCAATTAATAAATATCATTTACCAAAAATATATATAAATCAAATCTTAACTTATTAAGTTATAAATAAAGCTCAGTAGTAAGTATGAGCTCGCTTTTAAAAATGTCAATTATGTGTGTTTGTAATTTCGGTCATATCTCTCAGGCATGACAGCGTATATTTGTTAGATAGAGAATAAAAGCTTTTTGAACACAAATATCCGACAGTAAAAAGCTGTCAGAATCATAGACAGATATCCAATATTTGTGCACGGTTAAAAATTCTCAGTGGACATACATAACTTTTCACTGTGTTATGTAGATAAAGATTATTTTGATGCTGCCGTGGAAATGCGGTGCGTGAAAATTGTTCCAGAGTTCAGAATGGGCGTCCGAAATTGAAACGTCAGGCTGGATTAACGAACTGAGCGTTTATTGGGCGGAAATTTAAATTTTGACACTTTTAATTGAGCGACGCGAGGAGTGAATTTAAAAATAATACTAGTAAATACGTTTCGTTTTTCTACAGCCATACACTGGAAAAAAACAAAGAGGATCGACACGGTAGCTCACATTCAATATCAAAAGGAGATTAGCGTTTAGTTTACTTTCCTTACCTCTATAATTTTACTAGCTCAATGAAGGCTCTGCTTGTTTTTAGCATATTATTTTTTTAAGGTATACAAATTACGCATCCGACATAAAGTCGAGCTATTGTATGGCAATAAGATTTCGAATGATTTACGTTAGTAAGAGCTGACGGAATATACAATTTAAAATGGTTTATTTCATGTGTTTCGCTTCATTACGAAGCATCATCACACTTACTACCGTGGTTGCTTTAGTAATACAGTAAATAACAATGTATTTTAATTCTACATAAATTATTTTATATATTTGTTGATAGCTATTTCGGCTTACGCCCTCGTCAGAACTAGTTCTGACGAGGTCAATAATAAAGTAAAGATTGACAGCAACATTTTATTTGAGTCACCAGTAACAAGGGAGGTTCGTCTGATCAATGGACTGCTTATTGAGATGGACATGTTCAGCAGCGAACGTGGTGTTTTATTTAAAAAAATCTTTTAACACTAACATTTTGTATTTAAATACTATGTTGTGTTTTTTATGCTATTCTCTTTATAATATTTATTTACGTTGTGTTATATAACAAATGCATGTTGAATCGGAGTCAGCTTATATGCCATGATATATATTTTTTCCCAGTAAACATCAAATATTCTTAGATTATAAATTACAAAACGGAAGTTGGGGTTTTCCTTTTTACAGGTATTATGAACGGAGCTAGATACAAACATACAATAAAACTACTAATGACACTAAACACTACAAATTATGAATTAATGAATTGCATTAATAAATAAATGAAATGGCAAATCACTTTAAAAATTGAATTGTGTATGACTTGTATATTAGCAGCGGGTGAGAATGAATATTTAATGCGAGGCCACCATTTCGTGGATGGGCCTAATGATAATTATAATTACGAATATTTGGTTCCAGCGGACGAATCGTCACGATGACCGATATACGGATATACGCCAACTACAACTACGGATAATGATGCATTAGCCGGAAGTCTAACAATTACGCTAATTAGTAAACCGATGTCCCAAAATTGAATAATCAGCTAGACAATAGGCAATAATATAAATAATGCAATACAGATGTTTCAACAATTATTATACTGTTTCGAAGAACTATAATGACTAAACATATAAAAGATGCATTGCGTCTGCAAGCGTTTCTGAATGATAGATTACCCAAATATTTTATTACAATGAGGAAAATTCAATTTTTTGTAAATATAATATCGTTTACATTTTGAAAATGTCCACTATGAAAAATAGTACGTATAACTTATATGCGGTCAAGTCAGATATTCCATTTTTCGTTCATGGAAGATACATCCGAACCTTCACAATTTTGTATTTTCAATACACAAATATTTGACAAATCTTAGTAATTCCATGAAACCGTATTCTCGACATACATAATATATAATACCCGAGTGATAAATTCTTGTGGTTTTTACATCCGAACAACTTTAAGTGTTAATATTTCTAGAAAGTTTTAAATAAAATAAATGTTTCAAATTATTCTGAAATTTAAATACAGAAAAATTTTGGTATTAGGAAAGAAATTGTTGGAATGAGAATTTAAAAAGCCCTGTTTGTTTCGAAGATGTTAAATTCAATCGCATGATTAGCACGTGATCATACAGTTGCAGCAGTTTTAATGCGTGCTGACCGTTGATGTGTCGTGCGGTAAGCCACGCCCAGACGTGTGCATTAAATATCCTTAACTGCGTAAAACACAACGCCGTTATCTATCCTATTAAATATAAGCAAACGGAAAAGATTTGTGTTTAAAATAAAATAGTCGTACAAAAAAAGTTACAGTCGGAAGCATGTGCAGCGCTTAGTATTTGTAAAAATATTGTTTAGCGGGCACCTCTTTTGTCCACCATAAGTTCACTATATCGAGGTTTTAATATACCAATAACTATTATCTGCCTACTGTTAAATAGTAGCCTTGCGTGGCTTCTTTTTACCAAGAAAAAAATAAGGTGCGGTAAGATATTCAAAAGAAAACAAATTTTAGAAAAAGAAACCACTCTTCTAACTTTATTTTTTATGTATAATTAAAGCTACTTTAAAATAATTATGAACAAGTTTCAAATTCTTGAACATAAAGAAGATAACATTGTGCATGAATAAATTAATAACGTGATAAAGTTTTCCTTCAATTATTCAAGCCGCGTTCGACAATGAATAATATAGAAGTGCTGGATTTCTCCTTACTTTTAAAGACTGGGAGTAAAGTTCTCTTTAATTATCAACGCAGATATTCCCTGGAGCATCGCGGCGAATGCAAACTGTCATACACGTATGCCAAATTTGCAAACAAACCTTGGAACTCAAGTTCCAGCGTTGAGCAAGGATTTTCAACAATTTTATTTATCCTTGTTTATTTGCTTGTATTTTTACTCACGCGCAGAGACAGAAAGGATAATGAATTGCCTCGTTTATAATCCAAAGTTATTTCTGCAATACATCTACTGGTTTATTCAGTATATTTTTTTGACAAATGAAACTTATGACGTCGACGAAATATTACGAGAATTATAGCGGCAGCGGAATTATTCACGGAGATTTACCGACAGAAATTTAGATTCATTAACCTTATAATAAGGTAATTATTTATGAGAAATATTAGGAGTATTTTTAAGAAAACACTGTGGTATTAAGAGCCGCATACATTAATTTCCACAATTGATTCTTATACTGATAGTGATTATGAAATCAAATTTGTATTTTAAACTATTAACAATGTAAATTAGCTTTTCCGTACCTAGATTGAAAAGTATTAAAGATACAATACTTTTGAAGTTTGTAATTTAAATTCAACAGATGTACCAATACTTCAACTGAAGCTGCAATCTGGTGATGACTGGTGGGAATCCAGTATCAATAAGCTAAGTTACGTATAAGACCTTGGCCACTCATCGAATCAATGACTTTGATAAGTTAGAGGCTCTTTTGATATCCACACTCACACATTAAATCCACGATACAAATTAAACTAAACGCATCACATCGATACTAAAGATAATAATAACAAATCGAAGAATGTAAATTAAAGAATTTTACGGCCAGCCCAGTTAAAATGATTGACGTGTAAGGACTAGAGTCCCCATTTGATACTTAATTCTTATGCTAGCTTCAATTAAATATTCATGTACAGTAAGCTCCCGGTTAAGTACGCAAAAAATGTGGTACGCATCCCGGTTAAGTACGCATGAAAAATGGCAAAAAACTTGGATCAATATTTATTATTCAAAAAATTAAAGAAAACTGAACACAATTATTTTATAAAATGGAAAACAGTTAAGATAACAATTTACTATTATACAAAGAGAAAAAAACAAATTTACATTTTTATTTAGGTACAAACATATCGTAAAGTGTCAACTGCACATTGTTTTTATTGTTTTTATTGTTTGATTTTTTTGAAATTGATGCTATTTTTATTATTTTTTTTTTGAAAGTTTTCAAAAGAGCATAGACGATCGTTGTAATCAGCTCCTGCTGCACTTTTAACAACTGGGCATGAAAGCTGATTTTCTATATTTATTGCCATTTCACACAAGTTGTCAAAGTCTTTAAACTTGACTAGACATTCGTTGTTTTCCAGATCGGAATCATCAGATAAGTGGCTTTCATCCGGTACTTCTTTCACATCTTCCAAAACATCGTCCACATCTTTGAGAATTTCCTGAACATATTCTTCAGTGTTTTCCTCGTCAATTGTTTCGAAGTTTATAGCATCGTTGACGTCAATTTCAATGCTTACTTTTGCAAACATTGAAATGATTTCATTGATCCATTCGTTCTCAGAATTCTCAACAGGAACGGGTGTAAGGGTCATTATCTCGGTTTTGGCAAAAGAGTTTGCGATTGTCTCTGCTGAGATGGCGTCCCATGCCTCCTTAACAAAATTGACAGCATCTAATAAATGCTGCATTTCCATATGCAACACCAGCTGCACCCTTGAAAGCTGTTTTCCTTGAACTGCTTTGATGCTTTTAAACCATCATCCATTTCATAATAGTTAAGGACTTCTTTGAGATACAAATATGCATTGTCCATAAGCAAAATAACTGGCCATCCTGTTCTCTTTTTGATTTCGGGATAAAAAAACTTCACTAAACCACTTCCAACAGGTTGCCACATCCATCCAAGCTCTTGATTGATTAAAATATTTAACCGGGCATTCTCGATTTTTGATGCATGCTGGACGTTTTGGTTTCCCAATAATTGTGCAAGGGATTTTGTGTGTGCCTGTTGCATTAGCACATACCGTCAAAGTAATTCTATCTTTTGTTTTCTTTTTTCCACGAGTTTCAATGTAAGTGGGAGAGGTGCAGAAAAGAAAGGGGGCGGGCCTTAAAATACGTAAGTACGCACCTCCCGGTTAAGTACGCACAATACCCTTTGATTCAATATGCGTACTTAACCGGGAGGTTACTGTATGTTTGACTATAAACAAGTGATCGGGTAAGTGTTCCAAGAATGACAATAAAATTAATAACGTTACATTGCTTGGCATTAATTTCGAAGAGAATCAAAAGATACGTACATCATATGTAGAACTATGCATATCGTTTAGTAAACTTGTGAATCACTTTAATAGAGCTGAATTTTTCGAAGACTGAACATTTTTTACGTGTGTTTTGACCATATGTTTGAGCATATATATTTACAGACTTTTATGATCTCTATCTAGTATCTGATTGAAAGAAAATAACAAAACTGTGATGTAGTTTTTTTCATTAACATGCCGATAATATGTGAGGCAAGAGTAGTGAGTTAAAATTAATTTGAGTTCTGTTAAAAACTAAGAGACCGCTGAACATAGTGATAATATAATAAATAACGACGCGCTATAAAACATTATAACGCCCTAAAATGATACTTATTTCAATAATACTGCACTTTATAAAAATTGTTATGGATATAAAATATTGATAATAAATGACAATTCTTTCAGACATACAAAGTTAAAGTAATATTTAAAAATAATGTAAGTATTTAAGTCTTCATAGTAATAATTAAGGATAAGATGTTCTTTTCAAGCAGCGATTGTATTATGTAAAAAAGTGCTACGGTATAAATCTGATTTTGAAATTTGTTGCTCACAATAAGGTTAATGGCAAAAGATTTATTATACTTCTAACGGAAGTAAGGTAATCTTCTTTTCTGTACAGAATCGAAATAAATAGTAATGTAATTGTCAGGTAAGGAAGAAGCACGCTTTCATCTGTTCCGTAACTGGGTCCAATGACCTGTTATTATCGATGTTAATATTTTCCTGTTATAATTCCTAATGATAAGTGGCTTAAGCAAACATGACTATCTATACACAGCCATACTTGATTGTTACGGATCTTAACAAAATATGCAAATGTCTATTATCATTGGCAATAAGATGATGGGCAAATAAAATATAGAATTGTAGTCACACAATAGAAAGTAGTCCCTTAATAATAACGAGGGTTTCATCTTGAGAGCCGTACACAGTACATCCAATTAATATAATGGTCTAATAATTGGACAGAAACCCCAGAGGTAAAATATCCATGTGAAAACCGTAATATATCCGAGTCGCGTCTGTTGGGAAACATTGCATTTGGGCTGCGATATCCGAATGCCGGAGAGTTTCTACCGTTCATCAAAATTTATGTATCCGGCAGGAAGACAAGTGTAAAACACGTTAATTAAATTACGCGTATATTTTGGTAAAATTGACTGCAACACCCAAAATTGTTTATTATCAAGAGTGTCTGCGTATTCTTTGTTACATTTACCGTGAATCCGGTTCTGAATATTTTGCGCCCCACATACCTGAAAACAGAACAAAAAAAGTAATTAGTTAAAACGCCTTCATGCTTGACTCACTTGACGTAAAAACATATTGATTTTTTAATTGGTCCTTATTTTTGTTTAGTATTATGTAATAATTAATAATGAAAGATGATTATGGAGTAAGAATTAGAAGCGCACCTGGTGTGGTTGGTGACAAGAAGAGTGCAAAAGACCTATTTATACAAGAAATTCATCCTCCGTGTTTTGCATTGGGAAGGACTAAGTGTACCAATATATATTCATACGTGACAAGCTGTTGCAGTTATATAAATATATGCATTTGGAAACGCACATCATAATTCAGCAATATTTTCCAGTGAGATCTCAGAACCGATTGAGCACAATCGTGCGTGTGGCGTGGTAAATAACTGACGTGACGTCACGAAGTTTTTCAATTTTTTTTTTGTTAAAAATCCTTTCCCTCTTCTGATCCCATAAGCGGCACTTAGCGAGAGCCATTAGTAAACAACTAGACCTGGCCTAGTCTACCTAGAGATGTTGAGCTACTGGCTAACAAGCAGTTCTCATAGAAACACATAAGTTGAGATAAACTCCGTGACAAGTCCATATGCCATATGAGCGGACATTTTTGTGGTTCAATTTTTATGAAAAAACCACTAATACATAAATAAAATGAGATTAAATCTACATTACACATATAAACATACGTACAAGCATTGATGTAAAGTATATTACTGACTAATGATAATTATAAAAACATTAACCTCCATATAATAGTCGTAGAATTATATAATAAAAGAAAACAATGTAAAAAGCAATAATGGAAATATTTCGTACACATATTAACAGTTTGAATGACGGATGTTATCACAAAAAACAAAACAATCGTAATGAGGAAGTATACAGTTAATGTCTGCTAATACAGTGAAGCTCTTTATTATTTACGAGAAATCGTTTTTCTTCGGCAAAATTTCAGTTCAGACATATTTATCTTTTCTGGAATGTTGATTAGTCGCTGCCAATCTGATCGAGCTGAATAAACTTCAGTATACATTATTATTTCTTAGCGCCAATGTATATAGAACAGAACTGGACGAATATATCAACACCGGTATATCAAAAATAATAAAACAAGTAACAAAATAATAACGGCTTAAGGTGATTGCAAATCTATTTTTAACGCAATACTGATATATCATAATATTGTACACTGGTAATATAAAAAAAAAAAATCTTCATATATCCTCAGTATTTAAGGATAGTTTGCATAAATAATGGCTAATAATTATATATTTACTATTCATTTTTAACGTGTTCACTGTTATGTCTTGGTGGAAAGACATTTCACTTTTGAGGATTTTGAATGAAGGTGCTTGAAGGAATTTCAATATCAAATTTGAATCGTTTTAATCAGTGTAAACAATATAATAAAATAACAGAATTCTCAATTTAATATACACTAAAAATATCGATAATTTAATCACTTTTATCCATGCGGCCAAACAACAATTTGAAAATTGATAAGCTGGCCCTTCATCCATAGAGGTTGTGTATCACTGGCGCGTCAAATTGTACATTTTATTGTATGTACTCAGTTGATTATACTCGCGTTGGGCGAAACCGGTCCTGATCTTTATCAGAATACACGTGGATATTAAACTATAAAATGTTTTTTTTCTTCAATGGATTTATTTACCTACAAATGCTAGTTTAAAAAAGCAGAGATTCAAGGGGATAAAGGTGAGAGGTCGGTGAATGTTTTTGCGAATTTTAGGATACAATATTTTTAAGACATAATGATTATTGAAAACGGTCGTTATCTTAAAGTAAATGCCAACCAAATCAGTAAATGACTTTATAAAAAGTGCGGTGTCGTGTGATTTCTTTATACAGTTAAAATAAATATGTACCTATCACATTATTTGTACTAATTTAGAGTACAGATATATTGTTATAAATAATAGTCACTTTTAAGGTGTTCACTGTCAATACTTGGGGGAACGGCATTATAATAAAAACAATAAAAAAATTGAGTACTTATTCCACATTAAATTTATTATATCAGGACCGGTTCCAGTTGATAATGATCGCAATGTGCGAAGCCGATCCTGAATAAGTACTAAAAATGTTTTATTATTTTTATTTTAAATAATACTATAAAATTGGTGTTACAATGTTTTCCTTGAAACGTCTTCCAACATATACAAGACTTCACCAAAGATTTGCAAGCATATGTATAAGATAATCATAACTTTTGATAAAATCTCGCCAGACTAATTATGGTACATTGTCAAGCCCCGTCTCAGGGGTACATAAACTACAATACATAATATACGATGCCAATAACTTATGAACAATTATGATTGATTACTGTAATTAATATTGGCAATATTGAAGCTGAGATTTAATCGAAACAACTCACCAGCTACGCACAAACAAAAACAAGGTGCGTGTTTTTTTAAATCATATCTGCGTTGATATCGCAAAAAAAGTTCACGAAATCCCGGCGATTCGTAAACTGTGGTTCCTGCGGCTATGCTAAAACATTACTTGATCGATATATATTCTTTTTCTTCATTATATACATAATATTACAAATGAAGCGTGTGGTTAGACACAAAAATTTAAGACAGGGGTACGGAACTATATTACTGTAATTAAGGCTTTAGAGATAAATATAAAGGTTTAGACATGAAATATTGTTAAAAATAAAAAACAATGTTTCATTGCATATTTCATCACTTGACAATGCTTGCGATGAGCGAAGCCAGTCTTGATCTTAATCAGAATACATGTGGAATAAGTTATATATAATTTATTTCAAAAATACTTTTCTACCAAGAAGATTGGTGTCTGTTAACACTTTGAAAGTGATTGTTTTTGACAATCAAATACAGACCAAACATTTAAGACTGCGACACGGCAGAGAATATAATTCAGTATTTTTTTTAAATGAGACAAATATTGTTGTTTATAAAAATGTATTAAAAGAATATTTTTAAAAAGTGAGATAATTTTTTACTTAAAAGAATTCTTCGTGATAATAACGTGAAAACGAAATAAATAATACCAACAATCTTTTATCGTATTTTGATAAAATGTTGTAAGTTAATTATCAATTCACATTTAAATTGTGACAAAAGGTCAATAATTTATGAAAACATGAAAAAACGATGTTTAATTACCAAATACATATAATGTATATATTTTTAAATGAAGGTACTGTTGAAAAATAATCTTACATTAGCCAATTAGCATGGTCTTCCGAGAATGTTTTCAAATATTTTTCGAAAATTAAAATACACATTTAAATAATATAATGGTGGAAGCCCGTACTAAAAAACTTTGGGTATGGAACATTTGAATAATTGCTCACCGGTGTTTATATAGAGTGCCGGGGGCGGATTTTGAAGACAATCCGCCGTAAGCTTAGGAAACGTCAAGTGGGCGGCGGTTCCGATATTATTACGGAGTCGAGTCTCGCGAGATATGACACGGCTAAAGAGGTCAGACACTCGGCGAACGGCTTGTTTACGCGGCGGCCACTGAACCGCCGGTAATACGCCACTGCACTAGACTTTGAACTAGTGAAAGGGGGTGCTTCGGTGAAAATATTTAAGCTGCTTTGGTATTCTTTACTGCGAGAAAGTGAAACCCATACAATGCACCACTCGACTTATAACCTGTGAAAAATAGACAAAAGTGAATGCTGGCGTCGTAAATTGCCACATAAGTGTGTTGCACTAATACGAGACAGTATAGAATTTAAGAATGCTCGTTTTTTTTAAACACCGTATGTTAATTCTTAGCTGACAATAACAGAATATATAACTTGTAAGGTGTTCAATGTCAATATTTGGTGGAATGGCATTATAATAAAAAAAAATAAAAAAACATTTTTAGTACTGATGTCAAGTTGCTGAACTGTCAGTTGAGAATGCTCGCCACAAGCGAAACCGGTCCTGATCCTATAATTTGTATGTGGAATAAGTACTAAAAATGTTCTATTATTATTATTAGAATATATAAACATACATATAAAATTGATTCTTTCTATTTGTTCAAAATAAAGTTCCAAATATTTCCATGAGGTGCTTACTTTGTCTTGAATTGTCAGTGTTGAGTAAACTAGTCCTGAAACATTTCTGTAAGGTTCATCAGTTGAAAGCGCTTAACGCTGCTTTGTTATGGAATACGCCCATTACGGGCTGTAGCATCCATTGTGGGTGGTGACCGGTAAAACTTTCCAGTTCACCGGGAAGATTAAGATTTAGTCGTAATTTATAATGGTACAAAAAATATTTTAGAAACACGATATTTCGATATGCAATGTTGATGCCTTGAGAAACCAATTGCAAAAGCTGTCAGGGCTAGAGGTTGACATTTAGCGTTGGGAATTATTATTTTGTTGTGTTCCTAAATTTTTATCATCATTTAAACATGATAATTTCAAAACACACAACTGAAACTTTTAGATGGCTACGTAGTGACAGTGGCAAAATTATTAGTACGTAAATAATATTAAACTCCGTGACCACCTCCCCATGAAGCAGTAAATACAAATGGAATTATGAATAACTGATGAAATAAATATTCTATCATTGAATAAATCAATACGTATGCCATATTGCAGAAGTTTGCTTCCAGTACAAAAAAGGTTAATTGCCTCAACGACCTCAGGAAACGAGATAAAATGTACACAATGAAGTGTTCCTAGTATTCAGTATTGATTCAATGTATGAATATTTACACGTCACGGAAATATTATTATTAATAATAAATCTGTTGCGAATAACGATTTATTATTAAAATTCATGTGAAATGTTTGAAAAGGGATATAGTGAAACCCCGATTCTACGTTTTTCAAGGTACCGTATAAAACAAACAATTAATGCAGGTAAGTTTTAAATATTAACTTAAATGCCGCGACTTTAGAAATTGAGCACACCACGCGGGAAAACGTATAATGCGAGAACGTAAGATCGGGGTTCCACTGTAATACATATAAGACTTTCATATAACCACATTTGAGAGGTCTGCACGGCTCGGGTAACGAAGGATTGGATTCGGGCTCGGGCCTGGGTATACAAAAAATAAAACATAAATCCGATTATTCCGGATTTATACGCCATTATTGTATATCTAAATTATATACATATTATAATTTGATTCGTTGATATTAAATTATTTTTAATTTTGTTGGAAAGATGAAAAAACTGTCGGGTTCGGGTAAGATGTTCGAGAATGAGCCTCGGGCTCGGATCGGGCCGGGTCAGAGATTTTCGGCCTTGGGCCGGGTAGAATTTTTACATTTCGGCCCGTGCAGACCTCTACCACATTTGTAGCTCTGAATATTTCTTCTGCTTTGGAAAAATTGCCATCACCAGTACTTTTATTTTCTCGAGTCTTGGAGCGAGGATCATGATCTTTTGGGAAACGTTGGAAAAAAATAGAGCAAAGACAGGTATTCATAAGCAGAAAATCATTTAAAAAATATTGTTAAATTATGTTGATGAGAAAAGGAAAATTCAGTTTCGTTAAATCTAAAAAATATATCGTGATTATCCATGACATGGGTTGATTAACAAGCCTGAAGCTTGGTTTATTTACAATTTAGTGCTTAAAAATTTTACCCGTTAACTAAAAAAAATGAAAATAAACACATTTGTTAAAAAAAACCCATTCTAAGCCGTACAACGAAAATAATTAATATACAACAAATATTTACAACTTTGATAAATTTTCAGATATTAAAAGTAACATTTTATATTGTACGACGCACATGGTGCGATTTCCATGAAATTGGATATTATATGTATGTAATACCTAATTAGCCTACAGAAGATTTACATACCAATATGTAATTATGTACGTACAATGTATATTCTTTAAGCGTTGTTTCTAAATCGCGGGATATAATCAAAAAATTTATCACGAATATTACATTTCACACGCAATATTTTTTTACCTAACGGTTGTTTATTAATTTGTAAATTATTGTATAAAAGGTAATATAATAATAAAAATCGCATTCATGTTGTTTTTAAACATTCCCTCGCGAGTGTAATTTGATGAAATTGAATAGGCTTTGTTTGTATTATGTATTTGCATAACACAGGGCTTACCTTTTATCATACAAAGATATAAGTGTTTTGATAAAGCAACAGAATCTAGGCAGAAACTTTGGTATGTACAATTGTAAAATCAGTGACATTCAAGTGTTAGAAAGCGTCAGAACATATGGGCACGAAGACAATGTTTTTTCTTTCTATCGTACTCTTTGGATTGATAATAACATCGAGAAAAGCTTAGAGGTCATAATAAATTAACGTGAAAAATCTAAATCCAGGCAATACGATTTGTTAAACGGTAAACGATAAATAATATGCATTTATATCTTTGCAAATACATAGGCACAAGTTTGTATTAATATATGTATGTATGTATTGTTTCACTCCTTACTACTGCAGCTTTGCTCTACTTAGACGAATGCGTGATATTATACAGTTTAAAAATGTTTTACGCTTAAATACAATAACCAACACAAATCAATTTAGGGTTTAACTAAATTAAGGTTTCGTCCTTGTATGGCTGGTGACGGGGTGCTGGGGGGTGCAAAAGGAAGATTCAACTATTTTTCCGTACCAAGGAGAAACAGTTGGTATTGCGAACATCTGAATTGAAAGTCCACTATTTGAAATGTTTTAAAATCCAATGAATAGGAAAGAACTCTTGCAAAAATGGTTGAATCTTCCTTTGCACCTCCCAACACCCCGTCACCAGCCGTCACTGGTGCTTGATGCTGCACAGTTGATTTGGACCAGTCCGTCATCTTTTGTTTCAATTTACAGCAACCCTCCGTGCTTGTTTCAAACTTCGTGTAATATCGGCGTCAATTCTGATAAAAAAATGACTCAATAAACATCTGATAAATAAACAAACTCATATTTCTTTTCAATATTCGCGGTTAACATTCAGTGAATTGCTTACAAGATATAAAAACAAAATAAAATGTATTATTTTGATGACCAAACTATTTCGCAGACCCTGTTTAAAAAGATATAATGATTAATAAGTTATCTCATCTACCTACCGGCATTAAAAGATACCAATGTGTTCCCTAGGTATTAATGAAAGAATATTTCTAGAAAGCATTTGAACATGAATAAAAAATATTCTGCATGTTTCATTGTGGTATGAAACGTGTAATAAAATGTTCAGATAATTAATTGACTAAATGTAGCCAAATCGTGAAGCCAAATACAACATCGAGGCGTTCCCTGTAAATTGCCAACAACTTTTAATGGTGGCATATAATTTTTTTAATCAGCATATCACGATTACATTATTTTATAGTGTGTGTTTTCACTACTTTTCGCTGTATAAATTTTACAGCTCCTGATTAAATCTACTAATTAATAAAACAGGACAAATAGGTGGGGCCCCGTTAAAAAATATACCCCATAAATAAGTCACACTGTACTTTTTTTAGTTTAATAATTCAATATGCAATATGTTATCACACATCGAAACAGTGTTCAATGAACAAAGTGTATTAATTAGGTGTGGAGAAATATCAATTTACTTTTATTTTATTTGTTACCTTTACGCATTACTCCATTTACCTCGAAGATACGATACATGTAATTATGGCAAATAATAATAAGTCTAGCTTCAAAACGTGTGACTTATTTTAACCTTCAAATTGCTCGTACGAACGACGGCAAAATAGTAGGCGTCCGGTTCCTCACGTTTAGGAACGGAAGTCAAATCACGACTGCTTCGATTACCTTGATTTCCTCACTTAACCCTTATTGCAAATAGCATGGAGCGACGTGCATTTTTCGAAAGATGCTCTCCAGACCAGCAATCATCAATTCAATTGGAGTACCTTGACATGCCATTGCTACAACTTGCCATTTAACCCTTCAGCGCCTGAGAATATTATTATGTAACTGTTTTTTTTAGAAACATATTCTAACCTGAATTGAATGTGTACTTCAAACTGCTGAAGTAGAACGCTCTGAAAGATCGTCAAAAGCAAATTGGTAATTGGTAGGCGAAAAGAAAAATTCTAATATTGTACTGTATATTATTATGTTGGAAAATTTTTGTCGAGTGCGGGTAAGATGTTTGGAAAAAAAACTCGGGCTCGGGTCGGGTTGAACTCTGAAATTTCGGCCCGTACAGAACTCTAGTAGCAGGCATCAAGAAGAGTTCTTTGATCAATAAGTATATTTTGTACAATCAGACGACTACTTCCAGACAACGAGATTTTTATCAAGCAAAAATATGACTATGTTAACCTGCATGTTTTGAAGATTGTATCCAGAATTTATAGCTCAAGTTTTATTCTCTCGGTATTTGTACTGGTAGTGTTAACACATCATCAGTAATATTAGAAGTATTTAAATGACCCAAACGGTGGAGGCGGCTGCCGGCTTCGTCCATTAACCCCCCCTGACCCGTAACGACGAGAACGGTTTATTAATTATTGCACCCCTCCCCCGATATGCTTTCTTCGTCAGTCGCTACATACGCAAGTCTTGTAGTAGATTTTTACCATACAAGAAACGAAAGACAACAGTCAAGAATAATGCGCTGTGCATTAAAAGCATGAGTTAACTTAGACTGCCATCGGGTCCGTGGTCGAGTGTCAACGTCGTTGGCTTCGGTTGCAGAGTGCACTTGTTCGAATCCTAGTCAGGCGAGTTACATTATTTATTTGAATTATTGATATTTTTTCGAAGACATGAGTGTTTGTATTATCTACAATACACAGTCACTTAATCCTTAAAACGGAACGTAGCGAGGGAGGTTAGCTAATCACTAGTCCTCTTTTAGTTAGAAAAGCTTGCGAAATTTAAAAATAAAATGGAATATATTTATATGGAATGTAATATATTAATTATGCCGTGTAAAAATATTATGTAAGTCGTGAATATTGTCAATGTAACCAACACTGGCGCGCTAACTGGTGATTGTAGTAGCTAGGATAGGAATATTTAAATGCGATTAAATAATATTTATATTTGTTGTTAGTAGCAAAGGGCAAAGATGTGATAGAAAAAATATGTGGAGAATGATAACAGAATTCATCTTTGAAGCAATGAGTTAATATAATATTCGTAAGTAAAAAACAAAAACTAATGAGAGGCGTTGGCAACATTCACGAAAGATTATTTAGTGGTCATTCATTAGGTGGCAAAATAATTAATACGCATCCGCTCCAGGAGAGAAAAAAGAAAAATATTTAACTGCGGTGATAAAAGCTTTATTTACTATGGCGAGACGCAATATTCACCAATGCACCATGATTTCATATTTATCTAATAAGAATATATGAATGATGAGCTTTTATTAATATCGTAAAGTTTTAGTATTTTGCTTCCTAGATTTTGATCAAATAAGTGAAAAACATCTAAATCATAAAAAATAAACTGTAGACCGCCGTAAATTTTAAATTCAAATACTCTTATGTATAGATTGAAAATCCATATCATTCTAATTCCAGACAATCCTTTTTGATCAATATTGTAAGCTCGTTTTGCAAATTGGATGAAACTGGATAATATTGTCATTGCGTTTTCTGCAACTTTACATTGTAAAGAGGAATAGATTTTTATGACTTGTAATTCTTTTTAGGTTTATTTCATAATACGAGAAATTATCACAGATTTTTCATTAAATATAATATTCGAATAATTATTTACGTAAGAACCTCAGTTTTAATGGTTATCTGAGTCCTTCATCTGATAACATGATAGACCGCTTAGATTTCAATCTACACTCATATGAAGGTAAATGTGCTATTTTCATATGAATTTAAGATACGATAATTGATTAACTTTTATTATTATTATTTGTATATTTTTTTGATGTAACCATTAAATGACGACTGGGTGCAATAAATATTTCTTTATAACTTGAATATTAACTTATATAACTGATAAACAAAAAAAAAACGATATTACCGTAATTTTTCTACTTATGAATTCGTTTACGTTTTCTATATTTCCTATGAAGAAAAAACAAGGAAATCTGATATTGTTAAATGTGTTATGAAGAAGAAATTTCTAACGAACACTTGTAACGTGTTTCTATCATTCGATTGACACCATTAATTTAATTGAAAAACAAAGAAATTTGATAACGAGCAAAAGGGAAAAAAATATTGACATTCTTTTCCAAGCTTTCAATTGTATTCTTTTTTTATTGAATGAAAACACAGAACATAAAGCAATATTTTATTTCACAAACAACAGAACAGAAAATGTTAGTATAAAATTAAAAATAACTTTGATTATTCCACGTATTGTGTAACTAACTGTGACACGTGTTTCGCCTCTTTCAGAGGCATCTTTAGACTTACTATCGCAAAGTTTGCTTGAGTTATGTAGCAAGATTGATTCTAACATTTTAAATTATGAAATTACAAAATGGATTACGGGTTTTTTTCCTTCTAAAGGAAACAAGGAAGGGGGTGATATAATCAAAACAATGCAATAACATAATGATACTAATAAGGTGCAATCAAAAAGATTGGGATTTTTCCTTTATAAGGGACGCAAGAGAGGGGTTATAGAATCGAAACAAAGCAAACAGATAAATATATTTCTAATGACGTTAAACATTACAAAAACTATTAAACTATAAACTAATGAGCTGCAATCAATCAGATAGGTTAGTGATTACTCTATTAATTGGAAATAACGTTAATAAAGGCGAGCATCCTGTCCTGTTAAGAATATTATTTAATAATATTTCTTTTTTATTAAGAGTTTTATTTATTTCTAAAAATTCTAGACTATTCATCTTTAAGCCTTTTTTATTTACTCTATGGAGTATTTCTAAATTACTAGTCTGATTTAAATTATGGTCATTTTCTATTAAATGATTGGCAAACTCAGAAAAATTATTACTCTTTAGACATCTTATATGTTCTTTAATTCTTATATTAAAGTTTCTACCTGTCTGTCCAACATAACAAGCGGGACAGTCTCCACAAGAGAGTCGACAGATACCACTCTGTGACGATGAATCTACGCGAACTTTACTGTTCAATAAAAATTTTCCTAAATTATTTACTGTATTAAAACGCGGTTTCTATATTGTCTGCCAAAAACTTAACTATCTTCGACGAAATGTCTCCTAAATAAATAATTCTACGCCAGTGTTTAATATTTTCGTTTGCTTTCTTCTCTTCCTGAAAAAATATTATTAACTATGAGTTGTTTAACTTGCTTACGTTTAAATAAGTTAACTACTACATCTTGGAAAATGTTAGTGTTTATTGTTATAAGACAGTAATTTTTTTTCCTAGAAACTCCCTTCAAATTTAAAATTGGAATGCTATGTTAATTAGTATTATTATTTTTTATGAATGGTATATAGGAAAAAGAAAATAATAGTTTAAATTAGCAAATTAATTTCCGAATTTAACTTCTCAGACATGATTTTTCTGTGTTAACAAGTGTTAGTTAATATTTTAGATGCTTACATAGGGTACAATGTGAATTTCTTTGATGTTTTCTTTCAATATTTGCAAAAAAATAAATACATTAGAACAAAAACACAATTTTAAATTTATACATGACAGAAAAGTTAATACATTGTAACCTTAAGCTTTGTATTTGTTTGTATGTGTAACAAAAAAACGCGACGCATTCCTAAAAATACAGAACATCTTACTTTTTAAAAAACAAACAAAAAACATATATTTTTGCTTCGTTTAATATAAGCCTCGTTAAGCAATACAAATGCCCTCAATCTTCATTATGTCAGGAGACAGAAGTTAAAAAAGGAAAAATGGTTTTGTTGTCATCCCTGCATGAAAAAAATGAGAACATTTTTTACGTTCGGTATTCATTTTTCATGAAAACTTTTTACCTGGGATTAATATTGAAGAATAACTTGCCCACGTTTTATATTATTTAAACCGCAAAAAGTTCACAGTTCATGTGGCGATAAATCACTATACATGACGTAAAGTGCTTTTTTCATTTATCGCTAAATAATATATTATACCATTCCCACATAATATAACTATACATAGAACATTAATATTAATATGATGAAAATGAAGCTTGCTGAGAACTCAGCCAATATTTGTATAAAGAAAGGTCGAGAAGACAAGATCATGGAATATCAGACTTGTCGTATGTTTTTATATAATTTTTCCAGAATATTATGCACACATATCGAGACAGTATTCTAAGACACCTAATTACTTAGACATCATAAATATTACTTCTGTATTTCAGTTTGTCAGCGACATTGGAAATTTCTCAGAATACGTGTTGCTAGAAAACTTTGTGTGAAGCCGCGGATAAGTTTTCAAAAGTCGTTAAGTTTTGACGTTCACTTCTTGGTGGATCATTATTTTTCAAAATGATTGCTTTCAAAGCATTATTTTCAGAGGAGTGGACCAGAAAGATCTGAAGACGATACAGAAAAAGAATTGCTATGAGCCATTAGAGATAAGTCAGAGATAACAGGTTCACATGTTTGATGAAAACAATATTTTTCGCAAAACTTTGAGAGGAACTTTTTTGATGTTGAGAAATCTCTTCTATAAAACACATGAGCAAATAAACTTACCATTTGAAAGTTATTAATAAGTCATGAAAAAAGTAGGAAAATTATTTAAAATTTATTCGTTATGAATTATTATCTCAAATTAAAGTTTGAATTTATTGATTGAGTAGGCATTTACTTGGTAGAACTCCATTATAATACGGTAAGAAAAATAACAATGTATTTTAGTTCTACATAAATTATTTTATATATTTGTTGATAGCTATAGTTCTAACGAGGGCGTAAGCCGTCAAGCTATCAACAAATATATAAAATAATTTATGTAGAACTAAAATCCATTGTTATTTTTCTTACCGTATTAAAGTTTAAATACTGAAAATCGAAATTTAAAATAGTGGGGAATCAGCATACTGTGTTGCAAACTTATTTTTTTTGAATAAAAAATTAATTATATAAACATTTATTTTATTCTAATGTTGAATAAAATAAATGTTTATATAATTGGTCCGCGGTTGTAAAATGGTTAAGAAACCTTTACCTAGAAAGTTCATGATTATTTTGGTTAGCTACGTTAATACTTCGATGGATTCGGCAATAACTTTTTGATAATAAAATAGTTTATTTCACGTATTGTTTGTCTATAACTGACACGTGTTTCGCCTCTTTCATGCATCATCAGACTTAGATCAGATATCCAATGTGTATATGTGGCTTTTGTGACTGACCAAATCCGGGATAACGTTATTTTTAGTAGTTGACATGGATATTGTACCCCGGCCACCTATCAATGCCAGGGTACAGTAAACTCAATGGAAGCATAACTCGACTCACGGCGACAATACGTCGTAATAATATATGAAGCGAAAAGCATATTACAATTTGCTTTTATATCTATGTTCGCTCCCAATGTAAAACATGTGTTCGCAGATTTCTACGATAACTGCTTAATACTTAGTCTCTCTTTTAGTTCGATGAGAATAGAGATGGAAAGGATAAGGCTAGGGCAAGACTAGTGGTTGATAAGTCGCTCTCGCCACACTCCGTTTATATGATCGGATAGGGACAACAGAAAAACCCATGCCTTTGAATAAAATCGATCATTAAACTGTTAAATCTGCTCGAACTAGAACTCGAACCATATAAGTCCATCACGGAAGCCAACGACGCTGACAACTGCTCACAAATACATTTTATTGACGACAAACTATCCTTTTAATCAATTTTCCTGTTAATCCTTTCAGCATGTAAACACTTCTTCGCAACCTAAAAAGGCATCCATTGTTTAAGAATAGAATGACACAATCTTATAATTAATTATACAGTCACATTATAGGTACGGTGATTGTGGATAGATGAATGAATGAATAATAAAGGTGAATATAATACGGAAAGTAAAATAACAATGTATTTTAGTTCTACATAAATTATTTTATATATTTTTTGATAGTTATTTCGGAAATGGCTATCAACAAATATATAAAATCATTTATGTAGAACTAAAATACATTGTTATTTTTTCTTCCGTATTATAATGGAGTTCTACCAAGTAAATGCCTACTCAATCAATAAGGTGAATATACGTTAAGGCAGTGGTTTCCAAGCCGAGAGGCGTGGGCTCTTCCCAGGGGAGGTGCCAATAAAATGTAGCAAAAAACACTCTAACCTAAAATTTGCGGAAACAAATATTTTTTTAAAGGGACGCGTAGTTACACGCATAATGTTTGAAGACCACTGCGTTGGGGTGTATAGCATCGTGATTACACGCTTGATAAACCACATTCCGATTGTTTAACCTAATTATTGTATACTTCATACGCCCCAGCAAGTAAATATTGAGCGTTGTTGGTCATAGTAAAAAAAGATGTTAGTGGTGCTTTATTGAAGTGGTCACATAAATAGAGTAGACCATTGCTCTACTTTAGTGTTCACACCTATATTCTGATAACTGGGTCATTACTTCCGGTTTCAGGAAAACTGGAACTTCCCAAAGACACGCACTAAAGAGAAACATCGTGATATCAATCAGTTGGAAAGCTATTAACTAAAATTGAGCTAATTAAGTCGAAGACTCTCCATATCTTGAAATGAGCAGATGATAAATGTTTCCATATTAAACTTACTTGTAAGACTATATAGATTCTGAGAATATTCAGGGTGTATGTTAGTTGAAAGAAAATATATAAATGGAATTTGTATTCAATTTATCAAACAATCAAGTTTTTTTAAAAAAGTGCGTTGCATGCACCCCTTTCAGAAATATATTTAAAAATGAGTTTTGTATTTTATTAAGTATAATATTTAAGTACCTATAAACAGTCTTACCCAGGGGCTCCCAACCTTATTGGACCTGAGAGCGCATTTAAAGAAAAATGTGGGGCAGCGGGCGCCACCTATTTTTTCTAAGGAATAAAGAGATAATGATTTTTTTCAACCATGTTCGCTCCTAACGCGGGGCATGTGGACTCTTTGCGGCGATTAGCTTAAAATATTATATGTTCTTTTCTATTATTACTTTTCTACTATTTGTTACTCAGCTCAACCCCTCTATATTTAAGAAAGTGAAAACTCGTTGAAAAGATTATCAGTGCAATTTTTTTCTTGCTGTGCCTTTTCTTGAACACAACCTGCAAAACATGAAGCTATTTATATTGTATTTAATTGGCCAATAAAAGGTTTGACAATAAAGAAGACCATTGGCTCGATATTCGTAAACTGCATAAATCTCTCTTCAAACTGTTTTTGAAGCACTTGAATGTGACGTTTAATTAGCTGTTATCTACCATTTCTTTCATATTTGAGAAATGCACGAGAAACTTCATCTGTCAATGATCCACAAAACTATCTTTGCAAAAATGAAGTTAAAAATGTTTCGAGTTAACGTTGGTGGGCGTATAGAAATCGGTCGGCGGGCGACATGGCGCCCGCGGGCACGGGGTTGGGAACTCCTGGTCTAACCCATCCGATTTTAATAACTGGGTGTTTGAAGAGCCATATACTAGTACTGTGTTAGGCCTATCTTCCTAACACTACTCGCTTGGGAATATAGAGGTTAAGAAATTTAGTAAAAAGCAGTTTTCGCTGAAAAACTTCGGTTAAAATAAGGACCCACAAGGAGTTCATTGACGCGATACTATGCAATACCAAGTTAATAGTTCGTTAATAGTAGAGCTCGGCGTTGGCGGCTCGCCCATGCACAAGGAAACGTGTACTAGTATTATATATGATATTATAATACCATAAAGTCTTCTTATCGAGAATTAAAATTAAATACATTCGTCATTATTTTGATATTTTATTATCAATTCACTTAATTTGAGAAGTAATGCTTTGGACTGATCCTGTATTGTGCGAGGCAATTATCCCCTGTATTAAGAAATTGCGGTTATATGGCGAAATAAGAAAGAAGCAAAGATGCGAATAATCTACGGCCATAAACAAAACGATTATCGCCATTAAAGAAAGGAAGGTTTCCTTAGGCCAACTATTAAATACTACGCGCCAGTATAAAATTGCTTGGCCCTATTCAAAGCTTCGTTAATAAACTGAAAAATACTCACGAATACACCACACTTACAAAATAAACGCCTATGCTTTTATCAAAATTAATGAGTTTTTCAAATAACGCTCAAAATTAAATGAAAGCTTAAGATGCTGTCTCAGGGTGGTAATAAAATTTGTTTCTGAAAGACAATTTTTGAAGGTATTGATTATCGGTTAAAAACCTTTATTAATAAAAGTGTATTCAACTTTTTAAAGAGACAAATAATTCAAGATGAGATATTTTTTCCGATAACCATCGTTTGCGTATTTAATTTATTAATATTTCTTTCGTTTATTTTGCTTTGTAATGGCAAAAAGCATAAGTTGTCTTGTTTCATTAAATTTAATTCACTAAATACGAGCGCTTTGTGTATTGGAGGACAAATTGCTTAGAAAGGACGACATTGCGGTTAATTTGAATTGAAAAACAATTAACGAAGTCAATCCTCCGATCAACCAGTGGAATAACAAAGTTATCAATATTAATTTAATATTAAAATTAATTTCCACAAGGTTACCACCGAATTCATCGGAAATAAATCAATCTATTACAATTATTTTAAGATATGAATTATTGTATTTTTCTTTTAACATAAAATTTCATCGTCAAACGAAATATAATTCGTTTATTCTCGTTGTATGTATATTTGTATACATACTAGGTATAAATAGCATCTACCATGTTATTCTTAGTATTATATATAAATTATCTTGAATACAAGATTTGCATAAAACAAAAAGATCATTTTGATATTTATTAGAATATGTTGAACGATATTTGACACTTTTTATAGTAGGTACCAATTCCACACGTATAACAATGAAATGTGTTTTATTTATTTTTAAAAACTTGTTATATGAGAGGTGTCCATTCGATTTATAATCATGTAATGTAAAAATGAATGATGCATCATAGATAACGACGATCAAAAAATAGCATTCATTTATTCATAAAAAGGAAGACAAGAATGATAACGTGTTTATTTTTAGTCGGTCGTATGGATTATACCAAAAAAATGAAATTATACAATTATTGATTGATTATTGAGAAATAGAAAACAACGGTTATACGTTTCTTAAATATATGAAGGACATTATTTTGACATGGAATTTAAGAAAATGTCCCAATGTTGGTTTTACTAAATTTACGCTACTATTTCATCGGATATATGAATTAAATTTATTATTATTCGACAATAATTTTTTAATGATTATCGTGTTTATTTTTTTGAATAAAACTCATTTCTTAAACATTCGATGTACTCTGCGGTTAATTTTGTTCGATTCAGTCTAAAGTTCCGTAATGGTTACACCAAAAATGGTTTGTATGTCACCAAATTTGTATGCATATTTTACTACATTTAAAAAATATCAATTCTGTATGACAAATGTATGAAAATATATACGATGGAAATAAAAATAAAACATCACCAAAATCATTCAATATGGTAATGTCAATGAAGCCGACGCATAATTTATTTAAATGAATTGCACGAAATAATATCGATAATATGGGAAGCGGAATTGATTAAGGCTTCATAAAAACTTGATACGGCCCTGAATTTCCGTATTTTTCTGTTTTACCTTGTATAATAAATATTCATACTTATTTTTCAAATAGGCATAGATTCTCTGGAGTTAGCGTCCCACGCTTGGCACACTCTGCATGTATTATGATTTGACATATCATAAAATAAGACTTCAATCAAGTAAGATCCACTATACGTACGGTAAATGTGTTTTTATATTACTTATTCCATTTTTATGTTTGCAAATAAATGTGACAAAAGAAAATACTGTTAAAATTGTTAGATTTATATGAATTAAAGAGTTAAGGCTGCAGTATAAACTATTTTCTCAATATGTTACGACATTTATTTAGATATACTACACTGAAAACATTATCATATAACTTTTAAGGCGTTCACTGTCAATACTTGGTGGAATGCCATTATAATAAAAATAATAAAACATTTTTAGTACTATTTCCACATAATTTTTTTTAGATAGTATTTATAAAATAAATTTCACTGTTTCATTGTATTCCTTATCAGTTGATAATGCTCGCTATGAGCGAAACCGGTCCTGATCTAATAAATTTTCTGTGGAAAAAGTACTAAGAATGTTTTATTATTTTTATTATCATATTAATAAATAGTTGGTTCTGCGGTTATTATTAGCGGTTAGTATATTATAGCAAAAATGAAATACATTTATTTTGAAAATAAGTGAATTATGTTATATTTATTACATGATTTTAATACCACACACAGAATATGATAAATCGAGAGAAATAATAAGTTGGTACATCTCTTATCTATGAAATATATCATTTGAAGGGTACTACTATGAAATATCCACATAATATACTTAGTAAATGTCAAGTTAAAACCATAATGTAACATCTGTTATTCAAATGGTGCAATTAGTAGGCTTTAGTATGCTTTGAGGAACGATATAATATATTTATATACCAACGAATTTTAAATACAAAATATTATGCCTGACAATCTGACATACATACTATTTGACAAAATATCGATTCAAAGTAATTTATTGCATACTATGTGCGAAGTGTAAAAAAATCAATTGACAATCATGAAGAGACATTATAAACCTCACATTTACCAGTTTTTATATGGCATTTAAGCAAATCAGATTTTTGATAAATTGAATCGATTGAAAGCGAGTAAGTACATAATTCAATTGCATCATATTAGTTCCAGTAATCAATCGAGTAACTACAAGAAACTATCCAATGAAACCATACAAATATCAAAGACAGTGTAGTACGGCTTCATACTTCTCACTACCTATAAATATACGCATACTATAACGTATTGACTGTGAAGAAACTATTATCACTCATCCATCGTTGAAAATATATTACTTCAGTTTATATTTATTTAAAGATAAATTGTTATTACCTTTATAACAATTCATTTTTTTGTCTATCGGTGCAAGTTTTTCCTTAATTGTGTTAAAGTGTAACTAGGAGAAGAGTTGTAAGAGTTCGAATATTATTCTATTTTAGACTAAATACCAACCATCTATCATCGATAAAGACGGCATAAAAAACATTACAATGTGATAATTTTATTGAATTGAATTGTTGTTAGTATAATATTGAACATTCAGACAGATCATATAACACTAAGTTGAAGTTAGAAGAAAGATTTACTTACCAGCGAATCGTGATAGTTGATTTGGCATTTTACTCTGGTTGAGTTCGGTAGAAACGACGAAAACATGGAAGGGACATACCTGAAAAAAACAAGGTTACAAATTAATTTTGTTTGCAAAAAAAAAACAATATTTTAGGTTTTTATTTTTGATAAAATGGACTTGACACCGAATACCGGATACGGTTTTGATTTAATTTTTAAGTTGGAATCAATCTTCGTAGCACAATCGCACTAGTTTTTATTCAGAATGCGATACATATTGACACCTCCTAGTATGGTAGGACATCAGCACTCTCTCGAACGATCTTTTGTTTGCCTCAGTCAATGAGTTTAAGATATCAGGAAATAAATTCATTCTTGTAATACGGGCGGCTCGCTCCCAAATGTCTCTGGCTGTGTCACTTCGAGTGCACGGTATCTCATATTAAGTGCAATAACCCATAAATAAAATTGCTTATCTCGCTTGACGCCCGACAATGCATGTGCTTAATAAAAAGTTCGCTAGGCGATAAATAATCCCTTATTGGCGGGCGCACGTGTTAACGATTTTTGAAACGGCCATTGTTTTTTCTTTCTTAAGAAACCGTTTGTTTTCATACAGGAGTGAGAGATTGGACGGCATTTAGAATGCACGCGCCTAATCCTCTCCCTAAGAATTAAATTCGAGTCAAATTCCTGATATCTTCTTCGCTATCGTAATATTTGTGTGTTGAATAACGTCTGTGTAAACTATAAACAATTAAATAATGGATGCTAACCGCAACCACATAACGCTTTGAGATCGTCTTTTCTTTATAAGAGTACCATGTTTCTCCTACTCCGTCCCCAAAATCCCTCTTCCTGAGTGTCGGATAGGAGGCTCCTTCTCGATTTACGAGGGAGCCGGAATAAAGGTCTTCTCAATATAAATTTGACTTTTTAGTAATTTATTATTTCAACTTAATTAAGTGAATTAGGCAACGCGACACAATGGTTGGGAATCGGCGATGTGATAAATTGGCAGTACCTGCAAAAGGTTGTATTTAAAATTTGACAGTAAGCTTTATTTATATCTAAATGTTTTCTTTGCTAAAATCTACAGCTTTGTATGGTATTATGTATCTTCGATCGATATTTATTTGCACACTTGTATTTAAGAATAAATTTATCCAACGGCACTCACTAAAAACATTTTGATACGGGTTGTTCTACTTGTATACGAACTGTATTGAAAAAAGCTCCAAACATGCGAGCAATCGTAAAAGTTTTCCGATCGCGGGGGGTCTTTTCTTCAAGTTTTCTCATAAGCTTCCTTCCTCGAGTTCCTGTCTCCGGATAAACTCTGGATTTGCGATCACACATGCCTACGGGTAAACTCCAGAATTACGATTACGCCGTCAACGATGAAATTCCGATTAATAGATTGTTTAGCCTATATTGAACCGAAGTATTACATACATATGGAAGTGTATTTAAACTTTATAATGTGAACTTCCATCATCGGGTTATAGTATGTACATATAGCTGTAATGTTTATATATTATAAGACAATAAAATGGCAAGAATATAATATAAATACATATATATTGAATGTAAGATATCAACTCATGGTTTTTTGGTTGATGCTATTTCTTTAATGATCGGTCGAATAAAACCCACTTATTGTATTCGTCGGCATTTCGATTTTATTAACTCGAAATTAGTATTTCCAATACTACATCGAATACCTGATAATTATTATTTACCAACATACAGTGGTGGCCATTTGATTGTTGATTCCAAAAAAAAATATTTTTTTCATTTTTGAATCAATATTATTTATGTTTTAAATGAAATATTTACATTTTTCTTTCATGAACCACATGTGGACATGCCAATAGATTATTTCTAATGAATAAAAAATAAAGTTTTATTCCTGTAACATTTTATATTGCGTTTTAAACCAAACTTTCTTTAAGCAGTATGATTAATACGATATTAACGAACATTTTAAAAATATTTTTAAAATAAATTATACACATTGAATATTTTTTATAATATTTAATATTTTGTAGAATCTACTTTATTAATATGAGCCCTAGAATTCGTTTAGGGATGGAATCTTATAATTTTTTCATTATTTTAATATCAATCCTATTGTCCCACACACATTCCATAGTTTTATTTTCTCCGAAACCGTTTCCAATTTTTTCTTTGTAATCTGAAACCTTATGATTGAGTTAATTGATTTGTATAAAAAAATATTTGGAGAAATATGAATTGGACTCGCAATTTTCACTCTATCGCACGGCAAGTAATCGTCCTAAATATAGGATCATTGAACACCTCCGTCATCTCCTCGAAAATTGGTAATACTTCGTCAGTAATAACCGATTCATATTTTATGCCGTTTATAATTTCATTGAAGATCACGAAATAACCTACGCCATTGGACATCATGCACATCCATAACATTACAGAGGGTAGATGATGGACAGTCCGCCGAATGCATTTAGGGCTATTTTGTTCAACAATGTTTGGGCTCCCCGTGGTGGCCTTATTCGATAGCGAAGTCTCAAATTTTGACTCATCTGAGAAGGTGACATGTTTCCAATGATCCACAGTCCACGATCTGTGGGCTAATGCACAATCCATGCCTTTTTCTTCATGGCCGCCGTCAGAAGTGGCTTGCGGAGAGCTCTTCGGCCTCTGAACTCCGTATCCACAAGCCTACTGCGAATGGTTCGTTTCGAAATATTTGCTGCAGATGAATGGCTCAACTTCCCCAGAATTTTCGATAACATTAAAAGGCCATTTTTGTGATAATTGATTTTATTTATCGGTAATCTCGCACAGTCGTGCATCTTCATCTTCATCTTCCTACTCCTAGATTGCTTTTTATTTTAGCATTTTTTTCAAAAAAACTGATAACGCCGAAGCACTGTATCCCACACATTTAAAATTTCATTAATTGAAATGTTTAGGTCAGCGAAAGCCAAAATATTCGATTTTGTCCAGAAAGTCATACGCGCTGGATTATTCATTTTTTAAAACTGTATTCACGCAACTGTGATTCACACAAAACTGGTGAAAGATAAAGAAAAGAAACTTGTAACAGTCGAAAGCCAAATATCACTGTACAATAGAAAAAAATAGTAGGGGTAAATTCCGAGAAATAGAGAAACTCAAAGTCGCAATTGCGGGCGGTTACTTGCAGTCAACAATCAAATGGCCACCACTGTAATTCATTGGGGCTCATTTACATCAAAACTTTCGCTAATTCATATAAATAACAAATATCGCGTTAATAACAATTAAACTTAATGAACTACATTTATTTTTATATAAAAACGATAGAAGCTGTTTACCACTCGTCGGTTCAAGTTCATTCTCTATGCCTGACGAAACCGAAAGGCGAATCCCAGGCGATTCGAATGGGGAATTTTTAATTATAATGTTGGTTCACGCGCAAAGTGGGAAAAATACTCACTAACAGTCAATTTGAGCATAAATTCACAAAGATGGCGAAACCCGGAGTAGCAAAACTTATGGAAGGATAAAGAAATGGAACGATTTCAATCTGACAAGAATATTGTTGAGTAACATTTTCATGTATTCTAACGACTGAGTCTACAAATATCAAATACCAAATAAATATTTTTTTAACGAATCCAAAAAGATGTTTTAAAGTGAGAAAAAAGCGTGCAAATATAAGGAAAGAGATAATACTCAAAATAAAGAGCTTGGTTGCAAAGAAAGGGTGATAGTTACAATTGTCGGGATGGAAGTGTATATGTAAGTATGCCTATTCGAGAACACCTGTGAAGTATACCTATTTGAGTTGGGTGGGTTATGGTACTCATACTGAGGAAAATGTATTTGTATACAAATGTATTAAAATAAAATAAACGATTGAAAAAACATATAGGATTGAGAGATCAGTCGATAAAAAAAAATGTTATTTCTATGGCTACCAAAATTACTAAATATCTGGTCGGTTAATGAATACAACATTTTAACGTCAGGAAAAATTCAAATTTTGAATATTCAACTGAGGGCGGAATATAAGATTATATTTTAAAATCAATTTCGATGAAGCAATAATGAACGAGAAATCCTGTAAAAGTTTCCTTTAAACATAATAAATAAGTCAGAAAGGTTCGATCAATTTTCCATAGTTGGAAAACTTCATGAATCTTTCATGCATCCTGGTACGTTTATGTAAGCTTTTAAGACGATTAGCAGGAGGTATACTATTTAGATCGGTGATTCGCTATGGCAGTGCCTCGCCCTTGGTGCCCAGGGACGTTTCTAAAAAGGTACGATTTTTTTTTGTTTCAGTGTGAATAATAAAAGGTCCTAACGGAGAGGTAAAGTGAACCATACATTATAAAATGTATGTGTGCTGGATTATAAAGGCTGTATTTTTAACATTCACCAATCTTTTCACAATAGTAAAAACAATATTGCATCCATTAAAGCATTTATTATTAAAAAACATTTCGAGCAGAAGAATAAGTGGACATGAAATATTTCATAATAATCTTTTATCTTTTCCCTTTAAAAAATGTTAGTAGTTGGTTGTCATTGTTGTGAATTGTCATATCGGGTGTGGATGAATAAATCAATTGCTCGTCGAACAGTCAGGAATTATTATTTTCTATTAAAGCGTTATGTTGTATATATTATAACGGTTTTTAAATCTAACATAATATGTGAAAACTGCTCTCAAATTGAATTTTCATCAAATTCAAATAAATAACACATTTTTTTCACATGATTCGGGCCGAGTTCTATCATCATACAGATAGCGAGACAGGGTTATTTTGATCAAATTTAATATGACAAATACCACAGTATACCAAACAATTGATTTAAGAAACATTAATATATTATCAATGATTTTATATATAAATAAACATAAAATATTTACGACTTCTGAGAAGTAAATATACACAAATCATTGATCATAAATTTAAACATAAAATATATTAAATAATCATTAAAACAATTAACATATGGGAAATTATCAACAATAAAACTGAAAGTCATTTATTTCAGTTGGTAATAATACTGAACCAGTTCTGGCCTTAAAAGTAGTTTTATTTTTTAAATATGATAATTAGGACGTTTGTGTTTAATTGGCGCTATAAATTGTCAATAAATAAAAAAAAGAAAATTGAAACTAATTCCTTTTCGGCCAAAAGATTTGCCACAAATCACTCACAAACTTAGATTTGATAATTCGAGTCTCATTTATGGCGACGCTCTCCTGAAAGGGAAAGTGCTACGCTGGTCGGTTTAATTTTAGCAATGTCACTGGTCAATGGTAGCCAATAATAGAATCGATCCAAGTCTCCGGTCCACTTGATGCAGGTTCGTGATCAAGTGGCTAAAAGAGTGTAGGCGTACGGTTAGCAGATGGTCGTCGGCGCTTGGTGGGCGACCACTTACAAATTTAGATAATATCTGGTTTTTTGTGTTCGCCTTTTAAGGCATCTTCGTGTGATTTAGATTTTTAGAAACTGAATATGTAGCATTTTTTGATTAAGCCAGTTAAAAGGGCAGGAAGGTTTTTCGAGAGTTTAAAAATAATGACTGAGTTTATCGCGTGATTTATTACTGTTGGAGACAATAGAATGAATTGGTTAATGTCTCGTGTACCATTTGTTGTCATATCTGTTTCAGCCATATAAACAATAACATATTTACCGGCTATACCAAATACACCCAGTACTTTTACGCGTTCTTTGGACTACTACTACTTACTTTTTTATGAGATTTTTTCCTTTTTTTTTCATCAGAAATGGCGACCCTGCATTTAAAGAAGTGATGACCTTGCGCCAAAATTCAATACATTCGCAAACGATTATATTTGCAAACCGACTGTGACAGCAGCGAATAACTCCTATAAGTGAATACAGTTATGCATGTCTCCGCAGACATTGTCTACATATGTATCTGGAGATCTCATTGTGTTTTTATAATCAACTATACGCGCCACTTTCTGGTTACAATGTATCGCGTCAAAATGGGGTATTGAGTGTACACTTGCTTTTACACTTAGATTATGTTTGCAACATTGAAATAAACTTACAATTATTTAAGACATAATGTTTTCTATGATTTATTTCGTATTAACTCATAAAATTAGATGTACCGTTCAATACATCCGACAAAAAGAAGGTAGGCGAATCGCGTACAACTTTTACGCTACGAATTTAACTATGCAGAACAGTGTGTGTTAACCGAGTCCAAAAAGTATGAAGAAAACGTGGGAGGCTTTCGAGTAACATATAATTGATGTCTGTGATGAGTATTTATTATTGTATATTTATGAGACTGGTGTGGAGTTATCATACTTCTCGCGCTTCTTAATTGTCGCTACGGAAAACAAACGAGTTTAAAGATTTCTTACAGATGAATGTTTGAGCTATATTGTTAAGGTTAATAATTAGACTAATATGCTATCCGCTTATTTGTAACATAACGTGGCGGCTATAGAAGCTGGAGTGATAAACATTTTGAACGCTATTATTACTTTGTATCGACGTTAAAGAAATTAAATCTAAACTCAAAATCCATAAAGTGATTGGAAATCAATTGCAACAGTTTGGATATCGTCATCTCAAATAAAAAAATATTGTTTGCCCGTATAACTACTGACAAATATATGGTTCAATCCATCATTCTAAAGGGGAAAATCGAGTACATCTCAGGAGAAAGTCAAGTCCCACCTCGAGTTGTCGCGTTGATGATACTGATGAATACTTACTCCATTTGAAGTGCATGGTAAATGTTTATTTCCATTAACTCAACTACGAAAGATCAAACATGTGAACGTAGGGTAAAAATGGTAGCACTATTCTTGAATAGTTATGTCTAAAATGTCTACCTGTTGATTACACGTATTATATTTGATGTATTTGGGACAGGAACGTTTGCACTAATCTCGACATGTGAAAGCCCGTTAAATAGATTAATTCAGTCTGCAAATGTGTTCGCAGAAACGTTGATTAAAGTAAGTACAACCGCTTCTTATGCATACTATTGCTTAGCGAAATTATATAAAGTGACATGTCATTTTGAGTGACTGTAATGAAGACATTAACATTTAAGTACGTGTTATTATGTGATAATTTGAATAATACCGTACACGTTATAATTATGTTTATTGCAGTGATTTGAAAATTGACCAATTTATCAGATTGAGCACATTACCAGCTGCTATAGAGGTAAGCATAAGGAAATTATTTTCAATTAATCGTCAACTCTTCGAATTTCCCACGTGGGATTGCAACCTTACACCGCCGGCGTGGTTACTTAAGTGTACTTAAGTAACCACTACTAACTAAGTAATCTTGGCGGTGTACACAACTTCAATACGAACGATATTACTTAACTCCTCAGGGACAAGAACACCTGTTTTCATTTTTATATTACCAATTAACAGTAATTTAATAAAACAATATGTGTAATAATATAGATATTTGTATGTATAATAGTCTGAGCGCAGTTGAATTTTAATACTACATATGTAGAAATAATAATCGTAACGGTTTCGTCATAATTATGTCCCGCATTAAATTTATTGCTTTAAAATATATAGTTTTCAATGATTCGACCTATTTGTCTCTAAATTCGTGAATTTAGTTTTGTTATTTATATAAAGATTATCATATTCTCAAATGTCAACATCGCCCGTGAGTGAATTTTGGCTTCCAAAATCGACGGAGATATTATTTTAAATTATAACAAAGAACACTTGAAACGGTAGAGAAATATTCATTTACATATGCAGGAAAAGCGTAGCACAGAATGGATGTATTTATAATTCACTGAAAACATTCTTGCATATAAAGTTGATTTCAATGAATTTTAACTTGCAAATTTGCATAAAATCCACATAGACAACATCGATTTGAGCATTGAAAGTAAAATTTTTTTGTGTCAACAGTATGTCTTATAAGTATTTGCTATATCTCGGTTGCGGCTGGCAAAGCCTTCCAGTAAAGACTTATATTGTACTAGTGTTAGAACCCGGCTTCGCTCAGACCAGTTTGGGGTTATGTTCACCTCGGCGCGTAAATTCAGACGGGCCAAGTTGAAACAGCTTTTTTCAAAATTCAAAAGTCTAGGTCAATTAAAATGAACATTTCAGACTGGCATTGACATTTCACAGCCCCTTTCATATATTGACAGCCCCATTCTCGCCCATTAAAATGTCCAAATTCAAGGAAAAAATCTAATTTGTTGTCAAAGAAATGTCAAATAATACCTTCACGTAAATTAAAACATTATTATATTAATAAAAGCCGGGAAAAGTTCGGTAGAAGACTAATTTATTACATTTTGACTAAATGTCTTCGCCGATAAAAAAATCAAACATATTTCCTTTCATATTCGTTTTATGGCAACTTAATGACCAACAATGCAAAAGGGAATTACAGACCCACAGACATACATACGCCGTTTCGGTTTTATATATGTACTACTCGATACTCGAGTAATTGGAGTCTCTACACACACATTGATAACGAAACAAATTTACCGTCGAAACTTTCGCGAGCGAAATCAATTCGTTTGTTTGAACTTGCAACAACAATGCAAAAGGGAATTACAGACATACATCCCCCCTTTCGGTTTTATATATAAGATTTTATAAGCGCACTCTATTTTAAAGAAACACTTTTGTAACTCTATGTTGTTGATCTATTAACTAAATAAAAATTCTGTACGTTTGAAGCTAGGATAATTAATTTAGGAATCAAAAGGACATATTTTATAAAAATGCTTTGGAATCATTATATAATTTTTTATCGAAATAAAAATCAGCATAATTAAAGATATCGAACGAGTGTTCTTGATGACCGAACCCAGTTCGTGTTCATCTGTACACCTAGATATCTGAATATGGCAAAAAGTGTAACCTTGGTTGTAAGTTTAAGACATTTTGACGGTTTGAAATCAAATTCCAACAAAATTGTTAGTTTAAATAAATAAAAAAAACATTTGTTCTATAATTCTACATATTTTATAATGATCGGGACCGTTTTCAATCAACGCAAGTATTATCAAGTGGTGAAACATAAATACAAATAGAGCTATTAGTATCAAATTTAGTAACTTAATAGTAAATAAAACCTAATAAGTAATAAGTGTAAGTAGTATGACAATAATTTATAGATAATTAATTATACAAATTATACTTAAATGAAATCAAATTGTCTACAATCAAAATTGTAAATGCCCACTTATCAGTTATCGCAAATTTATACCACATTAAAAGTAAATTAGTAGGCAAAACGATTATGTGTTTAAAAATATAATGTGATTCTTCACTGAGTGAAAAGCCGAGAAGTAATAATTTGTTTGGTTGTAGTAAATATAAATTCTTTCAACCCGAAAATGACAGTAACGAACGCAATTATGCTACTTTTATCATTTATTATTTATGGTATCTTGACCGCAGCCAATGTCCGAAACGATTCCGCTCCTAACGGAAGAAATTTTTCAGTTTTTTCATGTAGGTAAATCAAGCTTACACGGAACTTTACAAATTTTCAATTCATTAGACAAATCTATTTGGATCCAAGGACACAGCCATGTATTTTTACATTTGTTTTGTCTATTATACAAATTATGGATCATATGCAGTGATACATGAATCGTTAACGTTTCACTGGTCATTACTATCCACTCACGTTGGTGTAAACTCTCTTAGAGATTTGTGGTCCAAGGTCTTGGCCCGTGATCAAAACTCATCTTTTGCAAAGAAAGTCAGTGACCCCATTAAATTCGTGCTATTGCGTAAGATTTTTTAATGCGATATTGTAACATTTATTTGTAGACTTTCTCTTCTTGTCAACGCACTCTCATATGTGATTTTTAACGTGCACCCTACGAAAAACATTTTGAATGTCAATGCCAGGAATCTAGGTCACACTACTGACTCATTTCGACATGAACTTGATTTAGATACGGAAGTTTTATTTTTTTCGGAAAAAAGTGAATACAAACCATATATAAAATAATATACTTATTAGGAAAGGTTGCCCGCCACTGCTTACATTATTTCCAATTTATAGGGTAATCACAAACCTATCTGATTGATTGCAGCTCATTAGTTTAATAGTTTGTAATGTTAACGTTGTCAGTAGTATAATTATTTGTTTGAGTTGTTTTGATTCTATAACCCCCCCTCCTTGCTTCCCGTAAAAAGGAAAAAATCGCAAACTCCAATTTGAAATTTTATCATTTTTAAAATGTTAGAATCAATCTTGCTTCATTACTTAAGCAAACTTTGCGATAGTAAGTCCGAAGATGCCTCTGAAAGAGGCGAAACACGTGTCACAGTTAGTAGCACAATACGTGGAATAATTAAAGTTATTTTAAATTTTATATTAGGAATACAAACCAATTCCATTTTCAAATTGTTCCTAGTCTAAAATTATAAATTTCGTAACAGACTGCGATACGAGGACATGTTACTTGTGGCGCTTAATACATCCAATCGCATCTTTATTATAAATAAAAATACAGAGGAGACGGTGAAGCTAGTCACAAGTTCATATAAAAATACACACCATCTCGTCCATGCGTAATTATGACTACATGGACAAAAAATATTTTTTATTTTTCAAGTGAAAGCGGGAAGGGGGAACGAAATATGTTTTTTTTAAAAGCCCACGCAGTAAAATTGAAGTATGCTTGCAAGGGCGTTTAAAATTATAAACGAAGGACGATGAAAATATTATGAATCGATAAATAAGTTTTCGACTACATGGAAATTCTGATACTATATAAATATAATATTATTTCGTGTAGCCACTGTATCATCGTATGTGTTTTTCATCATACTTCTGGGAACAGAAATATAAATATTTATCTAAGAAGACTGTATTTTTCTCATTTATGTTAAACATAGTTTTTATATGAATGTGTATTTAACTTATAAAATTAAAATAAAGCATCGACACACACAAAGGTCAGAGGGAAGGTTGTTCTGTACGAGCCAATTATATTTTAAGATTTATAATACATTCGGAAGTCTGAGTGTCGGAACGGCGAAACTATATGAACGCAAATTGACGGAAAAGCACAGGAAATTAAAATCCGCCACACAACGCCAACATTAGAACATGGAAATTTTTGACGTTCACAAGACCGTGAAAAATACTTGCATGTTAATCAATCGATTAAATGTGTAAACGAGGTCTTCAAGTGAACACATGTTTTAACGAAATTCAGAAAATAACATAAGTTAACCTAATATGTATTTATGGGTCAAGTGTAAATATTTAGAATATGTATTTATTATTGGGTAGTTATAAAGAGAATTAACTAAAATTACCTCTATAGTAAGAAAAAATTAATGAAATTCTACTGTCTGAGTATAAAGCTAATTACGGGTAATTTGAATTACATTTAGTTTACAGTATTTACAATATATTAAATTGTTCACTTTCAAGGTGTTCACTGTCAATACTTGGTGGAAAGGCGTTTTAATAAAAATAATAATACATTTTTAGTATTTTTTCCACATAAAATTTATTTGATCAGGACCGGTTTCGCTCATGGCGAGTATTGTCAACTGACTCGCCATGAGCGAAACCGGTTCTGATCAAATAAATTTTCTGTGGAAAAAGTACTAAAAATGTATTATTATTTTTATTATATTAAATTGTGTTTTTGTGGTGTGGAAAAACATGATTTTCAAATAACGTAAGTACAAGAAGCGTTACTCTACAATACGTGTTAGTAAACTTTATACACCACCTTCAAATTCAGCAGTGGTTCCCAACTGGGAAAATTTCGTTGGATAATGCAAAGCAATTAATCGTGGAGTTTTGAAGGTTTAGTGTTGGATCCACTGACTCAGAGTACGGGAAAACGTTAAAAAACTATACCAGGTTTTATTGCAAAGTTCGAGAATTCCTAACAATAAATTATTGACCGCGTTAGTGGTTGTTTCGTTCCACTGTGGGCCGTGTTAACATCAATACCCAGTGAAAAACATGTCCAATACATCCGGCGAATCGCATTTTGTCCTGATTCGACCAATAAAATTGATTGAAACCCGCGCGAACGGGCAAAATAATGGCTAATTATTCAAACGTTCCCTCCCGCGCAAAGGGACATTATTGGCGGGAATCGTTTGGAAATCCAATCAAATTTCCCCCATCGAACAGTTCGAGTCGTTTATTCGGCTTCGCGAATAATTAGTCAAGAATAACCGGTTTGCGACATAGCTATGAAATTGTATATCACATCCATTGGCTTAAACGACATCACATTCCTCACTGACTGAAATATCTAAAGGTTTGTTCCTACATGTAAAGCATTTAGAACAGTGGTTCTCATGTGGTTAATATTGATATTAAAAAAAATGTGGTTTTACAAGTTAATTTGTCAACAAAGACTCACGAAGAAGAAATGGAATATTTCAGACGCAATTAATACAAATAGTTAAATTTGAGTTGAATGCCAATAATTGAAAAAGATTTTTAGGTTCATTTGACATACCTCACACATAACAGACTCAAAACAAAAATTAGTGCGGCCACCAGACATTTCTTTAGGACCACTTAAGTTAAAGATGCGGCCACGGTACAATTTTTCGTAAGAACCACTGATTTAGAAACCAACCTTGTAGCAACAATATACACTAAAAAATTAGGAAAAGTTCGCAAAAATAACTCCACGCAATAATTTATTATCGAATTAACAAACGAAAGATTTTTCGCATGAGGACCTCATGAAAGTTTTTCTAACTAAACTATGTCTATCTCTCTGATATGAACAAAAATTTATATCCACTCACATACTCACGATGTCGTAAACTTTACCACCAAATCAGCATGGTCTATCTACTAATTACTATTCAACGTAATTGTTATTTTTCGAAATTCGATCTCAATCCAAAGATGAAAACAGAGACGTTCTGTCATAAAATTACAAGGTATGACAAAAATATTTCTTACTTAACTTTTGTATAAATATCACTGTTTCATTGTATTCTTTATCAGTTGACAGTGAGCGTAACCAGTCCTGATCTAATAAATTTTATGTGGAAAAAGTACTAAAATGTATTATTATTTTAATTATAATGCCTTTCCACCAAGTATTGACAGTGAACACCTTAAAAGTGATAAAATTACTTAATATTAATTTTGTTTTCAACAAATAAGATCAAGGGGTATCTGAACTACGTCACTGTAAATTTGTTTTCAAAACATTATTGTATGGCGTAGGTGAAGTCCTGTCCAACAATTAGGATCAATGGGTGTGGCTCTAGGACCAAAAAGTTTTGATACTCCCAAAGTGTTCGAGTTGTTTCCTGCTCCATATATGTTTTTATGTACGTAACGTGTATTAACTAAACGGACACGCCAAATATCAAACAGTTACGATTTTTTTTATTTCCACGGTAAATAAACCAAAGTAAACACAAATCAAACCATTTAAAGATTGTGAGAAGACAATTATTTTACAAATGGCATTGAATTGTTATGAAGCCGTCAAAGTAAATACAATCGTTTGTAAACATGTGAGTCTTGTATTTGTTTGCAGAAAACATAGAAATTTAAAGAAGAATTTAAGTAATACTAATAAAAATAAAACAAGAGCCGTTCGCGTCACACAGCACGGTATCACATAAAGGAACAATGTAATTGCGTCATATTCGATTGACTTCGCTTACATTATTGCCCGATTGCTTACGCACGCAAAAAACATTTTTTCATGTTTTCTTTGAAAATCCTTAACTAAGCATTTTTATTTTTCTGGTGTCACGTTTCTGAATAATATTAACGTCACTTGAAGACGTGACCTGGAGTTACGATAGCGATTAACTTTACTAGAACATGTCCAGATTTAATAAAAAATGACAGAAGAAAAGAAAAACATTTTCCAGTTAATAACAATATTTGGCAGAACTTCCACATTTTTATCAGCTTTTCGCTGTTAAATTTAAGCTACATGAAAATGTTGAAAAGAATTAGGCTTAGAAAAGCTTTTTAGTAATCGCACAAATTATCGTTAAAAAGCCCCGTAAATCTTTTCCAATTCTTCTTTATAAAACATTTTAAGTTTCAAATTATGATGGAGTGATATTATGAATACAGATCAAAATATTGTTAGCCAAAGATTTACAATTCATTTTTGAAAAGATTTTAAGCAAAGTTAGTGAAGTATATTTTTCTATGAAAAAACAATATTGAGTTGCTGCCAACTCCTGAAAAAACTTAAATAAGAAAAAAATTGTAAGATTTACGAATTCAATTATATTTCGTTAATTTTCCAGTTGAAAGCTTTGCAAAAAAAATTACGTTCGTGGTTAAAATGGAAATTTATATTAATTAAATTTAATTTTTTTTATTTCAATGACTGTTTTTTCTCGAAATCAAAGTTAACAGCATTTTATATCCTCCGATTAACATTTTAATTTTTACAAAATTAAAGTTTAAATAAATATTCCGCTCAGCAATCTTTAGAATTAAACCAATGAATTCGTGATCAGACACTATGGAATGATATCGAGCATTTTTTGTTTAAATTTATCGATAAAAACCGCTTCGATTGAAAGTTTTGTCAAATATATCGATGATTTATCCCAAAGAAAATCTAATTTTAATATTTGAGATTCCGAGATAATTTAGGTTTTCAATAGCTGTACGTCCCTTTACTTTTGATAAAGTCAGTAATTAAAAAATCTATATCTTGGTGCTGTATGAGGGTTGACTTTACATAATAAAGATATAACGCAGATAAACAATTTGTATATGTTACTCAATTTGGGGAAAAAACGGGACAGACAATATTGCAATGAAACATTTATATAGATATCATGACGAGTACCTAAAGACCATAGTGACGCGACGGTGCTCGTATGAAACAAAACTTTTAGCCCGATCCATTCCATATAATATGTATTTTAAGCATTTACATATTCACCGCCCGTGTTGATTTAAACAGGCATTTGAATAACACATCATTGTATCAAATAAGAAAACGGTTTAGCAAAATATCAGCGAAACTCTATTATTCGTATTGATGACATTTCCGTATGTGGACCTATTCTTCTTGCAGGGAACAAAGGGCCTCGCTTTTATTCCATTCATTATTATTTGCTAGCGCCGACACCGTGCCGCCTTAGCTATTTGCTCAACTTCAGCGATGGACTACCTTTCTTCTATTGTATTCCAAATTGCCTTTGATTAGTGAGGAATTCTTTTACGTCTGTGAATCTTCGAAGATTGACCTCGTATTTATTTCTTTCATTAGCAAACGCCGACACTGCGGCACCTAATTTATTTCGAAGCAGACAGGCATGGGCCAACATTGTTCGACGTACGTTATGAGGTTGAATAAATCATGGCGATATCAAATTTGATTGATCGTGCAACCTCTCTATTTGTATTAAATAACTTCATTTCGTTAAGATTCAACGTTACCACTAATACCCTTTTCCCTGATTTATCATCTGGATAATGCAAAATGACTACCCTCAGCTGCAGTCAACTCGACTCAAGCAAAATTTTCGGTCAGATTTGTGTTTCAACTTAAATTGTGTCACTCAGCATTAGAGACACCAATTACTTGAAATCTTAACTACTCGAGTATCGAGTAGAAAAATGTTAAAATACTCGAGTACACTCGAGTAGTTTCAGATGTACCAAAATATATATTATCAATTCGAATTCGAATATATATAAAAAGATAATAAATAAAGAAGCATATCCAATTTGATTAATACATTTACTTCAATTTATTCAACATATATTTCAACAATAATAGAGTTAAACGTCCCAAATTTTAAATTGGTTCGAAGTTTTGTTTTTATAATTCTCGCAGTAGAAAAAACTCTCGCTGATTATTACTAAAACGAGTATTACTTGAGTATTTTTCGAAATACTCGAGTATCGAGTACTTGAAAAATGGACGAGTATACTCGAGTATTGAATACTCGATACTCAAATTGGAGTCTCTACTCAGCACCCACACGCCATTTCTTAGTCCTTTGGAATTTAAAAGACGACTGTGGTCAGTACTAATTGCACATATTTGATTATCAGCTTATGGTGATTGCGTTGAGCGAAACTGGTCCTGATCATCAAAAATATACGGAATTAGAAGTTTTTGCTTTTTAAATAATGCCATTCAGTATGGACAGTTAAATATTTTTTAAATTAATATTGAATTATCAAACGATTTTCATGACGGGCAATTTATTTTTTCTTCTAATTAAATATATAATACGAAGATCAGGACCGATTTAAATCATCGCAATGAATAACAATATATAATAGTTGGAATAACACTGTACTTATTCTGACACCAAATTTTGTTGTCACGAATAAGATGAGAAAAGTACACAGGCGTGTGAGAGGATCAGCCATTGGCGATCACTGCTATGCATACACAGAAAGCGATGCATTCAATGTATTTACTTGGTTTGAAAATAAACAAGTTTGGCGTACTAGTATGCAGGTACGTTATATTTGTTAACGAGCCGTCGATAAGTTGCATTGTGTATTCATATCGCACCTACGGAAGTGTTGAAAAGGTGTTTTATTTTTAAGCCTTTCAATTTTTCACGAAGCAATTTATACGAACATATTTACCGAAACAATCTCTTACTACCATAAGTCTCTTTATGGTTTACTTTCCTGCTCTTTTTTTAAACATCCTCTATAAAAAAAGTTCAGCTATTAAGATGGTAAAGATTGTACATGTGTATCAAAGTAATAAAATTCATCATAAATAAATTTTCTATTTTTACACGATGTTCTTTTTTATAAGATACTAGCCGGTACCCTGCTAGCGTTGCAATGCCACTAATAGAACGAAAGTGTTTGTGTTAATTGAAGTGCTTTCGGATGCACAATATTTTAGATAAATAATTTCGATTTAATTTCACTAACATTGATCGGTATCGATGACAATTGCCGTTTGACGTTTGCTGTTTGTCTTTTGTCGATTGTCTACACGCGCTACGTACTGAAAGTTAAATGTACTATGCCTATAAACTTTGCGCAAGTGCAGCAATAAGTTGTGAAAATGAACGGTATGTCAGCGCAAAAAATATGAAAAAACATTGATATTTACATAAAAGACCTACTATAAGTTGATTTAACTATGCCTATAACCTTTCCGCAAGTGCAAGCAATAAGTTGACAGAGTTTTATCGCAATCGGATGAACGGTATGGCAATTCATAAAATACGATCAAACAAACATTGATTTTAATATATTGGATGTTGCATATTGATTCTAACCTAAGACGAAACTCTACTCATCTTCCACGTGGTCTAATTATTTTTTTATTATCCGACAATGATGATGACTACCAAACGGGATAACCTTAAAAACAAACACGATGGTTTGAGTCGAAGGTATTGAATTTAGCTAACAAATACAGACAATACAGAAACAAATGAATAAGGCGTCTATTATAAGATTTTACATAAGCGAAACAATTATTATGAAAACATTGAAGTTATAGCCAAAACGCAAATCACATACAGAAAAAAGGATAATCTAAATAAACTTTAGCGTTGACGAAGAAAGTAAGGGAGGCAAATTTGGCGACTATCGCGGACTTGGCTTCGTCCATGTTCCGCTCGAATTTGCGACTTCCTGCCCAAACGTCCCAGAACCAGAGAGAACAAATATTATTTTCTTTTAAAAGTGGGGAATAAAGTGCTGCTCAGATATCTAGCGATTTGCTAAGAGCATTAATAACACGCGGAAAATAATAATTTACCGAATGGATCTTTTAAACTTCAACGAATTTCCTTGCTTTATCAATTTTACCATCGCCAATTGCGATGATGAAAGGTGCTTTAAGGTATTTCCAGGCGACTGCACAATTGGGTCCTATCAGACGATATTTTGACAGTACTAAGTCTTCTAACTCATTTGACAATGTGCATATCTTGTCAACGTGTATTTTGCGTAATGTTTATTTTGACACCGTGCGACATTCGAAATAATGTATGATATAAATATCAAAGTAATTAATTAATTACGGCGTACGAGAAAAAAATACATAAACAAGATTCTAGAGTTGCAGCTGTTCCCAAGCTCCATTGAAATTTGCTTCTGATAAAATTCAATCGACACTTTCAGATATTGTTTTTACTTTTTAATTGTTGATATAATTGAAGATTTTGACTGCAGGTTCTTGATGGAATCTCCATATCAAATTTGAATATTTTTTTATCGCTGACGACCCGGGTTTCCTCTTTCGTTTTCTTCTGGCATTTAATTTGTACGATTGAACTTGAATTGACGGACTGATGGAAAAGTGAAAAACGAACGATTAATATGTCTTTTTCCATCAATAATTAATAGATAGAAACATTTCTTTTGTAAAGCTTTCTTATTACTGAATAAAATGACAAATTGTTTGATGTATGCTACTTGATCATCTATTAAATACATTTCGAAAGTACATACTGTATTCCTTCAAAAGAAAAAGCATACTTTAAAACACATTATCTTCGTAAAAAAAACTGTAAGTATTATTTAAAATATGTTACTCTTTCGGAACTCGAATCGTCCATCATACGTTTATCCTTTATGGCGAAAGTATGGCATTATATAATAAAGAATCTGTATATTTTCTCAAAAGAAGAACTACAGTCGACGCGAATAACTTTTGTTTTTCGACGGGAAAATAATTCTCGCTATCTAAAATCCGTCAAATCATCGTCCTTAAATATATCAAAAACACGCCAGTCTGTTTTTTCTTTGGTAATTTCGACTCTTTCGTTGTTCTACCGAAGTCTAACACGAAAGTTAACAATATGAAAAGCTCGAGTTTTCATATAATGAATGAGTCGAATATAACTTTGCAGATATTATTACATTAAAAGTTGAATCGCAGTAATTTTATGTTTTCTGTGTCATAATTTTAGCTTTAATCATGAGCTTAATGAAATATCTTTGAACTTTAGACAAAATTATGCTATTTCATTATTGTTTTTTTATACTTAGTATAGGCAAAGAATGGTACATGACGAAAAACAAACAAATAAATTTCGATCACGATCAATAAAATACACATAACGTAATTCTCTTTCCTATAGACAGATTTTCTCAATAATTTTCATATGTTTTCAGGAAATAATCACCGCACAGTTCACAACATACTTTTTTTCATACATAAAAAAAATATATGCTATATATATATCTGTAGCGTATATTTATGTGAAAGAATAAGTTGATGGGATTTTAAAAGTTAATAAGACAGCGCCAATTTGAGCGGAACAGATAGCTTTTGGGCAAGCACGTCTTCATTTTAACTGTGACGTGCTTGCCCGGCTCTAGTTGAGTATTAAGTAACACATAAGAATTTCCGCAATTTAGCATACACTTTTACTGAGACCATATTTTTTTAATTACTTTAAATCCAATTATTTTCATTTAAAAACGAAAGAAATAAATTACAACACTTAAAAAAGTTTGTTGTGCAGGATCATTTCTTGTGGGATAAAATTACAAACGTTGTGAGAAACATTTTATTACCCGAGGGGGAAAACTTTTAAAAAAGTAAAAATTTCACTTAGTGTCCCCCAGCGGTGCTGTGTTTAAAATTCATAAATTCGCAATTGCGGTATTTTTTTATGGAAATTAATTTCGAATGGTAAACTGTGGTATTCTTTATGCGAAAACAAATGTTAAAAAAACAATATTATTCAATACCGACAACTTATTTGAATACTTGTTCGAAAATATCAAATCTCATAGCAGGTATGTATTAAATCAACTGGTTTACGTAGATGTCACCAAAGCTGTGATAAAAACTCTCAATAAATTACTTAATAGTAAAAATTGCTGTAGCGTTAGAACATGTGTGGATATTCTTACATAGTAAACAGGTTTTAAACACATTTTCTTATTGTGAATGGAATGAAAATAAAATTCGAATATGTCCATAAGTCACATATTTAACTTCTCGTTATGGCTTAAAGCGTATACCAAGTGGTCATGGCCTTCATCACCTTCGGCTGACACCCCGTTCTCAAAAATGTCATAAGGTTAAGTAAAAAAGTAAGAATACCAGCATAGTAAAATCTATTTGACTGATGTACACAGACAGCTATAGCGGAAAAAACTGATTACTTTTGAGGTTTAAGTTGTCAATTCCAACTGGAAACGCATTATTTTGAATAAATAAACAATATTTTAAAATCATTTCATCAGATCGAAATTCTCACAAAACGCGAAACTGATCCTGATCTTTATAAAAATACATGACGATGTACAGTGAGTTCTCGACTTACACGAGTTTGGACTTACGCAATCGAGTAGTTAGAACTATCCATGTGACATGACGGAAGATCGTTAATCCAATTTTTGTTTATAAAGCTGTTAAAAATGTTGATGATTCCTGGATTTATATTTCGATACATAAATATACGTATAGAATGTATGTAGATACTTTTTTTCTGTACCTGAATTAATAATTTATTCCTATCATTTTGTCTGACTTATGCGATTTTTCGACGAACACGTAAAACCTTTGTTCATCACTTTTAAGGTGTCCACTGCCAATACTTGGTTGAATGGCATTATAATAAAAATAATAACACATTTTTAGTACTTATTTCACATACAATTTAATGAATCAGGACCGGTTTCGCTCATGGATAGCATTATCAACTGGTAAGAAATACAACGAAACAGTGATATTTATTCACATTTACAAATAATTCGTATTAGAACTAATCAAATAAATTGATGCAAAGCACCTTTGTTTAATAGCGTAAGTCAAGGACTAACTGTAGTACAAAAAAAATCGTTCTGTTTATTTACTATATCAATATATTGCTTCAACTCAGCCTGTCTTATCTTTTGAAGCCTTGACTGTCAAAAACTATATAAAAAGAATCCAGATATTTGTTTAACATCAATAAGTGTTTTACATACAGATAAGTGGTTGTACAAATGAATCGAAGAAAAACCAGCGTTCAAATAAATTATTGCAAAAGGTCATTGCGAAAAAGAAGGCCGAAAGACATAGCGACCGTTGTTTGGGTACATTTTCCGTGATATACGGGTTATTTATTATGGGTTTCGTGATAAAATCGACAGCCACCACACTTTAAATGGCCCTAACGAGATAACGGTCAAAAAAGGGAAATGCCAAAAGAGATATGTGAACAGGAATAATAGAAGAAAGGGGATGACTTATATTCGGGATTTATTTAATACTCATGTCATATCGACAAAGAGATTACAATAATTCCATTGGCATATTATACGAATGTCGAGCGCGCATTGAGGTAATTTTTATCTCGCAAGAACGATGTGAAAAAAATTTATTTTTTGCATAAAAAATCCCACGTTTAGAATCGGATTTTCGTAGCCTCATTCAAATATTACAATAGTAAATAAGAGTTCAATACAACGATCACTCAAAAGTAAGCAAGTTTTTTTGCGTTGACGTATGCATACTAACTTCAACTCTAGAGTCTAGTTTGATGATTCAAATAAGCTTTTTCTTAAAAATAATATGGGTTTTGAGACTCTGTCTCATCCCTTGAAAAGCGATAAATCGTGGTTCCGCTATATTGATATTTCCTCCGATGCCAAAACCGCAGTGCTTTGTATAATGGCCACATCCTAATCGAGGTGCTATTGTTTAAGCAGAACACAAACTATCTTAAACAAAACGTTGATAAATTGATTTGAATTGGGATTGAATCGTTAGAAGTGTTAGAACTGAATTCAATGTGAATTCTTCATTGCGGAAATGAATGATTCCATTCAAACGTGATATTTTACATTTTTCCATGCCCTCTCCCAATGTTTAGTTATGACCTCCTAATTGAGGTGTCTCATCACATTCTTTCTATGAGGGCTGCTTGTTAATCAGACGATCAACATTTGATTCGTTTGATGAAAGTAGAGATAGAAAGGATTAGGCTACGACAAGAATAGTGGTTAGGTCGTCGCTTTAGCTCCACCCCGCTTTTAGGACGGATGGGTGGGAAGGAATTTAAAGTCAACACAAACACCCATCCGTGCTTTCGGACTGAGTCGATGCAGGGACTGAAAAGAATGCTGCTCATATTGGGAATCGAACCAGTGAGATCCGTCACGGACACCTGCGACATTGACCACTGCACCGCGGATCCGATATCTACATATACCTATGAATATTCATTTAACAGTGTCGTGAAAGAGTGGCGAGCAATTGATGGGAAACGGCTGTTGATACAAAAACAGCACAGCTTATATATATATGGCATAGTGGAATAAACGTAGAAAATCATAGAATAGAATTAAACTAAAAACTTAGATTTAAAATATCCGGAAATGTTTATCAGATATGTTTCAAAATATAACAATGTTTTTTACTTAAAGAAAGTATAAAAGAAATAATGTCAAAGCGACGTGATCAAAGCGGATAAGAAAGTAATCCTTGAGAAAAAAATGAAGGGATATTGTCGCATTTCCATGTTAACCCAACAAACGAACTGATTTAAGAATTATCATGAAAAGGCCAAAATCCAACAACAATCGATCTTAAATAAAAAAGTACGCTTTCAAAGTTGATATGGGTAATAGGCAGGGTTGCCATATTTCCAAAATCCTGTAAAGCGACATTACTACCCAAAAAGCGAACAAAGGGAGAAAAGGATGAATAATGAAAAAAATAGAGCATTTGAATTATTCAATACAATTTAATTCAACTAAATACACTGGAAATAAAATTGTTACAGTTTTGATAATACGAAGAGTTTGTTAAAACATATTCATAATTGAATCCATAATGAATTATTACTTATTTTTTGAGTTTTGTCGCTAACGACCAGGGTTTCGCCTTTCGGCATCATCAGGCATGTTTGCTCAATTAATGATTGAAATAGTATTTACACATTAGCTTGATTATAAATTTTGAAAATCAGTTTGTTGTAAATGTATTATCAGAATATTTTGTATTTAAGACAATGTGGTACTCGGGATTGGACTGTTGAGCTCGTGACGTTAGGCAACCCTTAGATGACATCAATAAAAAACAATAGAATTCTAGGATTTGCCCCAATGTCTTTATAATGTTGACATTCGAAGGAATTTTATATTTATTTATGTGACAGTGAGGTTTCGATTACCTTTACCGTATTTATTGAATAAAATTAATTTTTCCACAATCGTATATTGGGAATATTGCTATGAAATTGATATCGGTGAGTAAATATTTTTTCAAGGAATGCAATAAATTCGACTCTATTTTAAAAGAAGCTGCGTCATATGTAGGACTTATAAACACAAGCTTTTTTTATGACTCATTAACTGTAATAATGTAAATGATCCGTTAACTCTTCACACGCGGTAAAATTGTAAGGAAAAGAAAGAAAGAAATAAATTTTGCATGTTTATATACACGACGCGTTGAAAGGATTAATGTAATGAAATGAAATATGAATCATGGCTCGAAAAATCATGGATATTATAACAATATGCGATTATGGAGCAGATATGGAACATCCCAATATAAATTATAATAAATAAAACTGGTTGCAAGTCAGCCACCGAATATCGCTCAAAGAGGAAAACAATAGTATAATGACCGTTGATTGGAAAGGAGTGGAAGTAACTGATAGAAAGCGCATTAATTGATATCTAATCGGCTTATGGCAAATTTTTTTTATAAAAGACAGCATGCATTATTTCTTTGACACGTCCACAACCAAAGCGGGTCATATGAACGACCCATAGACTGAAGCAATTTAACGATAACTTTAGATCACTCGTTATTTTTTCAGAGTAAGTTGAGCAGAACCCATTTTCAGAATCTGAGAACGGGTAGGAAAAAGGAATGAAAAGATCACATACGTTCACGCTCTTGCGTACAACTTCAAAAATCGATCGAAAAAAATATTGTAGGAATGTTTTTGTTATGGAAATTCGAACCCTTGTCCGCGCAATCAAGTGGGACAAAAGGAAAAAAAGCGGTTGCGAATCTCCTACGGAATCGTCGAAAGTATGATGACAGAACCTTGTTGATCGTGTTAAGGCTTTATGGGACAAATTCACAGCGTTTCCCTGGTAGATACATACATTGGAATATGTTTTCACGAAAAGCATCAACGTATTGATTATTTACTGTATATAATATATATAACGTGGTTCATTATATACTTAAAAGAATAAATATATCAATGACATTTTCTTACTTTTCATAAATAACTATGTAATAAAAACCCGTTAAAGGGTTTCCAAACATCGAATAATGTAATTAATTCGTAATATTGCTAGTTAATTAGTAGAAAGTCAGGCGTGACTATCAGTAGCGAGAATTTTGCATTGAAATTAGCGTGTTAGAAGGCGTTTCCAGAAACAGTTCTGTGGATGTTTATTAGACTCAATGGAATGTGTTTTATTCATTATATTCCATCGTTAAGATATGTAAATCTCGTAAAACAAAAACAATATTGGAGGAAACTGGTTTATCTGAATGATAAAATTATCATAAAAATAATAATACATTTTTAGTACCTTTTCCACATAAAATTTATTTGATCAGGACCGGTTTCGCTCATGGCGAGCATTGTCAACTGATAAGAAATACAATACAACAGTGATATTTATACAAAAGTTAAGTATGAAAAAACAAAGTATGACAAACAATTAGTGAAACAACTAAGCAAATAAATGAAGCAAATTACAAGAAAAATAGACTATAAATAAAAGGTTGAAGACCTCTTAGCAATGCAAACTAATTTATCATAAATCAATTAAATATGAATTATCATTAACAAAGTAAAAGCCCAAAATCACCGAACGCCATGGAGGATGCTGTCTGTTGCTGTCAGATTAAGGAAGAAACCCATGTCGTCTCAATATTAATAGTGAAATGAAGTATAGTTCTAATTTTGTAGAAACAAAAATTGAATAAAAATTTAAACGAGTTGTGTGTATCTCTGGCGGTCTACAGAAGAGATGATCCATTAATGTTTATGTGGTTATTCAGTAACATTAGCGATGATATCAAATAATGATCCACATTCAAGAAAGGTTTGGTGGATAACAAAATAAATTACTACTTACCTCCAATATCGAGTGTTTTAATTTTCTAAAATTCAATCCTTTGAATAATTGTTGATGGGCTTTCAACTTTCCTACGAATTAAGTGGATATTTGACTATATATATTTTTTAAACTTGTTCTTTTGGTCAGCCATTTTGGTTTGCCAGTTAACTAAGATGGCCGTTCGATTGGTTGCTCAGAAAAGTGGATATTTTCAGCGATAAACTTAGTATATTGTTAATACTTTCGATGGATTCGGCGGTAACTTTGTGGAAGTTAATTTGAATATAAAATTTTAAATAACTTTGATTATTCCACGTATTGTGTTACTAATTGTGACACGTGTTTCGCCTCTTTCAGAGGCATCTTCGGACTTACTATCTTATGGACTTACTTAGTATATTGTTGTTAAGATTTTATTTTCTTATATGAATTTGTATTAGAGTAATATATTTTTTTTTCACGATCAATGTTCATATATTTGTCAAATGCATGGCTACTGGCGTCAGCGCAATATAATGTATTGTACTTTTCGTTTTTACCAGAAGCAATAAGGACAATCTTACGAGGTTGTCCTCGTGATATTAAAAGAATGAGTCAATGCTATCGAAACATTTTTGATTTTGATTGTGAATTCACCATTTAAAAAACGTTATATAGATTTATATTGAAATGAAGTAGAATAGAAGTCCACGAGTGTTCGATTTAAATGTTTGGTAAAGGTGCAATATTTATAAGGAAATACTTATTCCGAAAATAGTCGGTTTGATTTTTGAAACCGGCAGTATTATGCAATACCTTCGAAGTGAAGGTAGTAAGCAGAGCGAGGTGGGTCGTTAGCCTATTCACAAAATATGTGCGCGCTGGTGTGTTCGAAAACCGGATTGCAAGCGTGTTCGTGAATGGCTTGCATTTCATATTCATTTCAATGATATGTCAATGACGGGTTTCTCGACCGATGGATGAAAAAGTGCAGCTAGTCTCCCGCCAAAAAGAATAAAATTCAACATGATATCTCAAATACAAGAGTACCGTCATATGAGAGTTGTATTACAATAAACATGCAGAACAAGGCGATAACAACTACAGCCAGCAGGGAAAAGATACCACTTCTTAAACTTGCATGATTTAAATAAATAAAACACACATTTTTGTACGACTTTTTCATTTTTGATCTAAAGATCATGACCGGTTTCACTCATCGTGAGCATTTTTAACTGATAAAATATAAAAGAAAACAGGGTTTTTGATATAAAATAAATAATACAAGATAAGGTATAATACACAAAAATAATATGAATTTTAAAATAATAAATAAATGGAATCGAATTGTAAATGAAATATCGTGTATGATAGTAACCTAATATTGTGTAACTGGCACAAAAGTTTTATATATTTAAATATTATTCCTTTACAACAATAATAACACAGTTAACAGCTTAAAAATTAATAGGAACGATATTTGACAAACCTTTTTTGTAATCTAGCATACCTAAGGAATAACACATAACGAATATCTTTTCACCATATGATTATTTTTGCAATGCGTTAGCATGGTGACTATTAGATTATATAAAATTATTGAAATGATCCATCATAAGAGTACTCTAGTATTCGCATCGATTGTAAATCGTAATCCGTTTATAGTGTCAGAAGACTCGAGTTCATAATATAACCTATCGATTATCTACCTGGCAATACCCAATATCCAGACTGATTTTATTTTGCAAATGAGGGAATAGTTTGATAAACCCACTAGAATAAAAATCCACCAGGACACCATTATATATGTATGTGTGTTCATTGGATTTAACAGTAACACGGTGTACAAAATGTATGAGCCAACCTTACAAGGGTTCAATATATGTACATACATACATACATACATAGCATAATATACAATACAACCTCTTCCCTAAATTAGTCGATCATTATGCTACCATTATACATAGAGTACATATTATATTTACAATATGGGTTGTGTGCATTGAATATTACCATATATCCATTCAGTTTTGCACGAAGACTTCTTTAATAGTTATATAAATATCCTTCATTTCAATAAATAAAATACACTTATATTTATTAGTCATTTTATTCTATATCTGTTTCCAATGAAAACTGCATTTACAGCAGTCGTAGATTTATCAATGAAGATCGTGAGCTCCACTAATATCTTCCGAGATAATGATTCTCAACACACCATACGAAGTTCAGTTGTTTCCTGTTCATGCAACTAGGAATTACCAGTGAATCCAAGCCCTCGTTACTCTTCCAATTTATATGACCAAACTTACGAGTCCTTCTCTGGAAAACGTATGAACGGCTGAATTTTAGTGCTAAGTTTATTGGCATGTATGGTTCCCCATAATATTGTAATCATACGTTTCCAATCCGACATCTCACGTTTCGCGGTCTGCTATCTTTATATTCCACGTCACCATTACGCAGAACTTTCTCCATTTTTTCATGCCAACCCAATTGCAAACATTGCAATACCTTTGTCTTTTCAAAGTCAACCCATATATCTATTACATTGAGATAGGTTCCGTGTTATAAAAAATCGGGGTGTGATTTTGAGTTTCGCGCAAAATGAAAGTTGTTTTTTTTTCCATTCATACATTACAATAAGTCAAGACACCAAAATGTTATATTGAACGACCAACATAAGTTCTCTATTCCTCATATTAATATATTTTTACATATATAAAAAATATTTGTTGTAAGTACTTATAATAATTTTAATACAGTTTTTGTCATAATTCGTATTACAATCATCTTCATTTATATTGAATGATCATAATGTATCGGTCAGAATGCAGAGAGCAGAATAAATACAATATTCTCACCAATAATTAAATTGTATTCCGACCAAAGTTTCTTTAAATTCTGACAGAAAATTGATTTAATTAGTCCCCTTATAGCAACATGTAGAAATAGTACAAAAAATGTATTTTAGTGATTAAAAACATAACCTTTCCACCAAAAAGTGACCGTTAATCCATTAAAAGAGATAATTGTTTGTATTGATAACTTTGTCTAAAAAATATTTTTATGATTTTTTCTATTATTGAGCACGTTGTTAGATATATTTTTTGAGCGACACATGTACACATAAGGTTTTTTGTTAGGCTGACTAGCTACTCTTATATTACTGAAAATTTGAAATAGAACTGCGGGTTACAGAAGTATTTCAGTTTCTGGCGTTTCCCGATACAGTGAACATAGTTTTGTAAAACGATTCAACTACTGAATTAAAAATACTTCGAAAGTAACACATAAAACATAGACGTCAGTATTTCCTGTCGTTTCTCACCTGTCGATCGTTGGTTGTAAATATAGAGTCATAAATCACATCGCACTAAAGCAGTGTATCAATGCAGGTGCAGCAAAAGCCCAATGAAAAGAAATTTTGCCCTGTTCACGATGCATTTATTATTGGTTTCGTTCTACGAATTGGTGTGTCGCAATATCATCTTGCATACAATTTATGGGTAATATGAATCTCGTAAAGGATGCAATACAATGTATAGTAAAGCGCCGTATACTAGTATCGTCATTTCATATTTCCGGATAAATTCATTTTGAATCATAGATAAATGCTATTGCATCTTTTATTGGACCAAAACGATTTTATTGGGTTTTAGAATCATAATGTACGGGTCGGGTCTAGTAAATAAATTCAAATTACAAAACAAATGTTTTTCAAATGAGAATCGTTTATTTGTATAAGTAATTTTTTTTGGGCTGATATGATTAGCCGCTTCGTAAGGCTTGGTACTTTATTTTAAATATTAATTGCAGCCCATCAGATAAAAACTTGCGCAGGCTTATTTACAAACATACATGATATGTATTTGTGAATAAAATGTAATCCAGATTTCATTAATATTTCATGTTAATATGTGTCTATCAGCATAGATAGCGGGAAAACCTTCGGAGCAATAAATTGTTAATTTTTATCAAACGAAAAAAAGAATTTAAATTGATTGAAATGTAAATAAAATTGGCAACACCAGTGAGTACGATGTTGAAGCAATGCGAACCGAGTCGTAAATTCGCAACGAAGCTTTCGCCAGATCGTTTGTTTAAAATTGGTTTCACTAACGAACTTATGTTTACGTGTTGATTAATTAGTTTTCAGGTGATAACCGTCAGCGATTTAAGCTTTTAGTTGCTATTTCGAGAGAGAGCTTTCATAAAACGTCGACTTGTCTGGTTTCGTTGGAGTTTGGCTGGTGTCTTTCACACTTGCGTATGGACCGGTTTATTTAGTAACAGAACTTACACTCGACCATTTGTTGGACTAACATTGTTTGTAGTACAAGTGCAGAACATTATCTTCACTATTAAGGCGTTCACTGTGAATACTTGGTGGGATGGCAATATAATAAAACATTTTTAATGCTTATTCCACATTAAATTTATTAGATCAGGACCGGTTCCGCTCATCTTTTTCGATTCGATCAGTTGATTATGCTCGCCAATAGCGAAACTGGTTCTGATCTAATAAATTAAATTTAGAATAAGTACTGAAATTTTTTTTATTTTTGTTTTTAATATTATTCTTTATATGTATGTAACTTGTAAGTAATAATTTGGTTTAAAAAAGTAAAGTGAAAGCGAAATGAAATCTTTCTTTTTCAAAACTAAACAATATAAAAAGATTATTATGTTGTAACACATGTTGTTTTTAATTGATTGAGTTGGCATTTACTTGGTAGAACTCCATTATAATACGGTGAGAAAAATAACAATGTATTTTTCTCACCGTATTACAAGTTTTTTATCCTTGCAATGGAATACAAATAAAACGGATTGTTTCCTGATTCTGAGCATATATAATTTGGGTTGTTCCCACGTCTCATACATGTAATGTGTAAAGGAATCTACTGCACTTGATTCATGGGCTGTTAATTAATGAATATTTTTTTCTCGATAAATTGATTCTCGAGATGATTCTAAAGGAATCTTAAAACGTTCCAATAATTACCCAACACGCAGTAGAACGCAATCACATATATGTACATACACGCATTGCTATTTATAATGTATTTTTTAAATGAAATACAGACTTTGAAATAGAATATCTGTCAAAGGTTAGCAATAATTATTATCGAGTGCAATAAATTAATTCATCTGCATGACACGGGTCGGTCGTTCAACTGGACGAATCGATCCTGTAAATATTATTCCATGAATGCTCTATATAATTTGCAATGAATAACAAGCACTACCGTACGTGTGGATATTGACACGATCTCGCCTGGCATGTTGCTCTCAAGTCACCTTTTTAAACTGCAATAAGCAAAATAAAGTTGACATAAACACGCGGAAAATTTTATATTCAGAGAATTTAAATTATTTCTTTCATTGGTTTGTGTAGAAATATTGTACAAGTCTTCCGCGAGCAGCGTTTTCATTTCGTATCGAAAAGATTCGTTCGACAAGATCGTCTCACTCGCACACTTTCAATCACGTGCGAGGATTGGAGAATACACAGCCAATCACAAGAGCCGTCCTCTTTTATCGTGATCTAAGATTGGCGGATGGCGCGGCCTGACAATGTGTTTCAATTTCATTCACATGGATCCATTTCCTCTCTCTTCAGTAAGAACTTTGAGACTTTTTGGTTTATTCTTGTGATATTTGTAAATACTGTCCTGTTCTGGGACCATTGTTTTTCTTTCCGCTTGTTCCAAAAGCAAACTGACTCGGTTAAAACTTTTAATATTTTTCTGCTGGTTGGCCATAACATCTCAACAATGTTTTCGCCGTCTCAGCTCCCAGGGAAGTAGACCAGGGGAAATCATATTTAATTGTGTTATGTCTGATTAGTGCCTCCTGTAAACAGTTCATTACTCTGTTGTCAATGGATACTTTTCCGCTGAAGTTTTTATCCGTTCACCGGGAACGAAAATTACGCAAATCCACTGTTCCAAGATTTGAAGTATTTTTGTATCCTTTAATAGTAATGTTTGAGATATACTATGACATGGGCTACCAACCTTTTTGTACCTTAGAGCACATTTTAAAATATCGGTAGGGCCAAATATTTTTTCAAAGCAAAATATGTGAAAAATTGGTAATAATAATACACAAAAAAATATTTTTTAAATTATTGTTTATATTCTATTAGGTATATAAAATAAATATAATTCAGTGTGATCTTTGGCATTGCATTTTATTGGCCAGTACCTCATCATTAGGGGAGTGTGATGACGTTCCTGTAAACAAGCAATCATAAAGATGTTCATCGGTGAGTCGAGATCTATATTTTGATTTTATTAATTTCATTGTTGAAAATAATGATTCACAAAGGTATTTGGAACCAAAAAATGATTTAATCTTATATGCCGCTTTTTTAAAAATGGAAACCTTTTTCCGTCCACTGTATTTCAGACGTTCTCATCTGATTTTAAGGATTTTAACATAATATCACTCTGAAGGTCCAAAATCTCTAACTCCAATTCTTCTGCCTTTACTTGAACGAGCTCTGCAATATATGCAGCTAATTCCATTATATTCATTTGACAAGTAAAAGATTCTAGAGCTCTACTACTGGGTTACTATAGCAGTGATCTATATCGATTTATGCAGATAAATGAGTTCGAATTACGTTATTATTTAATTATTTTTGAAAATATTTTATTTAATTATTTCAGAAACTTATTCAAATATAATAAAATATATGAAAATTGAAATGAAAAATTGTTGTCGCGGTCGAATGGGAGTGGGCGCACACAAATCAGCCCGCGGGCACTGTGTTGGTAACCCCCGTACTATGAGATATATAATTTTATTAATGAAGAGAAGTTTTAAAAAAATATATCTAGTGTCCTCGTGCAACGTCGATTGCGATCAATTCAAACAAACCTTTGCGTCACCTTTGCTGGCTTATTTAATTTTTCTCAACGGGTAAAGGGGTTTATCAGTACACCACAACTTATAGGGTTTCTGTTGAAATTTAGCCCTAGTAATTTTGCGGTTTCACTTATTTATGAGCTTTGAGCCGTATTGTGTGACGGCTTACGGCGTTGTCCGCGGATAAACACGTACTTAAAATAGAGTATGACACCGCAGCCATTTCGACGGCACTCTGCTTCATTATTGTGGTGACCGATGATTAGTTGCCTACCTCAGAGAGGGTTAAATAACAGCCTTTACTTTATATGGAATCAGATTATTTCCATATTTCTAGGCGGCTTTAATGGGGATAATAAATAATCGTGTACAAACAATATCTCCAAAGCAGCTTATTCCAAATAGCAAGAGGATAACATCCAAATAATATACTCCTTAGATGAAATCATTCTTGAGAAATACAATACCAGAGTAAAATAATTGAACAGCTTACCCATTCAAAATGATATCAAAATCAGCGCGGTTACATCCGTTCCACGAAAATCTATAATTTGAACAGAAACATGTACCTAGATAAACAATTTCTTATCGTACAATAATTCTAGAGAGAACCAGGCCAAATATTCCTGCTGGTAATCATGGGACGGCAACATTCGAGGAAACCAACGTTTCCTTTTCATATTACTGTAGTGTGTACCTACGGTATCATGTATTAAATATAAATTTAGGATTTGACTCAAGATGCTTCAAAGAATTTCAATATAAAATTTGATTCGTTTGAAATGTCTTATTTTCCTTGAGTTTTGTAACGAACCGCGTTTCGCTTTCCGGCATCTTCAAGAATTTCAAGTGCATGAATTAACTTGAACTGACTGTCAGTTATGTTAAAAATAAGCAAATAAAAATTAAAGAACTTACATAAAATAAAGGTGATGGTTTATAATATGGCGTACTTGGAAAGTATTCAGATAATATTATAAATTTGCAATGAATCGATGCTTCGAATGCCTTCAGATTTTCCACTATTTTTCACCTAATTACGCTCATTATTTTTAACATCCTTCGTAAAATAGCCTATCGATGGCGGAACAACGACTTTATTATTATAAGAAAATATTTTTCGATTGACCTTTTTGGACGAATAAATTTTCCATACCAATAAAAAAAACCGTCCTTACACTTAAAAAAAGTTTTCATCTCAACAGAAGTCAAAATGTATTTGTTAGTTTAATGGCTTGTCTTCCAATAAATCCTTTTTAAAGCCAAGCGAGCAATTACTAAAGATATTTAAAATAACTCTCCTAAATGGAAGACAGACAGGGGCCGCCTGAATAAAATGAATTGATGGCAGACTATTAACATTCAGTATTGAAAGCAAAACAGCTAACATCACGTCAGAAGCGCATCATATCGATCGTCGAGAGAAGGAATACATAAATTTAATATAAATTAATGTTCGTTGAGGCTTAAAAAAGAGCACATCAACTTTACTTGAATTATTGATTGAGTAGGTATTTACTTGGTAGAACTCCATTATAATACGGTAAGAAAAATAACAATGTATTTTAGTTCTACATAAATTGTATATATTTTTGATAGCTATTTCGGCTTACGCCTTCGTCAGAACTATAGTTCTGACGAAGGCGTATTCAAAGAAATCCTTTTATAGCCAGCAATCTTTAATTATATTATATCTTTCTATGTTTATATTTGAAGAATAGGACTGGGAAAGGCGATTGAGTTATAAACCATCCATTATTTTGAAGCCATATGTTTCACATTGGAAGCGCACGCGGTTGAAAAATGAAACCCTTCCCTGTACATACGTGTATATTTTATAAAAGATTTATATCATAATTCTGGCATATTTATTCTTAATTTCATATTTATACACAAAAGTATTATTAGCTTAAAGACATGAAAAATAGTTTATTACAGTCAATGAATTAATATTCACAATGCAGAAAAGATTGTATTACATCAAACAATACCGACGAAAAAATCTTCATTATTTAATAACCATCCATCAACTATTTTCGACGCGTGAGAAATTTCATGTCTCTTCAAAATGGTAACTAAGCTAATTAGGTTTTGGGTAAAGAAATTTAAGACGGCTGAAAATAATACGACAACGGCTGTCAAAAATAAAGTACCTCGATGAATTTTATTATACAGCACATCCAATGGAATTCGAACAATTTCTACCAAGGCATAATAATCTCACAGAAGCAAACGTACTTACGAAGACCTACAAATAATAATAATTCGTCTACATTGCTTACCCTGCCAATTTATTATCGCAGGGACACCCTTGCCTCGCTACTAAATTAGATGTTCAAAGATAAAAGCTCAAAAAGCATGATACGTAGAGACATGTAAATAAATATCCACGCGCGTTCACGGAGTAGGCCTCTGTTTTTCGACTGCAGAAGTCTTTGTTCGTAGGCGTGCTAAATTTAATCAGAACATTTTTGACATGGAAAACTGGTAAGAAATGTGCAAGACCAAACGGGATATGAATCGCGGAGGTGTGATTTAACTTCAATTCATTTATCTGCAACAAGTATCTGTGCCTCTGTTCATTGTAAATGTCAATTTAGCGATAAGACCGCGACCTTCTTGTTATTAAATTTAATTAAATGCAACCCGACTGGAAACGGCATTATTCGAGACTTCTAGAGCAATGAATTTTATTCTAATCTCCAACGAACTTTAATCTCCTTGATGCTGTGCAAACTGGCATCAATCTTTTATAATGTTCTTCCCGCAGAATTCTCTTCAGAACATTAATGTACCTACTCTTTAATGATCCAAATATCAACGCCTAGATTTTATATATAAATATGCATGATTTGTTTAATACCTAGCGAATGCTTAAGAAAATAAAAGGAATTCTAGGATGTTAAGTTATCATTTTCTCAATTTAATTCGTCGTAACAAAACACAGAACTCGAAAAAACAACATTAACTATTGAAGATGGGTAGTAAAAAAATATTCAGTTTCATATGTTCTGTTTTATCAGATATCTACTAAAGACTATGTTTGTTTACCAAAAGTCGTTATAACTATTGTTTCATTATGTAGTATGGAGTTCACACATTGTTGATAGGTACCGGAAAATTTTGGTATGTTAAAATACTGACGTCGGTTACTTTTTCAAAAAGTATGATTACGAAATATACTGAAGTAGATACCATGAACCGTTACGTATAAATGAATGAAATGTCTGTTCAATGCAATACATTATCTCTCACCGGACGGAAATGTTCCTCTTGAGAATACAATATACACCCACGCGAATTAACACCGAGTGTGGTAAGTCTTCACTTGTATGGGCTATGATTATTATATTTGATTAACAAGCAAACAGAATAGCATTCCTATTCAAGAAGACATTGTTTATTGGAAACCTTCACAGGCTAAAATTTGTTGTGATAAATGGTAATTATTATATGTATGTTAACACTGCTTTTTCTTGTTCTTAATAACATAGCGTTAAAGGTTGCAGGTCGCGGCAACTTATTTTGGTGTTGTATAATAAATAAATATATGAACGTAATTTAGCTTCTCTGCAAAGAACGCGATAGCATATTTTTCTCTTAATCAAAGGTTTACAGTCGACAGCGAGGTCTTTTTTTAGAACCAATAAAAGATCGCAAAGAATTCATCAGACTTAGGCACTGGGCTTTTTAACGAATAGCGAATACAAGAAGTTTCTTTTCTTCATTTACCATCAACAATTGCGTATCATTTTTTTTTCAGTAGATTTTTAAAATGTAATAGTAAGTAATAGTAATAGTTGTAATAGTAGTCATTCGATATCGTTTGTTAAGTAGAAAATCATATTTTACATTCGACATTGTAAGAAAATTGAACCCCCGATATATATACCTACCTTTTCCGATTAAGTTGTATTTGCACTGACGAGAAAATATTACTTACAAGATTTTTCAAAACAAAATAATATTACTTTACCGATTGTCTAAACCTTTTACTTCGTGATATATATATGTATGTCTAATATAATATAATTTTTATTTTGGTCAACATCGAGGTCGTCAGATATATTTAATTCAGAGCCGATACTCTAAGCTACAGGTTCCCAAAGTGAGCCACAAGGCCCCCCAGGGGGAGTAGGAGCCATCATTTGCGGGGTCAAAATGTATTTTGCAAAAATGGGGCCATGAAGGAAATTGCCAGGGGGGCCGTGTGTAATTTTGTGTCTGAAAGGAGGCCATGGATCAAATCAGTTTGGGAGCCTATGCTCTAAACTCTAAAGAAAGCTTTGATGTTATCATATATATATATATGTCAATGTAAGGTTGTAAAAAGATAGAGGAAAGTAATAATTATGAAATACAACATGCTTTGACAGACTCAATAGTGAAGCTTTTATCGTTTCCACATGGATAAAGCAGTAATTATTCGAAGTCATATATTTAATCACATACAATAAACAAAATCCATTCAATTTTGAACGCTTTGACGGAAAAAATATTATAAACGTTTCTTAATTGCATTTCCAAATGTAATGAAAGTTGTAAGTATATTAGATTATGAGATAAGGTTTCTTTTAGCTGCGAGGCAGCTTGCTGAACTCGGATTCAAGAAATTAATAACGTTTTCATAAAAGAAAAATGAAAACTGTTAAGTCAGCGAGACACTTGTCCATTGAAATTGTCAGTTTACAGTCAGGAGCGTCCTTATGCAGTCTCTTCTACCAAGAAGTATTCAGGTCAAGTTTTAAAAATATGTCACGAAGAGGAAGCTTTTCGTATTTTTGGATTATTTATTTAATAGTTGGAATAATTTTAATGACATACTCTATTTCCGTTTAGAGCTTTTAATGTATTTAAATAAATAAAACTTATATGTTGCATACCAAAACTGTCAGTTTTTCATCAATATATTGGAAAAAAGGATTTTTTGAAGTCACCGAAGTCTCTGAATTAAACTTACATTCATCACTTTTAAGGTGTTCACTGCCAATACTTGGTGGAATGGCATTATAATAAAAATAATAAAACATTTTTAGTACTTTTGCCACATAAAATACTTACATTGTATTAAACAATGGAAGACATAATACACATTTTTTAATACTTGCATTATAATGGAATCAAATGTTGCCAATAAAAATGAAACATTTACAAATATGTATAATTCCTTTGAATAAATAAAATGCAATATTTTGTACTACATCTATGGTGTAAAGATTAGGACCGGTTTCCTATTTTCCGTTTAGGTAATGGAAGAGGTACAAATAAATATGTTTTGTTTAGATTATATTATTCTGCCAAGAGTTGAAAGTTACACATTAAAAATGTAAAATATTAGTGTTAAATGTGACTGTTTATTTTATAGGCGTTGGAGGGAGCGTCTTTCATGTATAGTCATACACAATACAGTCTCTTAACACCAAGTATCGCTTCGTAGATCTATTAAATGAATACTCGAGAAGCCAAATACCATTGAAAAATGCTTTCTTTTTACTAATAAGAAATTATTTAACAAATTTAAGTCACAGTTTTCCAAGATACATAAATTTATAATTCTTATAACGGCTTGTTTTTTTAATATATAATTGATGACGGCATCTTTTCAATTCTACGACCGCAAATTATGTTCTTTTAAATACGCCATAAATTACAGATCTTGTCAGAATCGGATAGAATCTGCTTTTTTAACCAGTGATTATTCATGAGTCCATGGTATTTGAGTTCTTAAAGGTATTCGTGTTGGTTTACCTTTATCCATATAAACATAATTTGTTTCGAATCAAATTATTTACCAATTTAATTTACGTAACGAATCAAAAAAAACATTTCAATTTTATAATAATTTGGAATAACAATGTATTTTTTAATTTACATAGTATTTTTGAATTTCGGCTTACGCTTCGTCAGAACTATGTTTTAAAACGTGTATTAGGGGAATTCTCCTACATAATCTCTTTCTGTTGAAACCATACCGATCAAACAGAATTTTGTTTGATTTATTGGTCTTAAAAAATCAAAATTAATGTTTTTTTTGTTTATTATAATTTTGTTTAAATCAAATTTTAGGTTTATTACTGTTTTAAATTTAGATTTGAATAAACCTAAATTTAAATCACATGTACCGCAAGAGTTTTAATTTTATATGTAGGACAATAGTGTTAGATCCTTTAACAATGGAAAAACTGATTCACAATATGCAAATCACCTTATAGAATTAGCACATAATCCGAATTCGGTCCCGATTCGTTTACATTCCTGCAATAAGGGCCTCAAACTGAATGCATTGGAACAGCTTGAAATTAATAGGTATAATCAGTCCAATGAAATTTTAACGATCAAATCACAATTAATAGCTCACCTCTGTTAAAAACCATTAACAAAACAATAAACCTAAAACAATTTAAAATAGATGCACTTAGAAATTGCAGATTTTAAGTGCTTTCACACGACCCCAAAAAATACTCAAATTATTGTTTCCCACCATTACTTAAGACCAATAAATCAAACCTATTTAAATTCTTCGTGACGTCGGTATGGTTTCAACAGAAAGAGATTATGTAGGAGGCACCCTGTCTAGCAAAGGGTATATAAGCTATCCCTAATACACGTTTTAAACATAGTTCTGACGAAGGCGTAAGCCGAAATAGCTATCAACAAATATTTAAAAATAATTTATGTAGAATTAAAATACATTGTTATTTTTCTTTCCGTATTATAATGGAGTTCTACCAAGTAAATGCCTACTCAATCAAGAAATTTATTACGTTGAATTCAGCATCGTATTATTGATGATTACTAAAATTAGTGAAAAGTATAATTGAATAAATATATAATAAGAAAACCTTAAGCTAGATATTGATAGTGTATTTCTTGACCACAATTTATTTAATTACGTATCAGCACAAATATATCAGCAATGTATTGTAATTAACTTCAACAGAAATCTTTTGAAAAATCTATACAAAATTTCAACATGTTTTTTTCGGTAATTAAAGAAGTTAAGAACTGTCTGAACATTGATTTACAGTTTTTAAAATGTAAGACATCATTTTAACTGCTGGTAACAGAATTTATTAATGTATATAATAATTTATTGCAACACGATAGAAGAATAAATTACTATATTTCGAATTAATATAGATACACAAATCTATTTATAATTACGAAAACATATGTATGGTTCGGTGTTAATTAATGTCAATCATTCACTTTCATATTTCGAAGTGATGTTCAATTTTCAACTATCGTGGGAATATATATTGGGCTTGTGTTCAGTTACTTTAAAAAATATTTCGTATCATATTTTGTGTATAGTATGAGGCAGCTTATGATTGATATTTGAATCACAATTGTTGTCACAAAATTTAATTGTAATTGATATCTACTACTACAGTCTACTAATATTTTTTAGAGTTTTGGCTTTCATCAGTCAAAAATGTTCGCGGTGGGAGCAACCCGGTCCTGACCTTAACAATATACATGTGGAAAAGTACAAAAATGTTTTTTTTATTTATTTAGATACAATTCATTTCACCGTGAATTCACAGTTAACACCTTAAAAGTGATTCGTCGAAATTTTTTATATGATAGTTTTATTTGTATGCACAGTGCATGTCATTTATTCAAATTAGTGTCGTCGACAGAGTCAATTTTTTTTCCGGAGTACAATTAATTCGATCTGGAAAAATTGGCAATTTTGAGCACTGTTGATTATATTCGGAAGCTCTTTGGTTAGATTTAGAAACATAAAGGCTTTGTGGCATGAACAAAACAAAGTTTACCGAGTATTTATATAAGATTTAAAAAAAATGTTAATTCCACGTATTGTGGTACAATAGTTACACGTGTTTCGCATGTTTAGGAATTATGAATAAATACAAGCATTAACAGGAATGAATCATTATAAAACAATATTTTAAATAAGGACAACGTTGCTAACCACTATTTAATTTATTTGTTATAAATTAGTCCAGCCAAATTAATGCAGCTCATTAATTAATAATTTGTAGTGTGAGTGTCATTAGTAGTATTGTTTGTTTGTATCTAGCCCCCCTACTGGAGTTCTGTAAAAATGGAAAATCCCAACCTCCTTTTGGTAATTAATAGTGTAATAATATTATGACAGTGCAATAGTTAGTATTATTTAATTTGACAGGAAAGATCTGTGTGTAATGAGTAGACAAACAAAACGGCCTGCAGCATTTTGCGGAAGTGCGTTACACGGCTAGAGTCTGTAGTAGAGACTCCAATTCGAGTATCGAGTACTCGATACTCGAGTATACTCGTCTATTTTTATGGTACTCGATACTCGAGTAATTTGAAAAATACTCGAGTAATACTCGTTATTTATAAATAATGATTTTTCCAAGCAGATGACAACGCATCTTGTTAGAACTATTGAATCCATTGTTAACTTTCAAGTCGACGTCCACAGTATAGATAGAGTTTTTTCTACTGCACGAATAAAAAAACAAAGCTTCGAAACAAAATAAAATTTGAGACGTTTAATTCTCTACTATTTTCGAAATATGTATATGTCTCACAAATTGAAATAAATGTAATGATGCAGTTAAATTATTTTATTTATTTATCATCTATTTATATGCACAAATTTGAATTAATAATGTATATTTTGGTACATCTGAAACTACTCGAGTATACTCGAGTACTCGAGTATTTTAGAATTTTACTACTCGATACTCGAGTAGTTAAGATGTCGAGTAATTGGAGTCCCTAGTCTGTAGTCTTCTGTTATTCATTAGCTCTGGGTTATGAATAATTCACGACATTAAGCTGACACACAAGAACGCGATGCAAGATCATGTATAGTTTAACAGCGGGAAGAAGAAAGCTTATACTATAATACGTAACGTCCACTCTTTATACATTGTAATAAAGTACAAATTGAAAGATTAGTATTTGTTTGGATAAAAAAATCTTCTACCTATCTTTATTAATTGATTGCTTCCTGATACCCAAAAATAAAACTCATGTTTATGGTGGTTTCTATAATTGAAAATTAAAAGCTACTACATTTGACGGCTCCGTGGTGTATCACACTAGCTAGATAGCATATCAAGGTAAACGGTATCCATCCTTCAGTGAAAGGATTTAGACAAGGACACCTAAACTTTTTCTGCGATGCAAAACTTCACAAACCCTTACATTTCAATGACACCGATATTTATTTTGTTTGGTAAGTTATAATACAGGTGGTCCTTGTTATCGAGGGATGATTGGTTCCGAAAATTTCTCGTTACGCCATCCACTTAAAACGGGACAAAATTGTAATATGTCCACGTATCACAAAGATTGTGCATAAAATGACCGAGGCGTGCTTACGAGACAGGAAGCCAAACGGATTTAAAGTGACAGTAAGTTGGTGACTGCGCTATTGCACGTGTGTTTTCTGCGGGCACTATTAAAACGATACTGAAAAAGCCATGACCCAAGTAAATAACCAACAGTTAAATAAAGCAATCTATATATATAAAACCGAAACGGCGTATGTATGTATGTCTGTGGTTCTGTAATTCTTTGGGAATGATACAACATTAAATAATTATTGGTCGCTTAGTCCGAGCAAAGCCGGGTAGCAATAATAGAAATACCGAAACGGCGTATGTATGAATGTATGTCTGAGGGTTTGCAATTCTTTGAGAATGATATAACATTAAATAATTATTGGTCGCTTAGTCCGAGCGAAGCCGGGTAGCAATACTAGTAATTATATATGAAGGAAGTTCTTCAGCTACAATAATTGTACATATTTAAATTTCAAACCTGTTTAATATCAGTCAGGATACTAATAAGTTGAGTTCATATTTCTGGTGTAGCGTTGAGCCTTTATTATGGATATCAAAAAGTTTTCCCATCGTCACGCAAAGTCGTCTCTTAAAAGTTATTTGATCTCTACGTAAGCAATTGGTTCTTAATATTAATTATATTTTAACCATCATCGAAGACGAGGAGGGTTTAACTACATGTTTATCTTATTATATATATGTATGGTTAAACCACACTGGAAAACCAAATGTCATTAAGTACATACACTTTAACTTGGTACAAACGATTCAAATTTCATATTAAATCCTTAATTACTGATGAACTATTTTTATTAAGTGCACGGTAGATCAGCATATTATTATGTTTAAAAAAACATTCATTTATTTATATTATTGAGTGCCAAATAGTAAAATAAAAAACCACTTATAGCCGTTGTAATAATAACTTGAGTCTGCATGATGCGTAACATTCCATTCCAGATATTTAATCTGTAATCAAAAACAACTGCATCTTCGTTGCTGAGAATTAATTATAATGCAACCAGTATCCCGTGCACATTACATACATACACATCTTTACTTAACAAGAATGTATATAACAGGAAACGTAACTAAATGTAAGCTTTTCTGCCTGATGTAGTTTACAAACACGTGAATAGATATTCTTCAATGCTATGTAAACGTTTTCTTTTCCGTACGTAGCAAAAGCAGATTATAGAAACAAATAACAACATGTATAAGTATGTACATATATGTACATCTCTAGTATGAAACGCTCTAACAAAAACGACATTTTATCTGTAAATAAGGGTTAGAATAAACGTTTTACATTCAGAATGTATAAAGAATATGTATGAACCGGTAAAAAACATAAATCTGTCAAATTGTTCACCAAGAAACACAGTTACAAATCTGAAAGATCAGGATCGAGCTCAAAATATAAATAACAGTCAAGTTGGTAGAAAAATAAAAGTTCTTTCGGTTACGGCAGAAAGCCTTTACGTTTTTATACGAGCAAAGATCATTTAAAGAAGTCGTTCATTTTTTTTTTGTATTATTGATATTCATTTGAAAAAGATTGTTGGATTCTGCGTATATATCATATTATCTCGAAATGAGGACTTCTCGACGTTCACCAACACGATTCGTTAGATTCGGCGATGCATAACCTGCGGCCCGGAATGACATTTCATGTGGCCTAATATGACAAGCACTTTTGCTACCTTTTTTTCTTAACTTTTCACCGACGATAGACGAACGAGTATAGTTTGATTGGACGTTAAAAAATATGACATGTTTGTTTTGTGACGAAATGTAAGGAGCACAATCGGAATCGTCACTCTCAAGATATTATATAATACATATTTAGCTTTGAGGAATTTGACGAAAATTTTCACTGAGAACATTGCAAGGAAAAAAATGCGTCTTTGTTATTGTTATAATCAGCATTCAATGTTAAAAGGATTGATAATATGTATGTTCAGTCGTAAGATGCATTTGATGATGTGAAGAATGGTCGGAGCAAGCGAAAAAAAAATTAGTCAGATATACGCAAGAATGTCACCTTTACCCATTCGGCCTTCGATCTATCTGAAAATTGATAGGCTGGCCATTTTGCCAAACAGGTTGTGCATCACTGCGTTAGCTAATTATTTTACATTAGGTCATAAAATTAGCCCTCCGTCGTTAATTCATTGTCTATGCTTAGCTTGGTTACTTTATCTATCATATGTTGTAAGCATACGGTAATAGCTTCAAGTAATATCATATCATCGATCTCTTGTAAGTAGTAATTGGATATCTATAATGGCCATCAATTCGGCAAGTTGGTAGCAGAACAACCATAAGTACATAATTCAACGCCACATTATTGTCAGATGCATCCTCGGCGTGCAAGTATCATTAATTTGTTTGGGAAACTGGGTCGCTACCTAGACAGTCCTGCAAAAATAATAACTTCTTGCGACGCCTAAACGAGTATGAATTTTTAATTCGGTTTAAATTACACTTACCCATCAACCCAGTACTGGAATTTGGAAGTGCTTTATCTATAAATAATAAATGATTTCATACTTCGATTATGATCCAGAAATCGCTATTTTCACGGGCCTGATAAAATCGTTTTTTTTTTGTTAATTGGAGTGAGAAAATTTTCAATGGTAAATAAATCATTTTCGTGGACGCCACCCAAAGTTTTTCTGCCAATTTTTAGGCGCCACCTGAAATGCTCTGGAGTTAAATATTTAAAAAAAAATAATAAAGCATTTTTAGTACTTATTCCACATTAAATTTAATAGACCAGAACCGGTTTCGCTCATAGCGAGCAATGTGTAAATTGTTGATAAATTGAATGTGGATGTGGTACATACTTCAAACGTTTTATTATTTTTAATATACATAATGCCATTCCAACAAGAATTGACAGTGAACACCTTAAAAGTGATCTTAAATATTTTGTTTACCATGTCCACTCTCAATGTGGATCATTTATATTCATTATAGATTTTACCTCGATATAAGATTTCTACGAGAACTGCTGATTCAACCTCTATTTTTCGAAGAGAGAAGGAAGAAAAGATACGACTCAGCTGTGTCTCCGAACGAAAAATTAAGCTTCCCGGACTGTGATTCGAGAATGTCAGCCCTGCAACCGAGACCAACGATAATTGACCTCAATCATGACTTTTTGTCTGTGGGGATGATGCAACACGGGGACGTTGGGACCAGCAAGCAAAAAGTAATACAGTGAAAAACGAGAAACAAGTTGTCATGGTGAAGACAGCCACTGAATAAAATCAAATACTTTTTTAATAAAAAGTTTTTTTTATCTGAGGAGACATTTACCTACACATAAAGAACTTTTCATTAGGTATGATGATGTCAGTTCAAGTACATCCGGGCACTTGGAATGCCTGAAGATGCCGAAAGGCGAAACCCGGGTCGTTAGCGACAAAACTCATGGAAAAGTACAAAATTCAAACAATTCAAATTTGATATTGAAATTCCATCAAGCACCCTCAGTCGAAATACTTAATTAAGGTATGATTATTATTTTAATATACCTCTTATAAGACACCATTCGAATAAATAAGAATTATGTTCCAAACGCCAGATTGTTTAGTCTGAATGGAAAGTAAACATAAACTGACAAAACCTAATTAAATAAAACGGTCTCAGTGTTGCCAATATTCAAATAAACAACAAGAGTTAGTTAGTTTAACTTAGCGCAGGTGGCGTAAAAGCGAGATGAAAATTGCTGACTATTATATCAAGGAATCGATACTGAACGTCACTTATTTTAATAAACATGAACAATGTTCACAAACCCAGTTTTTTAAAAAAATTTTTTTTATACCTTCTCTTATTATCGATCGTGTACACTCCACTCAAATTTAACGAAACTCAATATTTAATATCAAAATAGTGTCATAAATTACTTCAGTAAATTGTTTTCCCACATTAATCCTTATTTTATCAATATAAATTTACACAACACGGAGAAAGCTCGATCATATTGATGATTTCTCGGTCTTTTGAGTAATTGTTAAGATCAAGCCTTGGGCGTAACGGGGGTGGGGATCACATTGATAATGAATGTAGAAGAAAAGGCCGCCAAATAAAATTATGAGATAATTTTCTTAGAACAAGATATGATATATACAGTGTTTAAAATTGATATTTTTATCGAACGAGGTTTATTTTGCATATAGATTTAAATCCAACACTAGTAGAATGTTGCAGAATAAGTTACCGGGCCAATCAAACCATTTTACTTTATAAATAAAATATCAAAGGAAAACTTACAAAAATTCAATCGAACCTAAAGGACAACATAATTTCAAAAAGCTTCTTTTCCAAAAGATGGAATTTAGGTGAGGTATTTTTACTATAATATAGCTTTAGAATTATTCTATGAAAAGGGTAAGGCAAATAAATGAAGGGATGATCCCTTCGCCCACCTTTTCCTTTTGATACTAATTTTTTTATCCAGAGTTTTATTATTGGGTGAAAAAATATCTTGAATATTTTCTTTAACATACTTGGTGGCTAGATACTTACTACGTATTTTGGAAAATTTCGAGTGATGAGTGATACATATGCATGTGTGTGTTTGCTTATTGGTCTGATACTATCTTTAACATTTTAATAGGAACATATTAAACCTAACAGAATCGTTGTCTTATCTTATAGTATGTTGCGTACTTAATGTTTACAAATCAAATTTAACGGAATAATTATAACATATTAAAGGAAAACTTACAAAAATATGTATTTCGAAAACTGTAAATTATTATGACGCTTTCAATGGAGACAATTTTCGGTTTGGAATCACTCTGTGCTTCCATTTATTTATCATAAAGGCATCATTGCTGTCGAACACCTTACTTTTGTTTACTTTCAGCAATTTACGATTGATACAGGAACACGCTAGTCATGTATTCGCCAATATTTTAAATTTTGTTAAACTATATAATCGAAGCTTGTACACGTTGGCTTGTAAAATTCACAATTCGATATTATCTGAAAAACGGTAATTGTAATAGTTGTGTTTAGTTTGTATTTATATCAAGTACTAGCTGTACCCTGCGCGCGTTGCTGGTTAAGGGGAGGGGTTGGTAGGCCAAAAACTATTGCGGGAGTGTACTCAATAAATTTGTAAAATTTCACATCGATCGGTCGAGCGGTTTAGTAGTCCATAGCGGAAATATAGACAGACAAACATTCATTTTTATATATATAGATGTGGTCGATTGCCGACGTCGTTGGCTTCGGTTGAAAAGCTGATGGGTTCGAATCTATGTCCGGATAGTTTCATTTCCCAATCGAATCTTTTCGAAGACAAGGATGTATGTGTTGCCAAAAAATCCCTGCAACATGACGTAGCTAGAGCGATTTGCTGACCACGAATCCTCTCCTTTATATCCGCAATCGGCTTTCATAGAAAACTTCTGTTAAGCTAAAGGTTATAAAAATATATCGCTCAAGTGTTTTCTAGTCAAGCTTTTATCGGACTAATTCAGATTAAATTATTCGGCTAAATTTCAAACGCTTATCTGCCGTGATTTAAAAGTAATTTTGCTCAATTCCGCACTCGTTCAAATACTAAAGAAAAATTCTACGAACGGCTAATCCTTTGATACAGGAATTAAATGTTATTTATTTTCGCTCCGTACAAATTGTAGTTTATTTACAATTTCAACAAAACTAAAATAAACAACGTTGTTTATAAATAATATAGTGTGATGACAATCCTCTGTCTGGCACAAATAAATAGAAAAGAATAATATGAGTTATGTGGAAAAAAAAATTTAAACGTAAAACTACATGTCTAAAATTAAAAGGCGACGATGGACCTGGCTTGGACATGTGCTGCGGATGCCCCAGGGGAGCCTGAATCCTGCCTGCCTCTTCTATCAACCTGATGGATCCCGACGCCGCGGAAGGCCTCTGATGACCATCCATAGGATGTACTCAGGGGAGCTAAGGGACGCCGGGATGACCTGGGAAGATGCGAGGAGGTTGGCGGGAGACAGAGAATCTTGGAGGCACCGTGTGGCGGCCATATGCTCCGAATAGGGAGCGGATATGGGGAAAAAAATTTGATACAAGAGAACAGCTACCCACATGTACTTAATATAAACACAACATACATTATTTTTCGTAAATATGATTTTAAGCGAGCTTTCTTCTCACAGAATATAAAATGACGTTCTGTGATATATTTAATTACTTATATGTAAATAATAATAAATTATTATACATGAGAAATCAGATAAACTAAATAATAAACATAATATCATTATGAAAAAGACTTATATTATTCCAACGTTTGTTGTTTTGAAATTTTGCTATCCACAATTCAATTTAGTATAAAAACCGTAGCATCGCTAGCAACATTTGAATATTTCGCGTATTAGAAAGAATGTAAAATATTATTTTTTTTTCCATTTCCTTGTACCTTGCTGTATTAAGTATGGCCTGATTGTATTCACGAACAAAGCAGGGGTGCTATAGAAAGGCAAATGTTCGCATCGAAAGCTGCAACAAATGGTGCATTGGCAAATCCATTAATCTCTTTGTAGAAATTTGTTTTTGTACAAAAACACGGAAAATGGTAAAAGAATTTGTGTAGCTAATGAATGCTAACTTCATTGTTAGATGTATGACTAATGTCCTCCTTACTTGCCACCGATGTCAAAATTTTATTAATTGTATAAAACATATTAAATATGTTCAAAGTGAGTGACAAGGTTTGCACACTATAGTAAAATACTGCAGAGTTTGACGTTGATTTACTATTTTAATTTACACTGATAATATTTATGGTAATTGGTACTTTCATTCCGAAAAATTATAAACCTATATAGCGGCGTTACCTTACAGTTCGGTAAAATTACTTAGGTGTAAATAGGCACGTGCTGTGCGAGGTTTACACGAGCGGAGAAGACAAGATAGTTATCGAGGCTATTTACTACTTTTTGACAACTTGACCGGTGCATTTTGTCTACCGTCGAATTCTTGGACCATGCAAGAGGTCAGAACTATCTTCTTTGCAGCAAACTGCATTCAATAAAATAGTTGAATCATTATATTAGATTATATAAGATTCTTCTAAATATATCAATTTTGTTTTAAGTTAGGTAAAAATAACAGAGCCAAAGCGTTATTTATATGATGTAATATGCATAGGCATTAGAGACTCCAATTTGGTATCGAATACTCGATATTCAAGTATACTGGTCCATTTTCGAACTACTCGATAATCGAGTATTATGAAAAATACTCGTTGACTATGCTATGCAAGACTTTCTATTTTTAGTTTTGCTATGTGTTCTGCTGACTTATCTTATCAATGACAAGTTTATGATGATAAGAGACAAAATAAGATATTGAAAAATAAAATAATAAAACGTTTAATTTTCTATTTGTTTTGAAATATATGTGTTTTATAAATTGAAATAAATGTATTACTGAAATGAAATAAGCGTATATATTTATTTGTCATCTATTTATATACTCAAATTTTAATTAAGAATATATATTTTGGTACATCTGATACTACTCTCGAGTATTTAAAAATTACTACTGGATACTCGAGTTTTGAGATGTCGAGTAATTGGAGTCTCTAATGGGCATATATTTTAGCACATTTGCTACGGGAGATATCTAAACATAAAGAGAAATCACGCGTTATCCGCGTTCCCGTAGCTTATGTGTTAATATATCGATAACTATTATTGCTACCCGGCGTCGCTCGGACTAAGCGACCAATAATTATTTAATGTTATATCATTCGACATAATTATATCACAAAATCTAACATCCAAAATAGAGTTAAAATAAAATCACAAACTTTATTTAATTCTCGCACATTAAAATGTCCAAATTCAAGGAAAAAATCTAATTTGCTGTCAAAGAAATGTCAAATAATACCTTCACGTAAATAATAAACATTATTATTAATAATAAAAGCCGAGAAAAGTTCAGTAAAAGACTAATTTATTACATTTTGACTAAATGTCTTCACCGATAAAAATTTAAACATATTTTCTTTCATATTCGTTTTTATGGCAACTTAATGACCAACAATGCAAAAGGGAATTACAGACATACATACATACATACGTCGTTTCGGTTTTATATATCGATAATGTTGCAGATGCACGAAATACGCTGTCCAACTAATAACCACATATTACATTGCGTCCTCAAAAGCTTACTTCTCTATATCGCGGTACGAGTTATTTTTAATATGTTATACCATGTACCTTTATTAAGCCGTGTTTCCGAGTGTAAGAAAATTTCCAGATAATTCTGAATATTTCACTAGATTTCGCGGCAGCGGCATTTCAGCAAATTGCATTTGAATTATTGCAAGCAGTGCAAACCTGAAAGAGAAAAAAGCAAGTTTAATTATTAAAATTGAAGTCGATGAGTCAGCGAATTGTTCGCAGGGGTTGGAAAATAACAATAGACATTGCAAGGATGACTGGAAAAATGAATAAAGGAAAGGATGTATTGAACAGTGCCGATGACTATACTATACGTGTATTATTAAGGTAAATATTAGAACTACCGTAGTATCACAATACGTTGCGCTAGTACTAAAAAGAGTCATCAATTCATATACACATTATATTAATACTATAGGATTATTTTGCGAATACGATGTTGTAATACATTGGTAAAAAGATTCGATCAATCGATACTCAATAATTTCAAATGTCTTTGAAATCTTTCGAATATCGGTGTTACGAAAATAGTCGATTACATATCTTCTAATTTATCCACATCTATCGGATTGTCAAGCAAACCATATTATCACTCATATTAATGAGCGAGTGCTTCGCTCTTATAGTTAATTACTATAATTAATTTCCTCTGTCGATGGTGTTTGGTAAAACGAAGAAAAAATAGATATATATAATAGTTTAGTAACTGCCGAATGTTGCGGGAGAAATAAGAAAGAAAGTCGAAAAATCAATATCCTTGTGGACTGGCAAGTTGAACGTTCGGCTCGGCTTTAAGGCTTACTTCCCTCACATGAATACCTTCCAGTAGTCCATTCAGGATAAATCGCCAATTCAATGTTTGAAACCGTTACAAAAATTAGAACTACTGAATGGCTATGTGTAGAATAATACAATTCCTACACAGTCACGAATTTCCGGGAGTTTTAAATAAGTGATAAAAATATGTTTAGTTAAGTAATCAATGGGCCGGATTACATACAGTTTTATCACCAGACTATAAGTCATATCAGAAGTATATGTAGTACCGAATATGTCGTATAAAAGGTGCTCATGTTAACTGTATCTATTATGCCAAGTGAGTGGTCGTTTACGGAGTTTAGCGAAATATTTTCACGACTGTGTATAAAACGGAAAATTGTTTACAAAAACAGAGAAAACCGTGAATCTTGTCGACCGGGCGCCATAAAAACGTCAAATTAAAACATGACAAAGTTACGCAGGCGTAGTGGCGGGCGGGTCACGAATCTAACCACTACAGGAGATACTTCTAGGAAACGTTATTATGATAAATTCAAATCACCGCTTATAGATATGAGCCAATCAGGCAAAATCGTCAAGATAAAAGATATAAAAAACACCATGTGAAAATCGTTAAAGCTAAGTGTATTGTTCTTTTTATTGACAGTAGTAATTGAGCATAAAAACTAAAATAAGAATAGTTGGTATACAATTTAAAATAACTTTGATTATTCCACGTATTGTGCTGCTAGTTGTGACACGTGTTTCGCCTCTTTCAGGTTACCTTCAGATTGATAGTCTGAAGATGCCTCTGGAAGAGACGAACCTTGCGATATCTCACGATAAATATGTTTAGAACTTATTACAAATTAAATATATTAGATCAGGACCGGTTTCGCTCATAGCGAGCATTACGAATTGATCTCAGTTGTTGTTCATGCTCGCTATGAGCGAAACCGGTCCTGATAGAATAAATTTAATGTGGACGTACTAAAAATGTTTAATTATTTTCGATTAATACAGATATTATTGGATGTTCATTTTTAAAGTAATATTTCGCCTCATTTATTAGCATGGGTATTATCATGTTTACCGTAAAAAAAACAATAGGTGGTATACTATTGTATTTCACATGTCAGAAAGTAAAAATGGTATAGCAGAGGAAGGAGAAAGAGATAAAAATTAACATACATACATACATATGTACGTTAGAAATATATATATTTTTTAAATAAATTCTCTGTATATTTGGTTAAACCATATGGCCGCGGCTGCCCTCGCTGTATAACATTAATGAATCCTAATATTTCAACCAAGCATACATTTGAAAATACTGCCTACAAGATCGATCTTTGCCACACTTTTATGAGACTAGGAAAACAAACCCGAATATACGATGATAATCTTTTTAAAGACGTCTGTTAAATATTATTTCAAACTACCGCAAACATGGCAGATTCGTATTAAACTAATTTTATCTCGTATTCCGTACTAAAGCCAGTATGTACCGAAAAATATCAGTTAAAATAATGAAATGAATAAAACTGACACTACCAATAAACGTCAGACAGTAAATCAAAATGGCTGTCATGTAGCTCACGTTTATAATACGTAGAGTAAAAAATCTCGTTTACATGCACGTGGGCGATTCATCAGTGGAATCCTATTGCCCGAAACGAAATACACGTATCCACCAATCTATCAAATCAAGAATACAATTCTGATAAATTGGAACGGAGGCTGGTATGCAGTCATTGACTATTAAGATATATTCATGAGAGGTGAATTATTATCAATAGAGAGAACGATCTTTATTTATGGTTGCATAATAAATTTGATATTGTTTACTGTTGTCATAAAAACGAACGTAACTTACAGCTTATAGCTCGGATTCGATGAAGATTTTCACTAGCAATAACTCAATCATTTTAATTATGAACCTTTTCTGAGTTTTGACGCTTACGACTCATCTTCGGGCATTTCAAGTGAACGAATGAACTTACCGAAGTTTAACCGACTTGAGATGCCGAAAGGCAAAACTCGGGTTGCTGAAATACAAAATTCAAAAAATACAAACAAGACATCATCAATTATTTGTGTCATTACAGAAAATGATATTAGTGATTATAAACAAATTAATTTAAATAATTGATTATAAGTTATAAATATGTATAATAGCAAGATATATTTTTTCATATGTTAAGTATTTTTTGTACGGGTCACTTACTGTTTCGTTATTGCTGAACACCGTATAATAAAAAACGTGCTAGAGAAGTTTTCACTTTTCCCTTGAGTTACAATAAGCAAATGCTTTTCGTCGCAATGTTCTGTCGGAATATATCGGCACTTTGAAATTCATCGATGCTATTTTTTCAAAATCATGATTTCAAACAAAGATGTATGATTATATGGGTTAATCACAATGAAGCATCGTTTACTTCATATAATGCAATAATTTAATTATGTCAATCCTTAAACCTAATCCTCTTTTATTTGCTATTGTTACATCCGATTCCAAGAGCTGTAAGAAACAAAGAACTATTAGCTAACTGCTAAACCATTGAGTGCTGAATTACAAGTGGTCCCCTCAAAAACAAATTAACGTAACATAGATTTTACTATATACTAGCCTGTACCAATTACAATCAGCCGGCAAGCGTTGCAATGCTACTCAAAGAAAGAAAGTGTTTGTATTTAATGAATTGCTTTCGGATGCACAATATTTTAGATAAATAACATTGATCGGTATTGATGACATTTGCCGTTTGACATTTACTGTTTGTCTTTGCCGATTGTATATCGTACGACACACGCGCCACCTACTGAAAGTTAATTTTACTATGCCTATAACCTTTGCACAAGTACAACAATAAGTTGTCTAAATGAACGGTATGGTAGCGCATAAAATATGAAAAAACATTAATTTTTATTTAAAAAAAGTCCGACTGTAAGTTGATTTTAATGCCCATAGCCTTCGTTCAAATGCAAGCAATAAGTTGACAAAGTTTTATCGCAATCGGATGAACGGTATGGCAACGCATGAGTTACGAGCAAACAAACAAACATTATTTTTTTATATATTGGATGGGCGTTAGAAATGTATCTAGTATTTATAAGTAAGTATATTATAAGAAATGGAATAATGCCATTTGAATATCAATAATTATATTTCTTTTATCGAAAGTAATATTTCATATTATTTTTTCATAAACAATAATGATTGTATCATTTAATTTGAGACGATTCAATTAAATTTTGTTTTGTTAATTTAAAAAAAGATTCCAAAAACCCGTGTAAACTTTGGGGCTCATTATCTTTCGAATTGTCGTTTTGTTTTTTCCCTTTTACAGCCTTCCGTCCAATTATAATTATTGTAAATGTTCATGCGAAAATATTTTACAGACCTGGCAAATATAAAATCAAAGGTATAAAACCATCAAATCGCTGTTATCTCTTTACTATGTAATCTGAACATTCATACAACGGGCTGTATGAACATCGTATTAAAATATCGATTGAAGTGTTTTGCGGTTTTACAAACGACGCCTCATAATAAGGGCATAACACACTCAATTCTCGCATTACACGAGAATACGTGTAATGCAGAACAGCCGTGTAAAAAAAACATCTAGTCAAAATGAAAGACATGTTCCATTAAATTGGATTGCGCTATTCCAAAACCGTTCAAAATGAGAATGAGATGTGCTTTCTCTGAAAAGTTACTTTGAGCGATTGATTCATATGGACATATCGTACAAACATGAAATATTATACTAAATTAACCAACCCTCTTTTAGCCGGTGTTCTAATATTGAAACATTTACGATCAATAAGAAATGTAATCTGATGAAATCCAATTTCAGTAGTTTGAATACTCTAATTTTCACAAACGACACGGGTTTCGTCTTTCGGCATTTCAACTTTATCGATGGCAGACAAAACTCGTGAAAATATCAAAAAAATATGAAACAATTCTATATTGATACTGATTTGCTATCGAGCATCTTCAGTCGAAATCCTTAGCTAAATGTTTGTGTATTCTATTTTTGATTTAACATAAAAAGTATTTTTTGTTTGCTTTTCAAAATCGCAAAGGTTACAGCGCTACTATTAAATATCCGATTACATTCATTTCATCTTCATTTGACACTTTTATTGTGATGCCGATAAGCTGTAATGCCGACCGGTATTGATAATATTTTCGTCGGGTTATGCAATCCCTAGCAGACGCCACTAGAACTATTTCTGACGAAGGCGTAAGCCGAAATAGCTATCAACAAATATATAAAATTTATGTAGAACTAAAATACATTGTTATTTTTTACCGTATTATAATGGAGTTCTACCAAGTAAATGCCTACTCAATCAATAAATTCTTATTTTACTTTCCATTTGTGTGTTTATTTTTATAAGCAATTTAACAATGGAGCCATGCATAATTCAGCTTTATTCACCCAGAGCGGCCATAAAATTCAGAGAACATCTTCCACAACGGGGAATAACCTCCCAAAAGACAGAACCAATATCTTTAAGTGCGCTTTAATCCATTCAAATAAATACTAGCTATTAGTGTCATTGGGCGCAAAAAAGCTCACGGTTCTGGCGCAGGCAGAACTGGTCGTATATTCCCGTGGCGGGAAATTTGTCTGCCGTTGTGAAATTGCGATTGGACAATTCGTCTATAGAATATATGGGTCTATTGGACATATCACAGCTCACCCAATGAACATAATAATATATACGATTTATAATATAAATCATTTTGATAGTCCAATATATGTTTTATTACATTCTGTTGTTCATTTTCCAATACTATTCATCAAACAATGCGTTAGTTAAATCACCGCATTTGAGACCACAATTCACAATTCACAATTCGATAGATATTCAAGATAATATGTCATTACTTATTCTCAATATAAAATTCTAAATTACGCTGCAGTCGATTGCACTAGTATGGTGTGTCGTATGTTGATTTGTATCATATTGTATTGTGGGGAAATCTTAATTAAATTTAAATAATAACGTGTCGGAAAATGGTTGGTAGCGAAAAAATAGCACCTAACTAAGCGAATTATTTCGCGTGATCGATTCAACAATTATTATTGTATTCATGTTTATTATGATCCCATTATATGCTTCTCAAAATGTATGTTTTTTTGATAGTGATTTTTATTTTAAATAGCATCTTAGTATATTATATGTAATGGCAATAGCAGATGGATGTTTGTCGGGGTAATATTAATATTGGGCTAAAAATGTTTCGTAGCAACTATAATTGGCATCCTAAATTGAACTATCAAACGAAGATAATAAGAGAGATTCTCTGAACACTGAATTAAACATAAATCTACGTTCGAAGCTCATTAAATTGATAAATTTGTAGTTATCGTTACTAACGTTACCTTGGAAAAGATTATAGAAGGTCGGTTGATGATTTTTAAAAAGGCGAGACACGTGTCGATATTTGTTGCACAATACATGGAATAAGGTAAGTTATCAATGAAATTGTATACTGTTGATAAACATCCTTGGCGTTGGTTAGTTTAGAAGCAACATTAGTATGGGACTCAAGATTATAAAATTTAAGTAGGTACGGAATGTTAGGGGAAACTATTGCCAGCGATATACATAAGTGCAACCAAAAGACGTACTGTATTTTGTTTGTCAACCTTCTATATAAGATGCAATACATTATCATGAAAAAGAAGTTGGTACTTCGTTGTTTTATGCCATGCAGCTTAACACGAAAAAATATCACTGAACCTAAAGGTTGCCTGTCGCTGCACCCTCATAAACATGGGGCGGGAGGCGTCACTTGACGATTTTTGAAATAAAAACAAAGAATTCAATCCTTGCAGCCAGTTGCATAAGAACACCCAAAGCATGTAAAACTATAAAAAAAAATCGGGGAAGTGCGCGACGTAATATTATTCCACGGGAGATTATGTGTAGTAATGGACATTTAATGACGCCTTCATTTGAGGTCAGGACACGCTGGGTTTGCCAAGTGTTCTTTGCTGATGGTTGCTGAGTAGGTAGTTGTTCCTGGAGTGCATACTCGGAGATCAGTGCTCATTTTTTACACTTACTATAATTTTATAAACCCCGATACACTTGCAAACACCCAGCAAGTAGAGAGAATGTGGGGATCAGCCAGAAGAGATTTATGTGGTAATTTATTGTTATCAGAAGGTATTGCTGAATTTTGGCAGTTTATAGAGCGTCAACATCACGATGATTGAGAAGCGCTGGCTGCTAGGGGCAAGGCGTAAGATTAAATTATCTGGAATACATTAAAAAATACACGTATACACACATACAAGTATTCGGCCATTAATTTGATGATTTATGTGTCGTTTCATATGGATAGCGAAGGTTTAGGCAACCTTTAGGTTCAGTGATATTTTTTCGTGTTTAGCTGCCTGGCATAAAACAACGAAGTACCAAGAAGTTTTATTTTTAACAAACGTTCATTTAAAATGTTATATTAAAGTACAAGTCTTATATGACTGAGAATAACGAGAGACTTAAAGATAAACACGACAATTTGAAAACATGTTAATTAATCAAACATTCCACATTATTTCATGAGTGAAAACTTGCATTAATTTGACCCTTGAAAGATAAGCGTCCCTTACTTATCAAAAGAGTTCAGTAAAAAATAAATACTGTCATGCATTATCTCCTGACCTCACAGCTCAACAATAATCGTTCTTTATAATTCCAGAATAATTTTTAGCTCAATGGTTATGCAGAGTGGTAACTGAAGTTAACGAACGCTAACGAGGGTGCAAGAATAGACCTGTAGGTTTTTAACTGTAATTTAAGCACTTAAAATCGGTATACCGCAAAGCATCCTATTGGGGTATAAATGTTAAAATAATCTTCAGGATTACAAGAAGGTTTTCGAGATATTCTGCATCGGGTAGATAAATAGGTTAATGTGTAAAATTCTGGGTTCGTGCACTAATTACAGCCCGGGGACGAATTAATCTGACATCACAAAATACAGTCCGGCTCACGGAGTGGCTGGTTTGCAGGACCGATGACATTCGTGATCAAATGGTACTACATTTTAGTTTTCCAATCTAACTTTTTTTATGGAAAAAATGCAATGCACGTTGAAAGCATATGAAATAATATTCCAGTAAATGGAAATGACATATTTTTTTAGAATATGGATGTTTAAATGAGCATCGCACATCAAATCCCACTTTTCACTTTTAAGACATTCACTGTCAATACTTGGTAAAAAGGCTTAATATTACAAAATAAAAAGTAATTATTTGTACTTTTTCCACAAAAAAAAAAAAAATGTTGAACAGGACCGGTTTCGCTTATTGCCAGCATTTTCAAATCATCATAATTTTGTCTGCTGCTTTCGTCCGATCATTTTAAGCATGCAAACAACTGTGACAGCATTTTTTCACTTTTACGGTGTTCCCTGTCAATACTTGGTGGAATGACTTTTTAATAAAAATATCGCGAAACCGGTCCTTATCTAATAAATTGAATATGGAATAAGTACATATTAAAAATGTTTTACTATTTTTATTAACTGTGCCAACAGTTTGTGTAAGTATCAATGTTTAAAAAAATGTAATTTCCTTAAATTTATTTCAGTATTTGTACAAAAATCATTCCCATGCACGAATCACAAACATTGTAGAAATGACGAGATAATTATAAGAATTATTGTGCAACGATAAGAATTACAAACCATATACATGTTCAATTTACAAAAGTCAAACATTATTGTCATATAAACATATCATAGTCGTAAATCATGTCGAGATAAACACTCTCGAGACAGTCATTACAAACTTGTTGCGAGATAATAATTTTCTATTGCCTACCAACACTACCAACTGATGATAATATGAAAACAATTAGATATAGTGTCGTTTTTTATTTCAGATATTAAATCCATAAATATGTGCACATGTTTTAACTATTACAGTAAATCTTGTTAGATGTTTTGATGACTCGCTTGTTAGTTGAGTGAAACTGGTTCCAGTCTAGCTAAATATCAATTTGATACGTAGACTATGTACATAGAATTTGATTTGAACTGGCGTTTACTGTATGTTAATAATGAATATTCAATATTCAACACGTACATGTGGATATCGTCAATACTTCGAAAATCAAACATATGAAGGAAGCCTCCATGCATATTGTTAAATGTGTGACTATCATGGCTGAATGTGATCCCTACAGAGATTGAAGAATACCCAGCATTTTATAGGACAAGGAGAAGAAAAATCGGTGGAATTCGGCTAATTCTTGACTTGAAGTTTATAAAGAAAATGTTCGAAAAGCTTCGATAAATATTTTCAAATACAAATCCTTACGGTCCTTTGTAGATTTCTCTTCTTTCGAACAGCTAACATTCGAACACATTTTCAGGAACCAATTATGCGAATGTCGTGGTGCGCGTGTATATTTGTTTACGAATTTCAGGCGATCTTTGATATCTTATGATTCATAATGCCATTATTAAAAATACTGTAAAATTAAAACCTGTGTCAATCTTTAAAAGCCTGTCTAATATAATGGAACAAAGATTCTGCTCTTTAGAGAAAGAAGGCAGGAAATATACTTTAATACCATTTAATCTGACCCATATCATACGACGCCCGTATTGAATTTAATTCCTAGATACAGACTCGAAAACGCTCGTACCTATGACATTCAAAAAAAGCCTTAAGTAACTAATACGTACAAAACAACACACTTGGGACTGGAGAAAGTTTGGGGTCCAGTGAGAATAAAATTGGAAATGAATTTGAACAAAGTAAATTTTAATCCAAACTGGGTCAAAGCTGTAGACATATAATTTAGATGTGGATATTGTGTAACTTTTCTACCTGGTCACCAGTGCCATTGGTCTCGAGAGACTAATACAAGGATTTTTGCGTCGCTTTATATTAGAAGCATTGGGATATTGATCGGATAGCGAGCATTAGCAGAAGAGCATTTTTTTATTTATGAAAAAATAACAAATTGTACCAATAAATTTCCATTAAAATGGGTCTTTCTGGTTTATATGTATCCACTGGGATGCATTTGTAAATTTCTAAGAAATTTCCTCCCAATACACAAAACAGATAGATCTTGGATTTACAACTATACATCGGTGTCAATGAAGCAGCCAAAATAAATTAGTAAATAGTAAACTAAGAACAATTGAAGTTTATCGTGTATGCATCCTCACACCAATGAGTGTACGTGGAGTGAATTCCAGTAACACGGAAGGGTATCCACGTTGGAAGCGGAAATAGTTTTAAAAAACACTAGTCAAAGATTATTTCGTTACATAGCTTTGACGATAGCAGTTTTACTAGTGTTGAAAACCGCAAAATTCTGGAATAAACGTACCAATGCATCCGGTTAATTTGTCTTTGCACGCCACGCCAGTGGTGAAATCGTGAAGGTGTTATGGATGTTGCATCCGAGGCGATAAAGATAGCGCGGTACAAAACCGCGGGGAATGTGGAACTATCATCGCACTACGGCCAAAGTCCAGGTCCAAGCTTTTCAAGATGGAGTTTAACCGCGTTTCGAAACCGCCCATAAGTTACGCCCGGACGAATTCCCCTCGCAACTATACGATTACGCCTCAGACGCCATCGGGACGCAATCGTATTTTTCGAACCTAAGCTCTGACTGCGACTACCCCAGTTACATAAAAACAATTCGAGTGAAAGAGCACAAAAACAATTTTCGGGAACTCAAAATGCGAAAATCATTTTCTTCGCGGGAATTCAATGAAAAAAGAGCTTCCAGTCTCCGAGGACTCGTCGGGCGCACGTTATTTTTTATTCCACGCTTATATTCAGACATTATACAAAAAGCTAGGAGCAAAACTAAACTGATAATGCTTTCTCTAATTGTTCCTTCCTATCATGCACTTTGAGTAAAGGGTTTAAAAACAAAAACGTTCCGCTCATTTATATTGATGAACGGTATTTAAGCCCAGGCTAAAATCATAATTAGAGACACTGGGGCGGTGATAATTCAACTTCAAAACATAAACATAACACATCTATTCTTAAAAATTATTTATTACGTAATTTCTCATTGTGATGAAACACTGCAAAACAGAATTCTGTAGGAAATGAGTTGAGGCTAAGCTGGTGTTTGCATCAATTAATATAAATAACCATTCATCAAAATGATTATATGTATGAAATTTGATTATTTTCAAAATTTTATTAAATATATGTTTTTGCCTCATGTTAAAAAACGATGGAGACGATAAATTAAATATTTCAATGTGATTATTAATTTATCGTTTATCATCATCAAACTAAAAATATTCTTCTTCTTCCTACAACTAGCATACGGCGCCTGTAAATTCCTTTAGTTCCACCGAATAAATCTGATGTACCTTTAGCAAGTATGTATTAGAATTCCAACGGTTCACTTTAGCCTCATAATCTCATATGTACGTAGCCGGGAGCTGCTTACCCTATTCGGCCTGTTCCTATATTTTGTCGGTTGCCGATCGGTTGTTATTTCTTGAGAGATGGACACAGACATATGTATATCGTTTGGTGATTTTTGGCAGTCACATTATTTGTATTTGTTACTTGTTTTAAATAAACAAAAGAATTTTGTAAAAAGGTAAATATTTCGAGGCCAATCTCTAGCAATATAGAATTGAGCATATAAATCAATTTCGGTTTTACTCATTCCTAGAATTAACGTCAATAGAGAATCACATGTCCGCAGATGAACACAATAAAGATCTATGCACGAATTGGATGTAAAAGTTTCTAGATAATTATTTGACGGAAATTATCTGTAAATTCTTATAATTTTTCTAGCATCAATTGTTTATTATACTTTTAAGGTGTTCACTGCCAATATTGGTGGAAAAGCATTATAATAAAAATAATAATACATTTTTAGTACTTTTTCCACATAAAATTTATTTGATCAGGACCGGTTTCGCTCATGGCGAGCATTGTCAACTGATAAGGAATACAATAAAACAGTGATATTTATACAAAAGTTAAGTAAGAAAAACAAGGTATGACAAACAATTGGTAAAACAACTAAGTAAATAAATTGAAGCAAATTACAAGAAAAATAGACTATAAATAAAAGGCTGAAGACCTCTTAGCAATGCAAACTATTTGCATTGCTAAGAGGACAAAAATGCTTGTGATGCGCAAAACCCGTCCTGATCCTTATATAAAATAACATATGGTGGTACAAAAAAAATGTTTTTTATTTATTTCAAATTATGCCTAAAAAGTGACAATTAACACTATAGATTAGTAATAGATATCAATAAAAAATATATAAACATTAAGGACAAGATCATTAAAAACTATAATTCCAGCAATATTTTCGATGGTTTCGGCGGTAACTTTGTGGAAGTTCATTTTAATATAAAATTTAAAATAACTTTGATTATTCCACGTATTGTGTAACTAACTGTGACACGTGTTTCGCCTCTTTCAGAGGCATCTTCAGACTTACTATCGCAAAGTTTGCTTAAGTGATACGTGTCACAGTTAGTTACACAATACGTGGAATAATCAAAGTTATTTTAAATTTTATATTATAATTCCAGCAGTTTATACTACCTGCCATTAACACGCAGTAGTAATCAATGGATTGAGAAAAAATATATGCCCTGTAGACTCGAGCATTCCGATCATTAAAACTTTGTTTCAACGTAGCATTCTCAGCTTGCCTAATGCAAGGCGTCTTATTCAATGCAGCTATGAAATTGGACAAGAACAATAGATCACATCGGTCAATTATTCCATGACGCTTCGCTGGAATGGAGACTAAAATCTTCACGTCTCGGATCGCTGGCAAGCAAGCCACACCGCAAATGAGGCTAAATTGAAATCGTTTGCGCCACTTATTAAAAACCCACGACCGAAAGAAACTTTCGACTTCTTTACGAGACATAACTTTTATTATTACTCTGAACTGAGACGGTCGTCATTTGCATACGGGAATATTACCTACGAGACCGTGCCCACGTGTATCTGTTTTTAAAATATAGACTTGCTGATATGGGATAAAAAAAAATGATGTTCGATTAAACAACAGTGTATGTAAATATTATCAAGTTAAATAATACAAACTTAATAAAAATACTCAACAATTTTTTACTACTTATTCCACATTATTTATTAAGATCAGGATTGGTTTCTCTCATCACGAGCATTATCAGCTTGTTATACATACAAAAATACAGCCTTATTTATACAAAGTGCAAGCAAGACTAATAAAGGTAAGACAAAGAATTCGTAATACAAATATGCAAAGTTAAAGAAAACAAACTAAGCATAATTAATATTAAATAGACTACAAATGTTGAAGACCTCTTGGCAATACACACTGCTACATTAAAATTCAATTTAGTAAGTTTAATGGTTTGAATTTTGTACTTAAGTCAGTTCAAGTACATCCGTGCAATTGAAATGCCTGAAGATGCCGAAAGGCGAAACCCGGGTCGTAAGCGACAAAACTCATGGAAAAATAAAAAAAAAATCAAATTTGATATTGAAATTCCATCAATCACCCTCCTCAGTCGAAATTCTATATTTAGTAAGAATGATTATCAGCAATATAAAATAATGCTTGAAATGAAACCGGTCATGATCTCAATAAATCTTATGTGTAATAAGTTTTAAAAATGTGTTACTGTTTTTATTGTAATACCATTCCACCCAGTGTTGACAGTAAACACTTTAAAAGTAATACAAACGATTGTAAAGGAATGGAATATATTCATCTTAATTGTTAATCCAAAACAAAAGAATCTGAGCAGTGTGAATAGAATCGAGTCCCCTGCCGGAATGACTATGCCTCTTGATGGATGATTCATCAACTGGACTGGCTTCTACCGCATGGAAGCACTACGCTGCTAGAAGCAATGTTGATACATCTGTCAAGTCGTCGCCAGCCCCTGCCCGAGCACCGTCGCGTAACCAGAGCGTAAACATCCCCAATCTGCGTAATACAACGGCTGCCAAGGGTGGCATTATTGCGTACACCGATATGGCACCCTTTTCCTGAAAACTTCGTCAATTCACCCATCCGCCTAAAGGCGAGCCGCCGCCTCAACATTCGTCACCATATGACGCCCAGAAATAAACAAATCTGATAGAACTGTATCGATGAAACATATACTGTAAATACATTATAATTTACAGCGAGGGAGAGACAAAAGGTCTTCAAAAATAAATGCGATTGTTTTGGCATTATGTAGCTTTGGTATTCCTTGACCATACATCTATTATAATTCTATTGTGATAGAATCACAGCTCAATTTCAGCTCATCAATGCTTAATTGAAAACAAATGTTTCTATTCAAATCTTAATAATGTCGTAATTAGCAGAAAATATTAATTGTTAAAATTACAGTTATCGAAAGAATAATAAAAAAGGACCATTCTGCAAATAAATAAAACACATTTTATATCACTTTTACGGTGTTCACTGTCAATACTTGGTGGAAAGGCATTATAAAAAAAATAATAACACATTTTTAGTACTTTTTCCACATGAGATTTATTTCATCAGGGACCGGTTTCGCTCATGGCGAGCATTATCAACTGATAAGGAATACAATAAAACAGTGGTATTTGCATAATTTGCATTTGAAAAAGTACTAAAAATGTGTTATTATTTTCACATTTTATATGATACTAGCTGTACCCTGCGCGCGTTGCTACGCCATCAACTAAAATAAATTTGAAGGAAAGACATTACACAAATATTCAATTCAATTTGCATGTATTCAATACTCGAGAAATTTGTAAAAAATCGATATCAATTTTTGGGGCGGACGGGGGTTGTTTGGCGGGGTGGCGTTTGGGGGGCGTATGGGAGGGTAGGCCAGAAACCTTCGAAGAAGTGAACTCGAAAAATTCGTAAAGTTTTAAAAAAAAATGGGGGTTGGTGGTTGGGGGGTGGTTGGGGGGAGGGGTTGGTAGGCCAAAAACCATTGCGGGAGTGTGCTTAATAAATTTGTAAAGTTTCACATCGATCGGTCTAGCGGTTTAGTAGTCCATAGCGGAAATACAGACAGACAAACATTCATTTTTATATATATAGACTACTTCCACACATATTACAATAAATATTATGACCGGTTTCACTCATCGTGAGCATTACCTATTGAACAAAGTGAAGTGACAGTTAACACGTTTAAAGTGATTAAACAAATATTCGAATTTTAAAATATGTTACTACGATGTGTAATATATTTTGGTAACGCTTTTAAGATCAATTGATAAGGACATTTTAATGAATCCCAATGGCGAAAAAATCTATTTTCCACTTGGATTAAAATATTAAATATAAATAAGAAAATATTTGTATTATAAATAATTTTACCGAAACGTATTACTTTTAAATGTAAAGAAGAACACAGAAGGCAATTCTTTCAAAAGTTTTTCTTGGAAGTGAACGGAGCTAAAAATATAAACAGAATGTTTATTTTATCAATTGGAAATTTTCCGAATGTGCTCTGATTGGAAAACTCAATTTGAAAAGTTTCAGAAAAGGGTTTTACTTGCTTAATGGAGAAGAATATTTTTGTAAATATTTGATTTAATTAAGTAAGACACATTTAAAATTGAAAAGCGTATAAACACACCCAAAAATCGACTAATTATTACCGACCTTGCAAATTGGGCGGGGAATTTAAATTAGCATAACACTTGGAATTTAATTGACGTTGAATTAAACATTTTTCATCAAAATTCTAATGGACAACTGCTGAAAATCGTCAAATCTCGTTAATGGTGAATGAATGAATATAAAGAGTCTACGTAATTCTTTTACAATTTCATAACCAGGAAGAAAAAAAGGCGTTCACGAAGACTATCAAATTAATTATGTTCTCGAGCAGAAGAGCGATAAAGTGTCATTTCTAACTGAAATAATTGCATTCCAAAATAATAACACACTTTTTGTACTTATTCAACATTAAATTTATAAGTATACAACAAACAATACTAATTATTTTTCGAAACTAAATAATGTTCAATAGAAGCTTTTTGCAAACTATAAATCTAAGATTTTAGCCGTTAGTAGATATTTAACGATAAATAAACCGAAATAAACCAAATAAGAGGATAGGTATAAAATATAATATCTAAATAAAATCAGATAACGTGATGTACAAATTATGAGATCAAAGTATCTCTCCAAGTTTAAAATTATTACATTTCGATAATTTTTTAATATATTTATTTTGTTATGGATTCAGTATTCGTAAAGAGTTTTTCTTTACTTTATAATTCATTTTATGCCTCCACAAGTGATAAAGTTGTAAGTATGACAGTACATACAATATAATACATGTGCGAATCTATAAAATCCACCCTGGCAATAAATTAATGTATAAGACAGAATGTTGTGGTCATTACACTAAATTTCATGATAAATAAATAATAGAGATATCCAAAAAATATCAAAATAAATGAAATGTAATAAATTCTGTGGAATAAACACATTACGTTCTACGAAATAAATCATGATGTATTATATCTTCATTATGAAGTTCGTTTATATGGAGGAATTAATTCAATCGACTGGGAGTACGTCCAATTTACCACGCAAAGTATGGCACGATCGTTCCTCGCCATGATGATGTACAGCAGCATGTCTCTAAAAGCTGGCCTACGTAAAACGGAATATAAATATCTATCCATACTTAAATCCAAAAGAACTTGAAATATTTATAATGCCACCAACAACTTCAAACATAATTATGAAGCAGATGATGAAGAATTCGATTAACTCTACATGTATTTCTTATCAATGATATAACGATGTGTGTATTTCCGACTGTATTTTATATACAAGAGCATTTAACTACACTTCTTTTTGTGCATTATCAACTTGATGCGTCCATGTTTTGTTTTGTATGGTTTTACTTACATTACTGTTTTTCCCCAGATGGAACTGCAGGTATAAAAATATAAATAACATCGTATGAACTTGACAAGGTGTTATTATAAGAATCAATATAAAAAAAACATATTTTTTACGGTTAAAATATATATGTATTTCTTACCAGTCGCTCATACACAAATAAAAGCCTTGGACAGGAACAGGACTACTGCTTAACCAAAGGTTGCCGCTACGCCCAAGTTTTAAGTACCAGAGAGGCGGCAGATAATTTTTAACACCTCAAATATCCATGATTTTGAAAAAAAAACCCATCAATCAATATTATTTTATTAACTGTATTTTATTAGAATACATCGACATGGACCACGAAACCGATATTTCTCTTCAGAAAAAATAGCCACGGATACGCAACTCCGCAGACAACATGCGGACCCCAGCTTGAGAAATACTGCTTTACATCTTAATTTGCAGGTCAGTTGTACACTCAAAATCATTCACGAATCATCATTCATTTGGTATTCTGTGACTTATTTATCTGTTACGATTATTACAACGGCTATAGATCATGATAGTGATGGGTTAATACTGCGTACGGGGTGTGCATCGATAGTCGAGGTTATCTCTGTACAAACAATCCGCTTCCTTCGCTTTAATTAGGATACAGCGTGGGTGTTCCGTCACATCATGTGAAACTAAATATTTATAACATATTTTCTTTTCAATCTCTGCCCGAACAGTTTCATACACGTCAGGATTTACCTTGTCTGGAAACAGAAACTCCAAATAGGCCGGAAATAGTGCTGTCGTAAGTAAAATTTATTGGACCTGAACGATGACTAGGTAAATTAATAATTTCGATGATAAGAATATTATTAAAAAAATAGCATCATTATAATAAAAATAATAATACATTTTTAGTACTTTTTCCACATAAAATTTATTTGATCAGGACCGGTTTCGCTCATGGCGAGCATTGTCAACTGATAAGTGATAACTGATCAGTTGACAATGCTCGCCATGAGCGAAACCGGTCCTGATCAAATAAATTTTTATGTGGAAAAAGTACTAAAAATGTATTATTATTTTTATTATAATGCCTTTCCACCAAGTATTGACAGTGAACACCTTAAAAGTAAGCATCATTATAATTGAACATAAAATTCAATTTAATATTGATTTTTTATTCCACGTATTGTGTAAATAGAAGTGCCTCTTTAATGACATTAATAAATGAACATCACGATGATTAGTCTGAAGATGCTTCTCAAAGAGGCAAATCACGTTTCACATCACGTAACACAAAGATTTAATTTTTTATTAAAAAAAATTACGTCCACAAAGTTACCGCCGTAAATGGAATTTCATTTTAGCATGCTGATAAATACGCAAACCCTGTGATATCAATCCATTACTCAAATCTTTTGACGAGTTTTTCGAGGGAAAAAAATAATACATTGAGAAGTGCAAAGGGTTAAACAACGTTGGGAAAACACATCGTGCGAGTTGCATTGCGAAATACCGCAATGAAACGGAATAAAAATATATCATATAATAATAACAATCCATATCGGAATAGCGCTTTTATTTTACGGAATATTTTTTGAGTTCGATATGGAAGTATAGTTTTTATAGACGCTTATTTGTTTTTTTACTCAATTTGACATCTGCCAAGTGTAGATAGACAGTTGGTCTTATGCTTATTTCACTTTATCCGTATGATCTTTCTATACAGAGCTGTGTCGGGATAATATGTGCATTATCTTGAGGTATGACATTTCTTATTTTCTCGGTATATATAATATTATATGGTCTATTTGACAGTCTTTTAGATTATCTAGAATTACTGATTACGCATCACATTGATTTATAAAAAAACCTATTGAGATTGTTGGGTAGATATGAATTGAAATTATAATCAAGAGTTTATTGAAAGCCAAAGAAACGCACAATTTACAATGTATAAAGTAACAATTTAAAAAATATATAATAAACTAATATTGCATCGAATCAAAGTGTCAATTATATATTGAATTAAATCCATTCGGATTAAATAAGAAAAGAAAAATTAGCATTTGTTTAATTCTCTTTTTAAAAAAATGTTTATTTAGAAAAACAAAATGGAACGAAAATTTGACACAATTCTCAGTATATCAAAATTTCTTGATACAGCAATCAAATGCGTAGATTTGTTTTAACGGAACATACTATTACACAGGATTCTATAAGAATGAAGAAAAGGGCAGAACATGACAATATTTAGTTACAACTCATTTTCTCTTGATGCTATCTTCCATTGAATATTGGTAAACAATTGTCATTATATTTAAAAAAAATTATCACTCCAAATGTCAAACAATACTGGTAAGTTCAATATCAGAGATAATCGAGCTTATGTTACCTTTTTGCTGTACATTATGAGTTGAAGTGAGTCATGAAATCAATTAAATCTAAACAGTACACCTCTCGTGGATTGCACTGTTTGCCTATGTCTACATGCCAAACAAAGTTTTGTGTGTACGTTTTATTTACGTTTCATCGGATTCGAAATATTCGACACGCATGTAAAATGTGATCGCACTATATCTGAAGGTAAATTATTTATGCATGGGTTTTCATGGGATTCAGCCGACGGCTAGAATTTTACAGCAAAACTATTTTATGGTCAGATTATATTATAAACTGATAGATAAGTAAGTATATATTATTTGGATTATTGTTTGATAAATTTCAGCTCGTTTTGATTGTATCTTTCTCAATTCAAAAATGAGGGACGGAAGAACGTAGAGATAAACGTCAAACGGATTTGTCAAAAAAATATGATTCAAAGCTTTTTTATCTCTGGTAAACGGTTTTGTAAAGGGTTTCTCATCTCATCTCAGCTCGCAATCCACCTTTGCCCTACAATCCATTTTTATATCGAACTAATAATAACCTTTCGATATACTCTGTGATCACACATACATTCAATGTAAATAATATATATAGATCGAACCCAGTAGCTTCTATTGTGAAGCACAATTACTTTTCATGGAGCATTTCGACATACTGATTTTGTGTGCAGTCGCCTGAATAAGTGATTCTCAAACTTTTTCTTGCAACGGTCTTTTAAATCTGAAAAAATAATCCGCGGTACCGAAAACGATACATCCACCACCACTCGGCTACCTCAATTTTTATGGGTAAAGAAGTTTATTTTATATACGTGAAATGCGTTGAAATGAGAAATTTTAATAACCTTTAACACTCGAGCATTTTTTTGTATGTGGGTACCGGCAACTCGAGGCATTTTTCCGTGACGAGCATATTTTCAATGTAAAACATTCAACTGATGAAAAAAAAATGTTAAAAAAATGAAAAAAAATGTTTTGTTATTATTTCTGTAAAATAGATATATAATGAATATAATGTAGTTATTTTCATTTTATTTGTAATTCTTCATTGTGTGGTATTTCACATAGCCATCTCCAATATGTAATCTTGGCTTAAGATGCAAGTCTCGCAAAATAGTCGTGTATCTGATCTCCCACCTGAGATTTTTTTCTATGTTTTCACACTGCACAGTCTATGTTAGTCCCGACAAGCAGTACATGTGACTTATCTGTAAGTTGGTCTTCTGTAGGGAAGATTTGAAGTGCGCCTACAAAATCCACCTAGCCGAAAATCTCCCACTTATTGGTCAACCAATAATTTTAAAAAATTCAAATGCGTCATTGGATTTTCATTTTTCTCTTCATTCGAAACTTTATATATGTAAGAGCTTATTACTCATACCTCCATTCCACAAAAAAAATATTTTTACACAATGATCGGTCCAATCTTCTCCACCCATATGTTTCGTATTATTTATTGCAACTTGTGCTTTTTCGATGTAGACTGGCAAACCACCACAAAATTTTCTCTGGAATGTTTTTAATTCGGCTGTGTCCCATGTGCTTAAAAATGTAACCACCTTCTTGTTCTTTCAAGCGAGAATCAAAAATATTGAGATTTTCATACGCCATTGTATTTTTTTTTCGGTGAAATTTGTGTTTTTTATCCCAGGCGGCAGTCTTTTCCGATATGTCATGATGGTTCCAGTCAAATGACAAAGCACATAGCTTAAACAATTCTTCAGCAAGAAGAATACTGGTGTAGTATCTGTCAGTGAAAATGTGGTATCCTTCCGCACCTGGGTTTTTATGTATTGTTTTACTCGTTATTTTGCACATCAACCCACGAATGCCAAATTCATCTTCTCCCCAAGTTTATGATTAGCATAAGCATTTGTTTCTTTGAAAATATCGTTCACTAATTCTTAATTAAAAAAAATTTGAAAAAGAATCCATCGACTCTCTTGAAGGAATCTGCTGAAGTCTATTTTTATCTGGAAAGGTTCATCATCATTTTTTGTGACGTCGATCCATTTTTCATCGGCAATAACCTTTTTGTAATCATCGTCGATACATCATCATTCACTCCTGTATTTTATCCTGTCCTGCTACTATTTCCACATATTCATCACTATTACTTTCGATAGCAAGTAATCTTCTTTTTCTCATCGGAGGCATTATATCGCTACCAATACTATCATTGACGCAATGGAGTGCATCATTGTTATCAACACCATCCTGATCAACGTTAAAAGTAAATTCATCATCGCCACTATCAACATTATCACTGCTTTTTATATGTTTATTCGACATTTTTTCGGTACAAAATATAATGTTGCGGGAACTGATACGCTGAACTGATATGGGAAAGGATCTGGTGTATTTCTGACGAATGAATCCTGAAATGATCCCGATGTATTTTTACATAATTAAAATAAAATAGCAGGGTGATGGCTAAAATTTTTAAATATTGCATTCATTTCGTTAATCCAAATGAAATGCTTTCAAATAGTTCAAATACACTTGTTGTACGAGCTGCTGTCTCATAAATTAACATCAGTCAAAAACAACTCTTTCCCAGTGCAGTACGCATTGTCAAACGATTCCTCACAAAATAGTAAATCAATAGGTATTTCATTAGGTTCTTTACCCGGTCCACGGTGCAGTGGTCAACATCATTGGCTACCGTGTCGGACCACACGGGCCGATTCCCGGTGTGAACAGATTTTTTCAGTCGATAAATCGATTCTGCTCAGAGGCAATGGGTCCCGATCCCAAAAAGCGACACATAGTGACAGCGATTAGCAAACCACCAGTCCTGTTATAATAATCGTATCCTTTCCATCCTTACTCTCTTCGAAAAAGAGAGGTTGAGCAACTGAGTAACAAGCAGTTCTCGTAGAAAAATATATGTTGAGGTAAGCTCCGTGAGGAGTCTATATGCTTCAAGTTAGCAGCGAACATGGTTTATTACTTCATTAGACAGACATGTGAAGACCGTGGGTCGCTTCAATCTAATATATTTTTTTGGGGGCCGCAGAAAATGTAACATTCTGAAAATATTTTGACGTATAAATCAATGAAATTTTGAATATCATTATCCCTAAATTTGCGCCGCGAATACAAAAAAATCATTCACAGACCGCATTTCGACCGCGGGCCCCGGTCTGTAAGTCACTTCATTAGAGTATTTTATATTAGATTTGTAAGTTTCTGAATCGATATACCATATTAGTCAGTATTGTCATCAAAAACTGAATAGAATATTCAAAAATAAAACTGTGAACTGCATGTTACGCCCTTGATTTAAAAACAAATAAAAGGAGCACCAACTTGAAAAATAATAAACACACTTCAGATCATGCGTAAAACTTCAGTTCAAACACTGTGAGAACGTTCAATAAATAAAATTTATGACCAAATGTGACATAAAAAAATATCGCTTGCAACGAAAAATTCACAAAAAAAACACATGTTGAAATTAAGAACGCCGTCACTTTTTACGACTTTTTATTATCTAAATGTCTAGATCAATTAGTATTTATTTTATCTTGTCTGAAATCGCAACATAAAAATTGGTAAAAATATGAATAAAACAACTTTATAGTCTTGCCGCCATAGAAGCGGCATTCGAGTAATACGGCAAACTTCCAATGCCGCTTGTATGGCGGCACTCGAGTGGTAAGAGTTAATCGTAAAATTTCCAGGAAACGAAAATTTACATGATAATTTTTTTAAGATTATTATTTTTGATATCACAATGATTCACAGTGAAAGTAATGCTAAAAAAATGTCTTTCCTACCAATTTTAAAAAAATTGCAAGCCATCAGAATCATTAATTACACATTTTTATACCTCTGCAGAATCTGTGAGATAATTTATCACTAAATGGTAAATTTATTGATATGAAAATCAAAATGTACCAAGTTGGAGGATGAAATATGATTTTAAGTTTATCTGGGTGCCTCAGGCGTATTTAATTACATCATTTAAGGGACAATAATTATTGAGAAATTGGAAAATTCTCGCCGTTTTAAAAAAGTTTAATAAAACTTTAGGGATTAAAAGCATTTTAATTTTGGTTTGAATATTTTTTAGCGAAGTCGAATTAAAAGCTTCGCGAGCAAGAGCATTTAATCTGCCAAAAGGCCGAGATTAAATTTATACAATATTCACTAAAATTTTAGATAAAAGATTTTTAGTTTAAATTTACCTAGTAACTCGAAAGGTTTTGAAACGCCAATATAGTCGGTGTATTTAGCGAAAAACGTATAAACCTGCCAACATATTATAATAAAAATCAATAAAATGCGCTTTGTTTCTTTTTTCAGACGTAATCTCTCTCATTTTAGTCTAACAGGGCTAACAGGGCAGTTTTTTATGAGAACTGCGTGTTACTCATAGGCGGATTCACGGGGGGGGCCATGGGGGCCATGGCCCCCCCCTGAGGAGAATTTTTCCATTCAAAATTTTATAAAATTAATTTTCAAATGATTTTTATTTAAATAAATATGTTGTAGTTCTCATTTTTTCCCGACCCTTTAGCTTAACCACTACAGTTGCGGCAAAAGAAATCCGCGCACCCTTCACAATTCCATTGATTTGCAAATATTTCTTCGAATTCTTTACCAATTTCCATTTTTTTTCTTTCTATTGAAAAAAACTAATAGCCATATTTTGAAGAACAACCGGTTGACACCATTCACCAACGTTAAGATGGCCTGGCTGCTTACCGCGTCTTGTCCTCATCAGTTAACCTTGAAATCATCAGAGTATATGACTCATCTCCAATCATCCAAAGTCCAATTTTTGTGCACCGTCGTCCATTCTTACCTCCATTTTTACATTTTTAATTTGGAAACTGATTTTTAGGCGCCGAGCGGGAAATCCATGTGCCACGATTCTATTACGGCTATTACGGATATTTTGCATCGATCATGTGAAATTACTAGTCGACTAAAGCTCAGCATGGAAAACTGTAGCAGTTTTGAAGCGTTTTTGAAAAACCATTCTCCTTATACGAAGATCCCGGTCGGTTGCTAAGCGCTCTCTGCCGGTTCAAACATAGCCCTCCAGAACGCCATTTTCACGAAATATTAAAAAAAAAAAACGCACGCTATAGTTTCTACACATTCTACTCTGAACTTTTCTACCTTGTAAATTTTCCCCAGAAAACTGATTTAATTTGGGCTTTTATAGCGATTACGTTTTCTTGCGGCTATACATAATTAGGTCTGGCTCAGTACTGTTGAAGCTTTCAAATCTTAATTGTTTTTCAAAATATTGTTATTGGTTTTTTTACAATCGAATGAAAAAAAAATGGAAATCAGTAAAGAATTCGAGGTAATATTCGCAAAGGAATGGAATTATGAAGAGTGCGCGGATCTTTTGCCGCAACTGTATATATACGACATGACTGTGATTACTTAATAATTATGTCGTAATTGTGTGGTTTCGTTACGAATTTTACTAAATTTGACAATCAGCGTTGCCTCCGCTGAAAGGGGGTTTTTCATATTACGACGCATGAAAACCTGTCTGAGGAATCGTATGAGTTCGAAAAGACTATTTGTTTGGTCTGGCTTTGTAACATATCCTCTGGAAAATGGATATTTGACCTGAATATTTTTGGGCCTATTTCCAACGTCAAAAAAACGAAAATTCGACTTAATTTTATGTTTGCAATTTTTCTCTAGTATTAAACAATATTTTTTTTATTTTATGTTTTTTAATGTTTGCATTTTTGAATTGAAATAAAAGAATCGATGATAATAGTCAGAGTCATCAATTATATCACAAGATTTTGTTTGACGTCATCACTTCAATAAACGCAGGGTGCAGGTTTGGCGCATCATCAATTCCGAAAAAAAAATCGTGTAAAAAAGTAGCGGTTCCGTTAAAAAAATCGCGTATAAAGGGGACTGGGTGTATAAATATTTTTTTTAATGTATCATGTTTATTTTCAAAATGGCCACCCCCTGGGACAATTCCTGGATCCGCCAGTGGTGTTACTGAGTCGCTTTATCTCTGTTTGTCTCCCTTCGGAAAGAAAAAAGATAGAATGATAGAAGGACAACAGTTAGATACTCACTGCAATTGTCAAGGATTTTAGAGGTGGAAGAGGTATGTAATGTATGCATTTACAAATGTATCGATGAAAATTCAATTTATGAAATTTGTCGTACTAACAAAACGCACAAGAATCGTTAGCCACGAGGCTGCAAAACCTACAGTTCTTTTAGTTAATTGTTTTCTACAAGGAAACATATGAGCTATTGAGAGGCGATACTAATTATATAGTGAGTGAGCCAAGTCTAAAAATGGTGAAACTGTTGTTTTGGAATTTTTATTTCAATCACGTTTTTTGTGCGGAATTAAATATGTTAAATTGTTTCCACATGAGAAAAATCATGTGGAAAAAGTACTAAAAATGTGTTATTATTTTTATTATAATGCCTTTCCACCAAGAGACAGTGAACACCTTAAAAATGTAATTTGAGCATTGGAGAAGTGAAGTGACCCAAGTAGCAAACTGGAGACACTTTTGTATCAATTAGCTCAGAGCATACTTTTATTTATAAAAAAACACCATTTCAGTGTATTTTTAATAATCTTACTTCATTTGTATGAGTCTTTAAGACCTGCAGAATATGATACTGCATCTAACGCATGTCTTTCAAAAATACCACTTGGCTCAGGGGGCTCATATATTGTACTGAATCAATTCGAAATTTTAATACGTAAAATTCGATCAAATACATGAGGTTACATCAGTTTTGTCATAAATCCAACTCGAAATTATTTATTACCGATATCAGTAAATATTTTTCTGAAACTTGAATAAGTTGAATGCAAGTTTAACTGATATAAACTGGTTTAACCGAGTATATGATAATTACCAGCTTTAGTAGTAATGAAACGTGACTTGCCAGCAAACAACCAATCACGGCAATATAAACACTGCTTTCGAAATGCCGAAATAATTAACGATAAATATACTAACTTGAAAACTTTACATCTATGTAAGGGTGGAGAATGATTTCCTGTCTGTTTTAATCCTTAATGGATCGAGAGTGTCATTGAACAGCCAAGACATCGACGCCATTGCAATATAAACAAACAAAAGCCTGAAAGCGTGTGTTTATTTACAATATATTGCGCTAAAAGCTCTATCCGCTTACATACCTATACTGATATTTACTTACTTACAACATGTCCTCGGGCAAAAAGAGCATCACCAACATATCGTCTTAATCATTTAGCTTAAGAACTCATAAACATTTGTATCTATCATACTACGTTTAAAAAGATGGACATTGGATTTTTATCGATCTTCCTAGTATCATTGTTAAATCAACAATTATTTGCATGATATCTCTATCAAACTAACAAATAAAACAATGGCCACCAATTCCTTTAGTATGAAGTCATATAATTAATACCTTGACATTCATCCCATTTGGTATAGATATTTAAAGAATTGTATCCAATTTGAGCCACAATCAAGTGTTTACTTCAATAACTTTACTTTCATTTGTTTGTTTAGTTTAAAGTGTTACTTTACACATCCAATGCCATGGTGTAAAAAATTTAAAATCTTATTGATATTTTATTTAAAAAAAAAATGGTATGCAAACAAATTTAAGCAACATGTTAGAAATTATATATAACTATTACTTGTTGACAATCTTGTGTTTTTCAATTGTTCTTCCCATTAAGACACACGTTCTATAACATATTCTCAGCAACCAGTAATCGTTACTTATTGCCATATATCTATATAGCCTTCTCTGAAAAATAATATAGAGCTAAGGCTAACGGTTATAATACCCAATGCGACATAGACAGGGGAGGTGTAATTGCATCACGAGTTGATGAACGATCACGCAATGTGTATCACACATCTAAGGATGTATTAATTCGGCGCAGAAACTATTCATCTGTAGATCCATGATTGTATAGCTGATGCATTGGCGTAAGTTACTTTCATACACAACGCGACTTCGTTAATCAAATAACAGTATCGAAGGTTATTTTACGAAAAGAGACGTGATCTGCAATATCATATAAAACAATATAAATCGACGACAAAGTTCCGACGATTGACATTTGATATTATTGTCCCGCATATTATGGGGCAATCAAATCATGAAAGAAATATCTAAAGATGTATCGACCTGCTTTGATTATATCGAAGTAAAAACTAGTACATCTAACATGAGTCATAAACAATTTAAAACTCTGATACTCCACTGGCTGTGTTATAAGGTGTGATAATTGTTTCGCATCTTTGAGAAGCGTTAGATTGTATAATGAACGTGGTATTTTTCACCGATATATTTAATTTCTACGTCAAGTATTTTTTTACAATTTAAAAAGAACGTGATACGTTCTACCTACAATATTGTAATGTAAAATATGTATCTCAATTCAGGTTTTGGTTTGAGACTAAGGTATATTAATCAGTATTGAATGTTCAATCACTTTACCAGTATTGCATCAACTACGATACTCCGATTAGATCGGCGTGTCGTCAAATTTAATACGTGATATTTACAATTACCTTGCCTGACATAAGGCACGTAATAATATTAATTGTATTAGTTTACGACATGATAGTAATTATGACTATAAATATCTTCAAGTTACACAATGTATGATCGTATCAAGGTCGAAAAGCCAAAAGTCGTAGGGACGTCACTACGTACGATACCGTATAACGCCATTTTCAGTGTTATTCCACAATTGGATTGATGAATTTTAAGTTAGGGGTACACCTTGAAAGCGAAACTATTTTGTCATTTTGATATTGTAAAAAAATCAAATTGTTTCTTAGGGAGAAATAAAAACCTTCCTTATTACTACTTATTAGAAGCACGCGCCAACAAAAATGGCTAGGATCAATTTGTCGTAATTAAAGGTATACGTGGCATTTATTGAGTTTTCATTAACTTGGTAGAACTCCATTATAACACGGTGAAAAAATATCAATTTATTTTAGTTCTACAAAAATAGTATAATTGCTAGCTATTTCGGCTTACGCCCTCGTGGTTTAACATAGATGTGTATTTAGCAAAATCACTTCACTCATTAAAAGCTTTTGAAAAGCGGGGGTTTCAAACTGTAACAGAATTTTGCCATGTGAAAAAAATTTACATGGTAAACCAAGAAAAGTAAAGTTTATCCTTTACGCATCCCCACCACATCAACGTGTGTACTTGGAGTAAAGTCTAGTAACAAGAAAGGGTATTTATATTTAGCTTCTTCGCAGAATCACTCCAATTCCTCTTAATAAGTCCTTACATACTAATTACAGTGTAGACTGTAGCAACAACATATTGTAGATATCACTAAAATAATTTTCGAGTGTTAATAAATTCAGTTCCTATTAAATAATTACAGCCATAAAACCTAGCTATGTAAGGAAAACACAACTTTCTACACATTGAGATAACAATAAATCTATTTCACAAGTCTCAGGAGGAGAGTGTTGTCTCTGAACATGTTATTAAACTTTACGTACTAATTAGTTGGTTTCCTAATTGAGATTGTATTATATATCTAACGAATAAGACGAGGAATAATAATTATTATTATTACAAACCCGTACAATGATATTATATAATAGAACATTGCTTTAGCAAGCAAGGAACAGTTTTTTTGTCGATTTTGGCCCGCTGAAGCTAACTCTGAAACGAATTGTAATTAGAAGATTTATAGGAACTAACACATTTTACTAAGCAACTAACACATTTGCTTGGTCTGTGGTGCACTGGTCAACGTCGTTGGCTTCCGTGACGGACCTCCCAGGTTCGATTCCCAGTATGAGCAGATTTTTTCCGTCGATAAATCAATTCTGTTCGAAGGCAATGGGTGTGTGTGTTGTTGAAAATCCCTTCCGACCTTCCGCGAGAACGATTAGCTAACCACATAGTGCTGGTCATTTTCTACACCTTTCAATCCCTACTCTCTTCGAAAAAGAGATGTTGAGACTGAGTAACAAGCAGTTCTCGTAGAAAAAAACATGGTAAGATAAACTCCGAGAGGATTTCATATGCTATAAGATGGGAGCGGACTTGGTTAAAAAAAGACATTTAAGACCAGCGGACTTCGGTGCTTTAAAAGTGAAATAAATATATCTAACTAAATAAATATATTATGTAAATACAGTATATATTTCAGAAGCATCATCAGACTGAATGAATCGTTTAATTATCCAAATTGCAGTTTTTTTTATTATTTACGAGGTCTTGATTTATGTGCTATCCATTACCACAATATTACACTTTCAAAGGATACCAGATAAAAATCGATTGTGATTAATATCAAGACTTTATCCTTCAACATCAAAACGAAAATAAATAAGAAAGTTAGGTTTGTAACTTGTAGTGTTACTATTTTTATTTATCCTTGGCTAATTACTTCCTACTGCTACTAATTCTGTGACATGTTACTAGAGACCTGTCTTTTGGGCATCTTACCATAAATCCTAAATAGATTTAGCATTTTGTCTGTGGTCCATGACTTTTGTCTATGGTCGAAATCAATAGATAATATAAAGTCATATTATTTTTCCGGATATTTTGCTTTTATTGATAGCAACATAAATTAAATATGAGGAGTTTGGTTGTACAGCTCTAAAATCAATTCGGTGTCCCGTCAATAGTGTAGAAAGTGTAGATGCTGAAAGGTATTAAGTAAATATAATATTATTGTTACCGATTGTCGCACGAATCTCAAAAAAGAATATGTAGAAATATGCTCCATGCTGAGTTTTAATTATAAATTGTATTTTAATATTCATGTAATACTTAATTTCAAAACATTTTTGAAATTAAGTTTTCTTTAAACTGTATATAAATTTTATTAAAACCCATGGAAATTAATACTTTCGATGGATTCGGTGGTAACTTTGTGGAAGTTCTTTTTAATTAATATAAAATTTAAAATATATATATATATCTCTCTACATATTACCCATTTGTATATTTAACTATCTTGGAACTGAGACTATTTTTGTGTTTCTGTGTACATATAATCAAAGGTCGAAAATAAAAAAAATATGCAATTTATTAAATTTTCAACAAGCGGTAACGCCTGTCAGAAAACCTGACAATTTATAAACTAAAATTATAAAATGCCAAATCATTATCAACCCCTAATGTCAAATTTGAAACTGAGTGAAACAATCACGATATATTGTCGAAGTGATGGGAATTCTAATCATGCTTTAACGACTGGGTGATATTTTAGTGTTTGAAAACAAGCATTTCCTTTTCCTGTTTGTGAACACGTTATTAAAACTATTTTATGCTTTAGATAAAATCATTCGATTTTTGTTTTTCCTTATTATTGATATATTTTCATATCCTACTTTGCTTGGAATTGTTTAAATAATATTGTGCTGTTCAACCACATACATATTGAAGATATTAAACTCTTGATAACGTAATGGAATCATTTGTTTTTTTATTTCTGTTATACATCATATAATATTATTATCGTTATTTACATTCGATGGTGAAAAAAACGTCGGTTCCTTTATTTACGGTAAAACGGAAATTTAAAAATAATACTCATTCAAGGTAACAGACTTGTGAAGGTTACGAAAACCTAATTTAACAAAACAATATCACAACTTAGAGAAAATTCGCGTGAAATTTAACGCGAGGCATCTAAAAAAAGATTCTGGCGATTTTATAATAGATTTTCTTTTCACGAGTAGCTTTAAAATGTATAAAAAGTATTCCGCTACTCTATGAAATTTGAAACTATAAATTTCCTCCAACACAAGCGAAAATATGTGCGATAATAGCGAATTGAAAAACAGGTTCTCCGATATTTCATCAAACATATGGTCCAAGGATACCCAAAAGTCAAATATGTTAGTCATAAATTATGTTTTTTTTTCAAACCAAACATAAAAATTGATTTTCCAAATGCGTAGTCAACACTCGGGATAATTTTAGTATGCATTATTTTTTCCGTCTACCTTTACACACGGTATAAATCCCGAAATTGCTGACAAGTCGCTTTTCGGATACCGTGAAGAGAAACTTAACAATATTATACCTGCTGTGGATTCAGCGATTTTTTTGAAGACTTATCTTCCATAGTCGTTGGCATAAAATACATTTTTTAAAAAAGCCTCACAGTGTAGACTTATTCGAATAATAGAATATACATAATTTAGTCTGAAATTTTCAGAATTCTACTGATAAAGGATGGAGACCAATTTGACATAACATTCACTGCCAATTATTTGTAAACAAATTCGAAGTAATTTATTTTTATCACTAATGACAGATTCACATTATAATGTAATGAGAGTGGAAATCTTTTTTATTTCACTCGTTGTGAGGTTTTTATCTATAAAGTATTCAGTATGTCTTTTTAATTCACAAATTTACTGTTTCGTAGCTGGCCAGCCGCCTTCTATAATGCTATACGATTTAATGAAACAAATTTGCTCCTCATCTACTTGTCCCAATACAGAGCTACTCGGGACTTCAATTTTAACCATACACCATAACCATATAATGTTGAAAGAAAAGAACCAAATGATAGTCTGACCGTTAGGTATTGTATATTAAAAAGTAGAAAGTGGAAGGGAAAAAAAATATACTTTCAATATACTGGAAATTTATATTGTGGATGTCGTTTGTGTAGTTAGTTACCTTACATTATATCAAAAATAAACACTTACGAGTACGGTTCACAAACATATTTCATCCAATAAATTTTTCCTGCTTTTTACAATGCTTGACTGAATTATGTCATTAATCATAAGTCGGCCTTAGATCAAAATCTGCATTAGATTTTTTCAATTTAACATTGAGACTTTGGGCAAATGGTGTAATTGATTTTTTTCCTCCTAGAGTTGATCTTCTTTAAATAAATCCCATGTTGAGTTGCATAGAAAGTTCTTTTTGCTTTAAGTTTACCTGTTTTTTTTATTTAATTAATTTTAAAGAATATAAATTGTTAGCTTTAATGTAACATATGTTCTTTTATTCTGAATATTAATACATATTAGAATTAATGGAGATAAATTATTAAGCGAGGACACATAATTATAATTGATTAACTTTTATTGGATTTCCTGTTTTTGAGCTTCGGTTTTATTGAAAAGAAACCCAAGAGAACATCTAAGCATAATTGTTTTGGTGTATGCGGTGGCAAACACAAACATGCTGATACTATCTGAATAATTTCAAGTGAAGATTCATTAGGCACCTCCGGGCGATAATATTTTCTCACGTAAACAGAAACTTTCAATCTCCAGTTTTAGTCATAAGCAGTAGATATAAATTAACATCGAGTTATAAGTTACGTCTTCTGATAAGAAACGTTTAATCTTTTAGATTTGTCGCTAAGCTTCGCAGGTCGGTAAAGAAGGTGCCTGGAAATCTGCTACTTTCTATCTCAATTTTTCCAAAATGAGATAGGTCATGTCGCCGCCGCTTAAGCGAAGATTTATTACTAAAAATAGGTGTAGGGTATTCTATATTTACCACACCATATTTTCATCAAAGGCTTTCTAATGTCAAGCTTTGCGCAGCTCGTTCTGGTATTTCAATAATTTTATATGTAATTAAAGTCGCTCGTGGATTTTTCATGTATCTCCCTATTCAAGCTGGAGTGTCTGTCATCGAAAATACTTACGCTTCACTTTTAATGAAACTGTTAACCGATGACAGCGTCGGCCTTATTTCAAGACTTTTATATGGTCCTACTCCTTACGCCTACACCAACGCTCTTCAATTTAAGTTTATAACACTTTACTCACCAAGGCGTGCGGATTTCTTGTAAAGCAAAGCTCCTGTAGTTACAGTAAGTGGAGTGTAAACAAAAAAGATTTTGCAATAGTTACTAATACATAAACAAAAAAAATGAGCTCCTGAAAATATTAAATGGTAGATTTTAAAAATCCCTCGAACTACTTTCGTAGAGCATGTTTCAATCTGAATCAAAGTATATCACAGCAATCTTTCTTGCTAGTATTTAGTAATTCAAATCTGATTGATTGCAGCTCATTAGTATGATTATTTTTTTGCTTTGTTTCGATTCTATCACCCCCTTCTTGCTTCCCTTGAAAGGGAAAAAACCCGAAATCCATTTTGTAATTTCATAATTTAAAATGTTAGAATCAATCTTGCTTCATTACTTAAGCAAACTTTACGATACTAAGTCTGAAAATGCATCTGAATGAGGCGAAACACGTGTCACAGTTAGTAGCACAATACGTGGAATAATCAAAGTTATTTTAAATTTTATATTAAAATGAACTTCCACAAAGTTACCGCCGAAACCATCGAAAGTATTACAGCAAATTAATTGGATTATTTATCACCTTCAATACATCTTCACCTGTAACTTCTTGATGCAAAAAAATACTATAAATAAATAAAACACATTTATTGAAGTACTTCCACATATAATTGTATAAAGATCGTGACCAGTTTCAATCATGGCGATTATTTTCAACTAATGACATATAAATCGATTAAAGGTATATGCAAAATATCAACATAAGAAAGACAAGGTAAACTTTTGATGGATTCGGCGTCAACTCTGTGGAAGTTCATTTTGATATGCAATTTACAATAACTTTGATTATTCCACGTATTGTGTTTTTATTTGTGACACGTGTTTCCCCTCTTTTAGAGGCATCTTCGGAATTACTATCGCAAAGGTTGATGCAATATAAAATGCAATTGATTGATTTTAAATTCTAACCCTGCAGAATTAATTTGTTCACTAGTATTATCTATTATAAGCACGTACTGTATTATCGGTATTGAGTATATCATAAGAGGTAGAGAGGGTTCTGAATATTTTTTGAGAATTCTTTATTAGAGAACATATGGACACTACCCATGGCTTTATCCAATCGATTTTCTTTTAGGCATGCTCACGTTCACTAGTTTGAATGCTCAAAGAGAAATTTACTTGGCGATTAATTTCTTTCGGCTTATCCGAGGCCAAAATGAGAATTTTACCGCTCTTGATAATGTTAAATTGAATGTTTCTGATATAATTTTTTTTTGAGGAATCGTGAACATGAGTTGTTTGTGCTACCAAGGAGTAGAACCAATCTGCTAATGGGGATGCCACTAAAAAGAACTTTAACGATTTAGCGGTATTATTTCGGATGACGACATTTTCACATTGACGTGAGCGAGTTCAGACGAGTACTATTTTTTATGTATTATAGTTGATCGGAACTCACCCGGCTGACATCTTTGCCAATTTCCAATGTATTTTCTTTTCACTTTCTTCTGATGACTGCAATGTTTTAATCTTTTTTCATATTACAATAACTTATAATTTGTGATTTGTGATTTTTGTAATGTACATATATAGACATATAAGTATATATACATGAATATAATTAACTGAAGACCATCAGCTGTAAACGTTTTATGGATACATAATAACAACACATAAATTACCTTAAATCCATACAGTTGAAATTATTCCATGAATTTAATAACTAACCAAAAGGATTTCACATTCCTGTTGTCATGTCTTCACTCTTCCCGACGGCATCTTTGTTCTTTGGACGATAAACAGGATGGAAATAAAAATACTCATGAAAACCTAAAAATGAAAATTAGTAGTCTACCTACTTATAAAATACTTTTTCTTAATAATGGAACTTCCATTAATCTCCGACCAAGTGTGCCAAACGTTGGATTCATTGTATGAGTATTGATTTGATGAGATGCTTTTATGTTGATAACTTTTGAGAGGGCTTTTAATTGACAATATAAGACAGGGAACTTTAGTACTTTAGATATTCTGACAGCAAAGTCACCGTGTTGTCTTCATTGTATGAAATATCACTCTGTCATTCTTAGGCCTTGCCTTGTCACGATCGGTTAAAAGATGACGACCTATGCCGCCAAAGTGCCTAATACAGTGATATCGAAACACATGGCATACGTGCTGTAAGCGGCAAAAAATATGGAAAATTCTGATCATTGTTCAATTCAAATTTCTGTAACATTTGAATGAGTGAATATTTTTCAATAAAATTTTCAGGAAATTTTTGCTATTGATTCGTCAATCGTCAACCACTGGCTTGCGTTCTTAACAGGTTAAGTATGTACATAGTTACATATATTTTTGGTAATTCTTTTATTGTTTTGTTTTGCAGTTTACAAAAAAAATATTGATTGATGCACAATACGTCGAAAATACTAAAAAAAAATATTTTATAAACCAAATTTGCGTTATAATCATCGCGAATCGCAAAAATCCTACAACAAAATCTTTCCGTCGACCATAAAACGGAGTCTTAAGCCTTGACATCTCTTGAAAATTTTTCGAAAAAAATATTGGACATAGAATTTCTTTTTGGCCGCAATGTCGGACGGAAGAAACGCCAATACTGCGTCTTGGGTGATGCAGGCCGCCACATGTGCGCTTGCAGTCGGTAAAATGTTAATATATTATACTCTACAATTACGCATATTTAAATAATTTAATTCACTAAGGTATCGGGTATCCCTACCCGTGTTAATTTTATCTTGTGAGAAAAAAGTACGAATGACGATATTGAAGACCGATATGAAATTAATCAATAACTGGGGGGTGTAGTAAACGTCTGGGTTCTTAATTTGCTTACAGTTTTGCTTTTTTATAAGAAAATAAGATCACCTTATGGTAAAACGATTCGTGTTTATCTTTCAAAGTTTCCTGTCACGTATAATGTATGGAATGATGTACAAAAAGTACGCAAACTGTGTTAAAAAATTTACGGCTGCTGCAAATTTATGCCGCCGTTATAATTTAATGAGAAAAGACTCGTAATTTTTGTATGCAAATTGATGCAACCATGTGTAGTGGCGTTATAACACCAATTTGGGAAGCCACCCTCAAAACATTTTCGGCTGCATTTGTTTTTAAATTGTATAATTTCAAACAAACGTTAAATCATCATTGAGGACAATGAGATTAAAATGGTAAATAATATGGCGCCAAAACCTCCGCTGCAATATTTATATATGGTATCGCACGTGATTTTTTCTTGCCGATGCTGTAGACATGAATAATTATTATCGCAGGTACGTATAAATAACTAAAATATGAAACAATATCCGAGATATTGATACCCAGTGCATTACCTTATTTGGTTTGTTACAATATAATATTATATATGAGAAATAGCAATAGGTGCCAACATGTCTTCCATAAAATATTTTTTTATTGAGATAATACATATGGTAGTTATTTATTTTTATAGTTGTCGTCGAGGAAATCTTGTTTTATAGTGAATAAAATTTGAATTAAGTATGTGATCATTTTTAAACGGCATTCGACTTCGTAAAAATACCGTGCACAATAAATATATATGTTACAACAATTTATAAAAATACAGTCTTTAATAATGATAATTAGGTGGCATCCTCAATATTATGTTTTAAAATTAGAAATGTTACAAATTTCAATACGACGTAGAACACGTGATAACTTACCATCATATAAATAATGCACTACTTTCTTTGTATACAACAACAATACAATTCAACTGTGGGTGCTTGAAGGAATTTTAGTTTCAAATTTGAATCGTTTAAAAACTTAAGTGTACAAAATGTTAACGATTCAAACAATACAGCAACACAATTTCTTCGAGTTTATTATTAACTAATGTATAATAATACTCTTAAACCGTTTCGTTAAGTTAGTTTATAGATCTTTTAATTATAAATAAAAAGGTTTGGTATAAATTCGTTGTGTTTACGGTAAAAACATTTGAGAAATATGTAAAGGAAAATATTTTCTTCAAATCAAAATGTAGCATTTCTAGTGATAGAAATTTAAAATGCTTGTTTATAAGTTGAAATATCATTGTATAACAATTCTCAGAAACAAAAAGTATACATTTATTTAATTACAGTAAAAATATTGTCTGAATAGAAAAAACTTGCCGTAAACTCGGCAACGCCGCACGCCGGCAAAGATCAGGTTGTTATCATTCAAAACGAACAGGCAGAATCGACTTCGCCTTCGTATACCTGCATGGCAGACAGCTGACCGGTTTTTAAGATTCTCGAAGTCTTTCTGATTCACAATCAAAACAAAAGCCGCCATTTTACCTGCCAGTTGCATGCGTTATGCTTAAAGAATCAAACATTAAATCAATTGAAAACATACTGGTAATAAAAATTAAATACACTCCACATAGGTACCCGTATCATTTATTTCTAGTCACATGAACTACCACATATCGTTACAACCAAGGTATTCAAAAAATAACTTTATCAAATGAGCAACTTATTATACATAACTGAGCATACATTTGAAAATCTTCATCGGTCGATGAATTACGGCTAATGAACGAAATTAGTTACACGAAAGAATCTAAATCATAAATTTTATCATCATTACACAATATTCTGTATATTCATTACGTATCCCAGTAAAAATAGAGAAAGGCGGACGTTCACGACAATGTTTTAAAAGTTTTAAAACTACACAATCGTTTAATATAAACCATACATATTTAATTGAGTAAATAAAGGGTATTTTGAAAGCTTTTCCAAAGCTTTAAAAACTTACCTTATTCAACTAGCATTAAGCTCTTGTGGTACACTAGTCATATCCGTACTTTTTTCAAATATATTTTCACTTCAAAAACACATCACACAATACTTAATTAGTATCAATATTATTATACACTTTTTAGGTCACATAAACTACGGCTTAGCTATTTAAAAACGTATTTTGAATAAAAATGTTTTTACAAGTTCAGCACATCTGAACCTATCAAACGCTAGTCTGACGAACTTTAATGTTAATCAACTTTTACTGTTACATATTAATGCTACATTCACTACTGCCTAACATTTTACTTACATTCAGAACTAATAAAACACATCGATGATTATTTTTAACCTAAAATAAAGTTTTGTTTGTAATTGTTCATTGCGTTGTTTACGTTTACACAGTACCAATGAACATGGACAAAACTTTCGTCAGCGACAAGCAACGCCGGCAAAAACTAACGAGCGACTGGATTTTGGAATTTCGTAGCAGCAACGGGGCTTACCTTGCGTACATACGAGCGTGGAGCGACTCGGTCGTGTGTTGCTTCTCTTTCTTACACACGAGAAACTTATTTACTGATGGGCCAAAGTTTTAGTATCAATATAAAATAAACTTTTGAAATATTTGGATAACTTGGGAGAACTTTTTGCAGGAGGATTATTGTTATTTTGCTGAGACGAGGGACCACTAAAGTATAATATTATTAACATGAGTCACCTGTATCTTCTGAAATATTACATGCAGTTCCAATATTTATAACACGTCGCGATACTATACATTTTAAATAATTGAAATATGCAAACCTTCGAAGGGCCCAATTCCCTCGTGAATAATTTAGCAGCTACCGATGTTATTTTCCGGTACAAACCTGTAACAAATCTTGGCATGCATAGAGTGTGTACACCAGTGGTTCTCAACGGAAAATTGCACCGTGGCCGCATCGGATACATATGCGGTCCCATCGAAATATCTGGTGGCCGCATCAAATTTTTGTTTTGTTTCTCTTGTGTTTAAGGTATGTCAAATGCACATATACATGTTTTGTAATTTACTATTGGTATTAATTGCATATAAAATATTTCATTTTCTGAGTGCTTGTTGACAAATTAACTTGTAAAACCACATTCTTTCAAATATCAATAATTTATATGAAACTGATGGTGGCCGCACATGAGAACCACTGGTGTACACTATAAAATGTATCTACTTACCTTACTCCTTCCAGCCCTTCCGTGATATTTTTATTTCAAATTTCTACATATAAAATATAAAACTTGAAAAGAAATATTAAATTCCTCTTACAAAATACTTAATTATTATGTAAATAAATAAAACAAAAACACTTTTTTCCGCAACTTCCGACTATATTTGACAAAGATCAGGTCTGGTTTCGCTTACCGCAATCATTTTCTACCGATGACATATAAATGGAAACATAGCAACCCATTAACGCCCAAGAGAAAACTGCCAGCGAAAAATATGTTTTAATGCTATTTATTGTGACATCAGACAATTCAAGTTATTTAAAAAAAAACATACGTCAAAATAAAAAGAATACACTAAATCAAGCTTCGAACGGGTGTACCAAAACAGGTACAGAAAGCGTTATTGGGTTAAGTTGCTTTTATAAAAATAAGAATGACACTAAAAGACAAGGTACAATTAACAATACGTGTAAAGAAGAAATACAATAATTTACAGTTCAACTTATTAAAAACATCGGTACAGCTTCAATAATTAGTTACATATTTAGTCGGTAATATTATTTTTTTTTTAAATAAAAAATTGCCATCACTCATCTCGGGCTTGATAACCAACTGATCGCGATGAGCGAAACTGATCCTAATTTCAATTTAAAAAAAATTGACAGAAATAAAATGCACCGATTATTTAAATATAATCCTTTTTCCGCGTAATAACGCCTAAAAGAATAAATATTGTAGGTCACTCGAGTTCACCTCAAGGTGTATTGACATTACATACATCATACACCCATTTCCAAGATCTATTTATATTTCAAATTGAGAAAATCTGAATTTGATTTTGAACTTGCCGGGGCTAGACCTAACACCCTCGTGATTGCTAACCCCGTGTCTTAGGTAAGCGACGCGAACCGGCAAGAGAATTTAGGCGAATCCAGTCAATTTAAAACGTAGTTGATCAAAGGTCTTATGTGCCATCGCTCGGCCAGACGCAATTAACGCTCTGGTGAGCTTGGACCGTTTCATATTTTCAAGCGATTCGCGGGCGCCATGAGTGCGCACTTGAGGCGACTTGCGACATATGCCGTCCTGACCGGACCGCTTCGCTTACGTATGACACTTGCATGGGCGAGGACCGTTTGATATTTTAAAACTCTGCCGCTTTCAAAGCCGCGCCGGAACGCCTCGCCTAGATTCGCCCAGCTAAGACGACCCGTAAGACACCCCCTTTGACTACAGATGCCGACCTATTAGATTATGCCATCGGATATATGTATGTAGAGGGAAATTAAATGTTTTGATATTGCACCAACCATATAAGGGTGATACATAAAATCTCTCAGTTTTCTGATGGAAAAAAAATGGATTTGATTCGAATTTATATATATTGAACAAGAATTGCAAACACAAATTCCACAAGTGATCATTTGTGAAAATATTACACAATAGTAAGTAACTAATTTCAAAATAGTACCCGATCACAAATAAACAAAACAAATGGTTTCAAAACAAAAATGCATACTCAAAAATCACAAAAATTCGTTGAATTTCTTATGCTTATGTTTTTAGCATATGTATCTAATAAAAATAACAGTTTTTGTTTCCGAATGATTTCGACAAGTTTTGAAATAAAGGATTTTACATACATATACACACCGACCAAATCAGAACGCAAAATCTTACAGCTTATAGGTAAGTTTAAAAAAAACATAGTTCAATATTTGTTTACATACCTGGATTATTCGGGTTGACATAACCTTACATTTGTGTTTTGGGTTTCATGTCATTTGTCTATTGTCTTTTATTATGAGACATTGAAGTATGGGCCGAGGCGTTGAGTTTATAGCACAAAATAATATGGTGCAACAAGCGTGGTGTGACCAGTACCTCGTGCTACAACGCGTGTAATGTCAAAGATATCAATTTTACATCAAAAATGTCACCACCTTATCCATCAAAAGAATCTTTTGTATTATTTATTGATCTGGTGAAGAGGTGAAGTTGGAAGATCGCCTACCACCAGTGGCGGCCGGTGACCAGAATATTAGGGAGTGCAATAAAACAACCTATTTATGCAAAAAATCCATCCTCCGATTCTTGGATTTTGAAAATACATCTATAACACGGATATTAAAGTCCGACATTGACGATACCAACTGCTTCTCTATACTTAGCATGGCAAGGGAGAAAACAAAAAACTCTATTAAGGCTAGTACAGCCACAGAGCCATGGAGTTTTTTTATAAATTGCAACATTAAAATACCGATTGACTACTTTAGTTTTGGCCGTACACTTCTGAACTATATTTAAAACTAGCAAAAGACGTCCTGCTGCTTTGATTTCTAGCCTTTTAGAAAAATCTCGACGATTTTCTTTGATATAGGACACTGAGTTTGCAGGAAACATTATTGATTATTATTTAGTATTATTAATAAATAATAAATATATATAATAATATTCAATGCTTTAATACATATATTAATAATACTTATTATATTTATTTATTATATACATATGTTAATATTTATTTATAATATATGTTAATATTATATAGTAGATATATAGTAATAAAGTTAAATTATATTGTAGAATATTATATAGTAGGATATTGTATTTAAGGTTATTAAACAGTTTTATATAGACAAAGCCTTTCCATATAACAAAAACTTACAAAGATTCATATTATATACGCTAATAGGGTTTGTATTAAGATGTCTATGAAATGAAAACAAGTATGAAAAAATAATAATAAAAATGTTATAGTTGCGTGTTGCGTGAATCAAGTCGAAACTGCAGATGAGGTTAGAATGCACTGTCACAAACGCACTTCACAAATCACCCGCAAATATCTTTATTTTTCCGTTCGTCAAAGGACCTTATCTGCCAAAATTTGGGCCAATACTGAATGACAGAATACAAATACATATGTTTTCGCTCAATTTCTTTACACAAGTCATTTTGGTGCACTGGGTCTTAATGCACCGGGTTAGTCGAAATTTCAAAAGATTTTTTTTGCATACGCCTTCGCCGTGTGAAATAAAGTCATGTTTTCTACCTACTTTTTTTATGCCAAATGGGACATTTCGAGAATTTCCAAGAAATGCACCATATCGAGGAACATCTGCAATCAGCTTATTTCGGGGAATCTACTTATATAATATTTGTGTGTTTAGGTCGCATGCGTGAAAGATCGTTTTATGAAACCATACATCGTTGGAATTTTGAATGAACAAATTGGTATATATATTTTGAAATTGATGAGCTCGATTCTTGGGGGACTAATGCACGTTTGCTCCTTCACACGAGCCGTCCCTGCCTACCACCCTTACTATATTGAGACTCCAGGAGCATTTGAGATGTCGGAGAATAGTGATGGGTGCAAGCTAGATTTATTCAAAAACAAAAACCTGAAGTACACAAGAAAATAAAAAATAGTTTCAAAAAAATAAAATGCAATAGTGATAAAACTTGTTTTTTCGTTATTTGATACTTTGTAGCGGGTGCACGTTAATAGCTCCGCGGGCGCACCATTGGCTTACCACATCATCATGTCAAATGAAGTTATCCCCAAGCAGAACTGTTACGTATTTTTTTTTAACCATGTCCGCTCCCAACTTGGATACTCAGTTGCTCAGCCTCTCTTTTTTTCGAAGAGAGTAGGGAATTAGGGATGGAAAGGATACGAGAACTAGGACAGGACTAGTGATTAGCTAGTCGCTGTCACTATGCGTCGCTCTCGAAAATTACTAATTTAATACAAATCTAATTAATTTCCACATATTGTTGGATGAAATACTGCTAATTATATTACGATACATATTTTTTAGAACAGAATTGCTATTCGTTTTTTTGCATTTTCCTGACCATGTTCATCGATTTTGCTTGAAGTAAATACGGATGTTATCACGTAGTCTTCCAACAAACTGTCAATGAAATAATATACACATACGACGATTACCGCAAGAGGAAATAATGTTCATCATGTATCGCAAACAAAGGATTAACGTGATTAAAATTCGTCCGCTTTTTAATTTTATAGTCGATGCTTTCGATTTACAAGAAGTTCCCTGCGTACCGCTTGCAACAGCCCTAACATTTTTGCTGAAATTTCTGTGTTAGTCTACCGGTCGCCAATCGGTGGCCCGTGCGAAAATTTTGGTGATCCAAGTATCTACAAACTATAGAAATATAGCTCATATATTTTATAATATAATGTGGAATTAATCAAAAATAAGTGTATTTTATTTCAAAAATATAATACTTGTCCACAAAGAATAAACAATTACACATTACAATTGGAAAAACGATCGAACAAATTTTAATAAACAAACGTAAATTTATGATCACTAAGTAGTCAATACGTGTCTGAAACATTTTTTTAAAAAAAGTATGTAAGTGGTCTGCAGGATTTAAAAATAATAATCTAATGTGTTGGCGGCAATCGTCAGTCAGCCTGGTCTGTCAGTATTGCTGAATGACAAAATTGATATTGTGGATGATAAATGTCTCACCGTCTGATGTTTGAAAAAATACCTACTGACATCTGAGTAATCGCACCAAGACTCATTGTGTCGATTCCTGTATTTTTTCACGATTCAGAAACTTTTAAATTCATATCAATCATAATTCATGTCATTATAATATAATATATTACAGAATTATTAAATTTTTCAACAATAAAAATCAAAATGAAACCGAGTATTAAAATTGTCATTGTGCGCAATAATCAGCGCAGTAAATCCTCCAATCAATTGTTTGTGCACTGATTTTATGCAGCATTACTAAGAAAAAAACTTTTGATTGATGTGAATTTAAAAGTTTCCGAATCATGAAAAAATGGTTCCGTGATAACTCGACACAAATCAAGTCGACACATGGCACGTCAACACATGTCAAGTAGACAATGACAAGTTGACACATAGACAATTCAACACATAGACATCTTGACACACCGCTCCTCTTTTTATTCGATCTCCGTCAAAATACTGCACAGAGGGGGCGTTTTATGGAAGAAACACCTTCTGGCACACTAGGGGAAGTGAATGTCTACATAATTACGTACAATTTGCATGCTAAATTATGAAAAATCAAGTCGTTATTACAATTTAACGTAGCCGCGTCCGTACTCCCAGTACAGAATTACAATTGTTAATTATTTTTACTGTACGTTCATTACCAGTCAATAAAAACCAGGATTTGCCTTCATTTCCAGAAAAACGTAAAATCAATTTGTCACAATTCAAGCATTACTATGAAATAGCCATCAACAATATATTATATTATTTTTGTAGAGCTCGACATTTTTTCACCATATTACAAAAATGAAATTTTCTTTGTATCAAGTTGTGTAGGTACTGAATTGTCTGTGTCAACTTGTCATATGTCAACTTGACATGAGTTGACGTGCCATGTGTCGACTTGACCTGTGTCGAGTTATCACGGAACCGATATTTTTTTTGTAATGCTATCCGAAAAAAAGCGGATTTCATATTTAAATCAAGCCAATTCAGCGTTGAGAACATTCAAAATGATTTTTTTTTGTAGATCAAATGTGTTCAAGCTTTGTAGGTTGTTGTTTGGTGAAAGAAATATTTACGCATAAAAAAACGCAGTTTTGTTTATAAAAAAAAATGGTGAAAGTCATTTACAAAAATCTTTCTTTAAAATGACTTTTTGGAATTTAGATTTGCGTTCACATTTAAACGTTACGTTTAATGAATATTTTATTTCGATTACTGGATATCTTTTGAAAAAGGTACCTACATGTTTAATTCATACTACAAAAATCTATTTTTTGTGGAAAAAGTATTTACGTAGTAAGTAAGTGCTCAAACGTTTGTATCGAAAAAAATATATTATATTTATTCAAAATTTTCGTTTTCAATTTCACTGAGGTAAATGAATGTTTTTTGTTAGTCAAATTTTATTATATTTCACGAACTTTATTTATTTAAGAAAAAAAATATGAAAAATCTATGATAAATAGTGCGTAAACCATTTTTCCAAATTCTGTTTTACCGATTGTAAAATATTTGACCAATAACTGTTATTTCCCGTCTGTTTGTTAACTCCTATTGTCTGCTACTATTTTATAGGGTTTAATATATTGATTTTGTGAAATTAAAATATGTAATGTTATTCATTTTTACTGCCTTTGATACATTCAAATAATGTTATTCGTTTTAATCTATACTTTCATTAGGTTTATGAATATTTGTCATTTGACATTTGAGTTAGCTTCACACATTTCGATTTATTTTATTTCAAAACATACAATTTTTTTATATCCTCTGAACAATGTGTGAATATTCCAGATAGCTGTCATTTTTTTAAAGTAACATTTACATCTGAGAATTTTATTCGGCAGTGATATTATATTATTGACAGATTATATTATTTTCTTTTTAATCATGTAATTTATTTAATACCATACAAATTATGTAATTAAATAGACTGATTTAGATTTTTATAGTCGATCGCATGAACGAATATTTATTTTTACTTCAGCATAATATTCCTTCTCAAGGTAAGATTTTTTATTCTCTTAAATGAAATTTTAAATATTTTAACAACAGAATACTACAAAATTGTGTGAAATAATTCCAATTTTGGATGAAATATCCATAACCATCAACCAACTACCAACAGAATAGCAGAATAATTTGATAACTTGGCAACTCTTGCAAATAAATTAAAGAAATAAACACACTAGCAATACAAATATTGATGGCGCCTCGATCGGGTGACAGAAGGAACTTTAAACATTGCTTCAGAGAATAAAATAATGGTTAAATTAAAATTTTGGAAAATTATATTTACTTTTTATCAAACATTATGCGGCATTTCTGCTTCGGCGTCAACCCATTGGGTTGTCACGGAGAATGGACTTATTCAACCATTGGTAATTTGTGTTTTGATTAATAAACTACCAGGATAATAATTAGGTTAAGGTTGCTAATGCATTTCGCAGTGTAATTTGTTTATAAATATTGGGTATAATGAATGATTTTTCCTACAGATGGATTCGCCTTATCATATGAGGCTCCCGAACGACTTGATGGCTTTTTTGGAGCAAGAGGCAAGATTGATTGAAATAGATTCTCTATATCACAATTTAGTTACAAAAAAAATCGTTTTGGATGAAGCTACCCTCGAAGTACCGCCTGATATATTTTCAAAGCTCTACAAGACAAATGACAATTGCTTAAATTCCGGCGTCGCCATGAGTGACATAGACTTATACATGTCTATTCAGTCTGATGGAAGTGACAGAGAAGGAATAAAACTTGTTGATTTCTTTGCTGACAGCTCTCATATGAATGTAGAGGGTAGCGACGTTCCGGACTGTATGCAAATATCTCCTCTGCCATTCAGCATGTTTACATTTGAACATTTAAAGGTATGTTTAATAAACCAAATACATGTATTTTATTATTCTCATTGAGATTATCTCAAGGATTCTTCGAACTAACCATTACCACAGAATATCTCGAATATACTGGTGTAGATTATCTGTGAATGAACATGTTTTGGATCTAAGTCAATCATTGTACAATATTCATTATTTGATTATAGTTTTTATTTTCTAATGCATCTGAAGCAGTTGCAAAAAATTCTAGATGTGAATTTATGGTAAATTCAAAAGGTTTCAAATGTTTAATTGGTAGGTAATTTAAATCTGCCATATTTTTAAAATATGAATAATGTATATGATTTCTTCTTACTGTGCTAGCCAGAAAAAGATAGTATAAATTGAGGTTTCCTCTAAAAATATGTAACAAAAGTAGAATAAAAATTAATTGTGAATATCATCAGGTCTAAGTAATTGAGGAGGTTCCTTATTTTAAAATAAGCCTGTTTATTCAAATAGAATATACTCACTGCAATATTGGTTTGTCTTGTTATAGTGTGATATCTTTTATGTTTCTACGACTCTGTTTTTATTAATATTTAATGTTGTTTTCAGGCTATGATTGGCCGACACAATATATCCCTAGCAGCGGAACATTCATTAAATGAGAAGCTTCCGCCTGGTACAAGTATTGCATCATTCGGTCATCAAATAACTCTTGGCTTGCGACACAATTCAACATCTTGGCTACATTATAACTTAGCGGCCATATTTTGGCGAATGAAAGGTGAAGCACTGCAAGCGTTAGAGTGTGAAAGAAGAGCTGTACATTATGCTCCACGGTAAATATAGCTTTTATAAAACAGAGCGAATGGTGGGAAAAGGTGATTTTGTTCAATCTATGAAAATAACTAAACATTATTGGCTTTCTTTATTACAGGCAATATCGTGATGTGGCCCTTCTAAATTTGGCATCTATATTTCACCAAACTAAAAATTCTGGTGAGGCTGCAATTATATTGCACGCTGCTATCGATCATGCTCCCCGTCAACCTATTAATCATTTCGCCTTAGGCAATGTGTACGCTGTCCTTGAGGATTATAACAGGTCAGCGGCGTGCTTTGATAACTGCCTGAAGTTGATGCCATCCCACAAAGAGGCCAGAACTAATAAGCTATCAGTAGTATGTCATGAAAAATACGTTAACGAATTGATAGAACTACACGAGTAAGTGATTTTTTTATTGATCTCTAGTTATTAATTTTCAGTTATGTTTTATAGGATTTTTCTGCATTTCTTTGCAACTAGAGAACTGTAGGGACCCTGATGATGAATATATAAACCCAATTTTAACTGTTGGAATCTTAACTGGCATTACCTAACTTATTAATTGATCAAATAAAACATTACTATCAGCAGTTTTCACAAGGCAGTTTTTATTTGTGTATTAGAAATACGATGTAGAGACCGTGTCTAAATTCTCATCCAATAATTTTGTTTTGATTGGACATAATGTAATATATAACATGCCTCAAGCGAATATTTTAAAATGTCCCGGGAACAGAGATAAGGCACAATATGAATCCTGGGTTGACATTAGAAAAGCAAACATGTAAATATGACGTAAATTTCAGCGCAATACAATCAAAGAGGACTGAATTACATGATTTTCAAACACAGCATGAGAAATGGCTAAGGCTTGGAGAGAAAGCCATGAGAGAACAAGCACCATTGGAAGCGCGGATTCTCGGTAATACTAATTTGTCTATATAACAAAAAAATACAAGAATATACAAGAAAATTAGGAAAAATACAAGACTTACATATAAAGATATTTGATGATCATTCGTATCGTCTTATTACTAATTGCTAGTTAATCCTTTTACCGTGGTGGGCACCGTATGATTTCCAAACAAATCTAGTATTTGCTGTGGGAATCTATCGATACCCATCATGATGTGTTGGGTTCGCTCGCTTTATACTAAAGATGAGCAAGAGACGTGTTAAAAAATTGAACTATCAATTATAAATAACCAAACATAGATATTTCTTGTCTGACATTTTCCATTTTTCATGTTAAATCTTCCTTCTAAGAAAGAAGTTAGGTGATCAATTTTTAATGACACTTTGAATATAATGGTTTCTATTTCTAGGATTATCTACAGATCCGCAGAGTGTTTCGGGAGGAAACGGGCATACATGTGTTCAGAAACCTTCCAGTGATCCTAACACTCCGGCAAGCTTTTCTTGTCAGCTTAATAATCCTACTATGATGTACAATGTGGCAGAGAATCGTCACCAAAAATTCAATCCGTTTGATATCATGTTGAGTTTACAAATGCTGCTGAAAAATGTTGAGGCCGAAACCAAAAAACTCAGCTTGCAAATAGCACGAACTGAAAAGTTCCATTTGCTGAAAAAACACAAAGACTTTGAATACTCGATGATAAATATGAAGAAGATTCATGGAGAAAATCTTGGTATGGGAAAATTGCATTTGTTAAAACCATTTTTGTTATGTAGTTATGTTCAAACTGTAAAGCAGACATGATTATCATCGGTGTATGTTGCCAGTGACAGGTATGTTTTCATTTTTGCAGTTTTCCAATTAGGAGAAGGGTTTTAGACTTTTAATAACATGCTGTTTCTCACTGTCATTTTGATGTCTCAACTTACCCTGTTTCTCCCAATTGTTGGCTTCATTTCTGTTCTTGATGTTGTCTGCCCGCCTTCTCTGTTCACTTGCTTATTGGAGTTGCTCTCTTAAAATGTGTAGTGAGATCTAGATTCATTGCATCAAACAATGTAACCTGGCCTCTGCGAGTCTTTTAATTCATAAACTATATGGGGCTTGTATTTTTCAAATTAGCTATTCAAACAATGATACGTATCTTAAATGATTTATTGATAAACTACATGAAACAAATGGTTAAAGAGAGTAAGATTTTCTGGGAGATGTCAACAAGGTTAATCATTTCATAAAGATACCCTTGTTGAAATATTTACAAGCTAGGCAAAATCAGACCTGTGGTTTTACATGTAATGTAGGATATTATGTATCTTATTTATATATGATTGTTTTCATTATCTCTTATTTTATACTTTTACAGATTCTGAAGCTTTTGAAGATGACATAGTAGATTTAAGCGAGTCATCTGTTCCTTCTTCATCATTTTATCCAAATGAAGGTCCCATTGAAACTCAAAATGATGAACCAGTTATTCCAGTCTCAAAGCCGAGGTATACTTAAAGAAATTTCATTGTTCAAATTACATTGTACCTTTTCAACTGTAATAATTGTAATACGGTAAGAAAAATAACATTGTATTTTAATTCTACATAAATTATTTTACATATTTGTTGATAGCTATTTCAACTTATGCCCTCGTCATAGTTCTGACGAGGGCGTAAGCCGAAATAGCTACATATCAACAAATATGTAAAATAATTTATGTAGAATTAAAATACATTGTTCTTTTTCTTACCGTATTATAATGGAGTTCAACCAAGTAAATGCCTTCACAATCAATAAATGTAATAATTGTGTCTAAGATTCTTAATTGACATTAATAATCTAATTTCTAGATACCCACCATCTATGAAAATTACAAGAATTAAGGAAGATTTTGATAGAAACAGTGATTGGCCATCTCGAAAGGAATGTGATGATTGGGCGCCATCTCTAGCTAAAAGAATTGATAAAGAAGGGGAACCGTTGGAGTCGTTATCAGTTTATTTGCCCCTTGAAAATAAAGGATACAAGTAAGCAATTGATCCTATTTATAATTTTCCAACACCACTGTACCATTTATATTGAAATCCAACGATAGAGTTAAAATGTTAGTTGTCCCATTACCTCATGTATGCCCATGGAGTTGCTGATTTTACGGCTGATATTTGTTATTCAGTAATAATTGATCTTTTCTAATTGCATAATAAAAATTTGTAGTGATGGTACAGTTTAATCTTCTCCACATTGAACCTAAAGGGATATGAAAGATATTCAAGAAAATGCCATGCCCAAACTAAATTTAAAGAAACAAAACTTATATCTTAGCAATCCTATATACTATATTCTTTGGAATGATTTTTTCTTTGTTTATTTTAGCGTGAAAGCCATATTATCGGATTTGATTGGAGTGCCTTTGAACGAAGAGCACCCACTTCCTTGGTATCCACCATTGTGCTGTGCTGCATCACAATTACCAATAAGTTCATCTTATTTACCTTCATCGATGCTAAGCAAGTAGGTGGCTTAAATTTATTTTGATACATTTGCTCACTACATTTTTATATTATTTGGCAAATTAAGTTTGATTGATCACCAGGAAACTTAAATTATTTTATTATGAGATCAATACTACTGACAAGAACTGTTCTGATGAATAGGCAATCAGGGTTGAGTATTGGAGCTGCGGATGTAGCACATTACCCAGCCAATTACAACATCTGACGTAACAGGACACTGTCTAGTTCATTCTCTTATCCCCATGAATTCCGACACATCTGAGTAGAATTGATTAGCACTGAATATTTTATTGTTACACTCATCGGAAGAAATAACTCTATTTATTATTACTTGCAGGCCGAAACCATTACCAAATTTACCAACCGATAATATGTTACGGAATATTTTGATATCATATGTCACCAATTATCAAGCTGACAGTAGCAAAAATGTCCAAGAAGCTGAAATTGGACAGAGAATTCTCACAGCAATAAAAAATGTAACTGATTCTTTTTATCTGAAACTAATTATAGTTTTGTTATATTTGTGTTATTTAATGAGTTGTGTTATGATTTTTTTTGTTCTAGAAAACCGCTAGCAAGTGGCTGCTTTACACATTGGCATCCCTTTATTGGAGAGTGAGGGGAAATTCGCAAAATAGTTTAGACTGCATTGTGTGTGCGCTGGCGAATGCACCGGGTCATTACAAAGATGTGCCGCTTGTGTCGTTAGGATCGATTCTTCACCAACTTGGATTTGAAGAAGAATCTCTGAAAGCCGCCGCTGAAGCCTTGGAAATAAATAAAATTGAGGTCAGAATATTTTTTAGTCACTGTAGAAAACGTTGCATTTGACCCTTCGGTTGTGTGTGATGAAATGTCTCAATAAAAGTGCTGGATTTAAATTTACTAACATTAATTCATCACAAAATCAGAGAATGGAAATGCAGTTACAGTGAATGGTATGCATAATGTGGTTAACTCAAAAACTAAACTGGCTTTCGTATTGAGACACCATATTACCTGATTATTGATAACGCAGAAATCATATAATTTTATATAAATGTAATTTTTTTTCTTTGTCTGTTTTAGCCTGCGACGAATTTCCTAATGTCTATGCTCTACGTAAAGAAAAAGAATATTATTGGTCAGATGTATCACATGAAGCAGGCAGTGAGAGTAGATTTTGGGTTTATGGAGAACTGGGCTATCACTCTACTCAAAGCTTGGCATTGTCATGCCAAGTTTGTCAACAGTAACAAAGAGAAGACCGGTTAGTGTAATTATAATCCATGCATGTCAAATTAAATTTTCACTGTTGGCTATACATATTTAAGCTAATTAACAAATGGTGGAGGGCTGCACGATTTCAATATTAAAACAATTGGCCAAACAACTACTGTGTCAAATGAAAATATTTTACATTTATTGATGGCAGTATTCCGGTCTAGAGGCTGAAATTTTAGGTGTTTTTGCAAGTACTATAGAAAAAAAAGTAATAGCAATTTTAGTGTCCATTTTTTTACCAGATCAATATTTTTAAAATATAAAAAAAATATTCAAACCAAAAATCTAATAACCTAAAAAGTTACAGGCTAGTACAGTAGGGGGTTTTTAAAAAATGACGCTCCATAGTTGCCACGATCCCAACTTTTCCAGTCACATAAAATAAAAAAAAAATTATATTCATAATCAGTAAAAATGCAATTCTGATATATACTAGAACCAAATCAAAAAAATATTTTTTCGCAAAATGGTGGAGGTTTGAAAAAAAAATCTTTAAAATCCTAGTATATACCATAAAAGAATGTATGAAAAAAATTCATATTAAATTTAATCTAAATCGGATATGTAGAACTTGAGATATCAAGGCAACTATTTTTGAAAAATAATTCCGAGAAAAACGTGTTTAAAGTTTCAGGCAAAGTTAGAAACCGCACAGCTTGGCTAGATTCTACGCCATTAAAGTAGCTATATCTCTAGCAATAATTACAATTTACACCAAAATCTTGTAAGGACATATTTTCAAAGATTTAAACATTGAAAATATGCAATAAAAAAAAAAACAGCTTTTTCAGAATCCTAGACCATAATACTGCCTTAAATAGTAAGATAACATTAATGATAAATGTCATTCGGTTCATTATTATTTATAACCTTTTTGGAGTTTTAGTTGTACATATTTCAGTGCAGATCAGAATAATAAACTAAAATTTTTCAAAATTACTAATAAATGTTGATCACTTTTAAGGTGTTCACTGTCAATACTTGGTGGAAAGGCATTATAATAAAAATAATAACACATTTTTATTATAATAAATGTTGTTTAAAATATTAAAAAAACAGCAGGTCGTATGGTTAGCATGCCTGGTAAAAACAGATTGGGATCATATGATCATAAATCAATAGATGGTATTTTGAAATGCTATTATTCTGCCATATATGACCTCAATTGATTTTTTCATTGTTATACTTAGAATGTTTTTGTTATTTCAGAAGATATAGTGAGAAATGAAATGCCTGAAATGTGCTCAGATATAAGTATGGGAGAAAAAGCCTTCGGGGGTATGGCAGTTTCTGACGTGGGACTTACTCAAAGCTTGGATGGTAACGGCGTTGTGGGCCGTGGAATGATTTGCACCGCTGGCGGACAGTCATGCCAACCTGCCAACATTCACTGTTATAAAGCTGATACCCACTCAGGTGCGAGATAATAGGATTCATCTATTTTAAATGAACATCATTAATGAAACTAGAAGGTTTTCTCACTGTCACAAAATTTTTATGAACTCTTTTGCAATATATTTACTTAAACAGAATTGTATGTTTACTTTATGTAGATCTTGGAGAAGAATATCTGCCCTTTGATTTGATCGGAGATAAAATTACCAGCGACGGCCTCTCTGAAGAAATATTGTTTCAAAGCTTCTTATCGAAAGTTGGTAAGAAAGATTTTGACGTGTTTATGAGTAAGTATTACACTGAGAAGATTGACACATTGTATTTTATATTTAATTATTCATTCAATTATTTGATTATTGAAATTTCAGAAGAGAATGCGATAAGTCAGTCAGATATTGAAGCTTTGTATTCGAAAAGAGATGCTAAAAATTTACAAGCTAATCAGAACAGTGGTAGAAAGTTACCTGTTACCAGAACTAAAGGTAAAATTGTCCACCCTGTGAAACCGAATTCGAAGTTTGAAAATAAAGGGACAAAAGCGGGCGAGGAGAATAGTAATTTTGACAAACGCTCCAAGAGGGATTCGTCAGACAACGCTGACAATGAAGCATTTGTTGAGAGAGATGTTAATAAACATTTCCTTGTACATTTGGCGCCTACTGATGCAGATATGGAAGATGGTGACAGTGAATTGGGAAACCTCATAAGTAAGTTTATCTTATATTTTAACTATTATTTTTGAACATTTTTTGGTTTGAGTATCAGAAAGAGTTTAAGTATTTTGCGTCTCATACATCAATTCTGATAGAGTTTCAATGAATCAGCACATTAATAAAATATGCATAGCTAAAAATCCATTTTTGAATTTGGAATTTTTTTTAGTCTGTTTTATGATTTTTTTCAAATTTATGTTTTATCAGTTTCAGCAAACCAAGCTGACATAACTACTGCGGAAACATTACATGTCTATGACAAAGCAATCAGTTACCATTTGTCGAGTGAAACTTGCGGGCAGCAAACACGACCAGATTGGATAAAATCTCCCAGTCTCTGGGATGCCTTCGCTCAGCGAGATTTTTTGTGAGCATATTTTTTGTACATTTGTATTTCTAATCAATAACAATAAAGATATCATTTCATCATTATAATTGTTGAAACATCACAGACACATTGACCGATTTTCTTACTCAATAATGAGTCCAAACAATAGATTTTGGATACAATGTCGGTTGCCATAGGCGAATGATTTTTTTTTGTCTGTGTTAATTTTAAGCACTAAAATCTTTCATACATTGATTTAGGTATCTGAAAGCATATATGTTCAGGACAAGAAAAGGAGACAGGGCTTTGGTTTGCAATTCATAAAGATGATAGTTTAGAGATATTATATATTTTGCATAGAGCACAAGATCATTGTCATGCTAGGATTTTATTTTATATAAGTGCATATTAAATATCATCCTTAAATATAATATGTACATTGTATTACAGCCCTTCCAGTGAATTGCTATCAGTGATAAAGTATCCAGTCACCGATTCTCAGTTGAAACCACAGTGTTCCACTCCGAGCGGTGATTTGCTGGAAAAGTCAGTTGTCAAAGGAACGATTCCGCCGTTACCTCACCAATCTTCACCGGTGCTGCTACCGATCTTAAGGCGACTGACCGGTGATCATGATTCGCCGCTCAATGTGTTGGCTGCTAAAATTGCTGAAGCGATTCGACATGTAAACATCCATTCATCATTATAAATAGCATTTATCTTATTGACATGATATCATTCGCAAGTCCAAAAGATTATAAATTAGAAATAATTCTTTGAAATAGTTCTTTTCTCAAAATTTTATCTTGATATTACAGAATACAACTTCATGGATCCTTCACGTATTAGCTGGTATATATTGGAGAATTGAAGGAAATTCTGACATGCTGGTAGCTTGTCTGCGTCAGTCATTACACCTCGCACCTGAAAAGCATAAAGATGTCCCACTCTTAGGATTATCAGGTGTTTTTCATTGGTAAGTATTTTCTTATTTTTTCATATCCCTTTTGCAAACGATATTGCGAATGGAATTCAAGTAAACTGAATTTTCTGTGGTTTGATTTTTGTGTTTGATACATTTGTTAATACATATCTTCTGTTTCACAGGCTAGGTATGACAGGTGATGCATTGAAATTGACAAACATTGCTTACAAGAAGCGTCCAGATTTTCCTGTGAATCCATACCACCTTGGATTGTTACATGCAGATTTGGTAAGCTCATCATAGTTTATATCTTATCTTTATAAAATTGTATTGCAAAAGGTTTCAACTGAAGGCTATAAATAATATATAATTAACACTTGATGCTTAAGAGCTCACATCCCTTTTGACTTGTTTGATTTTTCTATTCTCTGGAGAACCATACTCGGTTAATCATAATTATGTATTTTAATTTTCAGGGTGAATATGAACAATCAATCCACATGTTCAGGAAAGCGATCGCACTAGACAACAGCTTCCTGGCCGCGCAGAGTTGTCTCCAGGACATACTCTGCTTATTGTTATTCGGCAACAGCGAATTCATCAACGAGAATGTATTAGTAGAAGAAGTATTTCATTAAAAAAATACATGTTTTGAACATGCTTTCAAACTATACATATTCTTTTTTTGTGTATTTAATAACAGTGGTTGTACAACTTAGATTTTCAAAGAAATATAAACAACTTTTTAAATAGAATTGTGTGATACATTTTGGTCCAATCTCTACAATATTTTGTAAGATAGTTTTTTAAGAGTCATACGTTTTAAAGAACCCGCTTTTGTTTGTTGTTTTTTGTGCATTTCATTTTCCAAATTTATAATTGTTCACGCAATCTATTCGTTAATGTAATTGTTCTGTGGAGATATAAAATTTTGAACCGATTTAGCTATCGGTTAATTTAATAGGTACCTTTGTGAATATTGTGATACTGTGTCACCGATAATGCAATTATTGATAATTTGCATGTTTATTTAATAATAATCGCTCAAGTGTTCTCGTGCATCAGCACTTAAATATTAGTGTATTACTTTAGTAAGAAATCGACTGGCCTTGTTGATAATTTTTATTATTAACCTATATTTATAATGTTTGATCTTGATGGTTGTCAAGTTTTATTGTTATTGCTAACCTTCATTTTAGCTATATTTGTTATACACTACTTTCACATCTCCATTATGGATTGTTGATTTGAAAGAAAATAATTTGGACGCTTACTGTATTTATAAACTACGTTCTAAATCAATTTTGTTTCTAGTTTTTCTTAGAAGTGCCTATGTGAGAAAATGATGAATCAGTTAAATAGTAATATGAACAGGTATTCATCGGCATTTATTTTGTTTAATTATTTCTACTTTTCTTCTTTGGTCATATCCGCTTGTATTTGGAGAATATGACAGAATTACGGTTCCTCCATGATTTTCTGTCACCTGCTTGTGTCTTGGCTTTCCCCCAAGTCATGCTCCATAGCTGCCCCGAGTGGATCCGATGGATGGTTACCAAACACTTTCCTGGACATCCGGATGCAACAGATTGGAAGAAGATTTGGGTGGGATTCACAGTTGGGATAGCATACAAACTACAGTATACAAATTTATGTATGGTATAGCGAGAAATACCCATTTATTAATATTTACTGTTCTTATGAAATTGGCACTTCTAGGTAAATTTTTGTAATGGTGATTATATTAAATTTGGTTGTTATTACTCCACTGGAAAAAAGTTAGTTTACCATTATAAAATAAACTATATTGACCATCATTCTTTTGACGGTGTAATAAAATAATTATTTTCCCTGTTGTGCCATAAGTATCAAAAACATTGCATAATCAGCAATGATAATAATTAATATTTAATCTGTTGTCTATGTATATGTTGGTTTTGCTTATTTTTTCTTCAATAGAATATATTTCTTTTTTAATTAATCTTTCCGAGTTTTTTGCTGACATGTTATTTACATACACCAGACATAATATAATAAGATTCAATTAAAATTATATCCGATGTATAATTTTATCAAAATACTCCCCTATCACCCATTTTTGTTCAATATTTAAACTAAAATTAAAATATTTTGTATAATATTAAGCTCGTGGCTTATTCCGAAAAGGCTATCCAAAATGTTTGAACAAATTATTCCAATGTTTGTTGGACATGTATATTGGTGTAATGATTTTTGTGGGAGATGAGAGGTTTCGTTTTATTGTATTTTGGGCAGAGGTGGAGTCCATAGATTTTATTTATCTTCACAGCCCAAGTAAGAGTAATTCAATATCAAAAGACAAATAATGTTTAGAATGCAATCTTCAGTATGGCGTTAAATGAAACATTATATGGCTTTCATCTTAATCTGTTGTGCAGTCAAGGGTTTGAATCCCTGAATGTATCCATACATACATTGATTATGAATGTGATGTTTGTGTACCTTTCCATACACCCAATCTGATTCTGAGTTTACTGCATAGAGAATAAAGTTCATCTTTTCAAACTAACCATCCCTGTTAAAAAAGAAGAAGAGGACTTTTTTTGAAATTTTTATGTAGGAGTGAATACAAAAAAAGTATATTTTGAATGGTTTTAGAGCAGTGGTTCTCACAGAAAATTGCACCGTGGCCGCATCGTAATCATAGGTGGGATAACGGAAATGTCTGGTGGCCGCACCAAATTTTTGTTTTGAGTCTTTTGAGTTTCAAGTATGTCAAATAGACCTAAATATGTTTATCAATTAACTATTGGTATTAATTGTATCAGAAATGTTTAATTTTCAGAGTATTTGTTGAGAAATCAACTTGTAAATTCATATAAAAATAATATCATTTTTTTTATGATGCTGTTGGTGGCCACCTGGGGCCACTGTGGCCGCACATGAGAACCACTGTTTTAGAGTAACATTATCTCTGCTTTTTTTACCTTGTTTTTCTGTTTTTTTAAGCAAAATCAACATTTCTTTTACCTTATCTTAATTGAGTGGAGTTTTTATAATCTTTTGACTTAAACTTTTTTATATGATCATGAGGCTTATTTATAGTATTTTTAAGATTTAATTTATTGATGTTGTCCTTTTTTATTAGACAATGAAAGTATTGTCTGTTTTATGTTTTTATTGTGTTCATTAAACCTTTATATATACTGTTGAATGTGACAATTGTATATTTCACAAATCGACTTGACAGTGTAATAATTGTTTGATTTTCCAAAATATACCTAAGTTTGTATATCACTCATCTCAATTATTGTTACTGTAATTATTTATGTATGATATTATTACCAATAAAAGACATCTTTAATGTTCCATCACAATTCTGCTTATTCCTCATTATTTTTATTGGTTTAATGATTTTTGTATAAAATTACTACAGGTATGTCAGAATGTGTGAATAGTTACCGACACACCATGCATACAAACCTAAATAGTCATGATTGTGAACCTTCTCAATTATAACGTCATTAGATTCTTTCTAAGGCTCTCCGCTGCAAAGCACCATCTTCAAACACTGCTGAATCAATAACCTAGTGATACTTTTATGCTACCAAATTCTCCCATAGAGATACTCCATATTATGTTGATCGCCATGTGCATAGACTAATATACCTAGTAGCATGCCGTATAGATGATAGACAATATACAGATTTGCTGGTCAGGTCATAGCACAGATATTTTTCCTAATGCTTAAGAATATTTTTTCATTTTACTGCTGAATGCTTAGCAAATTCTAAAAAGCCCTTGAGTGTCAACACACTATTTGGGAACTCTACTTTTAACTTATAATTACCGATGATATAGGTCATTGCACAGTATTTTATATGTATAAAAACATGCTATATTAGGTCATATTTAGTTAAAAATGATGAAACTTTTGGTTCTGTCCACAGAATATTTTTTAGACAAATAATAAAAAAATGATATTCTTACAAAACTTATTTGGTTGAATACTTATTGAGCAGTCCTATTGTTATACAGAATGGAATAACAAGGCAGTTTTAATAATTATTATGTCTTAACAACAGATTGTTTGGATCCATAGCAACTGGATAAAACAGTTGATGTGACAGCTGAATTAAGATATTATTAATATTTATTACAAATACATAATTGTTGTATTAAAATGACTGAAAGAATCGTTGCATCTGAAGATACATTGGTGAAATATGAAAATCCTGTTTTGGTCACAAAGCATCCTGATAAAAAAGTGAGTATCTAAGTAATGGGAAAAATATAGTGTTGGTGGTTATAATAATTATGGTTTGTCTAATTTTTTGAATCTTTTCATTTCTGCATTTTCTTTGTACTTTGCATTTCACATTTTCTACAGTATACTATTTAACGATACATGTAGTTGTAAATTTTTCCAAGATTTCACCATGATTGTCATTATATTCGGAAGTATAAATTTTTTCTTCAAAATTGTTATATGTCATAATCGATAAAACATGAGGAAATTATTTTATTAAATATGTTTATTTCATAACTATGCAATATATATATTTTCACATTGATAAGCAAACAATATTCTATATGAATAGATTTGATCTCGAATTTTATATATTTTTTTTTTTGTTTGATCTCTAAAATTAATAGTCAAAAAGATTCTTTCCCCTAGGCCTGCAACATCAGGGGGAACACAATTAACAGCAGAGGCCAGGAGGGAAACAGAAGAAATATTAAATGCCATCCTACCACCAAAACAGTGGGAAGAAGAAGGTCAGATATGGACTCAGCAGGTAATGTATAAAATTGAGAGAAAAATACTTTAATTCAAGCAACCTGTTGGAAATTCAGAAAGTCATGGGGCCAAAAATTCAGAATCAGAATTTTGTTATACCTACTTTCGATTCCATTTTCACTTCAACTGCTGCCTAAGAGAGTCAAAACGTTGGAATTTTATTCTTTGAACCAAATAAATGAAGCTGAAATATTTAGTGCAACATTTTTTTTATCAAATAAATTAATTAAGGCATTGTATTTGATATCAATTTAAGATGTGGATCTAAAGTTTAGTTTAGTAGTAATACTTCAAGCGTCAATAGCACTATTTTGTGGATCAAATAAGAATTCTTAATCTTTCTGTTATCATTTGACTAACAACCAATTCCAATGAAGTCTCTAATACACAATATCATTCCTAATTTTTAGAGTCTTTTAAATCCTGTAAATAATGCAAGATTAATTAGTACTACATTGAATTCAATATAGGGAGACTGCTATGGTGAATGGAGGGCGATAGTTTTTGGACACTTCAACTTTAACCATCCAAAATAAAAAATTGCTTAGAATTATTGTTGGTGTGAAACACTAGATACATTTGTCTCCTTCACACCAACATAAACTTCAACCAACGTCCAACTAAATATATCAGTTACCCTAGTTATTATGTGAGCACTAAAATGATACTCGCCAATAAATGAAAATTGAATCAATATATGTCACATTCAAAGGTTTCATCAACTCCGGCCACAAGGTTGGATGTAATGAATCTTCAGGAAACCTTGGATACAAAGCTGCAACAGCGTCAAGCAAGAGAAACCGGAATCTGCCCTGTCCGTAGGCAACTTTATACTCAGTGTTTTGATGAACTTATACGGCAGGTCTGTACATTTTTTAATACTCTATTGTATGTACTATTGCTTTTTATAAAAGATATGAAGTGTGACTGTAAGTATATCTTGACCATTTTGTATGTTTCAAGAAGACTGGCTTAAAAAATCTCTTCAATTTACAAATCTGAATGGCTGGGATCGAAAAATAATAAAAATTTACACCACAGAATATATTATGTATAGTGCAGTAAATTTTAACATATGCCAAACACACACATTGTATTTTTTGTATAACTTTAAATCATTTATTGAGGCTAAAAATAAGTCCAATTCAAGTGCACTATATTGAGGATGTGTTTTCGTAAGTGAGGAAATTAAAGTCATATGGCATTGGCTTAGCACTCGTAAAATCAGTTATAAAAGATAGTGTTGTGTAGCGTGTGTTATTGTAATCATCACAAATCAAAAGATTTATTTGGTAGTGAATTTAATATTCTAAATCTTTCTATTTAGGTGACTATAAACTGTGCTGAAAGAGGTTTATTATTGCTGAGAGTAAGAGATGAGCTAAAAATGACAATGGAGGCTTATGAAACACTATATTGCAGTTCAATAGCCTTCGGAATGAGGAAAGCTTTACAAGTATAATATCTACACCATTATTATTTATTTTATTCAGTAAGGAACATAATTATAAATATAAGTCATAGATGATTTGAATTTACTGGACATGTTTGATTATAATTATTAGAATTGACTCTCAGATCACATTCTTCTTAACAACAATTGAGCTGAAAGTTGATGGTGTCAGTCCCGGACATTTTGTTATGTCAACATGCTTTCTATTGGATTCTTTCAACTTCTTGAATTATTTTCACTCTACTAGCTAGAGTGTTTCTTCGTGCAGTGCAGTTTAGTTGAATTACCAGTGATGTGTCGAGTCAGCATAGAAAACATGAACAACAAGATGTTTCTTGCCAAAGATAGATTCCATTTAAAAATAAGCAGCAAGTCGCTTTATGTTTTTAAATTTAAAGTGAAATATATATCTACAGTTCTTGGAAATATCTTTTACTCCATTGGTCTATCCTATTTTTTGTCTCTGGATATTTACGAAAATTTTACAACATAATTTTCATAATCATTGTAGGTACTTTTTCTAGATTGATCCTTGTGGCCAAAATATATTGTTACCATTATGACTCGATAACTCACATTGTCTATGAATGAACATATAACACTTTTATTACTGCATGCATAGACTTGGGCTGTTTACTGTGTATATCATGGGTTCTCAACTCATGGGTCGCCAACTTATACAGTCAACTAAAAAAATGCATTTTCGCTGTTTTTTTAATCTTCTTAGTAAAAATTCCTTTATCAATTGACTTGGGGGTCGCGGATCAAATGGCTTTTATAAAAAGGGGTCGACACTAGAAAAAGGTTGGGAACCTATGGTGTATATCCTTACATGATATTAAGTTATTTTTAAATACAATTTAATATTAGGACTATAGATAAAATAATAATGACAGAATGATGACCTGATTTTTTTTTATTTATTTCTTTATAAATATATATTTATATTATACATTACAAAAATCACAAATTTTAATATATTGCTTTTGCAATGTGAAAAAAGATGAAAACAGTGTCAGAAAAAAAAGGTTCTATTAAAAGGAGAATAAAAATTCCGACAAAATAAATTATAATACATAATAAATAGTACTCGTCTGAACTCACTCACGTCCATATGAAATATGTCCACATCTAAAGCAATACCACTTAAAGTCGTTACAGCTCTTCTGAGTGGCATCCCTATTGGCAGGCTGGTTCTACTCCTTAGAAGAACAAATAACTCATGTTCACGATTCCTCAAAAACATATCAGGAACATTCAAAAAATTTCTATCTAAAAACTCCCTTACAACCTCAGAGAATTGTACTCATTTTATTGTGAAAATAAATGTTTAATAGTAGGTATAGATAGTTAAGAATCTATTGTTAATTAAAATTAAACTGAAGACCTTTTTATGTGAATAGTTGCACATTTTGCTCTGAATAATTTGCTGAAAAATTGATAATTATCATGGAGAGGTATGTGAGTAATGTGCTTTTTCAATTTTTCGAGTCGGAGCAAGGCAAAGAGGATCTGATCGAACAAGTGTCGCTGCTAGAAGGGGAGCGAGCGGTGCTGGAAAAACAATGTGCAGATTTAAAACAAAAGACTGAGCAGCTTGAAAGACGTGCGGCTGAGTTGAGAGCTGCTGAAGAAAAAAGGCACCAAGAAAAAGTTAAAGCATTAGAAAAAACCAATATGCAGCTCAAGGTTAGCGATGTATATTTTATAATATGAAACATTAATTGTAACTTTTTTATTAGTCTTGTTTGAAACAGAGCGGTTTTGGATCCTATAGATACATGAAGTCAAAGTTAAACGAAAAAATCAGTATCCATTAGCATATGGAAGGGGTGCCAAGAACAGGTGGAAGCCATTCAGAAGGTTCGGGCTGTCATATCAAGCAATAATTTCCATGACATCTATAGTAAAAAAAAATAATTAAAACAACCATTTGTTAGCATGTTGGCAGTGACTTTTCAACATTTTTGGTGGTAGTGCAAATCTTCTTAAAATGAGAAGAGGGTTTTTCATTATGTAACAGGTTCATCAACAATGTAAGTAAGATCTTCATCAAATATGTGAAATCAGAAATATTTGAGCATACATTCAAATCTGTCCAGTTAATCTTGGGTTTGCTTTTCTTAAATTATATAAAGCCCATTTTATTAAAATTACAATATCTAAAGAATGTATTTCAAATAGTTAAAATCTGCGAAAAAATGTCTCATTAAGTTGATTGGTGTTCATTATTTGTTCAGCTTCAACAGCAAAAACTAATTTCTTGAAGACATATTTTCAGCATCATTATATCATACAATATGTGCCTATATTTGGTGATAGTTCATAAACCATGATACCAACTGAAGGAGCTTGAACTTAGCACAATGTAACAACAACTAAATAAGTGATAAAGTAACTTGCAAAGTTATCCCCTTTCATTGGCATACATATTCATAACAGTTGTGTATCGCTAAAAAATATAATAGACAATATTTTTTAGCGTTGACATAAAATAATAAACTCTATTATTAAAATATGTATTGTCAAGAAAAATGACTGAAATAGAAGTAATATTCGGTGCCAGTTCCATATGCAGTGGTTCCCAGATAGTTATGGGGATATAGCACCTGCTTGAGGGACTGTAATAACTTCAATAAATGATTATTACATTCAGTAAGAGATTATTACCATTATAAATAATAATACTTTGATGTTTTTGTTTCAGGCTCAATTGGAAGGAATTATTGCACCGAAAAAGTGAATGATCTTCATTGCATCTAAGAATATTTTAATAAAAATTATTTATTGATTTGCAATATTAATTTTGTAGGAAAATATGATGTAGGGACATAGAAAGAAAGTTTTTTTTATATTCTTACACTAATTTGACTAACTGGCTCCCATCCCAACTCAAATATTTTTTTCGTAAATAATATTCATAAAATACCGCAATTAAAAACAAATTCACATCCCATATAATCCTTGTATTTTTATTGAATATTTTCACTGTACTCCTAATATTAATTGCGTCAGTTTTTTGTGGATTGAGTATTGATAGTATATCAAGCAGTTCTCGTACAAAAACTTCCGTTAAGACAAACTCTGTTAGGAGTTCATATGCTCCACATAGGGAGAGGTTATGTTTTTTTTTAATCCTGTCTTATTTTTTTGTAATCTAATTGAAGAGCATTTTTCTTTATATTATTATAATAGTAGTTGTATTCAATGTAATGATCAATTAATGACTAAAAGCCCCTGAATTATGATTGAAAGCCCCTCGAAAAGTCGTCGTAGGTTTGTGTGCGCAGTATAATAGTTGATGAATTTAACGATTTGATCAATAAATATTGGTTTTAATATCTTTAAGATCCACAACATAGAGAAACATAAATTGATACAATATGTTATTGCCATTTATTTTTTAATTCATATCCTCTCTCATTGTGGTGCATATGGCCTCCAGGTGAAGCATTTCAACGGAAGTTGTATGACGATTGAAATTATGCCGCGCATTTGTTGGATTGGCCTGCATTGGTTGTATTATATTGGTCGTCAGGTCGTGTGTGATTATTTCGAATGGCCCACAATAGCCGCTGTCACACGCACAAGAGTAATCAAATCTAATCTTGAGCAGTGGCCAGCAGCTGCAATGGGGTTCAGGTTATGGACGATGATGGAGTCTCACATTTTTCTTCATCTTGCTGATGCTGTTATTTCTTGAGGTTATCATTTATTCGTGTTGAGGATACTCAGGAATCTGGAAAAACAAAAGTCTAAAGTAAGTATTAAACAATTTAGGATATCGATTGAAGGTGCTTGATGGAATCTTGATGTCGAATTTGAATCGATCAAATTTCACCGGGTTTCACCTTTTGGCATCTTCAGATATTTAAAGCTCTCAAACAAGTTATTGAAACGAAATTGGGTATCCCTAATTACAAAGTAAATAAAACAATTGGTACAAGATATATAGCAGGATTTTTCAGATTATCATACAAAACATAAATAAATATTCTACAATGAAAATGTTACGGATAAATAAATCACTACCAATCCATATAGAAAAATTAAGGCAGGTAAATTAAATTTAAATTATTGCTCTTTGAAAAAGTCGTTGAAACAAAGAACTTTTAAATGAGGTTATTGTTAATTCTATACGAAAATAAGCAATTCAAAATATTCTATCAAAGTAATCTGTTGTATAAATGTAATATAAAATAATTATTTTCTTACGATATATGGAAATGATATACGTAAACTAATAAAGATCTATTATATTTCTTTTTGTAATACGCTACGTCTCGAAGAAACGTGCGTGTTCCCATAATATTTTATGAAACACAAGGGAATAATATTCATTGGAAACGAGGAAAAGTCAGATGGGCTACATAAATAATAATGTTATACCTATGGTAGCATCGTGAACCTATTCAAAATGAAGTATTCCAGATTATTTTTTTACATAAACTTAGCATGTAAAAAAATCGCGGAAATTATTTAAATTGTCAACAGATAGATGGTAAACTGAATATATGTGTAATTTGGAAGTCGCCTTGTTGTCGCTCTAAATCAGATCATTGAATATCCATTTAGCAAAATTGGTATTTGAATATAGTTGATATGTATTATATTATAAATACACAATAAAACATGAGAATCATTATTTACAATATAACGGTGAAAAAAACGGCTTTTCGATATTTTCCTCTTGTAATGAAAACTTATAAAGATCTGCTTCCGGATGAAAAGAAACGAATGATGCGTTTATGTATTTATACCGTTCATACATTTACATCAGGAAAATAGTGTGATTAGTCTCAAATTGTTATTTTAGATTTATGAATGTGGTTGGATTCATGACACATTGTTGTATTTTTACTATATAATATATCTTACTTAATTAGTGTCAGAGAAAAATCACAAGTTTTGTCAAAAGTAAGTATTCATACATACATACATACGTATATCCATTTATTTATTTTTAATGAAATACGAAATAGTTTTTCTCCATTTGAAAAAGAAGCAAAAGTTACTACTGGACTTACCTGGTGTGATATAAATTAGATATATAGTCAGTATTATCGATAGTATCAATCTTCGTTTTATAAATATTCCATAACTCAAACAATGATATTTCTTACGTTATGGTTGAATAAAATATCTATGAACCCCTCACGCGGTTCTTTGATTGTGGCGAGTGGCGACATCATTTATTTAAAAAGCATCTGTTAATATTGGCCCGCTTTCCATGGATAGCAATGTGATTTAAGAAAGTGGATGGCTAACAACAACTTAGGCAATCTTTTGACTAAGGCTAATCAGTATTTTTAAAAACAAAGTATTATAACTCCTTTTCAGCAGATTTATGATTGATAAGGTATGGGCTGCTTAAAAAGTGAAAAGAAGATATGGATTTATATCCATTAATTGCAGTCGTTCTCATTCCATGTAAGAATTTGATATTTTTAACGGTGCTTGTAATTTTTACTGTTAAAAAAATGTATACTTCTTTTGATGGGTCGTTCCGCAGCAAAAAAAATATGACTTTTTTAGCTGGGTTCATTATTTTATCGTATTTGCCAACAAGTTTCTTTTTTAAATTTATTATTTAGTTTTATTGATTGGTTATCGCTCACATATGCAAGATCGGTCTTTATGGGCATGTCAAAAGTTTTTACTGTATATTATGAAAATATTTTAATGTATGTTATTTCATTCTCCAATTTCAATTTACACGATGTTAAATTAACATATGCACATATTTTATGTGAAATGGTACACCAGCTTATCAGTAAGTATCACACTTGTCTTAGTAAAAAATCAATAAATACAATTTTCAAATTTCGATTTTATTTAAATATTTCTCGTTAGATAGCGTTTCAATCCATGCATTGGACAAACATGAAACAGTTATTTGCTATGGAAAAAAAATGTTTAAATTTCAATCGTAGGACAATGCAAGAAAGTAAGGTGGCTTGAACACTGATTTTGTATGGTTGACCGAAAGATTATCGTCAATTAAATTTAATTAAAAAATCATATAAACATCAAATTAAATTTTTATTTCGTATAACGCGATGAGTTTTGAATTAATTTTATTATGAATCTTACAAAATGGGATTGAAGTAAGTATTTGAATCTATTCATAAATCAATTATACATGACAAACAAACGATAGTTTATTTTAAAATCAAAATCAATCGTAAAGTTCAATTTTAAATTAACGAAAAATTTAAGCGACACACTCCCTGAGCGGGTAGGTTAGATAAGTCCCGCCAAAGAGCTTAGGGGTAGTATTTTTAAGAAGCCTTATGATAGCTACTAAGCTTGTTGTGTACGGTGTTTTTAGAAGCCATCGAACACGCGACGCTGTTGAATAACACGCAAGTGATATAAAATATATATTTTATACTAGAACAATAAAAATACGTAACAGATTGTTTCATAATTTATTGTAAAATATTGTAACAATGGGACACTATTTTAAATTTGAATGAATACTTTATTTATTTAATTAAAACTACAGTAATTCAAATTTGGCAGTAGCTATTTCAATACTATTGTAAGAGTATGTACGGGTATTTTTTCGTAAAATATTAGAACAGATTATTTATTTGTTTATTGTGTATATTTTTGTGCATTTTATTCCAATACTGTTTTAGAGTGTGCATAAATTCTGAATTAACTCTCTAATAAGTCGCAACTATGATGAATACACATCTATGTTTTATAAAACAAATACAACAATATACATATTTAAAAAAAGTTATTGACATTATGTATATAATTTAAAAAAATACTTTGTGACATTGTGTATATAATTTATGAAAAGGTAGTATTCGAATTAACCATCTCTTCGTATCTTGCAGAATGAAATCATTTTTTATATGCACAAAAAATAATTCATTTTCATTCAGTATCATTTTCTTTAAAAAAATAAAATCTTATGTTTTATGAACATGATAATTATTTCAGCTTTGTTGCTCTATCAAATATTTCCTAAAGAAGACGATAATTTACGAATATCGATATTCCTTTTTTAATTTTTAATTTAAAATTTCCCTCGCTATCAATGTCCAGAAATTTTAATTTGAAATATAGTTATTTTATCCGGTAAAATATAACGTTACCTGTCATACCGTAGTCATCGTTCAAAACTGAATTGAATAAATTGAAATTATTTCACTTTTGTGTATATTGAGAACAGATAATAAAAATCACCAATAAGTAAACCGTTTAAAAGTCGAACTTTTATCACGTTCGATAGCAAATGAGTTTCTGAATCTTCACTCACCAAAACACCACTGTGACAAATACTACGAATTAGTACTGGACATAGCCTTATAAAGAAAAACCCCCTCCTATCACTCTAGGGGTAGTGAAAATAATAGCCGATGGCCAATGGCATGGGTCGTCAACTTCATTGAATCAACGATTTTGTATGTGTCACCCCAAAATGTTATCTTATACTATTTATATTGATACATTATCTATTTATTTTTTTATTTTTAATTCAAAATTTATTACATGGACAATCGAAATAAAATTGAGGCATATTTAATATAAAATTTAAAATAACTTTGATTATTCCACGTATTGTGCTACTAACTGTGACACGTGTTTCGCCTCTTTAACCCCCAATAAAATATCTTTATCTTATGCGTATTTAAGCATTATACCGCAATTCATTTGGGTATTATACATTTATAAAAAAATCCTATATTATATACTCTTTATTTAAAGTGATTCGATAATTTAAACTATAGCATACATAATTATATATCATAGAATAACTAAATTTACGCTACATATAAAAACTATTTATTATTAAAAACAAGTAGTTTTCTACCTGTGATTTACACGTTTATCACAATGAAAAAACAAAAGCATTGCGATATACCTGTAATATATTACGAAAGGATCGTTTGAATTTTCAATTAACTATTCGAAACGTTGTCAAAAAAAATCTGGAAGATGAATTGTTTAAATATTAAAAACGAAGATCGAAGGTACAATTATCAGTAGTCAAGTAAGTACTTTGGGACTAAAATTCTCTCTCTCGATGGCAATAAAAAGAAAAAGCTCACTTAGGAACCAAGAGCTTTTTCTGCATTATATATTTTTGTAACAAGTTCGGTTAGAATAAAGGAAAATATTGCCTTGTTATGGTTTTTGTTCTAAAATAAAAAAGTCTTTTTGTGAGTCATTCGCATATTCGTATCCACATTGCGATGGGTAAAATAGGTGGAAGATGGTAGATGGTGGCTCATGGCAAGAGGACGATGTTGCTGGCCAATAATTGTGCCATGCTTCAATTTAATAGAATTCTTCATGTAGGACATGTTAAATAAGTAAATCTCGAATAAATGTACACAATGATTGTATATTAATAACATAATACATCTCACAATGGGTAAAAGAACCGAATTTTATCAGGTATACGTATGGTGGATTGCAACATACGTATTATGATTTTAATTCTGTTCCAAGAATGTTAATAAAATGTGTATTCCGAAATATTAAGACAATCTTATAAATTTACAAGAAATCATCAAATATCATTGCCACCTGTTAACATTCACGCAATGCACTTGATTCTTACGATGCGTCGACGGAGTGGGTTGTGCTTTGTTCGTGTTATAGATAGATAGTGAGATACATCAATACAAATATATTATATACTTTTGTTGTAATAGAATCTATTTAATTGTAAAATGGTATTGTACTTTATTCTTTACTTATATTTATTTTTCTGATTTTTTTTCATTAAAACATTTTGTAAATTGAATTATTTTCATATGACCATACATGTTATCATGCCGTAAGGTACTGCAGTTTTGTTTTGTTTTTTTTCAATTTCCTTTTCTAACGATGTCAACGAAGAGTGAGTGACCGGAGAGCTTATATTTGATCGGAATTTGTTACATTATCAAAACCGTTGGTTGTATGCTGCATAGCATGAATGTATAGACATATTGTGTATATCGACATGCAAATTAGATTACCACTAATGCTTCTTACGTAATATGAATAACAAGGACGATATCACTGAAGCAGTATTGCATTTGTGCACATTTATATATGCCACACATGCGCTTGTCGTTAGAGGGCGAAAAAAATATGATTTTTTTAAAAATGTATAAAACCTTTTTCTATGTAGTGTACAAAAATATATCGTTGTTAAAAGCATTATCCTTATATAACGTGTGGCGTATAGTAATAGAATTGATACGCTGCTGTGTTCATACCAGCTTCCCAAGTGTCGTATTCTATTTACAATAAGACCTGTCTGGCGCGTTTGGGTTTAATCAAACCAATATATAGTTACATTTTTGTTGTAATTTAGATATATCCCCTTTATAAAATGCACGCTTAAATCAATAATGTTGTCCCTAATAATATATATGCTAAAGCTGGATCAATAAACATGGAATTTGATTGTTTTTCAATCCTGCTACAAATATTATGCAGCGTACCCGTTATTTTCGGAGGATTTACACGGCTTGATTGCAATATATGCCATAATTTTGTAGAATGATCGTCATAAAAAGCATATTTATTCCACTGATTCTATTGCCCAGATGAAACTATTTTTTACCGAAGTCTTGTGTGACGTGGATGGCCCCGTGTCTTTATACCTTTATGAGGTTCAGCCTTTTAGTTAAAATTATTTCATTCTATTGATTCAAAAAATAGTATATATCAGCGAATTTACGTTTGATTAGAAATCGACGCGTTTTTTACTAAAAAGAGCAATTAGTGAGGTTGAAGTAAAATATTTATGCAAATAAATATTGTCATTATTAATTAACCTAAAATTTTCTAGCTAAATGTTTGTTATGTTTAATTTTTATAAAGAATCCGATTCGAATTGCTATTTACTGATAGATATTTCAGTGAGAATATATCAAAGGCTTGAAGAAGCCCTCAAGATTTCTGTAACGTCACTGCCAATACAGTGGGTAGACAGACGTGTAGTATGTAATGGACGGTCGACTATTTGATACAATTAAAAAGGTTTTTTGTAGATCTTTGATAATATACACCCAAGCGGTATGTTCAAAGTGATAGAAAATGTTGACAAACATCATAACTGAAACTGAAAAATTGAAATTCAGAACAGTGGAAATATCTATTTTATTAAAGTCTTAAATTCGATTCTCTTCATAAATATATGATTTGAGTCGAGTCGATATTGATCCATTACTTTTAAACGACTTAATAGCGCTGTTTCAATGGCGGACGCGGTACTTTATAAAATAACTTATATATAAAACCGAAACAGCGTATGTATGTATGTATGTCTGTAATTCCATTTTGCATTGTTGTTGCAAGTTGCAATATAATAATGTTTATTATTTACGTGAAGGTATTATTTGACATTTCTTTGACAGCAAATTAGATTTTTTCCTTAAATTTGGACATTTTAATGGGCGAGAATGGGGCTGTCATCAAATTAAATAAAGTTTGTGATTTTATTTTAACTCTATTTTGGATGTTAGATTTTGTGATATAATTATGTCGAATGATATAACATTAAATAATTATTAGTCGCTTAGTCCGAGCGACGCCGGGTAGCAATACTAGTTAGTATATTATAAAAATATACACTATATTAGGTGCGCAACTGTCCTCACTGCTTTATTCATATGATTGCTGACTGTTGAAATGACAACTTTTATAAATTTAACATACTACATATTTTTTCAATAACCATCAAGGAATGTTTTAACCCTGTCCATCTCGCCCTTATTATAATTATTAGCAGCAGTCATCGGAAACTGCGCAATTCTCGCATTCCATTTAGATATCTGATTTCCAGAATCAGTCCCCCGAACTGAGAGGCGTCAAACTTTTGATTTAAACATCCAATGTTTAGAGGGCGAACATATAGAGAGATTTCTATATTAATTTCGTTTACTATCTATTGTTTTAAATTCTTTTTCTGACACAGCGTAATTTTACTGTTATGAAAACGGTTGACACACGTAGTAGATCATGAAATGATTGTAAAATATGTTAAATCATTTCTTTATTCTACTAATGGATATCTTTGATATTTATTACGTATAATGGTATCAAATTTAATGTGTCACGAGCTATAAAGAAATAGGTATGGTAACAAACTATGTCAAATTTATAGTTTTTCGAAACTTTGCCATTTAGAATTACGACAGTGTTAGATTTTTATAAAAGGCTGGATATCAGACAAGATCGGATCATCAAATTCCTACCACCATGATGCCAGTGACGTAAAAAACATGTAGTGCGCCACTAATTTATCGAATGGTAATACAGAAAATGGGATAAGGAAATCTCACAACTGCCGCCCTCGAATAATTCCCCCTTCGTCGGCCAACACCACCCCACCTCACTTCCATAGGCTTAGTACAAGATTATGCCGACGGAACGAATAGCTGTCACCCAGTGTTTCATTTTTTTATGTTCGCTTATCGATAAGTTGAAAATTAAAAAAAACCATCGGAAAATATGTTCGGTGCTGAAAATGGTAAAAAGACAGTGCAACTTTGTATGAGTACTGTAAACATTCAAATGCAAACTGTCCATCACCAAAACGATGATTGCGATAACTTTGTTTACTGTTGATTTGATCGAATTATTTCTATAATGGGTTCTTCCTAAAACAAGGCTAGTTAAAAATACTAAAAAAAGAGCAGCTTACAATTTAGAACAATGAGCTGTTGAGCATAACGTACCATGATTATTTTAGAATAAAAATGAAAAAGAATTATTTGAATTTACATTTGTCAAACATGTGCTAAATGGTTGATTGTGGCTTCTTTATTGTCCGATGGGTGTTTTTATCTGTCTTATCCTGAGCTTAGAAAATTTTGCAAAAGCTAAGTCGTTTTTTATTTTAAATTCTTTTGATAAAAATAGTTTTTCAAATCATTCGAATAATGATGTTCAAAATTAGTTCAAGGCTCAGTGGGTCAAGCGCGGTCATCACATCTATGTAGTTCACAAATTGAGATATTTTTTCTACATATCTCGTGATAAAATTATTGGAAAAATAATTTAAATAAAATAGTGTGGATAAGAGTACTGTAGATGTGATTTAATATTGTTCATAGCTATTATTCGTATATAGGGGTAGTAATGTAATACGATAGTATGGTGACCGCTCTGAAGCTTAGAGCAGCCGTACGACCGACTAACATTACTTACCTGTTATGTATAAAATAACGACATTTTTTTCCAACTGGCGTCTGCTAAAAAATATATTTCGAAAATATCACAAATATGACATATGCATTTGAAATACGACATCAATCTGCGTTCAAATGTCAGATATTTATCTTTTAATTTGTAAATCATCAATATAGACCAGGTGCAGTTTATTCTACTCGTCTACAATATACATACGTATTATAGAAATTGATAATGAACATGAAGCTGAACAATACATATTAATTGAATTCATATTTTCTTTATAGAAAGAACTCAATTATGATAAGGTATTCATTAAGTTATTATGTTCTCTCTTAGGCGAGAAGTTAGCTGAACGGAAAATTCAAAGACTGAGTAGGACAAACCAACAAATGCGTGGCATGATTTCAATCACTGAGCAACTTCTATTGGAATGCTTCATAAGGATGCTATATGCTCCGCACTGGAGTGAGCATCGACTAAAAAATAAATGGTAATAACATATTTTATCAAGTTATAATTCTATATTTTGTGTACATTTTAGATATTTTAACTATTACAGTGGGGAACAACATGAGAACAGTGCGCGGGCTCTCAAACTGCGCGCAGCTTTAAGAAAAGAAATATCATAAACACAGTATTATGTTCTTCAGGAATTATAGTGTAAAGGTGATATAGCCATTTTTATAATTCACTAGTATTGGAACCCGGCTTCGATCGGACCAGTTTGGGGTTATGTTCAGCTCGGCGCGTAAATTCAGACGGGCCAAGTTGAAACAGCTTTTTTCAAAATTGAAAAGTCTAGGTCAATTAAAATGGAATTTAAAATGAACATTTCAGACTGGCATTGACATTTCACAGCCCCTTTCATATATTGACAGCCCCATTCTCGCCCATTAAAATGTCCAAATTCAAGGAAAAAATCTAATTTGCTGTCAAAGAAATGTCAAATAATACCTTCGCGTAAATAAAAACAGTATTATATTAATAAAAGCCGGGAAAAGTTCAGTAGAAGACTAATTTATTACATTTTGACTAAATGTCTTCTCCGATAAAAAAATCAAACATATTTTCGTTCATATTCGTTTTTATGGCAACTTAATGACCAACAATGCAAAAGGGAATTACAGACCCACAGACATACATACGCCGTTTCGGTTTTATATATTTTCTACTCGATACTCGAGTAATTTGAGTCTCTACACACACATTGATAACGAAACAAATTTACCGTCGAAACTTTCGCGAGCGAAATCAATTCGTTTGTTTGAACTTGCAACAACAATGCAAAAGGGAATTACAGACATACATCCCCCGTTTCGGTTTTATATATAAGATATATGAAAGAATATTTTTCAGATGATTTTAAAATAACAATAAGTTTGGTATTTGAATCTCATTTTTATAATTGACGATAGTGCACATAATGTAGATAGATATATATATACATATGTCACTCAATAGTTATTTGACTTTTTACTAAATTTAAAATTTTTCTGTAATGAATAGTGGCTTAGGTGTGATCGGCGAGTGAAGCCTCAAAATGCCTATCCGAGACATCTAGCGATGCATCGCTTCACCAGTTATTACCGGAAGGAAGGGCTCAGTTGCGTCCCCATCGAGGGCGGAAGAGTCGTTGCCTCCTTCCTTGATGAAATACGATCACCGTTCTCCTTGTCAGACTCACAGTAATTTAATATATCGTGTTTGTAATAATGAATTATATAAGTAGTACTAATTCCTTATCCATTATGAAACAGATCCGAACGCTATTAGGCAGGTTGACATACCAATATTTTTGAATATCGAACGGTTGTATCAATACGTGGAATAATAAAAAATAATTAAAATCTTACATGAAAATGAACTTCACAAAGTTACCGCCAAATCCATATAAAATAGAGGTCTGCACGGGCCCAAATTTCAAAATTGTACCTGGCCTGAACCCGAAAATTTCCGATCCAGCCCGGCTCGAGCCCGGGGCTCATTTTCAAACATCTTACTCGAGCCCGCAATTTTTCCAACAAATATCGTACAAGATTTAAAATTTTTTATGAATATTTATAATATGTGTAATTTAGATTTACCATAATGGCGTGTACATCTGGAAATATAGTAACATGATATATGTTTGAACTTTTGTCTACCCAGGTCCGAGCCCGGCCCGTGCCCTAACCCAAAACTTCGTAACCCGGCACATAGGCCAGGCCCGCGGGCCTTACCCTAGCCCGTGCAGACATCTTATCGAAAGTAACAGTAAAATTGTTTATTGTAAACAGTCTTTATTTAAACGCATGGACTACCAAAGCTTAATATAGCGCCCGGATATAAGCTGTGGTTAGAATTATTTTTTTAAATTCAATTTATCGATTATTTTAGAAGGAATGGGCGTTTGTGTTGTCTTAAAATTGTTTCTCATCCATCCGATCCTATAGGCGGAGCGTAATGACGGCGACTTTCTATCCACTAGTCTGTCCTAGCCTTACGATTTATCCCTACTCTCATCAAACTGAATAACAAGCAGTTCTCGTAGAAAAAAAGTTGAGATAACCTCCGTTAGGAAGCCCCATACTACAGATTGGGAGTGGACATTAAATATATACGTATATACATATATATGTATGTAAAATGAAAGTTTCCCAATGGCCACCTTATTAAAGATAAATTATCAAAATGCAAGTTGATGAATCTGGGGAAGAACGGCGAAGGACTATTATCATTGAATTTATTTTTATCTAAAAAGTTTGTTATCCTTTATCATTCTTTGGCTTGAAAACTTACTGCCTATAGAAATATTCACCACGTTACTAAAGAATTATTAATTCCTATATGACATGTCAAATAATTAAGTTTTTTCAATATAGTATACAATTCACTTTTAAGGGGTTGACTGTCAATACTTGGTGGAATGGCATTATAATAAAAATAATAAAACATTTTAAGTACTTATTCCACATAAAATTTATAAGATGAGGACTGTTTTCGCCCATAGGGAGCATTATCAACTGATCATTTGATAAAGCTCGTTATGAGTGAAACCGGTCCCGATCTAATAAATTGAATGTAGAATAAGTATTAAAAATGTTTTATTTTTTTATTATAGTATACAATTTTATAGTTCTACATGAGAGTTAATAAATTAAAAATATTATTCTTTATGTATTTGAAAGAAATTGTTCAGAATATCAAATGCCAACAGCGGGAAAATTTAAATAATTGAAATGGAAATAGTACTCGAATTTAAACACAGAATGCGCTGGCGACGCGGTTTTCAGATGAACTTTGTTACGTCAATCACACAAGCAGGGCATTGTGATCAGGAGTTCAGGACTGAAAACGGATAGAAAATTCTTTTGCGCACCCAGAATACGCAGTGACGTCATAAGAAATTGTACATGCATAGTTAAGAGGTATGCGGGAACGCATGCGTACTGGTGCTTCAATGTTATTCAGCATGGAAACATTTAAAAAAAATTAAAAATAAAAATCTGTTCTCAACTAAGATTCAAATTCATGAATAATGATGAAAAAATCATCAAGAGAAGTTGTGTATTTTATGAAATTGAATTTGATTACACTTAATAAACGCTTTTAAATTGCGGGAAAACTGTGAACTAAATTATTTATACAAACTTGTCGCTAGAGGAGTTAGTATGGAAATTTATGAAAATATGAAATAAAATGTTTGTTATGTTACTACAGATGTAGCGTAAAAGTATTGTTTTTCAGTGAAATATTATTTAGTTTGAACTATATCTCGTCAGCTACAATATTGAAACAACAGAATTGTTCTACTGAAATAATATTAAAATTTAATAATTCCTATAGTTAATATAGGTATGTACATATATGTGCCTTGAATATTTAAAAATTTAAATGTATTTATTAATCATGACACATGCGCAGATATATTGTTCATAAAGAAAAATAAGATAATAGTAAATGGATTTCTAAAAAAAAAGTTTTGATTTTTCTGAAAACTATTTACTAGCGACATCTTTATTCTATTTCATAACTTAGAAAAACTTTAACGAAAGGACGAGACAAAAACCTATCATTATTTGTTACGACGGTAAGTAAACACCAATATTCAAATGAACTATATTTCCAACTAAAATATAGTTCTCTTTTAGCACTCTTTTAAAATCAAACAAACAAAATACCACGGGTAATTTTAATTTATCAGCTGTGTTGTTTTCTATCATCCTTATAACAAACACTGCGTATATCCGCGCTATATTAAACATGTTTATGCCTTTAAATAAAGATTTTTTAGAATAAGCAATGAAATTGTTGACTGTACATCTTTAATGGAATGAAAATTGCATAGAATTATTATAAACTTTAAAAAATATATTCATGAATAGAGCCTATATCGAAAAAAATATAAATACAAAATATTCGAAAAAGTTGCACTAAGTAATATTTTATATATTTTTCTAAAATAGAATAATTTAAGTTTTTAAATAATCTTTTAGTATTTTATTTACCAAGCCCCCCATTTCGTTCTAGATTACAGTAATATATAAGACACATTTTATATATTCACTAGAGTCGTAAAAATATTTATATTTGAATTTCTAGTATTAATAATTTAATTATTATTTCAATTAAACAAAAATACTCCGACTCCAGCATTTACCAAAACCACGACTCCGACTCCGACATTGACCAAAAATACGACTCCGACTAATAAAAGGTTAATATCGTCATTTTTTTCCCTAATTTTCCTATTTATGTGTATTCAATTAAATATCAACCCTATCAATGCGGCCAAAAGTCAAATTTGACATATTAAATGCAAAAATAAAAAGTTCGAACTTTCAAAATTTCTGACTCCGAGTACGACTCCAGCCAGAAAGCTCCGACTCCACGACTCCGACTCCGACTCCACAGCCCTGGCTAAGTCCCTACTGTTGAATGTTCTATTAAGAGACGATAATATATTTTTCACATTTTATCGAAACGGTTAAAAACAATACCATTTTGATTTGTGTTTTTATATTATACTTAAATAAAAACATTATTTTAGTGTAGCAACAATATTGTCGAATATTTTATTTGAACTGAGAAAAATCTTTAAATAACAAAATTCAAGTGTCAAAACACTAAGAAAGTTCGAAAACTGCGAGGCACGCAAACGGAGGCAATCTATTTTTAGCGGATTGACCCCTATTCTAAATATAGCGCCTCCATCCTGGCGCTGAGGCCTTCGTATGCGGAATGAGAAGTAGGGGCCACTATGGTAGGGGCTACAAAACTGGGTCAGAGGGTTGCGACGCACCCTTACGCATGCGCCGAGCCATCCCCTCTTATGACAGTGACGTCATTCGAATGGAATGTATGAGCTTCATTGCGATAACGTAGCACAGCCGGCGTATATGCCGAGGCGAAACGTTGTTCAGTAGATAGTATAAATAATTAAGTACATTGAATTTTTCGCATAATATAAATTATAATTATTAACGTATAGATATGAAATCACTTCTTTTATAACTCAAATATTGAATTTTGCATATATCTTACGATATTTTTGAATTCACCCATTAGTTAAGATTTTAATGAATGCGACGAGAAAAGGTTATTCATGACAAATATTATTCATACTTATGTAGTAATCGTACTGTCTAGTAATCTTCTCGGTAAAAGTTCTTAAGATTTTAACTATTCAATACCTGTTAATTTTATTTGAGCAAAATTTTTATTATTACCGTTTCTGCACGATTGGTATTATATTTCCAAGAAAATATCGAATTTAACTGACATATAAGGTTAAAGAAAATAAATAACGACCACTTTGTAATATATATTTTTTTATTGCAATGCGTGTTCAGGGTGTAGATAATTTTGACGTTTTTTTTACATATCGGTTGTTCAAAAGCAAAAACCGATATGTCCAGTTTGCAATGTTATTGGTTCACGGCGTTAACCGAATTTTATTTCATATAAAGAAAAAGTGCATATTTTTTCTAACCGTCCAACTATTAATTGCAATATATATAAAATTCAACATATATGGTTTCCGTGCTCATACAATGGAAAAATTTTAAAACATTTTTCGTATGATTTTGTTGAGTATTTATAAGTAATCATTAAAAAGCATATAAAATGATTATACTAGTACTGTCAACCCTCCTAGAGCACCCTCTGTTACAAAGCGTTTTTATAGCGTGTGCTACATTTTTTAGGCAATTTATAAGTTTCGCAAATATGTTATATTTTACATATATGTAAATGTATGTGAATTCGAAGAATATGTATCAGTAGCTCTACATCTTTAAACTTTTAATAAAGTAAGTGTTTCAAAAATCCCTATCTCGGTGCTGTAGGAGAGTTGACTGCACATTTACGTATGTTTGTTAATGTTTGACAAATGAGGACTTATTGGTTATGCTATATACGCCTCACATATTCGAATATTCATTTCTTTGTTCATACAGTAAATAAATTGTTATTATTTATTGTAAAAAGTAAAAATAAAATACATGACATTACAGCTGACGCCAATGCGCCATGCATTTGACAAATTTAATAAAAATATCACAAAACCTATTTCAAAATTGAAAAAAATATGAAACAGAACAGAAACATAATAGTAACATAAAAAGAGAAAAAAATGAAACAAAGCACTGAGTTCACTGCCGAAGATGTTCACATCACCAGGCAGTGCATTCACCAGCCGAACAGCCCTTGCGACTGGCGATTCAAAAGACCTACGTGGCAAACAAGTTCTGACGAAAGAAATTGATTGACCTTGGCTACTGGTAAATTGTATATTTGGGATAGAACTTCAGATGATTTCAGTACAGCCAACATTACAATAGCGTGCTTCGATTTTTAGATGTCACATTGGAATAAAAATAAAGTGCATTGGCATATATAAATGGAAGATAAAATTTAGTCCTACATGGCTGATTGAACGCAATGGATTACTTAATCAGATTGGAGGGAACATTTTTACAAGCACGCCACGTCGCGTGATATTATATACTTTATGATGTCGTGGCCGAAAATTTATTTGCCTCAATAAATATAAAAGAAGCGTTCAGTCACAAGGTATAAAAGAGCATATTTAATTATAACAGCCGGAATAAAATACTCCCGGCCCGATTTCATGACCTATGGGAGTAGATGTAGAACTATTAAAAAAAAAACATAGAAATTGATGGCCCACCCATCGAACAATATGTATATGTATATTTCTATAAATACCTATATTATAAGTGCATCAAATAACCATAATGGTTCTAGTCCGGTATGAGAAAATTTTTTAAGTCGATAAATCGATTCTGTTCAAAAGCAATGTGTGTTTGTTTTGTAAAAAAATCCTTTCCCACTTTTCGATCTCAAAAAGCGGCGCGCAGTGAGAGCTATTAGCTAACCACTATTCCTGTCGTAGTCTTCGAATCCTTTCAATCCCTTTTCTCTTCGAAAGAGAGAGGTTGAGTAACATGTAATAGCTGAGTAACAAGCAGTTCCCGTAAAAAAAGCATGTTCAGATAAACTCTGTGAGGATTCCATATGCTCCAAGTTGGGACCGGACATGGTAAAAAACATAAATATATATTTAAATATGTCATCCGCTATCTTCGGCTAGCAATAATTTCACGATGGGACAGTTTTACCTCACTGGAGGAAACTGAAATGGCCGCTATGCTATAAACATGTAGTACCAAATATTACCAATACCTTTGATAATAGCATGTAATATAAATTTTCTCAATTGAGGCTAGTAAAAAGCTTTGCTTTTAAAGAGAAACGAATAAATTATGCAACTAAAAGGAATGTTAAAAAAATTGTGACTTTTGTCGTTTTTTAAAAGTTGTTTTGTCAATATTACTTTTGGGAAAATGATTTTCACTGACAATAATTTGTGGAAAGGTATTATAATAAAAAAAAAACAATAAAACATTTTTGTCCACAATAAATTAATTTGGATCAGGACCGGTTTCGCTCATCGCGAGCATCTTCAACGGATGTTGAATGTTGAAAATGCTCGCGATGAGCGAAACCGGTCCTGATCTAAATACATGTATCGTGGATTATGTACAAAAAATGAATTTATTATTTTTTGATATAAATTAATTATGAATCACACAACATACTGTTATAAAATTTCCCTAATCTATTTAGCTAACAACGTAGAATTAGATAACATGTGGGCACTCGATTGTAGTCATATTTCTACTAAGCTGTCCGATTGCAGTTATTTGAAAATAATAAATTGAAATACTGTGTTGAAGATTAATTAAATAAAATGATTCGTTTAGAATTCAAATAAAAAGTTAACACGCCATGTTACGTACGCAAGAATGGACAATATGAATTTAGACGATTATTATTTACTGATAACGTTATCCTTTGTAGACATGTAATGGCATTATTTTTGATCTAGGATTTTTATACTTTTAGGTCATGTTTATCGTATTTTTTTTATTTTTTATCAACTACAGCGCCCCCAGATATCTTATCCACTAGCCGCCACTGTGTTTATGTAACAGACAAATTAGCTGACTATATAATCTTAAATACCGAACTGAGATTTGGACCGGTATTAATACAGTATGTAATTATTAGAAAATCAGGTGCAACGTATAAAGCATCAGTTGACAATGCTTGTCATGAGCGAAACCGGACCTGATCCGATAAATTTTATGTGAAATAAGTTGTAAAAATGTTTTATTATTTTTAATTTTGTACAAAGCATTCATGAAATACGAAACCGGTAGGAATTAATTCGTTATACTATACATGATGCACTTTTTATTCAATTGAAAAGCTTCTGATGATAATGACGAGTTCCACTGAACAAAAGCTTTGTAAAGTGGCCCATCGGGTGGGAATCTTGCGTACAGTACCTACATTCCCGATGACGTAATTGGAGAGATGCTAGTACCCAAGGCGGTCTCCCTCGCCCGTCGTATGACGTCACGAGACACCCCGTGACGTCAGTGGCAAGCCGCATCGCGAAATCCGCTGCTCTCATTTTTAGGAAGTTATATAAAATGAGATCAAATCTGCGAAAATAAAGCAATTGTTAACTTGCTGCGTTAATGGTATATATATTATCATCGTTTTGACAAAAAGGCTATGTCGGAAATATTAGTTTTTCTATTTATTGTGTGTCAAATTATGAACTAATCACATAAACTTATAGTTTCACAGAAAATATATTATTTCAGTTTGTTTGTAGAGATAGGTTTTATAAACATATTTTTTAATGAAGGAGTGAATATTTATTTCTGCATTTTTAGTATTTTTCCATAAAAATTTATGTCTTTTCAAACGGAACAGAAGGAGTGAATATTTATTTCTGCATGGTTTTTGCTTAATTTTTCGATTGTTAATGTTGTAGAAAAAGTTAAGCATCTTTTAGGTAGTAAACTTAGAAATAGTAGTGTAATTATAAATGTTATAATGTGAGCTATAGCCGTTCACTGTAATGGAAAAACAAGGTACATTTTTAGTATTTTTCCATAAAAAAATATTTGAACAGGACCGGTTTTGCTCATGGTGAGGATTGTCAACTGATAAGGAATACAATAAAACAGTGAAATTTATACAAAAGTTAATAATAAAAACAAGGTATGACAAACAATTGGTAAAACAACTAAGCAAATAAATTGAAGTAAATTACAAGAAGAATAGACTATAAATAAAATGTTGAAGACCTCTTACAAGGTTGATAAATTGGTTATATCTAGTTCTTTGGATAATATGAGAAGTATGTCAAAATTGTGTTCGTATGTTTTTCTTTCAAATAAAACATAGGGCCATGGTAACAAGCAAAATGGTATTATTTTTTTGAATTAACAATTCATGTAATAATATTATCACATTTATGGTTATAAAGAAATCTATTTGTAAAATAACCACATCAAGTGATGACCGAAATTTTCCTATTATCTAGCTATTGAATATTGTCTGGGTCTATGGTCCAGTGGCAAACGTCGTTCGATTGCGGTTCTCAGGGGATCAAGTCCCAGTACGGGCAGTTTCATGTTTATTTTTTTCAATCAATATATGGATCGATGTCTGTCAAAATACCCTTCCTACCACCCGGTGTTAAAAACGGGGCTCAGCGAGGGCAATTCGATATCTACTAGTATTGTTATATCCATAATCTCTTCATAAAAGTTTCCTTGAACAATTAATTATCATTCAGTTCTTAAAGAAAATTCTTTGTTGAGCCTAACTCCATTAGTAGTCCATATGATCAACATTGATCAAGAAAATTGATTTGAGCTTTTTTTATATTAAGAGTGGCGCAGTGTCGGATCGCCCGGGTTCGATTCTCGGATTTTTTCAGTCGATAAATCTGTTCAAGGCATGGGTGTTTGTATTGTTGAAAATCCCTTCCCACCTTTCCGAACCCAAAAAAAGCAACGCATAGTGACAGCGATTAACTGATCACTAGTCCTGTCCTAGTCCTCGTATCCTTTCCATCCCTACTCTCTTCGAAAAAAGATAGTTTGAGCAACAAGTAGTTCTCGTAGAAAAAAAATATTTGAGATAAACTCCGTGAGGAGTCCATATGCTCAAGTATGGAGCGGACATGGTTAAAATAAAATTAAATAAATAATTACGGTTACATTCATAGTTGATGGTTTGGATGTCGTTTGAAGATTCTTAGTTTTGGATAATGTAATCAAAAATATTTTCATTGAACAATTGTTGCCTTAAATTTTGTTGTAGGACATTTTTTATGGTAGTTATTTAAATATTCTCGCCACCAGTATAAACTCGCTCCCACCGCAAATATTAAATTAATCCCGTTGATCATTTAATATCACGGAATATCTTTCTTTCTAGCGAATCCTTCATATTTAATACAACCATGCAGCTATGGTCCTAATAATTATTACTAAAATAAATTAGACATTTAAGTCGATTCAATTTTCGATGACCACTACTTATTACCAAAAGACAAAATGTATTCGGTATAAAAATATTTGAATTTGAATTACTTTCCATGCGAGTGTTTTCATTTTTTGGATGTTTGTATAATATGTTACCTACTCAAATTATATCCGCTATGCAAATTTCAAATAAAAATGCCGGGTCTAAGGTGTAGTGTGCAGTGGTCAACGCCGTTTGCTTCTGTGTCGGACCTGACATGTTTGAGTCCCAGAACGATCAGCCGACTTATCGATTCTGTTCGGAGGCATGGCTGTTTGTGTTGCCTAAAAACATCTTTCCCAGCCATCCGATCGTATGTAGCAAGAGCGACTGGCTAATCACCAGCCCTGTCCTAATTGTACCTTTTCTATCTTTATTCTCATCGAAGTTCTCGTAGAAACGAAGGAACTATCGAGATATCTCCTCCATAAGGATGGGTAAAAAAATCAAATACTATTTTCATTAATGACGTTATCTCTGTATTTTCAAATTTGAAATTTCCTTTGTTTTGCTTCCATATTAAGCTATTTGCTATGTTTTTGTAAAATATAGATAGTCCATTTTCCAGGCTAACGTTAATTGTATTTCTAAGTATTGATAAAATTCAAACATATATTTTCATAAATTTAAATGTCTTTGCGCTATTGAATTATAGAAGGCGGTCATGAAACAGCGTCTCCTTACACTTAAAAAGTGGTGGTGGGATAAACAGCTTGTAGTCACCTTCAGTGGAATTGCGCTGATTAAATAATTAAATAATTGTATTCAAGTGACACTGAATTCAGTAATAGAGTACATGACGTGAATAGTATAATTTTTTAAAGTGAAAATGAGGATCAGTTCCACTTACTACTCTCTGTCAATTGATTGGCCAGTCACAATGTTTAATGGACTTTGTATTACACACCTTGTTAATATCATGGTTTAAAAAAAAACAAAGCATTGAACCATTTCTTGTACATCTTTTGTGAATCCTAAATGGAAAGTATATATAGATTTGTAATGAGCATACTGTTACCTGAAAGCAACACTGACACAACATGAAAATTGTTGATTTTGCGATGAGTATAACAATCGTTTTCAAAAAGTATAGCATAAATTATGAATCTTATATATAAAACCGAAACGGCGTATGTATGTATGTATGTCTGTAATTCCCTTTTGCATTGTTGTTGCAAGTTGCCATAAAAACGAATATGAAAGAAAATATGTTTGAATTTATCGGCGAAGACGTTTAGTCAAAATGTAATAAATTAGTCTTCTACTGAACTTTTCCCGGTTTTTATTAATATAATAATGTTTATTATTTACGTGAAGGTATTATTTGACATTTATTTGACAGCAAATTAGATTTTTTCCTTGAATTTGGACATTTTAATGGGCGAGAATGGGGCTGTCATCAAATTAAATAAAGTTTGTGATTTTATTTTAACTCTATTTTGGATGTTAGATTTTGTGATATAATTATGTCGAATGATATAACATTAAATAATTATTGGTCACTTAGTCCGAGCGACGCCGGGTAGCAATACTAGTCATTTAATATTTTAAAAGGAAATTAGCTCTCAATTTAAAAACGAGATTAGAAATAAATTAAAAATATTTATTTACATTAATTTCCCTAGAACCTAAAACTATTAGTGCATGGAAGATTGTTATATTGAACAAAAATATTACTTATATAATTTTCTTCATAAGCCGCTTAGCAACTTTAAAGACCGGCATGGAAAAAGCATTAAAGTTCGATTATGACAAAATAAATATTTTTGATTTATCGTACAGTTGCTTTCAGGTAGCGATATTTTTATTTGTTGATATATTTTCAGCAAAATTATTATTTCAAAATGTCTTTAATTAAAAATATAAATGTTTCAAAGGATACATTATAATAAAGCTATCGATGGTAATAATAAAAAAATATTTTGGATTATTTCGTGACCTTGCGTTGATGCATAATATAATGATAATAAAAAAAGATAATTTTAGCTTGAAATCACTTTTTAAAGCAAGATTAATAATTTGCTTTGTTTTATTGTATAGAATATTCCTTTTAATCTTGAGTAATAATATTTGATATAAGAATGAACGACCGCGCTAGGCTTTGAATGTCAGTATTGATTGATTAGAATATGACTGAATGAAAATGAAATGGTACACCTTTTCGCCACTGAAAGTATGAATGGGCGTGGTGTTATGTAAAAAATTAACCAGGTAAATGAAATTGAAACTTTTACGATGTGAGTTTTTTTTTTGTAAAAGTGCCATAAGTATTTTATATTTATTTCATATTTATTAGTCATCACTTAGTCAATGAAAATTTACGCAAACATTGACTTAATGATTTTTTGACGAGATAGATACGTTTTAATAAATGCTTTGTGGTTGAATTAAAATTAAATTAATTACAACTCTACATCAATCTCTACATTATGTTTAACTGCCGAGAAAGAATAATTCCATGTAAAAAACTTAAATTCAAACTGCTAAAATTTGTTTTTCGGTTTACTACATTCCGATAGATGTAGCGCAGTAATTATTTGAATTCAAAATTTTATTTGTGTCAATATGATAAATGATTTCCCAATAACGAATCCATAGACCTTCTTATAGATAAGTCAATACAACGTGGACGACAACAGTGAGCATATTTCACTTCGAAGATTTTTCTCATATACTAGTAACTGTGTTCAGTTTATGGAAAAGTTTCATAATAAACTTCGTATCAGTATTATCAAAATAATTTGCCACGATTCAATGGTAGATGAAAAATTATTTTTGATTTGTATTCAGTTAGGTCGTATGATGAATACATCATCAATGAGGTAATTTTATTTTAAGTTATCTATATTTTAAGTTATATACATTGACGGATCTTTATTTTAATCGATTTTCTATTGAAATGTCACATATATAAAAACAAATAAGCGCTGAGCATGGTCCTTTCTCTTCAGTTTAAAAAATCGACACTAAATATTCAAATGCACCAAATAAATTTAGCAGATTAATGAACAAATTCACAATTCATAATGAACTGTCGATAAACAAAATAACCGTTTTAGAAGTAATAAGTTGAGCTTTATTTCTGAAATTAGGTCTTTCAATATAAAATTACATTGTCAGTTTTTCATTGTGTTTGGTTGGATATCTGGGTATTTTTTTGTCAATTGAAAGAAACTCAATGTTTGTAGAAAAATTGGCTTCGCAACAAATTTATGTATTTGTTTTATGATTGAAAATATTTGATAAGGTATTCGAAAGCTTCATTTTTCAAATTGCACTGTAATTATATCCTGCCTTCTGTTGAATCAGAAATATCCTATAAATAGAGCAATTGCAAACTTTAACTCTATAGAATTATTTGCGTGGGTGTACAGACTTGAAAGCGGCAGACATTTTGGCGTAGGCGAAAGGAATCGTAGTATGGGGGCTTCATTTTCGCGTAGGCGTCCCGGCTTGGGGGCTTTCTCGCTCGCAGCTCTACGCCAGAGTCTCGCCGTTCGCCGAAGCTCATGTGCTACGCTTGGGGTAGTAGTTAAATTTCTAACAGTGTGATAATTTGAGTGCTTATTATTTGACAACAATTTAATATCTCATAAGGCATACAAAAATCGTTTCAGAATTAAAAAGTTTACGAGAATGATATAATCTATTAATATTCATGTGTTTTTCATCAAAAAGTTTCAGTTGTGAATTAATAGTGTAGTATTACTAGATACTAACTAGTATTGTATTAAGTTCATTTTTAAGTTCATTTTAAAATAGTGGCAAGAAGAGGGTTTTGAGTAACATATATTAAATATATTTGTTTTCACTGAAAACCACACAAATACATAAAACTCATCCATTTTCCAGTAACATAATGGATCACAGACTCACCGCACTTTGAAGATTCTTGAACTTAACGCGATTGATAATTTACACACACTATATTATTATACGCGAACTATTCATACTGTCGAAGAATGTGTCATTATTATAAAAAATATATTTATATCCATACTAAAGTTTGTTAAATTTAAAGCTATATTTTTTTGGTTGAAAGTCACTATGTGTACTTTATAAAAAGTATTTTTTCATTTAACTCACTCTTTTAAAATATTTAAAATTTTATGAAAGATTCTTTAGCCAATATAATTTAAAATAAATTATGGGAGAAGTATGGAATCTCGTGGACATTTCATTTTAGAATAAATGTTTCAAGCCAAGACTGGATTTCGAAATTTCGCCTACAAGATATGCAACCCGCCGTACCAGCGTGTGCCGCGCAACTGCCTAACCATCAGGCGCTGCCGGTTTTCCTCAACGAATACTGGAGGAGACTTTAGCTGAATGGACCTCTTCCGTGATTGGTGCACAATGTTATGACGTCATCCCGAATTGATTATGTATATATCTATGTCATGCATTTCCAGAACTAGGTCACCACTTGCACAACCCAAAACGTGTGTACATTGGTACCAACACCAAGGAAACACCTCCTCGAGGGTGTGTGCGTGGCGACCTATATAGGTTAGACCTATACACCCAACACGAATTTTTCCCATTAAGCAAGTCAGTAAGGCTTAGCCAACCGAAGACTCCACATCTCTCTCGAATCGTATGAAAAAATTAGCGTTTCCATGTACAAATTTAAAACTATGATAAATTGAAAGCTTCAGCAAAAGACAAACCTGTAATACGTGTACAATCTTATTTTTAAAGATTTAACAAATTGAATGATATTAAATTTATTCAAAAAAAAATGCAAATTGAATCTAAACTTATGATATTGGGACCACAGACAACTAATTTCAAAATTATTATACAACGTTCGTTATAATGAATACCACCCACAAAACGCAATGATATTTTACATTAAGCTCATGGCGGTAAATATTTCAATTCATAACGTTGAAAAATACTAACAACCCTGTTAAATATGCCTATGAATTCGTAAATAAACTCAAACATACTAATTTACAGATAATAATGCATTAAACGAGAATAGTAAACAACCAGTTCTAAGCATATTTTCCGTTCAGTATATCGACCCCGCCAAGCGCCGAGTTCATTGTCCGATGCACTTCTCCACCGAGATTACCAACCCTATTCATATCTCGCTCTGTCCGTCGCAGCTTCCATTCACCCCTCTCAGTCTGATACGTTAGGGGTGTTTGACCCAGTTACTCCTTCCGCGGGTGTTCGCAGATCGCGGGCGGGTGGGAGCTTACGTGTGTCCCACATTGCAACAAGTGAGACGCGCTCCGTACGCTATAGCAGGTCTTTTCAATTATATATTTACCGATGCCGTATGGGAGTATATTTTAAGAAATAAGAACTCTTGAAGCAAACCGTCAGTAATCTGTTATGTACGGAAGCTTCCGACAGGTGGCTTTAATAAATTAATTATATGGATTTAAAATAAGTTGACGAGGGATCGGGTTTCCGAATAAAAATCATTTTATAGATTTTAATCCAAAAGCTAGTTGCATTGCATCGTCCACAATTTTGATTTGAAGTAAAAGGGTTCAACACTTTCTTAATCATAGTTAATTGAGTCATTGCAATAATATCATGATTACCATGTATATGTTTCCAAACGTTATTTGTATCTTTTTCTTATAAATAATGTCAAGTAATGAAAAACTGAATTGGTCGACAAAGGTTACTCAACGGTTGGACACAATATTTGTTTAAGGTGCAATTTAATGGATTTAGACGCTTAAGGAGTATTGTGTATCATATATTGGAGTAGAACGGGTATTACTCAATTTTTTTATGTTTCAAAACATATTTGGAATGGTATTGAAGAAAATTGTTGGCTTTTTTTCATTCAGAAAGCAATGCAATTTTTACGCATGATTGGTTTAAACCAGTGTTTCTTAGCATTATTGAAACCATCGCCCAAGTAGAAACAAGAAATTTGTAATAATCTGATTGCGAAAGAAAACATGACTGATGCAAAGAAATTAACGAACCGTTTCTGAGTATTGATAGAGATGGCTGAATTTAATTATCTCAATATACAATGTTGTAATTCTTGCGAACCTTCCTTAGTGTCTCTACCGTTCTTGTTATTGGTATCAAAAATAATAATACATTTTTAGTACTTTTTCCACATAAAATTTATTTCATCAGGACCGGTTACGTTCATGGCGAGCATTGTCATCAGTTGACAATGCTCGCCATGAACGAAACCGGTCCTGATCAAATAAATTTCATGTGGAAAAAGTACTAAATATGTATTATTATTTTTATTATAATGTTTTCCACCAAGTATTGACAGTGAAAACCTTAAAAGTAAATATTATATAAAGCAATTCGTAGTTTAATGATCGTCATGGAATCGTGTTACTTCAGAGTCCAGGTCCTCGTTTTCTCATACCCCCAAATCGAAACCTGACACAATTTTCTTTTTAAAACTTCCCTTTTGTGGATATGTACTAAGGCTCAAGCTAAAGCCTGGTTTGTTTAACCTTTTCTCTAACGGTCCAGGATATTGCCAGTCATGCTGTACAAATAACTTATTTCGCGTATTTTTTTAAATTAATTCCTAACAGCATATTTTTGGCCTTTCAACTGGTTTTAAGATAGCTCTAAAAGACTTTCCCCAGTTGGGAATTCGAAATATTTGGTATGAGGCTGAAAGAACTATCGAGAAAAACTAGTGGAAATACTTATATATTTTTTTTCTTTTAATTATATTTAATATGGTCGATTATCTTATATTTTGTTTGATTATATTATAATATATTTACACATTCATTGTGTCAATTGTCAATTGGTGTTGAAAGACATTTTACTAATTTAAGTATGATTATTATAACGCGATGAAATGATTTTTGCTGATAATTTATCTGAAATAGACGAATTGAAATTCATTCTAAAATAAATAATAACGACAACAATTCATATCGGCTATCAGTTGAGCGCCCCTGAAGAAAACTCAGCTGTCTGCACTTACTTAGTTTCTAAAAGTGAGTAAAATATTTTTATTTGGCAATGGTGAGATGAAAAATAATGAATTTGATGAATGTGGAATGTTGAAACTGAAACAGCGAAACTAAACAATGTAACAACGAATTTAAGGAAAACTTGTATGAAAGCATATCAAGAATAAAAATAGTAAATAATATATAAGGAATATATTATGGTCAGGAAAAAAATGATCTGTAATCAAAGATATAAGAATTTAGTGGTAATTATGTTAAATTCATAATAAGTACATATATTATATTATTTTTATAATAAATTCCCAAAAAAGATTTTTTCTGCTTAAAATTTATTTGTACGTGCTTTGGTCATTCGGTATTTATTCTGTATTAAAGTAAGTAAAACCTATCGAATAGTCAATATCATTATACATATTTTTTGATTTATTATTATAGAGTAAACATTACCTCAATTATTTATAGCATGGTGTCAAAGGCAGTGATGTCAGATGAATCATTTTCATGCAGTGCTAATTTTCACCCGAATTGTTTCGACATTAATTGGCCCACTCTTTGAAATCGTGGTGAAAAAAGATTGATTAACAATTCACCTTTCTTTCAGTCTTATCATTTTAACAAGAAGAGAAATTTAAATAAAACGATAGTAATCTACGGTACATTATGGTTTATTTTAATAAAAGTTTAAATTCGATTTTTATTGAATATATGTTATAAATGCAAAGAAAGACGGCAATTGACTACGTGCAAATAGTTAATCAAAGAGTTATCTTGATAAGATTTTCTCTAGCGCATATTTGAACCCTGACATATAAGATATAAGCGTAATAAGGGTAGTGCTAGGATGTCCCACGGATAAATGTCACAGTTGAGGGGCGAGGCTCGCTGGCTGGTGCATTGTCGTCACGGAGCATCCCAGTGAAAAATGCACGTGCAGTTTACTCATTGCTTCATTCTATTTAAAGACAACTGAAATTTTGATTGCGCTACATATTTTAGATTATAAAGTATAATTATATTTCAATTGTCACAGTTTTAATATAACAATCACCTGACTAATCTTATATATAAAACCGAAACGGCGTATGTATGTCTGTGGGTCTGTAATTCCCTTTTGCATTGTTGGTCATTAAGTTGCCATAAAAACGAATATGAAAGAAAATATGTTTGAATTTTTATCAGCGAAGACATTTAGTCAAAATGTAATAAATTAGTCTTCTACTGAACTTTTCCCGGATTTTATTATTAATAATAATGTTTATTATTTACTTGAAGGTATTATTTGACATTTCTTTCACAGCAAATTAGATTTTTTCCTTGAATTTGAACATTTTAATTGGGCGAGAATGGGGCTGTAAATATATGAAAGGGGCTGTGAAATGTCAATGCCAGTCTGAAATGTTCATTTTAATTCCATTTTAATTGACCTAGACTTTTGAATTTTGAAAAAAGTTGTTTCAACTTGGCCCATCTGAATTTACGCGCCGAGGTGAACATAACCCCAAACTGGTCAGAGCGAAGCCGGGTAGCAATACTAGTAACTAATAAACCGTCTAAAATGCTCACTCTCTATGCGATACCAGTGTCAATCATACTAAGCCACAGCAAGATAAATATTACAAATGTTTTTATTTTTATACTGATTTTATTTTTAAGTTTTACGTCTTTGTGTGAAAAGATGTATAAATAAATTGTAATAAGAGTGTAATAAAAAAATGTTAAATAAAAGACAATATAAAAAAAATATATAAATAGAGATTGCTAGGTTAGCCACCTTGATAATTTAGTTCTTGACTATTGTGACTGTTGTGAGTCATTAACAACACTTGGCCCCCATGGTCGCATTTTTATTTGTTTTCGAGGATTACGTGAAGGTCATATACTAATGATTGTTTTCACTAGAGCTTATCTGAAGTTATAAAAAGTCTCGCATAGTTTTTAATTTTTAATCTTTGAGAGTCATTATTATTAATATAAAATATTTTTCTCAATCCCAAATATATATTCCCGAATCACTAATAAAATGCGCCAATTTTGTGGTTTTGGCGGATGGATATGACAGTTTATCAACGATTTGGGACACATATATGTTTTTTATAATCCAATTTAACTATGAATTTAAATACTTTTTTTTTAATGATTTTCTATTTATTTTGTACAAATAAATTTATTTGCACATATAAAATAATTAATTTGATGTTTCATATTCTACATACACTCAAACCTCTTTTTGTGCGATTTCAAAGTTATGCATTTTTTTAACGTAATTTTTTTATTTTTTTTATATATTTTTGGAAATGTATAACGTAACAACGCGTTGTTCACATACTGTACGCGCAGAATCCAGTATTTCACCTGTTTATTACAATGTGACCTTGACACGTGCGTCCTTGTACATGTTATGTTCCCATATAAAATCAAAAGTTTTTTTGTGCGATTTTGTTTTATGCGATTTTTCCCGGAACGCATCTACCGCACAAAAAAAGATTTATGTGTACTCTATTTTCAGAGTAGATGAATTATATATATTAATCCATATTCTCTTTAAAAAAAAAATATCAAACAGCACACGTACAAACTTTATTTGGATGAAATAAAAAAAGCATTTAAAATTGGAATAATATGTAATCATCACTGTAGATAAACTTAAATTTATTGCTGTACTGTTTTTAAACGATATTTAAATAATAAAGTGTAATATATAATTACGTGTATTAATAATAACAAACAAATATTCGTCATTTTTTTACTCTACTAAAAAGTAAAAACACTTTATGCTGTTACGATGATACGAATTAAGAATGTAGAAACAAACCATAAGTGAATAATATTGTATCCCTTATGTTGTATTGAAAATAGAACCATTATGAAGTAGGATAATTTTCCATTTCATTTTTCATTGATTAGTAAGTAAAAACGCCCCGTATTGACGCATGTACATTTCGACGGTAATAAGGCAGTCCTCTCCATACCTCACGCCTGTCCCCGCTGAGCTTTAAGCTCCGAGTGACGTCATCGCGGATGCTGTCGGAGCGAGATAGCTGGTGTCGGTGCGATGCGCGCCTCTTCGTTCATGCTCTCACAATATTTTTGGCCTGTCGGAATGGTGGTCGGTGGCGTTTTCCGTGTATTCAGAAATAGATCACGTAAATGGCGGACGGAAATAGATCAGCGATCTGCAAATATAAGCTCTATCTGTGATCTACATAGTATCTACTTTTGACAATGTTGAATGTAATGAAAATAAATTTCAAGCGGGTCCTATATCTTTAATGTATACTATTGTATTTCCGTTGTCAGCGGAAAAATAAAAATCTATTAACGTCTTCATAACTACTATGATAATTCTTTTCAAATAATGGGTTTATATATACTATCTCTAACCTATCAGAATTTATGAAGTCTTATTCCTGAGAAGGTCAATCAATATATGTATACTTTTGAAATATTACATACCTATTGATGTTTAGTGTATCTTTTCTCCTCGTGTTAATTTAGTGTGACTTTTAATAATTTTTTTTATAAGTGAATGAAAAATATCTGCCGCAATGCGATGAAATCATTAATAATAAATAATCTATATGTACATTAAATTCGTTGAGATTCACACTTCAAACTGAAATGCTGGGCCAACCAAAGATGAAATTTTTAAATTCAAGTCGTGTCTTCTTATTTTGAGCAATTTGACTTATGTGCAAAATTTAGGTCAAAAAACTGGCAGTTGTTAACCACTTACTTTGGTCACGTTCTTTTGATCCGCGAATCATATATATTTGCCATTTCTAATGCAGAACTACTTATCAAAGCATAATATGATGGATCATGTACACCAGAGGTTCTTAACCATGTGCCCGCGGGCCCATGTACGCCCGCGAAGCTATTAACGTGCCTGCCGAAATATAATATGACAAAAAAAAACAAATTTTATCACAATTGGATTTTATTTATTTCACGAAGGAGACTGAATTCAAAGCTTTTTTCTGTGAAAGTATGGTATTTTTTACCATTCTTTTGTATAGGAAGATTTAAAAAATAGCACATGAATGCAACACATATAATATGTTAGCTTCCCAAGAAACAATATTAATAATGAGTAAAAATGTACTAATTAAGATTTGTTTCTTAAGAAATCCGGCCTGCGCCCGTCACTATTCTCCTCAATCTCAAATGCGCCCGGAGTCCAAATAAGGCTAAGAACCACCGATGTACACTAAAAGAATAAATAAAAAAGGCCACGTTATAAACTAACCAATCATCTCTTCAGCTTCAAAGATAGGTTTGAGTGGAAAATGTTGAAAATGTCACTGCTGGTCATCGCCGGATATGTAAGTGTTGTACCTGGTACCAATGCTTTATAGCACTATTTTAAAATATATGCTTTTGATGGATTCGGCGGAAAATTTGTATTCATTTTATAATAAAAATTAAAAATATAATTATACTTGAATATTCTGTATCCTTTTTTTATCCTTCCAAAAACTTGAAATAAATCGATTGTGATAAATATTAATATTTTGTTAATCAATTATAGTCTAATCTGTCATATAAAGTGTAACAAAAGGTCCTTTAAATCTTATTGAAGCCATCACCCGTCCCGTCCCTTTAAGACGATGTAATTATTCAATGACCTCCCGAATAAAACCGAAGCGTAAAAATGACACTTGTTATCATGTATTTCATGCAATTCATTAATTAAAAGGGAAAAAATATTTAAAGCAGATTTTAATTTAATGCAGAATAACTCGGATACACTAATGCGAAGAAATGAACGCGCCCTACTTGGACGAGCAAAGATGCAATCGCTCACCAAGATTTCAGCAGTGCCCAAAATGATAAAAATATATTTAAAAAAAAAACATATGCAAATTTTCAAATGCTTTCAAGAGGGTGATTACACTCTTGTGAAACAAAAACTGGTGGTGGTAAGTTCACATTTTATTTATTATAAAACTTTAATACAGATATGTCATTCTAAAAGTGATATTTGTATTTCTTCTCAGCAACGAAATTTTTGTCACAGGAACTATTTCTGTCGGCAATGTAAAGATAAATTAAATTGTAATGATCAACAAAAGTTACATCTAGTCTAATAAATGTATTTATTTAAAAATCGTCTTATATTAAAATCATTGATGCATACAATGAACTAAAAATAGAAAGAAAATCCTGTTCTATTTCCATTTAGTTGCTAACTTTGCCTTGTTCTCAATCGGGAATGCGTTTTACTTTGTTTTCAAAACAGTTTGACACATGACCTTTTCACAGTTCCACGTACATGTTAACCTAGAATCGAGGGTGCTCTGGAGTCTGGACTATCCTTGCGCTACAATATTAAACATTATAATCATTAATTTCTCGTGACATTTGAAAATCATTCAAACTTAATCACGTTTAAATATTCTGAAAAAATATGATAATTTTAATTTTAGCGGATGATCTTGAATTTTATACTAAATTATAAAAACTCAAAATATATTTAATACTTTCACCTATTGCATTTACGACACTCATTACATATTATGTCACAATTATTTTTAATCGATATTTGATTTTATATCATCAAAATATCACGATAAAATAAATTGGTATACTTTTGATAGATTCGGCGGTAACTATGTTTGTGAAAGTTCATTTTAATATGAAATAGCGTTAATAATAATATTCTAATATTTTAAAACGATAAATTACAATATAGAGTTGATTTTTTTTCTTTTTACAGGAAAAAAGGGGGGGTTGTAGAAACAAAGCAAACAAAAAATTATACTACTAATGACGATAGCATTACAAAATATTGTGGAAAATGTGTCATTGCTATATTGACGTATGTAGTTTATTCCGCTTAATAGATCCTTTCAGAATATATTCAGCTCGCTTAGTTCTACATTTCCTAGTCATAAGCCGAGACAGATAAACTGGAATATTAGCGCAATGCCAACTATAGGAGCTAGTGATACTTGAAATGTTATAAAATAATTAAGATAAACATTTTAAAGAAAATTATTTTTGGCCTAATACACCCAAATCACACCTTGATATTTTCATACAGCAGTACTAGCCCCCGTTGTATAATACCCCACTTTCCCCAACCCCGTCTCGTGGATCGAGCCAGCAGCCAGCGAGCGGCGATATTTCAGAATGAAACTGACCCAGTTCCGGAGAATACTGCCTTAACCCCTCGCATCCTCGGCAGCTTGCCGCCCCCTATCATGCGAGTGCGTGACGTCACGCGTTGTGCCTGACAGGGTAGAGTGGGGGAGTTTGCGACGCGAATGTGGGTCACATCTGGCCGGGGTGCCAGTGTTGCCATGCGCGATTTAATTGGGATGTTTACGATTTATTATGTATTATAGTTGCTGTCACAGGCGCCCACCCGAACGTCAATATGGTGAGACCAAATTAGACATATTTACATAATTTTTAAATTTCAAGCGACCCAACTGCTTGATGTAACATATTTATGACACAAAGCTCCATATATCGCTTAGTCAGCAGAAAAATGATTTTAGATATTTTTAGATTGTTGAATAAACTATGATAAACAACGAAAAAGGTTATTTCAAGGTTAAGGTTGTTAATGCAAAATTAACACAATTGTAAAAGGAATATTTGCCAATAGAGAAACAGATGTGCCATTGAGCATTGTCCATTTCTAAGACATTCCGCTTAACGTTTCGAAAAACAATTATCTCCCGATGAATTATACATTCGACAAGCGACATAATACAAAATAATACTCCACATATGTGAACAACACGGGGCCAGAAAAACAGTGAAAACAATTAAATGAAACTGATTCTAAAAATATTTTACATTTTATTGATTGAGAAATTTAGTACACACTTTTTGCGGTCTTGTCTTTTAAAAAGAATATGGTCATGCATGTGATGAATAGACACGAATGGTTGTGAGGTGCATTTTCTTTCTTTCCATAATATAAAAAATATAGTATCGACATTAAAAAACATTTTTATTTGTAATGGAGATCTGCTTTGTTTATCTATGAAAAGATACAATCAAAATATCAAGATAGTCAATGAATAAAGGATTTATATTTTGATTTAACACTTTCTTTAGTAACCAAAATATTGCTACAGGTCTGAATTAAATGAGTAGTATACATTTTGCTTCAAATAAAAATTGCCACTCTTCCTTTTCTACCAATGATGGCTTGCGATAAAACATCAAGGTGATTGAGTAAAGAGGGACATAATTTCATGTTTGATTGACTTAATGATTAAAATCATTCTCACTCATCAAAGTATTTAATATAATATTAACCTTGTGAATCAAGATACTCGATGGTTAAACCTTTTCATAATATTTCCTGTTCTTCAAGTGAGTTATTTGCCACACTATTTGTAAGGGCTGAACGATGATCGATGTTTTATAGATAGAGGTGGAAATAATCAGTGTTTTCATGAGATATTTTTTATTAAATTTATTAAATTGAACAATTTGTCTTGCTTAAATCTTTTCATCCTTGAAAATAATTGCATCTGGCAACAAATTATTCAATATCGAAACAGGTTGCGAAATTCGGGCGTCATTCACGTTTATCAAGAGAAGTCCGTCCTTGTTGCGTGCACGCCGCAGCCTAAGCCTCCATTACCCTCCCTTGTGTTTCCCTCACAGCCTCTTTCCATCCCTTGATCGCATCTGAACGAACCTCCCACCCTGCGCCCATGGCGCCGAAGCCTCCAACCACCCTACAAAGAAATTCATTCATCAATTCTGCAGTAACTGGGTACAGAAAATTTGAATTGAACTTTGATGTTTGTCAATGTACGATGTAATAACTGTAATGTATGGATACATAATATATGTGCTTAGACAATATAGATAATTGAAAAGCTTGTTGGTCACGGTGCTATAAAGGTATTTAAATTATTTTAATTAAGTATATTAATACAATTAAACATACAAATATTATAGAAAGTTTATGTCGTAGAGCAGCTGGTAAGCCGTGAAGGTGCTTTGAGATAATCGAAGAAGAACGTGGATTGAGATCCAGAACATTATGTTCCTGGTCACCCAGAGAACAAATCCATAGAAATTTTCAAAATGTGCCCTGCACTCTATTGAATAAATAATAATTGTTAGCGATTTTCCAACTCTTTCTTCGCGTTGGCGCCCTGTAAACTATCATATGTATGCACGTGAATGCACTCCCTAGACTGCAAAGTGTATATTACGCGTTTTAAAATCCATGTCCACTCTGCAACGGCAACGGCTTGTTGTGAAGATTTATATGGAGTCTGCGAAGCTGACTCTTAGTTTCCTAGCTACATTTCTAGCTAGGGTGGATAAAGAATTTATCTTTATTTACCTTTCTCGCATAAAAGCTAGCAAAGTATTCACTACATAAAAGATTCTGTCAGGTGAAGGCATTGTGTGGAGAAAACAATTGAGAGAAACCCATTTCGAGAATAGTTGTCTAAGAATCATTAAAAAGGTCAATTCTAACAAAAAAATGCTCGTTATGTTGGCATAAGCTTGAAGAGTTTACTATTGATATCGACATGCCCAGACGAGTCTGGCGCGTAATTTAAGATTTATCTCTTAGGGAGCTAAGATGGAATCTGGCAAGGCTGGTGCCCTCTTCCACATCTGCCTCCGCCATTGGAGAAATTTCTGAAGAGAAAGAAGAGTGAAGCATATAGTTTAGGTTATCGTTCTGATATAGAGGTAGTAGAGAATTTCACACAGAATCGAAATCCATGCCAATCCATAAATCCATTGCAAAATCAATTTGTCAAACAGTTCCTCCTGGGATTAGAACCCGTGATCTTTGTGAATAAAGCTAACGATTTTGACAACTATGATATGTAAATGTCCGCCGATATCCCCTTACTTAAATTATTCACATCATCAGTAAAATTCACGATCGGTTTTGGAAAAGGATTGCAGAATATGCTATACAGATATGTAGTACATTTTTACATCTCACCCATACAAAATGGACAAGACAACATTTCGACGAGCACAATCCATTATGCGTTGATAAGAGAGATAAAAAAAGAGAGCGTTGAGTTAAGTCGACAGGTGGTACTGCCATCCGGTGTATTATATCACTAGTTTTAGATAGAAAAGATGCATTGATCAGATATACAGTGACAACGTTCAACTGTAAAAATGTTGTTATTTATCTGAAAAGTATTAGAGCCGTATTGCATTTATTATGTACATATTCATTAAAGTTCTGTTAAACTACATTTAATAGTATTATTTATCTTAATGTCTTATTGTAGAAAACACTATGAATGGTAATGGAGTTTTTCTTATTGGATCCGGATAATTGAAAATGTATTTTGTTTATTTTATGTAAATAGTAATTTCCGTTCATTTCATGACCATGAAATCTTTGCACGTTCCCTTCCCCTAAAAGCTCTCGAGGAACAGACGCGAAGCGGTTGTGGGGCGAGGGGACCGTTTTATTCATTTGACCTGTTGCCTTGGCAACGGCGGAGTAACGTCATTGAGCTTCGCAGATAACTGGTGGGGGTGGAAGATCCTGGACCGCCACTGGTTTAGTGGAAGACCTCGTCGGCGCACGCCACTGGTACTGCCCTCACCCTGCCTATTGTTATATAGGTCATCCATATTTTTAATATTTTTACCCTCGTTGCATCCATATTAATCGTTCAATGTTGCGGAGTCTATATTTAGAATCAAAACTTATACATACGCATTTTATTTTATTACATTTATAACATTATTATTGTAAAATGTCGGAAGATGTTTTCAAAATGGCAGTTTTTCCCATTCAATATTTTCAGGTCTTCCAATAAAGTTTATGGCAAGTTCGTCGAAGCATTTATATTCAACTACATATAGATAATGAATTAATAATGGTATAAATATATGATATCAGATAGTTTTGTTATTCTAGTAAATATTAAATAAAATCCGACCCAAGGTCACATTCAATAAGAGTAAAACAAAATCGCACCCCACTTTCTACAAGTATTGTCCTGATGCAGAGCTGTTAGCTAAAAAAACAAGATAAACTATCCATTAAGGCGCCTTAATCACATTTTTAAAAGCAGTAGTATCAAATTGATTCGATATAATGTTATACGTATTCCGATTTCATTCTCATGTTAAAAACAAGTCCAATACCAGCCCTCAAAATGCTGCATCTATAATATAATGAGAACTGTGTAATTTTTACAGATAAACTAATTCATAGCAATTATTAGCAAAAGTGTCCAAAGAAAAAATTCAGCCGTATTTTAATTTGTTGTCCTATAAACGTCGATGATGCCGTACATGTACATAAACTTTGCATCTGGGTGTATACAAAAACTTCATGAGAATTTAACATATTGCTGAAAAAAACCAAGCGACGGAATCATTAAAAAAAATACCAGATGAATATTGTTTATTTTATGAACACAAAAACCATCAAGTGGGGGGCGGTCTAATTGAATAAACTCTTACACGACAATAATGTGCTTCTTACTGTAGGAAGTTTTATAATAATAAAATCAATTTGTTGAAAGTAAACTGACGACATCTCTCATTAACATGGAAAAGTTATCGATGAAAATGCATTAAGGGCTGGAAATTTAGTAAGTCGACGGGAAAGTGCTTTCAGAAAGCAGACCATAGATGGTATTATCTTTCTTATTAAATCGGACAAAAGTAAAAAAATCGATTCAATATTCGGCTGCAAAAATATTTGATACCCGACGCTGAATTTAGGTTTTTTATGTGTCCTGAATTCCAATGTCCAGGGTTACTTAAATTTAAAGCAGTATTTAATTGATACGGTCGATAATTAAATCGAAAAACTAAACATTGTTTTATTGACGTTAAGATTAATGAAAGGCATGTATTTAATGGGTCAGTAACTAATTCAAGTTTTGGTCAGTTAAATAAATAAATGGTCAGTTAAAAATCAAAATGGTCAGTTAATATTATAAACGGTCAGTTGTCATTGTATCAGTGTGAATGTGGTCAGTTATTAAATAAAACGGTCAGTAATATATTTTAATGGTTAGTTATTTATTAAAAATGGTTAGTATTTAATTTAAATAGTCAGCTATTTTTAAAAAATAATAAGTTTTAATTTGACAGCTTGTGAATTTTATCAAATATGGTAAAATTATGACATGATAAAATTATGAAATAGGCAAATTTATGACATGTTGTTTTTATTTTAACTGACCATTTATTATTTTAACTGACCATTTAATATTTTTAACTGACCGTTTTAAGTATTTATTACTGACCGTTTTAGGTATTTATAACTGACCATTTATCGAATTAGAAACTGACCAAATAATTAGTAGTCTTAAAGGCAAGCTCGGAGAAGAATTTCATATAACAGTTTTTTAAAGTACAATGATTTTTATAAAAGAGTGTTAGGAACTCCAATCCGCCGTAGGATTGTGTTTGATGAAAAAATAATAAGACACTTTGTGTAAATATACATTCAGAATGAAATTTAATTGGTTATCTTTGTTATTCCACATAATAAAAATAAAAAAATAAAAAAAGAGAATGTTTAATCTGAAAATATTCAAACAAATATTGCAATACATATTTTCGTAACACAAAAGATAAATTTGATATTCAACACTTCATTTATAAAACCCTTTCATCAACAAATTTCTACAATACTTTCAAGAGCTTTGTCATACATTCTTTAAAGAATAGTTGTACTTTTCTTTCAAGACGAAATAAATTGTTGATATACATGTTATTTTTTTGGTCGTTATATTTATATATAAATAAATATACGCGTGTCTTTATAGCGGTATAATCTGACAATAAAAACTCATTTGTAATTTGGAAGCAAAAAGCAAAAAATGATATGTTGATATTATACTATCTGAAAATTACCAAAAATAAATAAAATAAACATATGAATGTTGCCACTGTAGTTTGATTATATTGTGTGTGACTTATAAATATTCCATTGAAGTTTGTGATAACCCTGAATAATCAATTACAGAATTACAAATAATATTCCCAGTTTTGTTTAAGATTTGTCAGATTCGAATCTTTTTGCAAACGTTTTCTTGATCATTAAGACACTACTGATAAAAATGGACCATGTAATGGGATCCGGATAATTGGCAACGTGCCCACTGAAACTCCTCTGCCCATCCGAAATTTCGAAAAACACAAGTCGCTTACTTCCCAACACGCTGTCATCGCCAAACGTTGTATATTTTGAGGCTGGGGTTGACACAGATACGGCTCATTTCAAGAAAACAGAGAAGTCGATGGACACCTATATGAAGTTATCGAAAACTTCACACTATCAAAATGTCAGCTGTCAATTTGATTTAACTGAAATGATATAGAGCTCTTCAGATATGTGGCTGGCCTATATAAAAGAAAAACTCCTTTTCCACTATACGAATAACGTTAAAATATAAACCTCTACTCCGACGACATCTACTGACAGAACAAGTATTCTAAGCAATGTAACATAAACTGTAATTTAAGCTTTGCATTTATGTATTAAAGTAACTCGAAGTGTATTTATAGTTGCGTGCGCTCTATAAATAATAAAACAAAATTTATAAAATACGAGTTGGACAGCAGCATATATTTTCCGAAACGAATCAAAACATCAGAAAGCATATTTTTAAGTTGATAGAAAACTACTTTCAATCTAAATCTCACAGCCCATGGAACCACAGTATTTCATGTGAAAATAAATACGTTTATATTTGTACCTTCACATAATGGTATTTTAAAACATTAAATCAAATTGTTGACTTATTTTTACACAGTTTATATTTTAAAGCCTGGAATGCGCATTTTGCAGACGGCTTACTGGCGACGGCAATATAAGTTCTGTTAATATTTTTTTGAATTATGCATATTATTATAGATATTGGTTTATCCATATATATTAATTTACCATAGTCTCCATTGCATATCAATCATTTACTTCCTCACAAAGTATAAGGTTATTGATTGAGTGGGCATTTACTTGGTAGAACTCCATTATAATACGGAAAGAAAAATAACATAGAACAATAGCATAAATATTTCGGCTTACGCCTTCGTCAGAACTAGTTCTGCGTAAGCCGAAATAGCTATCAACAAATATATAAAATAATTTATGTAGAACTAAAATACATTGTTATTTTTCTTTCCGTATTATAAGGTTATTGCTAAATCATCATACACTATATCACTGTTGCTGTTCACAGAGATTTTTCTTTAAAATAGTGTATCAACTTTTGATACATTTTTTGTTAAGACTCTGTGTTTCATAAAGTTAGACTTAATCATACAAACATTTTTTCAACACCAATTTAAAGAAAGTTAGTGGCCTACTGTTTTGAGAGGGAGAAAATAAAACGAAAAAATAGAATTTATTGATTTTGATTTACTAAGATTGACGGAAAAAAGTGAAATTTAAATATTCATTGAAGAAATCTATTGAAATACATAGGTTTACAGTTACCTAGGACGACGATGGGCCCTCGCGTACAGTTACTAAACAGTACCCTTCCAGCGATTATAAATATAAGTTGATGCAAATTTCCAAAATAAAATGCAACAAACATGGCGTCAGACATCATCATCCAATTGTCGACAATTGTGCTATTGAATATCGATTGGTTTACTGGAGTTCTTTTATAATAATAATGTTAAATGAAAATGTTTTCATTTAAATACATAATTTGCAAACACACAAGCTGAGATTATTTACCGTCATGTATTTTATGAGTAGGTGAGTGTTTTTTGAAATGCTTGAAAGATACAATTTTTGGTAATATCAACTAATTTCTGTAATGTCAGTAAACAGGTCTGAATCTAGAGCATATTATTACCACATGGGCTTAAATATGCCCTTATTATGGGCCAGTTTCTTTTGAGATCATTCTGGCTCATCTTATCTTTTTTACCCACCTTTTGGATGGTATTAGACAGTCTTTCAAAACGCTGGATAACATTGCTTTCAAAAAGAAACAAGTCGGGTACAGAAATTCATTTTGAATATTGTAAATGGAACTGGTTAGGTTCGTTCTCTTATCACCTCGTTCTTAATTTAGTACTACCATATTACCTCTAGTTCACCCAATCACCTGTTTTTGAATCTCAATTATTAAGTCAGAATGTAATAATACATTTAATACAGTCAGTTTTTCCCGAAGGGATGATAGCTGCAAAGAAAGTCTAAAATTCATATTTGAAAAATAGATAACAGAAAGAATCGTAATTTCTATAGATAAATGCCACGTTTTTATTGTTTTGGAAGTTGCCGAAATAGATGATTTGCACGATAACGCTGTAGAATTAAATATAGACCAATAAACGAAACATGCACGGATAAATTTAACTCTTGGCTACCATTTTTTAAGTCAATAAATGCCCTCGCAACACAGTATTTTAAAAGATACACAAAATGGACTTATCATTTTTTTAAGATAAATAATTGCATCGTGGATATCGATTTGATCCAATATTCCGACAACTTTTATGGTTGTTAGCTGCCAATTCTGTGAAAATGAATATCCTTCCACAGATTATTTCATAATGAGCAAAACCAGAACTGAATTTTTTATATATACTTATGTGGAAGCAGTACGAAAATTTGTGATTTATTTATTTGAATATTTCGATATAAGTGTCAAATGAAATTCAATGAATATAAAAGAATTATGTCAGCTTAATAAAATGATTTATAATTGTAATTAAAATGTATCATGCGAAACATGACAAAAAATCATACCGATTTTAATATTTTAACCAGGGCTGTGGAGTGGGAGTCGGAGTCGGAGTCATCGCGGCGGTTTGGCCGGAGTCGTACTCGGAACTTGCATTTTATATGTCAAATTTGGCTTTTGGTCGCATTGATAGGGTTGATATTTAATTGAATACACAAATAGGAAAATTGGGGGAAAAAGTGACGATATTGAATTTTTTTGGTCGGAGTTCGAGTCGTGTTTTTGGTCAATGTTGAAGTCGGAGTCGGAGTCGTGGTTTTGGTAAATGCTGGAGTCCACAGCCCTGATTTTAACTATTAAAAATCGACTAAAGGAAAAAGCATGGAATATGAATACATTTATTTAACACTTTTAAGGTGTTCACTGTTAATACTTGGTTGAATTATTCACTTATGAATTATAATGTAATAACTGAATTATACTTCTTATTCCACATGAGATTTGTTGAGTCACACATTTATTTAAAAAGGGATCTATCATTCATGAGTTATTTGAAAAAGTGAAAAATAAGATTACATGTAATATAAAATTAAAAATAACTTCTTTCAGGTACACCTACATAGTAACTATCGCAATAGTTGTTTTCGTAATAACTGAAGATGATGAAAGTATTGGGACTATATGTCTTCAGTTGAAAATGCTCGAGGTGAGTGAAACCGGTCATGATTTTGGTTAAATATATGTAGAAGTAATACAAAACAATTGTGTTGTAAATATTCAAATATTATATAATGATGTTCCAACAAACTAGCAAGATGATTATCAGATATTGTTTTTTTCAGTCTATATTGCGTATATTGTCATGACTGCTTGTGTTTTCATTTCTCTTCGAGCTGATCAGTCATTCAAGATGTTGTAAATATGTCACCTAAGTGCATTTCAAGTGATTAACTATAGCTCACAAAGCTCAATCAATAGTGATGTTACGTTGTCAATGATAAATAGATTGTAAAATATCTCAGATTTTACGTCAAAGATGTAATGAGCATTGGCTTCCATGTGTATTTTTCAAAATTCGACTTTTGGCAATTGCCCAAAATGGTCAGTTTGAACGACTTTATGATCAAAGCTGTCAAACCACATCATGGAATGCTGCAAAATAAAAAGTTTTCCTATGGACTGTCAAAATATTTTTTTCTCAAGTTACTGCTTGTTTCTATTTTTAAAATTATGCTTTTATTACATGTCAAATAAATATAAACCAAAATTTGTGGGTTATTTATTTATAAAAAAACATATCTTACCGATAAAGATAAATTCATTAGAGCCATTTTGAAAATATTTTAAAAAATAACTATTCTATCTATTTTCAAATATTTAATTTGGTTTTCCACGTTACATGTTTGTACATTTTGTTTTACAGCCGTATTTTGATTTTTCCAAGTGAAGTTAATCTCTTTCCAAGTGTTAAAAAGACCTAATTTCAGAAAACGGTTGTTGATGTTTTGTGATCCATGAAGCATGAATTCGAAAAAGTTTGGAAATCTGTAAAATATAAAATTTAAATCAAACGAGAATCATTAAATGATTGACAAATGAAAGTGAAAAAACATTATCTATACTGGATTTTTTCTTCATGATAACTTTACATATACGTACAATTACTGATTTTGATCGAATTACTTACCGGTCACTCTATTAAACTAAATGGATAGATTCATAATGCATAGGACAATCTGTGACGAAATTTTATGTAAATGAAGAGAGCTTCATCTAGAAATGCATCAGCGACAGTCGGTCATGCAAGTTTTAATAAAATTTTAATACTTATTTTACTAACGTTTTATGTTTTTTTCGATTGATCTCAGATGTAAACATTCCAGACATTTAAAAATTGGTTACAAAAATCCTTTGCAACACGTGTTGTTTAAAAAGTTAAGAAAACAGGATGATTCAGTTGTAAATGTGTAATTGGAAACCAAACATATGTTCGATGTACAACTCAAATAATTATTGAAAATATGAAATTCAAATTTCCAGTATAGACGCGCTGGTCAAAAATACTAGATACAATCTAATATTAGCTATTTAATTATCTCGCTGCTTTCTAGATTTCTAGATTCATTTTATCAAGTAGACAGGTTTCGTTAAGAATATTTCAGTTTCTTTTTTTAATATATAACAGAACAATATAATTACTTAACATTCAACAATATATGACAATTCACTTTAGCTCAATATCACAAAAAGTAATTGCTTAAATAAAGAGACTTTGTTTTTATGAAGTATACGAAACCATTAAGTATTTTTTTTTTTGGAAAGTTCCACATATCTCTTTCATGAAGATCGTGATCGGTTTCTTTGTTCATAGAGAGCATTGTCAGCTGATAATGATCACGATAGTCTTTATAAAATAGCTGATAAACTAGAGAAGGGACGGCAAACCATTTGGTATTTGAACCTGCGACCCAGAAACATCCAATAACTGTTATGAACTTTTTAGAGTAAAATTCATATGTAATACAAGGTATGTCTAATGTTTCTAACCCTCCCCTCTCATGCCAGTCTCGAGGAAAAAGCGATTCGATAGCTAATTACCTTTTCAAGGTCACATCAGTATTTTTTACCCTACTACTAGAGAGGAGCAGTGTACCCATTTGCGATCTACCCTCAGATGACAACTTCTGCAGGTTCATTTGGAGATCTTGTTTTATATAATTTGTATGCTGATCTTTTAATATATGTGAACAAACAGTAAAACAAAATATATATAGTTTTTTTTTTGTTTTTACCCCAAAGATCGAGTCTTTGTCTTCAGTCTACCTACTTTCAATTTAATTTATGATTTGTTAATCGAATAGCATTTGTAAAGTACAATATATAGTAAAGGCCCCACAAAAAGAAGACAAATAATTCAATAATCTAAAGATAATGAGTAAACATAGCATGTCTTCTAAAAATCTATTTATTTTAAAACAAACAAGTTGAAATATGACTCACTCTAAACGTAATCACTGTCAATTATTGGCAAGAATACATTAAATTTAAATTCATAAGTTGAAAATTCTAGCTATGAGCGAAACCGGTCCTGATCTTTACAAAATAAATGTCGAAGTAGTACGTTAGAAATGTTTCTAATTTAGTTTATTTATGTATGAATGCATTTAATTATCTGACAAGATAAAAGCGTTTTTTTATTCGTCGTTATTATGATAATATTGTCTTCCATAATGGCAAAACCGCCAAAGAACTAAACAGTTACTAACTTTTGGTAATTTTGCAGCTGAGTGAAAAGTGACATTAAGAACACCATTTAAAAACTGTCCTTTCCGATGTTGACTTATGCATTTGTTTTAAAAGTTGTATAAAAACCAGTCGGTAAAAAAAAGTTCGACTCCGACTCCTACTCCAGGATTTACCAAAACCATGACTCCAACTCCAACATTGATCAAAAACACGACTCCGACTAAAAAAGTTTGATATCTTCACTTTTTTTGCCTTATTTTCCTATTAATGTGTATTCAATTAAATATCAACCCTGCCAATTCGGTCTATAGCCAAATTTGACATATTATATGCAAATTTCCGACTCCGAGTACGACTCCGGCCAAATCGCCACGACGACTCCGACTCCGGCCAAAAAGCCCCGACTCCACGACTCCGACTCCGACTCCACAGCCCTGATAAAAACAATGATCTTTGGATAAATGAGGAATGAATGATTGTTACTATTTTAATGGTCTGCAACGATACAATGTTGAAAGTTTCAGCGAAAATTGAGCTACTTGATACTTCTAGCGGACCATTAGGTACTTGGTGGTTTCACGGTGTTTTGTATTTATTGAAGTTGAGTTAAGGGTCTGCAAATTCTTTTAACGACCCTGCGTAACGGTGCTCCATATCCGGCACGCAAACAGCCGAAAATATGGACCGAGAAAAAACATGGAACGTTCAAATTACAGAATTCTCAATTCCCACATATTGGACGGGAGCGACATAACACCTAGTTTTGTGTTTTATTTTTGGTGTGGGGTGAGGAGAGAGGTGAAACTAAAAATGATGTGGGCCTGGGGCAGCGGCGGGCGTCCCGACGCCAGTCCGCTTAAGCGCCTCACACCGGCCAGTGCATCTGTCAGGGCTCTCGCACGTACAGTGTTTTAGTGTACTTCTTAGGTGAGTGAAAAGTTCATCTTTACCTTAACTCACCCAAAACGCCAAACAGAAGCATCCTCATTGGCAATCGAGGACCAAACCTCTTACTTTTGGATAACGTTGAAGTGACCAGATTCTTTTCGAATATTCTGTTGTGAGGCGGCTTTAAGGTCCAAAAACTTTTTGGCCCAACTTTTGTGCACACATACAAAAATCTCAAATTCATTTCATATCCACATATACACTTTCCATAAGATATTGTTGACAAATCCAACGGCTTTTCCATATTGTGTTGAAGAATTTGTGCGAAATTTGAAGACCAGCTCGTGGCATATAGACTGATCTAAAATTAATTTTTACTATGTGTCTCAACCAAACAACAGTGGTTTTTCATGACTAGAGCGAAGAATATACGAATATATTCGATCATATTCGATTATAACCGTAAAATATTATTTGCTGCAAAACGCTTTAGGTTCTTCAAATATTCATTGGAATTTATAAACATTTGCTTTGATAAGCTAGAGCTCCTTTCCAATTTCCGGTTAGCACGTATGTTGTTGAGTTGTAAACAATACATACAGTGGGGATTTTTTTACTGGAAAAATACTACTGCTCTACTGGGAAAAATCATCGTTTGTCAACATAATAATTTGAATAAAACTTAGACGTAGTTCATAAAAACCAACAGCTGAACCCATTCTTATACCGAATTTAGCTTTATATCTGAGTTGACTTTTCATATTTAGATATAGCTGCATTTATCTGTCAATTAGCACCTATCGGTGTCATACATCATCATTTCAGCTGAAAGTTTTGGACATTGTTCAAAACGCTGAGCTATTGTTATTTTGGTTTCGCCGCATATTCAAATTGTGGTTCTGTGCCAATTATTAAATTAGATACTGCGTCTATTTTTTCCGTCTCGTACTTGATTTAAACTTCAACTGTAAACAACGCCCAGGTTAAAATATTTGTCTCAAGTAGTTAAAATATTTGCCAATATTAATTGAATTATCATGGTTGTTTAAGAAATGAAATAAAATCTTATATTTAACTGACACAGTATTGAATTTGACTTGAATGTATACAGTATAAATAGTATTTTTAATCGTTTATAGCATGCGAGTGTACAAAAATAACCATGTCATCCAAATTTTATACTGCTTATAAGTCTTAACTTGATTGAACATTATTGTATATTGACTCAAAATATAATAAGATACCACCTATAATATAGCACCGGTGTGTTATTCCGCATTGTTAATCAAGGATGACAACTACACTATGCTAAATTTCTTATCTTTGTAATATGCAATCTTTTAACTATAATCTTATAACGTATTCTACTAAATAAAAATTGAATAACTTGTTGAATATACTGAAAAATAAATCCAATTTTGTTTCATTGCATTTCGGCCTAGACTTGGTTTGATAAATTAAATAAATATAATACTATTAATTATAATAGTTAATTTTCCACTAATTTAAGATTAGTGCAAACAAAAAAATGTTTGCGGTACAATAATTTTATGAAATGACGAATCACTTCTATTTTTAGCCGAGATAACAAATAAACCAGTTTTTAAATTTGTGAAATGAAATGTAAAAAGAAAAAAAAACAAAAACTTTCACATTGATATTGGTTAATGATACCGCATAAATAGCTTATAGAGCGAACGAATGATGCGAATGAGCGTAGACGTCCGATCTCAGCTTCCGTTTGTAACCGAAGACGTCGCGACGCCGGTTTCGAGTGTGGGCGCTTGCCCGCCGACCAAATTAGGCGTCAGAACACGATAGCGTCGGCACCTTGTCTATTTCCGTAAGACGCAGCGCGAATTTTCACGACCGCGACCGAATAGCGGCGAAGTTTATTTTAGCCACGTTACGTTTTTGTATACTCTTATGCCGCCATGATATATGAACATGTTAAGCAAATCGAAACCAATGAATTTATCATTAACTTAAAGCTGCAATAAAGATTTCATAATTATACTCTTCTTGCACAAACAAATATTAAGAGCTCATATTTTTTGATTAAAATGTAATTATTAGATTCTGATACGATTGAAAGTATATATTAGGATTAATTAATAAAGACAATATAAAAAGGGAAAAAGGGCTTTAATTTGAATCCAACGCCGTTATAAAACACATGAATGACTTAAAGTCACTTTTTTACAAATGATACTTTATTATAATATTGTATGGGTTTCTTGAAAGAATTTACTGCTGCATTAATAAAAGTTATCTCTTATTATTCAAAAGTTTAAAAATTATTAATGATCATACGATAAAATTAAGCTATACTTTATGCAAAATGTATCTTAATCACGTTTCACTGTGATATTACAGACGAAAAACTGAATACGATTAAAAAATCAAGTTGTTTATTAATGATTAAAAACAAATAATGTTATTATCATATGATGCTTATAGTTTCTACTGAAAAGGGTTGTATTAAGTATTTTGATTCGAACACACAAAATTAAAAAATTATGACATCCCTAACAACAATTTTCTTTTCTGTTTCAGGACCACCTTTAAACACAACTCTTCACCATGGCGGATGATGAAGTAAGGTTAGTAAACGTCACTTTGTAAGATCCACTGAAAAAATCTTCAAAAACTCACTCCTTATTTCTTATTACAAACATACTCTATGACTAAAGTTCATCTCAAGTATTCTTTCAGAGCTGTCAAAATATTATTAGTACAAACCCATGTCGATAAGTTATTTCAAATAAGCGTGCAAAATTCTGACAAACGCTGAGTTAAGCTAAATATAAGACAGTTGTTTTAATTAAAAGTTAATTAAACTTAAATGCGTTTATTTCTTAAAAATGTATTCAAAATAAAGAGCAACATTCTTTAATATACATATAAAGCGTATTTTGGCACTATTACAATGATAAATACTACAATATAGTTAGTGTTTCTGTAAACAATCAAAGTAATATGTATTATAATAATATATATATCGATGATGACTGAAAACTCTTTTTACGGCTAGATACTTAATTATATTAAAAATTGTAATTTGCCGTGTAAATGTAGTCAATTCTAAGTTGTTTAAAACTATTTCGCTTGGGAGTGTTTATTTATATATTATGTGTTAAATATTGCATATTCGAAATGAGCAAAATATTAATTGAAATTTCTGTATTTCCAAACCAATTCCATACCAACACTATTCAACTCTTCACGCTGCCAACTGGGAACTGCCATCACGAATTTACGATTTACCTTAAACCACTACTCGTTGTGCTGGATTTTTGCTGACAACCTCATCAATTATGGATTTTTATACATGCAGTATAAAAATAACACATTTTTTAAAAGGTAAATTGAATGGCTTAACATGCATGCTATGTTTTAGTTATAAGTTAACAAAAAAGTAATCAATTATGATACATAGGAAAACAAAAAAATCAGTGAATTTTTTCACACAATACAATTTTAATATATAAATATCGATACTTTCAAATATCTTTCACAGTGAAATTACAGGGTAAAATGACAGCAACTATTATGCTATCACGCCAAGACTGAAGTTTAAAATTAATTCGGATCGTGGCGTCCCTGTTAATTTAATTTAATTGATATTTTTCAGACAATTCAAATGCAACTTTACCACGTTAATCTGATTAAAATTATTGAATAATTTTGCTGTCAGAACATGCAAGCCAATTTTATCATTTGTACACTATAATTTCAATGTGAAAAATAAATTGTATTCAAACATACATAAGATTTGATATCAGTGATATAAATATCATATGATTATTACAACAAATTTGTTTCCCAAACAAAACAGTGAAGAAACCTTTCTTCTGTCCCCTTTCTTTTTCTTAAAAATCTTTCTTTTTTCATCTGCATATACAATTTTACTTTGCATAGGCAAAATATTAATCTAAATTCTTTTTCCTCACCAATACCCACTTTATATACCCCATCAATATTATGATGCGTGGTCTCATTCATCGTTCGAATATATAATTCAAAAAGGTTAAACGTAAAAGCGTTGATATTTTTTTTGGGATCTGGGATACTATTAAAAATAAGGATATTTACATTTATTTCAATTTTAAGAAAAAGTTTAAATAATCGAAGTTGGAGTCAAGATTTTTTCTAGATAAATGATAAACATTTGTTAATACAACACACGGGGTTCAGTAAGTTATTGGGGAGAGTTTAAATTTATGTCGCCTGATTAAATGTCATTTAATACTTAATGTTATGTGTCTGCCAATCACCCTACAAATTCACATCATTGTAAGCAACACCACATACCAGTAAAGATCTGTTGATATATTTTGAAAACAATACTGGTAAATCTAATACTTCATGCTTGAATAAGACTTTGAAGCTGTGAATATCTTCAAAATCTTCTACATTCAAATTTTGGATGTTTCTAGATTGTTTTCATCATGTGAATATATATTTTTGCGGTGTGTATTGGTTTAACTTACATTCGATTCGATTTTGCAAAGAATGTTAAGCAATCAGCCAAAGAATGATAGTAACTCAGCATTAAAAGAATGCATCGATAGAGCATAATAAAATGACGCTTGAAATGCACAAACTATCTTATGCCAACCCATCTTAAGCACATTTTTAAAACAACATATTGCCAAGAGACAAGAAGCTATGACATAGTTAATAGACACAGAAATAGAATAATAGATATTTATTCCGGTATTAATTGTCACTCACATCAAATCAAAAGCAATTTAGGATAAAAAAATATTATAAGACACATTAAAACAAAAATTTTAAATGTGCTAAATATTTTGTTATATTGCTCTTGATATTAATACAATATTTATTTGGCCTGTAAAAATAAGATATATTAAAGGACGAAATACAAAGCAAAGTTCTCGTTGGACGTAGAGCAACACCTGTTGATCTAATCTCTGTTAGAAGTCCATTTGCTAAAAGTTGGGAGCGGACATGGCTTAAAAAAACCATGATGTCGTTTTAAAAAAACAAGATTCGTTTTCTGTCATGTCTTCGTGTGCACTCCACGCAATATGTTGTAATTAATAAGATTTCGTTTATCATTTCATATTTTTCATCCCCTTTATATTTATATCCTCACTGTCATTCCTAACCCATTTGCACCCAAGCAAACATTACAAAATGTGACTTACAAAATATCAATGTGTTAATATAGGTTAAAAAATATTATATTAACTCAATATTATGTACGCTAGCACGAGACAAATATGTCTTCATAATCAAATATTTAATGAACTGTAAAATAACATTATTTGCCAAAACATGCCTATAATTATAAAAAAATAGCCATTTATGGAAATTTATTTCCTTCGAATATAAGTGAATTTAAAAGCTTGGCATGACATACGTTATCTAAAAAATACATATTTTTTGCGAAAATTAATTTAAATATTTATTTATTATATTTGATACAATTTGTCAAAGCTAACTGTTTTAACATTTTTTATATAACTTAATATATTGTCATATCTAATATCTATACGTTCGTTTTAATTGTATAATAATAAAATATTACATGTTTGTTTTTGTTTAAATTAGTTATTTACGATTGCTATAAAAATAAATAATTTAACTATATGTGAAATAGTTTATATTACTATGTTTCAATAAGCTTTAAATTTACTGTATCAAAAAACATGTTAAGAATAAATGTAAATGTCAAATAGCTTTTTCAAGTTATTTCTGACAATTCATGAAAATTGAAAAAAGGTTATTATTCTTTTGCACCGATTAACACTTCATTCGGAACATAATTTTCAAAATTGTAATTCTTTTGTTTTTTCTTTTTCAGAGGAAGAAGATCGAGGAGGCTAGTATATCACCCAAACAACAAATATACACTTCACACTTAATTAATTCATGTTTATTTAGATAATATTTAGACAGATAGACAGAAAATATATTTTTTATATTTAAAAAAACATACCAACATAATATATAGCTTAGAAAAATAATAACGTTACAATTTGAGGTACACTTTTACATACACTTATACTATCTACATTTTACGTAGTACGTAAGTAATTCGCACAGTATTTTTTAACAGCCAATGAAAAAATATTGGCATAAACTTTTACATTATTATTATTTTACCAAACCTTAAAATGACTAAAATATTTAGAATTATTGAAATCTTTCATGTTGATTTAAATCAGGACGGAAGACAGTTAAATGTCGTTTTATAAACGCCAAATATTATGAAACGACCATTTTAAAAACTGACTTAATACTAATATTTCAAAATAAGAACTTTCATTTTAGAACAAAAATATTTTCTTAAGTTCTTTTGTTTTGGTTTCCTTTCAAATAGTATGAAACTTAGATCAGTTTAAACATATCGGTAATATAGCTATTTACCATAGAATATTTTTATATAATCTTCTATAATTTATTGTATGTTCTTGCCATGAAAATAGGCGAAGAAGGCCAAACAGGCCGAGATCGACCGCAAGCGTGCTGAGGTGCGCAAGCGCATGGAGGAAGCCTCCAAAGCCAAGAAGGCGAAGAAAGGTTTCATGACACCAGAAAGGAAGAAGAAATTGAGGGTAAGTAATATAATAATAGGATTAGTACATAATTTTGTAATCAACTCAATATATTCGTTTTCAAATAGACCTGGAATTTTTTTATATCTCATGATATTTTTACAATTATCAATATTTTCTAGTATGTCTAGGATCTTATTTTACAGATCATTGAATATCAAACACTTTATTGCATTTAATCGATATAGTACTTATTTAATACTTGAGTGAAAATTCACGAAGGATATTTAATTATTATTTAGTTAAATTGTTAGATATTAGTTAAAAGTTAAAATATTAGTTATTTAATAATTATTTAAGTATTATTAAGTTAAATTAAACGGAACTTAATAAATTATTATTTTAAAGGTTTAACGTTTTTGTAGTGCAGTGACATCTGATAACCATTTTCCATATTTAAACCAACAGTTGCTGCTCCGTAAAAAGGCTGCTGAGGAATTGAAGAAGGAACAGGAACGTAAGGCCGCCGAAAGGAGGCGCATCATTGAGGAGCGTTGTGGAAAGCCAAAGCTCGTCGATGACGCCAATGAAGGTAATGTAGAAAACTGTTTTCTCATCATGGTTTTTCGCCCAATGCACAACCCCGATAGAATTACACCTTGTATGTTTTCCCACTAGATGGATAAAGATAATATTATATTATCAAATGGATATAAGGGACCGTATTTTTGTCTTTCAATATTAAATAAAAGGTTGCAGATATTAATAAATATAAAGTAGCTTGAAAATTGTTTATTACCATTGATCTAATAATTTAATTATTATTAAAAAAATATTGCATACTGTAAACAAAAGAGTATTTAAATGACTGGATCCATTTGATATTTGGAGAAATCTACTCAGTATTTATACTTTAAGTTTATTTATCATTTCTATGATGTATGTACATATATACTGTTTCTTCTTTCATTATACTGACTAATCTATCGATTCAACGTTCAGTCATTAGTATAATATCATGACATCAAATCATCAAAACATGAACCCAGTATTTATAGTATGATAAACATCGGTGAATTTTATGTATATATATAGCCTAAATTCACAAATCAGTTAGATATAAAAGGCCATGGGCCGATTTACTTCATTCATAAATACACTGCGTATCATACATTGTTCATATCACATCTACAAAAGCAAGAAGCATAAATGTCTTGCGAAGAATTCCTCTGTCTGGTTTGAGTTAGAGGTATGTTTTTTATACCTATCATCGCGAGAAAAATATAATTTACAGAAGGCTTTCCTCAGAGAGTTGGGATTTCAGCGCTTTAAACGTAGAGTAGTTAGTAATTGTATATAATCTGGTTCTTACTGCTTGGATCGATGATGTTTTAGACACACTTAAGGAGATTCTGAAGAAATACCACGGGCGTATCAATGACATTGAAGATTCTAAATACGATATGGAATACATCGTTAAATCAAAAGACTATCAGGTAGTAACAATAAGTCAGATATAAGTTGACAGCCACACACATACACAAACTCACAAACACATATTAATATGGCGTTACGTTTTTGATCAAAAACATGCCTTATGAGGGCAAAATGATGGTTTACCTTGTGCTTTCGTTTTATTTGTAATTTTGTCTAGAACGCAGGCGTTCCGACCGCCGCACAACATCGTAATTAGGCTTAAATTTCAAACTGTTTTCCTCTTTCATCTTCACAGCCTATAATAATCTATCTGAAGGCTTCAGGGTTCCCTGAAAAATTAGGAAGGCAAGGATTCAATTCGGAATTATAACTATAATAATCAGCATAATTTAATTGCTACTAAATACCCGACAAAAACTTAGAAAACTTAGAACCTAAAACACTGTTGTTAATCGAATGAATAAACAAAATTCGAGTAAACTTACATTTTAAATTAATTCATTGATTGAATAGAAATATATATGGTAGTGCTTCGATATCATACTGAGATACAATCTTTAGTCGTCTCTTCAAAAATATGTGGTAGTAGTGTAAATTATATGGATGACGCTTATTTTCAGCAAATTGCCTGGAGTACATTTTTTAGTTTAATCTTAATATAAAAAATACTATGTTGACAGGAATTTTGCAGGATTTATAACAATCTTTATGTTTTATGATACACCATAACAGTTGAATTATTGTCAAAAAAATTTTTTTCGCATTACATTATTGAGGTTCACTTTATATTAAATTATTCCCTTTATCGGACGGTTAGTATAAGTTAAGTAATTTATTGTTGAATCGCTTTCTTCCGTTTTTCGCGGAGCCCTGACATGAGTAAGAAAATGCCACGCATCCGAGCTACAGATAGTTGGGGGAGCGTATTACTCTTATGTTTGTAAAGCGTGCAAAGCTAAAAGCATTCATGACTGCTTGTTGATCCTGTAGCAAACCTGAAGAGTATTATTAACGCGTACCACACTCGCATCGGGAGCCTCGAGGAAGTGAAATACGACCGGGAGTACGAAGTGGCCCGCAAGGAAATGGAGGTTCGCAACTCCCTAGCATAGTGGCTTCTTGCGCTATTGTTTTAGATCAAATACCCATGTACCTCTTTCCAGCCCGCCCAACATCCACTTCTCTGTTATAAATAAGGTCGCAGGTTGTGTATAGCCTTTTGTTGACTTATTTCTAGCACTTAGAACTATTTATAATAATCTGGGCAATAATGTTATCCCCTTTGTCATTATTCGCTATGTGATAATAATCCTGGTATGTAACCGCCCATCCGATAGCAGAAATTAATCTCTAAATAACATCGTAAGATTATTAGGCTCTAAACGACCACTCTCGTAATTGTTGAATAAAACAAGTTTTGTTTTTAATATGTGTCTGAACGTTTAGATTCCATCGTTTATAACGAGTGATATTAAGACAATCATTTTTCTGCTTAGTGGTTTTAATATTTTTTTTAAATATTCGATGGGATTTAGATGTTCTCGCATTGTACTGAACCTAAACGCTATTTGCTCAACCTTTACCAATAACATCGGTTGTTCGATAAAAAATTAGAAGAAGACGTAATCAACGTTCGTTCGCAAAAGTACCACCTTTTATCTAACGATTCGTGATTCGACAATCGGCGGTATCCGTTCCGATGTCACGACTTCTTCTATTCTTTTGTTTGCCGAATTCTCTCTTCCGTCTTTTATTTAACTTTAGCTTCTGCTTTCGCTTTTCCTTCACACCCGGGTCATTGTCTCCCGCGAATCCTACGCAAGAACTCAATTTTTGGATTGTTATTTTCTCTAGCCGAGTTGCAGACCATATGCTCCATGCACTGGCATAGAGTGTACAATCTCGAAGGTGATAAGTACGATCTAGAGAGGGGCATCAAGCTTAAACAAATGGAGGTAAACCTCTGGGTCCTGGGATCCATCCGATGATAAGAATGTTTCCGTATTGCACCCACACATCACATCACGACAACAAATTCAGTTTGCGAGACAATTAAGATGCGGTATAGTGGCGATAGTCGCGTGGATAAACGATTCGTATCAGTGTCGTAGTCAGGCGTTTGGAATTAATTGGTTTTTGAAAGATTTCGAAATCGAATTAAATTAGAATCATTTGAGTAGACGGTTATCCCTCTAACGCGTGGGAAGAAATTGTCCTGGCGACGACTCTGATGACGTTCGTATGCGTTCAGCGGCGTCCTCGACGGCTCTTTCGCCGTCTTCAATTTTCTTTTCAGATAGCTGTAAAGACTCTTCAGACTCATCTCATCACATTGCTCTCAGTCGCGACATCGGCTCGACTTCGAGTCTCTCGACTGTCGAGACGACGTTGATCATTCTCATTCAAGTCGTACGCTCCGACGTCCGCGACTGTCGCGACGCTTTCGATCACACATCTGATAATTTACCTCTATCGAAATTTAGATTGCAACATTCGATCCGTAATGAATGAGATTTTAACGTAAATGTTTCCATTCCGTAGCCATGCTCAAGAGAATAGTACAGGAGTATTATGACCGCATGTATACATGCGAAGGCCACAAGTGGGATTTGGAACATGAAGTCAGGAAAAGGGACTGGGAGGTATTTAATTGTATCAATAATGCACAGTGAACATGTTGTGAATATAGAATCAGATCACACAGTCGAGCGTGTGAACGTTCTTGTTTTCCGTGTTCATAACGCTTGCAGTTTTGGAAAAGTTTTCTTTTTGTAAATAATTTATCTCTTGATCAGTCCCCGGATACGAATGCGATCGAACCGTACCGCAATAGTCTTCTCCGAAACGGCGGAGTGCACTCTCCGCCGGGGCTGACCAAGGTGTTCCTAGTCGTAGACCGTAGAGCCGATGTACATAATTCCGCAGACATTTAGATGAATAACTTCGCTTGCGAAACGTGGCGGTGGTGCAAAATCGATTCTGCGCGCCGTCGAAGGGGATCGCTCTCAGGCGGCGACCTCCGGAGAGACATCATCGGTTCGGAAGGCCGCCCGCCTCCGCCTCCGCCCTCGCCCACCCAGTCCCGCCCGCAGCCAGACCTCATACCGCTTTCTAACGAACCACGTAACTCACTCACACGGACTGAGCATCTCATACTAAACGATATCTTTTACTCAAACATTAACACGCCGCGGCGCGGAGGTCACTAGGTTTCCGACTTCCGCCCGGTTGCTATTTAACATCTCGACATCGGTCTCATGCCGATTATCCAACTTTTGTAACCGAATATAATCACCCTACAGTATAAAAACCTACTGCATGTCTCATTTTTCACGTTTTTTCCTTGTGTATGTTTTCCTCTTTTAATATATTTCATGAATGCAACGCCACAAAGTAGTTTTGGCCCTTGTTTTGTCTTGCTCCACATTTGAAAGTATGGCACTCGGCACTGTAAAAAATTTAATTCTCATTTTTGTGTGATTGCTATTTCAAATCGATAATTAATAATCTAAAAATTGTAATGTGCGCTGTCTTCACGCGTCTGTTTGCTTATTTGGCGGTAGCATTTGTATGTTGCTAATTGCGACGCTTCGTGGAGTGAGCGGTGAGCGGCGAGCGGTGCGGCGGAGCAGGTGTCCGCGCCTCGCGCCCCGAGCCCCGCCACTCGCGACCGACGCTTCTTGTTCCAAATCTCCGTCTCGCTAATCGACGATTGTTCGAGCCCGTTTCGATAAGTACGAACGCTGCCGAACGGAACGAGCCCAAAAGTGCCATGCTACGGAATCAATCCTTCACGTTCCACCCGTGGCCTGCCCTCAGCGGAATTGTGCCACTGTATATACATATTTATATTGTTGAACCGTTTACACCATTTTTTTTCCAAAACATTGTGAATCCCCGCCAGACTGACACAGAAGTGATTCTTTTTTACGACTAGTACCTACAGTATTAGATTACACGTTTATTGAATCGATTTTGCACCGAACACTCCCGTACACTGCCACTTAGTTGCCTTCAATACGAGAGAACAGATGAAATGACAAACTGTGTTTGTGTGTCGTGTGTTATGGGATATTCTCATTACTTAGAATAGTGGTGAATTCAATTTTTGGTTTTTATTTTCATTTGAGATCATTTCAAATTGTTTCGAATGACGATAACCAATCGCATTTAGCTGAAATTCGAGTACCGATTTCAGTAGCAAAAAAAAGACGTCTTTAAACGAAACAAAATGAAATGAAACTCTAATTGATTGATGCACTGAACGAAATGTATAAAAAACGGTGATTCAAGCCTGACGGTGACGCTGTACATGACCAGCTGTACCTGATTTTTGGAGTCGGAATGAATGAATGATCCCAATGGAATTTTGCAGACCCAAACCCTTCCATCAATCGAACCGTATTTTGGTACGAGCTGTCTCTAGGATTTTTACTTCTACGGGTTTTCTGCATATTCAGTAACTTATTTGTTTTTATCAACGATCAAGCTAAACATAAATTTTAAAGCTCTTCTTCAACAGCTAACAAATAAAACAATCACACTACTATTTGTTCATTATTTTATTTAAAAACAATTGAAATAGTTTAAAATTCTTCAGATTGTTCAGTTGAAACAACAAATAAATTACTGAAAAAACACACGATTGTGACGAAAATTTTCAAACATAATTGAAGTATTTTTTATAAGAGACACGTTAAAAAAAACAATTCCAACATGCTAAACTTAAAAATCTCTCATTTGAAATAAAAATATTTTGATTGTCAATATGTCACATTTAAAAATATGTATAGAATTGGTAGAAAGACATTATAGGAGATACTGCTAACTACTATATACAGTTTATATTACAACATTCCTTACAAACGTATTTTTCAGTTTAGCATAGTTGTGGTTCGACATGCTCAGCTGTATATAAAATGCCTATGTGACTAACATTGGCATTGTTCTGAGATAAAAAAAAAATATATAAAACAAATTATAAAGTTCCAATTTACATTTTCAGGAGTTGATAAATTCGTTTGATAACTTGTTTAAATCGTTTTGTTCACAGGTTTCATAATTGGTTTTAATTTCTTACGATGAGGTACATTCAAATTGAATTTTTCTCCTTAATATCGGTGAATTCTACAAACACGGTCGTCGACCGGTGGTTTCGAAGAATACATTTTGAGATTTCAGGGATATTTCCGTTAAATATGTAATTATAATAACTATTTATGTGCTGTCCGAGGAGCAATGAATCCGAACGCAAATAACATAAGCCTAATTTTCACTTATTTCTATCAAATTAATATGAATAAAATATTTATGTTGTTATATTTTAGTCAACTGAAAAATTTCCTAGTCTACAAATACTAACAAAACTCCGCAATTTCTTTCAAAAAATGAATATCAGTGTTTAGATTTATTCAATATACACAAATTGTTACATATGCTGATATTATGTTTTTTATCAGGAATTATTTTATGTGTATATTATTTCATTTCACGCAATTATTTTATTCGCTTTTTGTGTTTTGTTTTCGTCTTTTTTGTAGTATCTGTCACACAAGAAATATACATATTTTTTTAGTATCAAAATCATACTATTCTAATGTAAAAAAATATAACTCCTCACAAAATCATACCACATTATGCACGAAGTAGAAATTTTTAGTAGTTTTTAGTGCTATGAAGACAAGACACTGTACATTCATATTTTGACACTATTTTTGTCTTTGTTTTTTTTTTATTATTTTATAATATATATCTTCAATATATTTTATGAACTGTACATAAATTAAGTATAATATTTAAATACATTTTCTCAGTAGATAGTACTTTCCACTTTAATATTCACTTTACTGAATATCTTTTTTTTTATTTTATGTCATATTGTAAAAGCTTGTATTATTCCAACTGTAATAATTTAGTGTCCTCAAGCTGTTTTAATATATTTCTATATATAAATTAAACGTAGATATTTTTATTTAGCTTCTTGTTATGTCGTAGTTTATAATATTCCCAATTGTATTATTTGTGACGTCTGATTGAGCACGTTTATGTTTATTTACTTTGATTTTATATTTATCTAATATCGTGTTGTATTTCCAATCCAGATCGTAGACCTTAACACCCAAGTCAATGACCTCAGAGGAAAATTGTAAGTTTTTTTATTCAACATTCCATCTTTTCAATCAAAAATAATTGACTGAATTGTCATATTTGTTTTTTTAAAGCCTACTACACATTGATAATTTTTTAATACGTTTTATTTTATTCAATAGCGTTAAGCCTACCCTTAAGAAGGTATCCAAATACGAAAACAAATTCGCCAAGCTCCAAAAGAAGGCTGCCGAATTCAACTTCCGTAACCAACTCAAGGTAGTCAAGAAGAAGGAGTTCACCCTCGAGGAAGAAGACAAAGAGGTAAATTATAATAAATACAAGTAACACCGTTCCCATGACTCTTTACGGTCATAATAAGTAAATTAAAAATATCAATAACCCCCATCTAATACAAACTTACTACTATCAAATAAAATATTCCATTTTGATAACATCTGAATCAACCAACAGGATATATAAAAGGTTCCCATAAACCTTATTAGTTCAATCCCGAGTAATTAATGATACATAGATTCAAAAAAAATAAAATTCTATGCGTTATAAAAAATATTTATTATTTATTTGTTCAACTTTTCTTTTTATCATATTTTTGTATGCGTTTTTTATTCATTCTGAATAAATTTAACAAATGCGTTTAGAAGTTTCAAGAAAATAGTTTAGTTTACCCCTCTAACTTTTACCCGAAAAATATTCTTCTTTAAACTGAGAAAGTAGCCAATATTTTAATATATTGTTTTCTATTTTCTCGCGCGTCGCTTAACAGGGAAGCTCCGGTGCTAAGGTAAACAAACAATGAATGGAAAAACCCGAATAAAAAATGTAAATTGTCAAATATGCCTTCCTTAGGTGACATGCGGAAACTTTTTCTTAACATAGATGAAGTAATACTGCACCTGAATATAATCATGCATTAAACACATTTTTTAAATTAAATTATTACTTAACAATGAAATATTGTTATCATAAGTTTGTAAATAGATTATTCAAGTATAAAAAACCTGTAAATACGTTTCAAATTTTTATAAATTTAAAATATTTTGAACTAAAAATTGAGGGCAAAAGTTACGAACAGTGCTTATACCATATCAACCATACCTGCGTTTGATAAGGAAGTAAATCATTATACTTAATGGTTTATTAATTATTAATGTATTACGATAAAAAGAATAATTTTTCTAAAAACTTTCCAAGTAAAAAGTTTTTTAAGCTTAATGGAAAGCTTTTTAAGCTGTGTGGTGAAAATATCTCATACGGATTCCACACTAGGGTTGCTATTTCGTATAATATAGAGCTGCATTATCAACAAAAAAAAAATCATTTAGTATTGATACCATCAGAAATAAAGTAAATCACTGTTTGATTGAAGTAATCAATAATTTATAATTTATTCTGCTGTACAGTAAGTACAGTAAAAAAAAACGAATATCCTGAGAATTTTAGTTTTTTTTCCGATGTTCTTATTTTTGCAAATAAAACACAATTAATACGGAAATATGTAATCAAACAGTGATTAGTTTTCAATCGTTCATGAATTTAGTGTCTAATATACAATAATTAGTTTGCTTTCTTAAGAATTCCATATTTATATATCTAGTGTTTTTTTTGATTTCTTTATTGACGTAGTGAATATTTTTGTAATTTTTCAAACTTTTTTGCACAGTTGGACATTATCACAGTGTTTACTGCACACAAATGCACAAAAATGCTTCAATACACATATTTTAAACAGCAATTTGTACAGTTTTATATTTCAAACTGCTTTATATAAACTTTAGAAGCATACACAATATATATTCGCTTATGGTTTTTAGAGTATTTGGGATTTAAATTAGTTTTTTGGTTGGAAACGAAAATTCATCCGATTTTTTTCTTGATACTGCATATTGTAAAATTGCTTAGTTTAATCATCCATCAGTAGATCATAGATATTTATACTAACAAGTTTATATTTTTAATATTAATACAGTAAAGATTATTTAGTTATACATACGACGAGTAAATTAAAATGAATAAATTAACTCAATAAAGAAGAAAGTTATTTACATGAATCTAAAATGTATTTTTTAATGAAAAGTTAAAAGCAATGACTTAGATTGTTTCCTCATTAAAAATCGATAAAAATACTCTAAAAAGAAATACTAATTCCTTGATTTATCGAAAATAGTGTTCACTGAGTTTTATGATATTTCAAAAATTATATATAAAATATTTGTTTTCATATTTGATAAATTTTAACTTATATTAATAATACCATTTTATTTAATAACATCAGTATTGGTTTTTTAACGTAAACACATTAAATACCAAATGATTTGTCGTAGTTTACAAAAGATTTCAACTCTTTATATCTTTTTTCTGGTGTAACTTGTATGTGGAAATTTTATACAGCGGATTGTACAAAAATTACATGTACCTTGTCATTTATTATGGTAAAATTTTAAGCATTTTCTAATTTATATGTGCTTGTGATTGCAGAAAAAACCTGACTGGTCCAAAGGAAAGCCCGGAGATGCACAAAAGGTAAAGGAGGAAGAAGTTGAGGCATGAGAATTCTCTTCAGACCCCTTCTTGTACCTTTCCCAAGAAACATATTCCAACTACGTGTTTCGACATTTATTCAACATAACAATATTTTTATTACCATACGAACCATACATTTCACAACATTGTTATTAATTTAATCTACACTTTTTTCAAAAGAAAGTAAATCATTATTTATATTGTTACACCTTCTTTATATATTTAATTTATATTTTAAAAGAATAAAAGTGTTTTTATTTTGATTTCCATATGTATTATTATTATTATTGTGTAATTGTTTATACTTGTAAAATACATTATTTTATTATATCTTAACAACTGGATAGCTCTATGAACAATTGAAATTATTATATTTTATATAATTTAGAGAATTTTTCGTATACTGTGAGTAAAAATAATTTTACTCATATTTATATGGCAATAATGAAAAAAGTAATAAACGCCACTCAATAAAAACACAATTTGGATTTTTTACACTGAATTTCATTTCATCATTCACTTTACTGGAGTATTTTTATTATTATTATCATGTGTACATCGCCATACAAAACATGCAACATTCAATACAACAATTTTATACAGTATGAATTTGTGAAAAGTTTTTTACATAGTTTATCAAAATTGCCGACAGCTCTGAATTTTTTTTTAAATTTTCAATGACTTTCAAAAAAATATTGATATCTTCATTAATACAAAAGATATTATGCCAAAGATAAAAAAAAAACATACATTTAAAGTGTAAACTGACACTACTTGGCAATAAAGCATTATTTTAAATATATGTAACACATTTTTTAGTTTTACTTCCATATAAAATTTGATAAAGATCAGGGCCAGTTTCGCTCATGGCATTCGTTGATAATGATCACCGTGAGCCAAAACGGTCCGTATCTTTATCAAATTATATTTGGAAGAGGAACTACAAAATTGTGTTTTATTCATTTAAAAAATATATCTTAAAATAACCATCATACATACCACGACACACTTGATAAGCATTATACCTTATTGATTGTCTTGCCATGTGGTTAATAAATGTTATAACTTTGTTTTTTTCGTCTACATTTTTATTATTTCATATTTTTCACAGTCCTACGCACGATGTCAATAAAATATATTGTGTGAGAATGCATTTTCACCTTATTATTAAGAGATTGTTTGATTTATATTAGTGTGTCATAGATGTGAAAGTGGTGTAATGTCAATGAATCTACCCTAGAAAGCGTGCTGTTTTGAGTATTTTTAAGAAGTTCGTACAAAATATCTTGACAAAAAGTTTATACGCAGGAATTGTAAATTTCGTAATAATATTATAAATACTTTTTAAAAATCCCTAAATTTAACGGTTTTTATATTATATTAAAAACTCCGGAATGTAGTTATAACGTTATATTAAGTCAATAAGATAAGATTTTTATTCTCTTTTTAATACATAATATACATAGAAGCGAGATTATATTATATAACTAGCACGATCGTATACCTGTCATCCTGAAAATCTATCGATGGGTCCATTCACGGAGTCAATATGTTATTGCCGTTTGAGATTTGAAAAATAATATGGAATACTATTTGAAAAATACTGAAATATGCATGATGTTTTGAATATTTTGAGTTTCTCACACCCAATAATTCAAGAATTGCTTTAGCAGTTTTTCAGAAATTTATGAAGATAGTGTTAGCAGGATAAATAGGATACTTAAAAATCTCGTACCTGAAAGTTTTTCATACTTTCTTATGTTATTTTCCGTTTAGACAGTAAATGTTGATACGTAAGTAGACACCGGGGTACAAAAAACGTATTTTTGATAACAAGAAAGGAAAACAAAATCTTAATAAGCAGTCGACTCTTAATTAATCTTCAAAACATTAATTTTGATAAAGAGTGGTATTCATTTAAAATTGACGGTTAAATGAATAAAGTAACGGATATAAACTCTGAAGATATATATCATGCTACGAAGGAATCTTTTAGATCTTAATTTTTCGGCCGATACTAATAAGGAACGCAGTTGCATATTGGGAGGCAATGTCGTGTCTCTTACGAATAAAGCTGAAACATTTTTAAATTAGAATATGGTTAATACCATAGCAGAACTTATAAATATGAGTGATGCAAAAAGATTTGATAGTATAACGCTGTGGTATTTTTATACATTTATTTATTTTTCAAATTATATATATAAATATTCAAAATGAAGAAAGATGAATGAAAAAAAAATCTGAAGCCTCTCAGGATCTAATACGCATGCGTGCGTTTATCGGCCGCTAGTTTTGCCTCCCACATGCTACGATTTAAATGGTTTGTTATTTTCCCAAAGATCGAGATAAATAATTAAGATGCGCATCCGAAATATCTCATAAAAACGCTCAAAGTATATAATTACCAGTATCAAGAAGCGGAAAAGGATTGAAATATCAAGCATTATACATGTTTGCTTTACTTACATACTAAGACAGTGAAATTGTTCAATAACTTTAAACATTATAATTATTGTTGACGAGCCTTCAAAAAGTACTGAGAGGCTCGGGTTCGATTCCTGATATGACATATTTTCCCAATGAATTTGAAATAACATGTTGAAGTGAAGATATACTTAATAAAGTGAATAGCTGACTGAACGCGAGGAATTCATTTTTCATAATCATGGTAAGTGTGTGGAAATTTATGCATGTTGTTTATACAAAATAAATATGCATCATATATTTGTTTCCCGTTCAATGTACACCCTAATATGAAAACCCTTAGACGAGAAAGTTTTAACTGCGCGGTTGGAATCAACGTTATTTATCATTCTTTGTTTTACTTTTTTTTTCAATCTTTACTTTAAATGTCATTATTAGAATACAGAACTTTAAAAAATAATGATTAAGTCAACAAGTATTTTTTTGTTCACATTATAGTAAGATCGTTCTTGTCTTGTGTTTTCATTTAATATTCTCATATATTCATACTGTCCAATACATACATAACATAAATTTTTCGTCATTATTTAAATTTTATTTAACAATTCAGATAAAATTTCAAGCCATTTTTTATCAAAACTAATATGATTCATTTTGTTTGCTTAAAGATGTTATACATATATTATGAAATCATAAGAGTAACAGAATTAATAAGTTTTCAATGAAATATTTTTATTGCTTTGCATAAAAGAACTTAATATTATTAATAAACATACATACTCTACGCTTTTCAGCTATCCATTAACAAGGCTAGATTTACTTTAAATACCTTTTCATTTAGCTCAGAAGTTTTTCGAATAAAGAATCTTTAATTGTAATATAACAGTACTATTCGACATGTAAATATAAACATACGATGCTTAAGTCGTAAATTATATGATGCAATTGTCTCTAGTATTTTTAAATACAGTAGAACCTCGATTATCCGGACTGATTGGGGATGAAGATAGTCCGGATAAGGACAAATCCAGATAATCAAAAAATCATAATTGACAGGAAAAGATAGAAAGTATATTCAGTATAAATCATTTGTATTTCTTTAGATTAATACATAGCTATAATAATAAACTATTTTTTTATTGAAAAAAATAATTATCGATTTCTGCTTACAGCTATCTTTTCTTTTCGATGCTGCCAAATCACGAATACTTTTAAGACACATAAGTTGTATTGAATAGCACTCTTCTTGACTCTTGATTTTCACGTCTTGGTGCCAAAGATTTTGACATTGTAAATAAATTCTTCGCCGAATCCTTCTTTCTCCACAAACAACTTCAACGTGTCAATGAAAGTTTTTGTTAAAGGTATGTCAGCAGAAAGCCTTTCCCCATGAATTTCAAGTTCCCTGATATCATATCGTCATTTGAATTTTTCAAGCCAGCCCGAGCTTGCTTTGAAGGTGGGAACTCTATTTAATCTTATATTGAAAAATATTGCTTTTTCACATAGTAATGGACCACATATTGGCTTTCCAGATGATCGTCTTTGTATGAACCACATAAAAATACACTCTTCAACTTCTTCATTTCGTGATGTTTTCATAACTTTACGCTCTGAGCTTCCATCTTCTGACATTAAACAATTGGTAAAAATCAAGATTTTTTTACATTGTTTTTTTATATCCGAAATCGTTGTCGGAAGACACCATATTTATTAGACAAAAAACGTCCCGAATCACCCCGTTTCAAAGCATCGATTATATCCAATTTGTCTTTTAATGAATCTACGACACGTTTTCTTTTCGTTGACATATCGGTATTATTAAAAATAAATATTTAAATCGTGATCAATTTTTCAAGAAACAAACGTTCGTATCGAATTTGGACGATGACTGACCCATATTTTACACAGAACTTATTGTTAGAACAAATGCAACGATCAAAATATTAAAACTGCATTCCATCGCGTACGTTAACAGTGGACGCAATTCGCCACGTGCAAATCAGCAAATTTCTAATATTTTTGTTTATTTTGACCAATCCGGATAATCGAGGTTCTACTGTTAATTAATTTGACAGTCAAAGTTTTACAATAAAGCAAATGAAAAGATATTACAGTAAACCGTATCAAGTTATTGAGACGTATTATGAATGAAACATTTTACGTAAATAGGAAGGAGAACCTGGAGTGGAAGGTGCCGCGCCACCTGCACCAGACGCTGCCGCTCCCCCCGCCGTCGGAGCCGCCCCTCCGGCTGACGGCACGGCTCCTCCACCTGCAGCTGCTCCTCCAGCGGACGGAGCGGCACCGGCACCTCCAGTGGACGGCGCTGCACCTGCTCCACCGGTGGACGGTGCGGCAGCTCCTGCCGCTGCTCCCGCTGCACCTCCCGCAGATGGAGCTGCCCCAGCTCCTGCTGTCGCCCCAGTCGACGGCGCAGCTCCCACAGTGGCAGCAGCTCCTCCAGCGGCAGCACCTCCCGCTGCAGCAGCTCCTCCAGCAGAAGGTATTCGAAATCAGTTCGAAATACAAATGTATAACACATTTTGTATAGTCTTTTTTAATAACGCTGCTCAAAACTCCCCTACCCGTCCCAATCCTCATCACTATTTTGCTAATTGGACAAGTAGGTTGACAGAATTCACCACACTCTTTTTTTCCATCTAATCTACGGCCTTCACATCAAAATATATATATATACATATTAAATTTTATTGATATACCCATTCAAACAATATTTATTTTGAGGCGATGAATTGTCAGAGGTGAATGATCCGAGAGCCGTCTTATTTTTTATCGTTATACCAACTGAAAGAATATTCAGAGCACTAAGCTATGAATCGGTGATGAGCAAAGAGTAAAACATAAGGACCTTTGCTTGATCGTATTGTTTTGTTTAAGGCGCTCCCCCGCACCCGCGCCAGCACCCGCAGCAGAAGCGCCGCCTGCTGCACCCGCGGAAGGTAAATATATTGTTTATTTTTATCTATTCACTGTGAAAGAAAAAAATATTAATCTTTGCGTAGAGTATAGAAGACGAGTAGAACTGATAGATTTTCATACTGCGTTTTCTTGGCATGAAAACCTTGTTCCTTTCATCAATTAGCAGAACTTATCAGTTCCGGCTTGCACTCTGACTTCTTTAACAGTTCACTCGAGTGTGCAGCAGCCGTTGATACTAAATAAATTTTCTCCCCTCTGACATGAGAATCCACTTACCGCACTAAGCCCACGCGTTCAGTCTATATCAAATTAGCTAATTAAAAAAATTTCGAACTCTGGCAATCTTTTTTTTGTCAGTCACTATCTCAGTTAGCCTAATCCTTATGAAATATTATATTTTAACCGATCAATAAGAGTGAGAGTGCTTTATATTATCCACAAGCATTTTAATTCTAGATTCATATTTAATTACTAAAAATTATAATGAAGAATTTTAACTGAACGTGCTTGATGGAATTTCAATATCAAATTTGAATCCTTTGTATTTTGTACTCTTCTATGAGTTTCCATGAAGGCGTAACCCGGGTCGTTAGCGACAAAGCTCATGGAAAAGTACAAAATTCAAACGTTTCAAATTTACTATTAGTTAGTTGTTTCACCCCTACCAGCTATGTGTATTCAGCCGCCTTACATAACGCTATACTATATAAAAAATAAACGAATTAACTCCTCATTTTTTGGCCCGAACTAGATAGGAACAAAAACTTAGTTCAAGAGATATTAGGTAAACAGTGTATCCGTATATAAAGGCGGTAAAGTTTAATCATATTCACTTTGAGTCTGAAGAGGAATCAAGAATATCCCGTTCCCCATATCATGTTGAAAATTTATCGAATGCCTCAGAGTTGTTCTTGGTCGTGAAAAAGTCAGCGTGGTCTATTGGGTCAGTATGAGGACGGACCGCGAAAAACTCTTTCGCTCGTTCAGCATTCATCTCGGGGTATTTAATTTCTAGAAACATAAATGTAGTGAAACGATTTGTATTTTTATGAATTAACGATTAATTCATTATCAGCCGATAAAATAATGAATAATTTCAACAAACTTCAGTTCCATACGTTCTGAATTTTCACTACACCATTTCGTTCGATAGCAATCGTAGTTAAAATATATTTCATTAACAGGAAGTTAATAAAAATTTCTTCTTACTCCTGCAGCGGCACCTGCAGCTGCCCCAGCCCCTGCCCCAGCCCCCGCCCCAGCCCCCACCCCCGCACCCGAAGCAGCTCCAGCGCCAGCTCCTCCAGTGGAAGGTTGGTGCAACAGTACAATTATTATAATCGTAACAACTTACATTTTCACTATTATAAAGCACATCCTTTATGAGATAGCCACCACGTATAATCAGATTATAATGGAATTTGCAGTTTGTTAAGTGGACTAAAATTAGAGCGCATAGTACAAAATAGTATTAACATGAACAATATTTTGGTTGTGAATTATATAAATATGGTTAGAATCGAGAAGATACAATAAAATTATACGAACTTTTTTTCCCATCTCTCTTGATGATGTAAATATATCCTAATATTCTGTCTAAGTAAGATAATTCATATAAATATCGGTGAAAAAAGTAATGAACAAGTAGGTTCAACATTATATTTAACAAAAAAAGCTCGTGATTTATTTTAGAGTTAAGACATAGTAAACAAACATTTGAAGTTGATTTAGTTCACAGGAAGATAAAATGTAAGGAACTTCGGTGTAAACTCTTTACATCAAGGATAAATAGTTATGTATATTTTAAAGAAATAATATTAAGAAATTTATGGAATATAAGATAATAGATAGTTTTATTTTTGAGCTAAAATTTCATGGATTTTTATTGGAAATGGCTAGCTTTAAGTTGAAGTATGTAACTATTCGTTCAATTATTATGTATACATAATTTTTAAGACTGATAAATAACGTACAATGATAGATTTTGAATCTATGCACTGTACTTATTGATTTAAATAAGTCAGATTTACTTTAATGATAAAAGAAAATGCTGCATAGTTGTAAAACACATATTTCGATAATGTTGTGTATTCTGAATAGAAAAAGATTTTTTTATGATTTATGCAGACATAAGCTTATTAAAGACATTTCATAGAAATTGTACGTGTGCAAGATCGTCCTTATTATATTGATGTTTAAAAAAATCAGTGACTATAAGTATATGTGTCTTGGATAAAGTAAATTAAGTTTTGTAAGGAAAACCATGCAAACATTTAATTTTTTGAGTGCTTTGAGAAAGTTGTTTATGTAATTTAATTATTTAATTCTTTTATAGTGCTATATGAAACTTTCAAAATTTCAGCTGCACAAATGCGCGGTGTTTTCTTATGATATAATATACTAATTAGTATCAGATTCGTGTACACTACATATAAAATATATTTATGGAAAGATTCACTGTAAGTTTTTATTTAAGAATTTTTTTGTTTATTAAATCATTTATTCATGTTAACATTGTGTTTTATTTTCAGCTCCCGCTTGATTCCTCAAAACGTGATGACGTCTGTCGGTGATAAAACGAAATCTCCTTTCCCAGAAAATCTCCTTGTATTTATTACGTATTACACAGTCAAAGTAAAAAAAACATTATTTTTACTGCCTTTTAACTTGAAATACACGTGAAATCACTTTTATTATACACATTTTCATAAATAAATGAATTTCTTATAAAAAATTAAATTGTATTTTTAATTAAAGTAAACCATGCGCTAAGCATTCCTTATTGCAAAGCTTTTCCGATAACCACAAAGGGTTCAGTATTGATTAATTGAATCAATATTTCGTCATATGTGCGTAAGTATGCGAAGGGAGATGCTGAAAGCAATCCTTAAATGGATTTACGAAGATTATTCCAGAAGATAATTCTATATGAATGAAGAAATATGACAAACTAGAAAATGAGAAGCTGGAGCGCTTTCATAATGTATAAAAGCAAATAACTAATCCCATATCACAGAATATTGTATTTTGTCCAATTATTGTAAAGAAAATATTAAACAAAACTCGTATCAATTCCAATTCAATTCAATTTATGAAAAAAGAATATGATAGAAAATTCTTCGATGAAATGACAAAAGTGAGGTTGTTCTCGAGAAATTGTGATACCCTTAAATTATTTATTAAAGAGATTATTACGACATCAAAATTCGGGATTCTATTTTCGAGACAAGTTTTGATTGAGTTATACGCACTCTATGGTTGAACCTGCATAACATACGAAATTGAAATTCAGCGATTCAGCATGGCGTATTAGAGAGATTCGAGACTTTCCAGTTCAGACGGAGCCGTCAACGATAGTCCAATTCTCGGAGCATCAAAATGGAAAACTGCCACACTGGGTAGAAAAATAGTAGGTAGCTGGAGATCTGGAGCAGAAGATCCATCCATAGTGATGACGATATTAATCTTGTTTTTTACAACTTTTGTGGAATATGTACGATACAGAGCTGTTCCATCATATCTTACGAAGGAATACAATCAAGGATAATGTAGTAAACAGTATTAACATAATATATAATTATACTAAGTCATATTGACGAATTATACGAGATGGGACAAAAATCGAGAAAACAATAATTTTTATTCGATATTATGATGTATGGGTAGGAGATAACTTTAAGACATAACATAACACATATGCTTTCGAGCACAAATCCATACATCTATTGGAAATCAATGTATGAAACGTACTGGGACTCATATTCATTCATGAGCACTGTAACCGAAGCCAACAACCTTGATGACTCGATTATGCTTATTTATTAAGGATTTACCATTTGCAAAAATCGCTAAGGATTGTGATACGTTTTTTTTTACTCTGGAGGTCGAATTTATTGTATCTTGGAGAAAACGTATTATTAAATAAATATAATATTTAAAATTCACTATTCCTCTAACTTCATCAACTGTAAAAAACTTAATTTTGATTTTGAGATCGGAAAAAGCATTTCCGCCATCCGGTTTTCCCGTGCTAAAACTTGACTCATTCACCGCTAGATGTCGTCACAGACTTACGAGCAGTTCCGTTCGTAGATAGATAGCGAGGCAAAATCTCTCAATACGTATAATATTTTTTATCAAACCCACATTCATATATCAATATCACATAATTGTTTATATAATATAAAATGTATATATACGATCTAGATAACTTATGCAATTAAAACTTTTTATAATAGTTAGTGATTGATATATTCAAATTTAATACTTAAAATTTTTTCACTAAGACTGTTTTAGTAATGAAGTATTAAATCATTTAGCAGTGTAAAAAACGTTTGTCATTTTGGAGGTATTTTATTCCTCGCAAAGATAATGTATTGAGAGATACTGCCGTGCGAGTTTTCCATCCGAAGTAAAACCTTTTCTGTTTTAGTATACCGGCCGGACGCTGAATGAACGGTCGTGTGTTCAAGTAAGTGTACCGGATTTTGACGTTCTTGTTTGTTTACATTGTAAACGCGACTCGTAACAAAAAAGGCGCGTAATTTATATTTCGAACGACTAAAAATTCAAATAGAGTGTTTGAAAATCGAACTATCGACATGCATCATCCATTATTATTCGTTCATGCGTTTGTGATTGTCTGTTTTTTCAATTGATTGATTTTGAATAGTTCAGTTCGAGTAAATAAATTCAGTGATTTGTTTACATTAAGTTTTCCTGTGTATGTGTGTTCTGTTGCTGAATTGATTTTGTTTTGTTTATGTTCACACACTGACAAGAGATTAAAACATTTTTTGCTAAAAAAGCGTTGGAAACTGAAGAACAACTTTTAAAGGTACGTTTTACAGTTTTTTACGAATAAAAGCATACAGCACACACAACTGTGTAAAACTCTTCACTATGAAATAAATATGTTTTTCCTTATATTCTTTTTTTAAATCTGAAAATTTGTTTTTTATTTAACGTTACCAACATTAAATTTGATATATCTACGAAGCGTTGGCGTTAGCTGTAATGCCATGTATTTTCATACATAAATTGTCACTTTTTTTTGGTAGTGTTTTTATTGTACACTTTATATTGTGTAAGTAATAAGCAGTTCTCGTGGAAACACTATCGTTGAGATAAGCTGGATTAGGGATCCATATGCTCCACATTGGAATAGATATGGTTAAAAAAATTATGTACATATCGTTTACCGTCAAGTAATTTCTTAAATTCTTTTACAATAGTTCTATCGAACAAATAAAAAAGTTTTTATTCGTTTAAACTCAAAAGGTAAGTGAACTTACTGGCGTAAATAGTGTATTTGCATTATCGTAAAATACATACATAGATACACCACATGAGTTGAACTGTGAAAACAAATTTTGGTTTTTTAGATTTATAAATACTAAATTGTGGTATCTTACTAACTATAAAAGTGTATGACATAAATACATTATAAATATAACGATAAAGTTGTGATTAAATTTAAAATATATTTGTGTGATTGTGCTACATATCTTATATATAAAACCGAAACGGCGTATGTATGTCTGTGGGTCTATAATTCCCTTGTTGTTGGTCATTAAGTTGCCATAAAAACAAATATGAAAGAAAATATATTTGAATTTTTATCGGTGAAGTCAAAATGTAATAAATTAGTCTTCTACTGAACTTTTCCCGGCTTTTATTATTAATAATAATGTTTATTATTTACGTGAAGGTATTATTTGACATTTCTTTGACAGCAAATTAGATTTTTTCCTTGAATTTGGACATTTTAATGGGCGAGAATGGGGCTGTCATCAAATTAAATAAAGTTTGTGATTTTAATTTAACTCTATTTTGGATGTTAGATTTTGTGATATAATTATGTCGAATGATATAACATTAAATAATTATTGGTCGCTTAGTCCGAGCGACGCCGGGTAGCAATACTAGTATTTTATAAAACTCATTTAACGTTTTCTACTCTACCATGTGGAATAAATTTACTATAATTGAAAATGAAATGATTATGCAACCATACTGTTTCTACCTTTATTAGTAAATGCTATTGTTTGTAGCACACGTACATACATAGATAAAAGAGCAAAAACTCTTTAACCTTCGGTTTTATGAGCACTAACGTATTGAATGCTATTTTCTGCTTCTACAATAATTGTTCTCGTACATAAAACAAAAATGTATAAATTATTTAAATTTAGAGCCGTTTTATTTTCAATTTGAATGTCATATTATTGCAAAATATTGTGCCGGCAAATGGAGACTAAGGTCACGGTAAACTTTCCAATTAAAACATATTTTTGGACGCTGAATTGAAATCATTTAGAAAAAAACTACTATTGGAAGGTGATTTAAAGCAGAAAATGTCAATGGAATTGAAGCGTGATAAAATTTTCGTATGCAGAGCAATGCTAAGTAAAACCAATGTGAGTCCAAATAGTAAATAGATTTGGAGCTATTTTTTTTATTTCGGTAGACCTATACATTCAAAAAGTTAAAACATGGTTTGGATGAATAATGAATGGTATATTTATTTCTCAGCTGTCAGTGGTATTTTGCACATATTTCATTGCAATAATCGTAAAATATATTTATAAACTCTAACGTGTCACTAAATTGCTTTTGACCTATTAAATTAAACGGTTGGGATCCAATGTTTCAATTCAGTGATTTATAAAGAAAAATTGAAAATAGATCGTATTTTTTTGACATTTTATCTTAATTTATCACTCCTAGAAATGATAGTCGCTGCAGAGCAGTTGGCTAGTAGCTAGTTCTTTTAAGTTAATCGTTTCATCGATGCCTCTCTGATATTGGCCTAGATCATTGGCAATCGCTGAAAAGTAATTTTGTAAGTGTGTACCAAATTAATTTGATATCAATTGATAAATACTATTTTACAAAATATTAAAGTTATATATTCTCAGCCTTAAGGGATAAGCTGATTAAATACTTAGTTATATATGTTACAGTGAAACTGTATTCTCAGTGAAAATGTATCAAGTAATAGATTTGTATGACAGCATGATTTCACTGGTCACGATCATTGAAATTATTGGCCCAAGTCGATGATTTGTCGGCCTAAAATTTTGGTTTGCTTTAATAAAACAAAATCAGCAAGTATTTCCCCTCAGCCCCTTTCATAAAAAGAGAACCAAAGAAAAACACAGACAAAAATAGGGCTGAAGATAGGGCTGTCAAATATAATTTCAATGGCAGCTTGGAGAAGAATACATTTTCACTGAGAATACAGTTTCACTGTAACATATACATATACAAGTTAAAGCGCAGTCTATGAGGTCTAATTGATGCGATTTCGGTCGCACCGCATCGATGAAAATATAAAATTAACCTTTTCTCTCCTGCTATATAAATATAGAGATCTATAAAAGACAGCAATAGATTAAATTTAATTGAGAAACTCTGTATGCTTTTTATGCAAATATGTTGCATATTTAGCTTGTAAATATTTGTGTTTTCGTTCTGCGAAACTTACCTCGATTAAGTAATATTTATAAAAAAACATCATTGCAATATGTACTATTTTTAAGCCTCTCATTACTTCTATTTACTCACGCCGCTTGGTGATAAGCCAAGTATCAAGACGAATTTAATTTTGCAAATATATAATCTACATAGGTTATCTATATTATAATTCCAATATATGGACAATTCCAAAATACTTTTTTTCAACTGCCAGTTAAACTTTTGAGACCTTTTTTATTCACATGGAAAATTTTGAATTTTTACACATTATCCGTAATTCCTTAATTTAAAACATATGTTAAAAATATTGATAGTAAACACAAATTTATGAGGAAAAAGTAATGAAAATATCTCACATTTTCAGTTTTTCAACAAATGGATTTGTCCACGTTTGAAAATTAGCTCCTCAATATGTAATCAATGGTCATGGATTTTACAAAAAATTACAAATTCCGACGAGTTAACGTCTTATGGATTTTTATGATGCCAAGGGTTAACAGATTCACAAAACACAGATAAGTAACAATTTATAACGATCAAAGATAGTTAAGATATAAATAAATACATATGTATATACAGAAGATAATAAAAATACAATCATTATCAATCACAGTTTTATTTAAAGTGATTTTTAAGTCTCCTTTTTTGAAGTTGTAGTTTTGTATCTCCTCCACTTCACTCGGTCTTATACTTTCTAACGCCAATCGCTATTATTCAACACTCAAAATTTCTGTGACGTCCGATTATGGGAAGAAGCAAAGCGATTTGTGGTTGACAGAGAATTTTGTAGTTTTTAGCGTGGTGGTCCTATGTTCCACATTGAGGGCGGATATGATCAAAAAAAGAAGTGATGGAAATCACTTTAAATAATTTAAAACAATAACTTACTACTATCGAATGTTTGTAAAGCACCCTCTGAAACTTTGAATTCAATGAATAAAAAGATAAAATGTGTGCGTATTGATATTTAGGTTTATTTACATATAAAAATCTTATAACTTTATCACATTATTAATCACATCTTAAGTCGCACTAAAATTAAATTGAATATATAATAAATTAAGTGTATACTGAAATAATGAGCAATATCCAAACTTTAAAAAATCATTATTCTTGTAAGATAATGTTCAAACAAGTTATTATAATGCGCTGAGGCTACACGTCGATAACAATCTATTCGTTGTATGTACAATAAAAAATAGGTATTATCACGCATAATAATTCCTTTCCGTGCCATCAGGCCGAACTGGTTCTCTGAATATAAAGTAAGGAGCCAAATAATGGAGCAAGGTCTAGATAACTTTCAAGTTAATTCAACTAGAAGAAGAGAGATAAGACGCGGGCAGATTGTTTGACTTTGGGAATATTATAGTCACCAGGTATCTAACTAATCGAAGTGAATAGTCATTTGCAAATGCTAATTCGAGGATTTAACTCTTTCAGTGGACCAATTTTAAAATTTGTTTGCCATTGAAGTGAGTAAAATGATTCAGATTTTGAGTCAGCGACTTCTTTTGATAACGAAAATAAGTAAATATTTTTTTTATAAAGCTTTGACCAGTTCGTAAACCTAGTATTATATAATTTTCAAAACGTCTCAGTTAGGTAAAAGTATTCCATATAATGCCTCTTAATCGCCCGATACATTGAGGGAATAGGGCGCCAGTGGCGTGCTTTAACAGAGTTTTTTTTTAAATAAATAAATTTATACCAACTAAGTTATTGCTATATTTTATTTCTTATACTGCTTAAAACACTTACTGATTCTTTATTTTATGTGTGACAAAACACGGGTTATTGTATTTTTTTTAATAAAAGCTTAGTGTTTACGAGTGTAAACGTATGGTCTTTTTATCCCTTACAAAGAATATGTAACTATGAAAAATAGTAATGAATTCGAAATTAAAAAAAAAACAATGCGTTGTCATCGATCATTGAACGTCGCGTTAATTGGGTAAAGGGCGGAAAATATTTTATACGTTGAAATATTTTAATTCGAATCCGTCAATCAATGTGTGAATGTTCCGTTCTGGGATTAAAACTCACATTTAAATTAAACGACAATCCAAGAGCGATGGCTTTATAATTTCAGACTTAAATGTAATGTTTTTTATTTTGTTGTGTATAGAATTGTTACAAATTAAGCTACGCCTTAAAACATTTTTTACTGTCTCAAAATTATTTCATTATACAGGAATCTCAAAAAAAAGTAGCGGATGTATTCTCTTCTTTATTAGGGATACATCTAACAACTGTGGGACACATTCCCTTTTCCACTACTTCGTAAAACTTTACGAATGCTCTTAGTTTCAAGCTTTTTTTCTGCTGGAGGTGTACACCATGTTTTCATAGAAGGTTTTTGTATCCCTTTTCCGCAAATTTCTATCTAAGATAAGTACTGTTTAACTATAGATCCTGTCAGCTTAGAGCTTTTTGTGGAAAAAGAAAACCCTTGTGTGGTATGGACTATGTAAGTTTACTAAATAAAAAGTTTTCATTTATTAGAAATACTTTTTATTGAACAGTGACAGTACACGGTATAGGATTTTCTTTCCCTAAGTAATATTAAGTTTTTTGAAAATTCTTATCTCATATTTTTTATAGCAGTCGTACCTTAATGGCCAACGCAATGGTTAAAGCTCCCGAATAGGACATTCATAAATTCGTTTAAAATCGATTTATAGGTTATCAACTTAATTTAAAATAAATTTTCACATAGTAACCGCAAAATCAATCGATGTAAATTACAGATTTATATCCTAATGTCTTAATATCTATATCCTCACCGAAAACACTGAAACTACTGACAAACAACCAAGACTTGTTAAAATATTTCTCTTTGGGTTCACATGCTTCATTGGTATTCCATATGCTCAATGTTAGAAGGAGAAATATTCAAAAAAGTTATGTTTAAAATATTTCCGTTAGGGGTTGAAACGCTGAGCAGATTCAATTAAAGCCACCTGATAGAAAGTAGTATTACTAAAGTACGTTAAATACAGACTTAAACAGATTTCATAGACAATTTATTAAAGATAAAATAATTAAAAGGCCTTGACAAGCGAGCAGTTTTAATAAATTGATTGCCAAAGAGTACATGCGTAAAAATGGTCCAAAAGACACACTAATTAAAATGTTGATTCATATATCAAATATAAACCGATATTCATTTAATATTCGGTAATACTATTGGAGGCTTATAATTTATTACTTTGCTTCTTTCATTTGGCTGAGAGTGGAAGAATTTGCATCCATTCTCACTTTACCAAAATAATTCACTGTGGTTTTAAGAATTTCATTTCATTTTACTTAGTGATTGTAAATCTCTAACCGCGGAATTAAATTTAAGCCAGGTATTTGAAATCCCGGCACGTAACTTTATTCGTTGTAATATTTTTTCATTCCCAATTGAATAGGATTAGGAATCAGAGAATGAATAGAAACTCACCTGACAAGCTACTCATTGGCTGGGGGCTTTTTGGTCCCTAGAAACACGCTAAGTATTTTTAATCGCATAATATCGTGTGAATGAAATCGTTACTCGTTGAATGTATCTTTTAGTAATTTATTTTCACATACCAAACTTTAAAAATATTTATTATTTGTTTATATAGTCTTAATAACCTTATCATATAATGAGCAATTGATATTGGCGGTTATTATAATAAAAAAAATGTTTTTAACGTTTACAAGAGATACAATTGTGCGAATAGCTGCATGATTATAAAAGAGGATCTACGGAAATGTATGTATTTTATGCTGCACTTTTTTGAACATGTGACTATTATCACTAGTAGTAAAATCGTGTGCCTGCCAGCTGTATGCACGTTGCTTAGAACAGCGGTCGCGAACCTTTCGGGTCTCATGGACCACAAAAATTACACATTTGAACCCTGTGATATTTTTACAAAAATAAAAACTTATAAACTAACGACAATACAAGTATGTCGTACATGATGAAATGGTAATGTCACTTGTTTAATTAAAACAAGTAAATAAAAGTAATATTTTTTGTTGCATATATATAATATGTTTAAGGATTCTTAACTCCGATGAAATTACAAGAAAAAATCCATGGACCACCCAAATTTGTTCACGACCTCCGGCTACCGAGTGCTGGCTTAGTATAGTGTGATTAGCATCACATTCAATTCCATTTCCTGTTTTATTGTATTACCAACGATATGAATATTGCTTTTGCTTATTTCGACTATTTTAGTTATAGTCTATTTTGTTTCAATTTATTTGTTTTAGTTGTAATACCAATTGTTTGTCATACCTTGTAATTCTTGCTTAACTTTTGTATAAATAACACTGTTTCGTTGTATTTCTTATCAGTTGATAATGCTCGCCATGAGCAAAACCGGCCATGATCCAATAAATTGTATGTGGAATAAGTACTAAAAATGTGTTTTTATTTTTATTCCTCAATATTGATGGTAAGGAATCGTAAAAATAATTTCATTTTGGTTTCAATGTATTAAGTGTAACTCTCGCCTAAAAAAATCTTATTAAGATCATTTTAAGGCCTTGTGCATTGTTTGGCATTCATTTGACACTCACTTGACATAAAAAGTTATGATCCTGATATCCGTTGTCTGAGCTTTAAGCTACTTACCGTGCTTAGAGCTTTTTTTCTCCAAAAGGATGCATAGGCTTGTCTTTCGTGTGTGAAATACCATGTATGATAATATTTGGATTTTTTTCCATCCTCATTAATAAGTATTGATACCTGATTATTTTTTTATTTTAATCTCTAGATTATAATTTATACAATTAATTACGAACGAGTTACATATATTATTAAACACAGTATTAAAAAATTACATATGCTGTTATGCTTATTAAAATATGATAATTCTTCGTAATTTTTTTGATTGTAAAAAAACTATGTTATAGTAGAGGCCTTTAATTATTTTTAACATGTTAACGAGGTATAGCTGACAAGAAGTCGTATTTGATTTCAATTTGTAAATATTTAAACATGGTTAAGTATTACACAAAGGAGTTGTTTTGTTTTACATAATTATTTGAGCGATGAATATATTCCTATCTTTATTTAATAAATAATTAATCAGTGCGGGATTTACCGTTGTAACATTGTATAATTCCATTTTCATGAAAGAGAATCCTACTAAGAAATCTTTCAAATCGCTAAGACATATGATTAATATATGTTAAATTTTCCTTCATTATCTTATAATTTAAGAAGGTTCCTTGTGTGAACACAAATTATGTAAATTTTGTTTTAGGATTGTGCGTGACTGTAATAAATTTAATTATATTTTTATATAAACATTATCCGTTAAATCCGGAAATTCGTCATGTAGAAAACTATCATAAAATGTAATGAATAATTTAATGATCACGTATATTGGATCAAATTTAATATATACATGCTTCTAAAATAGAATGGTGTGGAATCTTAATTGAGCACATTGGATAGTATATAACTATTGTTGTACATTATTATTGTTATTAGTGGACACGCGTTGGCCAATACATTGTTCGCTTACGTGACGGACATCACGGGGTCGAGTCCAGATTCGAGAAGCATTTTATTAGTCGATTCATAGATTCTTTTCGTAGGCATGGTTTGGCAGTGTTTGTGTTGTGTAAAAAGTCATTCTCAGCCATCCGATCCTATAAGCGTAAGCTAAGGCGTAGCAAGAGCGACTAGCTTCCCACTAGTCATTTTCTATCCACACTCTCATATAACTAAAGAGAAGTCGAGTGACTGCGTACCGATCAGTTCTTGTATGTAGAAAAATATATTGAGATATGTTTCCATTAGGAGTCAATATGCTCTACATTGGGATCAGACATGGAATAATAATAAACATGTTATACATAAGGTGATGGAAATAATACTATCTGTAATAATAATTGGCTATGCTTGGTAAAACTCCATTGTAATAGGATAGCAAGAAATAATAGGAATCATACAAATATAAATTATTTCGATTGATGTTATATCGTGTGTTTGGTCAAATTGAAATTGTTGTTATATATATGTGATGCACATAAATATTATACTGATCGTAAATATGCCGGAATAATAATAAACATTTTTATTAGTTCGGCCATTGATTATTTTCATCAGATTGTATGCGCGTAAAATATTATATATTGGTCAATACGGAAATTAGATTTTTTGTGGTTTATGTCCAATGCCACAAATAACGCAGCCAAATAAATGTATCAAATCGAACTCAAAAACTAATAATGTGATTCATTTTACGTCAAAAGTTATCGTTACGTAATTCTTATTTCCTTTTGCGTGACCCCTTAAGGTCAAATGTTATCATATGAGATTCATAAAAATGGCCGAAAATAATATAATAACCCATTAACGCATTATTTGTGTTTTTATGTGAGAAATGCTCCCGATATTGAGTTTTTACATGTCTGTACTAAATGACCGGACCAGAAGTCGCTATATAGTATATATATTATCTTTTATTGAAGTGTTAAAATGTATAAATATGGTAGATGTTTATTGCTTTAGTGCTCAATACAATTGTATACACAATAATGTTGTGATTAGGGTTTCCAATCCCGGGCCAAAAATTTAATACCGGGACTTCGGGTTTGCAATAAGTCGATCCCGGAATTTGGAATATATTTTTAATGGTCGATAATTTTTATATATATTAAATATTAGCCATGTTAATGTATCATTTAAAGACGTGTGGAATAATTGATATCGCTATCTTTTTATGCATTTCGATTGTTTATCCATTAATACGAGTGAAAATATTCGATTGAAATATAATGTACGTGATTATCGGTCTCGTTCAAATGCGATTGGATAACTAATTGAAATAAAAATATGTCGGGTTATCTAATTTCTTTTTCAATTTTGACATTTTTTAAATGAGGCCATATTAATGGAAATAAATAACGATTATATTGATGACAAATCAATCCCGAAAATATCGGGATCATGTTTTCTTATCCCGGGATTCATCAGGTATTGAAAATCCTCGGGATCCCGGGATCGGAAACCCTAGTTGTGATTGCAAAAAGGTTCGGCAAAAAAAATGCAAAGACTAAATGGTATTTCATTGAAATTTAATTTCAATTTAGCTGTAAATACCAATGTGACGCATGTAATATTAACATATAAATTTGTATTGTTTTGTTAAACTAACAATTATTGTAAAGTACATTCATTGTTTTCGTATTTTCGACACATTCATTATACATCTATATTCGACTATAATAGTAAAGATACAGAAATTTATTTAAGCACGTACTCTATTTTAATGTATTACAAATTTATGTATTGAATTGTTTTGATAAAGGTAATCGTTGATGAAAAAAAAATATAGGATACTTAAATCCAAAAAAGTAACATACTATTAATTTATCCCTTACTTTTCTGGCTTACACATTTAATTATTTTGTCAATCAAAAGTGCTATATTATTTCCAATTGAAATAATTTCAATTAATTAAATCCTCTAAGACAGTGATGCACAGCATTTTTCAAAGAAAAGCCAGATAATAAATTCTCAGATAGTTCGAGGGCCGCATGAGTAAAACTGATTAAATTATAGATATCTTAGTGTATTTAAAATTTAAAATTTTATTGTTTTATATCTTTCTTCCATCGTCCGAAAAAAAATATGAAGAAAAAAGGTGATTGATATTAGTCATTGCAGGCCGCACGAAGGGCCATAGGTTGTGCAATACTATTATAAGATAACTTGTTGAACATGCATTAAATAAATAAAAATCAACGCTTAACGGGTCGTTTCGAAAACTCCGATGTTGAATAAAAAAATTGGTCGAAAACATTTGTAGTGCTGGAAAGCTTGTCATCTTATTTCATTATTAGATTTTCAACTGATCTCAATTTTATTTCATATTTACATAATGGCTAAGTTAAAGCATGTGAGTGTTTTATCAACATAATATACATAAGTACATATAAATATTTAATTTCGCTATAATTTTGAGATGCTTATATGAATACTGAATAAAATTATACACAAATATCCAATTACTAAAATAATGTGTGGAAGTGATATTTGAGTACCCCACCTAATCTTATTTTTGTTTATATAACTGATATAGCATTAACGAGAACTCATAATATTTTTAGCAAAATATGTTGTATGACTGTTATGATTTTTATTTAAAACTAGCCGGTACCCGGAAAGCGTTGCAATGCCACTCAAAGAAAGAAAGTTGTTGTGTTTTTGTGCTTTCGGATGCACCATGTTTTAGATAAATGATTAAGATTTAATTTCACTAACATTGATCGGTATCGATGACATTTGCCGTTTGACGTTTGCTGTTTGTCTTTTGCCGATTGTCTATGGTACGGCACATGCGCCACCTACTGAAAGATAATTGTACTATGGTTATAACCTTTGCGCAAGTACAACCATAAATTGTCAAAATAAACGGTATGGCTCATAAAATATGAAAAAACACTGTTATTTACATAAGACCTACTATAACTTGATTTTACTTTACCTATAACATTCACGCAAGTGCAAGAAATAATTTGACAAAGTTTTATCACAATCGGATGAACGGAATGGCAACGCATAAAATACGAACAAACAAACAAACACACATTGATCTTTATATATAATATTTATAAAATACTGTATAAAGTCACTGGTGAGGCTTTCGATTAAAAGATATTATTATTAAAAAAATTACACGTCTGAACATACAAAATAAAATGTAAGTCAATTATTAAAACAGAAACTACTGTCACAATTTTATCGCAGAGTCTGAAAATGCTACCTGAAAGAAAAGGTGAAAACGGTTTATTTATTTTAATTCGCTTCGCTTTAATTGCGCAGATTGCTTTGTTCTATGAAACGGGTTACAAAAATCAATACAAAGTGTTTTATTCTATGAATAACGTATATAAAGGTATCCTGTTCGTGACCTGAGTATTTGAAGAGATTTTGTAAATATTGTTATTCGCCATACTTACTAGACGCTCCTTTGTTTTTTTTCTATTTACTTCTAGCGTTTCAGGCTAGAACCCCGTTGCACAAGTACAATGGTTTTTATCCCCTTGGGGTTTATCAAGCCGCGTCTTCAAAACTTGGCGTGCACAAAACAAGGCAGCAAAAACCACTGTAGTCATTGTCAATTCCGTTGTAATTAAATATCAATCAACAGCCTCTAACTCAAAGTAGAAGGTTTACCTTAATTGGAAATACGAGTTAGACGTTTATTAATTTATTGTGAAAAGCATGTCAAAGGATAGCGTTAAAACGATACGCGTTACGCCAATCCGTTTGAATTCTAAAACTGAAAATTTTTGTGAAAATAACAATACCAGAAAAAAACCAAATAAAAATTGCAGAATTAGCGAAAACATATTTTTATATAATGACCAACAATAAAATGCGTGGCTTGAATAAACTAAATTAAAAATAACGCATTTATTCTACCAGTCCAACTTAACGGTATAGAATAATGGCACCTGACACAGCATAAAAAAAACCTAACTGAGCTTTGAGATAAGATGCTTGCGTAGAAAATCGAGGGTAAATTGGGTTGTTTTTGTGATGGAGGATGTTGGAACGTGCTGCAGATGCCTTCGGACATCTTCAACCCTGCTTGTTTCTTCTTCTGGCCAGTGATAGCATGTGTGCGTATCACATCGGACACACATTTCATATAATTATTTTTAAAAAAAAAAGCCTTCGAGATTGCTGTATCACAAATCAGTGCCACCACTATCAAGAGATCCACACCATCACACCCATGTTGCTTAATTAAAAACATCAACAATCCACAAGAGATGTCAGGATAATGAGTTATGTACAATCGCTCGATGTACGATACATGATTATCAACATCCATAGGATGAACTCGGTGGAAATGAGAGATGCTGGCAAGTCATGATATGAAAAGGGACAAAGAAAAGGTGACAGTGAATCACGGAGGCGTCAAATTTGTCTTGTTAATTGACAGTCAACGTCTTAAAAGTGATGTGTGATCTTTAGTCGGCAAAGATCTTGTTAAAAGGTCTTGTACTGCCTCAGCATTTACTCCCATTTTGTGCGTCTAAATTTATTGAATACCAGTTCATATTTATCAAAAGCAATAAGTAAAGATAATTATTTTTTTGATGGAAAGGCATATGTGGATGTAGTACCTCCTACTATAAAAATATGCTTTATTTATATAAAATACTCACTGCGGAAAAGCGGCCAATTGAGAAACGATCTATACATTTTTTTTTTAAATGTGGTCATTTGGCAAAATCAGCATTTTCGGGGACCGTACTACCTTACCTGACTTTTGACCATGCGGAAAAACATTGATCGAATAATGATTTAAGTATTTGAATTCAGCTGTGCAAAATATTTATTCAATTTAGGTTTGAATGTATTAAGTGACGCATGTGAAATATTTTCCTAAGTGATTGTATCAGCTTTTGGGAGAGGGTTCCTTTTCAGCGATTATGTTTAAATAATGGGAAAGAGAAGGAATATTTTTAAAGCCATTCAAGAGCAATATTTTATGCTCCACATTCTTTTGACATAACAATTACAAGATATTGAATTTTTTAAATTGTTTTTGAGAATGAACATTTTTATTTTGTAAATGTCACTTTTAAAAATATAAACTCGATTTACAGACCAATTTTTACGTCGTATTATTGATCAGTTTTATTTCATGATCAATAATCATCAAATTTATAAATAGTAAAAAAACCAAAAAAAACTTTTCCTTTACTTATTATGAACAAATTGAAGCTGGTATTTAAAACAGTATCTCTAGTTATACCAAGAAAAAGTTTTCTTAATTTATTTTATAACGTTTCTTCCAACAGGAGATGGAAATCTTTCTCCAGAAATATTAATCAAATCAAGACTGATTTTCGTCAGAAAAATGTTGTCCTGTATTCACTGATTGCTTGATAAAGAGAAACATTTTTTAATTAAGAGTTTTCTTGAAAAGTTGTCGTTTTTTTAAGTTTCACAAGGGCACTTATAGATTTTATCTTAGAATTTATTTGCCACTTTATCGTCAAGATTTTTCAATGCGTCTACGTTGGTATAATATAAGTATGACTTTAGTCTAGTTCCAGTGAAGCAAAAAAAATATATGTAGTGGAAAGTTGTAATTTAGTATGACTCTAGATGGAGTAGATAAAGGCATACCTCATAATAACTCGCCGAAATGATAAGATATCCCTCGAACACAGTATTTTTGAGATAAAAAGTAAGTTATGCTCGTGTTTCGTCTAAGCTCTAGGTTGCTTTTTTTTTTGCTTTTGTCACTTTTTTTGTAAAACTCAAACCCCGACGGAAAATGCTGCGCGTTGTTTTGTTTGGGACAAAAAACTACGTATGAGGCTGAAATATTATGAAAACTACTAAAAGGAATTGCGAGATGCATATAAATCTATTATTATACGAGAATATTTTTATCATATAATATGAATGATTTCGTTCACCCGTACGTAATACAGATGGATAAAATACAGATAAAATGCGTATAAATTATTTTGCTATTGTATTTTTTTAATTTCACATGTATATTAAGAAGTTTTATCTTAATTGAATAAAGTAAATTCATTTTTGTTTTCTATCTTATCTCACAATTCATATAACAAAACAATTAACGCCAATCTAATGATCCCAAGCTTTTTCAATACACGGTACTCCCATTCGTTATAAAAAGCAACATACTGAAATAGTTGGCTATATTTATAATAATATATTAGTCAAAATAAAGGTGTCAATTGTCAAATCTTAGTGGAAAGGCATTATATTTAAATAAAAAAAATTTTTACGATTTTATTTGATTTATGTATGATTATCTGCACACTATTTTTCGTTCACCAATTATTGTTAATAACACTTTGTCTTGTCTTTCTTAATTTGATAGATATAATCCTTGTATTTATATTTTATCAGTTGAAAATGTTTGCCATGGGCGAACCCGACGCTGATCGTTACAAAAGTTGTGTGTAGTTAATAAAAATGCTGTGTTCTATTTATTTGAATATAATATTGTCGTACAATTCTAGAAAATCTGTTTTTCACAACACTTAAACTACATATCTATAGTTAGTAATTCAATTAAATATTTGAAGACACCGATGTTGTATAAAAGTGTCACATTAACCGCTAATTTGTATGAAGCCACACGCTAAATCATACATCACAAATAGTGTGATGATTTATGTCGAAGCTGTAGGAAATGGATACAAAATATACAAATATTTACAATATACATAAATGCCTCTCTGTTCACGGTACCATTGATGATCGTTTCAGCAATCTTTGAATTATTTTTTGATACAAATATTCTGTGAAGAAAAAAATTGATTTTACAATCTCTATTTAGGATAACTGGGAGTTTATATTGTGTACTGTTTCATTTTTTTTTTCTTTTCATGCTTTTGTTTCCTGCAATATTTATGTTTATTTCGTTTAATTATTTATAACCTTTTATGGCTTTGATAATATTTCATATTGATTTGTAAAAAAATCTAGCGTGAACATTAATGTGATAAAAGTTTGAAGAAATGTTAGTATTCCGTGCTGACGTGTCGAGGCATTCTTTTGAAAAAGTTGATATTGTTGCGCCACTTCATTCATTCCACTAAAGCTCTTCAAGAGATTAGTAGCCAACTAAGTAAGCTTGCCAGACAGGCAGGTTTCAAAAGATTTTGCACTTTGTGATAGAATCCTCCAGCTGTGATTCCTACATATCACCAGAACTGTAATGGAAGACTTCAAAATTAGGCCACCGAAGGCAGTTGTTGTTTTAGGCTAAGTAATCGGATACTGTAGAAACGTGTGTCTAAAGCACATATTTGTCTATTTAATGAATTTCGCGTCAGATCTTCTGCAGTCCTTCGCGTATAACAAACTATTAACAAATTAACTGCCATTAATTTATATTATTTACTGTTTCATGTCAAGGATATCTTTAAGGTGAGGGACACGTTGAAGATTCTGTTACAGTGGTTTCTAGTTATCATAAAACGATAGGAAAAGACATTTCTCTAAATATTCGAGTAATTGATAAAATCTATCTTGCTAGAAACTTGAAAATAAGTTGTATTCTTTATCACTGTATCAAATGTTCAAATTGACGTTATTGATTTAAGCTTTAAAAAAAATATCCTTTTTTTCGAATTTCGACTGCAGGTGCTTGGTAGAGTTTCAATAACAAGTTTAAATCGTTTGAATTTTGTACTTTTTTATGAGTTTTGTCAGTTTAAGTACATTCGTGCACTTGAAATGTCTGAAGACGATGAAAAGCGAAACTGTGGACGTTAGCGACAATACTCACGGAAAAGTACAAAATTAAATCGATATAAATTCAGAAATATACCTACATTTTTTTTGTTTGACATGTAATGAACATTTTGGCGTTTTTTAGTACAAATCATAATTTCATAATTCGATTTCAAACCTTATACAATTATCTTTATTGTTTCCGCAACAACAAACTTTTTCGCACGGATGATTTTGAGCAAATTTCATAACTATTAAAATATTATAACGTTTCATTTTCATAGATCAGCATTGTTTTCGTTGCCAACCGAAAACTTGTTTTTGATCGTTACTTTATTAGTTTGCAAATTAATGAAAACACGTTTGACTATGTACTGAATTGTTAAATAATAATACGGGCAATATAAATATTCATCAGAAACCGGATCGATACGCCCTGGCATCCTCATGGAATATGGCAAGTTTTGTTATTCTTTTCCGGTTGATCATGATTGTTGATATATTTTTTTTGTGTAATCGAACACTGCTTTAGGTTTGTCACAAATATTCTTAAAATCTTAAATCTTCGATATTCTCGACAAATGCATATAAAAAAAAATCGCCAGAAAACGTTTCTCATAGTAGTTTTCGATTAAATTTAAAAATGTGCATGTTATATGTATATACCAGAAACCAATGGGTTTTTTTGAATATCCATATTGAAAAAAAGCCCAATTTGTTTTATATTTATTTGAACAAACGTTCCGTCTTCATCTGTATTTAGAATATAGTAGAACGTCGATTATCCGGACTAATTGGGGATGAAGATAGTCCGGATAAGGACAAATCCAGATAATCGAAAAAATCATAATTGTCAGGAAAAGACAAATATATGCAGTATAAATCATTTTTATTTCTATACATAACTTTAATAATAAATTATTTTTTATTGAAAAAATCAATTATCGATTTCTGCTTAAAGCTAGCTTTTCTTTTCGATGCTGCCAAATCACGAATACTTTTAAGACACATAAGTTGTCTTGAATAGCACTCTTCTTGACTCCCAAGCCACTTCATGGTGACATATATACACTGAAAAGCTTCGGAATGTTTAGGACCAATAAATTCTTCGCCGAATCCTTCCTTCTCCACAAACAACTTCAATGTGTCAAAGAAAGTGTTTGCTGAAGGTATGTCAGCAGAAAGCCTTTCCCCGTGAATCTCAAGTTCCTTGATACCATGTCGTCCTTTGAATTTTTCAAGCCAGCCCGAGCTTGCTTTAAAGGTATTGAAAAATATTGCTTTTTCACATAGTAATGGACCAGATATTGGCTGTCCAGATGATCGTCATTGTATGAACCACATAAAAATACACTCTTCAACTTTTTCATTTCGTGATGTTTTAATAACTCTACGCTCTGAGCGTCCATCTTCTGACATTAAACAGTGGACGCAATTCGCCACGCGCATATCAGCAAATTTGTAATATTTTTGTTTATTTTGACCAATCCGGATAATCGAGGTTCTACAGTAAATACGATTCATCCTGATCTCATTTCATAAATTTATAATTTCAGTGATTTTTCCGTTAAAAATGATACGACACTTAATAGCTATAAGAAACATTTCGAAACTGACGCATTCTTAGTGCCGAAAAAATTTTCAATTTTTGTAACAGAAAGTTTTTAAATTTAATTTTAAATCAAACTGGCCGGCCTTTTATAGCAAACTAGGCAAGCGTTGCAATGCCACCCAAAGAAAGGAAGGTTTTATGTTTTTGTGCTTTCGGATGCACCATGTTTTAGATGAATAATTTAGACTTAATTTTACTAACATTGATCGGTATCGATGACATTTGCCGTTTGACGTTTTCTGTTTGTCGTTTGCCGATTGTCTATGGTATGGCACACGCGCCACCTACTGAAAGATATTTGTATTATGCCTATAACCTTTGCGCAAGTACAACAATAAGTTGCCAAATAAACGGTATGGCTCATAAAATATGAAAAAACACTGTTTTTTTTATAAAAGACCTACTATAAGTTTACAAAGTTTTATCGATATCGGATGAACGGTATGACAACGCATAAAATACCATAAAACAAACAAACCATGATTCATATAAATATACATATATTAGAAGATATGAAATTTTAAAAATTTACTTGCGAATCCACTGTTTTTATTACATTTTCTCAAATTTTTGCCGAAAAATTTCGAACCGGATCCACTACCGAATCTTACAAAGAAAGTTTTTTTTCTTTGAAACTTCAGATTACGAACAATTCAAGGTTTCAACTGACAGAATCTTTACTTACACAATATTTTACTTAAATAATTGAAGCATGAGTCATATGATTACATAGCCTGTGCATAGTTTGTATAATTTAATAAAGGGTTGAAGAAACGATAATTATATTTCAATTTATTAAGCCTTTCATCACCTTTTTTGTAAATAATTACTATGTGTGTATTTAAAAAATCTTTAAAAAGTATTGTTTTTAACACCAATAATTTACAATTATCACCATTGCAGTGTGATATCGAATGTTCAATTGACGCTTAATATTGAAACATTTTTTTCTGATAGGCAATACTCGCCTTATCGGTTCGATTGCGTGTTTTAGAACAAAATAAAATTAGTTTTACATGTGGGTGAAATTGAATATGGCGATAAGTATAGATTTCTGAAAAACTCCCACTGTATGATCTTGATATCCGTTTTTATTAAATTCGCGGAATTCACGAGCCAGTAAGCGAAGAAAATTTCAATTTAATTTTGTTTTCCATAATATTATTGTATAAATAAGAATCGATGTGAAAAAGGAATCCTGACTTAACTTGTAAACGAAAAATAATTTGACACTTAATTGATAAATTTTGTATTCCATAAAATTTTAGGCTAACATAAACAGATTTTTGTTTGAAGCAATAATTATTTTAGACATGATTTGAATATTTTATTTTTTCGAGCCGTGTTTATTTTGTTTCAAAGACTCTTCGAAAATTTAGCTTCGGAATATTAAGTAAATATTTAGGCTATAATATAAAATAAATATTTTGACATTTAAAATATACTACCGTACTTCAAATATTTTGCAAGTGTCATAAAAAGTTTTTTTATTCGCAATTTATTAATAAAGTTTATTGGTTCATATCATTTACTGTATTTTCTATCACGTCACATTTTTTTAGTCTGAAAATATTTTATAACTTTTTTTGCTGTGCATAGTTGCTAGAACATAATTATTCTTCTATATTCAATGAAGCAAAAATTACTTTGTTGAAAATTTATATTTTTTACCGTAATTTAACACTCAAAGCTGTGGAGGCAGAGTCGCGGAGTCGTATTGTTTTTGAGAGTCGGAGTCGTAAAAATTCGAGATGATACCTAAAACTTTTAGCAAGCCATTTTAACAATCGAATTCGGAGTCGAAATGTAGGACAGTCAACAGTTACAGGTAGGACAGTCGACAGTTCGAATTCGCAGTAGTTGGTTTAGATCTCATGAATCTTTATTTAGTTTTATCACAAATGTAGTTATAAATACAAGAACTGATTGTTACTCAGTTGCACAATCTTTATTTCCGAAGAGATTAGAGACAGAAAGATAGAACTAGAACAGGGCCGGTAGTTGGTAGATCGCTCTCGCTACTATAATACTGCTATAATATGATTAGACTGCTAGATTGCTTTTATATTACATGGTTTATTCGTTAATTTGTTATATACAATCATGACATGAGGAGTGTGGCAGTGCCTATAGATATTTTGAAATTTTCGTGCTGTCTATTCACAGAACACGCGTTAGCTATAAGCATATTTCGATTATACATTATAGATCCATCTTCAAGATCGTTCCGGGCAAGTTGGACCAGACCATTAACCTAAATAATTACTCACGTTACTATTTTTAAAACAAACGCAGCAATGTTTATAGTATTCACACAACCATATTGCGATGTCTTTGTGGCGAGTATTTCACATATGAAATCCTTTGATTAAAAATTATGTTAGACTTGCCCAGATTCATGAATTTCTATTTTATTCAAATTTCTTTACAACTTGTTTGATCAACAGAGATATTGAACTTCTTGTAAAAATACGCACGCTGACGTTTTATATATAACGTTAAAACACCTCTCCTCTACGATTAGACTACGCCTACAAATCCTCTCAAATCATTTTTTACACGGTTTTGAAATAACACGGTCCACTCAAACAAATGAATACAATATCTTTACTTGACCTATTTGTTCTTACTCAATTCTAAGGAACTCAAAAATGTATATGACTCATGTTTTTATGTCACAGCCACAATCGACCGCGTGTGCGTAGGTCAGATAATATATCATTGACCTTGGTTTGCCTCAGTACCGTGTAAGTGTCACCTATTGAGAGCGACAGATAAAGACAGAAGAGGATAACGGATTTCCTAATAATAAGAAATTCATCAACATAAGACAGTCATTACAAACAAAAGGCTTCAACAGATCCCTTAAACATAATAAAATGTGTCAGAAATTTCTAGCGATGAAAGCGATTTATGTCTAGTCTTTCATTAGGTCCTCGTACATAATCAAGTAGCGATGAGCACTATTTTTTTCATTATTAAAACACATACTAAGAACAATATTTTGTGCAACTGACTTCTAAGTCGGCATTTTCACCCTTTTTACCTATACGATTTCCCGCAATACTGTTTTTCTTCAAATATCACGATATTTCAAGTACAAGAAATCAATTAACAATTTTCTATGTAACACTATTTACACGGTTTCTGGAGGAACGTGAACATGTAAAAACGAGTTATGTGTATATACGAATTTTATTTAAATTAATCCTTCATAATTAGAACACACTTTTTCCAACGCCAACTGTTAACAGTGCACTCAATCAACCATTGATTTCTGGTCTTAGAGAAAATAATAACCATTTAATTAATTAAACTGCCACGATTTTATAAGCTCCACCTTTGCAATAGACGTGATTAAAATGTTTTGTTTTTTTGTTTATTTGTTTTCATGTAATTTATTTATGTATGTTAATATTCACCAACCCTGTCCTGGATCTAATATTGTGTTAAATTTAAACTTGTCAGGATACGATTGCGTACTTTTTGATCGATACGTTGTGTTCTTCCTACTAAGTTACACCGACCGATGATGTAAAGAAAATGTAAGCATTTTCATTTTGGACCTCAGGTGATAGTTGAAGGGTTAAAACATGTACGTTAAAGGTCAATTCAAGATCATTTCACCTTAGCTACGCATGTAATTTTTTGCGTGTTTTGATACATGATCTGCCTCAAAATATATCTGGAGTGGCGATTTATGTGATGTGACATATGACCTAGCGGTAGCTTGAAATTTAAAGCTTCTAATAAACTATGCGACCTTTTTACTAATAAGCGTCAGTGCATAGCTGGACAACATTTATAGATATTGCTGTGAGAACATATTTTGGCATTTTTCATTTTCGTAACCAGTAAAAAAATGTTTTCGTATTACATGTTATGGAACGGAGAAATACAAAATTCATACGGTTGTGAGCAACAGTTTTACAGTCAGCATTAAAAATGTAAATTTAGAAATATTTTTAGTGATAGTGATGCTTTTATATGTGTATAGGAGAATCCAAACGATCGAATTTTCATAGACTCTCGTTCGCAATTAAAATATATGCTTTCCATCTTCCCCAGTCTCACATAACATTTTCCATATAAAGCGAAAAACCAATAATTATTGGGGAAACGATTAGGGCTCAACCGTGAGTCATAAATTTTTGCGTTACCTAGTTATACGAATCGAATAAATGATACGGGTGGCAAATCGAACATACGATTACATAAACATGGAGTGTTTGAGAAAACAATAAAAATGCATCATAAAATATGGGTGTAATAATTAAGGCTACGGGCCTTGATCTGGGGATCCCTGATTTTCTCTAATAAAAGCTCAATTTTTTGGTGTCATTGCTTCGTAACATGCTCCGTTTTCAAAGTGACCATAAGGTTTAAAGTCGCGTGGGTGAGTTTTTTAATTAAGCTCGTTTGAATCCGAGTTATTACTCCCACGATCTCACTTTCGTGTTCTAATTTTGAAACTTAACATCATTAGTGTTGTTTGAAAGACGTGAATTATGTGCGAATCAAAATGACCCTTGCTTTAATTAAAAAACTCGTTAATTACACAGCCGAGGATAAGCTGTTATTAGCTTTGTACAAGTGTTGCATAGTTTCAAAGAAATTTAAGAACTATAATTCAACAAAAAAGAAAAAATTCACTGCCATGTATAAATGTAAAAAAACATTTAACGTTCTCTCATGCCAAATTTATTAAATAAATCTATAAGATTTCCATCTTCTCTGATACAATACTTAAAAGGCGTTGCTTTGGTGGAACTGAGGAAATAAAAATCAAAGTACAAAGTAATTTTGCCGATGGCGTGATGCCGAAATAGCTATCAACTATATTTTATAATTGTCATGGTATTAAATATATGTCATAAAAAATATTGATATACATTCATGTTATATTTATTTATTTAACACAAATAAAGCACCAACAAAACTTTGAAGTGAAGTTTTGAAGAGTCATTAATAAATTGTAATACTTAGATTATCTTATTAATTAACTAGCAGAATTGGAGAGTAAAAACTTTAACTCCCTAATGTCCCTCATACGTTAAAAAATTTTTTAACTTGTAGTTACTTCATGACTGCAAAATTATTGATTTTGTATCCTTGTTGAAACCTTGAAAATTAGCTATTAAACAAAAATTAACCTTAAAAGCAACAAATTCATATCTCTTCATCAGTCTGTTTCACCTTCACTTCAATGATATAGCGATATTGGTTCACTTAGGGTTCTAAAACTACATACATATGTACATATTTGTGTTTATGGTGTTCATACGTTCCACTTCCTAAGGTGCAAAGGCAAAAGAAAGTTATCTACGCTATAATTCTATTCGCCAAAAGTATTTCGTTTATAACAGTGTTATTTTTGAGAAATAGCCGGTAAACGCTTTTTGCAGTCTTTCTTTTCATTTGTGTACTTAAGATTTAATGTTATTTCGTTTCTATTCTTAATATTTCAGGTGAATTCGTTTGAAATTTAACAAAGTGACTGTAGGATTTTATTATGCTCGCATTAGTTACGCTCTAAAGAAGACTAATTTACTTACGCAGAACAGAATTCAATCAAAAGACTCACGAACGAAAAAAATATTAAATTTAAGTGATTTGTCAATTTATTTGACTTTGTGAGGCAATTTACCTTCTTGTCCATTGTCGGACCTTTTTACTGGGCTCAGCTATTTTTACGGTCACATAAACGGGCATGTTATGATGCAGTAATCTTGGTAAACGGAGCCAGCTTCTAAGAAAACGGCTCTAAAATGCTGAAGCTAAAACTGAAGGGCAGCTGTTAAGGTCCTACGTAAAGAAGTATATTGGAATTTTGTGAAATATACCTAGCACCTTTTTTGAATCGTTGCCTTATAAAATAGTGGTATAAAATCAATAACATTGCGAACCTTCAATTCTTTACTCATAAAAAAGACATGTTACATACTCTAAGCATACATATTTCTTTTTGATATATAGACTTCTTATTTATTTCATAGGCAATATGAAAAGGGAATGTTTTAAACAAATATAACATTTTTTTTCTATTACTTCCTCAAATATTGTGAAAAAGAAAGAATCTTTATCTGAAGGGATTATGGCGATCTTCAATATAGTGTCAAAAAATGACGCTGTATTGGCATCATTGACGTCGTTGTCGACATATCCTTCTAAAATACTCCACTCCACTTATAATGTCAAAAGCTTTATTTTATTTTCAGAAGAAAAACTATTAAGGATACGTTGTGCAATATGTTTGGCGTTTTCACTTTCAAATGATGATCGTTAAATTTATATAATTGTACCTCAGAAGAAAGGAGATAATTGTGATAAAATTAGCTCTATAATTAATCGGCTTTCTGTTAACTCGTTTGTTTAAACATACACCTTGTAGCAAGCGCTTTTTTGGAGTTTTTAATTGAAATTAAAAAAAAAACAACTCTTCGCCAAAAAACCTTAAAATAATTTATTTGTCAAAACTATACACCTACATTTGCTATTTTTTTTATTTATTGATAAATAAATCATGCATGGCTCTATTTTTCTATGCAGTTTGATTTTGCCATGTATTACACATCATTAATTATCAGCAATCTTTTGATTATCAGCAATCTTTTGATTAGCAGGGTCGTTTGTGGGGTGTTTAAGTAAGTTGTGCTGGAAAGAATCTTTTCCACATTGCTTTCTAGAATTCTCTTTTTGATGAATATCAATCGAAAAAGATTTACAATTTACTGATATTTAAAAAAAAATTAATAATTTTATTGAAAATGATAGTCCATCTTCTTAATCGGATTAAAAGTCTAAAATGCTGACGTTGGGGGGCAGCAATATAATCCAATGTTTGCGGAGTAGGTACAATGATTAAATATCTTACTAATTTCTTCGCAAAACATTAAGTTTTACAGATTCGCTGTCTTATCAGATTCTCAGAGTATCAAATTAAAACAAATTGAGAAAGTTATATATAAAACTTCGCCTAATTAGCCTTGCCCTTCAATTACGCGAAAAACTCGGATAGCGATTCAGTTTTACGAACCCTACATGAAAAGCTTATTGCAAGTATTAAAAGCTTTATAGTTTATACCAAGCGAAGAATTAGTCGAGTGTTATATTAGAAAATGTACATACCGTTATTTATTTAAATTTTACGCTATGTAAATTTTCTAATATCCGTTTATTTATTTAGAAATTCTTCTTAATAATGAAAATAAGTAACCTGATTAATTGTTATTAATTTCGTCTTGGTGTCAGTTGCCTCATTGCTAATATCTTCTCCATTGATCCCTGAAATGTTACTGGTAACGAGACGATTGAAAATTTTTCGTTTTATCAATCCAGTGTACTGGGTTTAGTGGTGTGTTGATTGGATTTTTACTCCTCTGGAGTCATAATTTTTCAAAAAAAAGATATGCTCATTTCAGACTTCATTATTTATTATTAAGCTGTATTATTAATTTTCGTGTCATCGATATGAAAATGTCGCAAGTATGCGCATGGACAATTCATATACCTATTATGTGAACCAGTGATGCACAACCTTTTTGGGAGAAGGGCTAGATAATCAATTCTCAGTAGTTCGATGGCCGCATGGGCAAAACTGATTGAATTATCGATATTTTTACCGTTTATAAAATAGACAATTCTTTTATTGTATACTGTTCTTCCATCACCCGTAAAAAGTTCTGAAGAAAAAAGGTGATTGATATTTGTCATAGCGGGTCGTAAGTTGTACATCTCTGATATAAACCAACCTGCGATATCCGTCAAAAACGAACGTTCACAATGGTTGTTTTGATACATTTTGATTTTAATATTGCATCTCTCAACGAATGGTTTTTATACCATAAAAAATACATACGAAAGGAAAATATGAATGATAAATATTTATACGTCATATGGGACTGTTATCTACGAATTTAACACAGAAGTTTAATTGTAAGCATATGGCGTTTATATAAAACCGTATTATTTATGTGTATATCTAAGATTTTCAGCGGCATCGAATTGGTTTGTCATCTAAGTCTTGCAAAGCTTTCAAGAAAACAATTAATTATGCCTTGCTATATTGAAGGCTACTACTGGATTATTATTTATGGCTTCAAAATTGCTGAAGCTTTTTGTATTCTGGTCGTAAAACCACAATAAATATTAATAGCTCTATAGTTATAAGTTATATACATATGCATTTAACTCACACTTAGATTATCTAAAGTAACATAAAGATACGATAAAATTAATGCCCGGTGATTAATAAGCGCTTGTGTTACTCTACACTTTTTATCAATGAAATTTAATTTAAGTTGTGAAACAAAGGTAAAGAAACTTCCGGTACAAAATGATTTTTCATTCATATACTATAAATGGTGGCATGAATGAATGCAAGCTGGTTTCCGGAGCGTAAAATAATCTACCTAGGTGGCCAAAATAAGCGTGAATATTTACGACGTGTCTTCGGTTAACGTATCACTGTGGAGATATGAAGTTTACTAGTCAAATAAGTTAATTAACGTACACAACCTTTTTTCTACACGGTAGATACGGTCCACAAAAAAACATGTAGAAAAAACTCATAGGTTTAATATACGATACAGTTATATTTTTATTATTGAAAACTGAGTTTACTTTAGCAATTAAGTGTGACTTGTTAAAAATGGTACTTTTTTTTTTTTTTTTTTTTTTTTTTTCCCATATCCGCTCCCTATTCGGAGCATATGGCCGCCACACGGTGCCTCCAAGATTCTCTGTCTCCCGCCAACCTCCTCGCATCTTCCCAGGTCATCCCGGCGTCCCTTAGCTCCCCTGAGTACATCCTATGGATGGTCATCAGAGGCCTTCCGCGGCGTCGGGATCCATCAGGTTGATAGAAGAGGCAGGCAGGATTCAGGCTCCCCTGGGGCATCCGCAGCACATGTCCAAGCCAGGTCCATCGTCGCCTTTTAATTTTGGACGTAATAAGGGGCTGGTTTGTCCGCTCTCTTACCTCCGTATTCCTGACAAAGTCAAACCACTGTACCCCTAGTATTCGCCGCAGGCATCTGTTTTCAAAGCACAGTATACGGTTACCCTGTGCTTTTGTGATGTGCCATGACTCGCAACCGTAAAGCAGCACAGTCAGTATGCATGCGTTGAACAAGTGGCACTTGGTTCTGACCGAGTACAGCCGTGAGTCCCAGACTTTCCGCATTGAATTAAATGTTGCTCCAGCTATCCCTAATCGGATCGCGAGCTCATTACGCGGGTTGCCATCTCCCGTGATGTGTACTCCCAAGTACCTAAAACCATCGACTCTCTCGATTTCTTGCCCCGCACTCAACAGAGAGTAGTCTGGATCTGGACAGGCGCTGTTGCAGAGCACATTGGTTTTACTCGCGTTGATTTTGAGGCCAACGCGATACGAGTTGCTCTGCAGTCTATCCATTGTTTCCTGGATACCCGCAACTGATTTGTCAAAGATGACAGCGTCGTCGGCATACTCGAGGTCACATAGTTTCAGGTTGGGAGCAACGGTTACTCCTCGGTCAGGTGGAATTGACTTCCTCAGGATGAAATCGAAGATTATTATAAAGAGGAACGGAGCTGGTCATGGTTGGTGATTCCCATGTGAGTGCATCGATGCCAATAGATGTGCGCATAGAAAATGATGGGAAATATTGAACCCTTAAAGTCCATCTGCTGGCCTCCCCGCGGCGACCATCGGGCAATGCAGCTTAGCTGTAGCTAACAGCAGGGGGCGAAAGGCGAACTATCCGGCGCCTCAAAACCGGTCTTCTGGCTAAGGGAAGGAAATCCCCGACAGAAAAACCGGGTTGAGCTAACTTGTAGAGCCCTCGTGACTCAGGCCTCGGAGGCGCAGGGTTAATCACCCTGTCCTCTTAAAAAAAAAATAGATTACGATACCACCATGGTACTTTAAGATTCATTAATAATTTACCACCGAGCTTTAACATATTTAATACAATGAATGCAATACTTTTCACAGCGTGGGTTTTCACAGTTGAAGTGCCTATAAATCTGAAAAAAAAATAATCCACGGACCCCTGAAAAACAACATGTTTTGTGCGGCCCACATTTTGGGAAAAAACTGGTTTATTACACGTCACGTGAGATGATAATTTGAATTTTATGTATAGAAGATTTTTTTGACTGTATAATATAATAACTTTGAAAAAAATAAACTCACTTAAAATAGCAAAAAATATTTTTCTTCTTTTTGTAAAATCGTACGGAATAAAAAATATCTCTTCCCGAAAATATTTATTTATTTTATTTATTTATTTATTTAAGAAAAAAAGCAAATCATGGCATTACAGCTGATGCCAATGCGCCATGTATTTGACAAATATAAATACGTGTATTTATATATATACATACATGTAAATACATAATATTAATCACTAATTAATTAAAAACAAGATGAAAACATTGTAGTCATAAAAACAGAGAGAAAAAAATTTATAAAATCATAGAAATTTTCGAAAATTTTCGAAAATTCCTGTTCCTGGAACTGCTTATTTTTCTAAGCTATACTATACTATATACGTTAAAGATCAATCAATGCATATGAAATCAGCAGATATTGAAAATGATGTTGACAAATATTTGAAAAACAAATTAGTTTCACAAAAATGATAAGTTGATACCGTAATTGATAGCTATCGATTCTTCTAGAAGAACTCGATATGGATAATACGGATAGATTTTTTTACGATACGATACTAAACATAAATGTAATACATTACAATATGATACGTTTTAATAAAATTCTTTGTTTAATATTATCCTCAATAATCGATACATCCTTATCAATTTTATACTATAATTATTTATACAAAGGAAGGAAGTGGTTTACTAACCACAAAACTTGCCGATCTATATTAGGTATTATAGATGTGTACCAATATAATTTGGTTTAAACCAAATGTCAAATTGATATCGGTCTTTTAAGTGCTATAATTTACCCTTTTCCTTTCATACCGTGATTCAATTTAGCTAGAGTTAACGCGTACTAAATGTTATATATTTTGACGGTCACTATCAAACGTAGATTAATTGGAAACTTTGTCAATATGTAATATCATTAATAACGGTTTTTATGAGTCGAAAAATACAACTAATTTGTCATGAAATATAAAGTCCAATCAACAGGTTCCGAGTCACATTCTAGTGTGATAGTAACATTTAATATCAAGTACCTGGCTATTCAAAATAAGTTTACGTGATAAATATTTCCGCTCGCAACTTGTTACATCTGCATTCCCTACGGAGTACTTATATAAACAGCTGGTAATAAAAAGAACTTGTTGAAGATTACTAGATAATTACTTTCTTTGCTGTTTGGATAGAATTAAAACAAACGAAAGTGACATCGTTTACCTTAAATAGACAGATATTAAAAAATGCGCCATTTTAACTCCGTGGATGCAAGTATTTAAGTAAATATTCATGGCATATATTGCGTATCTTTTTTGTCTAAATAAAACAATCTGCAGTATATAATAAGGCTAACAGTATGCTACAATATTTCTGTAAGGCAAGCAAAATGAGGTTTTTTTGTTCTGAAATGTATGCTATGAAGTGCTATTTTTAATCTATCTAACTCATCTAAAACCAGCGAATTCCAAACTTGGTGGCGAGTAAAGATTCAATGGCGGTGGAAGAAATTTGGCCGTTTAATTCTATTCTGTTTAATAATGTACATTCAATTTGCTAGACACTGAAACCGTTTTACTACTTAAAAAAGTGGCCGTGTAAAATAAGGGACCGTCAACTTTTTTTTATAATTGTGGTGATTTATAATACAAAGTTCGTAAACCACTGCCTGATACTCACATTTGGCCTATCTGGACATGTAGTGTAATGTGAGATGTATAAAAAAATCATAATTCTGTACGAAAAAAATCCAACGGTTTTTTCCTCTGTTTTATAACAATGCTCTCTCGTTAAAATCATATGACAGGAAAGAAATTTAACACTAATGATAATTTCCTATTGTAGTTGTATGGTCCCATTAAAATGAATTTGTGTAATTAATAACGGTTTGATAATGAACTGACACCAGCTTCAGATTCATAACTCTTCACATTTCCCGTCATGTTATTTTTGACGCTTTTGGCTTTGCTATGATTAATTGGAATTAATATATTCTGCACTGAACAGCCTTTCAAAATATTATAAATATATACACAAAAAGACAAATAATTTGGCACGACACAGAAAAAAGCAATATTGTTTTTGAGGAAAAATTAGATAATGATTTTTTTACATTCACATTCTGACATATTACTGTTACAGTAAAACCTCAATTATCCGGATCTCGATTATCCGGATTTTCGATTATCCGGATTGGTCAAAATAAGCAAAAATATTACAAATTTGCTGATATGCACGTGACGAATTGCGTCCACTGTATACATGATGGAATGCAGTCTTAATATTTGGTTTGAAAAACAGTTTATTTCAGAAGTGAAAAAATATCAAAATTCCATAGATAAAACGTTATTATTACTAGACAATGAGTGCTCCGTCCCACCCATCAATTGAATCTTTAAACCAGTTTTATGAAATGTTTACGGTAAAATTTCTTCCATAGGTCACATCAATAATACAACATATGGATCAGGGTGTAATAGAAACATTCAAACGCTTATATAGAAAAGAGATGCTTTGACGATTATTGCTAGCAGATGAAAATAATGAAGAAACAGTTATCAGCTTCCACAAGAAAATAAATTTAAAAGATTGGCAGCAGAAAGTTGGATTTCTTAAGATGTGTCAACTTTGTAACAAAATTTTGAAAAGACCATTAGTAAGTTTCAGTAACGAAGAAGAAAATGATAGAGGAGACTTTGCCGAAGCAATGACACAACTTTCAATATGTGCTGAATGCGATGAAGAAGATTTAACCGAGTGGTTAAATTGCGATGCAAACGATCCTGGATTCCAAATTTTGAATGATGACGAAATACTTAAAGAAATATCAACCTCAGAGGAACAAGATCGAGAAGACGTAGAAGAGATTTGTGAGGGGGGAGATATTGGTCCTACACATTCTGAAGCTTAACAGTGTCTAGATGTCGCCATGAAGTGGCTTGAAAGTCAAGTGCTATTCAAGACAATTTATGTGTCTTAAAAGTATTCGTGATTTGGCAACATCAAAAAGAAAAGCTAGCTTTAAGCAGAAATCGATAATTGATTTTTTCAATAAAAAATACGTTATTATTAAAGCTATGTATTAATCTAAAGAAGTAAAAATGATTTATACTGAATATATTTACTTGTCTTTTCCTGTCAATTATGATTTTTTCGATTATCCGGACTATCTTCATCCCCAATTAGTCCGGATAATCGAGGTTCTACTGTACTTACTTTTTTGGTACAGCATGATAAACCTTTCGAGGGCCCGTGACGAGACACGTACGCGCTTGGCGTTGCACTTCCACAGGCCCGTGACGTACGTTATACGCGTTGTCATTTTAGAGCATTTGAAAGAAATATTTATTTTTTCCATTAAAAAGAGAGCAATGACATCTCTTGATAAATAAAATACATTTATTATCAAATATATCGTTGGAATAAAGGAATTTCCCTTGAGGCCTAATCAGGTTCCACATTTCATTATTATATTTCTTATCCACGCGGTTCGCGACGCGTCAGTAACTTGATCATTTATCTCCGTTGACTAACAAATTTTGGAGTTTGAACATTTTATTTGTCAAATTTGGCTTTTGGTCGCATTGATAGGGTTGATATTTAATTGAATACACATAAATAGGAAAAATAGGGGAAAAAAGTGACGATATTTAATTTTTTTGGTCGGAGTCGGAGTCGTGTTTTTGGTCAATGTAGGAGTCGGAGTCGTGGTTTTGGTAAAAGCTGGAGTCGGAGTCGGAGTCGGACTTTTTTCACCGACTCAACAGCCCTGCTAAAAATCCAAATAATTTTTTTCATTTATTGTTTTTGAATTTTATTCTAAAAAGAGTGAATACATTTATGTACATAATTATATTTTGATAAATATTTTTTGACAATGTATGGTGTTGTGACAATGACAATTTTTACCAACGAATTCTATTTTTTAAACATTATCGAAATTTTGGGTCCTGGGCTGTTGAAAAGTTAAAAGACGTAATTAAAAGTAATAAAGTACATCATACTACGTAAAAAAATATTTTAATTCGATTAATTGTAACGCCATCGGGTCCGTGATTGAGTGCTTTGTTGTTGGCCACGGTTGAGGAGCGCTCAGGCCTGAATCCCTGTTCGAAGACATTGATGTCTATGTAGTCCAAAAATTCCATCCCACACCCATCCGATCGAATAGCGAGACGTAGCGAGAGCGATTAGCTAATCACTTGTCCTGTCCTAGTCCAATCCTTTCTATTCTTACTCTCTTCAAACAAGAAAGGTTGAGCAACTAATCGACATGCAGTTCTAGTAGAAAACTGTTTCTGTTGAGAGTAACTTATAAGTCCAAATGCTCCTTATTGAGAGCGAATATGGTAAAAAAAGTTACAAATGTACAGTTTAATATTTACATATATCATTATAATAATTCTCGGAAATAGTGTAGAAATAATTTAATGATAAGTACAGAAAATGAAAAAAGAAATACAAATTTCATTGCAAATTTGTTTGTATCTTGTTTCCGTATGAAAAGAATGAACATTATTCATCAAATAAAGAATAGAGAATTTAAAAAATACCTCCATACGTATGTTTGCATGTATATTTTCAAAACAATAGTAATAACCAAGACACCTACAGTAAATTATTTTCCGCCTACATAGCGCATTTTTGAAATGTGTTGAATTAAAGATTACAAGCTTGATTAAAAAATGTTATTTTTACAGAGAGGCGGTCTGTCTTAAAACTGTATAATGTATTTGAATATATAGTTTTTTTAGATAACCTAAAAAACGTAATGAAAACCACTTTGAGCAGAACATATTTTCATTTTTAAAATTAATTATCTTTTCGGATATATTCAAACACTCGAACAATTGAAAATTAAAATTTTTGATATTCGAAAAATTTACCTGACGAATATGTTTAATACCTTCATCTTCAATTCAAATCTAACAAAACTTCATTATATTTCTTTATTTTCATACACGCTCAATTTTACTATAAAAAAACATATGATTAATCTGTTACAGAGATTCAGTTTTATGCCTGTATATTTTGAATAATCTATTTATTATAGATATGGGTTCGTTAAACCGTAAACCCAAAATATCCAAAAGTGATAAAAATATCGTTTCTTTTTTTTACAGTTAGGTATATTATATATTTTTACGAGCATGGTTTATTTAAGCAATGCTATAGATATAACTTGAGTATTTATTTCTTCGGTGGAGAAGATTTCCTGTATATTATATTTCATCCCATTATTGATATCTTTCATGAATATATAATAATTAGATACAAAATAAATTACTCACATAATGCACACATACATTTGCAATATTTATGTAGTTAACTTAAGTCTCTTATTATTGTAAGTAAAACTGAAACTCTCGGTGAACGATTTGTATAATATAAATAGTTACAGAAATAATCAATAATTATTGCATAGCTTCTTAATTATATTATATTCATCTGTCCTTAACATTATTCTACGAGCAAATGTTTCAAATCTCAGTATGCTGAGAAACGTAATTCTCCTCTATAAATTATGGACCCAAGCAATTTATTTTAGTTTGCAATCTAATAAGCATGAAGGTAAAACTAAACGAATAATGCTAATAAAGAAAGACCCATGTATTATAATATGCACGTTACCTTTGGGAAATGAGAAAAACATAATAACTCATTCCAAGACTCACTTTATGCATTCATGTTATTACAATTTATTGCTTATAATAAATAGCACACGGTTTTACTGTCGTTTTTACTAGACAATGGAAAATAAAAATATTTACGTTATTATCACTCTTATTTTTTCAATGATTTGCCGACGAGACACGTGTTGATGTAGATTTTGTTTTAAAGTTTCAGAACTTTAAGCAAGCTCCAAATGAGCGAGTTGCTGAGGTTTCAATGAAATTATTTTTCAAATAATTAGTATCGCGATGAACGAAACCGGTCCTGAAGTATCAATCATTTTTTTCTATTTTTTTATAAACTAAATTAAAACGGAAAATATTTATCTATAAGTAAGTAATTCATTCAAAACGGATATTATGTCTATATTTTGGTCATACTAATGGGTAAAACAGATAAATTTATCTCAAATTATGTATGAGTACTGAGTGTCTGACATTCAATCAGAGCGTGTAAAAACATGTATTTAGAATAATCTAATCATTTTATGGAACATATGAGTGACAATTTTATAATAACTTCATAAATATAGCAGCATGATTTTATATAAAAACGATTGTATAAACCCAGAGAAAGCCATCGTATTGTTCGTAAATTAAATGAATGAGACTGTTGTTTCAGAATAAAAAATCTTCGTAATCAGGTTCGTTTTCAAATAATTATAATGCCTGCAAAGGTGCAGAAGACTCGATAAAAACTTTAATGCCATCAAAGTATGTACCATTATTTATCGAAACTACCTGACGGTCTCATAAAAACTTTCCTGATCGAAGTAGAGAGGCGAAAACCTCTCCGGGAGCATTTTCCTTGAATTAATTGACATCCCACCCGAATTTGTTCAAAAGTAATTCTCAAACGGCCGTCTCAACTGTCGTAAAAACGTCAAGGCTCTACGTCGCGTCGTTGGCGTCATTAATTTGGCGGCAAAATTAGCCTGATAATACTGCCTTCATATACTCTTGCAGTAATTGAATAAAGGCGACGCTTGGAAAAGCGGCGCGACTTTTCATAAGCTTTTTTCTCATGAGTGTTTTCCGAGTTAATTATATATTGCTCACGGGTATTTATGAAGCTATACGCAAAGGAGTCACATAAATGGTTTAAACGTTAAATTTGATCGAATTTCCTTTTCAAAATATATTTTCGTTAACATATCAACAGTTTCCGGAGTGTTGTAGTAATAACGTTAGTAGAAGAATTACTTAAATTAAATTAGAATTTAGTTAAGCGCACAAATTTTATCTGTGATTTTGGCCATGTATTAATTGTCAAAAAAACACTTAATAACTTTTTGTAATATACACTAATGTTGATATGAAAATTTATCTTAATATATTGTTTTTGCTAGCTGTATTTTAACATGTGACTCCGTTGATAATGCCTGTATTTAATTCGATAATCTCCACTTCACTAGTTGCTTAAGGCGTTACGTTTTAATATAAAGAAAACTCAGTGAGAGGGCTTTTACAACTTCGGCGTTCTTAAAGCAGGGGCTAATAGCCATTTTGCTCTTTTCCCTATTCACCATTGTTATGAAAATAATTCCCCCTTTTAAGCTCTTACTCAAAAGATGTATTCTAAATTATATAAATATATTACAATATAATTGAGGATTTCGACGGAAACTGCTTGGTGGAATTTCAAGATCAGTTTATTTTTTTTCCATGAGTTTTGTCGCTAACGCTCCGGGCTTTGCTGTACATTTTACGATACCACATTTAAAATACTTAATAATTGAAAATCATTAACATCGCTATTTAATCCAGATTGCAAAAATAACAATTCAACTTAACGGAGTTCACTACTGTACTTAAAATGCCTTATGAAGATTCCAAAAGGCTACATCAAATAGTTTTATTCTACGTTAGGGGAATTTACTATTGAAATTCAAAATAAATCCCCCAACGTTATAGATTTTAGAGCATCCGAGTTAACGCTTTGGTAGCGTTGATTTTATTTAGTCCAGCTAGCGCCAATCCGTTTAAAACGAACGTATGCAATTGACTATGTTTTTCACATTGACTTGTTTAACCCTTTATATGACTAGACGTTTTGGAAGGGATCAGCCAAAATAACGAAGCAGTTTTTATGTGTTGTAAATACAACGATCTTAATTATTTTATTTGTACTTTTTCCCCTAGCATTTGATATATACTATCTTACACATAACAGTCATTCTTCTTTTTTAAATAACGAGAACAACCTGAAAATCTGGGGTTGATTACATGGAGCGTTATCTGACGAAGCGTAAAATCATCGCTCGGACGTTTTCGCACAGATACTGCGTGATGTTTTTTTTCACTTCGAAGTCTTATAAGGCTTAACTGGCATGAACGCAACGCTGAGACTTGCAAAATTTCAGGATCCTGATTGATCGGGTCTTAATTGTTCTATTTTAAACTTGCAATATATATTGTCGCTGATTTTAACGTCTTCAACCACATATATGCTGTTTATTCATAATGACTATTAAGAGATAGATAATCGCTTAGATACAAAAATAAAAACCCTCTGTTTAGTTGTATGATCAATTCAAAACCATATGAAAATGCTGAAGATTATGGTGTGAAGCAGGTTAAAATTAAAAGTAAGCCAAGCCTCAGTGAGGTGTTTTTATGATATCATTAACATGAAATTGATACAATCAAATATTTTTTATATTTTAATACTATATTCACGCAACCTTAACCCTTTAAACGCCAAGCCAATTCCATGGATTTTTGCTATACGCCACCATTTTCAATAATCGATTTTTCCATGAAAATGCCTCGTAACATACCTGGAATATAATTTTATACTTAATTTATTATTGATTTTCATAGAAAAGTGAAAAAAATATCATAAGTACAAGATTTAAAAAACGTCTCTAGGGCTGCCAAAAACAATACATATTATAAATAAAAATATGAAATATATATGTATATATATTATTTCTATAATAAAACAAATTATATAGGTAGCACAAATTGCATCTAGGGCTGCCACAAAAAAAAAATGTAATTTATGAATAAATTAGAATTATTTTGTTATGACTGGAAAGTAATTTTTTTAATAATGAATAGCACAAAATGCTATGTGTTGTTTCTACTCGTACTTGCTGATATTTAGCTATTCTCTTCTAACTCTGATGCGCTCTATCAATCGAGCGATCATTGCGATAATAAGGTGCCAGCCCTAGTGACATCTGTTAGCTCAAGTTCAAATAAAAAGAAAACGGTTCAACATATGAGTATTCTAACAATCACATTGCCTTCAAAAGGTGTCTCTGCATAATATTGCATTTAAAGATATTTAATTTATTCATTAATAAGCTCGTAATCGCGTTTGCGTGCCTGCACGCCGTGGCGCTGGTACTAGCACCGATTTCGCGTGCCTGCACGCCGTGGCGTCTGAACGGTTAACAACATATAAAAAAGTGAATTAATTTATTTCTGAGACACATAAACAAATAAACAAATGTTTAGGTTTCCAATATATCAATCGAAACGTTGTAAAAAGGGGTAAATTCAGAGGCTCAATGCCTAGTAACAAGCTTTAGTATAATATTATATGCTTTGGCTAAAATTTTCCAAGATTTCATGGTTATTTATTTTTGAAAAATTCTCTGTTTCCGCTGAAAAAGTTATTTAATTTAAAAATAAATATTTTTTTAGCAGAAGATATACTCAGTTACAATATTATGCAAGTTTTTTGATAAAAAGTTTGTCAAGTAGGCTGAATTTAATGGCACTTTATGGTACAAGTGAAAATTTTTTAAAAACTTTCACTGTATTACATTACTTTAACATTTTTGAAAATTTCTTCCAAAAGTAGGTACCGAAACTTTTCCTTTGTTGAATCTTATGAATAAATATTATGCTCCAGAAGTTATTTTGGTCCACATTAAAACTTCATTCTGCGTGTTTGCTCTTGAATGTGTAGATTTATAGAATACGGTCTCAAGCAATGATACTAACAGAGAACTTTACTACCGATGTTATTTCCTTACCGCATTCATCTTATTTTTCAACTACCTCTAGCGCCAAATTTTGAGACCATAATAAAATTTAAAATATTATTTCCTGATCAGGGTTGGTCCCCTAAGTTGATGTTTGGGAAACGGAATAGAAGACTTTATCTGCAAGAAACATTGTATTTTCTCAATCTTAATTACCTTCCTATATTCAATTTCATCACTTTCTTCATAGTCTGTTCATGTAAATATTTTAAAAATAAATATATTAATTGTATTATATAATTAATCCGAGCTATCTAGCTGCTAAGATTATTGGTTCCGAATTAAAAGACGAATAAACTAACATGCCCATATATGATGGATACTTTAATCTACTAAATGTTTGCACAAAGGTTTGAAAGCTTTCAGATTTAAAAAAAAACTTTATTTACTCATAATCGGATTGGTGTGGGAGGAAGTTTTGGACAACACGGACATTCATGTCTGTGAACATAATTCAATAATTCGATTAAAAAATGACACTACCTGGACCGAGATTCAAGCCCGCCTGCTCTGCAACCCAAACCACTGACAATGAGTCCGACAGAAATACAAAATATTTTTTTAAAAAGAAATACTTCCTACAATCAATTGCCAAATAAAAATATTTTCTTAAATCTTTATTCATCTTAATATAAAAAGAAAAAGCTGCAACTTTATTAAACGGCTATTAATTTGTTCTTTATCGCCGTTAAGTTCCACATTTCACCAAAAGACAGTGCTTAACTTTTTACAAGGGCACAAAAACTTTTTTCTTAGGCACAAAAAATGCGTTAAAAATCGAACATAGATTTCAAAATTTTTACCTTTTTTGGGGAATGTGTTTTACCCAGTAAATTTTCAACATAAGTTTTGAAATATTTTTTTTACATTATAAATTTGACTATTTTTATTTACATATATGAAATAGGAACGAACCGAACCTAAAGTCAAAAGTCTAAATCACACCATATTAACCAAACCAATGTTTCATAATTCAGCTGTTAATATTGTGACAAAAGTTCAAAGAAAATAAATCTTTTCGTAGTTGTTTAAAGCAAAAAAATACCATAACATTAATCTTTCTTTTTTATACGCGTGTGACAAAATGCTGAAATAATATTTACTTAAACATTAATTTAACGTCGAAAAAAACGTATAATTTTGGTTTAAAAGAATATCACGTTTCTAATAATAAAGCTCCGCTAGTCGAATTTCAGGTATCTAGATTGCGAAAGTCAAGACTCGTTGAAGTGAAAGATTGGTTGTCAGGTTTTTTTAGATTGAAAATATGAGAAAATACTCCAATCTTTTACCGTCATCTTTTTAGTTTTATTCGATCCCCTCCCCTGCATTAAGATGAATAAGTGTCTAACATTCCGTTGGAAGAAAATAATCTGATAATTTCGTGACTTTATTAAGGATGGATAACATTTTATCACATCGTATTAAAAAAATGATGGTTTAATGAGAATAAAGCTAGATTTAGTAACGTATACAGAATATGATTAATTAAATCCTGGTGATTAATTTACTTCGTAATGTTTTTTATGTTTCACTTCGCTAACGAATATTATTTTAATAATTCGCAGGCTTTTGATATATAAATAAACGAAAATATAATAATATATTAGGTGAAAAGAATAACCGAACTATTGTTTTTTGTGAGACATTAGTTCTGATTATAAAAAGTGCTGCAACAACCAATTAATGTCACAATATTTCAACGAATATATCTGAATTTTATCCTCCAATCTTTGTATGTACTATTAAATATATATATATATATTTTAAATAATGCCTTTACAATTTACACCTTAATAATGAATCATTATAATATACTTGCTCTCATTTATATAATATTTGATCATTATTTTTCATGTCAGATAAAATAACTTACTCCCATATCGTTTGCTTTTAATAATGGTTATAGGCAGACAAGAAAAAAATAATGGAAGTTTTCTGCTTTGCTTGAAATATAATAAAATCGAATTTCCACAGCTTCCCAGATTCTTGCATGGAAAATTACTTTGTTATTTAACTTTTTTTATTGTTGAAAGATTCTGTCGCAGTATTGAGACATAATGATAAAATAATATGTTGTGTGCTCATTTGTATTCGTTGCTGTAATGTAAAAGCCAAAAGACACGTACTGGCAGTATAATTTCCAGGAAGTACGTAGTTAGTGCATATTCATCGTTGTACATTTTATGATACTTTTGTGTCACATTTTGGGAATCACTTTTATACCGTGACAAAATAGCGTTTTGTGTATTAATGTCAAAGAGGTGTGACTGCAAAATAAAAATATCACCGTAGTTAGAGATTTGCGTACTTGTAAACTTAACAAATGGTACCATTACTTCTAAGTTACGAACATATTATAATATATCAAGTTGCACAGCAAACGTGGCCATCTCCATCGTAAATGAAAACAAATGAGTTCATCACCTTTTCATAAACTGGTTAAGTCCAAACTGTGCTTTTTTATAATCAAGGTTTACATTAACCAATTCTGTTTGTGCAATAGCTATTTATCGAAATGACTTAATAAACAAGTTCAAGTTATTGCGTGCACTTGTAATGCCTGAAGGTGACTTAAGGTGAAACCCGGGTCGTTACCGAAAAAACTCACGGAAAAGAACTAAATTTAAACGATTAAAATTTAACTTATTACCTCAGCAACCTTCGCGATATTAAGTCGGAAGATGCATCTGAAAACAGCGAAACACGTGTCATAATTAGTAACACAATAGGTGGAATTATGTCAACTTATATTTTTTTTGATCAATCCTTTTTGAAAATATCATACATATATTTACGGCTGCTGAAAAATGTTCAGAATAATATTGTTTACTGTGATTTTTCTTTCTTTCTTTTCATATTTAAGATTCTAAAATATGAAGGAAATAATGGTGTGTTTAAAATTTAAATGTTTGTTTTCTTGAACCACCAATCTTATACTTGAACTTTTCTCTTGAGTATTAGAATGCCATTAAGTATCAAAGTTTTGTTTGAAAATGTATGTAAGTTTTATGTATTGAATCCAGCAAACTTAAAGTGAATAATATAATATCATTTGAAAACGCTCGATGCAGAGCGCTCGAGAATTTCTTTAATAACAAAACTTTCGTCTCTTACAGCAACTGCATTAAATAAGAGCTCAGAATATTTCGTGCTAAGGAAAAGTTTTTGCAAACAAGCCATTCATCCATTTCTCATATTTTTTAAGAAAACAATTATTATTTCAATAAATAAAGATTCTTTTTCTGGAACTTGTTATGTTTATCTAGATTCTTTATTTACTATCTTTTATTTTTTCAGCATTAATGAACAGCTGTGTAAATTCCAATGATGCTATCTAGTTTCTGGCGGTGACATGAGAGGTTTAAAGAGCAAAAGAGGTTTTTAATGTGAAATTTAAAATTAGAATCACCTATAGGAAAATAATATTTCTAGCGCCATAAAAATTGCAAAATAAAATAAATCGTGAAATCAAAATTATTACATTGATCCTTTTTACTTTTTAGCTATGATCATATTTAAAAAACTTTGTGTAAATATTTAGATGCAGCTTTATTTTATGATGTTCAATTATTAAGTATGTTGTTTCTTACATTTGTCGCAAGAAAGTTAAAATTAAGACAAAGATATTGCCAAGAATGAAATTGAGTGATGCAATTCCATTTTTCCTAGGCATTAATTACTTCGAATTACAATACAATTGGCATGTGGGAAGATGGCTTTGTAAAATTTGGTAACAGTCACAGTTTCGTAATCGTTTGTTATTAAATTTACTAACAAATGATATTATATGTTTACTAGTAAAAAAGTGCATACTGTCATAATTATGTTAAATTAAGTATAGACGACACGAAATATGCGCACAAATAGTAAAGAGTGGTTCACACATCCAAGTACTTCTTCTTTTAATTCTTCTGGAATTCTTTCAACAGAAAAACCTTCGGTAAATTATGGATATATGGTCACGGGACAGAATAATTGTAATGATTTATAAAAAATGAGCACATTATATGAAATGAATGTAAGGCTTACGACTTTTTTGAAATGTTTCGTCGTTAATTTTTAAATTTATTATAATAGAAGATCGTAAAGAATACTTCGCAATAAGTATGAAATCGAGTTGTTTTAATTTACAGGAGCAAAAATGCAACCACAAACTACACAAATAAGTATATTATTTGTTTAAAATAAAAAGCATAATTTTATTAAAGGCTAATTCTTGTTTCAGAACTCATACAATAATCAGTAATATTCTTCAGATTTAATCATTTCGATTCCACATTTTATAATAATCCACAAGAACTCAAAGAGTAAAGTCAAAACTTAAAATTAAAAGCCAGTATGTATAATTTTTTGAGCTTAGCTCGAGAGTATTGTGATTCTGTCCTGTGACCATATATCCATAATTTACCAAACCTTCTTATAGCGGATTTAACGGGCCAAATCTCCTGCCAACTGGGGAAATTATGATACACACTTTTAAATTGGGTGTTACTTACTGCTTTTTATAATATAACAAAATTCCTAGTTTGAATTTGATGAATATTCTTCCCACGATATCAATACTTTCATGAAGTAGTGTGGTGTATAGTTAAAGAGTACACAAGTTTTCCATCTTTAAAATAAATCGCAAAATATACCAACAAAATAAAAACCGCATGCCATGTGTACATGCTTTGAAAACATGGATTTATTCGAATGAAAGTTTTTCCGGATAGATAAAAAAAGCTAAAATGAAACGAAAAAATCCTTTCGCACTACTTTTTTATGTCTTAAAACTTTTGTTTTATCGAACAACCGCCTGAACGAAATTTTTTCAATCACGTGCCATTTTTATTTGAATTTTAAATCTTGTTTTTTTGTTCATATAAAGAAATTAAAAAATCTTTAGACAGTGACACTGGAAGTTTTATTAAAATGAATTCCTAATTTTTTAATGTTTATAATCCTTACGTCGATTGCACTCAGTGTGTCTTAAACAAAGAACTAGTAAAACGCCTTCAGTCATAAAACATCATTAAAAACTTTTCGATTTCACAAAATCACGTATTCCTTCGGAGAGTCGGTCGGTAAAAAGCATTGAGGTCGACTCCTATAAAACTGGTCCATCAACTTACTCTGTGATAGCATAAGATCGCTCATGTTCATGCGCTACGCAACAATATTGCAATGTGACTTTTGTACTGACAATTGAATTGCACATATCATTAGCTTGAAACGCCATGGGAAACAAACTTCCAAGTTGCGTTATTTTGTTTCTCTTGTTTTGCCACTGATACAGTAAATAAAAAATAAGATAATTTTGGTTTCTGCCATTAGTTATTATTTAATTCCACAACCTTCGTTTTTTGGAGATAGTACGAATAGAATGATGGTATTAAGAAATGATAGGTAGTGAAGTGATACACACTTGTTCAACCTCTCTTTTTCGGAGATGGTAGAGATAGAAAGGACAGGCTTGTGACAGGACTAGTGGTTAGCTAATAGCTCTGACTGAGTCTTGTTTTTAGGACTGGGTGGGTGTGACACAGAGATCTTTGTCTTCAAATAAATCAATAATTCGATTGAAAAATGACAATTCAACCAAGCGCTCCGCAACCAAAGCTTACGATGTTGAAAATCAACCGCGGGTCCACTGTTGATAATGTATAAAATAATTATTATCGGGTTAATGGGATGCAATGTCGAAAAACATTCATAAATTGGGAATAAATTTATTGAAAAATCACTAAGCCATAGACTCGGTAATACAAAGTACATTTATCACCAAACTAAATATTTCGATTGTTATAGGAATGTAGCTTGACATTACATTGTTATTGCAAGTGTGATAATCACTGAATGATTAATCCTTGGATGCGTGTTAAAATATTATAAAATGCGCAGCGCAGGTTTAAGTTACATGCCCATTGACAATCGCATACAACCGGATGGGAACGTGATCGGCAATGTGACCACAATTTTAATTGGCTACTCTACAATTCTTACAATGCGTTCATTCTGAAATAAATCGATCTGATAATTTACTGCCATACATTATTAATTTATTTGCAACGCCATACGAATTTCAATTGTGTTGGAGATTTTTATAAGAACAACATCCACATGGGCAGGTGTTTATATATCAGCCACGGAGCAGGTTGCTTGAAATATGAGACATTATATACATACATATATAAATACCCGTTTAAATATCAGTTGATAATGCTCGCCATGAGCGAAACCGGTCCTGATGAAATAAATCTCATGTGGAAAAAGTACTAAAAATGTGTTATTATTTTTATTATAATGCCTTTCCACCAAGTATTGACAGTGAACACCTTAAAAGTGAAATTGAAAGCTTTACAAGCTAAGCATAATTGCAATTAAAGTAAAGATAGCTTTGGTAACCCTAACCTGATATTGAAATATTTGAAAAACGCGGGAAGAACACAAAGTTAAATATTTTTTAAATTTTAAATTACTGAACTATTTAGTACCTAAAATACACATGTTTTGTCGTATTGTAAAATTACCCGTGATAAAAAATGAATAGAATTTCTATTGCGCGTCGAATCTTTTTTTATTATAGGTTCGTGAAGAGTTTCTCCCAGAACTTTTCTTATTTTATATCTGGAATTGGCTGGCCTAGTTGCCAATACCACTGAAGTCCTTGATTATCCTGTTATCCTGGTCGCGCTGCCCACCGCACACAAAATTCCAATGCCCACACCGTCAAATATCTTTAGCATCCGCTTCAGGCATCTGATTGTCATTTGATGTACGAATTTAGCATTTTCTTATTATAAATACTGAATCCAGGGGCGCTGCCTTCACCTCTATAGGATCCGATCGGGTGGTCCTCGACATTCGCAGACTTAGTTATTTCGTGCATATTTCATCATTTAGATTTTGATCGATGTACGCACATACCATTCAATGCTGAGCAACCACAAACAAGCTGATAATAATAAACTAGTTCAAAGAATTTCAACAGTAAAGTAAACAATATTATTTAAGCTTTTTTATAATCACGGTATAATGTGATTCCAATGGATGGTGTATGTAAAGCAATCAATAAAGAAACAGCGTAATACGAACTACCAACTTTATGTATTAAAACTCTGTTTTCGCAGTCAAATAAATACTTTAAAAAGCACCCTTTTACATTGTTCAACTTTCGTACGCATTTTTAGAACCAATTGTGAGTCTTGGATTAATGTAATAATTGTTGAACCGCGCGGAGTTGTTGCGGTTTTGTAAGGTATCCATCACTGTTTCGTTCCATACATGTTGTATCTGATTTTTTATCGTGAAAGAGCTTTGAAGGGATTGAAGTATACATTATTGCACAATGGTCGTAGTTTTACAAATAATTCGATAATGGCCTTCCATAAAAGAATAAACATCGAAAGTGATTTATTACTGAAATCGAGTTCAGTATACAATTTTCACTCTGAATAATTTTGTATATTCTATTTTTAAGCCGCACAAAGCGAAAATTATATTTCATAAACGATAATATTGCGATAAGATAATCGGTGATTTTTCATTCTTCGAGTATCATATTTCAAATTTGGAAGCAATAAACAAACACTCGTTTTTCACTTCAATAAATTTATGTCAATAATTTTCCGCTTAGGGCGTTTGAAAAGAGTCCATACAGTACCGGAAAGTAATAATATATTGTTATGCCGTTTGCAATGTATGAGAAGTGTCAATTTTCAGTATAAACTGTGAAAGGCCCTACGCAAGAATGGCTTTAAGTATAGCTTTTCTTTGTTCTCTATTTTGCTTTTGGAACAATATTTCTTTACATATAAAAGCAAAACAATCTTTATTGAGATATTATTTTGAATCCAATCGGATGCACTGTGTTTTTCTTTAAATTTCCGAAAGTTATATTAAGCTTTATAATTTATTTACCTACATATTACGTACGCTTAAAGAAATTTGATATTTAAATAAATGAGATATCAATAAAAATGTGTTAATAATTGAAAGTTTGTAAAAATATGTTCGCATTGGTGAGTTAAACTGGTATATGAATTTCGTTCATTATATCGTTTCTGCGTTTTTCTATCAATAGATCGAAAATAGGGAAAAAATAATCAAAAATGTTTTTTGTAGAGAGCAACTGATATTCTTTCAATCAAAATTTGTCATTCGAATCCTAATGATTTTATTTACGGACCTCGTCCAGATGTTACTTTGTTCGCGCAACCGTCTGGGTTGTTCATAGTACAAAATAAAAATAGTTATACATCCACGGTGTTTAACTCTTGATATAAATCATATGAAATAAACCTAGTGTGTAAAGAATGAACTTTAAATTCAATTCAGAATTTGATTTCAAGCTCCTGATAGAAAAAAAATAGTTTAATGTTTATGTAAAAAACAGAGATTACTATACTAAAAGAAATACGATCGATCTTTTCTTATCTAGACATTATGATTCAGCAGTCAGTTTATATATGTATCTCATTTTGATGATCACTTAAAAAAGTATTCTAGGCTTGTGAATCATAAAAAGATTTATTTTAAATGCACTTGACAAATTAACTGGCGCCAGGAAAACTTGCCAAATTGTTTTTGGAAGAGAGTGCGTATTTAATATACCTATTTACATTTGACATAAATACACTTTTTTCTAACGCAAAATTCTTGTTCCGTTAAGTAATGAGCAAACATTTATTTCTGGAAAAAATACGAATATTATGAAACATTTAAACACGAAGACGGAAAGACGGAAAGAAATAATTTAAATGACGAAGATATCCAGTCAGACGGCATCGTTGTCAAAATAGTGACAAAATAAATGTTTGCGAATCTCCCTTCTCGTGTTCATAATTGTCAACTTTTGTTTTCCACAACAAGTGACACTGCTTGGAAGGAAATTTGCAAAGAAATTAATGGTGACGTTTTTAATAAATGTGACATAGATATTTAATTAAGTCGCCATGCTGATAGTTGATGAACATTAAATTGAATCTGACTGATACACGAAGCGAAGAAAATATGTCTACTATTTAAAAAAAATACTCATACCAATATTTTTATATTTTCAACTTACGTATATTTGACTAGTTAGAATATTCATTTCGTGATATCTCTCTAAAAATCAATTAGGATAAGCTTTTAAACATGCTAGTGCAAACAATGAAACTACTATTCATTTGGATAAAGTCAAAAATATGCATTAGTTAATTTATTACAACTAAATGGTTGATTTTGCTTAATATCAGTTTCATATTTATAAGACTGTGAAGTCGATATTTGGGCTTAATTTTGTCGGTGATATTACAAATAATTAATGATCTATCGAAGTTTTACAACTTTGAAGATCTTTTGAAAGCTATCAATAAAATGGAATTTGAAATTGTGTCTACATTCTGCATAAATTAATGTGATATTGATTTCATCTAAAAAAAACACTGACCAAACCGTATTATACCTAATTGGGTGGTTGTTAAATAAAATCGGAAGATTAAATAATAATAATTGTGTAGAAGAGTGAAATTCAACTATTTTTTTCTTCGAACAAGTAGACGAGTGAGTGAATCGCTTAAAAGCCCAGCCACGGAGACCGTGGAATGTTACGCGAGATGTTATTTGAATTTTCCACTTCAAACTTTGACTATTGTCGAATGGAATTTTCCTCGTGGCAAGGAAATAAGCACGTGCTTAGAAGAGAAAAAATGTTTGAATAAAAAGAAATTTCATTGCGGGATGTAAGACAGACATTTTTGTGCATTTCGACTCCTTTTATATTATGTACCAACATTTTCAGGTTACTGAGAAATTGCCGTGTAATACCTTTCCATGGGCCTGATATAAAAAAGTATTCATTTTTGGTTTTTATTTAAATCCTTTATTTCAAGATTTGAGTTTTTCCTTATAATCATTTTAACATTCCTGACTTACAAATATGTAAATATTAAATGCACCTATAAATCGATCTTAAGATCAATCTACGAGAATGTCTATTTGATTATACGAATCCGTGATCGTGAAATCGAGTAGAAAAATCACACGAACGTTTATCGGTCGACTGTATAAAAAGCAAATTATCTTTTGCATATCTTTATAAATGATAAACAATTGGTTGTAGTTGTCTTTACTTATCTTTTCATCATTAATTGCCTGGTGAAAAATTGAATAATCTACAACTTTTAAAAATTTAATGGGTATTAGTGTGTTTGCCTTTAATGCGCAAAGTCTAATATAAACAATAATGAAATTAAAATGCAGTTTTGATAAACTGGCAATGACTTAGAAATTAGATAAATATGACACACTGTACTATTCAGCCGTGTTATGCTTTACTTAGGCAGCAGATACTAATCCGAAAACCGAATACTAATCCAAGAGCGGTAAGTTTTAATTGGCTAGAAATGATTATTTTATTTAAATGCGAACGGGTTTATTATTAATTGTGTTGCTTTTTATAAGGCGAACAGATTTGATTTGGTTGATTTAAATATTCCAGATGGTTTGACTACCGCAATTGGGCAACCCTTAAAATTAATGTATTTTGTTTACATAGACAGTCTCAAAGTGACTATTTGCATAATTTAAATTTTAGCTAAGCCTCTAAACTGGCGTAGAGTAATCAGAAGCTTAACAATTCTGATGGCGATGTAATGTTTCAGTGACATTTTTAGTAAATAAAGTCCAACCGTCCACAGAAATTGCCTAATGAAATTGTGTTTTGAGATATGGTCAAAAATGATAGATTGTATCTTGATAATTTTTCATTTAATTTCTTTCATAAATACTTCACAATTTTCATTTAAAACAATTATTAACGATACGCAGTTTAATATATTTAATATTATTTTTATTTTGTTTTCCTCCAATATTTAATTTTATCAGCCAAATACTTTTTTCGAGCCGTGATAAGTCTTCCTGTAACCCATGTGAAATTACTGTATCGTCAAAAGATTCGTATCATATCGATATTCCTTAAAAAGTTAAATATTTACATACGCAACTCATATAATAAAGTTTAATTCCATACATAATTATTTGATATATTAATTATGTACAAGTCATGTTTTAATATTCAGTTTGGTTTTTTTATAAAGTTTTTCAATTATCTACACACTTTACAGCACATGTTATAATCATATATGTAATATGTTATACTAAATGCTAACAATATTAAAAAATACGATATCGCTGCAAATATTCCAGATATAATACAGCTTCTTAGCTGATTCGATCGATTAAGGTATTTTCAATTCATTTAAAAAATGCCTGAATAATTGAATAGATTTTCAAATATGTTGTTATCGTAATTGCCTGCTGATTCCTTTATGATCGTCTTTTGAAAACGAATCATGCATCAAATTATTATTATATCAAGCACAATGGCAAAATTTAAAGAGAAAATTGCTTTTATACGGAGTTTTTCCCTCGTAATTACATACCTTGTCATTTTTAGTAGGTAATAACAAAACAACGCGACCTATTAATTATTATTCTTTTGACCTGTCCCAGATAGATTGTGGCACGTCCTTTAGTATCTAGTCCAGCCTTGTAAAGTTTTCATACTTCGTTAAATTGCTTTGAAAAGGTTCTATTGGACGTGAGTGTCATTATGATTTTACAGCTGAACGCATTGATGAGACGATCAGTAAGCTACTTGGGTGAGCACAGTCAATGTAAGAAACAATAGTCAATGTAAGCGTTGGAACAAAGAATGAAAATATAACTTTTAAGGTTTTTTTTTTACATTAACGGATTATAGTACTGTAGTATGTTATGCTCCATTTCTTTGCTATGCACAAATATTGTATCTAAAATATAAATCGTCGGTAGAAAGTCGAGTATAATAAGTCGTATGTCTATATGTCTATCTATGTGAATATTTATAAATACATACGTTATATGACCCTTTTCTTCAAAATATGAAACTAAAAACATTATTTTCCTTAAGTAATAATCAAGTAATATTTATTTTTTCCCGTATACGTTTCTATACCGTTTATTCGATTACAATAAAACTTTGGTGATTTGTTGTGTGCACGCTCACGAAGGTTATTTAATTATCTATGTATATGAAAATGAATGTTTATTTCCACTTCCTCACGTACTTTCTTTGAGTAGCATTGCAACGCATGCCGGGTACATTTTAAATATCTAAAAAAATTAAGCAACTGATTTTATTTGAATGTTTTTCTTTGATACATAAAAATTTTCAGCTGGGTCCGCGGTCGAGTGTCGACTTCGGTTGCGGAGCTCATGGCCTCGAATCCCGGCCCAGGCAGCTTCATTTTTCAATTGAATTATTGATTTTTGTCCGAATAAATGAACTTATGTGTTGACCAAAATTCCCTCCCACACCCTATGATCCTAAAAACGGGAGGCAGTGGAACAATTTTGTCAGCCACTGGTTTTATGCTTTCTAACTCTACTATCTTCGAAAAATGGGAGACTACTTCTCGTAGAGAACTTCAGCTGAGATAAACTGGGTTAGATGTCAGTTGATTAGAGACTTCAATTCGAGTGTCAAATTCTCGATACTAGAGTATATTCGTCCATTTTTAAGTACTCGATATCGATACTCGATACTCAAAATATTTGAAAAAGACTCGAGTAATACTCGTTATTTATAAATGAATATTGATTTCCAAAATTTATTTTTTATAAAGAAAGAAAACCTTGATAACACTATTGAATTCGTTGTTAACTTTTAAGCCAACGTCCACTGCATCAGATAAAGTTTTTTCTGGTGCGGGAATAAAAAAACAAAGCTCCGAACAAATTTAAATTTGAGACGTTCTCTATTATTTTCGAAATATATGTTTCATAAATTGAAATAAATGTATCAATGCAATAATATAAGCTTATTTATTTATTTGTCATCTATTTATTAAATACAAAAATTTGAATTAATAATATGTATTTTGATACATCTGAAACTACCCGAGTATACTCGAGTATTTTTAAATTTTACTTCTCGATATTCGATCAGTTGAGATGTCGAGTAATTGGAGTCTCTGATGTCAATATACAAGATTGGGAACGGACATGGTTTTAAAATGATCAAATCGCTCTCACATAGAGATTTTCAACATATCGTGCATGGGTAACCATGTTTATATATTTGAATGGCCACAACACACCATCATTTATTTTTTCGCTGAATTATTAATTATCTCGCATAGGATTTAAGCCAATTTCACATTGATCTCTCCCGATGTAAGAATTCTTTTTTTTATCTTAAAGTTATGATACTCTCCGCTATATTTATTGGTGTCACAATACGCCATAGAGCTTTTATAAACATGATCTAAGACGTGCATGCTTCACGTAATCAAATTATAATCTACTCCGGGAAAATTGAGAAGAACGTCAACAACGTGATAGCGTCCATATCTCAGGACAACGGCGTAGTGGATGATTTATGACGCAACGGGCCTTTTCATACAAGAATTTAATAAAAAAATAACATCGGGAGCATAAAAAATGATCAGTGTAATTTGCTCGCGAAATTGTTTTTAAACACTACCCCTCTTCAAATAATGAGTCTAATAGCATACTTGTATGCTATACATATTAAAGCATAAAAGAGTTAAGCGATAAATCATTTTCGCATTTTAAGGTTTCATGAAACAAATACCCCCCCCCCATCACGTATTCACATTACAATTTCACGAAAAAGATACCCAACATCCAATATCTAAATATCTTTGGGAATGGTACCATATCGTCAGCAATAGCTTGGAAACTCGTAATTGTATTTTTCAAATATTTTTGTATTATGTGATAATTCAAAGATATTTTTACTCTTATTTAAAATTAACCTTGTAAAGCCCTACGGTCCCATATGGGATCAGTGATTATGGTGCACTTCGCTATCGGATTACATTGATTTATGATAATAGTTTTCATCATATGAATATAAGGTTTCATAAATATTGTCTTTTAGATACCGATTCATAATTTTATTTTCGGTTTTGTTAAATGTTTTTGTCATAATGAGGAATATAAACATCTGCGCTACAAGGTTGACTTTTGGGATATGCGCTGTGCTATATCCGGTGGACCGTAATAACTCAGCTTAATTCACACCATACAATATACAGATTTTTTCCATACCCAGAAATTTTTAATCTTTTATTTGGCTAATGCTTTTATTTCACCAACATAGGCTCACTTGTTATAGAGATATAATTATTTTTATAAGAGCTCTGGGTCACACGGATATTTCGCAAAAAAATCACAAGCGTTTAAGGGTTAAAAAGGTTTGTGATATTACACACATTTCGATGAGTTTATTTGTTTCCATATCAATATTATTAATTGTACATATTTTTTTAAAATTAATTCTCCAAAATGACACTTAGAGATGGATTCATAAAAGCTAGAATCTAGAATATTAATAACAAAAGAAATATAGCTCTTCAAAATCAGAGCGATTCATATGGCAACTCAGAAACATGTTACATTTCTTTAATGTTTAAACTGAAAACCATTTCATATAATATATGTCTATACTTCTACGCAACACTAGTTAAAAAAAAATGAAAATGTTATTTATGGGTTCACATTCAAAGGAATACGATTATTAAGTTTGTCATCTTTTTGGAGATAAGATCATTATTTTATTTTTATAGCCCTTTAAAGCAGATAAATGATTAAAAAAATGGGTTTTCCTACACTATGTTATTTAAAAACCGTTCAATAAATCCGACGATATTCTGATGAATCGGGTCGATCAAAAATTCATTTAAACATATTTGTACAGAATTATAAATATCTTAAAATAGTCCAAATGTTCCATTAATGAAGCGAATATCGCCTAAATAGAAATGGTGGTATAACTTTTTATAGGTTCCCATATTTCTTGTTGACTAGCTAATCGACTTCAGTATGCAATACATATGTCATTCCACATGGCCGTTGAACAATGATATGCTTATATTCACATGTGCGGATATGAGATAGGCTCGATGCGGTAATTCAGAGGTACCCAAAGTTCATGGCGTAGGCTGCAGAGCCAATAATTATTTCAGCGTGACATAATGTAATCAAATTATTTCTTACAACAATAAGTAATCCCAATGAATGTTTTATATTCAGAATGCGCAACAATTTATTTTACTCGTGAGATCTTTCGTATTTATTAAAAAAAAAAACATGAAATAATGTCATTTTGCATTTCTTTTCAGTCTTCTTCAAAAATAACGAGTATGGGAATTATATACTTTGAAACCTAGTAGATAGGGAATCGACAAAGTAAAATAGATGTTATATGAAATTCTATGGAAATAACAAATGGGATCATCTTTTTAACCATTAATTTATTCTCTATAATCTATTATTCTATGTATATTCTAGCCGATTACTAAAATTTATGATCTCTCTGATGAATAATTCCTTAGATCGTTTACAAGGCCGCTCCTAGCGGGTGGAAAGTTAATGTGCAGAGGCGTTTGATCAAGGGGCGGCAATTATGGCGATTTTTTCGCCAAAAGCGAATACACCACAAGGCTCTGAAAATGGCTACAGATCTAACCTAATATAAAATAATATATTCAAATGACTTTTGAGGTGCTAACTGTCACTTCTTGGTGGAAAAGAATCATTTAAATAAATAAAATACAACATATCGTACTATTTCCACATAATATATCTTGATAAAGATTATGACCGGTCGCTTTTCGCAAGCATTGTAAACATATAACTAATGAACAATGTTCGTGATAGCGATACAGGTCCTGATACTTGTCATAAAAAAATTACAAAAAATACATTATAATATGCTTTATTTAGTTATTTATTCAAATGGTTTTTAAACCTTTTAGCCTCAGCCGTTTTTGCGGGTACTTGCGGGGATCAAAACATAGTATATACTTTGGTTATAATATATTTTTTATTTTAAACGAAAAAAAACGAAAAAATTCAGGACACTTTAATAGATGAAGGAGAACATTTTTAGAGATAGAAATCAATAATTCTTTATATTGACCTACATAAAAAAATAGATAGTATATAGTATTCGTCAACGAAGGCAACTTGCTATTTATCAATATTGGAATTTTGCAAACAAAAATTATGGTACCTGCATACAAGCCCATATATCAAAACATATTTTTATTGGTAAATGGTTAGTCTTAGGTTTATCAAAAGTCACGCCGACGGATAATGATCATCGGAGCGAAATACACGCGCGAAACTCAAAATATAACTGTTAAAAAAACCTGAGTATAAAAAAATAATAATTCGTAAATTAGTTTATTTTAATGATAAAACATTTCTGCAATGGCCTTTTCTGTTTCAATATGTTTGCTTTCTCTATATCTCCGATATGATAATTCAAAATATACGCCGATAGATCGGCGCTCTGAGCCTAAGAGGGTTAATAACGATAAATGTGAAATATGAACCAATATCTCTTGTGGTAAAAAAGAAGACGCAAATTGAACAATCTTCATTTCGAAGTCTAAATAAAACTTATCCAAAAAAATAAATATTTTATTTAACTTTTCACATGAGAATATTTTAATGAAATACAGGCCCTGGTCTACAAAAAACTCTAATACACTTAGAAAGTACTTCATTTTAATAATCTTTTTACCACGCCAATCACGCGCACCAAAGATTGTTAAAATTTATGTGTTCAAGTGTTCTAAAGTTCAAATGATATGTTAATCCAATTTTTTTCTTCTGCAGAACTAAGATACATAAAATTTAGACATGTGACTTTACTATAATGTATGTTTTAAATACATATATTTAAATATGTATTAATGTTGCTGTGATTAAAAATTCTATGGCCGTCAGTCTAATCATGCGGTTTTCATTATACTCTGATGAAACAGAACACGTCTGTGTGTTTTCACGTCCTCGGCCCTCTCGCTGTTTACACTGCTTGCTCTAATTTGCCAGAAGCCCAAACAAATGAAATCAACTCTGAGGAGCTAACTAACCTAGTACTAACTAAATGAGAACGAAATCAGTGTACCACTACAACAATGCCCCGCTTTGTGTTTATTAATTTGGAAATATGAAGGGTTACATTAAAAAGATTAAAAGCTTTCACCAAGCCATTCTGGACTTAATCAGTAATTTGATTACAAACATAAAAAACCAAATATATTGACTAATAATTAAAATAGTTAATGAAATTTCGCTTTAAATTCAACAAAAATATCAGCGTTTTTGATTTTTTTAAGTCCGTTTAGGGTGTAGGATGTAATGTAATGAAGTTTTCTACGATAGATGCATTTTAATCCAACCTCCCTATTTTTAAAGAGAGTAGGAATAAGAAGCTCGGGTAAGAACAAGACAATTGGTTGGTTAATCGCTCTAGTCACGTCCCGTTTTTTAGGATCAAAAGGTTGTGGAAGGTAATTTTAGACAACACAGACATTTATGTCTTCGAACAGAAATCAAACAGTTCGATTGAAAAATATTCGTAACCTCCGCTACCGAAGACATTGACTGCGGAACCGACATGATGTTCAATATCTTTGAGATATTAATAGCTTGAAGACACCTGATATATAATTTTTTTCAAAGACCATACATAATTTAAATGTTTAAATCATCTTGGGCATGATAACAGTTAATTCTCAAGACAATGATTGTTTAATTTATATATAAATATATTACATTCAAATAAAACTCAATCTAAATTTATTCCATTATTAAGACTATCACGACCTGTTTCGCTGTGCGGGACGGGAAGAGCTGAGATGAAAATGTCGCTTATACTATTTGAGGGAATTACATTCCTTTACTTCTTACAGCAATGGTGAATAATTTCTGAACTGTGTGTAAGTTCATAATATAAATTAAAAATGATTACTCTTTTATTCTACATATTGTGTAACAAGTAAATTATACTGATTGCCGTTCTGATCAGCATTAGAATTCAAAATTGCTACGCATTACACATTTCAAAGAATTATTTTGCTTAACATATTTACAGAGCACTAAACAAATATCAGTTTATTCAAATTTTGGAATTGAATAGATTATGTTCCAATCGATAATCATACATGCATGATGCATAATTTGACTGTAAATTTTTTTGATGCAAATCACACATTTCCCGAAAGGTATTTTTTTCAGAAGTGTATATTAATAATAATGTGCTTTTATTAAATCTCTTGGAAAACTTTAAGCTTATAAAAAGCCAAGTAAAGAGCTTTTCTGATTGTAGCCGAAAAGGGTGACTTGTTTTATCCATATTAAACTATTAAGTCAGATCATCGTTTGTTTTGAGAAACTTATTCATCGTCTCAAATATATCACCATCAAGGATAAGCCAAGATTAAAAAAAATATATAGACAACTATTGGGTTTGTTTATCATATAACAGATAAGATTTCAACAAAAATACTGAGGATAAGCAGTTAGTTCTAATGTGAATATATCATGCTTGATATTATTTGAACTTACATGATTATTTTATTTTCAATCTATTTTGAGATATCTTCAAAAAAATTCATATTTATTTTATTTGTTCGACTTCAAGGATAAAAAGAAATCCGTAAAAATATTTTCTGTTTTACTTGTGTTTTTTTTAGCGGAACAGGAGAATGCAATGTTTTGAAAATCTTTCAGGTGATCCACAAAAGAAAGCTAAGAAATTTTTCGCAGTTTTTCCATTCGTCTTATCCTGTTGTTTTGGATTATCGAAATATTTCATGCAACATTTGTTTAACCACTCGAACTTTATTTTGATGAATTGTATGTGACAGATGGTTTTATTTATTGTTCTGTTTATTTTTATTTTCTTCCCCCTTAAAAACAATACATACTAAAGACGGAATCATTACTCAAGTGAATGTGGTCCATTTGGTCTGATGATGTCTCTTAAATCGGCAAAACACGTGCCATTATATGCAGTACTATGTGTGGGGTAAACAAAGTTTTTTTTAATAAAGTTTTACAATTAACATCAACAAAGTTACTGCCGACTCCATCGAAAGTACAGAATTCATTGACCACTTTTAAGGTTTTCAATGTTAATACTGGGTGGAATAGCTTTATACTAAAAAATACTAAAAAATTTGTAGTACATATTTCACATTTGATTCATTATGATCATATTATTTTAAAATATAATATAATGCCAATCCACCAAGTAAGTATTAACAGTGAAAACAGTAAAAGTGGTAAATGAATTATGTACTTTCGATGGATTCGACTGATACTTTGTTAAGTTAATTGTGAAAGAATATTAAAAAAAAATGGCAAGATTTGTAGCAATAAAAAATAAATAATTTTCTTCAAAAAATATACACATGTTGATACATAAGATTATTCACATGCGATGTATAATAAATCATTTCTCAAGTGATAGAATTTTTCATTTTTGCATGACGACTTTTCGTAAAAATCATTTGTCATTGATAGCAATATAAGTTATACAGTAGGAAAAGCATTAAACTGGCGTGGCGCCAATGTCAAGTTTTCTCTTGGCTATGGTACAAAAACAGTTTCTCTTCTGTAATACATGTTCAGAAATGATAATGTCAATAAGCAATGGCAAATTCAATGATGATTTTTTTTGGACCATTTGTACTCACAGTAAATAAAGAATCATTTTATGTTATTAAAGTATAATATTAATTAATATGTAATTATATTAATTCAATGATATCAATTGACGGCACGCTATTAAAAATTAGTAATTAAGAATTCAGTTAGTGCCAAAAAAAATCGTGAACGTTATGTTATAAAAGCTCTGCTTCACTTATTTCATATTATCTAATATGTTTAGTGTTAAGATATTAGACCAGTGGTTCTTATGTGCGGCCACCAAAAGATTTTGCTGCGGCCACCAACAGATTCATAGTTAATATTGGTATTCAATAAAAATGGGTTTTTATACGATAATTCGCCGACAAAGACTCTGAAAATACAATATTTTGTATGCATTGCATTTTACTTTAAGAATTGATAGTTAACAAAAACTCAACACATACATGTTTATGTCTTTTTGGCAAAAAGGACTCGAAACAAAAATTTGGTGCGACCACCAGACATTTCCGTAGGACCGCTGATGTTCCTGATGCCGCCACAGCCAAATTTCACGTGAGAACCACTGTATTAGACTCATTTTAATGTTGTTAAAATTGTATACGTGACATATGAAGAATAATAATTAAATTCTCCAAACATTTTTCACACCAAAAATATACGCAACCTCGCATAAATAATTGTGCGGAAAATATTAAATCTACTGATTAAACCGATGGAAAACATTTTAGAAAAACGTGACTTAAATATAAAGCACTTCTGATCCATTCACAGCCATAATTTTCAATACAAGAATAAAATACAATTTGTACTGCAAAAGTGAATTCGTAAATAATAATACTGCGTGATATTTTTTATGCGATTTGTAAAATTTTGATTAAATATTTAATGGATACAATTCTACGTCATCAAAAGATAGTGTATTCTTTTTTTATTGGTTATAACTTTTTATACATATTGTCTGTGAAGCATGGACAAATAAATTGGATTTCTTAAAACTGATTAATCAAAACGAAATCTAGCCGTTTCGAGATGCTCAATATTTCTTTCAATTTTTTTATACAATTTTTATACACAAAACAGCATTACAGAAATCTCATAAATAACTTTTATTTATTTGTTTTTCTAAGAATAGTTCAAGCTTTTGGAGAACGAGAAGAAACTTTTCAAAACAAAAAGCATCGCAATTTTCTGTATTTTGTGAATATCTTTCCAGCCAAACATTTTTAATCTCGCAGAAAAGGCGGACAGATTCTTCAAATGCATTCAAGCAACACAAAGCATTTTACTTTGACATGTTTTCAGTTGTCTATTTCAATAAATGTTTCATTTAAGCACAGTTGACTCACAAATCAACAATGTCTACTACAGTAACTTTGTGTAAAGTATATATATATATGTATATGACTCGTTGACTATGACGACATCTTGAGTTAATGAACTCGCGAACTCTTTTATACATTTGATAGAAAAATTTTTTTCAGTAAACAGAGTTAACTATTTTATTTCTTCTTCTTGAATGAATATTTGGGATTGTTTCTACGCATTTTTGATGTCCAATCGATCGTTCCTCAACGCATGATTTGATAACAATAACCAAAACTCTAACTCAAATTCGAATCAAACTTTGCATTGTTTACATTGAAATTATTCGTCTCTGTTTGCATCTTATGTTATTTATATGGAAAACACGGAGATAATGTTTTCCGTCTATCCAGTTACTAGCATCAGCGCGAATCTATGTCAAATAAACTTCTTAATTATATTAAGCTCCACTGTCAACATGCCAGAATCTTTATAGTCATATTGCAAAAGTTTTCTACTAGTAAAACTGTTTCAAAGTATCAGCATAAAATAGTGCAGAGATCAACGCCGTATCGTAAATCAATTTGTTACGATACATTAAATGAAATTAAAGAATATTGAAACATCATCTAGTGAGGTATGGAGTTGCAGGATGAAAAAGAAAAGTCGGACTGGCCTAATGTGGGACTGGTTGGCCACGTCGAATTTGATAAGTTTACAGCGTCTTACGGAAAACGAGTAAATATCAATTCTCAACCTACAGAAACTTTGAAACATATCCAGGAGTATTTTGAAAGCCATTCCTGACAGTAATTTTACAGCGCATAACTCTGACGTGTTGAGGGAATCATCGAAGTTATCGAGCTTTTAATGGGTAGCGAATGGTTGTTGTTGTGACATACCCTAGAAAGATGATGATTAAGGAAGGTATAAGTAAAAAAATACCAATTCAATACCTACTACATAAAACTTATTACGAGTTTCTATTTTGCTTTAGGTTATCGTCATCAAATCTATCGGATATTGGTTGGCATTTTTTTTATCTGAAACTATATTATATGAATAAAGTCTCCTTCCCACGAAAGTGTCAATTTATTTTTCTAAATATAATCCGAATGTCACAAAAATCAATCGCCTCTCTTATCTAGTTTCTAACTTTCGGAATGTTCGGCTAAGTACGGATTTCTGGTTGGTCAGCTTGCCGAATAGGTCGATTTGCGGACATTATTAAGAGTCTGCGGCATACTTAATATATTGGCTAGGTCAAACAGAAAGAATCTTTTCTATATTGAATTTAAACCGTTTGTAAGTCTGTGATAAAATTAAGGAGAATTTAATATAATTCACATGAAATCATTTTCGGTTCGTAAGTTTACCAATCTAAATTTGACTAAGCCATAACTTGAGCCCGGAATCATATGATATCGTGCAGCACTTGCCGCTAGTCTACCGATTTTGACTTGTGAATAGAAAATTTATTTCCAACAATTACTTATTTAATTGTCTTGCACACATAACTCACTGGATCACATCTTCTTGAAAACAAAAGTTAGGTTATGTCATTGAAACTAATTTTTAATAATCATATTTGTAAAATTGATATTAAAGAATGCCAATTCTTGTAATCTTATTAATATATATTTAATATGTAGGTAAGTTTAAGAATAGTCCATACGATGGCATGCTGCCGAAATTACTGATAATATGAATTCTCAAAGAACTAAACACATTGGAAATATTTATTTTTCCGTTTTGAATATTGAGATAAAAGATTTTAAGTTTGAGCATGTTATTTATTTTTTGAATTAAAACAAATAATATTGTTAACGTTCTTGTATATATAGTATTATGAAATAAATATAAACCGTATTAAAGACAGAAACAAATCAAGCACACCTTAATACAAACCTTTTAACAAAATTGAGGTTATCATCATATTTACTTTGGTAAAGTTCAAATGAAGCTAATGACTAAGTTCACTTAAGTAACTTATTACTGTGAGTAAGTATTGATCATAAGGGGAAAGTTTTGTTTTCTAAGCTTTTACCATTTATGAAAGTTATACTTTTCTTTCATTTTATAGTTTTATGATTTCATTGAGCTTTTCCAGTAAAGCTTTAACGTATTTTGTCTTGCTACGAATGTTTTCATTCATTTACGGAAGGCTTTTGTACATTACAAAAAGGTCAAATACTATTGTTAGTAAGTTTTTTTTTTATGATAGATGAAAGCATCATAAAATGTGATACATTTGCTAACACATTCAGACATGGCCTTTCGAGGAACGAAGCATTGATCGCTTGACTACATATATATATGTATATATATATTGTAACCATGTCCGCTCCCAACTTGGAACATATTTTTTTCTACAAGAAATGCTTGTTACTCAGTTGCTCAACCTCTCTTTTTCGATGATAGTAGGGATGGAAAGGAGGACTAGAACAGGACTAGTGGTTAGCTAATCGCCGTCACTATGCGCCTCTCTTTGGGATCGGAAAGATGGGAAGGGATTTTTAACAACACAAACACCCATTGACTCTGAGAAGAATCGATTTATCGACTGAAGAAATCTGCTCGTACCGGGAATTGAACTCGGGCGGTCCGACACGGTAGTCAACGACGTTAGCTACTGCACCACGGACCGGGCATATATGTATGTACATTTATTTATTGAAAACTAGAAGCGTTAACGATTTTATTAAATTATTTTTTTTTACTGTTAGCCGTGTTTTTCTGAAGTAAGTATAGTACAAAGCATACCAATACTATGGTAGAGATACGAAGTATTTAGTCCAACAAGATTTATAGAATAAAATTAAAAGCTGTTTCGGCTTCATCTCATCGTCAAAACTGTCACTAGACGAACTCTGTTAGGAATCTTATTTTCGGAAGTGTCTCAGGAACAATTACACAAGATATGTTGCGATAAAATATATTTGTGCTTAGACAAAATGGGCCACATGTTAACCATCGAATGATTTACCGCACGCTCGTTGGCATAATTCGTAATCTGCTGCAACTTCTAACAAACATAACTAACCATTTGACTGGTGGAATCGTCATTTATGTGTATCCTTCATAGTTTTTTGGTCTCGATAAAATGTTACGAAAAACTTTCACTCGAGCGTTATCTGTTCAGGGAAGTTTACCATTACATTCGAGGGGTGTGTGGATTGTATTTTTGTTGTTTCTGATTTATCGGTTGAGTGTTTCCGAAAGTAACCGCTACATTTACAAAATATCTGCTTGAATCATATCGCCAATCTTTATTGTCCAATAAATTGTTTTACATAAAAAAAAATAGTTATATAGACAATGTAAAAACTATAAAATATATCTTTATTACTGGTTTTGGTGAAACATATCACTAATATCAATCAGATATAGGTAGAAAACAATGCATATATTGCTTATATACGACGAAAAACTGTTCGGCTCTTTTATATAGTGTTACCAAAGGTATATATATATACTTGATCGTCACAAAGTTTTTTCATAAATCAAATGAGACTGATATTTAAAAAAATACTTATTATATCTATATATTATAATTGTGAGAGAAAATTCGTGTTCGTGAGCCGAGGAACAGATAAATTTGATTCAAGAATTGTAGTACCGGGTAGTTAGAACGTATTATAATATTATTATGTCTTTTACCCACAGAATGAATATTGAAAGTGGTTTATAACAATATTTTCTGTTAATCCCTGGTGGAGTGAAACATTTCCTCGAAAAGGGAAATCTATTATAAGCTCTGAATACTATCTAGAATACTTTTTCTACATAATGCATGCTTTTATTATATATCTTAAATCTATTTATATAACAAACATAATAGTGTTATATGAAACGCAGTAGAGATGCTTTTTTTTCCATATTGACTTACACTCATTTAAAACTCGACAGTTGGTTATCCGTAGCTGTGTAAATATATTGACAGAAAACCATATTTCATGACAATAAACAGCGATTTATTTCTGGACGAGCTGAGCTGTTTGCGTGGGTGATTTTTCGTGGACTTCGTGTGGAGAGCATTTTGTCTTCTGCTGTGTTAAAATTATATTTTTACGTAACTTGCGTGAAATATGCAGTTTTGTGGTATGATATTTTATGAATAATGTATTTATTCACAGGTGGCTAAACAATAGGCTTCATATTTGCTATTCACTTGAATGAATCAGTAGAGTTGTGTTGATTTCGTTTTGCATTGTTGTGTTATTTATCAAGCGTAAATTTTGTCATCGCGTGGGCCAGTGATCGACAATCCATGACTTTCGAGCAGTCTGGTCTCGAAATTTCAGAACTATTCGATCTGCGATGACTTTTAAAATCTCACTTAAATACTCTAGCATAGTGGCCAATCTGCAGCAAACAACCATGGATCGAAGCTGACGGTAATTTGCTTTACTATTTTACTATAACAGTTAAGCTGTAATAGACGTTTGGCTCGAGTAGAGCGAACAATGATTGAATTGGACACTCATGACTCATGACAGTGCAAGTCTACACTCCGCATAATGATCAAGAGTACCAATTATAATTTTTACTCGAGTGTGAAAATATACTTTTATGGTGTTTCCATTAATAGTTGTGTGTTTATCAATTCTCACGTCCAGGAAAATCGAGAGAAGTCATTTGTGGTGCCCGTATTTGTAAAAAAGTTGCCGACCAATGGTGTGGTCTATTGTGAAGATGGAATGATAAATAAAATGTCAACAATTGTTATTACATGGTGTAAAAAATAATTGTTTTTCAGTTCATTCAGTCGGAAAGCGAAAACAATGGTTTTTATCTGGTATTACAGATGTAACCAATTTATGAACCATTGAAATATTTACGCCTTTTGATTTTTAGCTTGGCTCTGTATTAGCAAATAAAATTATTTATTTTCGACTAGTAATGACAAAATATTATTGAATGTTTTCCTTTCAAAAAATTCTATTGATATTATTACATTAAGTACTATATATTTTATTAACATGTATTATATGCACATAGCTGGGGTTGTCAGTGAACCCAAATATAATATATTGCCCTTCAATATAATATACACTCAACAAACCCTTTTACACTGTTTTGAAATAAAACGATCGAAAAAAAACGAAGATATATTGTAACTATATTTTATTCCTAAAAAAATGAACAATATTCAGTCGATAGCTAATGGGCCAGCGCATGTGCTTACAACGATCATTTATTTTTAGAGCACTTGTGTTATCAACGGCAAGCACGAACACTTGCGTTTTGTTTATAATATTTTTTGATCAAATTTATTTATTGGGTTTATATTATGATCTTTTTTGACACGTACCGCGGATTCTATATTAAATTAATCACTTTTGTACACGGTATTTTCTGGAAGTATCCACTTACCATAATTGAAGTTACATTACCATAATTTTTTTCATATTTTACTATATTCCAATTGATTTAACCCTTACTTACATTTTTCCATTGAGTCACCCTATACAAAACCTTATTTAAAATACAGCACGAACATGACTAACTAGTAGTAAGTGAATATTGGTAGTAAGTGACTATCAATTATATACGAAGTAAATTTGTGATTTTAGTTTAGCAAACAAATTAGCTGCCGATCCATCGATAACCATCTGTTGCTATTTATTAAGCAATATGAATTTACGCTAGAATAACAGTACGTGATCTTTGTCGGATATGATAAGGAAATTAGAATAAATACAGTGTAACAGTATGAACTCGAATTTCCATAGTATATTATTATTTTGCTTATTCACGTGTTCACTAATTGTTGATGGAAAACTTCTGTGATTAGCTAGCATAAAAATCTTATATATAAAACCGAAACGGCGTATGTATGTATGTATGTATGTATGTCTGTGGGTCTGTAATTCTTTGGGAATCATATAACATTAAATAATTATTGGTCGCTTAGTCCGAGCGAAGCCGGGTAGCAATACTAGTAATATATAAAATAGCAATTGAGCGTTCACTGAGGTGAGATGCTTTTCAAATAAGTAAAACGCGAGTTATTTATAGTTGGTTGAATAGCACGTGTAATAATAATGAAGCTTTCAATTTTAATCCATATAAATTATTTCCATGAAGTATGCCGAATGTAATTTAATGTATGCTACTCAGTTACTCAACCCTTTTTTCAAAGAGGAAATGAAAAGAAGGCTACGACAGAATCCGTTTTTATAGGATTGGATAGATGGGAAATTTGAATATAACAGACATCCATACCTTCGGACAGAAAGCAATTGATCGAACAAGAAACGAATAAATGAAACTGTTCGTACCGAAAATCAAACCCGTGAGCTCCGCAGCTGACGTTGACACTCGTCCACAGTCCCGATGAACTGTAGTTAAGTGAAGTATGTTTTATGAAGTAGATTTTGAACGAAGTTAATTTTTGTTAAAGTTGAAAGTTTCAGAAATAACTTTGTTTTTAATTTTAATTGTTATGGTTCTGTAACGTATTAACTATGGCACCAATTAAAAATCAGACGTAGAGCGCATATGTACTAAATATTTGTATTCATAACTTCTGTTCCAATCTTAATCAAAAAAAAGTACGCTGGGCTAATAATAATAAATGCCTGGCAACAGTTGCAACGTGTATTAAAAAACCTTTTGCAATTTTCGTTTCGTGAAGCGGGCATAGGTGTTTTTTTTGCATGATTTTTGCTGCTACCCTAGTGATAAAAAAAGTTCTACTTTGACATCAAATTTAAAAAGGGAATGACACATAGTTTGAAGATATGCCTTAAATGCGGGATTTGGAAAATTAAATTTTGAAATATGATAACAACTGTTCTTGAAAAGTATTAGAATTGTTTTTTTTTATTTCTTATTATACGCTTGCACCTGGTATTATGCGCTGATATTAAACATGGCCGATGATTTATGATATGCGATTTATAACTGAAATAGCCAAGATTAAGATGATATAAAAAATACTTTACAGACCACGATTGATCGCTTGGAAAATTCTCGCAGATATATATTTTTTTCCAAATGTAATTAATTGAAGAAACGCCAAAGTTTAGCGTATATCATTGGCATTTCACCCCGAAATGTGACAGCTTATATTTGAAAATATAATAGTCATACAAGAATTGTTGAGCTACCACGATTTATCTCTGAAAACATGTTTATTTATCATACTCATCGCCAACTGATAGGTTTGATACGCTTTCTGTAGTATAGCAATGTGAGTCCTTTTAATATTTCATTGGATGTATGCAGTAATGATCAATTTTATTTTTAATTTAATTTTCGATTTTTATTAATTAGGTACCTAAATTATGGAAATAAATTTGTCTAGACGAGTTTACCATCTGATCGTTTTGACTATTCAAAGTTAGAGTATAGAGAGTTAGAGAATTTTCACAAAGTTTTGCAGGATTTGATATAATTTATGAGAAAGAGACGAGCAAAGTTAAAATAACTAAGATATTAATGATTTCTTTTTTTTATCGTAAATCAAAGATTGCATACCACAGTATTATGATCAATAAGCAGGATTTATGGAAAACCCATCAGTTTTTATTGTGTGGCTTAATGGTATTGGTAGTGGTCAATTGAAATGATCAATATTAAGAGATATATCTTAAAAAATATATAGCAACTTAAGATCATCTTTCAAAATGGCTGTGTTTGATACAATATGTTACATTATGGAAAGTGATCGTGAAACAAACGACTCCGAAGAATATTCTCTCTTGCAGATTGCATCCTTAATCCAGCCTCCTGGTTCTTAATTTGCAAGTAACTGTATGACATATTAAAATGATAAGTTACAATAGGCTTTATATCATCGAATTAGGTATACATATTTATATATGAACATATTATTTATAATGCTATTTTTCACGTTATTTCTAGTGCATTACTTATGTGGTCGATCCTTTTATTGTTGAAAGAAACTATAGGTGAAGATTACAAAGCAAGTCTCATTGTCAATGAACAAAAATGCTATACAGTGTAATACTTTATGAGTTGAAGCGTTGATATGTTATGTTGTGACACGAAAATTGATTATAATGATAAAATTATTGCTATTTTATCCACGAATAACAATGGAACGATATTGTGCTCTTTATAGCTGATGTAATCACACGACGAGCCCTATTCGGAGCAGGAAGGATAATTAATTATGGATATAATTTTAAAATAGCTTCCGAGTACTAGGATTTAGATTAGACGACAATTACACTTTGAATAGGTTTGATATTTTATTCTCAGAACAAATATCTTACTAATTTATTTAACACTCTATTGTTATTCGTAGTTATAAAATTTACGATGTAATGAGTCTTGATAACGCATTTTTTTTATGTCCTTCGCACTAAAACAGATATACATACATATGTATTAATCGTATAAAACAAACTTTAAATCTATAATCTGTCTTTCAATGCTATATTCGAGTGGATGAAGTGTGCTGAATATAGTCTAAGAAAAAATGATTCAAAATCAGTGTTTTTTTTTGAAAGATTATTCATAGGTACTCCAAAAATATGTCCGAAAAACAGCGAAATACTGAATTCACTCTGGGTGCGGGCTTTTCTATTCAGAATGTAAGTACAAAAATTTTCTTCGAGAGAGTTTCAATCAATTCTCCGACACATTAAATGTGGTTTGGTCAAAGCAATTATGTATTGAAACGAGCGGCAAGCCATATCGGGGAACCCCGGATGTTGATTGAACGTCCAATGCAGCATAAACGGTTGCACGAGTGGGGTAACCAGTCGCCCGAAACATTTATGAGCATAATCAACTAACTATTATTTATTGTGAACAATAACAACTGTTATTTATTACCGTGTTGTCATTCGATGTGGATCTGATCATGTCCACGTTTTCTTTTTAATGATCTATTACGTTTGTCATTATATTACAACCAGCCAATAATTGAATCATATCCAAAATGAAGATGATATCATATTTAACCAAATCCATACAAATATTACACAGCTCATGTAAAAAACAAACATGACATTGAATGCTATTTATTTGATTAAAAAAAAGTAAAATTTTTAATAAACTATTGCGAATAATATACTTCCGATTCGAAGCCTTTTTCCATCCAAGCGCGATCAACACTTGGAGGACAGTCCTATAATATTGATTAATACGATATCTTAAAAAACACCTCGAAATGACTTTCGATAAACCTTAGGAAATCTATTCCAAAGCAAAGAAGACGACGTATTGAGAAATACAAAAATAAAGGAAAATAATAAAAGCGTTTTAATATAATCAATGAATTAAAAGTTATGACAATAAATCGCGTTTAACTCAATGGCGCTTATAATAACGTTATTAAAGGCGGTTAGTGTAAGTAAGCAGATTTTTGGCGAGGACGTGTCACTTTGTTATCTTTGTATGTATACACATTGGTCACACTAATAATAATCCTTTTACCTGTCAATCATAACTGCTCTGTGCTGGTTTGTACAGACATATATGGTCAGGACATTATAATTCAGGTGAATAAATACGAAATATAAACTGTGAAGTAATTGGTTTTATCAACTAACTAGCAATCTGAGAGTAAATAAATTGTCGCGGTGTCGACACTTCGCGTCATATGCCATGTTGAAACCCGGTTAAAAACAATGGAACTAAGCGAAGTAATTTTTTTATTTTGAAAAAATAAGAGTACTCAAAAACGTTCAGTGTCGCGTTATGAGTTATTTATACCGAAAGGTTTCTTTTTTCAAACTCCACCGTTCGACAAAACACACAAATTATATGGGAATTAAAGTTCCCCTCGAAACAGGGCTATGAAGTCGTATAAAAGAAAATTAATGCCCCCCTACACTTCAGCCTTTCATTATAAGAGTTAATTTAATTGTTTTCTCATGTTCACACATACAACATTTTTATTTCAACAAATGATTTGAAGAATTGACAATTTTCGACAGATGAGGGGCCGTTGAATAATAAATAAAAAGTCATTATTCCTTCCTTATCTTGACTTTCCAACTGAAGATTTAAACGTAGAGTCCGCCTTACGAATAACATGTCTTATAATCACTGACAATAATTTTGAGTTTATCCACGCAAGAACCATCTCCACATTTAATCTGATAATGTATATCAGAACCGGTTTCGCATGAAACCGGTAGTGATGTGTTAAATTTCATTTATTAAAATCCACAAATCTGTTTATACCCCTAATATCAAGCCATACAGATTTTTTTTATGTGTGTTGCACTAAAATACCATTATATTGGATTCTGTGTATAATGCATATATTGTTTTCCTCAAAAGTTATTAGTTAACCATTTTTAAATTGTATGCGATGAGGAAATATTGTTTGAATACATTGATTTGCTCTAAACTTTGATTTTCGACACGAAATTCTGTGTTAGAAATCTATTTTCGAGTGTTGTCGATTATTAGACATGTTAATTTCTTCGTCTATTAACACCTCAAGTAAATCACATGATTTTCAAGAATCACAGTGATTTGACATCTTGTCGCTCGTGTCAGATCATGGGTACATTTTATACCCTGCAAAATTACAGAATACGTATTTGCATATTTGACTTATATATGAAGTTAAAATGAAAACTATTTTTTAAGTCTGCTTTATTTATCAACTATGTTAACAATACACTAAATGAAGCAGGAAGCACCTATGTCGCTCATCTTTTGAGAAAATCACTCAACACTAACATGTGGTCAAGAGATATGTAGTAACAACAAATTAACATCAAAATATTAGATGAAAGTTCCAGCCCAATGTTAAGAGTACTTTGTATGTAAAGTAGTAACAAGATAGATCTTTCCGCTTTTCAACAAAACAACAAATTTTTATGTTCATGTAAATTTCGTAAAAAGTGGACTTGATTATGGATATTTTTTCGATACTTCAGTAACATTACACGTATATTTTTGGAAATCATTACTGGTTCAGTCAATAATCGCTATTTTATCTTATTTCTATAGAATGGATTAGAAAACCAAAATCTGAAATAATCAGTAAGTATCCAATTTCTTCATTTTTTTTTGAAATTCAATTTTAATACTTCCTTATTCTCCCGATTTCGGTCACTTTTGTTCAATGGCGGATTATATGAAGATCTTCTCCAAATAGTCGCCTGTTGGTCAATAGCACCACGAAGAGATAAGTTTACAGGCTCAAACTCTAGGTGAGTCGAATGTTATAGTATATGCTTGCTTTTCATATCAGTTTTGTTTCAACTTATTTGTATCGACCAACAGTTTATATTTAATGATATGTCTGTGTCCTTTGTCTGTATATGGTTTGTCTTTATTTAGAAACATACAAAAAATAGCTTTGCAAATAAGAGAGAAAATTAATTAATGAAGCACTGAAGTACACGCATTTATCTGTGTGAATTGTTCTGAAGAAGTATCAAATTCAATGCTTTTTATCACTTGCTATTTTTTCAATATATTGCGTGGTGAAATTATGAGAGTCCATAAATAATATTATTGAGCATGAAACATTTTAAATTTCACTGGTTGTGTAACTAAATATAGCACGCATTTCTTGTATTAGAAATATCTTGACTAACAGTTATGACGATTGTAATTATAATAATTTGCGGCTTTAGGATACAGCACATAATATATTATGCATATTGTGGTGGCCCTGTTCGTTATGTTTTTGCTTAAATACCTACATATTTCATATTTGAAATATTGTTCTGTCGTGTCGCACGTGCGAAATAATGTTGTGATGTGGGTCCATTTATTTGCCTTCAACGTTTCTTCAGAACAATACTCATTTAATCTTGTTTTCAGCTCGAATAACAATGGTCTTTCAAACTCGTTTAAAAATATCCTAATCTTATCGTGACGTTTACACTATGCTCTAGTGCAGGCACGGGCAAACTGCGGCCCGATGAGTGTTTTCTGCTGCCCGCCATCATAAATCCTAATTCTAAGTAAGAATATTTTTTTTTGATATTTTTTAAAAAAATATTGAAAATCAAATAAAAATTCTTCAAGATATCGAGTGAGTATACAGATATTCCTTTTAACATTAAAATTCGATGGCTTTGCTTGGAAAAAGTGTTTCGAAGAGTTCGAGATATAAAAAATATTATAATTTTATTTTTGGAAATGAAGAATGTTACTGACTTTTCCGATACTGATGATTGGGGATTTGTGATTTTGCATTTACTCTGGACATCGTGCCACACTTAAATACTATTAACTCCGTGTTATGAACGCTCTGAATGACGATTTTTCACAAAGATTTAGTGACTTCCGAAAAATTGAAACAAGTTTGGCGCTAGTAAGCGATCCATTTTCAATAGATATTAAAACTGTATTAAAAGAGCTATATCTTGAGATTATTGATCTGCAATGTAACACTGGTTTAAGAGAATTACACCGTCGTGACGAAATCTGCAAATTTTACAATGATCTTAATTCAGACAAATTCGACCAATTTAAAGATTTTGCACAAAAAATGTGAAACAGAAATTTTTGATCATGAACCTCAGCTTCATTCTGATTCCATCTTCTTCTATGACCATTCACAAGCAGTTTTAAATATCAACAACAAAATGAGAACCTGAATTTTAAAAAAATGTTGCAATCTTTGAAACAGCTTCATTCTTCGCATATTTTTTTTGAAAACATTATTTTTCGTGATAATAAATAGAGTACACCTGGTCCTCTTTTTAAACGATTTTTTTCAGTGATTTCGATTTTAAGACCGTGACGGGGCACCGTGATTTATTCGTAGGTACTCGATTTTTCTTTTTACAGACAAAATGGTGCGCAAACGCATGCGATATTATTGGTGACTCTGCTCTGAAACTTATTTAAGTACAATGCATTTATAAAAATCGTTGAATAGCACGTTTCCCGGTCGTAAATTTTATCACAGAAAGTTACTATGTCAAATAAATGCACTTCAGGCGTCCAAATATTTTAAATTCACAATAATTAATACTAACTGAATATAGAAATATTATTTTTGAATGAAAATGGGATTGTTTAAGGTATATTTTTTATGCAAAAAAATTTTTTTTAGGTTTAATTTGAAAAACAATTTTTGTTTTTTCTTGTATTTTGGATACTTTTTTCCGCGATTTGTTTAGGTGCGCCACTTTTTGAAACCAATGTATCACGTAAAAAACGATCGGGTGTATATCTTAAAATGGTATTTTACTTGCGGCCCGCTGCTCATTTAGATTTTTTGGAATTGGCCCTCCATCCGAAAAGTTTGCCCCCCCTGCTCGATGGTGCATACAAAACAAGGCGAAAAAGTCTCCATCGTCAGAAAAATAAGCCATTTGTTAAAAATATTATACCAAACTGTCTTTAAAAATGTATTTTTGTCTAAAAATGTATTAACTCTTTTGAAATTATTACTGATCCCAGTTTAAAATGAACCTCACTTCTTGTTCAAAAGCATCTAAAAATCATCATCGTATTCAATTAGAAGTTGTACAACTTATAATAAAAATTTCCGGAAAAGATATTTAGAAACTAGCAAATTAGAAAAAAAGATGTGACATTTAAAACAGCTGCTTGTGTAACAAGTAATAACTATTTTTTTAATCGATGTTTCAACGACACATGAACTGTCATTGAAGACCACGGTTAAAAAAGATAATATAGTTAGTTGATATTAATAAAGTGACCAAATCTAAAATTGATACCCAGAAAGCTGTATTGAAAAACTCTTATTTTAACGACATAAAGTACAAATATCGATAAAACAAACTTTGCCAATAGTGTAATTAATAACAGAAGAATTATAAGTTGTTAGTTTTTATTTTGATAATAAATATTTATGACATAAAGCTTGTTGATAAATTAAGTTCTGTTTATCCGTTGAAACAACTTAGTTATCTATTATATTTTTTTAAAAGCTTTTTTAAAAGCAAGAATTTTCTTATTTCATTGTTAAAAATTAATATTGTTTTATCATACCTAATATGTATCTTGTATGTAAATTGGAGTAAATAATTAATCAGCAGCCAGTCTCTTTTCTCCATTTTAAAAACCACATTTGAACTTAGTTTCTTTGTCTGATTTTTCTTGCAGCAGTCGAAGAAAATCGCAGATTATTTGTCTTTACTACCTCTATTTCATGAAATAATCGAGGACTTGTTTTACAGCCGTATTTTAAAGGCTATACAATTTTATAACCTAACAATTCTTTTTCCAGCTAGGCGCGATAAGAAGCAGTCATCGGCACGGTGGCTCCGTAGCATAGTGTGTACTTCTTTGAACAAACAAGACAAACCGAGGTAAGTTCCTCTCATTTTTAGTTATGTCACGCGTTGTCAATGTTTGCGTGATGTCATTTTCTTGTATACAATTGTCTTTTTTTAGACTTGGGATTTTGTAACAGCCAAAACAAACACAGGGAGATGATTGCCACTACTGTTTTGGCACGATTGAAAAACACTGATAGTGTTTGGGAAACATTGCGAGGGTAATGATTGGTGTCTTTGAGCCTTTCCGAGAAAGTGTTTTCACTATGTTTGCTCCATAGTACGTACGGAGCCATAATTTTCATAAATTTAACCATGTCCTTAAATTACCTTACAATATAATAAGTATTTTTATCGCCATAAGTTTCCGTTTGTATGAGAAGAGAAATAATTATTATAGTAATTATGTGATAAATAGTTTATTAGTTTCCACCAGGATGACATTTTTTTAACTCATCAATTTCTTTAAAGTAAATAATATCCCGTGTGATTGTTAGGTAAGAATATTGTTTTCAAAGTTGAACAGGCGTAAAAGTATTTTCGCTTGATAGAGGAAAATTTTTGCGCGAAAATTTCATTAAGCTAAGTGATACTTAATTTGATACTGACAATTAAAAGCATATTTATTGTTTCGTCTGATAAAGCAAATCGAAATAATTAGTAACTTTACCATCATTCCTATTTATTTTCATTTCAGTGTACAGTGAGCTGTTTACTAAACATCTTTTACTAAAGGGGGGAGTCTTACTTGTTTTCTCCACGTAAAGGTTGCCTGCTTAAAAAATCAAAGTACTGTAGTACCGATTTAGAAATCATGTGTGGTGAGTGATATAAAATCTTCAGTGCCCACCCTGACAAATTAATGAGGCAAGGAGTAATAAAAGTGTTTTGTGACCTCCGTTGTAGTTTCAATAGGATAGTGAAGTAGAAAAATACCTGTATGCATACTTTGAATTTTGCATTCAATTAATGAAATGATTTTATCCCATTAAAAGAAAGGCTTAAAGTTTATTTTACTCCAGCTTAAAGTTAAAGAACAAATATACAACGGTGTTGTACATTTTCGACTGGGAATTTCACTGCACATCTTATTGTGTACTTTACCTTTGGAGTCATCGATTTTAGGATCTTGGAGGTAGTGTAGCGTGAACGCGCATACGACAAGGGTTGTTTATGGCCCGCCACAAAAATTATCCCATTCATTGTACCAAACCTTGCGGAATAAGCAGGGTGATTAGATAGACGCCGCCAATTCATAAGCTCCCGTGGAAATCCGCGAAACAAACAGTAAAATATGCAGCCTACAAAGCAACAAGAGCTCCAGTTCAAAGCGTAAGCTTGCTTGCATTCCACAAGCCAACTCATACAAAACATAATCAAACATCGAGAACAAGCTTTAGCAAAATGAAAAAACTTTTTAATACTTATTTATATGTATTCCCTGAATTTACAGAAATACTGAAATTTTAAGTTCTATTAAGCAAATCACATTGATAAAGTATGTATACATATCTATATATTATTTTAAAATCATATAAAAAATGGAGAAGTAGTTTAATTATTTAGAACTCTATTTTAAATTGATAAAACAGCTAATTTAATTTTAGTAACAACAACTAGCATCAGTAAATTAATTTTTCATCAACCCTTAATTTACATTTTGTCTTGATTAAGATTTATTTAATCTCTTGATAAACCTTCTATTTTCATAATATTAAGGTGACATTTTTTATACATACATTAAATTTTCTCAAGAAGATACATATATGTATGTATATGTAAATTACATAAATGATAAAATACATAGATATGGCTAAGCTTAAACAGCCACCTTGATCCATTCTTCACTGTTAATATATAATTGTGTTCGTATGATATGTAATACAAATTTTGAGACACCACACCACACCTCAACATTAATATACAATCTCTGATAAAATATGCTCGAAAGCTTTGCCGTCTATTTGGTAAACCGTTGTAAAATTCAGTAGAATATTAGTTATATTACGGATTATACTAAACTCTATTCTATAAATCAGCTTAAACCTTCATCAAAGCGTAAATAATTCTGAAAGAGGGTAAACGAACATATAATAAGTAACCAAATAAGTTGAATGTAGAGAAAATACGCTGACTTTTTGACTATGAATAAGAGTGTTAAATAAAAAATGGTAATAACAACAAACTATGAATACAATGGTAAGCAATGCGTACTTTCTATTTTTTTTTTACATTTACAAACTTTCTATTTGTAATAATATCCAGGGCCCTCCATAAAGCTTTTCGGCTACAACATAATTGATTGAGAAAAAGTCAGAGTTAGACGATGATTAGCAATTACGACTACAAAGCCCGAATTCAAACATCATTATGTGTACAAAATAGCTAAATAATAATTATTTTGTCAATACCAAGTGTATCAAAAAACCAAAGATTATTGTAGAAAAACATACCGATTAAAATTAAGTGTACCTTCTAGCATTTATGTTGTAATTTAAGTCATTTAATGTCTCTCCGCAGAAACCATATGTTATTTTGCTGCATGAATACAGAAAGATTATAATATTTATTATGACGTAATTACAGTAGTAATTTCTGAAATACTATCTAAGAGAGAAGAAATTGATAATAAAGTACATAATGTTAAATTATAGTCCAATAGGTATGTACGTTTGTTTAATTGTATCGAATTGGCTCCGATAAATTGTGGTTATTTATGTAATGCCATGCTCTTAGTAAATTAAATTCGTTTCAATGAATGTTCACGAGAGAAGGTGTGGAATAATAAATATGTCACCGACGAGGGTGTGTTAGTAAATAATTAACAGTACCTGTGGTCTTGAGTCACCCATTGTCCTAAATAAACTTACCTCAAAAACAAACTTGGTCATCGCAACACGTTCCCTTTGTTAAGACTTTCGGGATCATTCTTTGAATCTCAGGATGTAGGTATGTACTTCGAATTGGACACCGAGAGCAGTGGCGTTTCGTAGAAGGGTCGAATTGTGGCAATTGAATGAAAAATATAAATTTTTATAACTATAATGTTCGAAAATTGTAAATATCAATAATTTACGAAACCGGTCTTGCAGCCGACTAGTTAACGTTTTTGGATCTTACGAAACGAACGATCTTGAACGTCTTACTCGGTTAGCTCGGTCAATGTTTCGTATAAGAGACTTTTGAGTGATATTTTTAAATGCTTTAATGTATGTGATGCTTTAAATCTTTTTCACAGATCTCCTATTTGAAAACAGGATATAGAATGAATTATCAAGTAAATGCTTATCTATAATTTCCATCACTGAAAAAAGTTGTGCTAGTGAGTATTCTTTGATTTTTGTATGTTTAATAACAGAGCTTCTCAAACTTTTTAATGCAACAGCCCCCTAGATCTGAAAAAAATAATCCGCAGCCCCCATGAACAAAAACATGTTTAATCACGGCCACCAGTTTTCAGGGAAGCACTGTTTAATGCGATCGGCTCTAAAATGCTGTTATTTGGTTTCTACGAAATTATGAATCTTTAAAAAATATTCACATTATTTGCTATTTATTTTGTATTCATCTCGTGGATTATATCATTAGAATCTCTTTGTTGTAGTCAAGCTGTCACTTCAAGGATAATTACATAAGTTAGTTTAGACTTTTGAAATATTATACAATCATATCTCTTTCCAACAAACCATCGTGACATTTCAATTATGCACGCTACTGACTTTGCGATTGATGTGTGTTCCAGGTATTTATTTATTCTCACCTTTACGAGAGCTTTAACACGAAAAAGATTTTTACGACACCCGTCAGTCAAAAAGGTTTTTTCTACTTTAACTCTTCTAAGTTCTTTTGAGTGAATTTTATGTACAAGATAAGAGAGTTCCAATAGTAAGATTGTTATGGGTTTCAACGGTTCAAAAAACTGTTCATGAAAAGCTCACAATCAAATCGTTAATTCCTTTATATATTTTCAATATGAATTTCTAACGAAAATTTTCTCTCTGAATTTTTTAGAAATATTAATTTAGTAACTGTGGCGGCATCGTTACGACAGTTTGAGAAATATTGGAAATCAAAATCCCTAAATGAATGACTTGGTTGTTATATTTTGCGCTACAAATTAATGTCTTATGAAATATTATTTGGATTATTACCTGGATTAAAACTCCTGAGTTTTTAATTAAAGCCTAATAGACATCTTCACACAAAGAATAATAAAGCATGGGTTTAAGCGCCTCCAAAATAATAATTAAATACTCGTTCCCAATGAAAGTTTTCCTTTTCCAGTTAGAATGTAATTAGGAGACTCATTGCCGTAATGTCAGCATTAATTACCTGCCCCTGACAAGGTATTTATTATCAATAAATCATCAACGCAGCCACTAGTCACACTTTGTAATTAACAAGATATTTCGTGTATACTCAAAACCTCTGAACGAAGATAATTAATTCATTATATTCCTTCCAACAGGTGCGTGGATGTTAAAAGTCATCGCCAGATGTAAATATTTGTAGCAAAATGCTCAGAACTAGAGACTCCAATACGAGTATCGAGTACTCGATACTCGAGTATACTCGTCCATATTTCAAGTACTTGATACTCGAGTATTTTGAAAAATACTCGAGTAATACTCGTTTTAGTAATAATCGTCGATGTTTTTTCTACTGCGAGAATTATAAAAAAAACATCAAACCAATTTAAAATTTGAGTCGTTTAATTCTCTATTATTGTTGATATATCATAAATGGAAATAAATGTTTTAGTAATATTCAATAAGTCTCTTTAATTTTTTGTTATTTATTATACACAAATTCGAATTAAAAATATATATTTTGGTACATCTGAAACTACTCGAGTATACTCGAGTACTCGAGTATTTTGAAATTTTACTACTCGATACTCGAGTAGTTGAGATGTCGAGTAATTGGAGTCTCTACTCAGAACATACTAAATCAAATCAATACTACTCTACAAAGGAGGCATATTCCATCTTGATATTTGATTCTAGTATGAATTTTATATTATACTTTTTCAAACAGTAGCATGACCACAACATTATCTTTATTTAATTGGTCATTAAGAATGAATACAATAAGAATAATATATCCATTGAAATTCCTCCTAGAAACATTACTATTATAATAATGATTGTTTCATAAGAATAATGACTATTTTTTTATTGTTAAATTTAAATTAAGTTTAAGGCGCGTCATGAAAATCACATCACTAGAAAATTAAACCGATATCAAATGTATACCTCATTACGATACCACTACATATCTCCAAGCACTCACTATATGTACAAAATAAGCGAAAATCACAATTCAATTCCCAGTCAGGGTGGCTTCATAAATTAATTTATTGATTACGGTTCGTAAGGATGAATGTGTATGTGATCTAAAAATTCCTCCCACATTTGATCCTAAAACGAGGAGCAACAAGGGTGATTGGCTTACCACTAGTCCTGCTCTAGACATATCCTTCTAACCCTGTGGTCTATTGGCAAGAGCTTTGCCGTAGCGATTAGGTGGGCCCGGGTGCAATTCCCTCAATTCAATTTTTCGTTGAGTTGTTCACGACACATTCATTATTTATCGTTGAGTTTATCTCGTATGACTTACACTATTAAAAATATTTGGCACATTGGCATTAGCTGCAATGCCAAATATATTTTTTTTATCTTTAAAAAAAAAACAAACCCTAATCTGTTCGAAAAATAGAGGTTCATTAACTATGTAACAAACGGTCTTCTCCTTTTAAATAACTTCCACTAGATACTTCACAATGAAAGTTGACATGATCGTCCCTGTGGTCTAGTGGCAAGAGCTTTGTCCTAGTGATCTGGGGACCCGGGTTCAATTCTCGGCAAGGTTCGATTTTTTCAATTTGAAAAAAGAGATCTTGGGCTGGGTGTATGTTATTTATCGTTGATTTTGTGCACAACTGATTTGTTATTTATCATCGAGTTAATCTCGTATGAATTTCACAATTAAGATTATTTGGCGCATTGGCGTAAGCTGTAATGCCAAATATTTTTTTTATTAAAAATTTTTATCATATAAAATAAAAAAAAATGATTGAAATATTATTATAGAATAAAATAGGTGCATAGTATGTTGGAGCAGTGCAATTTTGCATCTGGTAGCTACGTAATCTGCAAATTCATTTGGGTAGATGCAATTAGTGTCAATCTGGTCAAAATCAGCATGAAAAATAAGCATGAAAAATCGTGTGCGGCAGATTCATCGAATATCAGTATTAATTTTGAATTCAAATTCAGCGCAAGTATTACGGCGCCTGAATTCAATGGTGATTATTTAGGCGACCAATTTATCTTTTGATGTTTTCATTTGCATTCATTAAATTTGTTTTGTTTTGATTTATGTCATAAAATTAATGAGCGCTGGGAAAACATCATGTTACTTATTTAATGAGATACAAATATTTACGATTTCATTGAATAATACGAATGAACAACTACACTGTAAACATTTAAAACTGCGTGTATTTACACTTCATATTTGTATTTTATATACAAAGCTACATTTATACCTTACCCGCAATACTTATCACGAGCTCTGGGATATTTTCCTTGACCTAAAAATAAAATTGTTTGTCATTTCTGATGGGAGTTATCGCCTCTTGTTTTTTTAACTTTTCAATTTTAAAGTTCTACAGGTTTATTGTGTCTCGAAATGTCTGGCGAAATTCCAAAACTTCTCGGCAAATGTATAATTCATTAAAAAATATATTTTGATACAAAAATGCACCAAAAGAACATTTGTTTGGTATACCGTTTCGACAGTTTATTGTTTATGAAGCTTATAATCACCACAAAGTAAAGAAAGAAATAGTATGAACGTAGTGTTTTTTTGATTGATAAAATCGTTATTACTCTGGATTTGTTACAAGGTGTCACACGTTTCTGAAAAATATTTAAAGACCAACCTTATTATAAGATTTTCAACTAAAAAATATTTAGCTTATTGTATATAATAATATTTATGCATTCATCTTTAAAAACTATGAATGTAATTTTTAATGCAAATTTCTAGTGAAGTTGATTTGAAAATGAAACTTTTATTAAGAAAGCTAAAAATCATTAATTATTGTCACACATATCACAATTCGACGGAAGTCATCGTTTTCATAAAGGTAAAAGCGAAAATAATATCAGTATAATTAAACGGCCCATAATCATTATTTACATATTCTACAGTACAATTATTATACATATTATATTTTTATTCTATTGTCTTTCACGTCGGTCCGGACAGTGGCATACTGATATGGTGTGAAGCGGCTTAATGCGCGTGTATAGCAAAAGTTACCTGCTGTCACAGAAAAGTAGAAATCGAAACAAACTTGAACACAGCCCACAATACTTCTGAGGGCGCCAATTATTGCCAACTAAATGGTGAACAATTTTAAATACCTGGGATTCAATTGAGATATAGGATGCACCATCGAATAAACCTTCTGTGTTTCATGGTTCTAAGCTGACACTTAATATTTGAAGTGCAACAGGCACCGCACAATGATAATATCTCGTGGGACCGAATGACCTGATGTGTTACTTGTATAAAAAGTATTTTATAGGCTTAATTGTTGATACTGCATGATATCTACGAAATTTCTAATGACAACGTGAAAAATCGTCGATGAAAGCGCATATTCAAATTGGGACGCATGAAAACGATCTACATACTTAAGGTGTCTTCTATGACCGGCTAATATGAAAATGATGATAGATTTGGGTGTGCTAAAAAATGATACTTGTGAAGTTGAAAGGGGAATTGGGAGAGCTACTTGGTATTGTATAATAATAAAAGGATATCACTGAGATGGCTCTGAAAGCTTTGATCAGAATCGATAAGACGGCTAGTAGCTGAGGAGACCGAGCTTCTAACTTATTTGTTAGAATCTAATGAAGCCTTTTGTTTTTTATTATTTTCTTGTGTTGCTGAATTTCTTGTTATTATGAAATCCGCATCTGTGTTTATCTGTCCCTGTCACAAGGAGCTGAGGTAAACCGAGGTAAGTCAAAACTGTTCTGCCCTATGCATGCGCGGTTGATTGTGGCTGTGACATGAGACTAATGAGTCATTGTCATTTTTTGTTTCTGAAAATCATCTAAAAATATAATATTCGATATCTTTTACGGTATAAAAAAAGATTTCAGTGTTTGGAAGAACTTTATAAGATTAAATACGATCCATGAACCGTATCATTGTGGTTGCAAAGGTTAAATTTCAACGTAAATGAATAACCAGATTGATTCCGTTTTAGCCCATTAACGCTTTCTGTACCTGTTTTGGTACACCTGTTCGAAGTGTGATTTGGTGTATTTCTTTTCAGATTTTTATGAAAGTTATTGCTTATTATTAACTACATAGAAGTAGTTAACAGTAAAAAAATAAAACTTGCCACAAATGCGTCGATAAATGTCATTTTTTTATCGCCAAAATATGGATTTGGCCGTCATTCAGCCAAGCAATTGATAATTGGAAAACCAGTGCGGTTGGGCTATCGAAATTGGGCTGAAACAAGCTCTCGTAGCTATTGCTATACTTTCGATATCAACTACAAAAGTTTCTATTGATCTTCTTGGCACGAGAGATGTATAATATCTGCTGGCAAAGATGCCGACTGTACCAGTTGAGCATATTCGATAAATTTTTCACGAACTATCAGTTGCTTCATAATTTTCGACTCTTGGGCTACAGGGCCACCGACGCAATGCGATAAAATAGAACGAAGAAATTTTCACATAGCACTATAAAAAATAATGAAAAATTAACCTAGAGGGGAAAATGACTCCGATTTTATACTAATGTCATCCGTCGTCATCAGATAGGCTTGGACTAGAATGGAAACATAGCGGTTCCACCTCCGAGCTCATAACGTTGCGAATTGAGCAAGAAAACTTTATGTGTGGAACAAAACGTCTTTGGACAATACCACTCTTCATCGCCTATTGTACCAAATCGTGTACACCCCTTTATTTTCTACATTTGATGTTTTTTTTTTTTTTAATAACTTTCTTTGATCAATATGTCAAAATAAATAGCATTAAAATATATTTTTCGCTGGCAGTTCTCTCTTGGGCGTTAATGGGTTAAAGTATGGCTTAATTTGTGAGGTATTGTTAAGGTAGGCTAAAACTTAATTAGTAAATACCGCATAACCTTGTTTGTAATATTTAACAACGTGATGTAGGTGAGAGTCTTGCTGGGCAGGTATTTCATTGTAGAATTCAGCTATCCGGAACTATGGCGTGCTTAATGCACAGTTAAGTGATGCTCACTATAATAGGGCGATAAATTTGTGGTATTTTACCTGCATAAAGAGCAGTTAGGGTGAAATTATAAGTGGGCCAACCTGTAAAGAATTTATTGCTTATTTCCATGTCTTCACTTAGTGATAATACCCGGTGGCACCTTTTTGTGCAAAAGGGTATAATCTTCATATAATATTCACACCTTTGAAACAAGTTAAAAAAAAACCTCATATCTTGTAGAATAAACCAAAGTAATTAGTCATTGATACAAAAATATTGGTGACTTTGACTTGATGATTTGAATTAATTGTTTCTCTGCCTAATAATTATAAAACAAAAGTCAATTGAGTGAGTGAGATTTATACTTGATTTAAGCTAATAATTACATGCAATATTAAGTTTTTGGTTAAAGGTGTGACAGTCCATACGAGAGTGATAAGCTGACAAATAGTTATTTCACAGTCCCTTCCTTACATCTTGATGATGTATTAAAAAAAAAGAGTAGGGTGACAGAATAACAGCCAGTTCTTATCTCCATCCACTAGGATTCTATATAACTAGAATAATCTGCTGTAATTTCATCGAATATGTAACATATCATTGTGGTTGTTGTTTATATACGTAAAATGTTGCAAACGTTGTAAATCTAGCATTGCTTATCTTATATGCCGCAAACGGTGTAAATTCATAATCTCAGATTTGTACGCGGAACTAGCGTATCTTTAGTTTTATTGTCATGGCGCTTGATGTGCGCTAGTGGCTATGAATATTAGAAAAATCCAGGGCTGTGGAGTCGGTAAAAAAAAGTTCGACTCCGACATTGACCAAAAACACGACTTCGACTCCGGCTAAAAAAGTTGAATATCCTCACTTTTTTGCCTAATTTTCCTATTGCGGTGTATTCAATTAAATATCAACCCTACCAATGCGGTCAATAGCCAAATTTAACATAATTTATGCAAAAATAAAAAGCTCAAACTTTTCAACTGACTCCACAAGTCGGTAAAAAAAAGTCGACTCTGACTCCGACTCCAGCATTTACCAAAACCACGACTCCGACTCCTACATTGACCAAAAACACGACTCCGACTCCGGCTAAAAAAGTTGAATATCGTCACTTTTTTTTGCCTAATTTTCCTATTGCTTTGTATTCAATTAAATATCAATCCTACCAATGCGGCCAATAGCCAAATTTAACATAATTTATGCAAAAATAAAAAGTTCAAACTTTTCAAAATTTCCGAACCATTGTACGACTCCGGCCAAATCGCCGAGACGACTCCGACTCCGGCCAAAAAGTCCCGAATCCACGACTCCGAACCGACTCCACAGCCCTGGAAAAATCATAAAAAGGTGACACTAATAATGTCATATAGTCATCCACAAACACATACGTGGAAATGCGCTTTTATATTTTAACATAGTATGTATTATATATATGGTTGTAAAAATGCAGATTGCAGAAATAATGTCGTAATAATTGGTGGTATTTGCATTAATTTACAGGAAACGGTTTGGAATGGTCGCAGATATTTCAACAGTCAAAATGCCTTTTTGGCCCTCCGATAAAAGTAATTGTGCATTTAATATTGAAATTGCATTAACAATTTTGGCACGATAAGCAAAATGAATTTCGTAATGGTATGTAATTAAATAATTTATTAATTAAAATGGCACAATTTTATTCCTACTGCCGTTTTAATGCTCGTGCATCCCTTAGCCATAATGAGTGGCACAGTATAATTACTATGATAAACTGGAGTAGGTATGGTTGGTTTTGACAGCGTTTATTGACTATGGTGAGAAGTACAAGATACAGTATATATTCATAATATTGAGAGTTTTTTTTTATCTTTCTTCTTTTCGGTGTGCTAATAAACACATACCCTATAGCAGAGTGGTCATTCTTCTCGATGTTCTTCCTATTCGGTTAAAGTTTCCACGTGCGTGTTAATGGATTTTGATAATACTAATTTTGGAACTATGTATAAGATAACCACTTGTCTACACGGGCCGAAATTTCAAAAGTCTACCCGGCCCGAGCTCAAGGCTCATTTCCGAATACATAACCCGACCCGAGCCCGACAGTACCGAAAAACAACTTTTAAATTAAATTGTACATAACATTAAAAATAGCAGTCCATTCACAGGACAGAAGTCGATATAGAAGAAATAGTCGCCGGGCTGCAATTTTTTCACGCTGCAAAAATCCGAAAATCCAGTATTTTGGGATACAAACGACAGCCAGAATATCGCCTCCCACACCACATTTTGATTTTTGCCAAAGATTCATTGTTGGTAATTTCTCAAGTAAATTACGTTAATGACGATTGGAAAACTCACATAAAAGATGATCGCTAATGGTTTCATAATACGCAGATGAGAACTTTACTCAAAATAAAATCGCGAGAGGGTACAATATTCTGCACTGAATATGACTCAAATTATTCACGAAATACTGCGCCGCCGAGCGACATCTGTTATCCGCACAGCAAAGCGTGAAAAACATTTAATCCCTACAGTATGACATTTTATGGCACCAATCAGTTCTTCCCAATCGTAGAACTCGTAATTTCACACTTGGGACTTATTTTATCACGCGAATACAGGACCATAAATATTCTTTGAGAGAAAGAAAATATCACCTTCTCAATATTGTTTCGGCGATGTGTTCACTAGTTAATTGTCAAATCCTTATTGTATTAAAAATAGATAATATGTAGCTTTCCTTTTTCAGTTGAGTACAAACTTAAAAATAGCATCATACAAATCTTTGCATTTGACCATTACTGCATAAGTCGATCAAGTGGTCTGAAAATGCAGTATATTATGCAGCCTGAAACAATTATAAAAAAACATAATTTCGTTTTGACGTTTAGACCATGTCCGCTGCTAACGTAGTGCATGTTATGAATTTCAAAAGAATGTGTTTAACGATATCATCTTTCGTGTGAAGGATGTAAACATCAAAATCACGATAAAAAATACATCAATCGGTTGATTAAACAATAAATGAAAAGGGTTCTCTCTTGACTGCGTAACCCAGAGCTGTTACATAACTTAGGATATAAACTATTCTAAAAAATAATAACCTCTTTTACTGTATGCATATTCAATATATTTTTTATCTTTTAATAAAAGAAGTTTATTTAGTATTGTAAGCATGAGTGTGCAAAGAAATATATTTTTATATGATTTGTAAATTTTACGGAAAAGTGTTTCTATACACAGTTTTTTGGTGATCTACGTTCCCATAATAGATGGAATGAGCAAAACAGAAACGATTGCTGACTCAATATTTACTTTAAAAAGTACATTAAAACATGTTTTTTTGTCGAATGGATTCATTATGATACATACTTTATTACGTGCTATAAATAATATTTTCTTGAAACATTTTATTTTACGCTCGTACCAATTTATTTTTTGATCAACTATAAAATAAGGAGCTGAATAATTTGTTTTTTTTTTAACTTATCGTGGACATTTATTTTGAGAGTGCGGTTTTTGAAGAGTAAACCAGTCCTCCCATGGTGAGTAAGTACTTATTTTAATAATTATTTTGATACATTAACACATAATACATGTTTTTCGGTCTGGATGCTTCACTTGCAACGTATAAAAAAACGTTAGAGTATATAGAACTTATTCAGCGCGTCCATGTCTTTTGAAATCAAATTCCGAAACGTTTCCCTGTCTCGCTTTGAAAAATGAACTGGATATTGTATAAGTAGTACCTACCCCATAGCGGAATAGGAATTCTATTAAATTTCTTACTGCGTCCACGTTATGGACATTTTCGCTTAAAGTCCTCCACACAGAGGAATTTATGCACAGCTGTAATCCTGGTGAAAATTGAACATTTATCAAATAGCCAGAAAGATCCTTGAGAAACAAGATTTTTCATTTTACCTAAGCGCGATCTATACATTTTATTCAGATATCAACTTCAACTTTATTAAAATGACAATGTCTTCAAATTTAGCTATAAATCATTTCTAATTGGGAAAGCTAAATGAGTGGGATACATTATTTTACGTGTTCAACTTGTGCGTCAACATCTCTAACAACCTGGAGAATGTATAAACAAAAATAATGATTTTTTTTTTTTGTGGTTGACGGAAAATTGCAATTAGTTAATTCAATTACATTAATGGAGATTTAATTATTTAATGGGAGAATTTGCATTATACATAGTCAATATTTTTTTTCATCCATTATTATTTTTTCTTTATTTACGTATATTTAAAAAAAAATTAACAGTTACTTATTCCACATTAAATTCATTGGATCAGGACCGGCTTCGCTAATGGCGAGCATTATCAACTGATGATAATCAGTGTTATAATTATTATTATAATGCCATTCCACCAAGAATTGACACCTTAAAAGTAAAAAAAAACGATTATGGATATTCCCCTCAGCGAATACTAACATTTCATGTGGTGTCATTTTATGGTGTGTAAATTTGTAAGTAATTGTTTTATATGGGTTGTAAAAGCATATAAATGAAGAAAAAAGGAAATATCGTTAAAATAAATTTAAAAAAAAACTGGGGTGAATAGATCTGGGATTCTTCCGATAGATTCGCCCCGTGGGACTAAAAGGGTTAAGAAACGAAATGATTGGTAAACGAGGAGATGAATAAATGGGATCGTCCGTCCCAAACCAACAACATATCTATATTCAACGTGTATCTCCGTACATTAAATACATTTAAAATGTACTCATAATCAAGTATAAACACCTCATTATAAGTCACATTGAAAACGAAGGTTACTCAATACATTCGCGCATGAAAAAGAAGAAACTGATTTACAAAAAACGATGTACCAATCGAATCTCCATAATTAAAAAATCTGCAAAGAATGTGAGCTAATGTGGATGAATTGAAATCGAAGAGGAGGATTAACAGATAGGATCATAATAAAAAGACTTTATCACAAGATTCTCTGCTGAGATACCGTAACATATGAGTATAACTAAAATGATCAGTTTATAGGTAAAAGTTAATTAAATATTTTTTGTACTTTAGGACCGGTTTCGCCTTTTGATTTGTTGGAAGAATGTATCTGTCATCGCCTTGAATATGTCGTCGTCTCCTCGAAATATTTTTTGGTAGCACATAAAGCAAATGAAAATCTTTTTAATTTAATGGCCGATAAGAACGAAGAGTTTAAAAATACTTGTTCATTTAAGATGCTTATTTATTCTTATACTAACAGTCGAATAAAAATACAACTGACAGAGTAATCTCAGCGGTCTCATGAAACGAAAATAGCGAGAAGTCCATCTGGCGAGTGATGCACAGTTTGAACGCACACGAAATGGTATCCTTCTCACACAATTAGTCTCCAGAGTGGCACCTCACAATACTACACAATCACTTAATTATATTTATATAATTTGATGGTAGAATAACTGACATACATCCTTTTTTCATAGTATTTGTGTATTTTGTGGAAAATACATAACTAGTCGTTCACCTCGGCTTTTCTCGGTATTTGTAATATAAAATAATATAAACACCGTTTTACGGAAACAAATTAAAAAGTAAGTTCCAAATTATTCTGTTATTATTTACGTATTTTTTTTTTTTTGAAACGTAACAAGAAATAAAGGGTTTTTAACGACATCCAATGCGAGTCGAATTCTACAACAGCCAATCGAAAGCGAATCAAACACACACCACCACAATATTTGTTTTATAAATAATGTGTTTTTTGTTTATATAACTTGTAACTGTTTTAGAGTTGTGCTGTGATTTTACTTATGAATGAATCAACCTCCAATAATCAATCAGACAGTGATGTCAAAATTCAGCTCAATATGCAAACATTTTAATGCGATTTTCAAAAACATACGAACTGTTGCATCGGGTGGTATCGCGTGATCCCGTTGACAAAAGTTTCGGGATTGTCAAATAGTGTTATATTAATATGTTATGTGAATTACTTATATTATATATATCTTTATCGTAGGTACTTAGGATTAAGGGTTCATATAAGGGTTAAAATGATTCATAACAAGTTTTACTGATGACTATTAAAATATTTTGAGTTTTCTTCCAAATTATAATTGTTCTAATATTAAAACTCTTCGCTGTCTAGCCAATGTATTCGGTTGGATAGTTGTGTTAATTTACTCAACATACATACATTATATTGAGACTTATGCTTTAATGGATGTTGGTATGTCTGTATTATGTGGAAACAGTTTGCGGAAAGAAACAATTAAGCACACTTACTATTCGTTGAACCTACCACTGATCATAGGGTATAAAAGAGTGAGACGGAAAGGACTCCGGCTAAATGGAAAAAAAAGATACAGTTAACTATGAAACGTAATCATTTAAAATTTTGTATTCAATTCCTTTCACAAAATGGGTTTACTAATTTATTTATATTAGAACACTGAACTTGTGCTATCCAATGTTAATTAATATACATAAGTAAGATTAAAATGAGGTCATATTTGCGATAATGCCTCGAAATTATGTAGGCAGTTTTTCTATTGTGTGTGTAAACATTGAGGCCAGCTCTCAATGAAATGTATACTTTTTAAATTGAAAACGATGGGACAAATCATTAAAAATGAAAGATACATTTCGCATTTTCATACGAATCTCTGGGCAAGTATATTTGAAAAAGAAAAATTGCGCGTTGCTATCATGCGGATATTTTTTTTCGAGTCCTGGTTCTGGCGATAATAACAGAGATACGATAAATATGACACATGTAATTATTTTATATATACTTAGCAGCTCAATGAATAATACAGATATTACCATTTATGTTCTCAATATAATTTATTATACAGTATAAAGTTCATTGTTAATTGGTCAAAAATAAATATTTTTGTTTTTGGAAATGAATTAGGAAACTTTGAATGCAATAATTTCCTCATTGCTTTCCGTGGCGCTAATAATTCGAGACAAACCGTATAATAATAAATATGTAGGTACTCGACCATATGATAGAGATTTTTCAAATCTGCTTTCTTATCCATCTTTATCATTTTATGTATTAACCTTTCCTTGATGGTCCCAAAAAAAACATTCGATCCGGTGATGTGCAGTCACTACGCTTCATTCAATAAATCACCAAAAACACCGTCTTTAAATGCAATGACTACACACAACCGGATCGGGTGTATTTTTTGGGCCCGCAAAGAAAAGGCTTAGGGTAGGTACAATACTTTATTTTCGTATAGTTACTTCCCATTATTTCTGTGTATTTTTCATATGCAAATAATAATATAGGGAAACTTTTGTGGATTTAATCCTTTTTAGTAACGATTTGACAACTGTATTGCTTGCTGCTACACGGTTAGTTGTACTAATGATAAATTAATGAATGACTGTGATATTTCGCCTTTCAAAAGAGAGGAATGAAATTAAATGACGACACTTTGAAAAAACTTGTAAATATAATATTACTAGTGTTCGAACCCGGCTTCGCTCGGACCAGTTTGGGGTTATGTTCACCTCGGCGCGTAAACTCAGACGGGCCAAGTTAAAACAACTTTTTTCAAAATTCAAAAGTCTAGGTCAATTAAAATGGAATTAAAATGAACATTTCAGACTGGCATTGACATTTCACAGCCATATATTGACAGCCCCATTCTCGCCCATTAAAATGTCCAAATTCAAGGAAAAAATCTAATTTGCTGTCAAAGAAATGTCAAATAATACCTTCACGTAAATAAAAACATTATTATATTAATGTGGAAAAGTTCAGTAGAAGACTAATTTATTACATTTTGACTAAATGTCTTCGCCGATAAAAAAAATCAAACATATTTTCTTTCATATTCGTTTTTATGGCAACTTAATGACCAACAATGCAAAAGGGAATTACAGACCCACAGACATACATACGCCGTTTCGGTTTTATATATGTACTACTCGATACTCGAGTAATTGGAGTCTCTACACACACATTGATAACGAAACAAATTTACCGTCGAAACTTTCGCGAGCGAAATCAATTCGTTTGTTTGAACTTGCAACAACAATGCAAAAGGGAATTACAGACATACATCCCCCGTTTCGGTTTTATATATAAGATTACATATAATTTATAATAAGTTTTATTATTCTTTTTTAAGTTTTTTCTTTTACGAAAAAAAAGATCAATTAGTTTGGGGCTACCAAATTATTCTGCATAAAATATACGGTAAAAGATTTCCGGTCGTTCCCATCGGACGGAAATGGATGCTTTCTTTAGACGAATTGTCAGAATCCATCTCGAGAAAAGCACTAAACTCTCTCTCCATCACTAACCAATAATGGAACACGCTTCACGCGTTAATGGAACGTCATTTGGTAGTATAATTTGCGCAGCTCCTCGCTCGCAAATGGGCTTCGAACCGATGAACTAAAATATATTCCAAGACTTCGTTTCGCATTTAAAATAGCTCCCCAGAAATCCATAAAATCAAACAAAAGCAATGAGAAATCTAAAGCTAGTTATATAAATTAGGTACCTTTGCCTTTCAAGACAATGCGAATGATGCTCAAATTTTCAATACCGACGACGTTATAATAATATAATAGTAATACACCCGAACCTCTTTTCGCACGGGGGATACGTTCCAAAGACTACGGTGCAAAAAAGGATCGGGCGTACTAGTTATGTATATTATACCAATTCATACTTAATAAATTTATTACAAGTTAGTGCTGCATCATTATTATTCATACGTTTTTAAGCTACAATGATCGAGCTAAAGTGTCCTTAATCTTAATCCTGTCTTGGGTAAACACGCATTTTTTAATATTTTCTTTGTACATAATGTAAAAAGTATTTTTTTATCAGGAATTTAGTAAATAAAGAGTTTATTGAGTAGCCAAATAATCAATGAGGACTAGTTTTGCCTAAAAAAATCTTGACCGTTGAACATTAAGCTCATCCCAAAGGCCCAAGATAATAGATACAAGACCGTTGTTAAAATTAGTTTTAACGAATGCTTCTTTATTTGGTGTTATTAAACTGTATTCTCTAACTTGTGGGAATATATTTTCCCTGACTTGATAAGTGAAAATGAATTAAGAAATAGATTTGTATGACAATATGATTTCACTAGTTACGACTAGGGAAATTATATTGGCAGATATCACTTAAATATTTCGTAAAATGTAAATATTTGTGCTACTTCTTTTCCAAAGTTTGAGATTTTTGTATGTATTATACATTAACATTTCTTGAATATAAAAAGATTTAAATGTGTAATGATTGTATATTTAATGCAAAAAAATAAGTGATGGGTAAAAATTTGGCAACAATATTTTTTTTCTCATTGTATTCGAATACCACTCTTGTGTTTTGATTTTTTGTCCAATTTATTCATTGACAGCTCATTAAAATCAAATCAAAAGCAAAAGCCACGTACACTAACTACGATGTCTCAATTTTGATAATATTAAAAATGTATGTAATACACAATGTTATGTCAAATATAAAGATTGTATCTAGATAGTTTTTTTAGTCGTAAGAGAAGTGTACACATCTATAAAATAGGAACATGTAATACAATATAATATTATGTAGTTGTATGTTCATACCTAGTATATTTTAAATATTGCATTAAATCGAATTGAAATTTTAATGTTTTAAAACCCGCCTTGTGTATCGAACGAGTACGAAGGTATGCTGGTGAGCGAGACGGACATAAAAGTATATTTACGTACTGCTCGTCGTGCATCTAGCGGCGTTCAGTGGAAGTTAAAAAACTTATCTGTCAAGTCAGATGGCTGCGTAGTCAAACCTGTAGATTTAGTTTTAATTTTACTATTGTTATTTATCAGGTGGGTTACAATTGTTAGATGTAAATAAATCGTTATTGTGCGGTATGAAAATTGTCGTAATCTGTCTGCGAATAGTGCGTCGTTTACTAGAATTGATTTTGTGAGGTTATGACCGAGTGCTAAATTAATATCGCAGGATGTGTTTTCCTGACGTCACTGCTCCGTCTTTGCTCGGGCGTTCGTTGTTATTTCGTGATTTTTCTATTAACAAATACTTATTTTTATTCCTTGTTTCACCAGTTTGATAACGATACATAGAACAGTTAAATCTTGCGATCCGTTCTAAAGCTAGGTTCTTTTTAGTTTTATTATTTCTGCGTAATCAGTCATTCCCAGAACGTAATCGATATTAGTCATCGTCTCTGCAAGTTTGATATCTTATCATGAGTGTGTACTATCAACATCAGAACAAAAGCAAACCCAAATTTAACTCCAAATATATAATGTAACCAAAGTCTTATAAATTAATTTAACAGTTTCAACACGGTGTAATGTCCTTTGTTTTTCTGTAAGCACACTGCGCCCTTTGAACATGCTGCCAATATTATTTACTAGTGATATTTGAAGTCAGTTTCAATCGATTTACATCTCGGAGTCATGGGACAGTTTGTGCAACCATTCATAGAATCTAGTTAAACTCGGGCAGTGGCCAATGTCATGCTTCAAGAACACAACTAACCATAACGTCAGATATTTTTTCTAGTTTCTAAAGACAAATATGATTGCTAAGTGCAGAGTTTTCTTCTGTTTATTAAATTAGTTGTTTTCATTAGCCTAATTATATTTATCCAAATTATAACAACCGTTTGTGCCATGTGAAAATGTACGATGCCTCAATATTTTACGTTTTATACAGTTTATCACGTACTATCGTTTTTATTTAATCATATAAGTTACCGTTACACACATTCATACAATTAATGTGCCCTTATCAGGCGGAACACAGTGACAGATGTCAAATATCGAAGTATTTGTTAGAGGATGATGACGCGCCTGCATTTTTCAATTCGAAAACTATTTTAGAAGACACCAGAATAAAAGTTCTACATAATACGTCTTGAAAAGAAACAATATTTTTATTTTAGGTGCCATCATTGAAAATGGCGTACCAAGTTCGCGCACTGTATGACTTTAATGGTGAACCCGGCACCGCTGAGCTATCCATCGCCAGCGGGGAAGTTTTGACCGTCAACCGGAGCGACGTTGGAGAAGGATGGTGGGAAGGGTGCAATTCTAAAGGCCAGACAGGGCTCTTTCCCGCGACTTATGTGGAGCAAGTCGTTGCGGGTCCGCCTGTTCGTCCACCTCCTTTGCTTCCGCCAGAGCCCGCAGGGAACAGGTATGACCAGACGGCTGATGACTGGGGTGATAACGCTCAATCCAACACCAACGATCAGAACTACACGAAAGGTGACGGAGAGGCGTGGGATGATGATTGGGACGATGACACATATTCCGAAATCGGTCCCGGAGGAGTTCCCATACAATCCAGTTCCTCGCAACGACCACAATCTCAAGTTACATCTCCAGATGCCCCGAGCTATCCTTTGCCTGGAATGCCTGTCAATGAATACAATGATGATGCCTCTTCAAACATTGGCGGTCCACAATCTGGAACCGTTGCTAAGAAAAATTTAAACAGATTTTCCACTTTCGCTAAAAGCGGTGGAGAAAGTTACATTCTAGGAACGTTGAATGTTTCTGTATCAGAATCCGACAAAGTGTTCATCCAAAATAATGAAGACGGTTATTCGTGGTTTCCAATTACCAATCCTTACAGTGTAATAGTTGCATCACCGAAAAAGGAATCTAAGTTCAAAGGAATCAAGAGTTTTATCGCTTATCAATTGACCCCTTCGTTCAACAACATTCAAGTTTCTCGCAGATACAAACATTTCGATTGGCTACATGAAAGATTGACTGCCAAATTCTGTCTCATTCCAATTCCTCCATTGCCTGATAAACAGATATCTGGAAGATACGAAGAACAGTTCATCGAGCACCGCAGGGTGCAACTTCAAGAATTTGTAGATTGGGTTTGCAGGCATCCCGTGTTGTCTCGTTGTGAAGTTTGGCAACACTTTCTCACGTGCACAGATGAAAAGCGGTGGAAAGCTGGTAAACGGCAAGCTGAAAAAGATCAGTTGGTCGGAGCAAATTATTGCATTACAATATTTCCTCCAGAAAAAGCTCTTTTACAATCGCAAGTTGAACTGCAGACAGAACATTCAACTGTATTCATTCACAATATGGACACCGCTGTTAAAATATTGACAGCTACATGTGCAGATCAAACTAAAAAACATCAAGGCCCATATAAAAGAGAGTATCAAAAGATTGGTGAAGCTTTTTATAGTTTGGGAAATGCTTTAGGCTTAGATGAAAATGGGATAATATCTAAGTCAAAATTAACAGCAGCTATGAAGATGACTGGAGGAGCGTACATTGATATTGGTCGAATGTTTGAAGAGCAACCGCGGTACGATTGGGAACCGCTCGGAGATAAACTTCACATTTACAAAGGAATTATCGGATCGTATCCGGATGTCTTGGCAGTGCAAAAAGGAGCCGTGCAGAAAAGAAAAGAATGTGAAAAATTAACATCTGATCACAAAATGGAAGTCGTACAATTAAACGAAGTCATTAGAAGAACAGACGTAGTGTCATACGCGCTTTTAGCTGAAGTCAATCATTTTAAAAACGAGCGGTCCACTGATTTAAAAGATGCTATTCAGAAATACCTGAAGGAACAAATTACTTTTTATAAGAAAATTGTGGGCAAACTAGAAACAACCCTTCAGCACTTTGATGATTAAATTTATTTGCGGCTTCCATTAAAGTGAAAGAAAGGGTTTTGTGATGTTCTTGTTAAGCAATGAACTGTGAGTCTGATGCGATGTATTCGCTAAGTTTCATAAAATATTCCAATCATTGTATTGACAATTATTGATAAATAAATGTTTTAAACAGCTTAATGTCACACTATTAGTCATTATTCAGTGGATAATCTCTCGGAGATAAGTGTTGAGTAACTCAAAGAGTGTCATGTTTATTGGTAGTGAATTTTATTTTAAAATACCAACACTGTTCCAAAGCTAGTGTAGAGTCCTTGTAATTCACCCTGCCTTCCTTTTATAATACATATTTTATTTATGTTTCTAATGAATTATCTAAAACATACTTGTATATTGAAAATATTCCAGATATTCTTTTGCACTATGAAACAAATCTTTATATGGTCAGTTTAAGAGGCCACTCTTACAATAATATTTTTCAGACCATTTGTGATAGGCTCTTATTAAGGTTTTTTGATTTGTATTTTTATCATACATATATTCTTTTCTATTTAAATTTTATATAACATGCATTGATAGACTGAAAAATTGCAATTGATATTGATAATAATTAAACATTCTATTGTCATGCGACCTTATTTAAATAGACTTGTTACAATTTTAAGACTATGTCATATGATGTAAGGCAGACCATTTGACTGTATAAGAATGTTATTTTTTTAATGAATTTTTAATGTATCCAAATAATTTCTTTAAAAATGTTTTTTTTTTAAATTTTTAATCTTTAATATTATGTTTTATCATCTTTTTATAACCATTTATTCATAAGTTTTGCCCTATGTTATCATGCTGTGCATTCTTACGTGAATTATATTTTTGTATTTTTTTTACACGTGCAGACAATCCATGTAAAACTAAATCACAAATATTTATTTTATGTACCTATATTTGATAAGAAATATAATCACATTGAATTGCATTCGTGTACTTCTATAAGAATTTCTTTTTATTTAACAACCAACCCTCAAATATGCTTATGAATTTTAAAATGAAACATGTTTCCACCAACATCCACACTGAAATTACTCACTCAAACACTTTTTAGTATAGGTTTATCAAGGCTGTTCCTGCCAAACATATTGTTTTTCCGTATAGCCACTGATCTAATATTGATTATAAGTAATTTTTTATCGATATCATGTTCCTTTTAAAGAAAATTTTAACCCTTTATCTGTTAAATATGACATACTAAGTTCCCAAAAAGTTCTACCTAAAAATATGTGAAACTTTTGTATTAACTGTATTTTTTTATTACATTAATCTACTGACTGGCCCGTCCCGACTGTATATATGTATATTCTTTATCTACTTCTGATAATTTTGAATTGAAAATAGACTGACCAGGTTTGTTGTAAGACCAGATTGCCCTTGTGAGCACATTCAAGTAATGACTCACAATGTGGGATTGCCCTGATATGAAATGAGCATAAGTGGCTCGTCCTCACACTGGCCTAATAGGCCATAGAAGATCATTAATCCAAGCCAACTTTGATTCATTCGATAAATTTGAGAATCATATGCGGAAATAGTCCATGTTCAAAAGATTAGGTCTGTGCAGCCCCGTGTAGGACTCTTAAGATGTGGGTGTAAATTCATGAAATAGGCAGGTGCATGACTAAAATATCTAAAATTCATGAAGTGATGATGTTATATCTTTAGAGCTCCAACCGAATATTGTTGATACATCAACTGGCACTATTCCAATAATAAATCAATGCTTGATTGCAATATGCTTGATAACAAAGAATAAAATTGCTCACCCATTTTATTTCAAAGAACTGGAATTATAATACATGTCTCACTTGAAGTAAGTTTTACAATAATGTTTATAACCGTTGCCCACCTATGCGTTATATTATCGAGATACTATGGATACCAGTAAAGTTTATACATTGGATTCAAGTAGTACTGATTGATATCAACTATGAGAAAAATATTATGCCGATAATATGTTCATTTGAGGTCATCGTAACAAATAGTCGGTGGAATGAAAATCAAAAACAGGATATTGTGATCACTTAAAAATTGAACTCTTCAGTTTGTTCATATCAGTATGTGTGTAGATGTGAGTGAATGAGAACCTTCACTCACATTTAATTTAGGTGTGATTTGTTTAATTTTATATTTACGAACATTGACCTGCCAATCTAAATAAGTATAATTTTGCGATCCGGTCAAGTGAACCGTTCGCCTCTTCGATTTTTTTTATTTGACTCCCGCCCATCTGCTTCTTCCCTAAAGATGAATCTTATGGATCGACGTAATATTAGGGACGCTATTTTTTAAAATCTTAAGCCTGGAACATAATATAATATGTTACGAGAAAGTTCATGTCAAATTCCAGATGGCATTGGAAAAAAAGTGATGTTTAATATGCTCTTTTATGTAATAAGCGCAATTCATATCATCAATACTGAATCATTTCAAAGCAATGAGCCGACTCGCTGAACGTTGGAGCGGACTATTTTTTGAATTGCTCCGCTATAGCAGCAAAGTATTTGCTCCAGCGTCGCTACGTGTTCCGGCAAAAAAAAAATAGGAATCAGTAACTGGTATTCAAATGGTAAAAAAAGTTTTATAACAAGCTTTATTCATCGTTGTTGTCATCACTGATTCTATAAAATAAAAAGTCTGATAGCAAAAACTTGCTTTTAACTCTTGTTTACTTTTATTCAAAAAATGAGGTTATTTACTTGATAGTGTTGCTATAATACGTGAAAAATATCCAGTAATTAAAGAGACAATGAATTTTCAAATTAAAGAGAATTAGTATTAAAAAATAATTAGTTTGATTATGAATAGTAAAAATTCGAGGCAATACATTTTTTTTCGTGCTCAGGCTCCGAGTAAAACTTCATCCCTCTACTCTCCGCTCCGAGCGCTCTTAAACGCTCAACCAATGTTAGCCAAATAAAATTTACAAACTATTTATTTTCAATTGGTTTAATGGTCTCACTTTTAATCGTTTTAAATAATATAAAAACATATTATTCAATAATTAAATGGTCATAAGACCGCTATACTGCCGTTCTAAGCAAGAAAACAGTAACTGTGGGAAAATGACAACGTGATTTTTAAAGTTTTAGTATTTGGAATTTATAAAAGACAGTTGATGCGAAAATGAGCATTATATAAAGCATTCAAAAATATTTAGCAAATGGCATTCATAACACAATTTCAGAAAGCGAGTTACTGCCTTCTTCCCTGGAACGGCAGTATAGTATTAGTGCGGTTGGACCCATGGCTGCTTTAACATAGAAGCTCCACCATTTTTAATCGCTTGTTAGAGATAACTTATATTCCTTATCTATAATATACATATATGTAGGTGCAATGTGAATATTTTAGTTTAAGAAAATTTATCGAAATCATGGAAAATTTATATTGGGAAACACGCGTTTTCCTCGTTGTGGTGGATATGAAGGTACATATATGAAATTAGTCTATATACTATCACTATTTCCGTTGAAAAGATTTTAAATATATTAATCACAGAAAAACTGATGCCATTAACTACCGATAAAATGGTTTTTTTTAATTTATTTCCCATTTAGGTAATTACTACCCAAAAGTAATACATACTGTTATTGTTTTGTGTTCCAGCAGAAAGAATAATTTTTACTCGAATTTTTTAAGAATAAGCATCAATGTCCAGAAGCTAAAAATTAAAATCTAAATAAAAAAATGTTTCTTACAAAAAAAAACTTCGATCTGATGATTACGATGATTAAAGTTTATCCATGAAGAATAATCATCAAGGAATGAAGACAATATCTAAACCACTTGAATCTCCACAAGTTATTTCTACACATACTCTGTGCATACCAATACAATTAAAATGGGACCTATTAATTTGAAGGGGGCTTATTTGAAACGAAGTAAAAAGTTAGGTTAAGCTTCTGTGAAAGAGAATACAATTGGATAACATGAATATGACTGTGATTGTAAGAATACATATTACTAGAAAAATTACGCCTGGAATGAATGAATTGATTAGGTCTTTATATGAACAATGATTGCTTTCAACTTCACAAAAAACGTCATAGGTAGTATAGAATAAAAAAATACGTTAAAAACCGTCAGTTGATTTTTTGAAAGTTATTGAACTCTGAATGCCAATGAGAGTAAAAGGAATAAAACGGCGGTATAATATTTTTGGAATAACAATGTAACACACTTTTTTGTCGCATGTCATGTTCTTGGTTTTAAATATTCAATGAATTATTCATATTTATTATTTCAAAATTAATACAATTGATGTAATAGTTTGACGTATATTATAACCAAATTCTTTTACTCTCGCCATTCTAGTAAACTTGTATTTTTTAAATGTCCCTGCTCCATCCTCAGCCAGTCAACCTTGTGTGCTAAGTAATAAAAATATACTTAAGTCGTTGATTAAGTATTGTAAAAAATCGTGGGTTTTTCTTTAACCCTTTGGTTACGGAGCAGCGATTTTTCGCTGCTCATTTCCTTTATGAAAAAGTCGGCGCGGCGATTTATCGCTGCTGATTTTAGCCCCAATTCAATGTACCGTACCTTTGCGTACAGGCAGATATCGGACCAACTATTGTTTTAATATGCACTAATACACGTTTATCTATGATATTATAGTAGATATATGTTTATTACTTGTTTATTTATATAATTATATCAGTATAAAAAACAAAAAAAAAAAACTTGACTTTTTCGGATTTAGTAATAAGAATTTTAATTGATATTTATAATCTTTGTTATGTTTGTTGCTTGGGACGGGTATGGTTCGGTGATTTGGCGATGCAATATTAGTCAATATCTAGAATAAAAAGTAAATTTGTCGACTTTTTACGCGAGCACAAAAGGAGAAGGTTGCGCCGAGCAGGCTGGGCAGTTCAATTTTTTTGATTATTTTTACACAAACATACAGAACAAATCACAATATTTATGCCGACAAAACAATAAATCAATCGCCAACACCGCGGCGAACTTTATAACTTTTTCAGAAATACAAGGTGATACAAGGGCAGCGTATGGGAATGTTTATTTTGTATGATTGTTTGAGTCACTTACGCAAAATGAACACCTAAGAAGAATGCATGGGCGGAGGGTGGTAATTTAAAAAAAAATATAAATATTATATATAATATATAATATCAGATAAATATGTATTATGCATATTTTATATAACTATTGTAGTTATACTTTGTATGCATTCGACACACCGCTGTAATATGTATGTACATATGTATACTATACTATAAAATAATAAATATATTTATATGTGCTATAATTTCCTGATTATCTTGACAAAAGAATCACATGCACGAAATAAATGTATTTTTTGCCTAACACGGTATACCTTTTATAACCACGAACAACCACTGTACATTGACGCTGTTGACAAAATGTCTGTATTTTTCAAAATAGGTGGTCCATTTCACATATTCGTTATATATTTTGCAAGCATTATGCTTTTGATTTAAATTTCGTAATATTAGTTGTCTTTTGACCACAATCGGGATAAGGCTGTTGTAAAACATTTCATTATAATTTTTGAAACCCTAAAAATATAATGGAATCATTATCCGAAAGTTATGGAGCCATAAGTGAAGACGTAATCTCTGATGTGGAATTTAGTGATATTGATATTACAGACGATTTGAATAATAGTGAAAACAATAATAGTGACAATTTTATAAATATACATAGATTATTGAGACCTCTGGATTCAAGCAGTTACGATGAAGAGCCAATTATAGGCATTGATGAAGAATTTGTCGAAATATTTGCAGACGGAAATAGTTCATCAAAATCTATACCTTTTCTGGAATCTTCTGGCATCAAGCATGGCCCACCCTGTGACGCAAAGCCAATAACATATTTTGACTTGTTTTTTACCAATGTCTTATGGAATTTGATGGTGGAAGAAACCAATAGATATGCTAATCAGTGCATCAGGGCGAGCACTCGTCCACAAAATAAATGGAATCCTGTTACTGTGCTGGAAATGAAAGCATTCATTGCGGTAATTTTAGAAATGGGAATTACCAAAAGACCAGCGATTTTATTGTACTGGGCGACAAACTCGCGGTGTATACCATGGTTCAGAAAAATGTTTGCGAGAGATAGATTTCTATCTATTCTCCGTTATTATCATCTAGTTGACAATAGAAAGTTTTCTCCGCCTGGTTCTGCAAATTACGATCCTTGCGCTAAATTCGACCCCATCGTAAAACACGCCAATAGGGTATTCAGACACTATTATACACCGCATAAATATATTTCTGTGGATGAAACATTGGTCGGAACAAAAGTCACTCTTCAATTGCTCAATATTTAAAAAATAAAAAAGCATCACCGTTGGGGATTAAAATTTTGGATGGTTTGCGATGCTGTAAAGAATTATTGCTTGGGGTTTTACTGTTACAAAGGAAAGAAGGACGCAGATTATGGAAAAAAGAACATTCTCTGGGACACAGAGTAGTAATAAAGCTTTTGGAAATGGGAAACTATCTGGGCAAGGGATATCACGTCGTTGCCGATAATTTTTTTACGAGTATCGATTTGGCAAAAGACTTGTTTGCCCATTTAACGTTTTATACTGGTACGTGCAGAAAAAAACCGTAAGGGTATTCCGGAGGGCCTGTTGAAAAAAATGAAGGTGGGGGAAACGAAGTACTTCAAAAAGAATGAAATACTAATGTGTAGTTTTAGAGAGAAAAAATCTCAGACCAAGTCTGCTTTATTACTGTCAACACAGGCTGCAGCAAAAGAAGAAACAAAGATAAACCGAAAAAATAAAGAAACCTCAAATTGTAAATACTTACAATAGATATATGGGCGGAGTAGACACGTCGGACCAAATGTTATATTGTTATTTGGACGAAAGACGAACAGTAAAATATTGGAAGAAAACTGTCTTCCATATCTTTGGAAGAATGGTTTTGAATGCTTTCATTCTATATAAAATGAACACGTCGGATTCCAAAATTATGTCCCGGTTACGATTTACCTCTTCAATTATAGAAAGTATTGAAAATGAATGGAGGCCAAAGGTAAACCCGATGACCAGATCAGAACGTATGCGACAAAATATTTTAAAAAATTACCAGGACGTAATCAAAGACAATGTGATGTTTGCAGTCGTAAAAGTGGCGAAGGGATCAAACGATCGAGACTAATTTGTGTCAACTGTAATAGAGGGGTACATGCATTATGCCTCCCAAAACATAAGTGTTAGATCATAAAAACGGTTTTGTGTTAGATTATAATATAAGATTTTTATTGGATTCAATATGTTTTAGCACTAGGTATGTATCATAATGTATGTTTTATTATTTTTTATTGTTTACTTACTTTTATTTTTATAGCCCATATACTAAGTTTTAAGATTTTTCGATATAGATTCAGATCCTTGATAAAGAACAATGCAATGTGTTCGAAGCGTAGATTTTTCATAAAATCGGTTAGTGATAGTTGATTCGTGTTTGTGTTTCTAGTTATACACAAATACAATTAATTAGTTTATTTTTTATTTACATTACTGTGTTTCGTTTAATGTTTATTCTTAAGACCTCCCTTTTCTACTATCTATGTAAATGTAAATAATTATTTTTTATTAAAAATTAAAATATTTTTTTATAAAAATTAAACTATTTTTTTATAAAAAATAAATTATTCTAATTGATTGCTTATCTACATTTTTTTTTAAATATATTAAAACTGCATGAGAAACAACGAGGTCATCGCTAAAAATCTAACACCAATGCCTCTCGTGTATTATAAACACAAAAGTAGTGGTTTTTTTTTAGTTGTCTTTTTTATTTGCAAATAAAATAAAAAAATGTTTTTTAATTTCCACACGTTGGTGATATTGTATATTTTAAAAAATAAACATATTGATTGTCATTTTATATCGGATTAGATTGCTTTTTGCCTTTCAAAATTGCAATTTATGTAAAAAAAAAAAAAAAAAACATAAACAAATGTATTTTATCTTCATAATCTTTTTTTTTAATTTTTTCTTCGATTTCTTTAAATAAATTTTGTTTTTAGTATATTGTATTTTATTTCATTGACTTATTTTGAAAAATGTAGAAGATATAAACTTTTTTTCCAAACCTCTAAAAAATTTCAAAAATCATCCTCGTCTTTTTCGCAAATATCTATACAATTCAGTCCGTAACCAAAGGGTTAATGGCGTGAGTCTATTTATTCAACCTTACGTAATCCTCGTGAGCCGGTATAATAAAAACAGCATTATCTAACTTTGATTAATGTTACAAGAAATTGACTTGACATACTGGACAATAATGGACGCACTGCGCATTGAATAAATATAATTAAACTTGAACTTGAAACCGAAAAATTCAACATTAATGCTATATTTCCAACATGAAGCTGAATAAATTCATGGGATAAAAAAACTCTGGTACTTCGTTGTTTTATGCCAGGCGGCTAAACACGAAAAAATATCACTGAACCTAAAGGTTGCCTAAACCTTCGCTATCCATATGAAACGACACATAAATCATCAAATTAATGGCCGAATACTTGTATGTGTGTATACGTGTATTTTTTTATGTATTCCAGATAATTTAATCTTACGCCTTGCCCCTAGCAGCCAGCGCTTCTCAATCATCGTGATGTTGACGCTCTATAAACTGCCAAAATTCAGCAATACCTTCTGATAACAATAAATTACCACATAAATCTCTTTTGGCTGATCCCCACATTCTCTCTACTTGCTGGGTGTTTGCAAGTGTATCGGGGTTTATAAAATTATAGTAAGTCTAAAAAATGAGCACTGATCTCCGAGTATGCACTCCAGGAACCGCTACCTACTCAGCAACTATCAGCAAAGAACACTTGGAAAACCCAGCGTGTCCTGATCTCAAATGAAGGCGTCATTAAATGTCCATTACTACAAATAATCTCCCGCGGAATTATTACGTCGCGCACTTCCCCGATTTTTTTTATAGTTTTACATGCTTTGGGTGTTCTTATGCAACTGGCTGCAAGGATTGAATTCTTTGTTTTTATTTCAAAAATCGTCAAGTGACGCCCTCCGCCCCATGTTTATGAGGGTGCAGCGACAGGCAACCTTTAGGTTCACTGATATTTTTTCGTGTTTAGCCGCCTGGCATAAAACAACGAAGTACCAAAACTCTTTAACAGTAGAAAAGTTTTCACATTTTGTCATTTATTTTTACGCAACAGTTTTCCTTATTTATTACCGGGAAAATTATTGGCAACAGCGATTACGACTATTTTAGTGCACTAAATAAATATCTATTTGTGTGGGCATTTTTTTTACACTCAATATGAAATCAAGAAGAAAACATCTCCTCAATCACGAATGTCCATGACCTCAAATGTTAATAATAAAAAAATCTAAATTTGATAATTGACCTCGGCGTGACTTAGACTTAGGTAGACCACAGAAGACGACAGAATGCCTTTATGAAATTATAAGCTTATTGCTAAACATGGCTGTGTTCAATTTGAAAAAAAGGGATGGCTATTTAAAATAATTTCCTTTTTATTAATATATTTTACAACTTTCAAAAGAATATTTAGATCGGAAAAAATGTTTATTGAGCAAAATAGTACTAATCACAGTCTAGGGACGCCATTGGCGTGCTTTTTTCCCCCCTACAAAGCCGACTGTCAATGGAAAAGCTTATAAGTTTCTAAAAAAAGCGAGCCTGGTTTTTATGAGTACCATGAATATTTTAACAAAAATTCCCGTTTTAATAGTATGTAAAGCTAAATAAAACCAAACATATCTTTATTACCAATGGGTAAAATACATGTAATACAATAAAATATTCATCTACAATTATAATAATATATATGTAGATGCTTTTTTTAAACAAATTAAGCAATGAAAGTTTTTTATAAATGGCTTTATGTATGTCAGTGTAAAGTAACGCGTGTTTATTTGAAACAATGAGTTGAAATTTTCTTTTGCAATGTATATGCTATGTGATCAACAAAATCGTTAAAATGTAAACTTAACATTATACTAAGATACAATATTACACCCTTCTCAGTATATCTACTAAGAATACGAAATTGAATTATTATGCAGCTAACTGACAACCTACATACATAATATGCAGACTGCACTGAGATCGTGACTAGAAAGACCTACTGAGAATATCTTTTGCATATAGAATGTTTGAGTTTAGGTATAGAGTTATAAATATTTGCATATTGCACGACACGCTGGCGTGACTTACAATGGAACAAAATTAGCTTTACTACGGTAATTCAATATGGTTTATTGTTTTAGCGTTATCGCCCTCTAAATAAGGTAACTTTGCCAAACGTTACAAAACAAAGATATCGTCAGTATAAATAACAAGATTTAACGCTTTATTAAAAAGACTGATAAAACAGCATTTGTACCAAGATTTTAAAATGAAGTACGAAGCAGCCATGGTCATGTTAAATATAAGGTGTTTAAACGAAAAAAATCTGCATATTGGATCAAACTAAGGTAATTATGTTCGTATAAAATTACAATATGTTAATTCAGTCTTTACATTAAATAATAAGGGCTCATAACGAAAGGTTCTGCGTAAATCTCAACGCATAAAACAGGTTGCTTACTGAAAAATACAATCCTTTATTTTAGGATTACGATTTTTCGAATTTTAGATTGTATGTATTGTACCTGTTCCCGAATATTCCGGATATACATAGTTTTAATATGATTGAATTGAATGAAGTAGAATTGTATTTTTTATCTCTGAACTATAAAATCTAGTCAATTGAATGATTGTTCAATAAACTATTCCAAGAAGATTTGCATTATTCAGTATAAGATATCGGTTTTTTAAATTTTAATTTTAGATAAGGTAAATTATTTTTAAAATGTCCAGAAAGAATCCAATCTTTATCCCACGATAATATACATGATAGTGAGTGCGCTTAAAATATGAATTCAGGAATGCCAATAAAAATAGTATTTATAAATATAGTAGATAATTGAATTAATGTATCAGTTTACGATAGAAAAAAAGCCGTGATTTATTTCAGATATAGAATTGACATTGGAATCAGAAGTGGCTGCATATTTAACAGTTTTACATTATACTCTATTGATATTTGAAGTAAAAAATCAGCCTGAGTATATTACCTCGTTCGAAATAACCTACCCTTTGGGCCAAAGTTTGATATACATACTATCCACATTAAATACATGTATGTTTCTTTTATCATAGGATGCGACATTCATAATAATAGTGTCTGTTAATAATGAAGTGGAAACTTTATTAAGTCGCAAAACCCAACTGGCTCCAAGTATCCAAAGTTAGCACAAGTAAACTTACATTTGGGAGAAGAGTGAGAGATCTCGAGGGAAAACTAACATGAACGTATTATTACTTCCTCAATCTATTCGACTTATATATTCAGGGGTAGCGAGACACACGTGTGCAAGCCTTAAAAGAGTCATAAAAGCTTTCAAATATGCGACGAGAGAAATATACATAGACTGATAACATAAACGGAAAAGAAGTAAGTATGGGAAAATATCCTGTAAGTATAAAAAGTGGAGATCGTTTTGTTCATATATAATTTATCTAAATAATCGTATTTTTGTATGTTATTAATATTTGGATAATCAAAGAACTTACACTAGGAATCGTTCTAAAATCGAATAGAGAGACAATAATATTTTTATATTAAATATACATGTAAATACATTCAAAAATGGTTTCTAAAATCTGTTTTTTTATTAGAAAATATTTGGCATTACAGCTTACGCCAATGCACCAAATATTTGTGAGTTGTGAAAGTCATACGAGATTAACTCGATGGTAAATAATGTATCAGTTGTGCACAAAATCAACGATAAATAACATACACCCAGCCCAAGATATTTTTTTTAATTAAAAAATCTGACCTTGCCGGGGATTGAACCCGGGCCCCCCGATTGCTAGGACAAACCTCATGCCACTAGACCACAGGGACCGACTATGTTATTTTAATTCTTATCTTGAAAGTGTAAGTATAAATTGTATTGCATAAATTCACCATTGTTTAATTAGATTTATTTTTGTCATTCATCACTGATGAATGAGTTTTAGTTTCATTTTATTTTATTTGCTATTAAGGATTTGTTTAGTAATCTGTCGATTCATTGCATAAACAATCGGTTTTAATTGATTAAATTCTCTCAAGCCCGGTTGTGGCTTATTATTTTAAAATTGTAAACCAAGAACTAAAAATTGTATTTTATTTTTATAAAATGTCTTCCCATCGAATTGATAGTGATTAATCAAGTGATAAGTTTTTAAAAAATAAAAATTATTATATTAAGTAACCAAATTAAATCCTAAACTGTATATGTGTGATAAAAGGTTTCCATTCTCTACACACGACCTGTTACACATATAATATATCTTTACTTTCATGATATTATGAAGAACTGCTAGAACGTAACAATCCACAAATGATAATATACAAACCCAAGGCAAACAGAAATATGAAGCAATATTGACGTTTGAGCCTGTATTCATAACAACAAATCAATTTCAGTGATAGCTTTGACAAACGATTTCACGACAGGCCTTCATACGTGCGTTCGAGAATAGTTATTAATTAACAGACTGACAAAATTATGCAGCACTAAGTTTTGAATGTCTTCTATTTAGCTTTATTGAAAATTGTAATAGTTAAATTAATTATTAAATATTGTTCTTATTTGACCAGAGCCGAATAAGGTTTGTAAGAAGCAACGACAATGTACTCAGGCTAGCTGGAATAAGAGCCGCTGCTAGACGTTTTGCCGCAACAGGCAAGATTATGTTTCATTCCAATGTAGATATTGAACATAAAACCAAAGCAAAAATGTTTTTTTTTTGTATTAACTTATAATTATATAATTACCTGTCATTGTTTCAGCAAGATTTTTCCGAAGAACTAAGCTGAAAATCCAGGCATCGCGCAGGACATAATAATCTAATATCTTAAATATACCAAAAAGAGTTAAACTAATTTCACTTTAAAATGTTAAAATAATTGGCTATTTTTATTTTTCAGTGTCATAGTTGAAGAGAATAATTATAGAAAGCCTTGAGTAACATCATACAATTACCTCACTACTAGTATTTGTCATTATTAGATAACCTACTTAAAATAGAAGATACTGCATAATAGATGCATATTCTGATTTTATATTCTTGGCATGCGTTTATCGATGTGTACGCAATATGCATATTTTATGTTGATACCCAACATTCATATAGCAAAAAACTGTGCGATAGATAAGTACATAAGTGTATTTATTTAATTTAGTTAAATTGTGTGAAGGACGACTACTTTGTGTTATTTATGGTGGAATGACAGCGACAAGGATTCCATTCCGCATTGAGTTAAGTTTTTTTACCAAAATGATTATATGTACGTTGAAGGCGATGGACGACCATCCGTTTTTCATTACATATATTTAAGTTTTCTTACTAGGTATGTCACATAAAGAGGAATAACAAAGACAATATAATTGTACGCATATTGTTCCACTTAGTAACCGCCAAATGCATCGGAAATATAATTTTCACAGATTGCGGTTAAGTACATACAGACAACTTTAGCTCAGTGTGTTTTACTCAATTGTGGTCTCGGGCACAGTCGAGATTGAAAAACATAGAGACGGCGAAACTCAAGAGTTAAAAAAAACACTACAGTTACACTGATGACTGAATGAACTGCATAAAAATATCGACGACATAACGAATGCAATTTCGTAAATTGATATTTCAAAAAATATTTGTTATATGCTATTCTTTATCTACTGTTTTGGAGTCAGCGCATATAAATAGCTTTGTGGGCGTAGGGTTAAAAAAACCCTGCTCTAGTTTCAAGTGAGTTATAGTCTAAGGAAATACAATATTTTCTGAAAGAGAACAACTAATTTGAGGGTGAATAAAACTTCTTTTGCTTTTTTACGGTTGAATATAAATCTACGGAACAATGTATTTTCCAGAAGATAAGAAGTACTCACGGAATTTATTTAAAGTACATCACTGTCAAGCGTTGAAGCCTAAATGAACTTTATCGGATTTTTGAATCTCAAAAGGAGAAATAAATCAATAGATGGTCGATTCATTACAAAATGTCCTTTGTCTTTTGAGCCGGAAAATTCCCTCGTGACTTGCAAATACCGACTAAACGGCTAAGCAATTTGACTCCCAGATCACAATGTTGTTTCATCATTGAATAAACATTATTTAGTAATGCATTGCCTTAGAGCGCTAAAAGACATTTGAATAGAAGTTAATATTATTATTCCGCTATATATTGTTATTTGTGGTCTCGTTGAAAATATAAAAAAAAACCAACTTCTTGCTACATTCTTAATTAAATCTGTTTTATCTTATCATTTTTTCATTTCATGAAAAAGGTACTCTTTTCGCCACAGCAGATGAGCTTGATAATTTTTATTAACTGATACAATTTACCTGTGCTATATTTGTTTAAGAAACGCTTATATTAGGAAAAAAAGTTTTACTAAAAATGATTGAAATTGTTCCTGTAAATGTTGGTCGTTCTTTTAATCGGGCTTGGCCTCGCTCTAAAATCTGAAATAGATATTTATTGAGGGATAACGAGTGATTTGTTAGCAATAACTCTGGACAAGGACTATTTCTGCTGAGATGTTTTATTATAATATAAGTCCATACGCTAAACTTTCAAAGCGGACATGGTTTAGAGAAAAGTTAATTTATTCAGCAAATTCATCGGTCTTCTATAAAAATCCATCCAATCCGAACTATGTTTAACTTTTATTTTATGATAGTGTCAAGTTAACTTTAAAGATCGTGCGACAAACGTCGAAAACGATACTTAATATAATGTAGTTCACACATACTCAAAAAAAAAAACAATACGCTCACACTATATTAAATAAATCATTAATCAGCAGCTGTATATAGTCGTCAAACACCCTGAATTTAATCCTAATGGAAATCTATGCAATAGGTATGCAAGATATTAAGCTTCAAAGCCAAACACACTTAATTAACAATCAACTATGCATCGCAGTTCAATAGTTCAAATGATGAAACACGAAGTTTCCCAATCCTGTGAGATACTCGGATAGGTCGAGTAAAACTATTTCTGATGTTTGAGTATTTCAAACAGTGATTCTGACTACACGAAGCTTTCGACTGAAACATATATCAAACCAAGTTTAGGGATATTTCTCGTTGCACCAAATGTATTATAGTGATACATTTGAGAAATTCTGACAAATTTTGTCTTGCCATACTACCATACAGAAGCAGACTAAGCACTTACGCAATATAATTTTGATTAATGATTAAAAAACGTTGCAAAAATTATTGCGAGGTTTTTAGATTTCAAAATAAGTTGTCATTATTGGTCATTCGTCGTATCACATATGTATATTTTAAATGTTAAAGTTAAAGGCATCGCGGTGAAAAAAATGAAATAAAAAAACGATCTACACAACATGACACATTATTGTTTTAAAAACATTTAATGTGGGAAGGAAGGGATAGATAAAGACACGGGGGAAAAAGAGGCATAAATATGAAATAGGAAAGCCAGAATAATATAATAAAAGATCTCACTTACCACAAAGCTCCAGACAGCGACAAGATCTTTCACATTGCACTAAAACGCCTCCCCGGTTATAAGTCTCACTAACATCATCAATCCAACCATCCAATCGCGTGTAAAATGGCGGATGTCACTTCGATTCCCAAACTGGGAAAAAAATCACGCGTTACCCGATAAACGCAGAACAATTATTTTGCTTTCGCCAATGAGCAAGCTACTAGAAACTGTTAGCTACCGTGATAATAATTATTCTTCTAGAGGGTAGTTCTTAGTTTTTATATTGTCTATGCTCTTTATGTCGCGCTAATAAGTCTACAATAATGGCGATCGCCATAAAGAGTAAATATGACTCTATCCCTATGGGATCAACAAAGCGATGGCAATTTTTTACATCTATGGTATATTGTCTACGACACATTTTCTGTGTGATATTGTATATATTTATTATGATGTTATAATATTATTGTATGTGGTGTATTATCTATGGTCTGTTGTCTATGGTATATTTTCTATGGTCTATGTGTTGTAAATTATCGACGAAACCATATAGTAATACCAGGTGGGGAAGTCATATAAACGCCGTGAGTTCATGAACAACTAATTTGAATTTCAGTTCTCGTAAATACAACAGCTCTGAATAGTTGTCTCACAATTGCTTCCCACACATCCGATCCTGTTCCTCTTGTAGCGTTATCCTTTCTATCCATACTATTATTGATTTAAAGAGAGGTTGAGCATTTGAGTGACAAGTAGTTGTTTGGAACTCCTTTAAGAGGTCATATGCTACACATTAGGAACCATATTTACAAAAAGTTATTCAGATTAACTGCAACGAGCTTTTTCATTACGAAGTTACCATACTAAGATCCGAAAAAGACAAACAAAAAGTTCAATTCTGAGAAAATTCGATATGAATGAACAATTTTGGATACTTTTAATAATTGTAATAAAATCATTTAATCTATCAACAATAGTGTCTTTCAGGGACAAATTAAAGACAAAGAAGCTTTTCACATAATATGTATAATATTTGGAACTAATCCAATATTTCTTTATTATTTCAGAATGTTAAACTGCCGGATGTTCAAATCTACTGCTTACTGAACGATGATAGTGAAAATGGTAAGCTATTTTAGTAAAAGCTTTTATCAATAATAATTATTATTAGATACAGACTTTTTGTTGAAAAAGTTTGATCACATGTTAATATCGAGGAAAGCTTCTCATTGGACGAACGACACTTCTACCAAAACATTTTGTTTTCGCGTAAATTTTTATAATAGTCAATTATTTGTATAATTTTGTAGATAAATTATATTTTGCTTGAGAGCTTAGCGGTATATTAAAAATAAATCATAAAAATATTTCCCACTCACGTAAATTAAGCTGAATAATAGTATAAACGTGTTTCCTGTAAAATTTATATCCTTAATTCTTAATCGTTTTTAGACCCTTTTTCAGGTTTTTATAGTAGGGTAATAGATTAATTCGCTTTATTGCAGCTTGCGATGGAATAAATAGCAGAGACCTTACCGCAGAGCACGTTTGGGCATTGTTATCTTCCCCATTTTTTGTTTTCTCGAATCTATAATTCACACAATAGTGAATCAGAGCCAGCAGTGATATTTCAGGTGAAATTCCAGTAACGAATGATTAAGGCACTTAAGATCTATTAAAACTTGTAAAGGTTTAACTTTCTGGCAGGAGTAATTTATATTGCAGCTTTCTGAATTCCGGTCTGGAGTCACGTTCGATATTAAGTACATACCTCAAATATAATAAACAACATTTTGCAGTATAAATCATTATTTTTGTAAAGATTTGTGCTGGATTCGGCTAGTTAGTCTTGCGAAATGAAAAGTACATGTATAAATGTACATTACAAAAATCTCAAATTATAAGTTTATTGCTTTCGCAATTTGGAAAAAAGATTAAAACATTGCAAGAGAAAATATATTTAGTTTACTTACAGAAAGAAAGAGAAAAAAAGTTCAATAGAAATTGGCAAAGAAGTCAACCGAGTGAGTTCCGAAAGAATCAATTTATCGTTAAAGCTTCTCCTAGTGCAGACACGGGCAAACTGCGGCCCGCCGAGTGTTTTCTGCGGGTCGCCATCATAAATCCTTATTCTAAGTAAGAATATTTTTATTATATTTTTTATAAAAAAAATTGAAAATCAAAATAAAAAATCTTCTGGATATTGAGTGAATATGTCTACAGATATTCCTTTTCACAGTGAAATTCAATCGGTTTGCTTGGAAAAAGTGCTTCGAAAGTTCGGAATATAAAAATATTATAATTTTATTTTTGTAAATGAAGCATGTTACGGACTTTCCCGATACTGTTGATTAGGGTTTTGTGATTTTGCATTTACTCTGAACATCGTGCCACACTGAAATACTATTAACTCCGTGTTATGAACGCTCTGAATGACGATTTTTCACAAAGATTTGGTGACTTCCGAAAAATTGAGACAAGTTTGGTGCTAGTAAGCGATTCATTTTCAATATATACTTGAGCTACAACTTGAGATTATTGATCTGCAATGTTACACTGATTTAAGAGAACTACACCGTCGTGACGAAATCTGCAAATGTTACAATGATCTTAATTCAGACAAAAAGACGCACGAAAAATGTGAACAGACATTATCGATCATGAACCTCAGCTTAATTCTGATTCTATCTTCTTCTATGACCATTTGCAAGCAGTTTTAAAAATATCATCTACAAAATGAACACCTGTATTTTTAAAAATGTTTAAAAATTTCAATCTTTAAAAAAATAATTTTTCTTGAAATAAATATGATAAATAGAGTACACCCGGTCCTCTTTTTAAGCGATGTTTTTCAGTGATTTCGTTTTTAAGTGATTTTTTGGACGGCACCGTGATTTATTCTTATGTACGCGATTTTTCTTTTTACAGCTGACAAAATTCTTTGGTTCTATTCCTTAATAAATAAATTGAAACAAGACTTTTAACACAATAATTTGAATACAGCTTACACACATTTTAATACAGATAATTAAAGCAACTTTTAATCGCCCAATTAAATCTGGTCAAATATAGACGATATATCATAGACCACTAAGCACGGTCAGGGTCTAATCCCGAGGTTGCATTTCACGGTCTTCAAGTGCGGCCTTTTGAGACTATAGAAAAATCTTTATTTTCATTTGTTTCTTCTTTTAAGTACACGTATGTTACAAAAAAAATATTTCTACATACTTCGTTAAACGAACGTTTAAACGTCTTTATTCTAGTACAATCAATAGTCAAATTTGTACTTGATAATCTGGTGGATGCTTAAAAATCCCCAGGATAATAGCTATTCTCACTTTCCATTTCAATGACTGATTTCGAGAATCAATTCTAAGAGTTAAACGATTCCTAGTAACTATAATTATAAGAATTCTCTAAAATACATATTTAACATACATAGTGAGAATACTGAGATGTTAATAAAATAGTATGAACATGAAGGCGATTTCCGATGTTGTGTCTGAATTGGACAAAAAAGATCAGCTGGCCATATGACTTGGATTGTAAATCATTGCATATTATCATTAAGTAGAGTTGACATAGTAAAGTTGTGTTGCTATACACGCCACAAAATTGCGGTAGGCTGGAATAAATGACATAGCATCACAAATTGGCTCGAATTAATTAGTGGATCGAAATGTATGTTTATGTTTGAAGACCAATTATTACTGGCAGCTACAAAAATATGTTAATGTCAAATTAAAACGAAACAAGTTCTTGTATTGATCAATAAAAAAAATCGGATTTTTTTCGAAGAAACGTGTCTTGAATTGTGTTATTAATAATGGTGACCGATCGCGCTCCCGGCATTCTTGAGGTTTTTAAGTTTGAACTAAATACATACTTGAAAAATTTGAAATGTGTATTTAAAATGGAATGCCGATATGCAATGGCTCGATAGGCTTAGAAATAAGAAGGCACTTGAAGGATAAAAGGAAATAGCCGCTTTGATCTGTTTCAAGAGATTAAGATGTCGTAGCATGTTGAGTTTACAATCAATAATATTTCATAGTCTTCTTTATGTTATTTCTTTATTTGATAAAGTAAAATGTGTACTAAATTATGAATGCTAACTTTTGATTCAACAATAAATAATTATATTTATTAAGATGTTTTATTTGATATATCAACTTTACAACGACTATGTCAATTGTCACTTGTTGGTGGAATGGCATTAATATAAAATAAAACACAGTTTTTTGTACATTCTACACATATAATTTTATATATATCAGGACCGGTTTCGCTCATGGCGAGAACTTTTAAATGATCTGTTCAAATACTCGCAATTAGCGGGACGGATCCTGATCACAATAAAATTAAATGTCTAGTACAAAAAAAAAATACTTAAAGAGAACTGTTCAAATTTATATTTGCAACACTTTTTAGTTTATGAAACGGTCTTGCAAGCGAGTGCTATCCACGATCTCAATTCCCGGATGGACTTTTTCATAGATTGATTTTCAATCGATTTATAGATTTTTATTCAAAGTCATGGATGCCTGTGACATTATTATGTACGCTTACACATCATATCAACAAAAGCAGCATAAGGAAAACGTTTAGTTGTTTTATTTGAAAACCCATCCCTATATCATCAAACTCACGGAAAATGATAGCCATTCAATAATAATCACAATACCATGCTGCAGTCAGCCAACAATAATTTCATAATTATATGTAATACAAAGAAGAGAATCATCACTGACATCCGGTTGCGGATATGACACAGAAAAAGGAGATAGTATTAATATATTTGTTGGGATTCATCTGTAAAATGTAATATAGTAGCGTAGCTATTATTTTCAGTTGGAAAAATTAACGAGTGGTGTTTATAAGGAAAAATTTTGAATCGTTTAAAACAGTGCTACCCAACCAGTGGTCCGCGGTCCGGTGCCGGGCCGCAAACAGTATGTCAAATGTCAAGAAATTTGCCACGCCTGCCGTTTACTTGTATTTTTATTAATTGTTAAATTATAATTATTGTTAGAATGATGCGACACGATATATGATCTTTCACAATATACTATTAAAAAAAACCCTTTTTATTTCAGTATTAGTCCGCGATTCTTTTTCCTTTTTTTACCGGTCCGTAGGTGTAAAAAGGTTTTGGAACACTGATTTAAAATGTGCATGTTTATACGTTTGTTTTGTTAACCTAGGGCTAGGCTATTGCATAAAATAATACTGTGTTTCACCTATAGGTCAAGTCGTTTTATGTGTGAATATGACGTTACCAGAATAAGCAGGCGAAATGTCATACGCCGCCTAGCCGCCTGACCTAGTCAATGGCGCACTAAACACTAAAAGGGCAATGCAGTAACCCTTGGGGAATAAATTAACGTAAGCAATGAACACACGTTTTGCAAAATTGCATCTTCATTCATAGCCGCTTGTATCAAGATGAAAGATTCTAAAAAACTGGCATTGCTGTTAAAGTTACATACATTTGAACAATACACAATTTTTTTGACATATGTATGTTGTCGTGATTCACATACTTTTTGATGAAACGGCCCGCCCGAAAACATGTTGTATGTGGCCCTAAGCTTGGGAAGCACTGGCTTAGATTATAACTATATGAAAATATATATGTACTACAATTTTTTCGTTGTTTATCGGTTTTTTATATAATTTAAATACAATTGACTAAATAGAATGTGACCATAATTTTGATTCTGTTACTAAACTGATTTTCGATTGCTATCGTTGGCCCTACCACTGACCTTATCGGTGGATCCATCTCCGACTATCACGATGTAACGATAGCGGACCGACCTGGTTCAGTCTTGTACTAAGATGCGCAGATTTTAATGTGCCTATTTGACCCCTGTCTCCTACATAACAATGTTTGCCATTTAAAACCGGAGACCCTCTCCTTATTTATTGCCGACCTCAATGGCTCTCAATTTTAAATATCGTTTACCGTACGCCAACTTACTTTTGTTAAATAATATAATATATTTAGTGAGTATGTGTAAATTAATTTATTGCTTGTTAGGTAAAATGGCTCTTTTGAAGATTCACTGTAAATAAGCGTTTCAAGAAATGCCGTAAGATAAAAAAATGATAAGATTGCGCCAGCAGCGTTCAGGCATAACGCAACGCATCAAGTCAACGCACTTTACGCGCTCGCCTTCGAGTCACTATACTATCTACTCTCTTAGCAAGTTATTTGGCAAGTCAAAATAAACTCTTTACCTCTTGACGAATAATTTATGATTTTTTCATATCGAATACCCAATATTTGTAATTGATTTTTTCGTTATTCGAAGCCTTCAGTTGATAAAACAATTCGTCAAACAGTGGATATTTATGAAAGTAAAATAAATTTTCAAAATGACAAAAACGAGGGTCAGGATTCAGAACTGGTTTTACTACAGTGAGTATAGAGTATAATAATGAGATTCAACCAAATATTTAGGAGCAAAGAAAACATAGTTTTATTTTAACTCGAAAGTCCAGATAATTATTATTTTACTATTTAGGGATAATCTGTGATTGATACCTAACCAAGAAAAAATCCTGTTTTATCTTAAGACCTCGTGAAAGTTATTTTTAAATGGTTGCGTATACATATATTCTTCATGCAATGCTTTGAGAACAACTGATTGATCACTTATCTTTATATCAAGCGTCAGTGACGTTTGCACGCGGGCGATATTGATGATGGTAGAGATACGTTATTCATTGGAGACCTCGAGAGTTTTTGGGCCCACAATCAAAACATCCGCTAACTGTCCCGTACAATAAACGGACATGTTGGTAATGTTTAAAATCGTTTTGAATACAATTCAGTATCCCACCACCATCCGTTGGATTCATACAGGCGGTGTTTCACGGCTATCTATCATAACATAACGCTATCCACAGGAAAAAAGAGTCTACCTCTCATTCGTTTCAATACAGATAGATTAATTATCTAAAACAAACCTTTTTAAAGTAATTCACTTAGTTACAAGAGTTGTTTTCAGATAATCCAATCTTCTTTAAGAAATAGAAAACAATTTTACAATTAAAATTTGATAATGAAATTCCATTAAGCACCCTCAGTCGAAATCCTTAATTTTACGATTGTTCATTTTTTTAATTTAATTTTATTTGCTTTAATATATATTTTAATTTTTATTGCTTTCTTTAAAGTAAATTCTTAATACAATCACGGTTTCAAGTGATGTGGTGAGCTTTTGCACGAAAGTTTGATTGCTATGTTTTTGACATCCATTTTTCACGTAACTTTAAAATTACAGAAGGGATTTCAATTCCGGTATAACCGACAAAGTTTAAAAATACAAAAATCCAAATTCTCTAAAATATTAAACTACATATGTATATCAACATCTGTCTAGTGGTTAGAGCTATACCCTAACGATCAAATAGGTTAAGCTCCAATATCTAGTAAGATCAATATCAATTCTACGACATTTTACAGAAAAAATAAGGTAACCGACTTAATACGGTAAGAAAAATAACAATGTATTTTAATTCTACAGAAATTATTTTATATATTTGTTGATAGCTAATTCGGCTTACGCCCTCGTCAGAACTATGGTTTAAATGTGCATTAGAACAAGCTTATATACCTAGGCTAGACAGGGTACACTATACATCTTCTTCTCTGTTCCACCATCTTAATTTTATATGGAAAAAATAAGTTATTGATTTGGTGTATTCATGAAGTGAAAGCTAATCTGGGTTTTTATTAAGTGGGAATAAACGTAAAATTAGTAATGCATCAAGTGAATTTATTTTAAATTGCATTAGTGTTTATTTATGGATTAAGAAGTGGAGATGTGTTAATTGTGATCTGTTCATTAAGAATGTCATTAGATTGATTATACCTATTAATTTCTTGCTGTTCCAATGCATTTAGCTTAAGGCCCTTATTACAAAAATGTAAGCAAATCGGGACTGAATTTAGGTCATGTGATTCTTCAATGAAGTGATTTGCAAATTGCGAATCTGTTATTTATTATTAAAAGATCTAACATGTTCTTTGGCACGAATCGATAGACTGCGCCCTGTCTGACCGACGTATATGGACATGTACCGCAGGACATCTTATATGTATATACCGCTTCTATCAAGTTTATTAATCCTATCTTTATTATTTTTATATTTTATATATATTTTTATATTTTTTCTATTTTATATAACCTGTATTGATATTAATTTAAAATACCAGTATTCAAACAAAAATTTCAATCCCTGGCAACATCTGTTTTGCTGTATTCAAGCAATTTAGACATGTGTCTAGAGCAGTGGTTCTCACGTAAAACTTGGCTGTGGCCGCATTAGGAACATCAATTGTCCTACGAAAATGTCTGGTGGCGGCACCAAATTTTGTGTCGAGTCTTTTTTGTCAAAAATACCTAAGCATGTTTGTGTTTAAGTTTTTGCGAACTAACAATTCTTGATGCGCAGTAAAATGCATACAAAATATTACATTTTCAGTGTATTTGGTGACAAATTAACTTGTAAAAACCCATTTTTACTAAACATCAATATTAACTATCAAGCTGTTGGTGGCCGCAGCAAAATCCTCTGGTGGCCGCATGCGGCCACCGTGGCCGCACATGAGAACCACTGGTCTAGAGACATTGGAAATCGATAAAGTTAACTTATTTATGTTTGCTTTTATCCTGTCATATCTCAAAGCTAGATGACAATCGTAAAAACGCTGGATTGATAAAACAAAATTATTCAGTACCACTTACTGATATGAAAGACAGCGTGAGGCTCAAAAAACTAGCAGGTTTTCGATGTACATACATATATATATACATACATATGTGTATGATGTTTTATTATTTTTTTTTTTCATTTTATCGATATATATTCCTCATTGTTTTGGTTGAAACTTATTACATCTGTTTCGGCTAGTATACTCAGCAATTACTATTTTAATAAAGCTGTTTTAAATTTGACACAAAGTATTTTTTTGTAATAATACATTTTTATGAGAGTACGTGGACAGAATGTTCATAAAGACGTACTCAAGATAGAAATAATGCTTGGTTGGAATTCTAGTACTAAAGGTCGTAGTTTAATTATTACGAAATGAAAATAGGAATGCAATTAAGAAGTTTAATACTATTTTAAATTACAATTTTTGCGTGAGATTCATAATCGAAAAATAGCGAACGAACGAGAATATTCCACATTTAAATAACTTTATAAAGCTTAAATTGTATTTTTATTATTTATATTATTACATTTTCAATAATTATGTAAACAGTATGCATCTTAGTTCGTCTACTGTGAGATGGAATATATGAAATGTGAATATTCTTCAGTCGATAATGGAAAAATCATGCATTATATATTTTCTATTACCTATCAATTTGTAATCTATCGACCTGAATATAATCAGTCAAACCGGTTCAGATCATTAGTAAAATTGAGGAATTTGTACTAATAATATAGTACTATACCAAAACTATGAAATATAACCATTCTCTATAAGTCCATACTACTTTCTTTTATTCTTCGGATATATAATAAATGTGTAAATGAGATTTTTTTAACTCTCGTTCTGTTCCGTTCGAGGACGATATAAAAGATATTTTTTTATTTATTTCCTTGCGAATTGGATCAAAAGAATGTCGTTATCGTATTGCATTCACTTTGTGCAGTCTATCTATGAAACTTTACTGCAAGAAAAGTGCATAGCATTAACACAAGGTGTTCTTAATATGAGCCGTATAACCATTATGTTGCAAATGAAACTAGTTATTCAATTTTATAAATCAATATTTTGGAATTTTTAAAACCTCCTGAGATTGAGGAATAATTTTGTAGCGAAACATAAACTTATATTTTTATTATTGATTTTTGAACTTTCCACTGGTTTAATATTGATGTGTGAACATTTAAAGAAAAGTCTCAGTCGTCAATTTTGACAAAAATGTATTTATCATATCCTATGTGTTGTGTAAAATTTATAAGAATCATCTTAACATGTCGCAAAGTTATTTTTTACCACTAGCATTTACATTTATCGAAAATTTTAAAAAAAAAGTACTCCGATAACGTTCAATAAGACAGGCGTGAAAGTTTATACTAAAAATATGTATCAGCTACAAACAATAAATTAAACAATACAAATTTAACGGCTAAGTCACGAATGTACGTGAGATTAGTCAGTTCGATTGAAGTTTTCGTTTTTAGAATTATTTATTGTATAAATTATGAATTGAAAGAGAATTTAGTTCAATAGAGTTAAGAAATAAAGTTTTTGTTATTTTGTTGAAAGTTTGAAAGTTTCGATTCGAATATTCAAAAACACATTTAGTTTTTGTCTGAATGGCGATGGTGTAAAACATTAATTATATTTCATAAAATGCTGCACGCTGACTGCACCAACGATAACACAAAAGTCATTGTTAATTAAATATAAAAATTTGAAAGATATGTATATGCCTGTCAAGGGTATTCTTGTAGAACCGTGTACATATGTACTTCGGAAAATAAATGCTCAAGTGTGCACTGTGTTATTCAAGTGAATCGGTAAGCGAAGTACCATCTGTTGGGAAAATCGAAAGCAACAAGGAAGACAATTTTACCATTCAAATTTAAAGTCCACATTAGAATGCAAATAAAGAAATACAAACGAGCGAAACCGTGATTTTTTCTTCCATTATTATGATAAATAAATATGGGTGGAATATGAAAAGATCCCGACTTTTATTTTGTAGTGTGTCGACGATAAGCTCTTTTGCATTTTAATATATTGAATTTGGGAATAAAATTAACCAATTTAATTACAATATTTTCTCGTTATGTTCTTTACCCAAACTACGCTGTATATCAAAACGATATTGTGAATAAATTTCACAGCCACTTACTAGTCATAAGGCATATTTATACATTGAAAACTTTATGTAAAACAAAAACAGAAGAATACTTAACGAATGAAGCTTTGAATATTCCCTGCAGCCCATACTTTATATTGATTTTCAACGCCTCACCTCACAATACAAATACGCGGAAAATGCATTCAAGTAGAGAGAGTTTCGTATATTTCCATTCTTATTAGAAGTTGCTACCCATTAGGGATTTTATATTAGCTGCTAATTATGATTCAAATTTGGTACGTTTATAATATCATATTAAATTTCTTTCTCATGATTTCACTGATAACCGTACGTAAACTTATTAAAATCTCGTGCGTAAAACCTTTATTTGCCCAAAATATAAAGGAGAACCTTTATAAGCATTTGTCGTTTAATTATTCAACAAGCGTAATTAAAGATTACGTCTTGCGTATAAAAAATAATTGACGTTGCCGCTTTGTACCCACAATGATGAGATTTACGTTGTTACGAAGAGTATTATACAAGCCACGCATGATAAGTACGTATTGTTTAAATATTTGTCATACACCTACAAGTCAGATTAAAGTAATGTGTATTATTACGAGATAAATGTATATCGCTGGTGAAGAGTGTCTATTTGGCTATGACATGCTGTGGTAAAAAATAATTAAAAGTTTTTTAGCTCTTATCCTGGGCGCTGATGACGAATTTGATAAAACATTATAATGTTCAATTAAATTTAAAACCACAAACAACTTCATACATTTTTTAAATTTTAATCTCCTCTTTTTAAATGTTAGTAAATTATAAATGAGAGGGGATGGGGGGGATTTCGCGGTTGTCTGACGAGGATAGTCGAAGAAATCACCGCTCGTATTAGTAATATGAGGGGTGAATCCCACCGGAAATAGATTTGGACAGTAAAGCCACCGATCCTATTTAAAACCTTATTAAAAACTATTCATTGCTTGTAAATATAAAAATTAATTCATTAGAATCAAAACCACCCAAAATTTATTTTTGAATGAAACAAACTGTTGAATGAAATTTTTAGGTATGAATTGTTAACAAAGATTTATTTATCTTTATTGATTCAATATATTTTTAAAACAGATAAATATTTTATACTATTATATATTTCATATACATCAAAAGAATTCTTCAAATAAACCGTATTCCTTCAACTCACTTAAATAAAACACAATTCTTAGAATTGAATTGAAAGGTAAAATAATTGTCTATATCAGTGGTTCTCACGTGAAAATGTCTGGTGGCCGCACCAAATTTTTGTTCGAGTCTGTTGTGCTTCAGTTTTGTCAAATGGGCCTAAACATGTTTGACGATCTACTATTGGTATTAATTTCATTCGAAATGCTTCATTTTCAGAGTATTTGTTGACAAATTATCTTGTAAAACCACTTTTTTAAAATTATCAATATTTACTATGAATCTGCTGGTGGCCGCACATGAGAACCACTGGTCTATATTCATACCGAGTAGAGTTATAGGGTAAAACCTCCTATTGTGGGCCAGCTACAATTATTGGCCACTTACATATAAGTATATTCTATATCTAGTTTTTTTCTAACCAAAACGACATTTCCAACTTTTGGTTTATATAATATAGTTCCCTTAAATACCTCTATCGTTTAAACATAAAATTTTAATTTTATGTATTCCCAAACAACTCCAAAAACGCAATTTTAATCAGACAGCTGGAATGTCACCGTGAAGCATGTGAGATTCTAGTAAATATCATAAGGATTGGACTTCAGTCTAAAAGCATCATACACGTTTGTAAGCTAATTAATTAAAATTTTAATTGAACAGAATTATTCGTCTTTAGTGAAGTTATAATATAATTATTTTTATGCATTGAAAATATTTTTGTAAAAGGTTATTATGATTGTGGCCATTAACTGGTTCCAAAAACACATACAATTTCTATTACTGGCCGGCCAAGCTAATCCTATAAATTCTTATAAAAAAAGTCTAAAATATATATTTTTTATTGCATGAATAATGTTTTAATAATATTACTAATCACATTTGTATTTATTACATTTCTCCGATATTTCTTGGGAAATGTTGACTTTTTGGCCAATAACTGCAGCTTAACAAATGATGTTGGAATCCAATAAAGCACTTGATTTTACACTCAATAATGATTTGGGGTCATGTAATTATACATCTAGTTTCTGTTTTAAAAAAAATATATTTTTTATTTCAACTTTTGGGGTGGCCAATAATTGAATCTTTCGGTGGCCAACAATTGCAGAAAGTGGCCCATAATTGTAGTTTTGTACCATTTTTACGTATTTTAAAAATTGATTATTATAAAAAAATCATCAATCTAGCACACAGTATTTTTTTTATTTTGCCTTTTCTATGATAAGTGTCCACAAAAAATTACTAAAGTTGAAAAAATCCTTAAGTGGCCGACAATTGTAGGTTTTACCCTAGTAGTACTCTTTTTTTTCAGCGTTTTTTTGCATGTGCCGTTATTAGCACATGCAAATAATAGTATACCATCCGGCAGTAGTATGATAAAAATATCAGTTAAATCCATTTACTGATTTATTATTCTTTGCTAGAAACACTATATAACAGTATTGCGTAGAAGATGGAAATGACATATAATTAAATAATGAATTATCAGTAAAGTTCATATTGACACGCTCATTATTATATCTATTTGATGCATTACAAAACATTACAAAAATTACGATCAGTACCCATTATCAGATAACGTTCTTGATGTTAAAACCACTAATTACTAAAACCATTATTTCTTATCAAACTATGGAGTCAGTCATGTTTGCAATATGAGTTATTTTTTTTATATTAATTTGTGATTTTTTGTAAAATCATGAACGATAATAAAATTAAGCAAATTTTTTCTTAGATTTATGGAATTTGAAAACATTGTATGTAATTATATGTATGCCTAAGGGTCTCCCGAATATGTCCCCAATAACATAAATTTAGAACTGGGTGCGACCCTTCGTGAGACGGTTACATCACACCAATCAGCCAACAAGAGGGATCGGGTAATTTACTCCTAAACTAAGAAACTATTACAAATGAATAGGATCTAAAGTATGCTTAAATGCGTCTCCAATTGTTTATTTGAATTGAGAACGAATTAATCGATTGTAAGATTACAAATGTCTGTGAAAAATTATTTAAGCATGAGTTTGATATAAAGTCTATTGTTGGTATGTTTTAGACTTGTTCATTTCAGTTGGTATTCAAAAAGTAATTTTTGCACTAAAAATATGTACAAAATGTGTGGAAGAAAAGTAAGATCAGAGCGAATATATCACGTATATGCTCATGTACGACCAACAGAATAAAAATGATTCCTTAAATTCTTTACGAATTTTGTAGTTAATAACTTCAAGCCACTAACATTTTGAATTTTATTTGCACGTGTCAGAATTTCTATGGTTTTTTTTCGAGGATGTTTCTTAAAATTGGAACATGGTTATAAGATGAGGGATATTTGCTCAATAATAAAACATGGTTAGTTAGATAATGGAAAAAGAACACAATAATCTATTGTTCAAATATTGTATAATATCATTAAATAACTGAGAGAAAAAGACTTCATATGAATCTTTCTCATAGATAACAATATTCACAGTGTAATTGTTTCAATTTGTGGTTAGCGATAAATGATGTATCACTTATACTTCCCACGATAATTATTAACTAAAACCATGCTGTCTTATTTGCCTTATTTTCAATGTGGTACACCGCAATTACCCTAAAACAGTCATCAGATTTCTCGAGTAACTAAAATGAGTAATGAACGTTTAATAATACAATAATAAGGATAACAAAAAACTAATTATAAGGTTTTTATATACTACTAGTATTGCTACCCGGCGTCGCTCGGACTAAGCAACCAATAATTATTTAATGTTATATCATTCGACATAATTATATCACAAAATCTAACATCCAAAATAGAGTTAAAATAAAATCACAAACTTTATTTAATTTGATGACACCCCCATTCTCGTCCATTAAAACGTCTAAATTCAAGGAAAAAATCTAATTTCATGTCAAAGAAATGTCAAATAATACCTTCACGTAAATAATAAACATTATTATATTGCAACTTGCAACAACAATGCAAAAGGGAATTACAGACCCACATACATACATACGCCGTTTCGGTTTTATATATAAGATTTCTTTTCTGATAAATGTGACGACAATGTAAAGATGAAAAAGAAAATTTATATTTAGTTCAAAATATGTATAATTACTACTAACTAAATTTTATCGAATAAATAATAGATCTTATTTTCGAAAAGCAAAAGAAGAAACATATTGGTAAATTATGGTCACGGGACAGAATCCCAATCCTCTCGAGCTAAGCTCAACAAAATTTATACATACTGGCTTATAATTTTATGTTTTGACTTTACTCTTTGAGTTCTTGTGGATTATTATAAAATGTGGAATCAAAATGATTAAATCTGAAGAATATTACTAATTATTCTATGAGTTCTGAAAGAAGAATTTGTTTTTTAATATTAGCCTATAATAAAACTATTCTTTTTATTTATAAACAAATAATAAACTTATGTGACTGTCTCTATCTGTATAATATTATTATTTGTGTAGTTTGCGGTTGCCTTTTTCTCCTGTAAATCAAAACAACTCGATTTCATACTTATTGCGAAGTATTCTTTAGGATCTTCTATTATAATAAATTTAAAAATTAAAGACGAAACATCGTAATCCTTACATTCATTTCATTCAATGTGCTTATTTTTCATAAATCTTTACAAAAATTCTGTCCCGTGACCATATATCCATAATTTACCAACATATTTTCTGTGATTATTCCAATGATAACAATAATCAAGAAAATGTCTTAATTTTTCGTGTGTAAAAATCGGAACGATCCTTTATCATTGTATTCAGATGGTTCCAGGCGCATGTCCCGGCAAGGTCAATTATCAATGTTGTTTGTCTTTGTTTTGTATTTCAAATTTACCTTAACATGGTTATTCGTATTTTATTTCCCCTGATTTTATGACCTCATTTGAATTTTTAAAATGTAAATATCTCGCCTAACGACAATGAGCTGTTTTATATTTTAATAATCGATTTATTCATTAAATATTAAAAAAACAAGTTCAGCGTTATAATGAATATGTATAATATATAAACACATAGCACTTGATTAATTTAATGTACATGATATTTTATAATGATTATGATTAACTACAATACCATAATACCTTCACTCCCAATAAAAAAGAATGCGAGTTATGATTTGTTCACTGATATTTCTTTTATCCTATCATTTCATCATTTTACTTGGTCACTATATAATATGTTACCGATATCTCAAATAGCTGAGAATAAAAATCATATCATTCAACGAGAAACGCTCCAAACTTTCTTTATAGATTCTTTCGGAATTTTCATGGCACTTTTTTTCTTATAATATTCTCGCAATATGGTATTCCGGGTGTGTCATATCTGTCATCTTCAGTCAGCGAGATAGACATTTCCTTAAGGGCGCCAACCCTTATTCCGGGCTCTAAACATGTTTATATTAATAGACCGTGTTGTTGTCGAGCACTCTTTGGGCGAATCTCGTCTTGTGTGAATCATTATTTTGCCACTTCTATTCTGCCTTTTACCCGGTATATGATGACACGTATTAATATAGACGTGGATCGTGCTGACATCAATTTTCTGTGAAAGTCTCTTTAACGATATATCATCAACTTCATTTTATTCTACACCATATCTTTGTTCGGTTTATTTTTTTTTATGTAGAATGAAACTTTTTTTATTTTTATTGTTTGTATCCCTCCACCCCCTTTGATACCCCGAGCATTTATACATAATAATCTTATATTAGATAAATGAAGTCTCAAAGATGTGAAAACTCTTATAAAACAACCAGTGGAATAACTAAGTTATAATTATTTTTTATTTTATATTCAAAACAAAAGGTCACATTATAAACTAAGAATAACATAACGATGAAAGAGATCTGAAACAATATTATTGAACTCAATTCAAGCATAAGTTTACGACTATGAATTATGTCAATGGATATTATCCATATTTGTAATTTTAAAAATTATTTTTTTTCAATTTAAATAATTATTTTTTTTGCTTACGTAATAGTCGGAATAATGTTTGAAATACTAGATCCTAAATATTGAACGATGTAGTGTTTCGATTATGACTTATGTAATTGTTTATCTTATATTCCAGATTATCCAGCAATTTTAAAATTCAGTTCATTATTTTGTCAATGTGATAAAATAGCAGTGCAAATAATGTGTTAATTTATTTGAATACAGCTATTATAAATATAGTACTAATATTTAAAGCGGCCGCGATTGCAAATGTTATAATGTTTCTCAGTGGCAACAGCAATGACAAGCTGGCGTTCCTTCAAATGATCATTGATAGCTTTAATCTTTAAATTTATAATAACGAACAAATTATCGTATTCATCTCGTTGTGAAAATATGTGTGCAATAGTAATTTTCAATTTAATGAAGTGTGTTTTAAAATATGACGTGACAGGGTGGGTGGTTTTAATCGTGGTAATTAAAATAGTTAGAGCTTTCGTATCACTATAAACTGATAAAACACTTGAAACAAAAAACATAAAATACAAAATTGGGTATATTTTTGACAGCAAGAAATAAACTAGACAGTATTACGCATGTTATGGTTTTGTAAAGCATATATGTATATATGTTTGCTCTTTTTCAGAGGTCTTTACGTTTTCCGGTCAACCCTTGCGAAAATACAACCGCTCGCAGATACACAAAGTACGCGATATAAAATAAAGATGTCTAGAAACCTACATCTCTATATATGTACATATGTACTTGACAATAAAGCTTGCGGTCACAGTTACCTGTGTCGTGCTCAAGCCCAGAGCTTTCCAACTGGCAACCCTACTTAAACCTTTTACTACTTGAACTTATTTCAAGTTAAAATTATCATGTCATTCCGAAAGATGAAAAAAATATAAAATTTATAATGAATGTATTTTCGTATGTTATGTTGAGAATATTAGCGCACGGTCCAAATTTTGAGTGGACAAGGATATAAGAAGAGAGTGAGAAAAGGGTGAATTTATGAAAGATTTTCTTTCAGCTAACAAAAAAAATGTCATGAATTCAATCACCAATAATACTATAATTCTGTAAGGTGATGGATACAAAAATATGAGTAGATGTGAGAAGTCTAATAATGGTAAAATTTTTCTATTGGCCTTTTAAGTTTTTTGACGTTTTTACTTCTTTTTTTGTATAACTATCTTAATACTTCGCGGAAGATTACCACAAAAATGAACCGAAAAAGTATTTCAGGGATATAATGATTGAAAGATTGTTATAAAAGGGGTGAGATTACTTCAACGCAAACATATCCTTTGAGCCCTTGAATAGTGAAGTGAGCTAAGTAGCAAAACGATGAAGTTTTTTTACTAGCTCATACTATTTCAGTGTGTTTTTACTACTGATATTCACTTATAGGATACTTTAAGACCTGAAGAATGTGAAACTGCGTCTAACCCATTTTTCCAAAAATGCCACTTAGCTCACTTCACTTTTCAGGGCTCATATTTTGAATAATATTACTGAATGAAATTCTCGCAAAGTAGTTCAAAACTATGTGAACCAAATGCGTTGTGTAATACATATATAAATTTCCTCGTTTTCGTTCGATTGATAAAATTGGTAACATCAGAAAGATTTTAGCATCAAGAAAAGCCTTTTAGTTGTCAGCCACAGAATTCAGAAGACTATTTATTCCCTTTTTTAAAACAATATTTTCGTCCATCCATGAAAAAGGTCTAAAAATAGGTTTTTATATAAAAAAAACAGCGTTAAGAATACTATATGAGATAAGTTTAAATTGTTTGGAAAATAAATAACAGTTTCTTTGATGAATACCAAACTTTTTACCTGTTTTTCCTCAAATATTGATGAATATTTAATTATACTTATCAGCTAGCTATTCGACGCGGAAAATACTTTGTTTCGATTTTAAGTGTTTTAACAATATTATTCCTGGAAAACTAAAGTTCCCCTGAAATTTTACGATTAGTTCGAATGTAACTTTGTGGGAATGTAATTTATGAGTTCAAATTGACAATCAATGTTAACGCTATAAATACATATCTTTGTATAGATTTAATTTGAAGATCTTTCTCAACGATTCTAAGCACGTGTCACAACTAGTAACATAAACCACGGAAAAAAAATCTATCAATTTCAATCAAATCATACATAAAATCAAGATTAAATGCATCTTTTTTACTTTACAATATTTTTCTAGTGTGTAGGAGCGCATGCATTATACGTCTTACAATTTGATGATTTAATTTATATTTTAAATAAAGAATGATGATTATTTCTTTGAAATATGTAGTACTTAATTGGTTGCTATCGCAAAAGGCTTTGCGGGTGGACCCGTAGACTATGTTTTAAATTTATTTTATAGGTGCATTGCTCGCAGACGAAGAGAAGTAAAGCGCATTTTTTATTGGTATCTTTAAGCTCTTTGGATTATACGTTCGATAATAAGTGATTGCTATTTTCCCGCGACCCACCGTGTATGGCAATCTTCTTAATTGTATTGGCAACACCGCAGCACGCACGAACGGCGCACCCCTTTTGACTGTAATAATAAAATCAACTAACTTTGTTTCCTAAATGCTACGGTAAACACGAGACTTATGTAAACTTAGGTATTCTGCAAATGTTGTGTTACATAGCGCCAAAGAGAATTAACCATATGATTTAAAGCTTTCGCTATATACCTACCCATATACATTGCGAGGCGTATATTTGACTGTGATTGTTACAAACTAATTGGTTAGTTAGTCTTCAACATTTAGAATACAATAACAATCCATAATATTTTATTTTTTTAATCAACGTCCACACCAAATTATGTTATAAAAACTTAATTTAAAAAAATAAACTATCTAGTTCAGTGCTGTCCAACATGCGGCGGCCTTATTATTGAAAATTGATAAGTAAATAAGTTTTATTAAATATATATCATGGAAGATATATTACCCAAATAAAAGTAATTGGCGATTTAGTACAGCTGTTGTTTGAGTCCCTCGAGGATATTAGCTTGGTAAAAACCAAGTCGCAACTAACAAGTTGAGTGGTGAATTTATGACCGATCTACTATTATACCCGTCAACCAAAATACCAGTCGATATCCAAAAATGTCTAAAACTATATAAAAAATAAATAAGCTTCAAAATCATTTCAAAGGTTTGGTAAAGTTTTGTTAGTTAGGTATATGTGCGACCCACTGATTGTAATTAACTATTCTAGGCTTAGTCTAGCATTTGCAAACCTTTCAGACAATTGAACTGACAATTTGAAATACTGTGGACTAACATGGCTTTATTGGTTATTTAGCACAGTGCTTTCCAAACTCGGGGGCCGCACAAAACCTGTTTTTGGTTCAGGGGGACCGCGCATTACCTTTTTCAAATGTAGGCCATTGCATGAAAAGTTTTGGAAGCACTGATTTAAAAAAATAGTATAGGTGTTATTGGCCAACCTTTTCAGTCACCGGAACAGATTTTGGAAAAGCGATTTCTTTCAGGCTACAATCTTCACAATCATTTTTTTTGTTAATTATACAAAGCAAAAAAAAAAATGTTTGGATAGTGGCAAACGTCGTTTTGTATAAATTTGACTTTTTTGAGTTATTAATGTCAGTAGAATTTATTTTCTTCAATAAAGAAGAAATTTTCTTGTAAGTTGAGATATTTTCCAAAACACTAATTGAGTATTATGGAAATCTTTCGATGTGCATAAAATATATACTGGATTTTTTAAAAATTGTTCAGTTCACCGAGCCATGAATGAAACCTTCACGGGCCACACGTTGGCCACCTATTTGTCAGGGCTTACGTAAATAAAAATATCTTTCAGAATCGGAATAAGAGTACACATCAGCTGTTGAAAAATTTATGTTATTTTTATCCATGTAAAAATATTGCGTAGGATAGAGGATTAAATTCGTTTGGGAAATAAAATAATGTCTCGACGAACGTGACGCTTTTCCAGCACGTAGCACAAACTGAATTGTCTTAAAAGAAAATTACTTTTGCTTTTGTATCGGCACCTTTGAAAAGAAAAACTGTGGACTGCGTAGTAAAAGGAAATTGTTTTCCTTGCTATTGGAAACTGCTTACTTGAAAAGGATCAACATACAAACATAAAATTAACGCCTGAGTAATTTCGTAAGACTTGATTGTTCCGTTAGACTTCCGTGCTTTACTTTACGCTTGGTTAGAACGATTTTTGTAGCCATTATATTGAATGCTGCCTTTTTGTAAAGTATACAAAAATCCATTATTTTTTCGCAAGACGTTTTACTTCAAGCCCAGCTTTGAATTTTTAGCCGTTGATTTTAACAAAAACTCCTCCCTCGATTTAAAATAAAGTTTGGTTTCTCTACGTATATTTTGTGTTTTTATAATGTTTTACATAAGGTTTTGGAGGCGAGTAAAGAATAGTTATAAGCAATATATATGCGTTTATAATACTATATTTATCAAAAATGGGTAAATCTATCTTAATAAATGAGCCACAATAAACAAAAAATGGGGCTTCTTTGACCGCGTAAAACTGAGGGACATATACAAATTTTCTTATATAATATCATTACATACACGCAACAGTAAGACAAGCGAAACAAAAAGTGTTTTGAACTATGAGTGCCTCTTTTAAAACTGCACGTAAAAAAAAAGTTCACGCAAAAACACTAAACTGCCGTTATCTCGAAACCAATTATTTCAGATTTTTCTATGTTGTAATCCCTGTAAAAAGAGAATAACAATTTTTTTGATACATTTTCATTTGATAAAAACCACTAGTGTACCGTAATGCGTGAGATACGGATTGAAAGAAAGTTCTTTGAAATTCTCTTGGGTCAAGAATTTTATAGAAACTTAAGACGAATTTATTTTTATCCTTTTAGGTTTTCTAACATATAATCGTTTAATTTGCCTTTGCCTTGCTTAGAAGTGAGTTGAAATTATAATAATTTAAGAAAAAGAAAAATACTCTTTGATAACTAATTAGAAAATTCAATGATACTTAAAGACGCTTTCGTCTTTCTAGTAGCAATGAAATCAATGGTAAGTGCCAAAAAATGCAAATTAGCCTGACGATTAAAGGCTAACGGCTGAAAAGGATTACACTCGTTCTAAATTGTACAACAAAGAAAAGAAAAGAAACATGATATTATCAATTCTCGATATTTTGTATGGACACGGCTGGTAGACGATAAAGTTTAATGGACATTTGATCCAGAGTTTTATTTTAAATATTATATAATTTTCATTCAAAATAGGATGACATAAAAAAACCAAAGTACGCATTTAGGAGATTTTTTTTTTGATTATCGTGGGTTTTATTTAATCTTATAAAACAAAAAGTCAATCCACTTAAAGCATTTCAAATTTATTCATAAACTAAAACTTGCCACTATGTTGAATCATTAATCACATCGTTTGTTTTTTATATGACACGTCGGATTTTTTTTTAATTCTATAAAAAAAATAGCTTGCTAAGTCTATGATTATAGACTTATTACTTGTGTATGCGTATATTTTTTTTTATAAATCTAATAATTGACTACAGAAAACTCAGCTAGATAAGTTGGTTAAAAAACTAATTGACATTGCTAAATATATAATATTCACGGTTTTAGTAAAAAAAACTATAAGACAATATTGTTTCAAATAATTTGAAATATTCAGCCAAACAAATGATCCCGGTGTCACTCTACATTTCAAACAAATAGCTACAAATTGTAATTGCGTTGATTAAGATAAACAGAATGAAGACAATTTAGAAGGATAAGTACAAATCCAATGCTGTATGATGACCTTACCACGTTTCTTAAACGTACCGAAATACTTCATTAATATGTCGTTCAGTTCATTATCTGAGAGGAATAGATTAGATACTTTAATTTAAATGCCTCCCTAAAACTGTTATTGAAATTTGATTGTTATTATTCATTTATAATAATATTATTTGAATATATTTCTTTCAATTCTTTGACATAAAAATATCATAGAATAAAGAGTAAGCTCACAATGCAAATAAAAACTTTAATTTTATTCACGGAAAACCCTGATGGCCTCAAGGTATTCCCGAGATATTACAGCGGCGCGGACGTATGAACCCTCTTGCGCCGCTGAAACCAAAAGGTTTATAAAAAAACAAAGTCAACCTGATCAAGCTCAAGTTGGCTTTGTCGCAAAATATTTTCTTTGAATTAATGCGTACTGCTGACAGGTTCACAAAGGAAGCATTTCTCCAAGATGTCTTTTGAGTAAGATGCACTAAAATCCCACTCATAATTAATGACACAATGAACTATTTGTTTTCCGTTTTTGACGCAGAAAAATACTCATGTTAAATAAATTTTTAATATTTTTATCCAATGTCAATTTAATATTGTCTGTTATAAAACAGGAAATAAAGATATCAATTTATTATATGTATAATATAACTATTTTTTATGTATAACTAGCCTGTACCAGGCAAGCGTTGCAATGCCACTCAAAGAAAGAAATTGGTTGTGTTTTTAATGGCTGTACTGATTCATAAACCTTTGTTGGCGTCCACACCACAAATCATCAAAGTTTTATCGCAATCGGATGAATGGTATAGGATCGCATACGGGACAAAAAAACATTCAATTTTATATATAAAGGTAATTAAAAAAGCTTTTTGAGCTTTCACAACCACAATTCACCAAAGCTTTATGACAATCGGATGAACGATTTGGCATCGCATAGAGTATGAACAAACAAATATTGATTTTTATATATAAGATAATAATCAGACTTTGATACTTTTTATATTTTTAACAAGATAAAAGACTAATCCAATTACTGTGAAGAGCAACAGTTATCCTACATCAATTGCAGTCGTAACAAACAAAGATTAGATTGGGTTGCATAATGTCTTGTCAAATTAGTGAAGCATTTTGAGATACCCTTTCTTCTTGTCGGCGTTGAAATTTGCGGTCAAGAAGCGGTTCGCTTCGTTAAATATGGTTATACAACATCAAATAATAGTGCGGCCTGTAATTATTATAATAAACCGGTTTGCGTAGGATGAACACTCCACTATTAATATATTATTTAATAAAATTCTGATGGTAACAAGACACTGGTCATTTATTGTAAAATTATAAGTAGCATTCTTACGGGTTCAAGTTTACGTATTAGATGTCAAGTGTTTGATTTAAATCTCAAATGGACATTGGAGTGATTGCAAATTAGGCGTGTTCCGGACAAATAGCCACGGATAGAAAATTTTAGATACCAGCAGTAGGTATCATGTAATAAATTTGATATTCACAAGCCAGTGGGCCATCACTGTAACACAACGATCTTTTGCCTGCATAATTATGACGAGAAGGCACATGAGAATCGTTATTAAGCAAGAGTCATTCTTCTCAATGACCCTCAACAGATAAAAAGAAAAAGTAAGCTGACCTCTTGAACCGGCTTCACTAGGGATTGTTCACCACTACAGCGATCGCGAATCCTGTCAGCAGTGACGGGAAAGGCAATGGGAAATGCAACTTGAATTTAAAAACTAAACTTAGAGACGAGAAGAACTTTGACGCTAACGCGCATTAGAACTTATAACTCCATCAAATAGATATAATGACAGTTTTATGAGAAAAATCTTTCATAACTAAAAAGCAAAATTATCTGCAATGTCAATGTAGTTCGATTAAATGATTTTTATATATTGGAAAAATCTTGAATATCCTCTGAATATTGTATTTGTTTTATTAAGCTACGCCTCCCGCTCTAACTGCTAGTAAATCGCCCTAAGCTTACCCTTCGCTTTATTTCAATTTACCCGAGCCGAAAAGACTTGACGATTAATCTTGTTTCAAGAATCGTAGCTAAATAGTTTTCTGTTTTAATTAACGAAATCTTTAATGATCCAAATGACCACTGACCTTTAAACCGGTCGACTTTGGATTAACCGTGAAAAATTTTCATTTCTCGCATACCCACACTTGACCAATAATTACCCATGAAATAATCTCATTTAGCTGCAGGTGACGTACAAAATTGATTTATTTCAATTTTAAGCGTGGTTATTTTCGATTATTGTTTCACTAATGAGACTTAGTAGTTTTTTTTACCTCCATTACTTGTCTGGCTTTGTAAGAAATATAAGAGTAAAACTATCGATATTATTCTTATAATACGGCAAGAAAAATAACAATGTATTTTAATTCTACATAAATTATTTTATATATTTGTTGATAGCTATTTCGGCTTACGCCTTCGTCAGAACTACGTTGTAAACGTGTATTAGAGATAGCGTATATACCTAGGCTAGACAGGGTACATCATACATCCCCCCTCTGCTCAACCATCCCAACCCCACTTGGAAAAAATTTAAATAAGAATTAAAATACATTGTTATTTTTCTTACCATATTATAATGGAGAATTCCAAGTAAATGCCTTCAATAGATATTATTCTTATTCAATTATTATATCAAGTCTTATTGCCCAGTTGCTTAACTAGTCTGATTCAATTTTTAATATTAAACAGGACATCAACTGCAAACGTCACGCTCAATATGTTCGATAATGAAAAAATGCTGATTTTTTAGCTATCATAAATCAATATTCCCGAGCAGAACCGGTTCTACTCAGACTGTACGATAACTTTACCTGCATCGTGTTTTATATCATTTAAAAAAGTATCATAATTCTACACCAAAAAATGATGGTTGATGGTGATATTAAAGTGATTTCATATTGACCTCGTCAGGACTATAAAGCCGAAACATTTCGATCGTTAGTTGATACAATTTTGTATCTGTAACAATTATTACTGATCCTACGTTAAGACCTAAAATCATTAGATATTACATCTCTAGACTTGAGCTTTGTTAATTCTTTCTAAAGTATCGTATATTATCTTGAATTTAGCTAGATATTTTTTTAAAATTTAAGTCTTGAAATTTTTATTTTTCATAATTTTCGTCAAATTATTCACGAATGAGAGATGACACTGGTTGATTGATGCGGCGGAAATTGAGGAGACGAATCATTCAAACGTTGTTTACATTTCATATATTTTTTTACCCGAAATCGAAATGACCTAACATATTATAACATACAAAATTAGTGCTTCGTAAAAAAATATCTAACATGTATCCGGTATCAGACACATAACATATCGGTCAATTACCCCCGAGATATCGGTCGGGGTATCGAATATCTATCATATTAATATGATATGCCCTATATAAATATCTTTCTACGTTTACTTTGTTGGATGATATGTAAATATGTCAAAGCGTTGTATGCATATATGTAAATATAATATTTTTTAAATAATTATTATATAAGCTATCAACTGTTTAGCTTTATCATTTTTTTTGTATTCAATAAAATTTAAACTTATTCATTAAAAAATTTCTAAATTTTTTCACAATGTCAATGACATAAACGCCTTATCAAAAATTTCGACAGAATTTGTAAAATGAGAAATATAAATAACTAGTATTGCTACCCGGCGTCGCTCGGACTAAGCGACCAATAATTATTTAAGGTTATATCATTCGACACAATTATATCACAAAATCTAACATCCAAAATAGAGTTAAAATAAAATCACAAACTTTATTTAATTTGATGACAGCCATTCTCGCCATTAAAATGTCCAAATTCAAGGAAAAAATCTAATTTGCTGTCAAAGAAATTTCAAATAATACCTTCACGTAAATAATAAACATTATTATTGATAGTAAAAGCCGGGAAAAGTTCAGTAGAAGACTAATTTATTACATTTTGACTAAATGTCTTCGCCGATAAAAATTCAAACATATTCGTTTTTATGGCAACTTAATGACAAACAATGCAAAAGGGAATTAAAGACCCACAGACATACATACGCCGTTTCGGTTTTATTTATAAGATTCAGTAACCCAATTTTTTGGTTTAGGAAAAATCTTAAAAAAACTATATTTACCTCCATAATTTTATAATACTTAAATAGGAAGTGATAGGAAATTCAATGCAAAAAATGCTCGTTTGGGGACTAGCCATCCAACTACTAAAATAAAAATTAGCACTATATTATTGAACTTAAAATACCTGTAAAATATTAATATCATGCTTATGTTCGAAGATTTGAACAATTTATTTGGCACCCAAATAAGACAAAAGCATTTCGGACTAGGGTTTTTGCAATACCGATATATTTGAAACCCGTACTTATTTAAATACCGATATTTCAATACCGAAATATCGTTTTCTAAAATGCAAAATTTCCAGATTTTGGATTTTTTAAATTAAGCAAAATCAAAAAGTATATTTGATTGATTTCTAATTTAGCAGCAGAGTTTTTCACGCTATGCAGTCACACGTTCGTTCATGCAAAAATATTTTAATATTTTAATTAATTAATAAATATATTATGTAGTTCGTGTCACACATCTTATTTTTCACTCTCCAATCGACTGTAATATTTAAGAATTTTTTAGGCATTTAAGATTGTTTTTGTTAAAACCAGGGCTGTGGAGTCTGTAAAAAAAAATCCGACTCCGACTCCATCATTTACCAAAACCACGACTCCGACTCCGACATTGACCAAAAACACGACTCCGACTAAAAAAAGGTTAATATCGTCACTTTTTTCCCCTAATTTTCCTATTTATGTGTATTCAATTAAATATCAACCCTATCAATGCGGCCAAAAGCCAAATTTGACATATTAATGCAAAAATAAAAAGTTCAAACTTTTCAAAATTTCCGACTCCGAGTACGACTCCGGCCACAACGCCGCGCCGACTCCGACTCCGACTCCGACTACGGCCAAAAAGCTCTGACTCCACAGCCCTGGTTATAACGGTATTTATAAACTCGTCTGGTATTGTAATGTCTATTATAGCGACAGACTCATTAATGCTCAGTTTTTAGAGAGCTTTTATGTCGTTCTTGTCAAATCTCTTTAACTAATTTAGTTCAATCCAATAAAGCAATTCAATTCAATCAATCGCTGCGATAAGTGGGACTGAAAATTTATTTTTTATTCTTATTTTATATTCTAGACGTCTGAACAACTCATATATCCAAGTCCCGAATCTTTTACTAAGTACTCATTCACTTCACATACAAACGATTTATTTACACTTTAAAATAAACATTGAATCTGAAATACGAGTGAGCTTTACAGTATCAAGCTATACGTACGTAAATTTGTGTGTATAGATAATTGAAAATTTCAATGATAAATTGCCAACAGCCGTCTTTAATGACATAAATGTGTTTCTAATGCAATTATTCAGTGGATGAATCCATTACTAATCGAATAACGATTATTATATATATTCAGCGAAACAGAAATCCTTGCATCAATCGCCCCGAGCTTATTCGCAGAAATAAGTATCAGTATTCAATAAAAGTGGCCAATCATTTTGATACAGGGCTACGAACAACTATTATAAACTTTATACAAATCAAATTTTTATAAATAAATATATGTGAAACTATAAATCATATATAAAGGAAAATGAATAAGTCATTTGTAAGTTTAAAAATTTATAAAAATACACCATTTCAAAATACAATGTTTCGACGACATCTGCCTACAATCAACATAAAAATAAAAATTATAGTTTCCTTAGAATATCCAAAAATGAAACTGTCTTTATTCATTTGCTTCATATTGGTAACTGATACGTATTCAAACAATAGTAAAACTTACGTTCTCTGCTTTGATTTATGTAAATGCAAACGATTCTGCATTATTTATTCAACACTAACCGGTACCCGGAAAGCTTTGCAATGCCACTCAGAGAATGAAAGTGTTTGTGTTTATTGAAGTGCTTTTTTGCATAATATTTTAGATACATAATTTCGACGTAATTTCATTAGCATTGATCGGTAACGATGACATTTGCCGTTTGACGTTTGCTGTTTGTCTTTTGTCGATTGTCTATGGTGCGAAACACGCGCCACCTACTGAAAGTTAATTTTACTATGTCTATAACCTTTGCGCAAGTGTAACAATAAATTGTCAAAATGAACGGTATGGCAGCGCATAAAATATGAAAAAACATTGATTTTTATATAAAAGACTTACTGTAAGCTAATTTTACTGTGACAAAAACCTCCGCGCAAGTGCAAGCAAAAAGTTTGTCAATGTTTCATTGCGATCGGTTGAACGGTATGGCAGCGCATAGGGTGCGAACAAACAAACAAACAAATAATGATTTTCACATATTAGATTATCATTTTTATAAAGATTTTTTTTACCATGCCCGCTCCCAACTTGGAGCATATGGACACCTCACGGATTTATCTCAACATATGTTTTTTCTACGAGAACTGCTTGTTACTCACTTGCTCAACCTCTCTTTTTTGAAGAGAGTAGGGATGTAAAGGATACGAGGACTAGGACAGGACTAGTGATTAGTTAATCGCTGTCACTATGCGTCGCTCTTTGGGAAGGTGGGTAGGAATTTTCAACAACACAAACACCCATGCCTTTGAACTGATTTATCGACTGAAAAAATCCGTTCGTACCGGGAATCGTACCCGGGTGGTCTGGCACGCAAGCCAACAACGTTGACACTGCGCCAAGGACCGGGCCGTATAAAGATTTAGTTCACACCAATTGCGTTTTTTTAAATGTTTGCAATAAATGTGAATTACACATTTATCAAATAGTTTTTCGATTTGCAAGTCTGTTTTATTTAATATGTATAATTTATTGTATATTTTAAACTAAAATATATATCTTCGATGCCCTACGTATAATGCTAGGTAATCCTATGTTATTTCGACGCCGCAAAGAGCTCTCGGCGAACCGCCATTTAATTTGCAGTAATGAAGCAAATCGTCCGTGGACAGAAACCACGCACCGAGCTATTTTATTTCGCATAGCACAACTGCGTAGAGACCGCCATGTCCCCTTAGGCTTGAAGCTAGTAATCTATTAAAGAAATGCATACCACATGCTATCATTATGCCAGTAAGTTGTTCATGTAAATTGTTGTTTGCAGAGAGGATTTTACTTTGTAATTAAGCCGCAATAAATCTACACCACAGTAATTTTCCACTAATTGCCGCAGCTTTCATAATATGATACATGAATACTAATCGATAAACTATAAATGAAATCGAGGAGAGAAAAATTGAATATATTTGCATGAATTACACTTAGTAACTTTGAATAATAGTTAAATTTGTTTATTTGCGATGACATAAGTAAAGTTAATTACAATATGAAACAAAATATGTTGTAAGCAATTTGTTGTGGCGATTTTTCTACATATAATTTATGCATGTAATAACATAAATTATACAAATATATTTCGAATAAATGAAAATTATTATTATAATCGCAATATTTTAGGAATGAAACATTTTTTAAAAGAATGTCATTCTTCCAAGTATGTACAGTGAACACCTTATAAGTAATAAATGTACTAAATTGGTATTACAGATTCAATAATGTTGGCGGTAAATTTGTAGTCATTCATTACCCCTATAAAATTAAGATTGAAAAGTGTTATTCTACTGGTTGTGTAACTATGTATGATTAGTGCTTTAACTTTTGAGAAGCATTTTCAGGCAAGAGCTTTCAGCTATTTTATAAAATTCATATCGATCTAAATATAATGCATTCGCTATATTTCACCATATTTTAAAAATATGTCACTTATGTATAAAATTATGTTGAATTCATGCATGACCTTATATTTTCGTAAATATGTGCACTCTTAATTGGCATTCCACATTTATCAAACATGCCCTATTTTTTCCTTATCGGTTGGTAAATCGAAAGAGATAAAAATATTATAGCGCCAATAAAACTTTTAAGCGAAGCGTATTTTGATGACGAAATTTTTAAACTTTTATCAAGGGTAACTAAATTTTACCGCCTTTCTCAAACAACCCATCAACGTTATCTTTCGTTCATTAGATAGATACTTTTAATACGCCGTTCAGTTAATAAAATTAATCGTTTTGGCTTATTTAAGGTATTAAATTACTAAGATTTCTTCATCGGGGGTACGTTTGTAGATTGAAGCACATTTCTAGTAATTAAATCATTTACAAACCATATAACTTCTTTGAGCTGTATTTAATTAGTGGGTTTTTAAACTTAATTCTTTTCTGCTATTTGTATATACTAAAATACTGAAATAAATAATTAAAGAGTTTTTTTTTTTAAATAACATTTGTTAAGAGGATTGTTTAAGGATAATAATTCAAAGGTATCCAAAATTTTTCATACAAAGGCCTCATTGGCAGCTCCAAAAAATTTCGCGTAATATTTATACCGAATCAAAAAAACGTTACTTGAAGCTTCCATCCAAACAATTGAACAAATCAGCACATTCAGTATTTTTTGATCACTTGATCCACAACTACAAACAGTTGTTTCTTTCTAAAGCATTTGATGATATTGAAAAAGTCAGCTTGCCGTCCCGGTCTTGGTCCGCGAAGGGATATGCCTCCAAGGTTGGGAGCAATCGTACCTAAAAAAAAATTGAATCGATAGCTTAATTTAAGTGCTTTTTTGTTGCGAATATTTTTTAAATATAAATTTGACGTATTTTAAATTTTTCATTATCTCTACCAACATCTTATTGAAGAATGTAAGTGATAACCTAGACTTATTTCGGTATCGTAATTTCACACCCTATAGCAACGGAATTCCTTGAATAGCTTTTTTAAGTAGCGAATATTCTTTTGCTACTTTCACTCAAATCTTCTCATTGTTATAAAATAAGTTTTTTGTAATGCCAAATAAAATATGAAGTAAACTAAATTGCAATGTTTTGCATTTGCACGAAGTGATTGATACATATTTTTATTCATTACATACCAAACTAAATTCTTTTTATTTTAGAATAATAAAGGGTTTTTCATTAAGGGCGCTCAATTTTTTTTTTTTTAAATAAAACAAAAACGAATGAAGATATCTAAAAAAGAATTATTATGTTTTGAAGTACATTTAGTGGCAATTATGTATGAAATTCAATTTCCCTCGCATGACCACCGCGGGCACGTTTGCAGAAGTTTAATCGTTGAATCCAATTTTCCACCACTTTTTCACATAATTCGGCCCGAATCGCACCAATTTTGCGTTCAATATTTTCTCTTAGCTCTTGTAACGTCGCCGGTTTGTTGGTATAGACCAAAGAAAAAAAAATATTAACATAGTCCTAAAGAAAATAGTCAAATGGTGTTAAATCGCATGATCTAGGCGGCCATTGAACTGGTCCATTTCGCGAAATAACACGCTCACCAAATTTGGTTTTCAATAAGTCGATTGTTGCGTGTGCCGTGTGACTGGTAGCGCCGTCTTGTTGATACCACATATTGGCCAAGTCCATACCTTGCAATTGAGGCCAAAAATAATCAGTTATCATGGAGCGATAACGATTACCATTCACAGTAACGTGACGATTAGCATCATCAACAAAAAAATATAGTCCAATGACACCTCCGGCATGTAATCCACACCAAACAGTGATTTTTCCGGGATCCAATTGTTTTTCGTGAAGCACGTGTGGATTGGTTCCTGCCCAATTATGCATATTTTGCTTGTTTACATATCCATTGAGCCAAGAATGAGCTTCGTCGCTAAAGATGATTTTTCGATGGAATTCAGCATCATTTTCAAATTGTTGTGCAGCCCAATTGAGGAATTGGCGACGCTTCAAATGGTCAAGCGGCTTTAGTTCTTGTGTCAACTGGATCTTGTATGGATGTAGGCCAAGATCTTTTCGCAAAATTCGCCACAATGACGTCACAGAAATGCCCAATTGTTGAGAACGTCGTGTCAGTGACTCATTTGGGTCATCAAGAACAGATGCTCTAGCGGCGGCAATATTTTCCTCACTTCGTGCATTTCTTTGTCTCACTGGCACTGGAACATTGTGTAGCGACAATGTGCTTTCAAATTTTTGCACCAAACGTTGAATTGTTGATGTGGCAGGCAAGTGATGACGACGATAAAATGGTCGTAATGCTCTTAAAGTTGCGGTGAGCGAACGCGAATTTTGGTAGTAGATTTGAATAATTTGCAAGCGTTGCTCCGGTGTGTATTGCTCCATGATGATTTGCCAACTAAGTACGAGTGTTAACCTCAAAAAAAATTGAGCGTCAAAACGTCAAAAAGTACGAGTGTTAACCTCAAAAGTTTGAGCGTCCCTATTGAAAAACCCTTTATATTCTAAAATAAAAATTTGGTGACCAAACATAAATCGTTATATTCTTAAATATAAAATGTTATAAAATATTGGCTAATTTAATATTTCGATCGTTGTTACAAGTTTTACTGTAGATATAACGTTACGATTAAATTGTTAAAGTTTGAAACCATTCTTAGTGACATCATTGGAGACGTAACGGTCGTTTCACGATATGAAATTTTCCATACTTTGTTGCTGTGCAGTGTTTGTGGCCAATGTTCAGTTATAATAGCTGGAAAGTTAGCATATTTTCCTGTGGAATTACAAAGATAATTTCCCAAATGGAAGCTACAGTGGTATCATTGAAAAAAAAAACAAAACTCGCTCGAAATAATTACAATCCAGATGTTCCTGGCTTATATTATAATTTCATTTTTTTAAATGGCTCGTTTATTATTAAAACTAAGTGCCTCATACGGCCTCGGTTTTGCCTTTCTCAAATTGTTTTCACAAAAAATTCATTTCGAAAAAAGTTACTTCAAATTGTCTTTTTATATTTTAATCATATTATACAGGATTACAAAACCAATAAACAAAAAGTTGAAGCCTATTTGCGAACATGGAATGAAATTATATGTTACTTGTGTTAAAGCGTTATAAGTGGTACTCTCTATCCACGTAAGGGTTGTGTTAACCTTTGCCCGAGACCACCCTATTATAGGGAAGCTCTCTTGCAGAACTCAATTATACGCTGACCTTTAGACATTTTCTACGTCGTGCCTCCATAAGGAACCGTCAATAAAATTATTGATCCCAATTTAAAGACCGAGCAGCATGTCCGACTATAAGATTTTGTGACCTCCATAAATAATAATAATAGCGAGATGCTAGATGAATTTTCAAGAATAACAAGAACCACATACTATTTATCACTCGAAAGTATCCGAGAAGCGAATAATAAGAATCGCTTGGCCATTAGAAAAGAAATTTACGAACAGACGCTAATAACATGAATTAAACTTTGCCCATTTTTAATGACTAAAATTTAGCACCTAATTGCAATTCTGTTAAAAGCGTGACATTACAAAATCAATTTATTTATCAAGATATGTCTGAATCATTAGTCATTGGAATTCGAATCAACGCATAACTAAACCATCATGTATGTATTGCCTACAGTGACGGGGTGTTGGGGGGTGCAAAGGAAGATTCAACTATTTTTGCAAGAGTTCTTTCCTATTCATTGGATTTTAAAACACTTCTATAGCATGGACTTTCAATTCAGATGTTCGCAATTCCAACTTTTTCTCTTCCGTAGTACGGAAAAATAGTTGAATCTTCCTTTTGCACCCCCCAGCACCCCGTCACCAGCCGTCATTGATTGCCTAAATGTTTATTGTTCTTGTAAATAGCATCAAATTGAAGAGTCGTGTTTTAGTGTACAAGATGTTCTTCCTTTTAGTTCTGTCGTTGTAGTCTACCAAAGTGGACAAATTGATAACATTTAAATTTATGTTTGGAACCAGTATATTTAATATATTAAAATACAAGGATCAATGCACAAAAACATCAGAAAAATATTATTTTATTATATATCTGAATCGTATAACGAAAATATTTGTAGAATATATTGCTAAATTGTGTTCTAGTGACATGCATATATGGTTTTACTCAAATAGTACTTAAATCTTAGAGTTTTATACCAAGTTATAAAAGTGGTCCAAATAAAGTTCGCACATACATAGATGAAAAAAGATCACCGAATTACTACAGGCGTATTAAGAACATTGAACAATTTTACGTCATTTTGATTCAAATTATTCTTTTGGTTATTAAACAAACATTTTAAGAGTTTTATTTCATATATTTCGTTTCAAATCTAAAAATCATGGGAATGACAGTAAAAAACTTTGTTCCCTGTATTATTTTAAGTGTTAAATAAATTATCACCATGCTCCATCATTTAACCTAAACCTAAATGCCCACCCAAATCAAAGCGAATGTGCAAATACATTTGGTTGACAAGTTGATTTAATATTAATATGGAACATTTAAGGTTGAGTACCTGTGATATAATATGTACTTAAGCCTAACCCTCGCTGTTAATTTCGTTTACCGAGAGAATTTATAATCATCCTTTATTTTTTTAACTTTGGTAATCAAAATGAACATATTTTTTAGCAACAAAATGCGCTTTCATATGTATATCAATCTATAAGTTCGTTTCATACTCAACTTAAATTCATTAATAATTTTTTTAAGTGATTTATTCCACGTATTGTGTAAGCCAAGTGACACGTGTGTCACTTCTTTATGAGGCATCTTCAGACAAGTTTACTATAGTAATTAATGCTTGTCATTTAATATAATTTTTTATCCAATCCTCATGTTTCCAATCAAGTCATGGATAAGTGTGCTACTTTCATCCCTTTCCACACAACGATTAGCAATCTGTTGGTATTGTTCTAGTTCCATCTGTTTAATATTACTTTCTGTGATATTAGAGGTTGCATAGCATACATACACCATTTTTCATTTGAGAGTTCATATTCAATCAAATAATCGTCCATATTCTCCAAACAAAGTTTACAAAAATATATCTTACAATGATGTCATTCAACCTTCATTCTTAATAATCGAAAAATAGCTTTAGAAATTATAAAAAAAAAGAATTCATGCTATTTAGATTTGAAAACAGAGTTGCCATAAATAATCTATTAATCTTTTATCAAGAATGTTGTTTAAGAAATATATTTTTCAACTTTACTATAAGAAAATGTTGAGCAGTCCTTACAAATGAAATGACACGAAACATAAATATGCTAAATTTAAAAAATACATCCATATAAAAATTGCATTCAGTGAGCAAAAATAATACGAGTTTAAATAAAATCTAAACGTATTACATGAATAAATAGGATTTTTAAAATTTACCATTCTTGTGTATGACTATTTTTCAATTGTAATTGCTACATTTCTTAAACCAATGGTTTGTTAGACATTGTCTTATGTCTGTCTTTTTGAAATAAATAACCTTGTTTCAATGTATATCATCAGTTGGCAATGCTCGCGATTAGCGAAACCGGTATCAGGACATTAAAATGTATTTTATTTATTTAAAAGAATGCTTTTCCACTAAGAAGTGACAAGACATATCTGAAAAGGAATACAAAAGATGGTTTTGGAGAAAATTCTAGTAGGTAACATCAATTGTGATTAGTTGTGATGAATGAAAATATAAACAAATTCATGGCATGTAGAAATTTTTCTTCTCACATTTTAAGATTCGCATAAAAGCCGTTGTATATTTTTTCATATTTTAATCATAAATAACCCCAAATACTGAAACTTCGCCCGCCACAACCCATATCAAAAACAGACGCGTATAAACTCGGTACCCTTTTACAGACATATATTACAGTGTGATGTGCTTTACAACTCATTATTAAAATTAAACAATCCAGATGGATATTTAGAATTTATCTTAGATCATACTTAAATTTAAAATATCTGCGCAGAAGAGGTCAGTAAAGCACCGTCAAAACACTTGGACGGTTCTAGCACTTATGTTTAATTTCCGGCTCGATCTTCTCATATTATATTGGATTCCAGACACGAATTTCTATGAAGCAGTCCCACGTTTATACCGTTTTTCAAATATATGTTAGATACAAAAATTTTAACCTTCTGTGAGCAGTTAATCGTCAAGAAAATGATCAATTAAAGAACTACGAAATTGTGTTATACCTATATATTGTAATTTTTAATAGTAACTAGATTGTTACACATAGTTGTTCCCAACATTAAGCATAATATTAGGACTTCTTATGGAGTTTAAATCAATAAAAGTTTTCCTGCGAGAACTACTTGTTTCTTAAATTTTCAACACCTCTTTTTTCGAACAGAGAAACGATACATTCTGACTTCTTTAACAGTTCACTTAAGCTAACGGCAGCCGTTGATACTAAATAATTTTTCTCCCCTGACATAATAATCCACCTTCCGCGCTTAGCCCACATGTTCAGTCTATATCAAATTAGGGAATTACAAATTTTAGAACTCCGACAATCTTTTTTTTGTGGGCGTCATTCAGGACATTCTCACAAGTAGCGTGGTCAGTCTGAAGAAGGATAAAACTCGACTAATTGTCGGCTAATCGCTCCTGCTGCGCGTCGTTTTGAAGATCGGAAGAAAGGTGTGAAGAAATTTTAAGCATCACAGACGTTCACGAATTCAGAAAAAAATCCACGAATTAATTGTTTTTTTTATGAAATTGTCCCTACTGGAACTTGAACCCGGGCCACCGTTATCGAAGCCAACGACATTGACTATTCGTGTTGAAAAATCTGTGAGCTTTTTATTTATATATTTGTTGGGCTTTTTGCCTAACTTAATAACATCCTAAACCCAATGTTGGTTTCATTTTATACACGCCGCCCCTTCTGCATTAATATAATATACACAGAGACTTTTCCGTAGATTGTAATGTGTTACAACATTTCTTTTGCTCTTATATGGTTAAGGCATAATTAAATAACCAAAAGAAGTACACATTGTTTCCGTATTAATATTACTATACCTAAATATTTTCTTTACACTTTTTTTTTTTTTTATATAAAACTATGAAATGTGAATATCCTCACGATTGTATAGAAAATGTTGTTGAAATATCATAGTCAGTTTTATATTTCTGGGTGTAACATTATAAGCCAATATTGTTTTATTTATCTGTCTGACAACACAACATTGTACTTGCGCAATATGTATGACGCGTAGAGAGTGAGTGTGTGTGTGAGTGAAAATGAGTGCTGAGCGAATGTTCATATATGCCACTGCCATCTGGTGCACAAAGTCACTATTAATATATTATCTATTAATGATTCATGATTATCGTGTAGGTAACAAGAACACAAATTTATTTTATTTTAAAAAGAGATTGATCCGATATCTACAACTAAAACAAACAAAAAAATTCGAATCTATGAATCTGCTGCACGTTTGATAAAAAAAAATGCTTTGTTTACATGCTAAACCACTATACACGTAAACAAATAATATGTTTCATATTTTCCATATTATCAAATACCGATATGAGAGAGCGAAAAATAACAAAGATATAAACACGTATTGCAAAGGAAAATAGTGTATCCATAAAAGCTTATTAAAATATTTACTTTTTTTATCTTCAAAACTAACATGCTTTCCTCAATATTGAACTACTTTTCAGGGCCGTTTTTTTTAATGCTACTAAAACTGCTTTTACGGAATTCGAGAACATGGCAAAAAAACGAATTGTTACTTATGCTGGGATGCTTCGTTAATTATTTCAGTTGCATTGTTCGCCATTAGAGACAGCCGTAGGAGCTTTCGGAATTCTTTGAATGCCCCTTGAAGCGGAAAAGGGAATGTTAATATTTGATCGCGAAATTTTCACAAACAATATTTGTTCGGCAGCTCCGTGGACCTTTAGCAAGTGTGTCCTTTTTGTAAATAGTGGAAATGTAGGTGATTAAAATAATAGCAGTGTGCTTGAAGCTCGAAATTATTACAAGTGGTTTAAGTACTCTCAGTGTATTTCACTACCGTATACGCAAACTGATATATTTTAACGTTACATTAAAACTTTCGACAAAACCGCCTTTGTAAGTGAAGCATGTGGACTCTGAATGAAAACTGTTTGAGGTAAATAATGGTATGCCAATTGCTGTACATCGTTCATCGATAATTATATTATTTATTACCAACGTATTTAATATTTTTGCATAGAATGATTCTTTAACACGTGTAGAATATGCTGGTAAAGTGATTTTACAATATTTGAAGTCGTTGGAAAGTTATTGCAGTTAGAGTACACTTGTTTCGAGGCGGGACATCGGTCACATTTTGACGCTTCGGCTTGTTACATGAGAACTTTCAATACACATGTAATTTAATTCATGAATCAAACCAAACTTTAAGCAAGAGCAAAGCAAGCAGCGTCAAAAGTCTTAAAACAGGAAGAAGAAAAAATTATCTATGGACCAGGCGTAGCAGATTAATGGGGAGTAAAGATTTCATAGTTTAAATCGTATTTGAACTTTCAAACGCGTTTTTCTCAAAACTGTGTTTTCCTAATTGGCCTCCACGATATCTCAAGAACGAGTGAACCGATTGCTTTGAAATTTTAATGGTAGATTAAAAACATGTTTTGTCATCGTTTGAAATAGGATAGTGAAAAAATTCCCAACCGTTTTGTTTTTACGTAACCAAATATTCGAAAAAAATCATGAAACTTTTTTTTTCAAAAACTTGTCAATTGTTCAATTTTCAACATTTTCAAAAGATCCTAGTTCAAACGATTTTTACAGTTTTATAAATTAAAACGCCGTTAGATTTTTTCATTTCCAAGAAGCCAATCAGCCAGTCGGATGGAGGCCGTTTACCACCTTTTTTACGACATGGGTGCGTTTGGAGTGGTGTACCACACATTGTGATGAAGCTTTTAGTCTGAAAATATTTTGACTTACTGATAAAATGTCAATAAACATATCTTAAAATTTTCAAACTTCTACGCTAATAAGGTTCGTCAAAACAAAAAACACAAAAAAAGTTAAAAAAAAAACCGGCCGTCACATGGGGGGACCCCCTTAAAGGGAGAAACTGTGGATTAAATAAAACATTTACAACATAATAATTCAGTTTATTGATTGAGTTGGCATTTACTTGGTAGAACTTCATTATAATACGCTGAAAAAAATAACAGTGTATATTAATTCTACAGAAATTATTTTTTATATTTTTTGTTGATAGCTATTTCGGCTTACGCAATCGTCAGAGCTATGTTTTAAACCTGCATTTACTCATCCTTATATACAGGGTACACAATACATACATCTTCTTCTCTGTTCCACCATCCTAGTGAAAGTGAAGCTTATCTGGGATTTTACTAAGTGGAGAAAAACGTAAAATTAATAAACGCTAATGCGATTTAAAAACCTTCGATAATTTTACCAGTAATTTTATGACTATTAAAATGAATTTATATGTTTCACTGTAATTTAATTATTTCTTTCATGCTTTTTTGTCTTTATATAATTACATTCCTCTATTCCCTACTCAATACAACGGTTCTTGATGATTGAGAGCAAATATTGCTTGGAGGTTTATTTCCGATTTGTTCCTTTGTGATGATTATTATAAGACATGTCAATTTATAGCGTTGGTATCATTCGACATATAGCCTGAAGCGATTAAAATTTCATGAGCAATATATTCACTAATTAAGTCATTGTAATAAACTTTACATTTATACGCCAGAATTAGCATACCTATGTCAACGAGATTTTGTAATATGTACGGATGATATTACATATTTAGAGGCATTTTGTCTATATAGTCGAAGAAGCGTAGCGTAAACTGGATGCTGTTTGTTTAAGTCAAATATTAGCAGAGCAACTTGCTTATGTGAAAACTTTCTCATGTGACAGTAACACTTTCAACTATATGGGTCACATTTTATATCGAAACTTGAGTGGGGATTTCATTTCGCGCTTATTATAACAACCATTTCCAGGTTCAAGAAAAGATCAAATTATTACTACGAGTCATTTTGTTTCCGGACGGACTATTTACACCGTTTCGAAATATCACGATCTTAGAACTTATAAATGGTACTTTTTTTAATTGGTTGTCTTTCTTTTAAACGGCTGTTAAATAATAATCATTTCAAATGTTTTTCTCAGACAGCTGATCGCTGAATATATGTACATAGTTTTTTTTTATAATTTTAGAAGTTATATAAGTTTTTTATAAATTTTTATTTCAAATACTACAGATGTAGTTTTTAAAGATTACATAGTATTAAACACACTACGAAATATGCTGTGTTTAATACGATGCAATCAAAATAATAGCAACGCTATTTTTTGAAATAATCAATTTTGAAATTGCCGTTAACCTACATAGCGCTGGAACAACGAATATCGTCAATATAATAAAATTATCATTCATTTCTAATAAAAGTATTAGTTTGAAATTAAAGAGTTAATTTAAAAAGAATAACACAGATTTTGTTCATTATTTCTGGGAAGCAACATGACTACTTCCATTTTTCACTTCAATATCCTGGTTGGAAACCATAAATATTTGTATATAGCGTAATCTGAGATGCAAATACTTGAAATAATTTTATGAATACACACATCTTATATTTCTGTGAATATAATCCATGAGTAAAGGCTAATTGAATCATATAACTAGAATTAGTATGGATTCACGTATCCGTACCTCAAATATCTGATAAAAATTTCATAAATTTGCTTGTTCAGAGGTATTTTAGATTTGTAACAGGTGTATCGAATATAACATCGTTTTTAAATAAAATTAGTCATGTTATTTTATCTAAAATATATTCCATTATTTAATATCACTTTTAGTGAATATTTCAATGCCTCGATAAAACAAAAGACGTTTAATTAAAAGCTTCAGAAAGGGACTTTATTTTAGTTTCCGGTACACATTAAGAATAGCACTCTCGATTGACTGATTTCGGATTCACTGGCCTGATGAAATAAATATTTTCTCAAGTATGTATGTATGTGGAAAGACATTTTTTTATAAAATCGACTGACTTTCAATCCTTGACAGCCTTTTTGATTTGATTGAGTTAGAATTAAATACGATTTAAAAAAAATCATTTCTAAAATTATCAATAGTACACCAGAACTCGTCTGAAAGATCTTTGTGAATTTCATGATCTGTCGGTAAATATGTATACAATTTTGAGTTGGCACTAACACGCAGAAGAAATATTCAATCTTCAAACATTCACCTGTATGAATGAGAGCTTGACCACATATTAAAAAAGTAATTATTGAAATTAAAAAAAAATTAAAAATCACAAATGGCTCGTAAATAAAATGGCGATTTTGTCTGACCATAGAATGGTCACGGTAAACACCTTTTTAAATAATTCCACACCCGCGTTTCAAATCGTTGAATTTAATTGGTTTAATATACGAGTATTTTTTAAGTAAGTAAATAAATATTTATATTTATTAGAAAGTGTTGGACACTTTTTAACCGTCTTGTTCAGAAAGAATATTCATTTTTCAAGAATGTCGTCATTTCTTTTTGTTTTTATTTGATATTGATAATTTAATGGAATATTGCGGTGAAAATAAAAAGTTAACTTTGCTGAGAAATATATAATAGGTGTAACAATTAATGTGAAAATGTTTGCGAGCGGAAATTGAATTTTATACCGATGCGTTTAAGCAAATTATTTTTGCGTGGGCCTAAATTGAGTGCACGAATTTCGTTTGATCAGAATTCCAAAATTATTTTAGGCACCGAGCTTCAGGGCAAGGCTTACAATACACTTGAGGGCGATAATTAAATCCCTCTAAAGTTGATCTAATTTCGGATCAATTTCAACTAGTCAAACAAACGCGCGTCCCGTAAGTAATTTATTAATGTAAATTATTGAATATTAAGTGAACAATAATATTGGTAAAGGACTTGGCTATACCTCAATATAATAGAAGGTACATTTCGTTTTAAAGTATACCCATTTAAAATAAGAAGTAATGAAATAATATTTCTGAAAGTATTAGATAAATTGAAGGAGAGCATTTTAATTAATCCGCTCTTAATGTGAAATTTAATCATAAGAATCATCTTGATATCTCTTTTCAGATATGGTAAGATTATAATAATGTCTTATTGAATAAGTAACTCTCTCTACATACAGTTTTTAGAATATGATAGGTTTTAATTCCGACATTTTTTCTTTTGGAACGAAATCGTATATTCATAGATTTGACCCCATGGCAGTGCTTTCGAGAAGTTAGCTGAATCAAATGCTGAATATCGTTAATTGCTCATTTGCTTGATTCAGCCATAATCAAAATCTATTTGTGTTAATCTTACAATAAACGATCACAATAATTCAAACGTCTAAAACATAGGTTCCCAACCTTTTTTCGGGGGGGACTGCTTTTTATAAAATCCATATGATCCGCGACCCCGAATTTTTCAATTGAAAAAGGCTATTTTACTAAGGTAATTAAAAAAAACACCGAAAATGCATTATGGTGAATATTTTTTTTAGTTGACTGTATGAGTTTGGTGACCCCACAGAAAACCCGTCGCGACCCCCTTTGGGGTCCAGATCCATGGGTTGGGTACCCGTCGTTTACTAGATGCGATAATATTTGTTGTATTATCAAAAAATGCTAATCAAATGTATGTTAATACAATGTTTGATTGTAGTTTAATAATACAATGTACGAATATTGAAGTTTTCAGTTGTCAATTCAATTGTTCACAATTTTTAAATATTATACGTATGCAGATGAATGTAGGTATTATGTTGATGTTTATCGTATATATATATCATACACAGACAAAAAAATATCATCTAAATAATTTTCCAATTCAAATTGTGGAAATCGACCTCATCAGCATGCCGTTTTTATTTTCTGGCGGTTGCTTCGCCTAGCGCTTTTTCGTGAGAGACAATTTTTGCCCACGATACGAGAAGATGAGCCGTAATGCTCTCGTAAACCAAACGTATTGCCCCGTAACTTTTGTAAATTGACTTGATACTGCGGCTTTCTTATTTTCAGTTCCGCAGCCAGACGATCGTCCGTTTCTGGCGTTTCTTATTGATAAGATGGCTTGATTTATTACGTCATCATCTTGCCTTTCCCACTTTTATCCCGAAAAGCTTTCGCAAAAGAAACTTTTCAACATCAGACAAGCTTTCAGCCAGAATTATTACAATGTATTAGCCAATATTGGTTTCGTATACGGTCATGTTAAATAGATATCTCTATAAGTGAGCTGTCTTTGGTCCAAAAATACTATACTATATATAATATATGTTATAATAATACATGGAAATAAGAAAAGATATTTTACCTTATTATCGTTATTATTTTGTAGTTAACAATCTTTATCTTTTCTTTTTTTCTGAAGACTCATTTTATTAATGTTTTTTAGAAACTTACAATACAAGACAAATTACTATTTTTTTTTAAATTCAGTTGATGTAGGCTTATTATAATGGATTTATTTTTAATCTTTCCAGTTCTTAATTAAGAGTGACAAAAATATTCTTGACTCGAGATGGAGATTGGTTGTTAGCAATGTTTACATATACTTATACTATGTTGTCAAGATCAAAGATAGAGAGAGAAAGATAGTGTGAGTGTTGAGAAAATGTTGAGCTCTGGCTCAAGGTTACGCAAAAATTGTATTTTTGCAAAATCTCATGATTATTCATTGTATTACAAAAAGCTACAATTATTTTTAAGACATTAAGTAAGAAAAAAAATCATTTTCAAATGGTTTTCTATTGCGGTGTATACTTAAATAAAATAAAGCGTCGAATAAAAATATAATATCATCAACAAAAACTTTCTTTCTTCCAATTTTGGTTTGTGGCCATGTGAAGATTGAAAAAAAATATATGATATATTATGCGTAGAGAACTTTTATGAAATACATTCACACTTTGAATTGATATCACAGTGATAAACTTGCGTTTTACAAAAAGCCGGCTTACCCAAATATCAAATAAATATTCTGTAGCTCCCACCAAATAGGAAAAATAGAAAAACCACGTCGGAGAATACAGCGCAGATAATATAGAAGACTGGATTATGCGATGTATTTGTAAACATATATGCGCCTTCTTTCATGCTTCTGTATATTGCTAGTTCCGCGAGTATGTTGTTGTCTGCTTCGTAAAAACTGTCACGTTTAATACAAGTGGAAAACACCCTCGCCCGCCTGCACCCTTATTCCGATACGTTTTCTTAGAAAAAAAAACAATAGCCGCAGAACAAATTTCTTTTATGTAGTATCACAACGTCATATTTCTTTGGAATGTTTTATATCTATCTAGTATCTCGCCTTGAAAATAGTTGGGATATTTTTGCAATTTCTTTTATTTTTTTACTGACATATTATATATGTAAACATATCTGTAAATCATGGAATCGATATTTTATGTAAAAGCAACTTGAATGCATTATATACAAAATATTTATATTTTGTTTTTATTTTTCCTGGAACTATAATAATTTTGTTTCACCCTCTCTACCCTCAACGTGAATCATCTATACTAATAGAATTTATTTCAACAGAAGTTATTCTCCAAGAACTTCTTGCTACTCTACTAATTCTAGTTCCTTAAAATCTCTTTTTTGGAAAGAGTAGGGATATACAAGATAAGACTAGCGATTAGTTCCGCATTTTTGGATCGGTTGGACGTGTAGATAATTTTTAACAACAGACACATTCATGTAGCCGAACAGAAATTAATAATTCAAAAGAAAAATTACACTGGGCAAGCCTACGGCGTTAACACTCAGTCGCGGACTCTTATCAGTATAATAATTTCCCGGCCTATGTCGTGCCTCCAGAACTCCCTATCATCTCATCCGTGATTCTCCTTTCCTTCCCCTCTGCAATTGATTTGTATAAGAGCATCGATTATCACGCGACATATGCATAATCCACAATGATCAATATACGGGTACGTGAGTTCCCTCTTTTGGACCTTATGCGTCCAACAATTACCTGAATGTTATTCATTTTATAATAATTTTCTTGATTTTTGTACTTCATTTTTCTTAGCAAGTATAAGCATGCCAATAAAATAGTGTATCGGAGTTATATTCTACATATTAATGATATTTATATTATTTGTTTTACAAATGCGTAAAAAAATTAAGCAAACTTTTTACCGATTATTCTATTCGTATACTCAGTAGACATGTTATACATTGTCAGTAAATGGAATGTAACATTACGTTGCAACTGTTGTAACACGAACCCTCTGCGGTTTTTAATATAGATTAAGTGAATCCCCTTTCGGGTGACGCCGCGGCTTCCCGCAATCCTTTTACTGGTCATCAAAATGATCGATTATCATGTTTCACAATATTGTTATTCAGCCCGCCGACAAAAAAAGTCCTGGGAATTTCAAATTACGCGGTATCGTTTTTCAACACTGACAACTGATTTACATGATGGTATGATATGTATTTTCATTCGAAATTATAAAGTATTGATGATCACAGCTTTGGCTTAGTTTAATATTTGTCCATAACACTTTCCCGAGTTTCGATATTTCGTAAAGATATGACATTTTTTGTACCTATTTCACGATTCCATGTATACTGATAATCAGTTGATAATGCTCGTGATGAGCGAAAGCTGTCCTGATCATAATAAATCTTATGTTGAATAATTACATAACACATGTGTATTCATTAAAAAGAACAATTTAAATTCATTATAATTATATGTTATTAAGCAATTATGAATACACTATTATGAATGAGTTTTACAATGAAAATATTTTTTAGTTAGATCTAGATTATTTAAACGAAATAAGTTTTGCGGATGCAAGATACAAGCAAAGATTACGCCAAAGTGAGTTCTCGGTCCATCATTCTCAGTCGAGCTAGTAAAAATAAGTGATAAACTCGGGAAAATGTTACACGCGCCAAAAAACAGTATCTGAAGGATTTTACTTTATTTTTGTACCCATGAAATTTAAAATTGTACGCACAAGTAGCAAAAACTCTCTAAATAAATGACGGGATGTAAATTAAGTAAAAATCACAGATGTTACACGGCAGAAATAAAGTTTCATTTCATGAAATTTTATAGTATATCATATTAGCGGTACTTTGGATATTTACTAGTAAACTGAAAGATCAATGCATGAAAACAGTGTGTGTTCCAACGTAAATATTATTTTATACACTCCGTGGAAAATTATCGATTGATCTATATTTCAATGTTCGCTTGTGGTTAATCGGAAAATTCATAAACAATCACAGTTAGACTGGTAATTTATAATTGAATAATAATGATTAACCTGAAATTGTTATATAAGCTATAATTTATTATACGTAACTAAAAACTTTCACGTTGTAAGTATAAAACTGCCGTTTATGCGATACTTAAGATCACGTAGTGTGAATATATCAATTAATTTAATTATTTATTTCGCTGCATTCAAACGTGCGCGGTAAAATTGATGTCTAGGAATTCAGCTTAATTAACTGATATTAGTGGACACAGTTTCAGTTCAAAAAAATACAGGTGAACGTCTTATATTTCAATAATTGTCTACTATATTTTGTAACTTTTAATAACATATACTTTAATCGCTGCCTACCAAATCAATGATCAGCACATTGACTATTTTTTTGGTGTTACGAGAACTGAGATTAACTCTCATTACTTTTTGCGACATCGTATAGGACCTATACTATAGGTAACGTGGAACTACTTTGTCTTTCCAAGTCCTGCTCGAAACTGTAAAACTTGGTTGGAAAATCGTTTTTTACTAATTATTAATTATCCTTATTTCAAACGCCGTATTTATTGGATTGTGTGCCTTAGATTAAGTTTGTAACATTTCAAATGTGATATGTTTTTCGATATTTTGTTTTACCATACTAATAAACACGCAAGCCCTGTGATATCAATCAATTTCTTAAAATCTATTAAGGAGTTACTGTAAGGAAAAAAAATATATTGAGGAGTGCAAAAGGTTAAGTCAGTCACTCAACCTCTTGCTTCGGTGTGAACATGGACTGATTTGTAGTTGATCGTTAATCGGCTAATCGCTATACCCACTCCACATTTCAGAGGTTGATTCAATGATCGGATAAGGGGATGAGAAGGCAAAACAACTTCACATGCTTTTTATCTTTGATAAGAGTGACTATTTATTATTATTACTGTACCTTTATAAAACTTTGAGGTAGTAAGTAAGTAACTGTGAAATATATATTCGTATTCTTTTACGTTTTTTTTTATGTGAGTCGTATTCTACTATATATAAATTCGTGGCTGAAAGCCTTCAAATGAGAGATGTGAAGATGGAGTTTTTATTATATGGCTTGACTTTTGTGGATTGTCTCATACTCCAGTTAGCGAGTTGTACCGACATAGAAGCAGTAAGTCTGCGGTGTCGCAGCAACTTTATTTGTTTTTTATCGACTGTTGCGGTACAAACTCGCCTCTCGTGATTCATTATACCACCTGTTCAGGTGATTCCAATAGTTCCGCAGTTACCAAAGCACGATTTCTCTATGTAAAGTTGGTGGGTGATATCTTGAAGAACATTAACTGAATCACCACAGATTTAAAGACCGAAAAAAATTTTCAAATTTTTCAGAAAACTTTTGGATTATTGAAAAAAAGTCCGACACATATTCCGGTATCAAAACCACTGTATTTTAAGACTAAAACTAGTAAAAATAGTGACTTTGAAAAAATTTTGCTAGCCATGTTTATTCAATTAAATACCAACGTTCAATGCGGTGACCACTATATCTTGACATACTGAATGCAGAAATAAAACGTTCAAATTTTTAAAAATAATGTTCCGACTCCGAGTAATTAACGAATAGGACAACTCCGACTCCACAGCCCTGCAAAATGGCGGTTTTTAAAAAAAGCTCGATTTCTTACCAACATTTCGGCCTTAAATTGTTTATAAAAAAAAATATTTATCGGAGAGAAAAAATCTTCGATTAATTACTAAAAAATATATTTAAGAAGGTCGTGTTAAAATTTGAGACTAATCGGTTTAGCCGTTTTTGAGTAATGTTGGTCACCGACTTTGAAAACACCATTTTGAGAAAAACGCGTTTAAAGTTTGGAATGCATTTTACATGGGATAAAAAAACTCTGAAACGCCTTTTCAAATTTGCTTGTAACTTTGACAATATTCACCGGAACGATATGAAATTTTCTGTGTGTATTCTTAAATATATGTACATTAAGAAAATAAAATAAAAAAAAAAACGATTTTTTGAAAATTCTAACTGTATATAACCCCTTAACTGAATCACCAAGTGATTTAAAGACATAATAAAACATCAAAATATCAGGGCTGTGGATTCGGTAAAAAAAAGTCCGACACCGACTCCGGCATTTACCAAAACCACGACTCCGACTAAAAAAAGGTTAATATCGTCACTTTTTTCCATAATTTTGCCTAATTATGTTTATTCAATTAAATACCAACCCTATCAATGCGGCCAAAAGCCAAATTTGACATATTAAATGCAGAAATAAAACGTTCAAAATTTCCGACTCCGAGTACGACTCCGGCAAAAACGCCGCGACGACTCCGACTCCACAGCCCTGCAAAATATATAAAGATAGCTCTCATTTAATACCAACATTTTCGTATAGCTATACATATTATATTCATTCAATTTTCATAGAAAAAATCTACGTTTCTACGATGAGTATTAGCCCTAATTTTTTTAATCAATATTTTTCAACTAAATGCTGTCTAAAACTACCTCCTCCCTCACTTTACACAATATTTTGTCTTTTTAGTACAGTCAAAATGAATGTCGTTTCAATTCGATTTTTCGGATAACCATCAATTGATCTGCAGCGTAACGCATAACTCGTTGTCATATTTTCCATAGTAATAGTATAAAATAGTCTGTATTAAAAGTGAACTGTCCTAAATAGTCTAACAAATTCGTGATAAAATCAAAGCTATAAACAAAATTGATTCTAGATGAAATAAAGGAATTTAAAAAATATCATTAAAGATCTAAAATTCAAACAATTTTTTAAGATCGTATATTTTCAAATCATATAATTTATTCTTCAGAGACGTCATTTTGAGGGAGCAGGGCGAGCATTGTCCCCCTCTTGAATTAGAAAATCCATTCATTCCCTGTTGCAATTGCTTTCGCTCATAGACGAAAGAAAAAAATACAAGCTGATAACGTTTGCCCTCCTCACGAAAAATAACTGAAATGACCTCCCTCGAAATATATTTTTAAGATGTTATACTATCCAACATTGACTTGGTGTATATGTATTATTCCTAAAACATTTGAATTATAATTATGTATTGGGATGTTAAGTATCTATGACCTCTCTTTCAAGTTTTGATATTTTATGTCAATATATATTATTAAAAACTATCCAATTTTTTTGTTTTGTTGTGTGGCTGCAAGATCTGCATTGAGAGCCACTTCAACATTCTTTTACTCACCAGGGGCGCAGTTAAATTATATGCCTTCTGCGGCAAATTATTCATCACCACTCCCCGACCTAGCCTAAGTCCAACCTTATTTTAAAAAAAAGTTTACTTATTTGAAGTATGTAATCGTCATACATATTTTACATTTAGTATAACATGGCTGAATATGACATAATTTTAAAATAAAACACGCAATAAAGAGGATGAGCATTTAATTCGATAGACTTTAATTTGCATGAATATATGTCGTACATTTTTCGGTATATTTTAACCATAGTCATTTAAAAAAACATCGATTTGCTAGTGAATGCTTTAGTCAAACATTTTTAAATGTTTTTAATGAAAATTAATCAATGATTTACATTTAAAACATTGAATGAAACATTATTTATACCGATTTTAGCTCAGTTCGCCGTCTGTCTGATGATGGTAGCGATCAAATTACAATTTTGCTGATAAATGTTTTCACGGTGTTTATTTTATAATGAATTTAAACTTCATTATTATCTTTTTCAATCATTTGGCATATATTTCCTTTTCCGGAGTAACCTGCGCAAATAATCGGTCTACCTACAAATTTATCATATTTTCGGAACGAATTATTTTTCATCGTACTCATTTTTTTTTTGCTGAATTGGTGCTTCCAGCTTAGTGCGGCTTAAATTATGTTAGGTACTATTCCTAAAAGCACGCATTTTTTGTCATAAATAATTTCTTTTTTTAATAATTTCACCACATGCTCTAGAAATACGCATTGTTTTACAAATCTTTTAAAACCTTACGCTAATGACATCGAAAAATTAAGGTAAAAATTCGGATTGCCAAAAACTATAAATCACTCATTACTATTATTATTCTGACTGAAGAACTCGTTTTATCAGTACATATGTATGAAATTAATATGGCTTAAAAATTTCAATTAATGACTAGATAAAAAATAAATTGTTTTATAAAACAAGAGAAAAAATCATAAATACATCAAATAAGTATATTAAAATAGAATATTTTGTAACTTTAAAAAATCCTTTTTTGGACTGAGCTTTATATTTCAATTATGTTTTTTTTTTACATAAATTATATAAAACAGTCTCCGTCACCTTTGGAACTACGACACAGTAATTTCATGAATTTTTGACAATGCCAAATAAAAATTCTGAGTCTTCGATTATGTCATTTCCTAAGTTTTATTCAATCGATCCTCCATATGTTTTAAGTGTTGTTTACTTTATAATTTCTCTTCGAAAAAATAAATGTCTGTTTCTATGTTTTATTATTTCCCACACGGAGCGAAGAAACTACACAAATCTTTTAAATTTGACGACTCCGACTCCATTGTTCTGATTAGTTGTATTATAATCGTCACATTTGAACTTTCTAAATAGAGATGTAAATAGCTACTTAACTCCATCCTGTTAAACATGAATAGGATATTCTGTATAGGACGTTAATTTTAATGTGACCACAATCGAAATAATGCTTCGTTGGCCACAAAGGCAAAGAGTATCCCTTTACAAGTTTAGTATCTAGTCATTTATTGACTTGGCTTCCAGCGCTTTTGCTCTGATATTTATTCCCTATAGTTGCACGGTGGGTGTCTAGTGTCTACATCCATTTTTTCTTCACTGTGAATATAATGTTTATTTTGTACACTCTTAATTGGGGTCGTTTGTTAGGGAGGTTGGTATATGTCCACTTGTTTTTATTTCAAATATACTGTCAATGAAATGTACCCACTCACGATTCGATGGCAGATTTATTTTCACTGTCAGTTATTTGTTCCGTATTTGTTACTTTTAGTTGGATTTAACGACGTCGTGTCATTATCATCTTCTTCCGCAATGCTCGATCTACTGTTAATTGTATATAGTTTGTGTGTATCCAAGTATTCCCGCCACATTTAATGTTCCCATAAATTCGGTAGCCATTTCGGGTTTGTTTTGTTTTTACTATCACTGGACGATGAAGTTTGTTTAGCGAGTATTCGTCTTCTGGTATATTGAATATTTTATTATAATATATGATTTAGTCTTAAATATCCAGATCAAGATGAGGGAAAGTTTTTACCGTGGGATATCGCATTCGCGTATTCACATCAAGAAACTTATGTTTAAAATAAATTAATTGAAATTATTTTGCAAATGAATGAAGTAAATACTAACATTAGGTTCAGTTGACGGGCGCAAATTCTCCCCCACTGGGTTAGATATAATTTGGTTTTTCAAAGTTTCATGGCAAACCGAAAATCTTTAAAGGTTCACGTTTTATAATTCACATCCAGTGTAGGCGATTGGTGACTTCGGCAATTTCGTTCAACCGTTATTAACGCGATCTGGTCGGTTCAAGTTCATCCTTGTACTTGAATGGACGAAGATGCGGAAAAGCAAAATGCGGGAAGAAATTTATGATTGTGTACATAATTAAATCGATTTGTATCAACTCCATGTGGAGCTCACATATGTACTTCAGATTAAAGGCAAAACTGGCTAAAATCATACTTATTCAATGATGAAAAAAAATGGTCGATTCTTGAAATTGATACCTAGTAAGTTATATGAAAAATTCATTTTTCTTATCAGTTGTTATGATTTATAAATTATAAAGTAAGAACAACAAAATTCAACTAAAATTGACATAATTTATTCCAAGATACGTTACCAATTCATAAAAAATGATGCACCAAGCATACATCTTAACTAACGAGCTTATGATTAGTATTAGTGCATTCATCTTTAACGACAGTAAGCGTCAATCGCGGAAATCCCCTGATGACACTCATCTCTAACTTACCCCAGATTTTCTTGATTAATATTTGAAATAGTAATAAAATAGTGTATACTTAGAGACACAGGTTATAATAACTGCAAATTGATTGATGATTGGCTTAGATTTTTTATTTACCGGATTATTTATTGCCTAAAAAAAAATGCGTCCATTATTACAGGAATAAAACTGTGTTTATTCGATTTAGAGACTTTTTTGATTACTTCTAGTATTTTCAAGGGAGACAATTATATTTCATGTAATTATTTTCATTCTCCCCAATGCATGTTAAAAGTGAAAGAGACGGCTCCTAGAAGAGCAATAAATGATACTTTAAACAAAAAAAACAACAAAAAAACAACGGTATTTTTAAACATCGTTTCCATCATTCCTACGTTGTAAATACAAAACAATTTAATTCAGCCAAAATAACATTGTATCGCACTTATTTGTTTTAAAATATAAAATATAATTTGTGCAGATTTTCAGAATTCAAATCTTTTTCAGTGTAATTATTATGGTAAAAATATTTTTTCTAACTTTATGTATTTTATTCATACAGCTTATAACACATACCTATTCAATTTGATTCTAATTAATTTTCTTTCAAATTTGAAATTTATAGCTTTTATAAAATTATATGATAATATATCGTATGGTTTTAATTTTAACATGTGACCCATATTCTCGTCGAAATTATAATCAATTGATAAAAAATAATGATGAAATGATTAAATACCTATGGTTTCTTCGAATTAATTTTTTACTGAAAAATAAGGTAAAAATATTACGTGGACTTAAATTGTTATCCTGGTGCTTTGAAAGCAATGTAATGAATTTAGCCAAATAATGAAAAGTATTTTCCTGCTTTGTATACATTTATATTAATTATATAAAGCCACAAATTGCTTTTAACGAAACCAAATACTTCCAAAATTAAAAGACATTCTTAAGCAATGATAAGCATTCTGTGAATAATATCCTCAGTGAAAATAATATGATCACAAACTCAATCTGGCAGATGGAACGCTTTGACAAATTTTATTAGTTTTATCGATTGAAGGAATAATGCCGCAGAGTTTAAATAAAGATATTCACAACTCGCAAAAAAGGTATGGCATACTGTAAAATAAAACGAAAGCAAATGATGTCTTAACTTTTTGATGATAATATCGTTGCCAAAGATAATAATATTTATTTTCTTCATATGAGGTAGCGAAAAGTTGCGTTAAGCCAAAGCAATCGAAACATACTACATGGCAACTGACATTTATGTGTGGAAAGATATTATATTAATACCGAAAATCCAATTGAAGTAAATTTACATCCGTTCTATATTATAGTTATTACAGGATTCGCCCAGCGATGAGCATTTTCATCTCACAAAACTTCATGTTTATTTTCAATAGTGTTTTTTAAAGGTTGAAAAGGCTTCGTCAATGAATGAAACTTGCCGTGATCATAATATAAAATTGTCGAAGAACTATTATAACTGTAAAAATATTACGTGGTACGCAAATTATGCCGTGCCTAAAGATGCAATTACGACTAGGTTTTGTTATTGTAAAAAATATTCGAATATCGAATGCTTAAAATATTCAGATATATTCCGAAGAGAAATATTCAAAATAAAGATTTATAGTGATGAGAAGAAAAGAACACTGTAATAATTAAGATTTTCTAAACAACAGAGCATCGTCAGTTGGTCAAATGTTCAATTGTTTTTCAGCTTCTTCTGTCTTCCAGTAAAATTTTGCATTTTTGGGCATCGATTTCCGATATATTTGGATATCCCAATATTTTATCAACTATAGATATATTCGATTGAAATTCGTCTTGACGGTGAGTGTAGAATTTCAAATTGTTTATAATGATCACCCAGGGTAATAATCGAATGCTGAAAGGCCCAATCATCGCCAGTTACATTGATGAGATCAGCGAGAACGCAACCTTGCTACATATCCGGGAAAGGATGACAGTTTCAATTAAAAGAAATGTTAAGAAATCTCTACTGGACACCAGAGAAAAAAGCTAAGTTCAAATAATGATTTTTTGAGAAACTACAATGTGTAAATATGGAAAAAAAGCTTTTTGTAAAATCTTTTCAGTCTAGTATTTCCTGTACGTAAAATTTAAAGGCACATAATGCTCAGTCTTTTCCTGTGAGTATATTTAAAAAAGGCTGTTGCCAAACTTTTATTACCTAATATTTCAGGGCTTAATTCTGTTTAACCAACTTCAGTACTATGGACTGGGTGGCCAAGCCTTGTTTCGACGCTTTCCCCGTAAGATAAAAACACCCCAAAGTTCGATATTAAGTTACTCCCAAATGCGTTATTACCATTAAAGTAAAACAAAAGAACGGTAACGGCTTTTCCTCTAAAAAACCAAACGTTGATGAACGATTTTTTTTGTGCGTTTATTTAAGACAGAACAAAAATTATTTTTTTTGAAATTGAAAGCCGCTGGTCTGCTTTTACTTAAACATTAAATTATCACTAGTTATAGTGTATCAAATATCTTTTTCTAAACATTCGAATTAGTTTTTTGGTTCATATTGTGTTGTCATATACCTTTAATATCTAACGTTGCTTAGATGAGTTAGTTAGTTTATAAAAGTAACTTACTTGAGAAATTTTAAATTAACTTTCATTTGACGCGCATATGTGGCTATTTATGTATATTAATTAAAAAATAAAGGAAGGCAAATTGTTTTCATTAAATCACTTTTGAGTAGTGACAAGTGTAACCATAATATATGTAATGGTGTTAAATGAATGTCATTAAACAATTTCCAAACTTGTCGAAATTATCTAATTAAAAGCCTGAACAATAGTATGATAATATTTTCGATGGTTTCGGCGGTAACTTTGTGGAAGTTCATTTTAATATAAACATTTAAAATAACTTTGATTATTCCACGTATTGTGTAACTAACTGTGACACGTGTTTCGCCTATTTTATTACTTAAGCAAACTTTGCGATAGTAAGTCTGAAGATGCCTCTGAAAGAGGCGAAACACGTGTCACAGTTAGTTACACAATACGTGGAATAATCAAAGTTATTTTAAATTTTATATTAATAGTATGATAGTTTTTCTTGAAAACAATTATTTTTAATCCCATCGTTGTTTTGTATTACACTTTAGTTGGTCACATATTTTCGTACATATTCAAAATGTAAAATATTGTATATAAAACGAAAGGCGTAGGTACTAATTCAGAGAAAATAAATGTATTTTATGACGATTTTTATGTTCTGCTTTTAAAAATTAATAAATATTAAGTGGTGTTACCGGAATATTGAATTTATCGATGTCATTAAATGGCTTAAGTCTCGTGCTTTTGTGGTGTCATTCAACACGAAATCTGTCTACTAAAAAAGTATTCAACCACAATCGATCTCTAGATCAATTTAAGACGCCATATTTCAAAAGGTTAAAAACCTTACGCTGCCTTATACGGATTGCCTGGTAATGGGATGGCAAACTCATAAAGTAAAATTGGTAATAGTGTCAACTACACGCGAAGTATAGTAATTGTCTCATATTACACTGAAGCCTCTGGAATCAGTGACTATTAGTAAATATGTTGATCAGCAAAATAGTACAGACAAAATGTGTATAACTGTATGGACAAAAAATTCAACTTTATGATTGACTTTTATAATCATTTTAAATGTAGTCAATTATCAATTTTTGGCGTTAAAGAACTATTTTTAATAAAAAAACAAAATATGTTTTTACTATTTTATCATATAAGTTAACTAGTTTCGATCATTGTGGGCAAACGGATGAAAAAGACCTTATCTTGACGTATACGTCATTAGCTGAAAATGATCGTGACGACGACGAACTTGTTCTGATCTTCATAAAATCAATGCAGAAGAAGTACAAAAAAATATAGTTCAATGAATTAAAATAACTAAAATTTCTGACATACAAAATTTTCATCTCACCTATTACATCCACAACATTTTGTCAGAGTGCCGAAATTTAAACAAGCAGAATTGTCTTAATATTATGAAACGATATGTATGTATAAGTAATAATATAAGTAAATATGTAAAGCAAAAGTAGATTACCAAAAAGTTTAATACCAGATACATACAAGTCTTTATATCGTCATTGCTCTGGAAAAAAGTGTCATGTCGCAAATACTTTCTGGGGTAAATCTACTGTTAATAGTTTTGCTCTCAATCAAATTCATTAAAAAAAGATTTCAGTGACGTGTTAGTAAAGACCGATACAAATAATATTAGTATTTCTCGTGATAATTGAGATGTATTATAATTGCATCGTTGCATGTTGTTTTGACGTAAGTCCTATTTATGAGTACTATAATGTCAATGAATTGCTAGTTGGTATAAGATAAAGAATCGTTACGGTACAAATAATTCAAATCACGACATTAAAAACGTATTTTTTTTTTATATGGTACTTATAAAAATCTATTTTATTGTTTGACATTCTTTATACAGTAGTTAATATTTTCATAACATTGTCGTAAAACAATATTCAAATTTAATCTTTAAAAAACGAAGTTGAATTGCTGCATGCCTGCATACTAATAAAAGCATCTCGTAATGAATGCTTTACAAGCTATCCTGTGGCGAAAGGCAAGCTTGCGTTCACGTGTATCCACGTGCATTTGATCTCCACCCACGCGGTAAACAAACGTCGCTGAGCTCCCGGCCAGCACGTGTTATATCTAAAGCCTTCTCGTACACCTGAGGCGTTGCAATACCCGGAAGCAATGTCATTCAAACTTTACTGATGTATTAATTCCATTGATTTTTTATAAACGAGTTTCATTCTTCACCAAAATTATTATTTTGACACAATTGAAGAATTTAATTACTTTTTTATCATCTCGTCATTCCGACTAGTTTCTTCATTTTTAGTAATTAATTTTAAAAAAATATGTACGAATATAAAATTTAAAATAACTTTGATTAATCCACATATTGTATGTACGATTTATACCGCGTATTGTATGTACGTATTACATATATGTATGTACGATTTCATTCAATTTTTTGACTTTATACTGGGATGATTTCGGTCCATAAAATTATTGCCCCATAGTGTAAAACGAAATAAACATATAATTATAGAATTGTTGGCACTGTCAAAGTGTTAGTTCAAGTAAGGGTCGCTATGTTATTAATCAAAACCAGTACCTTATCTGAAGCCTCGAAAGCTTTATCGATTGAGCCTGGAATTTTTTGCAAAACATTTTCATCAACTATTTATGAACATAAATATAATTACATAAACTCTTTCTGAAATAAAATTTTCAGGTTTATTGATTAAGTGAATTATTAATCAAACATACCATGCTCATCTCAACTTATGTCACGATCCCACGATATGTAGGCACACTACAGCCGATGTATTTTTGTGCGGCCCGCGTGATATAATTATCTATCATTGAACAAATTGCAAACTTGTTTAATTCACATTATTTACACTAAGGATATGATTGTGCCAAATGTGTGTGTTCATATTCCTATACGAGATCGACCACCAGCATTGTATTCAGTGCTGAAAAAGTTTATGAAATAAAACAAAACTACACAATAAAGCATGACTAAGTATTAACATTAATACTAAAGAGTTTTAACTTCTAAATATAGCACTAGAAACTATTGAAAGTGTTGTCTGTGGCATTCCGTAATTGTAACGAATCTGTTTTCCTTTCCTTTTAAAATGATATTAAAAATTATTTTTGTATGAAGTGGTTCATCATTCATTATTTATTTACAACGTGACCTTTTACCCAAAAGCTTTGCCCATACCTGTTCTAAGCTATTAAAAACAATGTTATATTATATTAATAGATGTTTTCGGTAAGCTTCGAATCTCTGGATGTTCAACGGCATATTTCATGGTGTTGCCCTAGTCATCGGAATGAGAAGCTTTGATATGACTGTAGTAGGTAGAGTTAGTGACGTCGAGACTCTAGCGATATACCCACGACGGAATCCTTAGCATTCCTCGGGAGATGACATTCTAAGGCGAAATTCTCAAACAGTTTGTCGCCGTTGTAAATTACAAATTAAATACTTGTCCTCACTAGCTCTCAACATACTGAATAAATTAAATATTTCTTTCATGGTATAGATGGGATAAAGACATGATGTTAATATCAATTTGTGTTGCACCGCATTCATGATAAGTGGCTTATTTCATATGTAGAAACAAAATAGTTTCTTGTTCGTTCTGACAAATTGTAAAGTGTCATCATTTTTAAGTGTTTACAGATGATTGATTCGTTCTAACAAATCGTATTTTATTTTTATAACTATGAAAAATTTGATATTGAAAGCTATTAGGATTAATTTTTTTAAAAGTCATTAATCACACTAATGTATGACTGCTCTTAAAAAAACTTGTACTAATAAAATAATTTAAAAGCTGTCAATTCAATCAATTTTTAATGGGTTTCCTACGTTAATTTAAAAACAAAATAATCCTTTTTTAATATAATTATATTTTTTTTTACTATGTCGGCTCTCAATATGTATATGTTTTTTTTCTAACAGAAACTGCTTGATATTTAGTTGTTCAATCTCTCTTTTTTTAAGAGAGTATGGAAGGATACGACGACTAGACAGGACATGTGGTTTGCTAATCGCCACCCGCCACTTTCAGGATCGGGAGAGTGGGAGAGGATTTTTAACAACACAAACAACCACGTCTTGAAACAGGGCCGATAAATCGACAAAAAAAATCTGCGTATAAAGGGACTTCAACCCATGAGGTCTTCACAGAAGCCACACTGCACTACGGACCCAGCCATTATACTTTATTAAAACATCTATTTTATTTCAGTAATGATTATCACTAACTATTTTTACTGTAAAAGTTTCGACCTATTATATTCTAAAATTAAGCATACAATTTTTTTCTTTTTAATCACTAATACGATATTTTTTTATTATTATTATCCATTATGTTTAGTTAGAAGGTTGGCACTAGCATCATAGGCGGATCCACGGTGGGGGGGCATGGGGGCCATGCCCCTCCCCTGAGGAGAATTTATTCCATTCAAAATATGATTTTTATTTAAATAAATATGTTGTAGTTCTCTTTTTTTTCGCGACCCTTTAGTTTAACAACTACAGTTACGGCAAAAGAAATCCGCGCACCCTTCACAATTCCATTCATTTGCAAATATTTCCTCGAAATCTTTACCGATTTCCACATTTGTTTCTTTCGATTGTAAAAAAAAATAATAGCCATATTTTGAAGAACAATCGGTTGACACTTTTCACAAACCTTAAGATGGCCTGGCTGCTTACCGCGTCTTGTCCTCATGAGTTAAACTTAAAATCATCAGAGTATATGACTCGTTTCCAATCGTCCATAGTCCATTTTTTGTGAACCTTCGTCCATTCTTACCTCCATTTTTACATTTTTACAGAGGGAACTGTTTTTTTAAGGCGCCGAGCGAGAAATCCATGTGTCACGATTCTATAACGGCTATTACGGACATTTCATATCAATCATGTGAAATCACTAGTCAACTAAAGCTCAGCATGTAAAACTGTAGCAGTTTTGAAGCGTTTTGAAAAACCATACTCCTTATATGAAGGTCGTCCTGGTCGGTTGTTAACCGCTCTCTGCTGGTTCAAACATACCCCTCCAGAGCGCCAGATTCACGAAATATTAAAAAAAAAATGATTCAATTAGACCTTTCATCGCGATTACGTTTTCTTGCAGCTATCCATAATTTTGACAGATGCTTACGCGACTAGGTTCAGTACTGTTAAAGCTTTCAAATTTTGATAACTTTTCAAAATATATATTTATTTTTTTATAATCGAATGAAAAAATATGGAAATCAGTAAAGATCTCGAGGAAATATTCACAAAGGAATGTAGTTATGGAGGGGGCGCAGATTTCTTTTGCCGCAACTGTATATATACGACATGTGATAAGTTAATAATTATGTCGTAATTGTGAGGTTTTGTTACGAATTTTAGTAAGTTTGACAATCAGCGTTGCCTCCGCTGAAAGGAGGTTTTCCACATTACGACGCATGAAAACCTGACTAAAGAATCGTATGAGCTCGAAAAGACTATATGGTCTGGCTTTGTGACATATCCTCTGGAAAATGAATATTTAACCTGAATATTTTTGGGCCTATTTGCAACGTCAAAAAAAACGAAAATTCGACGATATTTTATAATGATTGCGAAGTATTAAACTATTTTTTTTTATATTATGTTTTTTAATGTTTGCATTTTTGAATTGAAATAAAAGAATCGATGATAATAGTCAGAGTCATCAATAATATCATACCATTTTGTTCAGCGTCATCACTTCTTTAAGCGCAGGGTTATCATTTAATCCGTAAAAAAAGAAAAAAAATGTGTAAAAAAAAGTAGCGGTGCCGTTCAAAAAATCGCGTAAAAAAGGGACTGGGTGTATATATATTTTAATTTATCATGTTTATTTTCAAAATGGCCACCCCCTGGGACAATTCCTGGATCCGCCAGTGACTAGCATAGTCTAAAAATGTTTCAAGAAAAAGACCATCTCTGTTAATTATGTAAAAAACAAAACTTCAAGAACACACGTAGCCTGGCATTTAAACTTGACCCAGCTCATATACATAATATTAGTTATATCTTTTCTATATGGATAAATAAAATGAATTGAATTTAATGCTTGTTTCTATAGCTAACCAAATATTTTATACGTGTTTCAAGTACGATAAATGGACGTGTTTTTTTTATGTATAACAATATCAATATTTTGTAATAGACGAATGACGAGTTGTCAGTTGTTACTTATTAAAAAAAATACAGCCTTCAGGCAGGCCAAAATGTGGGCGTTTGACGTAGATGGGCAGTAAACAAAACGGTGTTTATTATGTGGTTCGCCTATTCGATTCTAACACACCTCTTCCATCGTGAGATAGAAATTCTGGTTTCAACGGTATTGTTCTCGTATATTCCATTTATCATATATTTTCAATACAACTGGACTTGAGTTCTCATTTTCAACATGTTACAGCGTAAAATAACGTATGTAAAAATGTTTCGACGATCTTCTAACACAGTTCTAACTATAACGTAAAGCCGCAATAGGAATCAACCAACTATGGTTTTTGTAATACCTAATAATGCGATATCTTAACTTTATTGTGATGGAGCTATGCCAGATAGCCAAATCAATCAATACTTCATGGTAATGATCATCGGTAAATTAACGCCGAGTCATTATAATATAAATCATGCATAAGTGTATCCATCTTCTTGAACGACTCCAGGCCATAGAACTGAGAATGTGTTCGTAATACGGGTTGACTTTTTTTCACAGTTCTACCAAAATAATTATGCTTTGGAAAAAAATTGCATAATAATTCAAATTGTCTTCTTCAAATAATAAGCTTATTTATACCCACTGGATATAAAAACATGAAAGTTTACTCATATAAATTAGTTTTTTTTGTTCGAAAAGCCGATATCTGCTTCAGAATAGCAATATCAATTAAATAAAATATACATACAAATATATATATGTACGTATACGTTAAAAGTGTTATCTTATCTTGGAAAGTAAGTGGCTTCCCCTTACTTTACATTTTCTCTGAGAAAAAATCTTGATAAACGAAAGCAATCAAATTTTTTTCCAAGAACCCTGGAATACTCAAGACGTTAGAGGATTAGTTTTTAAACGCTCTTCAGTAATAAAGTGAAGAGATGACACCTGTTCTTTTCACAAAGTGAAAAGAACGAATCTCTTTTCGAATATTTTTCAAAAGCTTTTTGAAAATATATTTTTTAAACTATTTTCTTTAAAAATTCTCGAAAAATAATCTTGTCGCACGGATGAGCTTAAAGTAATGAAACTTTTAATGAAATTAAAATTGCCTTACACAAAGTTGGTGACTAAATATGTGCACCTTTCTAGGCAATGCAGTGATCAGCCAAACACCCAGCTAACTGGTATAACCGACATAAAGTTAATTTTTAGGAAAAAAATGTTTGGTTATGATTTTGGCCCCGTATATAAATTTGGATTATGTAAATGTGTATCATGATTATATTCATATGAAAAATCTCAACGAATGTTACTAAAACGTTTTAAATGAAGAGAAAAGTGAGGCATTTAAAACATGGGTGCAAATTCTAAAGTCAATTGGTGGTGCCACTGGTCAAGCTTTTTTAAAACTAAGACTGCGTGAAAGTCATTCGCTCGACCTTTGTTTTCAGAAGTCGAAGTGGATTGCGGTGAACAATGCTTCAAAAACAGCACGGACACTCATATCGGTTCTTCAATCGATGTATGGGTTCGTTGTCAAAGGCACAGATATCTTTGATGTCAAAATTTTCTCAAATCCATGCAATTAAAAAAACGGGATATACATTCTTAGGTACTGTGAACGATTTACTAAAATATCCAAATTCTTTAATTGTTATTCTCTCCAAAAACTATATCTCTGACTGAATAACAACTAACCACCAATTCTCATATAAAATGTCTTTGTTGAGACGTCCTTAAGTATAAATGGCCCAAATTGTATGCGGATTTGTTTTAAAACAAATAAATGGTAGTATCAATGCAATCTGAGAATTTTAAAATTGCGCAATTTTACTAAGGAGCATTTAAAAACTCCATTATTGGAACCAATTTGAATGTAAAATTTTCGCGAGTGCTAATAAAATAACGAGCACTTCCGTTCCTTTGATTTATTAAAATGAACGTGTAATAAGTAATCTGATATTTTCAGAAGATTTTCTCCCTGTGAAATATCTTCATGTAATGACTTACATTTCAGCGAATCCCTTCAGGTCATAAATCAACGATCTTACGTCCCAGGTAACTAGCTACTAACCAAAAGTAAATTCTCAAAAATTCATTTGTTTCTTTATTTATTTAATACATTTAATGTACGTATTCGTTTGGCTTTTAATTAACTCAATTTCATATTTATATTTATATCTAGATTTTTTATTTTTTCATATTTCGAAAATACAGTAATCGAAATATATTTAATAAGATTCGTTTTTTCAATGAGTCAGTTGTTCATTATTTTACATATAGAAAATCTTATAGTAAAAATTAATTATTATAAAACGTTCATGTTCCGTTCCCTCCTGTATTACCTTTTACCCTGACACAAAAACAGACGTGAAAGATATGTGGTTAATCATAGCAGTATTTCATATACAGATCAGATGCTATATCTGTCAAGTTTTCAATATTATTCATAATTTCTTGATGTTATCAATCTAGCACTTCACTTCTGCTTTACCTCTAATATTTTTGCAAACTTAACTAAAGTTGTATTAAGAACAGCTAAACAGCCAACAATTTTTTTTTATTGAAGAATAAGAATCCAACGCAATATTTGAAATATGAAAGTCATTAAGTGTAATTTGAAAGGTTTATTCAAGACTTTTTTGCAATACTTTCATGAAAAGGGTCGCTGTGATTTTTTGTAACACACGAATATAAATTAACATTATTTTATAATAGAATTCTTGATTTTAATGCACGGCTTAGCTTATGAGTTATGCGTTCAATGGGCTCCGCAAAATAGCGCATTTTTTTATTCATATAAAAAATTCACGTAAGAATAACGACACTTTTAAAAGCTGCGTAGATTTAAGAAAACGTGTTTTTTGTTCAAAAGTGAACACAAATAACATTTAAATACCAAATGGACACATAAGTACGATGTTAAATTGCAACAACAGGCTCATAAAATTAAGTGGGATTAGGAAAGACTTCCGCTCGTCTTAAGCACGAAAGTCATGAAGCAGAATATATATTCATGTTCACTTATACCAGGGTTTGAGCAAAAGGGTAAATTATTCCAAATGGCCTAACAATTAAAATTTTAAGGGAGAAAACGTTTTTTTCGTCACACGTCACATATCTGTATATCTTATATATAAAACCGAAACGGCGTATGTATGTCTGTGGGTCTGTAATTCCCTTTTGCATTGTTGGTCATTAAGTTGAATATGAAAGAAAATATGTTTGAATTTTTATCGGCGAAGACATTTAGTCAAAATGTAATAAATTAGTCTTCTACTGAACTTTTCCCAGCTTTTATTATTAATAATAATGTTTATTATTTACGTGAAGGTATTATTTGACATTTCTTTGACAGCAAATTAGATTTTTTCCTTGAATTTGGACATTTTAATGGGCGAGAATGGGGCTGTCATCAAATTAAATAAAGTTTGTGATTTTATTATAACTCTATTTTGGATGTTAGATTTTGTGATATAATTATGTCGAATGATATAACATTAAATTATTATTAGTCGCTTAGTCCGACCGACGCCGGGTAGCAATACTAGTTTTATATAAAATTTACGCCTTTTTTTCGTTGCTTTAAAAAAACTATATATGCTTTTAATAAGTAGCATAATATATAGACTCCTGATAAAGCATCGTAGCAGAATTTGTGTTTCATCGATTAGAAGATGGATAAAATTACAAATTTTGCCGTTTTTAATTCATTATGACTTAAATGCCACATTACTATATGACGAATACTATATTTTATGAATAAAAGTTGATTTTGTCAGAACTTCGGTTGACTGCTTTGAAAATTTCTAATGTGACATTAATAATATTTTTTCTCTCTGTTTTTTTATGACTATTGTTATTTTCATCTTATTTTTAATTTTTAATTAATTTGTGATTTTTATTATATATTTACATGTATGTATGTATATATATATAAATGCATGTATTTATATTTGTCAAATCCATGGCGCATTGGCGTCAGCTGTAATGCCATGATTTGCTTTTTCTTAAATAAATAAATAAATTATCTTATTCTAAGTAATGATTAAAGATTTCAACGTACATATATGTATGACTATTCTTCGACTAACTACAAAGCACTGGAGGGAGGGTATATAACGCATGTTATCGACGAACCTTCTTCAGCGATTTATTTAGCTTGGCAAAATTATAAAGTGTATAATTTCACTGAATGATACTGAATCATAATTCAATTTCATTTCAGTATCATCCTTAAAGGGAGAGGTATAATGACTGCGAATCATTTAATATAGCGCTAATTAGTAGTCATGCTACAGAATTTTGTAAAAAGCTATGGGTGTTTCTTAATTAACGCTAGTTAATATCATATAATAAATAACGTAAAGAGTTGAGAATTCATTTTGCTTCACAATATTTTTTTTTAGAATTTAATTATATGCCTCGTAATGGTTTTATTTCATTACTTCAGAAATAATTATTGCTTGGAGAGTTTTTTAAAACATGAATTTACCCTTTCACAGTAGTTGTGAAAACGTTTTTCTTTTCATATTCTTTTCATCCGACTCCAGATATTTTTAGTAAACATTTCTTTGAAAAAGTTTGTAAAAAACACACCGCCAGAGATGGCCTTCGTGTTTTATTGCACTCTTAATTTCTCCAATTAACTTGGAATTAAATAAATTATTTCTTTTTTTCACTTTTAAACAATTTTCCTTACGGAAACTTTGTAGAAACTCGTGTCATTTTCAACCCGCTTTACATTTTTCCCATTCTTGAAAGTCATTATTTTTTCAACGTTTTTTTTTCGTTTTAACTCGAATTACACAAGGAAAAAGAAAATAAACAATTAAGATTAAGGTTGCGATATTTAACATATATTTTTGTTGTCAGTAAATAAGTGTTTGCCATATATAAGCTTGTACTAAAAATTACATCAGGAAAATCTAGGAAATCCTACAAGCCCTCCATTGCCGTCTCCATTTAAATAGTGAAAACATACGATAAAAAATCAAATCTAAGTTTTTTACCGTCATTTAAACGCAAACAAATCATTATTTGAAAGATTTCTAGCTCGTAATTTTATTAATAAAAAATAATCTCTACATGAAATAACAGTACCAAATGAAATTGTTATTCATCCAATCTACTCAATGCTGCTTATACCCTCAATAATCAATATAAACAGTATTCGCCCCCATTCGCTTCATGACAATACGCAGATGTCACACTCGAGCCAATAATAATAATTGTTCTTTTGAAATGTTAATGGGTGGATGTTCGCCGTTTTCAGGTGCTTGCTTAGTTCACTGGCCTCTTGATTGCAAAACGTTGCACTCACTATTAATTTGTATTATTGTTTGCTTGTGAAATTGGGCACAGTCACTTTATTGCCGCGAATTTAAAAAGGTCGCTTGCAGAAATGCTAGCAACGTATTTATATACGACATCGTCTTATCCGGTGTACCGGCTGTGTTGCATTTAATACACAGGCGGACTTTATTATTAGCGTTGCATTTTTTTATGAAACTTTTAGAGTTTTGGCCACACTGAGTTCACACGTTAATAGCCTGCATTGCTTATGGAAATGAGTATCAAAAAAAATAAAATATTTTTAACGTTTCTCGTCAAATGTATATTTGATTAAAACCGTTTTTATATTTTAAGATAGTACAATCATTCTAATAAGCAATCGCTTAAATAAAACGTAAATTGTCAGTCCAATCCAGCTTAAGAAATTAATATCTGATCTTTTTGTATCATATACCACATCGTACTTTCTTTGATAAAGACATAATTTTATTATTACTATCTTGCTAAGTGACTTATCAGAAGTCTATTATGCTTCACATTGGAAGCAGATAGTTTTTCTTTCATTACTATATTAACACATTGGCTACGGGGATTTCAAAACACATAGAAAAACGACGCGTATTAAGCATTCCTGAAGCCAATGTGTTAATCAACATTATCAATTATATTTAAAGCTTTATTATTTGATAAAATTTAATTTAAAAATTTGAAATAACGTTTGTTTAATCATAATATATCTTAGCAACTTGCTGTAATTATCATAGTTGTTGTAAAGTAAAGTCTACAAAATATACACACTGCTGTGTTGTTTTATAAAAATTTATGTGTGTTAGTTTTTTATGGCTGAACTTAATATCATGAATATTTTGTACAATAGTTTTATCTCTACACGTGACGATAATGAAAGGTCAATTCGATTATAGCCGTTGAACAAAATAACTTTATTCAACTACAATAAAGGTCTGCTTAACACGTATATACTATGAAAGTTCACTTGAAAGTTTGGAAGAATAAACAAAATGTCAGTTGTTAACATTATGCAGAGTGAAAAGAAAAAGTTCAGAAATTCTACTATTGTCATGTACATGTCATTAAGTTATGACATTAAATAATCTTAATTAATTTAATTTACTTTTCTATAGATTCCAAAGAAATATTGTTTTCTCTGTTTGTATGTATGGTTATTTTAGAGACTTTTTTTAGCTTTTACAATAATTTTAATTGAAACCATTCTTCTCAAACAGCTTTGCGGTTTCGGTGAAAAAATAAATGATTTCGTTTTGCACAGAAATAACATTGCCATTTGAAACGCCAAAGCTTTGAGCGGTTTAAAAGAGTTCTTAAGCGGATGACAAGAAAAAATTAGAGCGTCGTAAAAATAAAAGACAGAAACTGGGCGGGAAATCGACTGTTTGTAATTTATTACCGCGATGGGAATTGCCAGTTATGGCAAATGAGATGGCCATAAAAATAAATGAAAGGACCATGATATTTAAGACGCCATTTCTTTCGTCGGGTAGCGCCGTAGAATCGACCTTGCACGAGGAAAATGGCTGGCGCTTAAAATATGGGCGAAATTAAAATGCCATTACCCCGTGAATTCTCTCTTCGTATTATCAAATACAAAATAATGCGCGGCCGATAAATAAATTTTAGCATTTTCCTGATACTTAATAATGGACACCTACTCGAAAAACGGTTTCATATTATTATCATTATAACGAGCACCTGCCAACACATTTAGTTATATTGCGGCTTTTAAATGTCTTTATTTAATCAAAAGCCTTTAAAAATTGATTAACTCTTTTTCAACTATTATGATCAAACTATCGTTTTGTCGGTTCGAAAATTACCATAATTTTAATTAAAAACTCAACGCCCAACTGATGTAAGTTTGAAAATGAATAGAGTAAAATTTTGGAAATTAATAAGATTCTTAAAAGCAACTATTTCTTAATAAGAAATAAATGTTCAAAGTAAGCACATTTTTTTCAATAGAACTAACAGTACAAGTGGAGCTAAATATATACTTTAAGAATCCCACATTTTTTTCTAAGGGTTGTAATTTAACTTTTCAGTTAAACGATAAAGAGAACGATGCTTTCTTTAGACCTTTAGAGGTAGCAAAACTCAAAAATGCAAACTAACACTTACATTTTATAACATGAGAATTAAATGATTGATTGGTCCAGATAGTTTTTTTACTGAACGAAATGCAAATCAGTATAAAAATATATGATTCATAAATATCGTTTACGTTTGTTAACTATATAAATATGTATACAAAGGTTACAGCTAAGCTGGACTGCTGTTTGGTGTATTTCGGAAACACATATTTGTGAGTTTGCCGAATACTCGGGTATGACACAGTTAACAAATACTCATCCTTATCGATTTTGATTATATTCATATAGATTTTTTTACTTTTAAAACCGTTAACTTAATGTTTATTTTGATGACCGTATATTCATGAAAATATACGTAATATTTATTTATACAGTAAGTGGAAAAATGTGATGTTTTCCATTATTTTTCTTTTTTTATTTTTTATTATGAAAAAAGATGTGAAATGGATTTAAAAAAGGAATGGACATGAATATGTATTTTTTGTGAGGCTCTTATTTGAACTTATTTTTATTTTAACAGTTTATACGGAAAAATATTCATGAAGATATAATATACATTATATGATGTTTTTTTTTAGTGAATACAGTTGATTTTTGTTTTGCTTATTAAAATGAAGTATTCATATTAAAAAGGTTTAACAATGCAACGGTTTGATAATAAATTGAATATAATAAAAAAAGGAAAGTAGAATGCATATTCTCTGAAATATTCTTATAAAATGGTTCTCCCATCTATGTTTTTCGCTTGCCTGTCATTTTATCTATCTATTTCCTATCAGCACAGTTGGTTTTTAGGGTCGCCGTAAAGTTTATACTACTAAATAGACAGGTAGGTCGGTAAATGCTTAGATCCGAATGTAAAATTGCCGTAATTTTCTTTCAGCACACCTTAAAAGAGAATTCAAAAATATGAACATTTTTTATATCGCTCGCATTGAGCGAAACCGGTCTTTAACATTTATGTATGTTTTTGATCAGAAAATAAATTTGAGTCTGTGTGTAATTTAATGCGTTTTCACCAAGAATTGAAAGTCAAAACTTTATAAGGGATCAAAAAAGTATGTACTTTTGTCTCAGCGTGTATTTATTTTAAATATACTCTTGAAATATAAATGTATGTCATGAACTAATATCGATCAAGTGCTAAAAATTATAAAAAAATCAATGGATCGGTAAAAGCACAGTAAATAAAATTTCGTACTCTGTTGTTTGTCGAATTTCAAAATAAATTGAAAGTGCTGTCAAATACAACTCTTTTGTAGTGCTGACATTTACTAGCAATTCCACTCACTAATTGGGATCGTATCGTAGAAAATTTCTCATAAAACACAGTTAATTCTTATTTTAAATTTAGAAGCTTTTATTTGAAATATAATTCAAATGTTTTATTACCAGTGTATAAAGTGTTTCTTAGTGTTTTTTTATTATGTATTTAATACATTTATTGAACTTATTTCGGAGACTAGTTATCAGCAGATTGTTAAACACATGTTTCAGATGAGGTATAATTTTGAATGAATAAATTGTGATTCTTTTTTATATCCTACATTAAGCAACATATTTACAATATCACACTGAGAACACCGACTATCGCCGTACTTCCAACAAGACGAAGGGGTATTCGTTGTATAAAGCTATTAAAAAACATTAATATAATTAACCGACACCCCATGGCGTAAGTGAACTTTTAAGAAAGTTGAACAGATAAAATAGACTTTTATGTATGACAGAATATCGTAATTGATCGATTTAATTCAATATAAGGGCACTAAAAAGATGTCGTTACGGGAATTGTGCCGACAGCTTGGGCATTTCTCTTTTTACCGATATTCTCCGCCCTTAAAAGATACATTTAGGCAATTGGAAAAAAACATTTAATTCAATTAACTGCATGGGGAGTGCCCTTTTATCTGCGTGCTTCGACAGTTATTTATACTATCGGCGCTTTTCTTTTTGTAATAGAAATATATCCATTAAAAAAAATGTCATATAAGTACATATATTTTTATAAATGAAATGATATTTTTATTTTTTGTAAATTCTTTATTGATTCTGTGCATTAGGGACTCAAATTACTCGACATCTCAACTACTCGAGTATCGAGTAGTAACATTTTAAAATACCCGAGTACTCGAGTATACTCGAGTAGTTTTAGATGTACCAAACTTTATATCATTAATTCAAATTTGTGTATATAAATAGATGATAAATAAATAAATAAGCTTATTTTAATTCCTTAATACATATATTCCAACTTATTACAAAAATAAAGGAGAATTAAAAGGCTACAATTTTAATTTGGTAGGAAGATTTGTTTTTTATTCCCGTAGTAGAAAAACTCTCTGTTGCTGTGGACGTCGGTTTAAAAGTTAACAATCAGGTTAATAGTGCTATCTAGTTTTTCTGTCCGCTGTTTAAAACAAAATAAAATTTGGAAATAAATCTTCAGTTGTAAATTACGAGTATTACTCGAGTATTTTTCAAATTACTCGAGTATCGAGTACTTGAAAAATGGACGAGTATACTCGAGTATCGAGTATTCGATACTCTAATTAGAGTCTCTACTGTGCATGCATGGATCGCGAAAAATATATAAAATATGTTATTTTTATTTTATAAAACGTATATATGGGTTGATATTTTACTCGATATGCCATCAAATTTTTTATTCAGTTCTGCTCTAATGCACGTTTGTTTTCTTAACCACAAGGAAATCCGATATAAATTGATCAGTATAAAATATTATTAAACTTTTATCGTATAGCATATAAAACACAATTTCAATAACTTACTTAATGTTGAACGTTTAAAATAAATGAACCGAATATTATTCATCCGTCAAGGGAATGCGATACCAAATTTGTAATTTATCGTCTTGGCCTTAAAGCAGTGATATAAAATAAATTCCTTACCAAATCTGATCATCCTTACGCACCGAAATACGCTCTGAAGGCTAGGCTGGACCAAGTGGGTGAATTCTAGAAGACCTGTTCGTATTTTTGATAATATTTTATTAAACGAACAAATATGTTATAATATATTCGAGTGTCAATGTTTATTTTCTTCTACTATATTATATCTTTATTTCTTTTATATTTTCAGATATCTAAAAACAGCTATTCAGAATGACGTGCAGAAAAAAAACAACGAGAGAAAAATTTATTAAGTAATAAAGGCGAACAACGAAACCGTCATTACTTATATAAATTGTTTTGGTGATTTGGATTTGTATTTGTGCAGCATACAAAATTTCGTGTTATTGTGATTTTTATTTGACGAATAAAAGTGTTACAGTGTAAAATCATTTGGACGTCTGTATTTCACTGCTTACATATTCCAAATTTAAATATTCAAATTAATTCTGAAGTGTAGAAAGAGTTTTGAAATTGTTTTTAAGTAGTTGCAGTGTAAATAGTCACCATGAACGGAAGTAATATGCACCAAGACGGGACGGGAGCCTTACTCGGTACAAGCAGCGTGTCAAGCGCTGGGGCAACATGTTCTGAGCCGAGAAAAACTAGAGACTCTGATTGCTGTAGCGTGAATTTTCTCAAATACGTCCTTCACATTTTCAACGTCGTTTTTATGGTAAGTCATTAAATACATTTTCTTTGCTTTATGTTTTTAGACCACGGTAATGGAAATTGTTATTTACATTCTCGAGTATCATACGATTTCATTTTTTCCATAAGAAGTCTTTGAAGGCATCGCATCGAAGATTAAATATCTTCAATCATGCGGTAGGGATGAATTATTGCATCGGAAATTAATATATTATAATAATAACGATCACAGATATAATTAAATAAATCACGTATTGTTTTCATATAGGAATATTTCAAATACAGAAAATAATTATTTATTGAGTATTTAATAAGTGCATTATGTATAACTTAAATAATGTGATCCTATTCTTGATTCACATTATTTAAGTCGAAGTCAGAACGAGTTTTGTATTTAATATAGCTATAATATTAAGTGAGATGTCTGAAAAAAATGTTGGTTACCTCTATGATATATCAGTTCTTTAAATATATCTTTTTAATCCATGTCCGCTCCCAATGTAGATCATGTGGCGTACTAATAGGTATAAATCAACTTTTTCCTTCTACAGGAACTGACTATTGATCAATCACTCAACCTCTCTTCAGGTCGATGACAGTAGAGATAGCAAAGATAAAGGCCAGGGCAGGACTAGTGGTTAGCTTGTCGCTCTCGCTACACCCACTTGTAGGATCGGGAAGGAATCTTAATACAACAAAAACACCCATGCGTTCAAACAGAATCGATCAACTGAATCAACTGAAAAAAATTGCTCATACTAGGACTCGAGACCAAAAGGTTTTTCATGGAAGCCAACGATGTTGACCACTACACCACGAAAATCTTACAAATGTTAATCTCTGAAGAATTGAACGTTTGAGCTTCGAAGATATTCAAAAATTTGAACAATAAGATAAAACTGAGAACCTTGGTGAAATTTTCCTCTTACTTTTTAGACTAAATAATATATAGATTTATTACTGATTTGTGTTAATTGACATACATAAGTCTTTTGATTTAATAGATAATTTGTTTGCATTTATTGATAATTGGAATCAGTATCTGTAAACTCTTGTTATTTAAAAAAAAAATATTCAAATATAGTGCATTTCAATCAAGTTTAATTAATTTTGCAGTCATCCTGTCTTGTTATTGAGGGAAAAAAATCATATTTATTCCATTATGTATTATAAATGATATCAACTTGCATGTTTTTGTGTGTTGAAAAGATATTTTTGTAGCACCCTTGTTTTTTCGGGCTCGTTGATTTTATTATCACATTGTTTACGTAAATTCAACAAAAAATTGAGCATAAATCTTCATCTTTAAAAATGTTACTGAAAAACAGACATATATTTCCGGAACAGAAAAATATGAATCTTCCCTTGCGAATTAATGATATTCCGCCCGTATTTTTAGCGCGATATCAAAAATATACCTTTCTCAATAATTTGCGAAAACAAAATTGGGGGATCAAAAAAATACGTTTTAATTTCATTTAATGAAAATGAAAAAATCTTTTTATTTACTCAATGCGTATCAATTAACTTCCGCTGTTTAAGTTCGTAAGCAATTAATTAATAATTAAGAAGTCTTGGTTTTCTGGTATTTTAATTTCGTTTATATACCACTTTTACTTGATAGCTGGAGAAAAAATATAAACTTAAATCTTCTTATCTTTGTGTTGATAATAAGTTGATAGTGTTAAAGGACAGGGTAAATGAACCCGTAAAAAAATATGTGAGGCTTAAAAGATTGTTAAATATTTCTTTCAAAGTCTCACGAATGACAACAAAAAGCAAAGTCGGTAAATCGCGTTCATTGTTTGAATAGTTAAGTTATGGTGGAACAGCGTATAGAATAGATGGCAACTATGGTCTCATTTGGTTGAGAAATAAGGATTATTGCACCGAACACTCCGAGTCCCGTCATACGAGCTTCCAAATTCATCATTATTAACTTCAAAAATATTTTTCAAATGAGCTTTGCAACATATGAACATACAAAAATAAGTTGAAATGCTGTAAATTCAAATTATGACGACATGAGTTGCAATTTTTTATTAGAGCTTTTGTTGGTAATACTCTTGAGCTTTTGGGCTACTCGATTAAGGACGGCGGTCAAGGATTTGATTTAACAAAATGTTTTTCTGTGATGTCCTCTCTATCCACTCATTTTTAACAATGCTTGATTAACATATATATTATATTCAGACATTTAACATATTATTTAATTGAGCGTAAGAGCAGAATAGTGAAGTCAAAAATGAGAGACCATTCCCGATCTTTATAACATTACATGTGGAAGCAGTAAAAAAAGTGTTTCATTAATTTTGAGTAATGCTGCTCTACCAATAATTAAAAGTGATAGAAGGATGAGATATAAAAATAGTAATTGTTGTCTAATCGTTATCACTAAGTATGCATGCCTCTACAACAAGTTTTAAAAAATGTAATTTTATTTAAACAAAACCAAAATTAATTCTAACGAACACTTAATTAGTTTATCATTAAGATAAGGTTGAATACAAGCGTCGAAAGTTTAAACCAGTAGATTAAATTACATTGACCCGGGTGTTGTAGAGTTAGTTATCAATCTACCTGCTACACCCACATAGTCGACAGGTCTGACGGTAACGGAATATACGTTGATACATACCTTATACTTCCTCGTTACGCGGCCCTCTCCCAGAATGTTCCTGATCCTCGAATCTCATCACAGCCACTCCTTTGTCTTGCTTTATCTCATTGGTTGCATCTTAGTGCTAAAGCGGTCTGCTCAGCGATATATTCAAAGGAAATCTCTATTTGACCTGTAGACTATACACAAAGTGGAATAGAAAGGAAGGGTCATCGTTTGCTAGTAGCATTATTAAATTTAAAAAATATTTTTGATAAATCACTCCTTGGTGGAAAAGTATTTTTTTTTTAATAAATAAAACACATTTTTGTACTACTCCATATAATTTTAATTGAAATGGCGGTCCTGTTTTTAAGGAACTAGATATAATACTAGAATAGCCTCAAAAATGCCATTTTATTGATATTGGTAAAAAAATTTTGATTTATTAACCGCTATACCACACAAAAATCGTATTAATTTCATTCCTTAAAACTGACTTTTATTACAACATTTTTGGGCCAAAGATATTTAGTCTTATTGAATTTAAATTTTGAAATGAATGAATTAATTAATATTTAAAAGAGTTTAACACTCACGTTTGAACGAAAAATGATATTTAGAATTAGAAACTAACAAGATAATTTTGATATTTCTGATTCGACATAGGTTAATAAATTTCTTAATTAACTTAGTTACATCTTATTTAAAACTTTAAGGCGTCTCAAATCTCAACTTTTATTTTCTAAAACTTTTCTCAAAACAAGATCACTCCTCTATATATATCCCTAAATAACATAGAATATAAAGTCACCTGTTAAATATATGTTCAACAATGTAAATATAATATCTCTTATTACGTAAATTTATTTTATGTGAAAGTTTTGGGGATAATTTTAATGATCAATTAAAAGAAAATTTCGACTGTATGGGTATATTTCTATAATCTGTTAAACCTGAATTTTCAGAACTTTAATCAAAAAAGTTGTTTCCAAACATAAAAACTTTTTCTATCTCTTTTTAATGTGAAGGATATTGCCAAATTTATAACACATACATATATACCAAAGTAGACCTATACTTTAATAAGCAGCGTTTTAGTAAATTTATGATTTTTCTTGATATATAAATGTATATCTTTTATATTATAGGCGTTTACTAGTTTTAAGAAAAATCGAATTCTATACAGAAAAGATATTTTTCACGAAAAATGCCCTGTAGTAATTCATTATTATTTATGCTGGTAAAAGAGTTGGGTATTTTGCTGTTTTCAGGGAACTTTGTTGTCTTTTTTTTTTCTTTGAAGTAAAATATTCCACAGCCTAAAGATCTTTCTCTTGGTCCGGATCGGAATAAAAGAATCAAGTACTGTTTTAAATTATTGCGTAGTGGAAGGTGGTCATTAAATCAGTTGATTAAATGACATAATGGGTCGTTGTGACATAAAATACTTGTAATTATTTTTTTCCGACTTGACTGCAAATATATTATAGCAAAAATTTATGAAATGTCAAAAAATGTCCAATCATTCAATATTGAATTGAACGCTTTATGTAATCGTTACCCTTCAATCGCAAGCTTCAGTATGAAAGGTTTCAAAGCTTCTGTGTGGCCACTACTGAAGTGTAATATGTTCGAGGATCAATTCCTATTGTGTTACGATCGCGTTGAGCTTCAGAATTAGGATACGAAAAGAATTTCACTGGCAAAATTATTTTCTACATGCTTAAACTTCATATTTACAAAGAAATTATTCTAAAAAAAAACCTACTCATGTTCGCATATAATAGATTCTTATTTCCTGTCCTATTAATGTGAATCATATTAGAGATTCTTGATAAACCGTATCTCAACGGATAATCTAAAAATGTATTCAAAGTTATGAGTAAATCTGCGACAAAATTAATAAAAAGTATTTTTAAAATATTGATCTTTTAAACATAAATGTACATAAGCCTGTATGTGTCGGATTAATATAAATTTTGAATTGAGCTTCATATCATTGAGTATTTCAAAAATCACTTGGCTATTATCAGATAAAGCCGATGAATCCCTTGCGGCATTTAACTTTTCAAAAAAAAAACAAAAATTTAATTCAGTTAACACCGTGCTATATAAATAAATCATGGTTATCTATTAAGGATAACAGGTACACGGCTATACCCAAAGGGATCTCAATAAAAAATCACGTTATAAATTCTGGCGTTGCGTGTGAAGGACCATTGTTTGTTTCAATAAATCATAACAATAATCTTAGGTCTCTTCTCCTTTGTGAAATTTTGTAAAATTTTATAGCACACTGCCAACCAAAAAAAAATATAATTATGTATAAATAAACATTAAATCACCATTTAACTGTTCATACATTTTGTGTCCACAAATTAAATTTACGATTGGCATTTTTTTTTAAATAATTCAAAGCTTCGAGACTGTGTTTAAGAAACAATTCAATGATTGTTAAACAAAATTGAAATTTCGGTACATTTTTTATAATCTGGAAAGAGCACGAATGAAAATTTCATTATTTGCCGAGTTCTCAATGATTTTATAATAATTTATATCCTATTCGGAAGAAAAAAAATCATTATTCGTAATACAACTCAGGCTTCTAACGTAATTTATAAGTCCATCATACAATTATATTATCTCCAATTCCTTTTCGCCACTTTCTTTCTTTTTCACACAATTTAAATCCGATTTTTTATATGCGTAATTTTTATATTCAAAATACTGAAATATAATTTAAGTTAGTTGTCTATAATTATATTGCACGTTTGTCTGAATACCCTCCCTTATGAAGCATATCGACTTGTGGTTATTTTGACGATGACTGGTTGGAAGTATGTGGTGAAAACTATCTTTTAAGTTATTTTATGGGCTGTTTTTTTAACTATTTTCACTTCTAATTTTGAGCTTTCTCTGAGGATCATTTTTAGTAAAGTTGTTCAAAGAGAGCAGCTCAGTCAGTCAACACCGTTTGACAAAATGATGAAGATTGAAAGGTGGAATTAAGAAAAGACTGGTAGCTTTAATCTTTTCTCTCACTATTTTCAAAGGTTAGTTGGGACGGGTGGTAATGGAATGATAAAATAACAATAGATATCTTATCCTTTGGTTACACCTACATACATCGAAAAAAACGATTAATGAAAGTTTTTTTCGGTTTTTCCGATACAATCTTAGACTTAAATCAATGATTATTTGTCACCAGGCCTATTTGTCAATTTAGCCGTTTTAATTAAACTGAATTAAATGGCGACAACCATTGTTTTATTTAATTTCAGTTTTATTCCTAAGCGAGTGACAATCCGTTTGAGAATAGTTCTGACAAAACTTCAAAATCACTTAAAACATTCTTCTGAAACTAATTACATCGTATTTTAACTTTAAGTAGAATTGTTACACAAATAATGAATTCGATGAATACGAATACTATATAGCATTACTTTTATTGATTGGGTTAATTTAAAATCTTTTGCGACTTTGTAATTTTATATTCCAGATTGAATCCAACATTTGATAAACGTGATTGTTTGTGATGGCCTTAATATTTGCAAACATCTGAACAAAACGTTAAAACGTTTGTTTGTTAACGATGTTAATTTATATTCACTGCTCATCATTAAGAAATCTCATTATTCTCGCTTATTCACAATCACTTGGGACCGTTACTTTAAGTTCAATGTTAATTATTACAAGTGACATTTCGACATGAAAGGAAACTTCTCGAGTCAGTTTTAATTGAGCTTTTCAAACATTCTAATATTAGGCCCCTTTCGTTATTTATTATGGTGATGTTTCCGTTTGAGACATAAATATTATAACTGATTATAACTTTAATTTTGTTAATAATGACAAACTTCGCTTTTTATCCACGTTTACTTTCAGTGTGGAGCATATGGTCTTCTAATGAAGATATCTCAACATTTTTTTTCTCTAAGAGAAAAGCTTGTTCCTCAGTCGCTCAACCTTTATTTAGTTTGGTGAAAGTATAATGAATAAGGCTCGGGCAGGGCAAGTTTTTAGCATATCTATTTAAATATACATAAACAATACATCAATTGAAAAATTCTGCTCGTGCTGTGAATTGAACCCGTTAGGTCCGTCACGGAAGCCAACGACGTTGATCACGGACCCGACCCTTGGCTTACCTTGCAAAATACGTATGTAATGTAGAAGCACGAAATGAAAATAGATTTAAATACATATTCTTCACCCAAATGTTACACCACGAAGGCACTATGGTACTAAATCAATTGAGAAAATATCCTTCCCACCACTTGAATTGCATGACAAAAAACGATGCAATTATTGGTATGTTTATATTCAGTCTATTATTTAATTTGAATTCTTTTTGCTACTTTAACGTCCAGCGCGCTAACGTCGGTGGTGCCTTAAAAAATACCGTTGGCAAATAACTAAATAAAAATAAATAGTACAATATTTTATTGTGCGACTAGCAGTTTGGAGTTGGAGCTTCAGATTAAAGTAAAGTTGTATAGCAGACGAGATTAATCTTAGCGTGGAATTCAAAGCGATTCAAATGTTCGAGATCAGTTCCGCCTGTTAGAGCCTTTTAGTGGCTGAATGCACTGGACTAATTTACCCTTTCGTCCTGAATTGTGCTACAATCCACGAAGCAAAGAAAATATCGTTTGACATTGTCTGTGTCATTGTTAAAAGATACACGTAATATAAACTTGCTTTACCATTTAATACTTGCCTGCCTGCTAAGAGGTTTGAATTTTGATTTACGATATTTACGATTATTTTTTTAACGTACAGCTTGATGATTCACCTGTAGGTCATGATAAAAAACTTATTTGTCGCAGTCAGGTGTGTGCCTGACAATGGGATTGCGCCCGTGAAAAAAATATGGCTTAGTTGTCATAGAAGATTATACATACATATGTATATATAAAATATATTCGTATAAAATGGAAAATATTTTTTTTTCTCTTCAGACTTGTATTTTTCTGAACTAGTTTTTTGTGATATTAAATTAATTACTTAATCTTCAAAAAACAAGTGTCCGATCAGCAAGCAAACAATCTGTTTTAAAACGAATTTATTAATTTTGTATAGTTATGATGCTGACTGTTTTTCCCGACTAAAATTCAAAAATAAAGCTTATCATGTAAAGATTCAAATGATATAATAAAATAAGTCCACTAATTGCCATTAAAAACACTTTTCTCCGACTAACATAAAATGCCCTTTCCTCATTTGCATATATTGTACAGCTTAGTTTACTTAGGCACATTGGTATACCATAATACGTTAGATAACCACAGACTAGAAATACTTTTTTCAAATCAAAATGTCTTCGGAAACGTCGATGAATAATAAAATAGTTTTGAACGTGCTCTTTCCAATGGATTACGTGCCAAACAAGTTAAAACCGCTCTTTTATAATATACATACATCCCTAGTGTTTGCTGTTAATGGTTCATGTAAACTGTAAAAAGATCCTGGCACGTGCTGGAATATTAAAAATCAAACCAAGTTCCTTTTAAATTTATACGATTGTTCCCAACTTAACTAAAGACATTTGCAACTTTTAAACATTCTCTATTGACTCAAGATCCCAATTATCTATTCTTCACGAAGTTTCCGAGGGAGTTTTCGCTACTTATTCCATTTGCTTTGGTGGCCAGACTTTTCAAAGTTTCTCTAATACCGGTAATGAGATTTAAGCCCCGACAATATCTAGAATCGAGATCTTGGTTACAATACTTGGAAGAGTTTCGTTAAATATTCATCTTGATTCACTTACGCCTAACAACTTTATCGCCTTTTTATATCGCTTTTATAAACCTTAATTACTTTAAAATAAAGCACTTAAGCCGAATCCTGCCGCAAACAATCCCAAACAATCAAATAATGAAAATTTTGTCGTATACTACGGAAATAAATATATATTGAAGTTATCAAACATGGTAACTGTGAAATAAATATCAGTTTGAATTTGTTAAAATATTATTAATATAATCATAATGGAACGTATTCGCAAAAATCGTTTCACTTTAACGTGTCATAATACATTGTATACAAATAAACATCTAAGATATAATTATTTCAGTATATCTTTTTACCATGAAGTAATACTTTAAATTAAGGGTTCCTCGTAATATTTGTAAGGCTTGAAAAAGTTTTATCATTTCTTTAGGCGTTTTCCGGCTTTAACGGGAGGATTTAAATTATTCATAATTGTCTCTTTTTATTTTGACCATCCTTTGAGATTTTTTATTATATTTCATTAAAAGAGTTATTTGAAATTTATTCAAAAATATCGCATCGTTATATTGATACTAAAACTTTTCTTCTCTTTCATCCCAGCACTTGAAAGGGTGTAAATACGTACTCTGCAAATCCCCTTCACTTACGCCTGCCTCTAGTATGTGTCCAAGCTCCTCCAGCGTTCTGGTTTAGCCACGCCACAGTCTTCCTCTTCACTGAGCTGCCGATATCTGACATCAATAGGAGTGTCCACTTCGTAACAAGCTTCAGCACCATCTCATTTTTAACTCGAATAAAGTAGGCTTCAATACATTTTCAACTTATTATTTATCTAAATATGGATAACTTTTACACTGGGAAATGTTCTTTCAAAACATTTTGCATTTTCATCAATTAATTTCGAGCCGGGAAAAATATCATGAGCAAAGAGCATCAAAAAACAAGTCATTATATTACATAATACTAAGATTTTTTTACTTAATCTACATACAATTTATTTGGATCAGGACCGCTTTCGCACTACTTAAATATATATACAAAAACTAAACAAGACTTATAAAAGGTGTGACAAACAATTTGTACAAATAAAATAAAACAAAATATACATAATTGATATTACATATAGTAGTAAATCATCAAAGTAATATTTATGGATGTGCTTTACACATATTTAATATCGAAGCAGGCTAAATTATAAGTTTTTCATCATTTATAAATGTGTTTCATTTATGTATATTCTCATGTTTACAAAACATGTAAGATAAAGTGATAGGTATAAAATAACGTGTATATTTGAATATTCTAATTACACAGTGAAATTCTTCGTATTATCAATCTTTAGCTGTGTAAATAATAATAGCTATTGTTAATTTAAACACATTTTCATTTACATACATTACCATTTTGAAATTTACATCGACTTATAACGACAATTGAAGGAACAAAATTTACCGGATATCTAATATTACTTTAACAAACATTAAATAAAGCAATTTAAGAATATAAGGTGAGAGCAGACCACACCGATGTAGAGGTCTCTTAACATGAAGAATACTCCGAAGACGTATTTAAGATCATTTGAGTGGCGTGCAAATGGTTTTCACGACGGATTAAAATAAATCGGAACCAATGATGGGCTTAAATAATGTTTCAAAAATATAATTTTTTAGGCATGAAGAAATAATATCTAATTAGTTTACTAAGCAAAAAATGGATCTTTGAAATGATTTTTTCACTTAAAGTGATTAATCAGTTTAATTATTATTTTATCTCGTTATGTTGTATTTTGTATGAGACCCATTTTGAATGCTAAATTTCATTCAAGAGGGTTCAAAAAACGTTAAAGCTAATATAGATCGTTCTCGCACGACACTTTATTTGAATTTTATAGTCTGTATGGACTCAGACCGTCAAAATTTTATAAATTGGATGTTATGGATTTTTTCTCGTTGCACGGATTTATGTATAGTTTTTTAAGATTATTTTAGCGCCATCACTGCACACATCAACACATCTGTCCCATTTAAAAGTGTTCTCACTCTGTCATACCAGTCTTAATCTTTTAGACTTGAGTTTTCAATAGTAATACAGCGTAACTTTTCACTCTCGAACGTATTATGATTATATTGATTCTTTTTAAATTCGTTAATTATTTATCTATAGTACTGCCCTATTTTTCAAAAGTTATTACTTAACAAATGAAAAGAGAAAAGGTAAAAATGGTAGTTATGTTACTATTTTCACGAATTATCAAACATTCCAGATAGCTTGTTTGATAATAATTTGAGTACATTATAATGGTTTATTTAATAAAAAAGCTCATGTTAACTAACGAATTTTCAAAAATGAATGCGTTGCCCAGCTATTACACATCGCTGGAAATTTAATACGCGGCTATCTTAAGTACCCAAAGTAAACAGAAGGCCCTCTTAAAAATTCCAAAAGAACTCACTTGTCCATACATATTTAAGAAACACTCGAAACTTTTAAGAGAAATCTAGATTACAAAGCTCCCCTACTTCACTTTGAAATTCTCTGTCTTTTTTCAAGTGTGCGGCGTGTCTAACTTACTTGGAAATTCAATTTATCAAAAGGGAGTGATTTACTAACGACAATATAATCAATAAATATTTTGATGGTTTATATTTTGAATATTTAACGGTACAGAATATTGTTTTATGTATTTGAATTCATAATTTATAAATGGAAAAACTAACACCAAATATTAAAAATGGCCTGCTTTGTCACCACAAAAAGTTATATTGTCCCTTCAAATATCCCCGATCTATGTTATTATGTTGTCTCTTAATTATGAGTATCATTCTTGACATTGCTAAAATTGTGTATTTACGCCATTAACGCGTTTATTTAAAATAATGTAAATAATTTAATTCACATGTATTTAAGCAAAATTTATACAAAATTTCACACTCAGCATTATTCCAAAAGCTTCTGCTTATCACTCTCATGTCACAATTCCAATTAAAGTCGCATGTGTTTTAGATTTTCTTCTGCATTGGTTTTGGTCTAACACTGTATTGTGCTCGAAATATACCTATACTGTTGTTGGAATATTTCGAGTGCTTAAGTGTATGTATAAGTAATATCTACAATACATGGTACTAGCTCTATTGGTGTAAAGATATACTTATTTCGTAAAATAAAAATTATGACACACATCAGAAATCTTAATTGCGATCGTGGTTTAATGGATTTTTTTTTTAAATAAGTCGTAGAAAAAACCTGAACAGAAAGTTAGATTTATATGCAATTTATTTAAATAAAAATTGTTTAGCGAATGCTTCTCAGTTGGTGTACTTAGAAACCTTTATATTTATTGATAAATTTAAAAAATATATTGAATCCAATATTTTACTACTATTTGGATACGAGCAATATTCAGCCTAGCTACTTCACTCATTCTTTAAAACCCATACAAAAGTACAATACAATCTGCTTTCCAAGATTCACTCTTAATAGAATATTATTTTACTCACAACCAGGTCGTGTAAAAAAATATTCCATTAAGAGTGCTATTCCATAAATAATTTATATGACAGTGATTACAATTTTAAACAATGTAGGTATGAGTTTCATAGTGTTCGTTTCTATATATGAAATAGCATACTAAATTTTTTATCGGATTCACATAAATCAGTTATGGGTTTCCTTCCGAACGGAGTTGGACAATCATAATTTTAAGTCGATATTCAGTGGTTTTGAATAGTTGTACAATAAAAGTAGCAATACACATTTTTTCTAATGTGAATCCTTTCAATATATATTATATATGTATATTACATACATTTTTTTTGAAATACATCTTCGCTCCCAATGTGCATCATATAGACATAGAATGGAATTTATTTATATAATAGTTTTGCTAATATTTAAACTAAAAAATTCATTTGTCCTCTTTTGGAAGAAGCTGATTATTTTTTTTGGAAACGAAGCAAACATTGAATGTATATAAAAAGACGGCTTGCCTCGTCTGAAAAGTTGTTCGGAATTTTTGTTGTTCAATCGCTCTTCGAGAAATTTTCATAAATTGGGCACAATTAAGATGGGAAAGATAAAAAAAACTCAAATTTATTCAGCTTTGTAATTGGCCTACGGGCACCAAAAAATAGGGAGTGCCAAAAATTTCAATAAGTGGTCGGATGAGAAATAGTTTTTAATCAATTAGACTTTCACCATTTGTTTATTTTAAAAAAATCGTGCTTATGTATTTGGTGTATTTTTTTTCCTGTAAACTTTGATAAGAAACAAATTGTATTTTATTATATTCATATCGGGAACAAACGGTATTTGTAGTAAAAGTTAAAGTATCACAACGCTTAATTGATGTCAAGATTCTTTTGAAAGTCAATAAAGGATTAAGCTCTTCAAGTTAAATATTTCATAATAACATTTTTGCTCACCGAACACCCACAATCAGTATTCGGAAGTGCTATTCTACATTGTTTTTCTCAATGTCTTCAGTTAACAGGGTCTGTATTAATACATGAGTTGGAATAAAACAAAAGGTTGAGCAACTCAGAGCAAGCAGTTCTCGTAGAAAAAAAACATCTTGAGATAGACTCCTTGTGAAGTCCATATGCTCCAAGTTGGGAGCGAACATGGAAAAAAAAGTTAGAGTTCATGCGGAAATGGATATTTACCTCCAAAAGCCCTACGGTCCGGTATGGGGCCTGTGATTATCAGTTACACTGATTAATGATAATAGTTTTCAACATGTCAATATCAGCTTTCATAAATATTGTCTTTAAGACACCGATCCATAATTTTATTTTCGGATTCGTAAAACATTTTTGTCATAATGAGGAATATAAACATCTGCGTTATATGGATGACTTTTGGGATATGCGTAGTGTTATATCCGGTGGACCGTAATAAATCAGCTTTATTCACGCTATACAATATATTTCAATGCTCGGGCACTTAAAGGTTAAGACAGTACCCACTCTAGTAATAACCATACTAATAACCAGGAAAATACGAGCCTGCTCTCTAAGCTACAGGTAGATTGAAGATTATTTTTTTATAAATATCAAATTAAATTACCGTCGAAGCCATACCAAGTCAGGAATAACATAGCTATCCAAATTCAGAGCTTATGAATCCCTGTTCTACGTTGCTTGATTTTCGTGCGCACTGGTCTATGAAACATCCAATAAATACTCTGGTTATGCTTCCGCTGCACTTTCCGGTTTGCGAGCGGTGCTCGAAGATGTGCATCTACATTCAACTTGCGCAAGTTTCAAATGCATCCTGCAATCACGACATGCACTCATTCAAAAATAAGTATTATTCTCAAAAGCACTATGTTAGCTTTTAGTTGGAATGTGTTCAATGCGAACATACTCTAAACATTTGTCGCTTTTATAACAGTATTAATTTCATGCATATGACGAAAAGCTCTGTTTTATATATTGGTATGAGTTTCATTTATACGTAACAACAAAAACAAAATCGAACGTTATTTATTTTCTTATAATCGATTAAATATATACATACCTACATCATTAATTATAAATGTAAGTGAGTATATTAATTTTAAAAATAGTAAGCAGTATATTTTAAACTCCTTTACAGCCTTCAGACTATTGCACATATTGTAAAGTAGATAATTTCGACACTCTGTTTTTTTCTGCCATTTGCGTCAAGTTTGCAGTTTATTAGTAGTGTTAAATGCACTGCACTATATAAGTCATTCTTATTTGCCACAAAATAATTACCCTTAACTACCTATTATCCATATTCCATTCTTTAAAAACAAAAGTTCACGTTATATGTCAAATATTTAAAAGTAACCTTCTGATAATATTTGTATTGTATATGTTGAGAAATATCTTTTCACAATTAAAATTAGCAAACTTTAATTTCTATCCACCACACCAGCTGTTTAATTGAAAAATAAGTAAGGCACCTCTTTAATAATTTTATTATCACATAAATCGTAATCTCAAGCAATCTTAAACTCATTTTAGAGAAGCAAGAAAACAAATTAGATTAATATTTATATATATTCATACTTATTAAAACTTAATTATCGAACAAAATGAAAAATACTAATTTATGCGGGAAATGGATATAAAGCTTTCCCTCCTTAGAAATAAAATCAGCTAGGAAACTGAAAGCCATTTTTGCAATAGTTTCAGTAGATATATACCTACATAGGAATAAAATCATTTCTCCCTTCTCTCTCTCTCTTTTCTCTCGGGCTCTTCATGTACTATTTTTTAATATGGAAAGCTAACATTCCACCTTTACCAGGCCGACCTCAACATATCAATATGATGAAAATCGTATTCCAGTCTTCTTGGTGTCACGAACCTCTTGTTTTCCATGTATATTTAACATAAGAACTATCGTCATTCGATATGCGACAAAATACGTAATATAAAACGGTTTCAAAGCAATCATTATTTTAGATTATATTGCTTTCAAAAACTATTATTTCGTGGTTATGCAGTAAATATTTCGAAAGATGTTTACAAAATCAATTTTGATAGACATATAATGTTTCATGGAAAGCATCTGAATTTTTTTCCATCTTTTATATATGCTTTGTTTTGTATATTGTGTACTCTGTCAAAAGATTTTTAGTAAAAATATTACATAAATTATCACTATACATTTTTTTATTATGATTTTGAAAACTGTAGTACATATTTGAATATGGGTTGATTGAGTCCAACGACTTGAGTTGTGTAATTATACATATCTAAATTTAGTACTCTGTTGTCTACTTAAGTACAACTGACTATTAACAGAGGCTTAAATGTAAAACTATCTCCTCAAGTTAGTTCATAGAATCTATAAGAAAATTGTGTATTACTGTAATATTAAGCACTTTATTATGATGTTTTAATAATCGATGTGCAATCGAATTTCTAAAGCTTCTATCCTACAATTTCTTCAGGATATAAGGTCGTTCGAAAGCACCTGAATATAGATAAATTCGACAAAACCAAAGAAGATAATTTTTATTTTCTTGAATATTGGAACTTAATCTATAAATTATAAAAACAATTAATTTTTCCCATAATCCACATTTTTGTGTCGTATAAAGTAAACTTAAAACACGGTTCATGGACAGTGAGAAAAATTATACGAACACGACTGATTTTGGTCGTTATTGTACGACTTAAAAGTTTTTCGAACGCTAGTAAGTGTAGTCAAAAGATAGTTATTTAATCAATACTCCGTGTAGGGTTGAAAATGTAGAATAGTAAATATCTAATTATTAACTTCTAGAATTAAAAGTTATGAGAGATGAATAAACAATCTTTTAATCTTAATTAGCATGTATAAGTTACGCACAGTGATTGTTGTATCTCATTGCATCTAAACGATATTGGCCAAGTAAGTACTTTCCCTCAATGGGCGTAAGTTCATTGATGTACAAGTATATTTATCTTTAACACCCATGCATTCTCACGATGCATTTAAACATCTTTGCTAAAAGGCAAGGTACAGCGCAATGTTTACGTAGGTTCCGATTTTACGGGATTTATTATTTTTATCTAATGTGGGTATACAATATCAGACATTTCCGGCATATCCTATCTTGGGTACCAAAATGCATCTAAGCTCTGAACAGCTAATACTTATTTAGTTCAGCAAACGAAAGGTCATGTATGATGCATTTCTGAAGATTTAGAAAATGTATGTACGGACTAAGGAATGATATTTTACAAAAAGATAACATAAAATATATATGCAGAAATAATCATATTTACGTAAGTATTTTTGAAACTTTTAAATTTAATTTTAATTGTCTTTCAAATTTTAGCGTTAATGCTTAGCGTTCACCTTCTTGTATACAGCACTCTCATGACCGAACTCATATACATAGGTACTGACAATATATTATGTCTTTTTCCCTCTACTTGCTTTCCTTTCGCCTCTCATTCTTTCCGTGTGTATAAGGTAAACAGTTACGAATGAATTTGTAACTGCAGTAATCCGCATTTGATAGCTTCAATAAATGAATGAATACTTTGGTTGTTCGCAAAACAAGATTAGTGAGTTAGTGGTCAATACGTTTTGCGAGCTTTGTTGTATGTATCTTCGTGATGAACATTCACTCCTGTTTAGTTAAACTATATGCGTTCAATTGTCGGTAAGTGCTTTGTAAAGCACTTACCGACAATTCAAGAGCTTTACAAAGTTCATATAATAATTTGTGATTGCGTTTTAGTAGTAATTACATTCATAAATTCAAATATGCTCGTTTATAGTTGTTTTACTAATGTCACACAGATATAAAATATTTTTCAATTTCTAGATAATGTAAACGTAAGCGTATATTCAATTACTAATTGATTGATTTCTTCTTCAACTTTTTAACAAACGGTACGCCTTTTGAAATCTTACGAGATCAGAAATCGACAATAAATAAACCATTTATATCTGAAATATAAAAAAATAGACATACAATTATTTAGTCCAGAAATTTTATTAAAACCAAATAATTGTATAAATAAATTTTTCCAAAAATCGAAGGTAGGCTGCCAGTCTAATGAAACAGCGTGGAAAGCTTGGGGAAAAAATTCTAAAGCATAGAAAAATAGTATGGCAATATAAAGTTTTATAATATACATACTTTACTAAATATTATTTTTTATTATTTTACATAAATAATTATCTGATTGCAAAAAAATTGTTTCAGAGTTAGTTTGTCACTCCACTTTTGATATTTAAAATAGATTTGGCTTTTTCGGTAAGACAAAAAACATCACAGAAGGCATGATGCCAATTCATTAATCGATAGAAATTCAAATCCTCAGTAAGCGGAGAATCCATCAATATTTACCACTCATAAACTATAGCAAATCGACACTTTAATTTAAAAAGGTTCTAACTGCTCTTGACACTGCTTTTGAGATATGAGCGTCTGAAGTTTAGTTTGATTAAAATTCACTTGTAACAATGAGCAAGTAAAAATGTTTCAAATTACTAATTTTAAGCATATTTTTTAAAATTCTTGCTGCGAAATAATGATCTTAAAGATTCTATGATGGAAATAATGATGACAATCTTAGAACTTTTTCAGTAAAATTGAGTAAAAGAAGTAAACTCTGGAATTCTCCAACTCCATTATTCAACCATAGATAGTTCTGAAATTCATTTATATGATAGAATGCGGTAAATACAAGTTTTTCTAACCAAAAGGTCACTTAAGGCAAAAATGACAATTGGAACCATTTCAAAGTAAGGTAATAAAATGTTTTTTTTTTATATATAATCCATGATAAAGTTTGTGTATTCGAATATATTGAATTACGTAAACTAACGCATATATTAAAAACAAATAGTGTTAAATAATTCTTAAGATACTGGCGAATAAAGTTCATTCGAAGGGTATTGCAACCGTAAAAGTGGCAAGAGTTGATTATATTATAGAGTTCTATAAAATTCTGGCATACTAAATAAACCAAATCTTTCTAGAAGCGGCACAAAAGATATTCATTTTGGAAATGCTGCGTAGCCTTTTCCGTCTATTCATAAATATTTATTTATTAAACGTAAAAAAAATATTTTTACAGCACCCTTTTATTATTGTTACATACAGAGGGTATATAATATACTGATCATTTATTTTCATCACTACGCCTGTTTTCTTGACTCGTACTTCACCCATCTACGCACGTACATCGGGTCCCAAACCAGAAACGACTCGTTGGTAATATTTTCGTACAAATGAGTTACAGCGAAAACCTTTCAACGGATATGAGGTGAAAATGCTCTCGTTCTTTGGGATTAGACCCCATTCACACCTTCGCTCTGTATTATGCGATTGAAAATTGATGCGAGAATCGCGTTCTGTTTGTGCAAGTAAAATGATCGACAAGTCTTGTGAAATATTTACATATTCCACAGTTTGGCTTCTCATTGATGCGTTAGTAGCGAAAGGTAGAAAAATACAAGTAAAATGAATATAACTTTCGACGTGAGATGTAACAATATGTAATTTTAAAAATATTTACATGTTTTTATGAACCATATCATATACTAATGTGGAGCATCTCAGAAGAAGTAGTTTTACGAGCACTGCGTGTTAATCAATCGCTTAACCTCTTCTTCAGATATATTAGTATAGCTATATGAGAACGGGACTTGAAATGACTTGTTAAAGAATCGAATATAAAATGTAATCATTACAGAAAATCGTGCTATTGGATTCTGTTAATCGATTTGTTTCGGGACTCGATCCCATGTACACCGCAATAAAAAGCGCGTCCAAATGAGCATCTGTTAAACTGGCGGATATAAGATCGTTTAAATGTATGCCAATGTCTTCCATATAAAACATATTTTGTTATATTATAAGTAACGTCACTCACTTTTAAAATAACATTGTATATTTGATTACAAATTCGTTGTTGTATTAACAACTCTGTTGAAATACATTCGTAATAATGTCACGCAAAATGTACACCAAATAAAATATATTTATATATGTCGCCAAAAAGGCTTTCACTATAAAATATTTTTTGTGATCAATACGTATTTGTAGATTATGAAAAAATCTAATATTTTACGAGCTGTGAATGAAATATGTATGGTTGGACAAAAATATATTTTTCCTGTTGAGTCTAGTGACTGTTTTCGAAGCGCGAAAAAGGATTGTGGGCTTAAGTACTTATGGAGATTTTAAAGAAAGTGTGATTGAATAAAATCAGATCCGCATAATCTGATGAATAATTTATGAGATAACTTACCCTTTTCAATTTGATTTTCAATAAAACTTCCTGATTTAAACAGTGGAGGAAATAAAAATCCATTACAATATTAGAAAGCTTGTTTTAAGTGAAACCGTATTAAAAAATGTTGACAGAAAATTTAAAAAAAAAACGGACGGTAAGCTTAAGAGCTTTCCAAAAATTTCATTCAAATCAATTAATCTCAAAATAAATTCACCATTTTTTAAAGAAGAAATACTGATAGTTAAATAAATTTTCATAAACATCCATCGATTTATATGTAGAATTAAAATAAAAACTGCCCTTAAGCCCTCAACGTTTTGTATTGTTTTACTATGGTGTGCTAAAATTGAAGTATCATTTTTTCTCTAGGTATTTTCCTTTGCTATTGATTCAGTTTACTACAACTCGATAAATTTTAACATGTTTGTGTAATATTTCTGGCTTGGAGAACAATTGATCAAACATCCTAAATCTGTAGGTACGAAAATAATGATCCATTTTGCATTATTATTTGTATCGGAAAATATGCAAAAAATATTCATGTACAACCAGAAGCAGTCATGTACAGCCACTACAGCCAGAATATGAAAGCTGACGATCGACTTGTAGATATTAAATATTGATTTAAAAACAGCTCAAAATGCTCGCGTTGAGCGACACCAGTCCTGGTCTTTATTAAATTATACGTGGAAGTAGTACAAAAAATGTGTTTTATGTATTTGAAAAATGCCTTTACGCCATAAAGAGACCCTGTCATTTTTAAATGTGATTTATTTGACTGGCTTAAATATTAGTATTTTTTCACTTTTCATGATTGTTTTTTATATACATATACGTTTTTATTTATTTTCACATTAGAATGAAACGTTATACCTATCACTTTCTTGTTTAAAAATAATCATACGAGATATTGTAATGTTATTACTATAAAAATACGATATTTTTTGCCGCATATCTTTATCCATTTTTACTATCGTTCAACCTTTCATCCTCCGCAAACAGGTTGTCGGAATATAGAATATATTCATATTATTTTTTACGCCCAAAAACGGCCTACCTCGTGGCAGATATGACTGAGTGCGTCATATACTCATATACCAATACAGCTGAAAAATATAAATAGGATAAAAAGATGGATTTGATTCCAGTCATGATTATTTTCACATATATTTATTGGAGTGTACTCGAATGAACAATTTTATCGCGCTCCTATCCGAACACAATTTATGTGATGTTGAATTTTGACAAATCGATTTTTGAACGTTCAGTGCCTTCTCTTACTCGTCATCAAAGTTATGACCCTATTTGGGAGTTGTTTAGTGCTTTACAGACGTTTTATTTGGCCGTGTTTTGTAACCAAATCATGACGGTTTACGACCAATTACTTTAGACATAATACTAAACAAACCATAAAAATACGTTGTTACATTTACTCAACAATACTTAATCTATATGCAAAGCATAAAAAAGAAATTAGAATACACAAGTGTTTGATAAGTTGCCTTACTTGTTGCAAACGCATCTTCTTGTTTCTAATGTATGAATGTTTTACCTTAACTTTATATAATGTTTTATCATAACTAAAGTTATTAGAGATAAGACATTTTTAATAAAGTTTTAGAAAAAGACAAATTTACTCTGCATATTTTAGTGGGTTGGTTTTGCTCAAATTGTTAATATTTCTGATTGAAATAAAATGGATCGAATTCGCGGCTCATTCTAATGACAGAAATAACTTTGAATATTGCAGTTTTTTTCATGAAATAACTGCAGTTCCTTGATAATTACAACACCACATTAAACAAATAATACATTTAGTTAGCATATTCTACATTTATTATATGAATGCAATACCTCTTCTTATATGTATAAACAATAAAAAAGAAGTTGTATTAAAGAATCGTATTTTTATCATTGTTTTGAAAGCGTAGTAGTTAGTCTTCACAAGATATGTATGTATATTCTAGCGAAGCTCTCTGCAGATGTTTTCTAACGCGATCACATTAGCAGTTAAAATTTCATTTGGAAATATAATTCGTACAAACTTCTACTACTTGCTGCTCTCCCCAGAGGTTGGATTTCATTTCGAGAATTCCCTGTCAAACCCTTAACCATATATTAACTACCCATATTCATGCTACTTTTATAATATACCTAAACACTATTATAGTTGAATGTCTAATGTTATTTGCCATTTTTCAATGTTTTACCATAACAGTTTTCTTCGTTGAATCTCCATAATGACTTGCTGTTTATTCATACACTTCATAAAGTTTAAAAATGAATTTTAATTAAAATATTTTTTAATTTAAACGTTTTCATGATCGTATTGTATTATGACCAATATTGTATTGGTATATTCGACTATGCTTGTTAGTTTTGTTCAGGACAATGTTATTTAGTGTGATATTAGATATATTGTTTTAGTTTAATTAAACTCAGTTATCACGTACGATCACATGAAACATATAAAGCTTCACTGCATCACAATGGCTTAAAAGTTTGAATTTACTACACTAAAATTTTGCTGCTTTAATAATTTACATGTACTGAGTGCAAACGAAATATACAAAAGAATATTTGTGTAAAATGCGGATCTAATTTTTTTGTTTATTATATAACCTAGTGAAATAATTCGAGAGACTCAATTTTTAAACTAATTTTCTTTCGAAGGTGGTTCAAAACTAAACTTTTATATTAGAATTATTTAAAATATTCAAGAACTGTTTTGCTTTATATTATATTCTCTCAGCTGAATAAGAAAACCCCTCTACCCTCTACAAATACGCATTGGTGATCTGTTTTCAATATCTCTATAAAAAAATATCTATCTTTAGATTCAATAGTCGTTTCTGAACTCAATAAAATTATCTTAAATTAAATATTTAATGCACAACGTTCGCAGTATACGTTAGAAGAAGATAATGAATTACGATAACATATGCCATGAAAATGTAAAAGAACGCTTATTTTATATTATTGAACAGTAGTGCGATGCTGAAAACTTAATAAATTTAATATATGGTTATGCTAATGCATACAGCTGTAACACCTGATGTTACTTCTTGGTTATACAAATACGAGTATATGTTGGTACATAAAATTGTGTTCATAAAAGCTCTAAGAGCTGTTGCGTGAATAATATATCAATTATTACTTTTTGTTTTGCTGCACGTAAATTGATTAAGATGTTCGCTTGAATTTTCTTGCCTTGTCAAAGATACAAGATTTCATCTTTCACATATTGCAAAATTACAAATAGACGCTTCCATGAATTACAATATGCTACACGAAGTTGCATGCTTTGTGAATATTGTATCATGCTGTAGTTAATAGTTCGATACAAAGCCTGCAGTTCAAAGTACTGGTTATTGTTATTACTTCAATGACAAAATTCTCTATGAAAGTTTTCAGTGTTTCAAATATTCAACGAACGGTATCGGTAACATTTAATATTATATTGTGTTTAATGTGAGAAATTTTATGAAATAAAATAGTCCGTAACATTACGAGAGATTTCGAGAGAGAGATCTTTATTTTTCTTCCTATCGTTCATTGGATCTCATTATTGAATTATAGCATTGTAAAAGTCCGACATCATATATTTTTGTTAATACCCAACCAGTCATCAGTAGCTCAATCTTAATGTATTTTTATTTATTTCTTAATCATTTTGTTGAGATCATTGGTCAGTTCGATAAATTGATACATTTCAACATTTTATCACATATAAATATGATCACATTACATGGTCCTGACTATCAATGTGTTTCAATAATGGAGCAAGCATTCTTATGATATATAAAATAATATCTTGAAATATTGAATTTCAATAAATCTCGTATGTTTAATGGTGATAAGAGACAAATTATGAATCAACAATTCTTTAAAAATGACGCCATATACTAAGATATATTAATTCAGCAATCGATATATTTATTTGTATAAAATTATAGCAACACTATATTATACAATATCGACTGCTTACAGATTTTTTGAATATTTCGAATACACACAATATTTGTTTTCTTATAAAAGTACCTACAATTGTATGTTTTGTTTACATTTGTCACAAAGGAAAGAAGAATTCATATAAGCTATATAATAGTAACGAGAAAATCTTCGTAAGCACGCATAAGAAGAATGTGGAAGACTGACAGTCAAATAGCGTCTGTATAATATGTCGCATTCATCCAAATGCTTACTCTGTGGCACATCGCTTTTCAGTGAAGAGCCTTCTGGGTGGATGACGTCGCGACGCCGTCGACGTCTGTCTACGCGACATTTCATCTTGAGTTTGCTCTCTACTCAAAGGCGAAAGATCTTGAGCGGTTCACTGACTACGAAAGCACTCTAACGAGAAAATCTTTAGGAATTATAATTCGCTGAGAATAAAACAAAGTATTTTATTTTTTTTATCATATGGAAAATAAAAAAACATATTTCCTGATAAAATACAAATAAAAATCATCCGATGCTAGGAAACAAGATAAGAAAACATTTCGATTATATTAATGAGTATTACCCAAACAAATTTCTAATGGAAACGCTATTGTTTTATTAACGTGAATTTTCTTTCTTTTGATGAAGTCTAAATCTCCTGACTACCATCTGAGTAGCCGATTCCAAGATTAACTAATTTTACAAACGATAAAAATAATAGACTTTTACACACCTCTCTATTAATTCATTCAGTTGCAGTTTAACACGGTCAAATATTGTACAGATATCGGCTTACGTGGTTTAGTTTCGGGTTAGCGCCGTGGATTAATAAATTTTCACTTTGCTGTTATGGAAATTAATAATCAAATCATTATAGCAACCATTAAAATAAAAAAGTGTTCGTAACTGATGTTAATACGGAATATTCTGTCAATGTATATAATTAATTTATTTTTAATAAAAGTATAATTTGGTGTTATTTATTGTTATTTCGTTAACCGAATACCTGATAAAAAAGAAATAAAAACTTCCATTTAATTTAATTTCAGAATCTCGATTCATTTATATTTTTAATTACACTGTTTATGAGGCACCAATTAGCTATCCAAATTAAGACATACATTCTTGTGATCTGGAAGTGCTTAATTATTCCTATCATTCCTCCAAGTAATTATTAATTATAATCACGGCAACAGTGATCTTTTAAGAAAACTTTTTTTTATGAATCATTCATCGGAATATAACGATACATTTAGCAGTCGTCAAATTTATCCGCGTATGCATATATTATTATAATATATATTCAACCAAACTGAATTAAATTTAATGAGTAATTTTAAGTACAGGTTACAGTATTGTCATCTGCTGATATCAACTGCTTTTTCAGAGATAGCCAAATCAATATTATTCATAATGTATCTAGTTGCATTATGTACGCCTCCCATAAACATTATACTTTAGATAAGTTATCATTTTATTTTTTCATATAAAAAATATTAATGTAGGTATATTGTTTTTTTTTGTTGACTTTTGTTTTGGTAAAATTATTGTGTCATTCTTTTTACCGATTAAATCGTTCTGACACGTAGTTTTCAATGCATGAAATATAATAAAACATAATAAAGATATAAAAATCAAATTGTAAGGTAATAAAAGTAGCTGCATTTTATACGATCTGATTGATGGCACTGTTCACATAACATGTAATGCTTAAGTTTTCTGTCAATTCAGCAACCATTTTCTATATTGCAAGAATAGATCAGTGTAAAAAAAGTAATTTGGCATTAAAGGAGACATAAATGAATTCCCACAGGATTACGTTATTTCATAATAACATATCAGCTTTTAGCTGTTAAATCATATCTCATATCATAGCTCACAAACTCATATTCCATCAAACGTGTAAATTTAGATAAAACTTCTCGAAAAGTTAAGTAAAAACAAAACGTCAAAAATCTTCAGAAATTATTTTCAAATCTTCGAACATAAATATAATGTACACGAAATTTCTGTATCATTAATGGTAATTTATCCAATTGCCTCTTGAAAGCTAGTTGGATGTATGTTTAATATGTAGATAGGTGTGAACACTGAACTAAATCTGTTTATGCATATCAACCAGGGTTAATCATTAATTCAATGACAAACTCTGGTAGGTTTATGCATCTACAAAATATAGAGATTGTCGCACTAATGAATTCTCTTGAAGATATCGCCGAAATAATCGGAATATCTAAGCCATTAACCATCTCCACCCATAAAACATTAGTTTTGGAGTTCAAAATGACTTGAAATCAAACGTCACATCCTAAGAACGAACACGCCTTTGAAGAACCTTGCTCCGTAGGCCGACCAACCACAAGAAACTTAACAAGCCGAACTTTAAGACAGCTACCCTAATCAAGCAGGGAACGAATCAAAATTGAATTAATTATTTTCAATCAAAAGTCGATTGATGCTTGAGATATTTGAAATTCACGAGTCATTTTGATCGTGGAGAAAAATTCTTTCACACTTGCAAGGAATCCGTAATAATTTTGAACGTGAGATTAATATTTTGAATGAATTGACCCTTAATTGACTATCTTACACATTATAGTAATATTATACTAAATATGGCGTCCCCACTCGCTCAAAACTCACGCTCACACATTTACTCTCCTTTTGTCTGCGCATATAAATGATGCAATCAGTGATGACGTGAATATTTTAAAAAGTATACGAAAGATTTCAAATTATCTTTATTTTATATAAATGCAACCGAAACTCGTTGTTTCGTGCACGCTCTCAATTTAGAGCAGTAAGTCCGAAGATGCCTCTGAAAGAGACGAAACACGTGTCACAATTAGTAACACAATATGTGGAATAATGAAAGTAATTTTTAATTTTATATTAGAGCAATATGGTTTCTTAACAAAGCCTCCAACGGTAGTTGTTTGTACACATACAGGTTATTCACTTCTACTATTAGAAAAGATTGATACAATATATGCATAACAACGAGCTGGGGGTAAGCTGATCGCTTTCTTAACCCCCAATTTTTCTAGAAGTTTTCTTTAAAAAAGTATAGCTTTACAGGTAGCCATGTATTTGAACAAAAATTCAAATATTCCAATAATCCGAATAGTCAATGTATTATATGAAAGACTGGACTCTCTGACTCTGGACTCTGGACTCAAAGATATCAGCATGTGACTTTGCAAGTAAAAAGTTGACCACTCGGCTTCAGAAGTGATACAACGCTCACTATACTAAGCAAAATTGTAGTATTTGTAGAAAAGTATTATCCATCATATTATATTCCTTGAACAATTAATAATAAAAAGCTGAAAAGGCACATATTAAAATAAACATTATATCTTAAACTATAGTTAAAAAACGGCTTTTAACGCTGATAAACGTTTATGTCAGTTGTTGTTGTTTTTGTTATTTATTTGCTTCACTCAAATATTCACTTACATTTCTTGTGAGAAGAGAAAATCTTTAACCCTCACGATGACAAATGCGACGTGTCTTAGAGACAATCAAAAAACAGCCACGGGCAAAAACTTCTTGTTTCATACAAATGAGAGAAACCCGTCAAAGAATTAGAATTGCGCGACTTTCTTTTATTTTTAAAATGTTTTCTCCCTGTGAAATGATGCTTTATTGACACATTTTTTAAATAAATTAAACACTTTTAATGAGAGCAACCAACCCCTTAATAATATTATTTGTAGAACTGATACGAAAAAGGTGTGATATTTATTTTAAAATAATATATTTCCAACAAAAATTGACAGTGCAAAGTAAAAATATAAGGTTTTATGATCCTAATTAATATGATCGATACTAAAAACATATCTAGGAATCTGTTTTTTTTTCAGTTTATAGTACGCCCTCAAAAGTCCTATCGTACAAACACTTAGTTAACTATATAAATTTGGAATCAACCTTCATCTACTTGAAAATTTTCAGGTAAACCGTCAATCGCTATATGCTTCTCAGGCTTAGAGAAAAAACCAGGGCTGTGGAATCGGTAAAAAAAAGCCCGACTCCGACTTCGACTCTAGCCTTTACCAAAACCACGACTCCGACTCCAACATTGACGAAAAACACAACTCCGACTAAAAAAAGTTTAATATCGTCACCTTTTTTTCCTAATTTCCCTAATTATGTGTATTTAATTAAATATCAACCCTAACAATCCAGCCAATAGCCAAATTTGACATATTATAATGCAAAAATAAAAAGTTCAAACATTAAAAAATTTCCGACTCCGGGTACGACTCCGGCCAAAGCCCCGCGACGACTCTGACTCCGGCCAAAATCCTCCGACCCCGACTCCACAGCCCTGGAAAAAACTATGAGAACAATTAGTATATATGCATCCCCGTTGTTTTATCAGCCGTAACATAATTTTGTTTTGTGGAATAACTGCAATTTAAAAAAAAAATCGTGTCTTTACTACATCTCTGTCCACGTTATTCGTAGTTTTCCTTTCAAACAGTAAAGTTATGGGTTCTGGTCCGTCGTCTAGTGTCAAAGTAGGTTTTGATAACTCTAAAAACAGGTAGTTTCACAAATTGTTTTTTCGATCGATTTATTGATTTCTGTTAGAATCCGTAGATGTATATAATATCTAAAATCCTGTCTGATTCAGACGTAGAAAGATAAATAAGCTTACCACTAATCCAATACTGGTCTTATCCCTATATCTCTACGCTATACGAGAAATAGAGGTTGAACAACTGAGTAAAAAGCAGTCGCGCAGAAAAGCTTATGCTGAGATAAGCGCCATTACAAATCCACATGCGCCACATTGGTAGCGGAAATGGTTTTCTACAAAGTTGCAAAACCTTAGGAACTGTATTATGTTATTACCAGCAGGAGTTACCAACCTCTCTTAGCTAGCTGATTCTTAATTTCACAATTTCAAATTCCACTGGCCACTTACATGAGTTTTTGATCATGAAAGCTTCATTTACTAAAAAAAAAGAAAGAGTAATATTTTTTTGTTGATTCTTGTTTGAAATACGTTTATGGAATCTTATCTCAAATTGTGGCTATTGCAATAGCTTTACGAACCTTTACGAACAAAGCAGACCAACAGTCGACGACTGATAGCATACAATATATTACGGCGGACAAAATTTTAACTACCAATTCTTTAAAAAACAAATCTCGTAAAGATTGTTTCTGAAATCTTTGAAAAGTTTAAAAGCTTCTAAAATATAAATCAAGTAAAATTTTTATTTTTAGTAATTGGTAGAAAATGAAGAAATCTTCATACATATATTTATGTTAATAATGCTTGGTTTTGGATCAATCGCTTTATTAAGCTCGATCAATCGGAGTAATATAACCCTCTTGCATAAGTAAACCGGTAAAATAATCTTTTCATCAACATGCCCTGGGAAGACACCCACGGACGGCTTCAAATATCTACTGGGGTCAAAATATTCCATGTCAGCTTGAAAATACACAATAAATTCCTTCACAGCAGATATATGAAAAAATGCTTTCGTTATTGGTTATTTAATAAATATGTGCGCTGATTTTTCTGTCTGCAAAGCAAACACATATACAGTACATACAGTTTACGATGAGCGCTATATAAGATTTTGTTTAGTAATTTTCGACATAAATTGTCAGGTGGCGCACCTAGTATGTAATTTATTTGTAGTATAGAATTAATATGAACTTTTACAAAGTTACCGCCGAATTCATCGAAAGTATTAATTTACTTGTATTTTTATATTCTTTTAGTAATAAAACCGTAGAAAATGTGTTAATAATGGATCACCATCGAGGCATTACTGTTTCATAGAATATCATGTTTTTAGTAAGAACATTTTCAGTTATCGCGCAAATATGTGTAAACTGTGCAAAATTATTTTTGCTCGTATTGGCTTCCTTATTAAAGAAATATAGCTTCATTCGAAACAATAGACAATTATTAAAGATGTACGACTTTGTTACATTCTTCAAATCAAAATGACAATAAGCAAAGTTATCCGGAACAATCAAAAAAAAATCGTCTTTTATAAAAGAGATTGTGACGTTGAATAAACATGTTAATGGTAAATCTTATAACATAGGCATGAATCATGTTCTGTGAATGGTCCATTATACGCGGTGTGTATTGTGTTGTATATTGGGGATCGGTGTCTCTCAAGGGTTTTCGATAATTACATATTCCAGATCGTATTCAGAGTTGATCGACAGAGCAAATTAATTGTTTCTCTCAGAAATGCTGTGCGTCTAAATTAAATTTATCTCTCCGTTGAAATGCTTGCTTTGCATTAGGATTCGTCACACTCCATATTTATTTACATAATATAATATATACCATTTATTGTCTAGATTCAAATTAAATTACAAATTGTATAATTATACCGAGTTTGAGTGACAAAATCTAAATTCCATCCCACCTATCCGATTCTTTTTTCGCCTTAACCTTCTGCTTATATTCAACTTTCTTCGAAAAAAGAGAGGTTGAGGAACTGAGTAACAAGCAGTCTTCGTAAAAATACTTATGTTGAAATAAACTTCACACTACCGACTGACCACACATCTTATTTATTCGAAAGAGTGACACTGTGAGAATGTTCTGAATGACGCCCACTAAAAAAAGATTGCCAGAGTTCGATTTTTTTTTAATCCCTAATTTGATATACATAGATTGAACTCGTGGACTAAGTTCGGTAAGTGGATTCTTATGTCAGAGGGGAGAAATTTATTTAGTATTAACGGCTGCCGCACACTCGAGTGAACTGTTAAAGAAGTCAGAGTGTACTAGCCATACATCATGAAGAATATGCAAATTAAATCAATATATAAAATCCGTTATTTGCCATTCGTATTTTATAAATAATCCGTATACTTCCTATACGTATACTTCGATTTTAATTTCTAGTATTAAAAAATGTTCACTGAATACCATGTGTTCTTTAAAACAGTTTTACTATAAATAAATTGATGTTCCTAATATACAACCTTTGCTCTGATCTCATAGATCAAAGTTGAAGTTATTACACTGTGTACATTCATATAAGGAACATAAATCATTTCATTGGATTTCTTCATTCCATTTTTGAATCATTGAATAAATATTATAATAATCAACACACGTCGTCTGGTTATTTTAACAGAAAAACATCAATAAAATTATTTTCACTAAAATCTAAATATTAAAAAATACCTACAAGTGTGTAGTTTCTTTAATTTTTATTTCTTCATATCCAGCCCCAATATCCCGGCTCCAAAATTCCGTGTAAGCCTTTCATTCCTCCCATGCCGTGTCAGCACATTTCAGTTCCGCCAAATCTACATATGAATAGTGTCCGGAGTTCCGGTGAACGGAAAAATGGGCAAGTGGAATGTGGCTCTCCAGAAGGTTCCTCTCTCAAACCATAAACATTATTAACATATTCTTTAATTTCACAAAATAGCTTTGTCGAACTTTTTGATTAAGCAGAAAAAGTTTAAGCCTATCGGTTATGCGGGTCTAAGTTCAAGACGCGGCAAGATAAATATCAAATTTAGATTTATCAATAGAAATTTGAGATCTAAGTAAGACTTAAGCATGGGTTTTTGGGAAGTATATTCTCTTTGTGTTGATCTCGGATGACTTTGAAGAAAATTCTCACATGGGTTTTCAGAATTGCGTGTCACTTCTTGTTACACAATACGTGGAATAACGTTATTTAATAAAATATTATATTTATCTACTTGTATTTTATTTTTATAAATCTCTTGTTAACTTAGTAACATAATATGCGATTACAAAAACATGTACAGACATAATTCAAGCTCTTGTACAGTTAGCATTAAATAATTTTAAACTCGCTTTATGGTATTGCGAAACAATAAGCTTTCTGTATCGATTTCAATGTAGTTGTGTAAGTAATGCTTTAAACATTTATACGTTTATGTATTTATGTAAAGAAACATATAGTTTTTGAATCATATTTTTTACAAGCATCGATTGCAAGCTGCGTATTGACAACAATTCTTAGAAATCACTTCTTTATTATCTACTTTCAGAATTGTATTAGAATTTGAAGTTTTTAAAATACTATACTGTGATGAGTGAAATCGGTCCTGATTTTTCTTGATATCTCACTATTGATCAATTATTTGTAATAAGAAAACATTACGTTGTGAAATTTTAACTGATGCTTTCCGATGGTTAAAGTTCGCCACTTGCCTAGATTTGTAGATATGTCCCCTGTCTAGACCGAACAACTTTTGAGTTCCAAATCATTTCATTTCCGAATATTTCCATTGCGTGCTCCATTTAGTCGGATATTTTTTTTAAGTACCACGTAAATCGGAGGATGGGTGTACTTTCATAATAGTTATATTTTATTACTTTTGATTTCGAAGGCCACGCTCTTTTGATTACCTCGCCTACATTGTGGTTATTAAAAAGGCAATGAGATGATGAATATTATAATATGAATAATTTTGAAAGTAGCTTTCGCACAGTGGAAAATAATAAAAATGGTATCCTTTAAAAAATTATATAATTAAATTGTTAATATTACCAAAATTACTGAAAACGTCTTTTACTTTTAACATAGCATAGAACTTAACTCAAGTACACTTTTAATTAAATCTATTCTCAGTGGAAAACAATCAAATTAATACTATATGTAACACAATAAAAAGAGCTATTGAAGACCTTCTCTTATTGAAAAATGAAACATAACATGTTTTTTTTTATCATACTTTTCTTTCGTCCATAAAACACTACAGCGCAGTTTTGAAAAAAATAACTCAAAAGATTTCTGTTCCATTTCTATGTATATATTTTTCGCGCAAATGTTTTTCATTTTTTCTCTGTAATCGCATTACTCATTTTTTTAATTTACATTAGTTTATAAACAAATTAAGAACCTGGATTTATATAGTAAAATCATATGAGTGTCATTTACGAAATCGATAAAAAGTCTTTATTGTGTATTATTTCCAAATTGTTTATTGATAACATTTATTGATTGAGTAGGCATTTACTTGGTAGAACTCCATTATAATACGGTAAAAAATAACAATGTATTTTAGTTCTACATAAATAAACATTTATCTTTAAAATGGAAAATTCGTGGAGTTTGTTCATATAATTGTATGTATTTACATATAAATCCATCATGTGAGTCTAGCTTAAATATTAATATTTATTCGTCATAAATTGTTTTTATTTTGCAATTATTCAAATTTTCTAAAAAATAAACATTGTGAAATTACTGGTTATTCCTCAGTATTGAAATGCTATCAATTTTTATGCTAGGTTATAAAAATACATAATTTTGTATAACTTCCTAAAATAAACATTACAGTTTCACATTAAATTTGATGAATAATTGATTAAAAATAAAGTAAATATCGAAATTTTATTTTTGTGTTACATTCGTTAATGTACTTTACTCCAAAATAACAGGAAGTTATGAAGACAGAAATAAAAATTTTACGAGATGTTTTCACATCTACATCTACAAAAATCTAACCAGAAATGAATCGTGCAGAAGTTGTATTATTATTTCTGAATAAATACAACTCCAAGATTCGGACTGAACAAACATTGCGTACCTACCTACCTTTTGTATGTTTTTATAGGCTAAAAAAATATATTACTCGAATCCCTGAGCTGGAATTTTCGTGAAAATGTTTAATGAATCACAATAAAATCATTGAATTGTTTATGTAATCTTTCCTCAACTAAATCATTAATTTAATGAAGGGTCAAATTTTCTCATCAGCTATTCGTTAAGATCTATTAGCATCGTTGTCTTCTGTAAATCAAAGACAAACGTAAAAACATATTTGACTTCATTTGTTTCAGGCGATGTAGTTCTAATTTTAAATTTCATCGTATCATTAACACCAGAAGACGGAAGCGCTGCAGCTAAAAACAATGTAAAAAGAAATGTAGCTATTGTTGGAGTTGGCTATTTTATATTGAAAGAATCACTCGAAATTCAAATAATGAAACTGAAAAATACATTTAAAATTTAATTCTTATTTTTACGCACATTTATTTTTAGTTAAAACAGTATTGATGGGATTTCATGATGAGTGACAAATTATAATCTCATATTCTTAGATTTGTGATGGAATAAATTCTAATTCTTGTCTAACAATGCTGAATACATAGTATAGTCATTTGATTACGGGAATCAAGTATCTATGGTTTATTTCAAAATTAACATCAACCACATTTAGCCGTATTTAGATACCGCTTTCGGAAATACCAGGCAAAATTCCAACAAAATATCTATTTTTCTACTGAAGCAAAGTGGGTTAGGTATAACATATAAAAGAAAATAATGTTCGCAATATTGTCTTGTGTTTTCACTAGATTTAGTATTTTGCTCCTATAGAAAGTCGTTAAATATAGAATACGCATTGATCACTGTGAATTATTTGGCCACAACCCAAATAAGTTAATTTCAAAAGACTAAATTCATGATTTCCTTTTGGTTGATCAAGTTTCCTTAATGCTTATTGATAATAGCGATTTTCCCATTCTGACACGTAATGAATGTGCCTGTTATGATCCTTAACAAGAAGCCAAGTATATGTTAACGACTTTCAGCATTATTTATTATTATCACGTTATTGCCGTATTACTTTACACATAACTTTGATAAATATTAAGCACTTTAATCCATGTACATAATGGTAATTTTTTTAAATTAAACTGTTCTCATTGAATAGAAAATGGAAAAGCTTTTAATTCATAAATTTTACCATTTTTATTAATGTAAGTAAAAATATCTTGAATCCTAGTTCGATTAAAATTCTGGTTCTTAATTTCATATCTTTGCCCAGTGGTTTCGCTGCCAAGTTCTTTCAGTCTGTCTGATTGAATTATATGACGTTTTATAATATCACAAGATGGCAGATCATAAGATGTTAATAACGTTTTTATGAAAATTCTCGGATTTGGACCATGAAAACGGAAATTCACTCGAGTCTTTTCAGTGTATAGAATCAACCAAGTCTTATGAGCCTGATTCTTAGACACTTCTTACAATGTCTTGATATGGTGCTTTGTGATACACCTAGTTAAAGATGACAATTCATAGGTGGTTGTTGCTACAAAACTGAATACATTGGGAGATATAGAGTTTTAAGTTTAATTACATGTTTGTATTTCATACTCAATACTAAATATGAAATTCAATTTGTGTTATAAAGAGATAAATCGTACGACTGATAAACCAGAATTTATTATTGGTTTGCTGCCGTTTTAACTAGTTAAACATATTTATTTTGGATTGTCAAATATCGTTCAATTACATATGGGAAATAGTCAAAATGAATGAAATACACAAATTATTCTATCGAACACAATTAAATTTTATAACGATATCGTGGTGTATGTACATATGTATATAAATATTATAGGAATGTTATTGTTTTATATTTGACGCTCAGCATTTATTCTTATGAATACCTCTCGAGCTCTTTGTTTTATCAAATAATTGAATGTAAATGGTCCATGTTCAATAATTATTCATACACTTCACTATTTGAATAATGTTGAATATTCTGAACCTGGTAAAGTAACACAATCGAGGTTGTATTGTCGTTTTCATATACAGTGGGGTGGCAATCTGTAATTCAGCATTATTATTACTGTACATTTCAAAGGGCATAATTTTATGCGATATAATGAAACGCCAATAATTTTACAATCGGTGATTGAAAAAAACACAAAAAATAATTTTCATTCAAATATTGATACACAAAACAACAAAAATTAATAAACAAGCTGTTCCATTGCAAAGCTATTGAAACCACGCACAAATTAAGTAATATTTGTAAGGCAAATCTGTTAATCCCGGTTCCCAATCGAATAAAACGTAAATCGATCTTAATTTGCTTATTTGACAGTTTTATATGCATTTCATATTTTAAGCTTACACTATGTCATGTGGTTTTACACGATATGTTTCTCGTGTCAAAACTGCATTAAATAACTATGTGCTGGAGCTTAAAAGACGACGACATCTATTTTCTTTGAAAAGTGTGATACAATATGAAAAATAAACTCAACCTCACTGACAAAACTCACAAAAAGTAGTTCGACATAAAATGTTACATATAAACATATAACACGAAATATCTCTGGTTTCATTTTACTTATACGATTTGTAGGGCGTGCAGAATATATAACATTCTAAAAATATTTAAGAAAGTCTATTTTGAAGCCTTCATTAAGTGCATAAATGTATGTACATGTGAACGATTTACACAATAATTTCACTAAGCATAATGAAATGTTTAATTCTTTGATAAGATAAAGTAATCTTTTTTTATAATATCCACATAATGAAGAACAAATGCCTTAAATCTTGATCGCAAGAATTTAAATAAACAGCTCGGATGATTAATTTAAATCAGGTATTCAATAGGGTACAGTGGAATCTTAAAACAAACTAGTATCTTCGTTTTTTTACTGCTCACTAGGCAAATCTTCAGCTAAGAATGTCACATGTGAGAGTCGGATCCGTGGTCGATTGTCAACGTCCTATGTTTTAGACAGTTTTATTTTGAAATCTTATTGTTTATTTCTGTTCGTTGACATGGATGTCTGCATTGTTTAAAACTCTTTCCCACACCCACCCGAAAGCGATTGGCTAATTACAACTAGTCCTGTTATTTGTATCCCTAATCTATTCGAAAAAAGGTTGAGTAACAGAATCACAAGCAGTTCAAGCTACATAAGCTGTTCGTATGATATAAATTGGGAACAGACATGGTTGAACAAAAAGCATACGTGTTTTAACTGGGTTATAAGGTGAAAAATAAAAGTATTTAGTTCTGCAAATATTATATAATTTACGGTTCATAGCTATTTTGACTGACGCCCTCCCCAGAACCATGTTTAAGCTTCCATTATCATTGCTTTATAATGTACTGGCTTAAAAAAGATGCGCAATGCATCTTCTCATATATTCTAGTATCTAAACTTTATATTAAATAATGTGGTATTAATAAACGCCAATTTAATCAACACAGTAACTGGGTTAAGTTGGCTGACGTTGTAGCTACGTCAGCTACGTGTACCTAAATTCGTAATTTTACTTCATATCCACGGTATAACTTTTGATTCCGGGCACGTCAATGCTCATACCACAGTTTAAATAAGACGCTTGCTTACGGGAAATCTCGCACGCCATAAACCGCACTCTGTGTTATATTTCATAAAGGTAAGCCAGCAGTAAATTAATATTCCCGACCATGCCCGACAAACTTCTGCAGAACGTTTGCCTTACGCCGCTTGTATTTGTCGTCGACTTAAGGGCCGACTTATTAACTCGAATAATCCACTCCTGAAAGGGCAACCTGAAAGGAATTTGATACGGAAGATTGCTACCCAAACAGTTCATCCATAAAGTTTTATTCAGTATTTTATTTTATAAGCTAGGTTTCCTATTACGAACGCTGTTGATTACGAATAATCACTTAAAGTTTGTTAAGGAACACTTAAGGCGTTAACTTTGTGAAAGTTTATTGAAATATAATGTTTAGTACAAAAATTATTCCAGGTACTGTGTGACTATTACTGATACATGTTTCGCATCTTTCATATGCATCATCAGACTTTAATAATGATTATTAAAACAACCTTTGCGTTAATAAGTCTGATGATGCCTCACTAACAGTGACACAGTACGTGAAAAAATCAAAAAGTTATTTAAAATTTTAAAGATAATAGATTGTTTAGTTCTTTCCTTTAAAACATGGTAATGACGTTTTGAATGGATCAAAGCAAACGTACCCATTCCCAAAATAAGGCATACACAAATGATATATTGTGGATATGTCTTCAGAAAAATCTTATGAATACTAATAGCAACGTTTTTTTTCTCTATAAGAATAACGTGACGTTATTGATAGCTTTATGATATCAGCATTACTCCAAGGTCCAGCGAACTGCTTTTGTTATCTACAAAAATATGGCACGGTAATATCGTTATTCAGCTAATATTCGCTCATTTGTCTAATTAGCAATCAGTAGAAATTATCACGATTGCATATCAAATCACCGAATGAAATTACAATATGTAGCATTCTATAAATTATTTTAAGGTTTATGAATATTTTATTTTTTACAATAAAAATCCGGCGATGCTTTGTTGTGCTACAAATTCCACGCAACAGTTTCCATGGGACTCGAACAAAGCAATTCTTGGAGCCCTTATGTCTGGTTTGAGACGTGATTTTGCATTAAAAACGTGCGTTAAACGCTCCTGACCTTTCAAAGCGATACTTCCCGCCATTGTTTTATTGAAGGATATACGAAAATTGGCGCAGCGATAACGATATCATTATTCATCTCTCTAGATTATGTGGATTACTTCCGTATATTTTCTCTTACAACGGAATTTCAATATCAAACGGCATTGATATTTCAATCACTTTGTTTTCATCAGGAAAGTAATCTAAAATAATGATATTTCTAGCAGAAATCAAATATGTGATTGGTCTTTTTGACCAAATTTAATATTGAGGTATTATTTCAATTCTTGCAATGACCAGACGTTTGTTATCTATGCATTACATTGAAGTAAGATTTTAATCTTCATGTCGTATTTGTTTTACTATTATATTTATTTAAAAATAAAATAAATTTGTTTTATCTATTTTGTAGCTCTGAATTTGAAGTACCAAGTATTGTAATCGATGGAGTCTTACAATTGCTGTCAGAATGTCACGGTGTTGACTTTACCGCCAGCTACTTGCATAAAAATCCCCGATGTTATATCAGAAAACTCTATCAATAAATGATGCATCGTGCACTTGATGGCACATAATATAATATTTTTATTGGAAGTCTCCGATGAAATTGGTTTTAAAATAGGATTCGAAAATATCGAACAGTGAATCTGAAGAAATTTTGGTACTAAGAAGAAAGTTATTTAATTAAATTATTTTAGTTCTATTATAGACGGCACTTAATCATAAGTTTAAACAGTGACATCTATCTACTAACGAGAAAAAGTTCTTCATTTCAATTTCAATTCGTAATATTGATAAAACAATTCTTATTTGTCTTAGTTGATTAGGCCTTTCTTCTTGTACCTTTCACTTGTCGCTTAATATTAATAGTCGATAAAGCGCTAATGGCGTATTTAATATATTTTTTTGCATAAATTAAACAATATAATTCTTTTCGTTATTTGTTCATTATTAATTATTGTAATTTAGTTGAGTTGAATTTATGTATCCAATAAACACAATAAATCCCTGTTTGTAGACGCATATGGCACCCTTTCCGCTATATCTAGTATACGGATAGTGGAAATTACAGTTGAAAATGCCCAATCAACTGAAAACGTATCGAAATTTTAGAATTATTTAGTACACAAAATTTGTGTCACTAATTAACTATGATTTGAATCACATCTGTGAACATTTACAGTAGTTTTGTTGGATCCATTATTTCTCAATAAAAAAACCCATTTTTTGTACATCTTTATTATAAAGTATTGTGTATGGATGACATAAATGAATTTATCAATTTATTGGCAACGATATTTTTAGGCATGTCATACAATTGTAAAGCTGCGATTTAAACAAATTAAAATTGAATTGCTTAGTGGAATTAATTTGGTGTAATATGGCTGACAATTAATTTTAAATGCTTCCTATAAAGTTATTCGTTAAAGTAAATGGAAAACAATAAAAATTTATGATTCCCTTTCATAGTCGCTGTTATACTTCCCGTGAGTATCAATGTTTGTAAATAATTATCCTTTACATACCTGAACAGGTTTAAATTTCTCGCAGTGGGTTGAAATATTTAGTAGTAATAATTATAAATATTACAAAAGTTATTGCTTGAAAAATAACTTCAGTCCAAAGTTTACTTTTACAAGAATTCTATTTTTGTTATTGACATCGAAATAAATGTTTTTTTGTATACTTGGCTCCTTACTTTTCAAATGTATTTGGCAGAACCGCTTAAAGTAGGACAAAAAATCAGTGAGAAAATAAATGGAAAACCTTTGGGCACGATTGCTAGTGATCACAAGCATTGAAATTGCCAGAACTTGAACTCTGATCCATCGGATCGCTAGGAAAAAGCCTTAAAATACGGCTACACAGGCTGAGTGTAACAGAGGTGCTAAGCTTTTAATAATTCTTCAGTTATTATTTAAATGTATGCAGTAATCACTGGCTGAATACAGAGAACCTGAAGAGCAATTCTTTAAATTTCAGTTCTCCTTAATTTATTTATCCTTATCTCTGAGAAGAACACTTTTTTTATTGACTCGAGATTTTTTCTCGGAAATCAATGATCCAAAAAAAATAGAATGTCGAAAATAAGTATTGTAAACACTGTGCTATATTTTTTTTTTACAATGTGTGTATCCACTTATTAATTATTAATTGATATTATTGTATGTGATGTTACAATTATAATATTTTCAAATATATCTCTTTCGGTCATAATCGTGATGCTTTTTCTCTACTAAATAGTCTTTTGTATCAGACATAGCTAGCACACCATTTGTTACGGTGTGCCGTGTTATATAATAGTGTCAATTTTGATCAAATAATATTATTATGCACACCTAAATATTAAAATATTTTCCGTCTCATTCCATAAATTATGACTACAAATGACGATGCTTATTTTTAAAACAAACACGTGTGTTACGCCACCACGATAATTTATCATTCATCAATTTGAAACTGAACTACCATAAAACATTCAAATAATAATATACGAATCGATCACGAGAACTGCCGGGATATAGCCGTAATTGAATATAAACAGTACGAGTTTGTGTTCGTAGTGAATCAATCATTTACTGATAGTAAAACTTCCATCAAATGCTATTTCTTACTCACGGATTTCTACCAAAGCCCCAAGATCTTGTACGGCTTATTAGGTTTATAAAGGTTAAATTTATTAAACAAATTCCCGAGAAGAATTTGAACATAGTTTTGAGACCATTTAACCGTTGACAAATGAAGTAGGGGTTCTAGAAAATAATTAATAACTTCAATAAATCATAAACGTATTTTTTGAACATACAGGATGACAATGTGAAAATAAAATGATGACAAAAAATGTATCCTTTCTATGCAATATTTCTTAACCATAATTTGCAATAATGATAATCAGTAATAATTTGCGCCACTATTGTAGAAATCCCTATAGATATTTATTCCATTGATATGAGTTTATGACAAATTTGATCATGCATGAAATGAAAAACCAGACGTCATTTAGTGAAAAATATTATTAATTTAATGAAACTAAAGGTTTTATTTAACAGATCCGTAGTGGAGTATCAACACCATTGGCTTCGGTTGGGGATCGCACGGGATGTAATCCCAATCTGGGCAGATTAATTTTCTTATCGAATTATTGATATCGGTTCGGAGATATAGATTTCCATGTTGTCGTACATTCTCTCCACACCCATTGAGTTATAAAAATTGTATTTGTAAATTTCACGTAAAAATTGACTTAGCTAATTAATAGTTTAAGAAATCTTTGTGTCATACCGAGTTTTATGTTGTTATATCTATTATCCACTATCAGCATATATCAAAAAATATATTACATCGAAATCAGCATTTTTCATTGATTTGAAAGGATATTGAATCCCTTACGACAAAGTAATACTTTTTTATAATGAAACTATATATTCCTGTAATAAGAACTTAATAAAATATGTGATCAGTTCAGTTACCAATATTTCCAAGCGTTTCCTTAATGTAGGGATGTTGAGCATAATTAGATATTTAAAACTGTACGCATTTAATCATAAAATTACTAAAAAATCGTTTAAAATCCTGCGGGGACTTACATACATTTTTAGGCTAAGTGGCTTTTACTGAACATCTTTTGTACTTAAATGCCTTAAAATTTATAACCCAGAACATACATATTGCACAATATCATTGACTGTATACTATTTATGTAAAGTACGTCTCCTGAGTACGTCTAATACCGTAATATCGCCGTTAACGTACGTATAATATAAGAAGGCTATATTTATATTAAATGAAAGAGGGTTAATCGCATAGAAACTTCATCACCAATATTAAACGAGATCAGTGATGGTCGAAAAATATATATCGACAACCAGTAACTCACGATATGTCACTTTATGGGAAAAAGAAATACAAACAGGAAAATGATTGAAAAAAGATCTAGCAAGAACTTGTTAGTAACAATTTAGATGCATAATAGAAATAGACAGATCGATTACAGCAAAATAATTGAGAGACAAAAATACGTGTGTTTTTTATTTTATTCTGTTTCTCTGTGGAAATGATTCGCATTGCAGAAAGAAAGATACATAATATAATTGTTAAATTATAAATGTTGTGAACTTTCTAGGACAGAAAGTAAATAATGTAGTGTTGTTGTAACGTAAATTTCTAATGGAATATTTAATCGAATCTCTTAAAAGTTTCAGTGAACAAATCACTGTAAAATGCTTCTCCGCATCAATTACAAGTGAATGCTTCCTAATTGTGCGTGCCTTAAATCCGCTGACCCATTTTCAGTCGACTTAAACTTTCCCTGTCTTATCAGTGGATTTGATCTGAAAGTCCAACATTTGCTAAGGAAACGAAAATACCATACACATCAAATAATAAAGATATAGATTTTTTAACTTTTAATACATTTTCTTGACCATATCTGCTCTCTATGTAAAAAGCACCGGAAAATTAAATACATATTTTTAACAGAAAGTGATAACAAAAACTGTAATTTGATAGTGACTAGTATTTGCTCATTTGTTATGCTCACATCGTTTAAAGATCGCATGTTAGATGTGATGGAAGGATATAAACATGTTTATTGAGTCATAAAATACTTTAATTAAACGAAGAATTGATGAATCTATTTTTTCCATTATTTTTTCGAAATTCTAACATCGTTTAATGTATTAGAATATTTTATTCATAGTCAATATTATATGCATTTGACGCAAAAAAAGTATGTATATAAATATTTATCATTTTAGTCGTGGAGGGTGGATAACATTATGTTGAAAAACTTACAACGGTCAACATATTATGTATTTCATATTAAGCTTTCAAATGCTTTACTTACTCCACCAGCGCGGCCACACACCGGAAACGGATGACTTTGAGGCAGTGTCGCTAAATAATTACGGGCTAAAAGCTTTGGCAGTCCGCAGAGCTTTCAGTTTCAAGCGTGCTTGATATTTGAGGTGCTTCAAACTGGTTACGACATTCGATAGAGAATTTAACTGGTCAGTGCAGAAAGGTGATATTTATAGCTATGGTTTGGATTTCTATGAACCCTTATCATATCAATCTATTTAATGGCCGACAATGTATATTATTTTGTATTGCGTCATTTATCGCAATGTTTAAGAAAATAAACAATTGTGCCAATATTTCAAACAAGCGATGGGACTAGGTTAACAATTTTTCTCCAAGCCAGACGATTTAATTTTTCTATAGTGAAATTTATTATTTTATTTCACCCTCAAATCCCTTTTTATGTATTTTTAGCGCATATTTAATTTATTACATCAGCAACTCTATATTGTCTTTACGATTGATAAAATAATCAAAAAAATAGAAAATGGAGAGACGATGTTAGTTAATAATAAACAGCTTTTCATGTTTTATTATAACGTGCAAAAGCTTCAACTTGTCAAATGCCGATACTGCTTAGTCGTCCATATATTAAAAGCTATGAAATGCGTAAAAAATGGTAAATTACAGAGCAACCCATTGAATGATGTTTGATCTTTGTTTACAATAATTTTGTCTAATAAATCTGGCTGAATAGACTATTTTCAAGTAATTTCACAAACTTCCTTCACGCAACAAATGATTTTGATATGAAAATTCAACATCTACTCTATAATATACATTGTGTGCACAACTAAAATAATTGCTCTCATAATTGGACGACCGAAATTTCTTGATAAATAAATGGCATTAAATAACTATTTTCACAACAATGGTGCTAATCGTTTGAGTTCAAAACTAAATATAAATTAATGATTCTTGAAAAAAATACTTGAAATAATACTTATCAATTACTGGGCTAAAAATATTTTTATACATGCATTCAATATTTCGTGTGTTGGATAAATTGAAACACGAATCATTTGGTTGTAGTTAACATTGTCTTCATCATTCATACGTCAGTTGGGTTTATGACTTTATCAATTTCCATAAATCACATATAATAGGTACAGGCTTGTTATAGTCTCATGGTATTATTATTGTGAAATCTCATGCAATTTAGTACTTGTCCGTACCACGTTATTAAGTAATTAACTTGTTTCCTTAAACGGCAGTAAGTAATTTCATAATTAGCTGAGACCTTAAATTTACGATGTAAAGGTTGTTTGTTCTAAAGGAGCACAGTTTAATGACGTGTTTACACGTTCACTAAACTCTGTAAGATACCCCTTATACACATCATGTAATACTTAACTTTATACAGTAGAATCAAATGAAATTCGTATATAATTTTCACATACAAATAAGAAAATAATATTAGTGACTAGATTTTTTGGAAAATAATATTTTTTATAGTTAAGAATTTGTAGTCAGTTGACAGTATCACGAAATTCAAGACATCAAAATGAAAGTTTTAATTGCTAATCATTAATTCATTTTCTATTTTCGATGAAGTTTTTTTTTAATCAAGTTATATCTAACTTTAATGAGATAAATAACTCATACTTTTTTCAAAAACCACTTTCATTTGACTTTAACTCTTTGGATCCGATAAAAACTAATCAAGCAAGGTAACATCAGGCCCAATTAATAAATATGAGGTTGAAATTTTTTCATATTACTGAAGAGAAATATGTGACAAGGTCGAGGAGGGCGAACTGTGGCAGAGAGCTATGGCGACACATTTCCAGCTAACTGACAAAATACATCAGAGACGAGTGTTTCACTTTGAAAGAAAACTTTATGGCTAAATCTGCTCGAATGGCTTTGTTTCCTTGCACTGAGCGGATCTGAAAACTTGCCCTCTATTATTATATATTTTATACCCGGTGCTGTAGTAGTTAACTTTACACAGGGTATACGGTATACGGGTATACGGTTGTGCGATATCGTCCACCCTGTATTTACATCATTCTTTGCAGGGCTTTTTTCACGGTATTTTTTTTTTCAAAATCAATTAGACGAAACAATGTTTGCGCTTACGTAATTACAATCTATATATCCGGGTGAGATGTGTTATTTTATTTAGTAAAAAGCTTGACATGAAGTGAGTTCCAGCACTTATTTTTTTCAAAAAAAAGCTCTGCTTCTTTGTATTGTAACATAATCCCGTTTTGTAAATTACCGTACTACATATTATTATTCAAACTACAGCTGTTGATTAACCCAGGATGATATTTACTTGCCTAACTTAGTAGGTATAAATATTACGGAAGTATTTAATTTAATAGAAACTCGTGGCGTTTGACTAAATAACTCCAGGTTGTTGATTATGCTAATGTCGGACGGGCGACTATTTTTGAAAACAGTTGCGTTTCATTATAGTAATATGATAAGTGGGTTGAGCATTTAACTGCCGTCTTAAAGAACCCGAGCCAGTATCTGGCTTAGACTTAAATATGCTAATGAACTCTAAACATATTATTATATTGTGTTGGTGATTGACTAATGAATTGATGGAAAGTATGTGGACTTCACATTGAAGTGTGGTACTCGGTATTTAAAAATATACGGTCCGATCAATAGCTTATAATTATAATGGTAGATGGGCAGACATGTAAATAGATGCGGCGATATAATGGTGCTGATCACATTCTATGGATTTGTCCTTTTATGTCCTCTGAGCGGGAAGATTTACTCAGGTTGGTCCGACCAGCTGTCGGGCCAGTAGGCCACGCCGACTTGGTAGCCAATAAAAATAATTATTTGGCCTTCAGCAAATTTGCGGCGTCATACGGTGCAAGGACGGACCTATTCGTATAGGTCCGTAACCGGCTTTTGTTGATTGCATTAATGACAGCATTAAATAGCATTTCTAGAATCAGTAACGTATAGGGTTTGCTAATTATTTGCATATTTTTTTTGATAGTATCAACCTCGGTCCTAGAATTTCTATGCGCTGACTTACAAAGTGATTTAACTCGGGCTATACCGGATTGGTCGTTGGCTTCCGTAGCGGACCTCACGGGTTCGTGTTCCTGTACGAGCAGATATTTTCAGACAATATCTAGATCCTGTTCGAATTTCATGGATGTTTGTGTTGTTAAAAATCCCTTCCCACCCTTCCTGCTCCAAAAGCGGTGCGTTGCGAGAGTGATTAGCTCACCTCGAGCCCTGTCGTAGTCCTCGTATTCTTTCAATCCCTCCTCTCTTCGAAAAAGAGAGGTTGGGCAACTGAGTACCTACCAAGTAGTTTTTGCAAAAAAATATTTTGTTGTTGAGATAATGAGATAAACTGCGTGAGGAGTCCATAAGTTCCACGTAGGGAGCGGACATGGTAATAACAGTTTCGAAAAAGAGTTTGAATCTCTGCACGTATTCTGTTTGAAATAAAAAAAACGGTAACCCAATATAAGTAAATGAGGACCTTTACAACAACATATATGTATGTGCCCTTACAATAATGAAAACCAAATTTCAAATAAATAGCAGTCTAAAATGGGCATAAGGCATACCTTTCTAGTAACAGCAAGATTTTCTGTACTCTCAAAACTTATCCGAAGTCAAGGTACACATAAATAAGATCTAATTTAGTTGATACTGTTCGGTGCGTAATTTTATTCGTATTGGCAAGGGTCGCGAAATCAAAACCATTACCCGTATTGGGGCACGACTCAGAACGGTTAAGAAACACTGGGTTAGACTGACGATTCAGATGTGAAGATTTGATTTGCAAATCTAAATAGGTAGGTGGGACGCAGAAGAGACAAATTGGAGTCGATGTTGCCGCTTCCCTAGAACGTGAAGTGAGCCGAGACCTTTTTTTGCCGAATAAGGTCGTGAAAGGTAACGACAGGGGATGAGTTAGCTTTTTTGACCCTAGGAAATAAAACCGACTCCATATTCTTGCTTTACCCAAATTACGTTTACCCACACTTGTTCTTTTGCGGGACAGTGTTTGTTCTGGGCAGAGCCGGAAGACATATCACGGCTTAAACGGAGGTACATGGCATGGCTATGAATTAAGAGAATTTTTATTTTATTATTTTCATAATTTTAAATTAACTCGGTCTGTTGTTGAAGTTCTTTGTAAATGAAAATGTAAAGCTTAAATTAATTAAAATAGCTCTGTATCTCAAATATTTTTTAAAAAATAACAAAGATTTCGAACTTAATCATGCATGTTGTAAAGTATGTAAATGCTGTCTTTTATGAATTATATCAAGAGATATGCATTTTTCGTTAGATTACTCGTGTGTACTTAAATGTCGTGAATATTTTTGCGATACCTGCATAATCTAAGCGACGATAAGCTAATAGATATTCGAATAAAAAGATTCTTTTACTCTACATATTATAACGTTGGTTTTCAAAACAAATACATATCGCGTCGACATAATGCACGCTCATCAGTTTATTAAGTGCTGCTACGCCTAGCGAATCATTGAATGAAAAACAAACTGTCACTCTGACAGCGGCTCAAGCATGTTTTTTTATTATACTATATTTTACTTGATTTATGTGTATTGGTCTGTTATTATACACACACACACACAGATAATTTTTCTCGTCTGTGCATGCTCTGTCTGAGGTAGAGAATATTAGTCAGCGTTGGTGTTGAGTGACTTTCAAGCACCCTGAATCGATCGTTTCGAGGATGCATATTGCACGAATATTGACATGTGACACTATCATCTGATAATAATTTCTAGATTGGATGTCAGCTCAAAATACTTTAAGTCCACGATCTTGGTAACTAGGTGAAACAAAATAACATTTTATACATTTACCATTTTAAAAATATACAAAATAACAATAATGCGAATTTCTCGTGCCGTCTCTGGTCGTAACCTCACTTATGACAGAGCACACCATACGCGATAACTATTCCTCAACCTTCTCTCATTCACTTGTCATTTCATCAACAATAGAAAATAACAGTGGATCGCTTCACACCGTTATTTATGAAAAGGTTTCCTCTTTAACTTTCGCTTTCATTAAAATTTCTAAACTTCATATAAATCCTTAAGCATACAAGTTAACAAAATTAACTTTAATCAACAATTTCGAAACTTAGACAATGAATATTTTCAGTCTATTCAAAATAGTTTGTGAATCATAACACAAACAAACTTTGTTCGGTAGGCAATTTATGAGGAATATTTGATGAAATTTAAATCGGCTAAGCGCCATATTAGAAACAGTTTTTATGACTCGGCTGGAATCCGGAATGCCCTGAACAATGTCTTCTTTACCATATTCTCAACCAAGGCCAATTTTGGGGCATTCGATAAATTTGCAACACCAAATGGGGAACGAGATACTCTTGACTCCGCTTCAAATTTAACGCGAAGTAGATTAAACTCCACGGATTCTCAGTATACGGATACATAGGATACTTAATATCACCTTACCAAAGTGGCTGAGCAAGTCACATTTTCTTTTTTTCCATTCTATTTTTCTTTTCTTTGTGCACTTTAGTGCATGGTTAAAAGATCAGTCCCGTACAGCTCTGTCTCGGGCCAATTAATTGAGGAGTAATTTAGTTTCTTTTCTTGATCGTATAGCGTTACGGAAGGTGGTTTTGAAAACGGCTGCACACACATAACGGACTGGTGGTGGGAAAATCAACTTGTTCACATCTATAAATCTAACACTCAAGGAAGGGGAAGGATTCGATCAAATAAATGTATATATATATTATGGGTTTGTATTGAAGATTTTGAACTAAAAATGTGTTATATAATTAATTAACCAACAACATCTTGATTTTTTAATGTTCTGGAAAACAACATTTAATTTTAAGCCATTATTTACTAAAATATATTTAATTTTCAAGGAAATAGTTTTCGCAATATTTACACAATAGTTGTTCTATTTTTTTAGATAAACATAATGATATAATAGTTTTATATAACATATTATCCAAAGACCACGAAAAGATAAATATTTGACATTATTGCATTTTCGTAAGATTACATTTTATTCGTCTGCTGACATTATGTTTCAATTTGTTTGCAGAACAAACATTCTTCCCACTGATAGAAATTTATATGAGCGGGTTAATCCTCTCTAGTCTGGGTACAATTTATGGCCGCATCTAAAATATGCTTGTGGTGGACTTTTTCCCTGTCTCCGACCCCTTTGACGGTATCTTATGGTCTCGACTCGCTTGTAGTAATTCATTGCCAATAATTTATAATCCTTGTGCTCAAAAAATGAATGAAAAACCATTTTCTTTTCGTGGACTTTATTGCTACGTCAGACAAACCTGATAAATAAAAAACACCGTCATTTAAAATAGTAAAACTATTTATATTTATGTAAATTCAATTGGTTTGAATTATCAAAAATACGATTAAATCATATTTTCATTTTATCATATCATGTATGTATGTGAAAAAAATGCATTCCAGTAACTGTAAAAACTAATAAATTTTCTTATTGGCGACTTTTTTTATTTTTATTTAACCAAAATTTTTATACGTAAACAAATGTGTTTTATTGATTTAAATATAAAAATTTTCCATCTAAAATCAACCGTTGAAACATAAAACAATATAATTGAAGATTTCAACTGAAGGTGCTGATGGAATTTCAATATCAAATCATAATCGTTTAAATTGTATACTTTTCCATGAGTTTTGTTGCTGACGACCCGGGTGTCGTCTTTCAACACATTTTAACGGAACCATTTCCGCTTTCAATTTGGACCATATGCATTTCTAGTGAAACTTTTGTCGATAGAAGTCTGGGAAGTAATTCAGGTAAGAAAATAAAGGGCTATGGGCTACGACAGAACTTATGGTCAGCCTGTGCACAATAGGGCCGAAAACGGCCATGTTGATTTTTCGGTGCCATGACAGTTATCAAAAAAATACAAAAAATAATAAACTAAACTGCTGGCATTAAAATACAATGGCACAAGTGCGATAAATAATTATTTCATTAGCCTTTATTTTGTTTTAGAAGTTGATAAAAAATATTCTTTGTTACATTTTGTTATCAATTATCAATATTTAAAATCTATCCCGCATGGACGCTAGTATTATTTATTGTTTGTTTAAATTTAAATGTTTATTATTTGATGTGCCGTATTCACATTAGCGTGAATAATCGTGTATACATGATCGGCCACTGATTTCTTTTCATCTTGTTTTGAATGTTTTTTTTTTGTGAAATTTTCCCTTTTATTTTATGCATGTTAAACAATTATTCGAATCAATGAGTCTCACATATTTTGATCGCTGATTCAATTTTTCTGCTTTTACATTACGGGTACATTGCATAAAATTTTGAACACAGATTCCGAACAATGCAAAATTATAAATAAATATTGGTTTTATCAATACTTTGCTTCTAGTTCACTATAAATAGTAAACATCAATATGTATGGGTTGACATACAAAGTATACTAATTTATATTTGAAACAAGATTTTCAGAATGTGTTCCAATTTGGGTTGTCTATGAAATTTTGTCTAGGCCAGTTATTAATTTCAATTTCCACTACTTTAAATACGCGATGTGATCACACTAGTCAATGAATATTGAAGTGTGCAATCTTATAAATAATATTTTTTTTATAACTGCATAAAATTATAACCATATGTTACCTAACGGAATCATATTTTGAATTGTTTTCGTATGTCGCTCGATTGAACAAACAATAACCATGTGGTTGTTATTTTAATAAATCGATATGCGATATTTTCTTAATGTAGTTTGGATCGAAAGGGCTAAAATACGCCGCATGCTTTGAATAAAAATCCATTTCTTTAGTCAAGTATTAACAGTTCTACGCCAATTTTTTATTCAATTGTATAAGAATTTTGAGTTCAGTAACGAATAATTCTTGATATGTTTTTTCCATAAAATGTATAGAATTTTGATTCCCAAATATTTAATTTGACTGCCATCATTCCATTTGTTTCAAATTATAATTAATTAATTCAAGATAAGTTTAAAAATTTTAAAATTCGCAAAGATAAAACATTTAATTTGACTGGCATCATTCCATTTGCGATTCTCACAATGGTGTTCCTGTTAAGAGTCACTGGTGTACCTTTAATTTTCTTATGACTAAATTAGCCGTTATACATACATATATGATAGAAAAAATAAAGAACATTTATTTATTATTTAAAAATAAAGAGTCGGAGTCAACCAATTTTAAGTCTCCAACTGTGACAAAATGTACGTTGAAATTTATCTTAAATTACCTAAATATAATGTAAGTACATTAGTTCACGTAGCGTGTAGTATTTACTGGAATATTCAGTGTTTGTAATGTTATATACGCTAGGCTGGATTTAACGAAGCGTATCAATTTCAAGACTATATAGATTAATTTAATGGAAACTACGTTGATAACGTCGCACTTAATCTTCAAATCACTGATATTGAATGCTAAATGTTTTCTGGAATCTTCAATTCCACGCGATCTGTACTAACGACCCATCATAAATGAAATATCTGTAGAGGAATTTCTCCAACGCAATTATAGTGATTGAAATGTTTTGACAGGCCGTATGGCTGGCACAATTAAATTTTACTACGGCATGGTTTCATGAATAATAATTTTTAATTAAATACATTACGCAAAGTCATAATAAACACTGGATGTAACTGAGAATTTTTATTACAACTAATATAGGAAAACAGATTCTTTTTTGAACAAACGGCAAAGACATGTGAGAATCTAAAAATGAATTAAATACATATATTATTTTATTTTACGAAATATTATTGATTACTTCGATACATGATAATATTGAAAACAAATTAAGTCAACAAAGTAATACAGTTTTTAATCCAATATAATGTGGGGTTTTTTAGCATAAACTGTCTTTTTCAGGCGATCATACAATTATTTAAATTAGTGTTAAAAGTTATATACCACAGCACTTATAAATTTCCACTAAAGTGAATTATTGTCAGAAAACAGAGCCTGAAATTAGTATTATTGAATTTTTAGTTATCACGCACCCGCTAATTTTGATGGCTATGGTGGCATCTCTATGTAGCTCTAGATTATCCGGCTAACGTATTGTAAGTGTGGAAATAATATTTAAGATGGCTATCGCATTCTTTAGGATTTTTCACAGACGAACAATGAAAGTGAAGAATTGCTTTTTCAATCCTACCCATAGCTAGTCCGGTGAGCTTATAAAGTTGGTTACGAATTACACAGCTTTTGCAGAGTTATAAAGATGACGAAAAAAACTTCATTTAGGAGATAGGTATTGTAACGCCACGATAGATAAAAATATGTTACGTTATTGGTAAAAACATATTAATAATGGAAATGAATATACTTCACTAAACTTTAAAACAACAATTTTGAATAATAAGTAAATGTACCAGTAGCTGACCGTTTAAGAGAAAATTTCAACAAAAATAACGATTAAGGTTTAGCATTGTACCGAATGATGGCAAAGCAAGTATACTCATATTGGATAATATGTCTTAATTAATAATATGTAACAAGAATTACGAAAGGGCCTGCTTAAAAAAAGTTTTGTTAAATTATTTAAAGCCATGATCCTATTTCAGTAGTTGACCATCTCACATATTGAAAAATCCAGTAGTTGACCGTGTTTAACCAGGGGGCTTTATAGTGAACTTTCTGTCAGATTTGTCTCAGGGCTTTCTGTCTCACCACTCTTGGTTGAATCAAGTAGCAATGGGTGGTTCAGGAACAAGGTACACACCATTTCTAGATTGATCACTTAAGAATTTTGAAATAATACACTTTCCTCACTAGGTGTTGTTTTCAAATGGCCACCCTGGCACTCCATTGGCTATACGGTGATGTGTTAGTGGCTCATTCCGACCACAGATGCCTTAACTTGTCTGAACTTTACAATTTAGAGCAATACCGCATCTGCATTTATTATTTTGGGCCATTTTATTCTCAAAGGGTCAACTACTGGTACATGGTCAACTACTAGTATATTTACCTTAATTATTATTTTATATTTAACAAATAAATAATAAAGCCAAAGCATAGTATTAAAAGAAAATGAAAAAAATAATGTATGTTTTCAAAAAGAGTTAGGTTTCTCTGTCTCTAAGTGGTTTATAATGTATCTTATTTAGTTGAGGATTGTGTAGTAAAGTAACCCAGGGGGCCATATTGAATTCTTTGAAACTCCCGCGTTACCGATAAAATTCAACCAATCGAAGTCTCAAAAAGTTAGAATAGATTAATGTGATGGTGATTATTAGAAATTGCTCAAACATAATGTCAGTTATATGAGGAACTGACCCATTTCAAATGACACTAAACACAATCTCTGCTAACAAATTGATATGATCAAACTTCAGGCAAGTTTTAGGAATTTGTCACAACAGTCGCGATGTCACGTGCCAAATTATATGTCACATCTCTCACGACAGCGTCATAAATTTCAGCTTGCTTATCGTACCAATGTAGACCTCTCGTATATTAATACAAGATGTTCTGAGAATGATATACATATGTAGGTTAAAAATCATCTGATTCGACCCACGGCCGTGATATTACTTTGAGGGTCGGCTTGGTTTACTGAAATTGATAAGATTTTGTACAGACTGATTAATTTTCTTGTAAAAACCCTACGATATATTCTCAAAATATTAAGGTATTCTTATCTTGTATATTATTTTACAAATACCAGACGATGAGGTTTTCGTAGCGAACTATTGCAAACATTTACAAACATTTCATGACAGAAGTCTTTTGTCCAGTATTCGCGAAGAGTTTTCTTGTTTATTCCATAGAAAACTTTCAGCTGAGATTATATAATGCATTATAAATGAATAATTCAATTGAATTAAAGACTCAGCTATTTTGAAACATAAATAGTTAAGACGATGGCGTTATGCCTCAATGACAGAACTTAATACTATTTTAAAAAAATACGATTTTATTAACAATGGTGGACATTACGTATATCCGACAATCCTTGCAATTTTGGTCGCGCTTACATTAGGAAGGGGCTAAAAACTCACTCATTCTATTAAACATCACTATCATTATAGCATATATGTACATATAGGATAATATCTACCGGTACGCAAACCAAAAATGTTTAAGAAGCACTGCGATAAATAATCATTCGTGGGCTTTTAATATTGTAACGGAAACATTTTAAATAGGTAGACGAACTCAAGCTAATTATTCCAAAAAAATACGTTCAAAGTTAACTAACTTGATTGACTGCTTAAATTGTGATTGGCAAAACCGTCTATCAAAATTTCCCTGGAATAAGTCAAATATTATTTTTCCACTCGCACATCCATTGGAAGAACTCGTTATACTTAACAACTAACTGGTAAAACTCGAATAAATAAAAAAATAGCGTTTCTTATTTTGACACGTGTCAGTTTTTCGTTTAACTTATCATGATGCTCCAACATTTCCAGTCGGCGTACCTAATGTGTTTTACTTCTTTTTGAGAATCTTTAGGGAAAACAAAATGTGAATACATTGAAGTATTCGCAGTCATAATTTATCCTTATGAATACCTACAACGTTACCTTATTCACATCAATATTTTAGTTTTATGGCAAAAACGTCATTTTAATAGTTTCAAAAAATTGTAAACGCTTCTCTTACATTTTTTTATCTTTTTCGAAACAGTATAATGCTACGTATAAAATAGGTTTCATTTATTTTTCTCATATATATTAAATAGTTTAATACGAATTAACTTCATCATATCAAGTTTTCAATTTAACTTTTCACTAAATTTACATTGCGAGAATATTTGCTTGGACTATATTTACATCTTCAAAACTGTATTGGGTTAAAATAAAATGCTACAAATTTTGCAATTGGTTTTTATCGACACCTTTTCCATATTTAAAACAGTAATAAAAGTACCAAAAATTGAAGAACTGAACTTTTATATTATGGTGTTTTATTTATAACATATTCACTCCCGATATAGAGCATATCAATTCCAACTGGGGATCGTCAACAAAAGTCTTTCAGAAAATTATTCAATCACTCAGCCTTTCATTTTGGAAAGATTAATTGGCTAGAAAAGAAGAATTTGTTAGCTTATCCATTCCATGTATTAAATTCATTGTGTACAGATAAGAAAATAACTTCCGATATGGCTAGCCGGGCTTTGAGGCTTTTCCTACGTTATTTAATTTTGGCAGCTTTAAAATGTGTGTTTCATTTAAGGATGTTTCGCTTTTTATTTTAAGATGAAGAACGAAAAGCCGATTGAAAAAGAATTTTGATAATTTTCATTTTTTTAAGGTTCTAAAGCAAAATGAACATCCATTCGTGAAATGAGAAATATGCATAATGAAAGTAATATTTACCGTGGATGGTTTTATTTTTCAACAATATTTACTTATTTTTACTGTTGTGTTGACACATATCTTAATAAAAGTTTCCTTTTATTATAGTTTTAAAAAACGGTTTATTTTATGTCACTCAAAAAGACAATTTGAAGATAATCTAATTTAGAATATAACCAATTTTGTATACATATGTATCGTAATTGACAGTTAAGTTTTTTTAAATTATAAAAGTCTTATGTTGAAACTTATCATCCATGTATACGCTATTATGATAGATTGTGAGCGGATGAGTGGGTAAACTCAATAAAATAATCCTATTAGGTATTCTGTAAAATCCACCCAGTACTTACGAAGGATAAATATTTTAATTCAACCTAGGATGAACAACTGATTCGCTTCTGCTTGATTGAAACTAAAACTAATTATTCTTTCAACACGAAGAAATTCGGCTGTACGCTTAGCAAAATTTAACACGGTTAATTTTATACAATTTACCTTCTCTAATTCTGAAAACAAATCATTGTAAATTTTTAACGACATAATATTACTTCGTAACACTGTAAATAATAGATCTCCACAGTTTCGTTATGTCGTCGATTTAGATATTTGGATACATATATTTTATTTCAATATTAACAAACAATTCAAACAATTCAAATAATAAAGTTATTTAAACTATTCTGAAAAAAGCGCAAACACAAATATATTCAAAATTAATAAATAAAACAATTTTTTTATTGCTTCCACTTCCACTTAATGTCATTTTGTGAAGGCCAGGACTGGTTTCTTCTGCAGATGAAAATGTCCCGATGAGTGAAACCGGTCCTGTTCAGCATACAAGTATATGTGGAAGTAGTACAAAAAATGTGTTTTGTATTTAAAATAATGCAATTTCGTCAAGAATTGACAGTTGACACCATTGAGTGATATTTTAATATGGCTTATTTTGTTTCACCTGCAGCTTGCTGGCCTAGCAGTCTTCTCCGTAGGACTATGGACTGTCATAGACAAGCATCAATACGTCTCCTTGCTGAGCACCATCACTTACCCAATGGCCGCTTACGTACTCCTGGTCGCAGGAGCCCTCGGAGCACTGGCTTCCGTTTTGGGCTATTGTGGATTGTGGAGAGAAAATAGATCCATGCTCTTGGGGGTAAGTTTACAATTTTTATTAAAATTAGTTTTTATTGGTTTCGTGGTCATGTGTATCATTAATAAATTTTATGAGATTGTATTTTTAATAATCGGAATGCTGTTTATAAAATCCGCTCCACCCCACTCAAGATAAGTCGATTTTGTTAGAGTGAATTTTTGAAGCTTCGTGAGTTTTTATTAAGCGTTGGTAGCGCTCCCCCCACGATAACACAAATGGGTGCAAATACTTTCCAGAAATACATGTCCTTAAGTAAATTTTTGGATATTTTTTACAGCTAATTTCAATATATAGTTGATCCCGCACACTATCTCATATGTGGATAAAAGCATATTAGGAGATAGTACATATAATAAACGTGATTTTTTGACTATTTTTATTAATTGTTGAGTTACATTCAACACCTTATTTTTTAAAATGGAATTAATATAAAATTTCCATTTAAACTGACTATTTTTCTTTGAATTGCACATAGGATTTATTGTGCTCAATAAAAATAAATCGAATACCGTGCTCGTAAAAATATCCTATATTGTCCGTTGTCACATTGGATATTTTGTGTTGACAATTATGAAATTTCCGGCACATAGGATTTATTGGAAATCAGTATGTTTAAAAATCGGAATAAAATATTATCAAAAAAAAAATTATGAGAATATAAGGAAAAAAAAAATCTTTATCTTTGTAAAATCACCCTGGTCAACAAAAGTTACAAAGGAGTTAGTGTGCAAGAATCGACGATATAATTAGCATGTGAAAATCTTGAAACCTTAAGAAACCTTGATACAAGTATGTATTTGATTTTTCTTTATACGTATGTATATTTATTGAAAAGAGTAAACTTATCTGTAAATTCTTGGTGGAAGGGTAGAATATTTAAATTAATAAAAACACATTTTTTTACTCTTTTCACATACATATATCGTATAATGATAATAACTGTAAGCACTCGACGCGATGATTTAAACTGATTTTATTAATTTATACAAAAACATAGGAAAAAGTTTTAAGTGGTATAAAACAATCATTAAGCCCTTCTAAAATCATGCACTGCATTAATACTTCACAGTTAAACAATTTTCTGGTGCGACTCGAAAGAGAGATGAAATTTCAGTGTAACTGTTATCAAAACTTTTCCTTTTGTTATAATATTTAAACTAACCGTTGATGAAAATGAACATTCTGTAAATTCTTTAGAAACTAACAAGATCTTGTTGAAATAAATTGTCAAAAGCTTTTGAACTTTATTAATATTATAGCGAATGTATAGAACAAAATCTTCAACAAGGTTATTTTGGCTTCTGATGGATATTTTATGTTTGAAGTCTGAACCAAAGCAAAAATCTACAAACAAAATTAATAAAGCAATAAAATTTCAAGATGTCTAGATTTTTATATGCTGAATACCCGTAAAATGTCATTGAATATCATTCAGAGCTAATTTGTATTATCGGTAAATAAATTTGCTTTATTAATTTTCTTTTAAAGAATACATACAAATTGTGTGAGTCATTTTTTTTTCAATGATGCTTACTACCAAAATGACGCTTGTCGACAAAAAATATAAATTTGTATGAAACATATATTTTTGGAGTTAAGCCGATAAACAGAGTAAACCATTAACATTGTCATCTATCACTGTCATAAACTGTCAAACTAGAAAAACTCGCTAATGTAATGTATCCAAAAATTTGAAATATCGTGAGTATTTATTCATATTTTTTTGCCCATATCTTCTAAATATACTAAATTTTGTTATACACCGCCAAATTCCGGAATATAAATTGATATTATGTGAGATCCGGTATTATAATCGAATTGCTTCGGGCCTTTTCCCTACAATAGAAGATCAAATTTATGACTATAAATACTTTTACCTTTTAACTAAAACACACCTTGTTTCTGAAAGAATTTGAAATTTATTTTAATAATAGTTCGGTAGACTGCATTCATGATCAAATTTCATTAAAAAGCGTATTTCTCCATCTGATGAAATGGTGCAAAAAACAAAAATATCAACGTATTTTAGTTCTACAAAAATACATTGATATTTGTCACCGTATTATAAAGGGAGTTCTACCAAGTAAATGCCAATTCAATCGAACAAGAAAATACGAATTTATATCATATTCAAACATACTACCTATAACTTACCAATTGATTATAGAATATGTGAGAGCTTGCCTTAGTACCAAGATTGTCAGAGTGAAGCATGTAGGTTCAAAATGATACCAATGTCCACAAAATTAATTACCTATAAACAAAATACCCTTAGACAAGTAGACCACTTTTTCATTTAAAATCGTTTCGTAATCATCGGAGGGCTAACTATTATAAGAAGTTCTCAGTCCATCAATCAATCCGAACCAAAAAAATGTTTTGCTATTAACGGAAATAAATAAATCTTCTACCAAAAAATATTATAAAATCTCCGTGTGCCCATTTAAAACGACCACGGCTGTCCCTCAATAAGCAAATGTTTTGTATAAAGTCGTTCAATCAATCGGACAAATAATTGCATAGATAATATTACAATTTCTGTAGATATTTTAAATGTAATGAAACACCTTCCATTGAAACTCTTAACTATAGTATATTCCTGTATCACTGGTGATTTTTATTTTATTCAATCGTGAGCTTACTATCTATTTAGAATATATTTTGTATTTATTTTTATCTTACAAAAATAAAATACTATGGAAGGAAATTAACAACTAATAAAGTGTTGTCTTTATCTGGCAGTGAATATACAGCGTCTTCTAATGAACACGCCGATTCTATAACGCCACAAGCGTGATATGAACATTATCTTTTAGAGCTATACTTAAGATTAAACTAAAAGTATCCCTTTTTATACACCGTACATGATAATACTGGTAAATATCTTCAACATAGCAACGCAACGCTGCTTTTACGTACACCCCTTTCTAAATTTAAACCATTTTCGCTGTTTTCTCTCCGTTTCAAGATTGAGGGACTACACACTTAAAGTCGAGGAGTGCTAAATAATGTTTCTTGTAGCATTCTCTGGTACATTATCTACAGAAATTACCATTGTATAATCCGAGCCTGCCACCCTCAAACTATTTTTATAACATTTACAAGCTATTATTAGTAAAGTCTACTCTTTCGATGGTTTCGGCGGTAACTTTGTGGAAGTTCATTTTAATATAAAATTTAAAATAACTTTGATTATTCCACGTATTGTGCTACTAACTGTGACACGTGTTTCGCCTCTTTCAGAGGCATCTTCAGACTTACTATCGCAAAGTTTGCTTAAGTAATGAAGCAAGATTGATTCTAACATTTTAAATTACGAAATTACAAAATGGATTACGGGTTTTTTTCCGGGTTACGGGTTTTAGTAATTTAGAAATACTCCACCGAGTAAATAAAAAAGGTTTAAAGATGAACAGTCTAGAATTTTTAGAAATAAATAAAACTCTTAATAAAAATTATTAAATATTTTTTCGATGGTTTCGGCGGTAACTTTGTGGAAGTTCATTTTAATATAAAATTTAAAATAACTTTGATTATTCCACGTATTGTGTATGACACGTGTTTCGCCTCTTTCAGAGGCATCTTCAGACTTACTATCGCAAAGTTTACTTAAGTAATGAAGCAAGATAAATTCTAACATTTTAATATTTTAAATTATGAAATTACAAAATGGATTACGGGTTTTTTCCTTCTAAAGGAAGGGGGTGATAGAATCAAAACAATGCAATAACATAATGATACTAATAAGGTGCAATCAATCAATTAGATTGGGATTTTTCCTTTTTAAGGGACGCAAGAGGGTTATAGAATCGAAAACAAAGCAAACAAATATATTTATAATGACGTTAAACATTACAAACTAATAAACTATAAACCAATGAGCTGCAATCAATCAGTTAGGTTGGGTGATTACTCTATTGATGGGGAATAATTTTAATAAAGGCGAACATCCTGTCCTGTTAAGAATATTATTTAATAATATATCTTTTTTATTATTTTTATTAATAAATTTATCTTGCTTCATTACTTAAGCAAACTTTGAAGATGCTCTGAAAGAGGCGAAACACGTGTCACAGTTAGTTACACAATACGTGGAATAATCAAAGTTATTTTAAATTTTTATATTATTAAATAATATTCTTAATAGAACAGGTTGCTCGCCATTACTAACATTGTTTCCAATTAATAGAGTAATTACTAACCTATCTGATTGATTGCAGCTCATTAGTTTATAGTTTGTAATCTTTAACGTCATTTGAAATATTTTTATTTGTTAGCTTTGTTTCGATTCTATAACCCCCTCTCTTGCTTCCCTTATAAAGGAAAAATCCCAATCTGATTGCATCTCATTAGTATCATTATGTGATTGCATTGTTTTGATTCTATCACCCCCTTCCTTGTTTTCTTAAGAAGGAAAAAAACCCGTGATCCATTTTGTAATTTCATAATTTAAAATGTTAGAATCAATCTTGCTTCATTACTTAAGCAAAATTTGCGATAGTAAGTCTGAAGATGCCTCTGAAAGAGGCGAAATACGTGTCACAGTTAGTAGCACAATACATGGAATAATCAAAGTTATTTTATATTAAAGTCTACTTTTCTACTCGTATTATAGTCGATAGACGCATTCGATCAATAACTTTGATTCTCATTCTTCCTGTAGTAGATAAGATGAGAAAAAAAAGATTATTTTAATAATTCATCAACAGTAAGTTTATCATTATTCCTAACATAACTTACTTATAACGAACAATTTTCTAATCGAGGTAAAAAACTATACATCCAAATAGCGGTAAAATAGCATACCCCGTGACTTCCCTTAGATGTAAATTGGAATCAATAATGGCAATTGAGTATGGGTTACGATTATAACTCTAGAACTTTTATATCAAATTATGTTTATGTGATTTGGTGCATTAGCTTAGGAAAATTCCAAATGCATTTAACCACATGTCAAAAGTTTATTTTAAGATTATGTAGTAATAATTATTCGCGAACTCGATTTATACTGTTGGAATCCGAATCGTTCTAGGTTTTAATATACGCAAATTTAATGAATATTTACTCCCGGGATAACCTATGATTGAAATCGCTGTCCTACCTGCCAACATATAATACAATAATGACGGGTCAGCGTGAAACGAATATTCATCATTTTTTAACATATTATTACATTATGTGAGCTTACCGCCGTACCATTGAATCGCTGACGCATATTTAAAAAAAATTCAATATTGTACAAATATGAAATTAAAATTAGTTTTGATATTCCATATATTGTGTAACCATTAGTGGCACGTGTTTTGTTTCTTTGAAAAGCATCTTTAGAATTTCTGATTTACACGATACGTGGAATAAAAAATTATCAAGTTTGATTTTATATTAAAAATTAACCTCATTTAATTTACTGCCGAATCATCGTTCGTACATTTTTAAAGGTTTAAATCTTTAGTCTCATTAGGAATATGAAATAAATTTAATGAGTATTTTTTATTTATCGGACCATCGTTTTTCGATCGGACCATTTTTTATTTCTGTAAATAAACTGTGTTGTATCTCTGCATGTTCTTAAAATAGATAAGTGTTTTTTATCAAATATTATATATGAATGTTGTATTCTACAGACCTATTGATAGATCGGCAAAGAAATAGTTAAAAATGATATTTTGTATTTTCATTTGATTGATTTACACATTAAAAGTAATAAACGTATTTATATGTTATCATTTATATTGCGATGGATGTACTCGTTACTCACAACTATTCTGTAATGTGTATAGTGAGGTGGATAGTAGGTGTCAGTTCATGACTCTTTCGGGTTAATGTTTGGCGGTCTTAGGCGGTCACCAGGGTGTGAAGATTCCCCTCCATCTACGATATCAAACGCCTTTCTTGGGGGCGTTTAAAATATCCCTTCTTATCTACGCGTTGGTGTATACGCTATTTTATCAATTCCATACTCGAGTACGTCTTGCGAAAGGCGAAAATATATTTACCACACGCGCCTGATCTTTTGGATGTTAACATACATAGGTGTATCAATTTCTTAAAGCTTCTTTTAAAATGCAAAACGTATTTTTTACATACATCAGGTGTATTACACAGGATGTTCGATGCTACAATATTAGGATGTCGATAAATAACCAAGAGTAAAAATACTAAAAAAATATCTTATTTCGTATTGAAAACACGTAGACCATTTGAAACTGACTTTCATATCTCCTTCACATGAATATATTATTAAGATTCTCATTGCCTAATTGAGATGTGAGAACAATTAACCCTTTACGAATAATGACTGTGATTTCATACACAAAAAATTTCTAAATTTAAAAGAGTAAGCCACAACATGACCTGAAGTAATTAAGTAGAGCATTTTTGAATACGACTAAAAACCGCTTACTTCTTACATCAATATTTTCAAAACCTTAACTGGAATAGTGCATAGAATCAGATATGCGGCCTTATTCAATATAAGTTAGTTTCATAAGCAATTCAAACAACAAACTACAAAGCTATAACATTACTTTATTGTGATTGTGAAGTGCTTTTTTATTCAAACAAACGTCAGTAAATTTCAATGAAAACGTACAACGTGGCTGTACAAAATACTAGTTTTTCGTTTCGAATCCATTTTAATGAATTCGACAGAGAAAGTTTCTTTGGATATCAAATACTGTAAAGTCACGTCGGAAAAGCTCAGGGATTGAATACAATTTATAGTATGCAGATAGAATCGCACAAAATATTGAACATGATATTTTTATTTTAACTGCATAGTTCGAGAGCACGTCGAAGGGGACAACCCTTCCGGAAACTGCGCAACAGCTTTTAAAAAATTTACATGATTTATTCATCTTACTTATTAGTCATTCTCTGATTTGAATTTTTCTCAAGCCAAAGCTGCTTCATATCAGCCACTGATTTAAGTGTGGCAATTTTTTTTTCATAATGGTTGAATTTTCGTAATGTAAATTTTTATAAAAAAAAAGGAACAAATATAATATTTATTTTGTCGTTTATTTTGTTGATTTGTGCGTGTTGATTCTAGTAAATTTATGGTTATTCTAAGTCTTAAACAATCGTGGAAAGTTTTTTTGCGAGATTGGGAAACAAATCAATGCTTATAAGCATTGAACACATTTGAATCACTTGGACAAAAATTATCTACATCTTAATTAATGCATGTAAGTTTCATCAACTGTTTCATTTTTATTATGTTTCATAGTATGTGGAAATCTTTTTTATCATTTATTCTATCTACCAAAAGTCAGACCGAGCCAAAAAAACGAATGATTATTTTTATGAACGATGGAACATAAATATTATATTATAAAGCACGTACACACGGAGCGTCTTAACAGAATATTTTCTCTCTAGGGAGGGGCAAGGCAAGGGCTAGTTTTATTCAGGATTATGGTCTGAGGGATGAAACCATTAAAGAAATACATACCTTTGGGTACAAAGGGAATGATCAATGTATGTAGTGTATAATAATAATATACGTGGAGTAAATTTGATAAAATATATAAAAACTTGGAAACGATGTATTTATAACATGTGTATATTTTATACGCAGTCGTAAAAAGGTTAAGTCCGCGTATGTTTTACTAAAATAAAAAAGCTTTAGTGAAGCATACCAAAGCAAATACATTTTTGATACGAAGTTTTCTTCCGTTTTTTCGAGAATAATTGGGCAGCTTCTTCGGCATGCAAATTTGAAGTGATTCGCGAAATGTTTTTTTTTCAGGTAAAATTTTATCTCTCGTATCTTTTTTGTACTCTTTATACATGAAACTTCGCGTTGCCTACGAGAATGCCACCCTCGCTATGTTTTAAGGGTTGTTTAAAAAAAAGAAACTTTTATATTTTCTGCCTTCACATAACCAAAACTTCACTATCATACTTTTTTGTGAAATGATGATGAAAGTAAACTTTTTTCAACTTTTTTTTTTGAAAATTATCTGCATAATTCACGATTCTTAATAAAAGATAAATATGGAAAAAATGGTTCTTTTACTGTTCCTGGCGAATAGAAGGCATTTTCATTCAGGAAGTTTATGTCTAGCTAAGAACAAAAGATATTCTTACAAACACAGTCTGTAATATAGACACTTACAAAAACTAGTTATATTAGAATCGCAATGTATAATATAACACGGTAAGAAAAATAACAATGTATTTTAGTTCTACATAAATTATTTTATATATTTGTTGATAGCTATTTCGGCTTACGCTTTCGTCAGAACTATATAGTTCTGACGAAGGCGTAAGCCGAAATAGCTATCAACAAATATGTATAAAATAATTTATGTAGAACTAAAATACATTTTTATTTTTCTTACCGTATTATAATAGAGTTCTACCAAGTAAATGCTTACTCAATCAATAAGTATAATATAACTGTCATATTTACGCAACTTTTTGCCTCACTGATTCAATTATTAAGAAAAATAATTAAAATATACATCTTTAATAAATACCACACATTATATAATATATATACAAACGATGTCTACTCTCAATGTTGCATCTGGACTGTTTATGGATTTATTTTCAACAGAAGTTTAATGGGAAAACGGCTTGTTACTCGGTTGCCCAACCTTTCCTTTCGAAGAGAATATGGAAAGATAGGATAGGACTAAGACAGGAATTGTTTGCCAATCACTACGTCCGGTTCTAAATATCGGATAGTTGTGAAAAAGAATTATAGACAACACAGATATAAACGTCTTTGAACAGAAATCAATAATTCGATTGAAAAACGAAACTGCCTGGACTGGGATTTGGACCTCTGAGTTCCGCTACCGAAAAAAACGATATTGACTCTCACCCGTGGACCCGAAAATAGCCCGTTGTGTCTTTACAACAATATAAATTGATATGTATACACCTTCCTCTAAATTTCGTATTTTTATATCAAATAAACAAATACAAGCTTTTTTATGACAAGCTTTCACAAATATTTCAAATTGAACGGGAATAAAAGAAAACATTTTTATGACAAAGGGGTTGAAAATACTAGGAATATTTTGTTATATACACCGTATTTAGGATGTGAATCAACAAGGCAATATTATTTTTGATCAAATAGAATTGTGAAGCGTAAGTAACGTCGGAGCTTTTCATTGTGCATAAATTATGAGGCCACGTGCCAAAAAGTATGATGTATTTATATATCACTTGCGCAAAGCTCGGAAGAAAAGAGCATTGGCCTCCTGTAAATATCTTAGCCATGCAACCCCATCAATCATCAAACTCAGCCCATTTTTTCCACTGGATGATATTCCGAAAATTAAAATATTATCGATCGCATAAAATATATGGAAGGCCTTTAGCCGAGTGGTCACTATCGTTGGTGTCGGCCTTATCGCTTACAGACTCGAGTCCCAGTACGGATAAATTAATTTTTAAATAAATTTATTGCTTTCAACGATTAGGCGAGACGGCTTCGATTAGCTAACCCACCGTATCTTATCATGTTCTGTCCAATTACTTTGTTTCTATCCTTATTTTCACCGAAAAAATACTGTTGATATTAGCTCCACTAGGAATACATATGATTCACATTTGAAGTGGGCATGGTAAAAATATTAACATCTACATATTGAAATATTATATGGTATGCTGGTTTTCTGTATCGTAAAAATATATTCATAGCGTTGTTAATATATTTTTTATATTATTTGTGGAATATAGCTGAAATATTATTGTTTTCAGCATTAAAATATATATTTAACTGTTCTGGATAAAAATTGCCACAGCGCGAGCTTATTTTTTCTTTCAATACAACATAATAAATATGTGAGTTCAAATGAATAAATAATAAAAAATTTAATAATTCGATATAAATCTTTCAAAATATTAAGGTTTTGGTGACAGTAAAAACTGTAAGTGAATCACTTAAATTTAAAAGTTATATGAGCATAACCTACAACATCGTCTTACACTATATAAAAACAAACTTAGTTAATTCGATCTCCAATATTTCAATCCGTCACGTCGAAGAGAAAAAGATCAAATATAAAAATACTGTCAAATACTAAAAAAAATCTGTTCTATAAATGTTGGAAAAAAATCGAAAAATATTTTCACAAATTCGATTCCATCTAATCGCTATTTTTAATAGCCTAGTCGCTTAAAATAATTCGAATTTTACGAAGCGAATAGTTGAATAACCCCGAAAGACTAGTAACCCTAAGAAATCGTACAAAAAGTAACAAAATTTAAATCTAGTGTGCCGGAAAATTATACAGCTTTCTGCGCTGTAAGGTGTGCTTTAAGTTATCAATCTAATGACAAGAAAAGAAAAATTCATCGACCGCTAAAGTTGCGTTACTTAATTTTCTACATGATTCTACCGTATTGTGTTTTCATTGGAACATTAAGGGTGTAATTGAGTCAAGTTGTAGACCAGTGGTTCTCATGTGCGGCCACCAATAGTTTCATAGAAATTTCTGGTATTTAAAAAAATGTAGTTTTACAAATTAATTTGTCAACAAAGACTCAGAAAATAAAATATTTTGTATACAATTAATACCAATAGTAAATTAAAAAACATTTATACGTCCATTTGACATATCTCAAACACAATAAAATCAAAACAAAAATTTGGTGCGGCCACCAGACATTTCCATAGGACCGTTTATTTATACGATGCGACCACGGTGCAATTTTCTGTGAGAACCACTGCTGTAGACATAAGGTATTATCGTACCAAAATTAAACACGCAAAGTTAAATTTAGAAAATGTGTATTTAAAAAATAATATGTACATTTTATTCACTACAGATCTTATTATAATCTATTGATTGAGTAGGCATTTACTTGGTAGAACTCCATTATAATACGGAAAGAAAAATAACAATGTATTTTAATTCTACATAAAGTAGAATTAAAATACATTGTTATTTTTCTTTCCGTCTTATTATAATCATTGTATTTAAATTTTTTCATTCAAAAAAAGGATGTAAAGAATCATTGATTCCAATTGATTATGGAAGGAAATCCACGATTCTTTTTACTTATTCCAGATCGAATACAATTTAACGGTCAGCTGGTGATAGTTTAAAATTTTTAAACACAGATATGGTTATCAGTATTATTAACGTAAAACTAGTCAAAATGTACAATTATCGTCCTATCCGATACTGGTCATTTTCTTTATGAAAATACACTTCTAAGGCTATTCATAAATACAGCGTTTTATAAGAGAATGTTTCATATTAAGTAATTTCTTGATGCCTTTTTCTAGATTGGCATACTTTTAGTATTAAGGAAATATATATATAAAATATTATAAGAAGTTTTTAATAATTTTCAGACATCCTGTTTGCACATGTTGTTATGGGGCACACAAATATTGACTGAGATTCTTCGAACTTTTACCCTCAAAGCACTTGCAAGACGAATCCAAACACTTAAACTCAAATCACTCGTGACATAATATTTATCGTCGGAAATAAAATTACTAAGAAAAAAGATTCACTTTTGTTATGTTTTCTAACTGGCTTAATACTTGATGATATTATTTTTTTAATAAACACTTTATTCTTCAAATACTTTTTTCTCTTTTAACAAGTGAAAATTGTTTTTCATATTATCTCTTCGGATTAAAGAAATCCTCCGGGAATTTATCTCCCGTTTTCGTGTTGACTTTTTTCGAACGCGAGACATTTTTTAAAATTATTAAAATTGAATTTTAAATATTAAAAAAAGGTCCATAAAAAAAAATATTTCAATATTCAGTAGTGAAATTTTATTTTGCCCAACAATAATTGAAAACATTTTTTATTCACTGGATGCGTATTTATTCACGTAGCTCGTGCTTTATTCAAGTGAGGATATCGTTTTACATATTCTTTTTTTTCCCATGAATTAAACATAATATTCGTTGTTTCGGTAATAACTCGTGCCGCAAGTTTTACGAGTATACCACCAAAATTTAAAAGTCAGCCTCATGGAAATTTTAGTCTAAGCTGAAAAATAAACTCAAATTCCAAGACAGCTTTAATACTGTCAATATTTTCTAAGAACAAAAGAAAACAGTTCTCAAGTGAAATTTATATTGAAATGTTTTTAAAACAGTTCAATTTTTAAATCAATTTAATCAATTAAAAAAAATACTTTTACTTACAGGTTGAGCTTGACATGTATTTCTTACTGATCTTGTAATAATATAAAATCAATATGAGACTGTAAGTTTTTCTTGTTAACTGTTATAGTTAAATTCGACCCTAATTTCGCGTTGCGGCATATTCAGTTTTTTTTAATGATATCAATTGAAACCGTGTTAAAAAGAAACATTCATATCTAAACGGTTCAAGTAAAAAAATCTTTAAAATACTCTTGATGTATAAAATAAATCAATAAGATCTTAAATCAAACGCTTGATAGTTTTTAAGATAGAATCAACAATCGGCTCAGAAGTCTTTATCAAATTGGATACTGTGTATATAAAACTTTAAATTTGTTATTGATTTAATTGGCATTTAATTGTTTGAACTCCATTCTAGAACGGTGAAAAAAATATCTCTACACGGTGATACATATTCACGGTGAAAGAAATAGTTATAATTGGGTAACTAACAACTTTGATTATCTGTAGATTTTTAAGAATAATATGGAATTCTCGTAGCTAGTTCAATATATAAACAAAAACACATTTATGAATTCAATTTTCGCGTTTTTTCATTAATAAAACTGCGTGTTGTTTTATACAGTAGTCAATTCATAAGGAGAATCTTGTTTCTATCGAAATACAATAATTTTATAAATTTATGTGATCCTTTCCACACAAAACCCTATCAGCCCCTTCAATATAGCAATGCCAGAAATCCATCCCAGTTTACCCCACACTCAAAAAATACCGATTCTTTATTTTCAAACAACATTTTTCCGCCCTGACGTCTCTCTACTGGCGGAATTTCATTAGTGTAAATAAGCTCCCGAAAGCGAACATTGCGTCCACAGATATTGCGATCTGTTGAATCGACGACTGACGAAGACCGTTTATACCGGAGCATGAGTGTTTTCATCGTCTTGAAGCACTGCATAAACAGAAAAGAACAAACCTTCTTTCAAAATGAACTCATGCCTTGAGATTATTTGTCAATGAATTTGTAAATCCAATACCAGGCGTTGCCAATTATTCAATAATAATCCAATTCCAATTATATGAATAGCTAGTATTGCTACCCGGCGTCGCTCGGACTAAGCGAACAATAATTATTTAATGTTATATCATTCGACATAATTATATCACAAAATCTAACATCCAAAATAGAGTTAAAATAAAATCACAAACTTTATATAATTTGATGACAGCCCCATTCTCGCCCATTAAAATGTCCAAATTCAAGGAAAAAATCTAATTTGCTGTCAAAGAAATGTCAAATAATATCTTTACGTAAATAATAAACATTATTATATTAATAATAGCCGGGAAAAAGTTGGTAGAAGACTAATTTATTACATTTTGACTAAATGTCTTCGCCGATAAAAATTCAAACATATTTTCTTTCATATTCGTTTTTATGGCAACTTAATGACCAACAATGCAAAAGGGAATTACAGACCCACAGACATACATACGCCGTTTCGGTTTTATATATAAGATAAGATTAAGTATTTCAATTTGCAATCACTTTCAACTTGTTCACCGTCAATACTTGGTGGAATGGCTTTATATTAAAAAATAAAAAAGTATTTTTCGTATTTTTGCAGAATTAATCTATAATGGTCAAGGCCGGTTTCACTCATCGCGAGCATTTTAACTTGATAATAATATACATAAATACAGATGTATTTATTCAAAAAATAAGATATACTAATAAAAGTGTGATAAGCAAGAGAAATAACCATCTATTGTTTTTTTATTATCATTTGAAAATGCTATCGATGAACGAAACTGGTCCAGATCGAAATAAATTTAATGTAGAATAGGTACAAAAAATGAAAAATTTGAATCATTCGCCTTTCGGTGCCTTTGGGCATTTCAAGTGCACGAATTAACTTAAACCGACAGCTCGAAATCCTAAACTATACAAAAAATGTCTTATTATTCTTTATCACCGTATTTTGACATCTTTAATTTCGTGCTTTCAATAGCAAAAAATGCAATGACAGCAAATGTGTAGTAAATTACCTAAACTTACTTTCATAGACGAGTTTAGTGCATAAACTAATACCTACTTCTGCTAATTATTGCGTATTTTTGTTTTTCGAACTCCCTGTTTGCCCTATATATTTGGGACCCCAGACTGTTATGTTATGATAAATACAGCCCTGGTTTATCGATGATTGAAGATGCTTTTCGTCTTTAATGTGTCTAAAATGGATGATGATTACCATCGGTAACGTGATTGATGGAGATCACAAACTCTACGATTCCTAATGGTATTTCAAGAAGATGTTCCTACTTATATTTGATGACCACTGCTTCATATAGGCAAACAGTCGCGCGTAAAGATGAAATGGAAATTTTATCATGATGGAATTCTCATGTTACAAACATTTTTCTTCGTACGTTTATTTGAAATAGCTTTTTCCGTTGGTACATTTCTCAATTTATTGATGGTACAAATAAACTTCTCTCACATCTCCGAATAACACTTATTTTTGTTAACCTTTTTATTACGCATTTTAACATCGATCTGATTCTCTGATAGCGTGAGATGTTTTACTGCTACCTTAATATTATATAAGTTCCGTACTTTAAATTTATAGATTAATAATCTTTAGGTTTTATGAATAAAGATAAGCAAGGACACCGATGAATAAGGGAAGCACTTTTTCAGCCCAAATTCCAAAGAACGCATTGCTTTTACAACGCTTAATTTTTTCAATATTCTATTTAGCTGGGTCAATAAAATCGTAATCATAAGACACTTTATCTCAAGAAGGGTTGTAAAAAAAATAACTTTTTTTTTAAACTTATTTAACTTTTGTTTTTTAATTTATTTATCACGACTATCCACGCGTTATTACCATCTCATAATTAAATTTTTCTTCTATGATCGCTTTTTTCTACAATTTTAAAGAAGTCCACCAGATTCAAAAAGTGAATTAAGTAGTCTTAATAATCGGAAATGTTGGCGACCGCTGATTGATTTCAAATGTATATGTATTTTTTCGGATGGATTTGTAGCTGAGTGGTCAACATCGTTGGCTTTGGTTGTGTTATTCATGTGTAAAAGTTCCAATACGGACAGTTCCATAAATTAATTTTTAATTTGTTTAAATTGTAAAAATGCATGTGTGCGGATTTTTTTTTTGAATCACTCATACCATCCTTAAAAACAGGGCGTAATGAGAGCGATTTGCTAAGCATTATTCTTGTCTTAACCTTATCTTTCTATCCTTAGAAGTTGATCGACTGCGTAATAAGCAGTTCCAATAGAACATATTTGTTGAGATTAGCTCTATTGGGAAACAATTTCCCTTTTCATCGCTTAGAGCAGATATTATTTCAATACATATTGCATTTTGAAAATTGAAAAACGAATAATGGATTGAAAATATGAACCTTTTTTTGTTCCAGAAACTCGACGATATTTAATCATCACAAACATTTTTTGCTTTGTTTTTTCAAAACGTTTTATGATAATGACGCAATGAGTTTTGTAACGTTTCCATTAGCATATTTCAATCAAATATACGCTATTTATTTACTTATCTTTTGAATAAAGAACTTCCCACAGATATTATAATCAAGGCAATTAAAATTTCGCTAACAATACAAAGCGGCCATTAATCTTATTCGTGATACAAAACCTGAAGGATTTTCTGTCAATTCAAGACAAAGAGAGCGACCAAGTGAAAATAAGGGCGATTCCACTGCACATAGTAATTAAAGAAGGATAGTCACAACTGCTAATATACACACTTGTTTCCTTGTTATGTCCATTCATCAATAGTTATTTTATGAACTGAATTTTTGCAATTTTCTTATTGAAAACCTTACATTCATCGTTTACAAATTGAAGAAATAGTGTTGGTAACACAAAAAAAACTGTGCTGTGATTTTTGTAAGAAAAATTAATCAAAAATTCTACACATTAAACGGATGCTAATTCATTCAAATATTTGCAAATTTTATTCATTGAAGGCTATTTCCGCAAAATTTTACTAGAAGTTAGCTTTTTTAATTTTTTATTTAATTTGATAAATGGTTTTTGCGCACTACAGATTTATTTTATTCTAAGATTAATGGGGAAAACTTCATATTCTATGACAGTGGTATTTAATCCATTTATAGTGGTTATATTATATTGCTAGAGTTTTTAATTCTTTGATCAATTGAGAAAATATTAAAATTCAAGTAAGCTCGATAGTATGAATGTTCGTTAAAAGATAATTTACGAATGTTTTCCATTTACAGATAGCATTGTAAAAATTGTGTTTCAGCTCGGAGTATAAGTGATTATTGTTAATATTTAATTCCATAATTATATGACAAATAAATACTTTTTATGGAATAATACCCAACAAAAGATATACTTCATTAATTAAGTCAAAGAAAAAAATAAAAGCAGTTTCTATACATACAGCATCCGAAGTTTTCCTTTTCATATAATACCTTAACGAGGTAACGCTTAATTGCTGGAAATTGCTGTATAGTTCCCTATGTACTTTGGATATTTGCATGCAAATTAAATTGTGTGCGGCAAGCAATGCTATATCATACGAAAATATGCCAATATCACCCCAAAGTTTACACCCAATTGGCTTAATCCAATGTGACATCCTTCTAACTAACCAAATTTCTAATCAACACAGTTTCAATTAATACCAGTTGGGAGCCAATTTGTGTTAAGCCACTTCTGAACCGTTCGAACAATTATATTATTTCAGACGTTCTTTTATATGTTGTGGATATACATTTAATTAATTAATTTTGTATTGGTGTGGTGTTTTAATGTTATGTTACTGACAGATCCAATTAATTGCTGCTAACATTATTTTATTTAATAATCTATCAGTTCCAAAACAGTACAATACTTCATTGTTTGTTTTAACTGTGGCGTTTGTGTTATACACACATCAAATTATGATTAATTTGATTCGAAAAAAATAATCTGAAACTATGTGTAAAAGCAAATAAACTCTATGTAATATAATGTGGGAATTTCAATATTGGGTATCAATATGAAACTCGGCGTTGTTGAAATACAATAAGATATATTTGGACTGTTACAGTCCCAATATACAATACAATCATCAACCCAAAAACAAAGCATATTATAGGAATGACAGTTTCATTAAGACAGTTATTTAATTGGTTAAGATATATTTTTGAGTACAGAAATATGGACTATTCGATATACACATCTATAATATAAGTGTTCGAAAATCAACATGAAATATCAGTCAGTTCTTTTTCTAGAGAATGATTTCTTGAACCACCGCGACGAGCTTAACACTTGAAGATATCCTACCGGCTAATCAGGACAAGGAGGCCCCCTTGATCCGAATGACAAAGAAAACAAATTCAGAGTCATCTTTTCTTTGAATACAAAGCAATATATCGATTGAAAAATAATTGTACGAAAGTGAACACAATACAACGGAGTAAGACAAAAAACCATTTAGTGTTCCTACTCTGCTATGAGAACAATAATATGATTGATAAGAAATCTGTTCTGCAATATAGAAAATAATATTAAAAAACTACAGTTTGCAATTCACTGCTGAATAATATTTTCTCTATATGTACATCGTGTGACAGCTGAGGGCTTTGGTACTTCGATCAGCCCATCCAATGTTTGCTTTGCTATTTTATTTAACGACTAACGTGATGTTTTCATTGATATGGTGTTCTACGCGCCAGATTGCATTACTGTGAGATTTTTATTAACATTAACATGTAACCTTATGTTTATTTAAAAGCCTTGCATTTTTGCTTGCAAGGGAATGACATCGTCCTCTATTTAAGTCACTCAATTAAGTGAGTATTCGGAGGTTTTTTTTGTTCTATTTGAATTCTTTTATCTGTAAAAAATATCAGTGAATGCTTCATCTACAATATTTATAGTAAAATTATTATTTCTAGACCAGTAAACTAATGGGTTTTTATTTACCGAAGAAAGAAATTAAAATAAACAGAAGTCCTCAATTAACTTAGGCATTCTTATAGTCGCTTTAATATTTCAATATTTATTCAAGCCAAAATCCGGTTTCTACAACCTAACATTTTTGATAAATTAAGGAACAAATCTAATTATTGTCAACGAATCGAAAGAGACCCTTTTGTCTTTGACGTTTTGTTTCAATAAGATTCTTTTTTTATCATTTTGAATTTCTTCACCCTGTCTGTCTTAATTTCCCGAGAGATTTTGCCAGTAAAATACACAGTTAAATAATCCAACTGTTTTTTCGGGTATAATTCTCCAGAGAATATTATTCAGGCCACATTACTATGGTAATACACATAAAGATACTGACGTTGCTGAGTTTTAATGATACTATCGGTCCCTAGCTAAAATTTTCAGTTTAATGCCGCCACTACACAAACACTTTTAAATTTAGCTATAAAAAATCGTCACATAGAATTGGTAAAAAGCTTAGTTTCAGTTTTTCAAAGTTCTCTTTTGTTTTTCGACAGCTGCGTATATAATTGAATTTTTTACCATATAACTTGTAAAAAAATGTTGTATTAAAAAGAAATGTATGACCGATTGAAAGCTTTCTATTTTATTCAATTTTTTTGCTGCATATAGCTTGATAGGTTTTGCTTTTCAGCCTTGGTAAAGCAAAACTATGAACAAATTGTGGAATGTTCATATAAATACCTGACCAATTTTACTGAGCTAATCACAGATAAAATGCTTCCTAGCTGACTAAGCGTGTGACTCAGTACAGCGGGTAATCAAACTTCCAATCCTGAAACTATTTATACAAAGTTCCTCTTGAATGGTCAAAGCACCATAACACACCTATTTAAAATTACCCTCATTATAATATAGTGTATAAATCAGTAAGATGAAAATAAATCGTTAGCCTAAGTAATTTTAATGAGATTAATTCCCGAAATGTTTTAGATTGGACATGCAAGCTACGGTGTATTATTGGCGACTCATTTATGTCCCTTCAAATAATGCATACTTATATATTGATAATCACGACGAAATAATCATAAAATATTATTTCGAGTCCAATCTTTGGATCTCTGGTATGAATTTGTACAATTCTGACGGGGTTAGGATTCCTTAATGCTAAATAAATAAATATACGAGTGCAGAATGGAATCAAAAAATAAATTCAGTCGATTCCCTGGAGTAATCTTGTTCACAAATCAAAGCGAATATATTCCAGTCAGGAATGTCTGACCGTATAAGTACGTTTACCCTTGGATCAATGCTAACATAAACGTTATGCTAATCATTTGTCGAAATCAAATCAGCAGTGACAATCCTTCCGAGCGGACTACTGATCTAGCTGATTAGAACAATATGGAAATCATACACAGTTCCATTTGAATAAGCTTCGCATAGATTCGTGATAGTTATCGATAGATTTCATTTCATAGACTAGAGATAGCAGGGGTGCCTTCCTATTGAGTCTCTGGAGACGAAAAGCTATTTGAAATAATGATGGCGGTATCCAACGAAATGTTTTATCACGGGTACAATAACATACCAGAGTTTTTGTGATGACTACGAGGGAAATTGTTCAATTTTTATATCTAATTTGAATTGATAACATAATATATTAAATATTGTTATCCAACTGTTTCTGCTAGTAAGCGTGGCACGTTTTTTCAAGAGAATCGTTTATTCATATATTTCGTTACAGTTCTAATTCTTTTATATATTTGAGAAAAAATAATGAGGAAGATACGAACACTAACAACATTAATTACTTGAGCCGCGGGGAGGGATCAATTGAAAATAGAAAGGATTCACACATCTTGTATTAAAAGATATGTCCTAAGAATTGATAAGTATTTAATATTCTATGATTTCAAATTATTTTTTTAAATATATTTCGATTGTCATATCAAGCTTAATTATACTAGAAATATTGAAGTATCTTTTCGATAGTACGTCTGAAGATGTTTCTTACAGAGTCAGTCAACACGTGTCACTATTTGTGACACAATACGTGGAATAACCAAATTATATTTTTTATTCAATGAACTTCCACAAAGATACCACCGAATCCATCAAAATTCAGCTTTATAATAATTATTAAGATTAATAAACCTACTTTTAGATTTAAAAAAAAGTTTTGAGGACATGTGGCTTAATTTTTAAATACCAATAAAACTAAAATCTCAATATTATATGTAAAATAAATAGAAAACTTTTATGCCTTCAAAATCAAAAAAAAAATCATTAGCGTTCAATTTTATCTTTGTTGATACCTTGTGATAGTGAAAAATCAGTAGTAATTTTGCTAATGCGCTTACAATTTTTTTAAGTCTTCGCTTACTTTGTTTTTTAATATTATACGTTATGTATCGAAGTGAGCTTTCTTATCTTATTATTTGGCAAGCTTACTTTGGGTACCTAAATTTTGAAAAAATATCTCAAGATGAAAATAGATTTTTCATTTTAGAAATAGCTTTTTTTATACTGTTAATTATGGCTCAAAAACAGGAAGGTGCTTAATTCTAAGTCGGAAGATATTTATGAAAAATACTTTTTCTCAAAATTTTGTATATTTATTTTTACAATGTAAACGAAAATTTTCTCCGATAAACAATCATTTAATCCCATCATTTAAATTGAATTTACGGCACAAAGTCTTCATTCGTGGCTATATCTAAACTTTTGACGCTTACAATTTGTTAGTTGTGTTGTGCATTTCATCAATCTTGCTTTAACAGCATAAAATATTCCTCTTCGATTTGGGGCTTTACGTTAATCAAATTTTAAGATAAGTAACTACCTATAGACACAAAAGATGTGATAGTTGTAAAAAGTTTAACAAATGAGTTGTCAAACAGATTTTGATTTCGATTTATTGTAATAAACATTTGCATCATATTCAATCGTCATCTTCAAACGATTATCCATTAATCGACCAATACACAAAATTTTAATAGAAATTCTAAGACATCCAATTTTTACAATTTAACGTTTTTATTCTTTTCTTCTTCATTGTACGTATATTGTATCCTTGCGAAAGACGCTTAGTCTCCTACATCAGATGAATATTTTATAAAAAAAAACAGTATTTAATATAACACAATATTAATTCAGGATTATGATAGCTCTTATAGTATCCTGATAATTTGAAGTCTTTTTAGTTTTCCCATCTACCTTAAATAAATATGTCCGCTCCGTGGCGCAGTGTCAACGTTGTTGGCTTGCGTGCCGGATCGCCCGGGTTGGATTCCCGGTACGAGCGGACTTTTTCAGTCGATAAATCTGTTCAAAGGCATGGATTTTTGTTTTGTTGATAATCCCTTCCCACCTTTCCTGCCTCAAAGAGCGACGCATTGCGAGAGCGATTAGCTAACCACTAATCCTGTCCGAGACCTCTCCATCCCTACTCTCTTCGAAAAAGAGAGGTTGAGCAACTGAGTAACAAGCAATTCTTGTAGAAAAAATATATGTTGAGACAAATTCCTTGATGAGTCCATATGCTCCAAGCCGGGAGCGGACATGGTTAAAAAAAATATATTACAGTAATTGTAATATAGATCGTTTTAACGCTGAATTAGCTCACAGATAATTCTTAAACAAACTTAGTATTGATCAATAAAAAAATACGTTAATATAACTTGTGCTATATATTTCAAATATACTGGTAAAAAAATAGTCTATTTATAAATATAGCCTCGTACGTCGGATCTCTTTTTGGAGTTTTTTATCACCACCTTCAAAGGAGTATTGATATTTTAAATATTATCACGGTCCAAGCTATATTCTATCTGTATAAAATACAAATGTGAATAATAACAGCTGCCCATTTTTTAGCCACAGTATTTTTATATTACTTCAATACAGTACAGTAAAATATAAAATCTTCCACATGATGTTTGACTACTTTATAAACATTTATGTAGTTCAAAACAAAAATCTTCAATATCGCTTTATTTTCTGCTACACGAGATAACAAGCTCCACTGTGGTCGATTTACAAGTAAGTAAACAAATAAAAAAGAATCACCTCATAGGCTAAACATCGTGTTAACCTACGCTTATCGGAATCCCATTTTCACCATTTGACGGTAATTCTTTTGCCAACAAAACAGTTTTCATCGCACCCGGCAGTTTCTAAAAGTGATGATCTTATCTTCAAATATTTTCTCCCAAAAAAACCAAAGCACTTTATAAACCTATTAAATACCTGTGGCAGCAAAAAATATCTTTGCAGTTTTATACACGTGTAGCTATAGTCTGCTATGGGTACTATTTTTCCTTCCATGCGGTGACTTGTTCGTGGGTTCAATACTCTGAATGGATAATTTAAATCAGCTTCTTCCAACACGCAGCCCGAGGGACCAGTTGAGAATTCAGCCCCATTGGAGTTTGTTGTTTTCTGTTTATTTTTCATCCTGATATTTATAAAATAAAATTCACATCAGTGTCTTGAATAGTGTAAATTTTCATTATTACAGCCATGTCCGCCTTCAATATGCAGTATGTGGCTACTGATATAGCATACACAAAAGAGTTTCTACGAGAACAGTTCGTCACTCTCAAACCTCTATTTTTGGAAGAGATAGAGCCAATGTAGTCTAGTTGGTATATTGATTCTGTTAGACGGCATGGGTGTTTTTGTTGTCTAAAAAATCCTTCGCACATATTTTTAATACATGTGAAACCATCGTATGATATCATCGAATTAAATCATTCACATCTCATACAATTGTCATGTGTAATTGATCATTTCAACGAATCGCGAACGAAGTGATGTATGGATAAAACTTTCATCTTTATATTTGTTTAAATTTCAATAAAAGTGATGAAAGTTATTCACCTTGCAAAAATTAGATTTAAGTGAAAACTTTTCGCTTTGATTAATATATGAACCAAAATTTTCTGCTATATTTGCATATCCGAAATGTTTTCTACACAAAATTATGAACTAAATGTAACATGTAAAATATTCACTTGCTTGTTTTTGAATAAGTTACTATTTGTCAAAAACCTTTTTCTACTTCGCTTGAAAATATGTACAAAAGCCGTTTATCGTAAATACAAACTACAAAAAAATCTTTATAATAATGTATTCTGTTGGGAAAATTGATGAGGGGTTGCTCCGATTATACTAGAATGCCTATTTTGTACGTAGTTTTTTGTGAGGAAAGTATCTGAAAATCCGTTTTCCAATTTTGCGTTAATAATCAATCGACTATTTTTTTGACATCAATGTTGAGGAAAATGGACATAATAAAGATGCTGTCAATGGTCAGAGATTGATAGACTCCAAATAGAGTTGAAAGATATAATGTTGAATAAAGAAATCTGGCTTTTATTCATAGTATAATCAATCACATTATGCTCCGAAAAATTCAAATATCCTTGTAAATGAATACGCTTTTAAATCTAGCAACAATAAATAATATAATAATAATGTTTTTCACGAACTTAAAGCGAAGAAAATAATTGATCGATGTGTTGAGCTGCATAGTAACTCTTACTATTCTCCAGTTCCGTTTAAAGTCGTTTGTCGCTGACTTTGATTTATATTTAAGAAGTCGAAAGAATGTGGAATTGAGAGTACCAGAACTATTTTATTCTACCCTTCGACATATTTTAATTTATATAGAATCATACAGTAATTTACCAAATACTTAACTCATGTTTTTTACTACGTTTGCTTCTAATATTTATCGTGACAATGTAACTATACAGAAGATATTTTAAGTAAGTGGTCGTAAGTATGTATGTATGTTATTAGTATGTATGTAAGGATAAAATGATGAGGTTAGGTAAGCGCTAGAAGTAAAAATTCTCTCTCTCTGCAGCTCTTTTTCAGAAATATATCCAGGATACTATAAGTAATTAATATAGCGATTGAAAAATCGAAAGAGATTCGATACTGTGATCAGTTAATTTAATCGGTACGGAAGTTAAAACACGTTACCATTTGACCACGCCGATTGGAAATAATATGTGTTAATAACAAATCATTCAATTTTGAAGGAAAAAATAACAATAGAATATAATAAGTCATATTTATCACTATATTACATGCCGTAGTCGTATCGCACTGAATAAAAATTGTTGAATTTACTATCATAGAATTACAATTATTTTTATTCGTTTTGTTAATTTTTCCTTCGGCAAAAATATTTTCATGTTAGGTCTGTTGTTTTTTTGCAGCTATAATCTTTATGTGTATTTTTTATTTTCTTTTATTTCATTATTAAAACCTGTTTACGCGTCATAACCCACGAACTGTGGTGTGTTAATGGTTCTAATTACGAAACAAATTTACCAGAAAAATGAAAGAATACATTGTGACAAAAAAAACTAAATGAAATACAACGAAAGAAATCTAAATGAAAAATAAAGAAAAAATGTGACTTTGCCAAAAGCTCCATGTTTATTTTGTCATCGTTTAAGCTTAAATACTAATACAATATTTTTTAATCTCCGTTTTGAATGAGATAAAAAAATAACTGTGCTGTGTAAAATATCACGCCTCTTAATTTAATGCGTCATTAGATTTTTTTATTTGTCCGTTAAGCTACGAACATATTTAAATCATATTAAAGCCGAAAGCTTTCAATTATTGGTGGAATTATTTCTATAAGAATGAAACACAATTTGTAGGAATTAAAATGATAATAAATCTGAGAACAATATACATTATATTACAGACTTGGAATGTATTATTTGTAGGAAAGCTTTTGCCCGTGAGTGCCGCTATTGTTTATTCCATCGGAAAGGGTAGTTATTCGAGTATTTTTTATTCATTCACGATAGATGATAGGGTAAACTGTTCCATTCCATTTGAATGTAAAATTGAGATAAATATCTCGAACTATTATCTGCATCTGCCAGATTGTCTACCAGGAAATGGATAAACGATTTAACGGAAACGAATCGTGTAAAATACGATAAGAATTATTGCATAGACTGCGGTCGGTTGAGTTTAATTTTTAATAAATATGATCGCTATAATTGTTTTAAATATCAACTCTTGGGAATATACCATTTTATTCTACTTGTACTTATTTCACATTTGTAAATATAATCTACTGATAAAGAATTGAATTCATTTGAAATCTACATGCCGGGTTAGTTGTCGAGTTTCAACTTAGGTTGCTTCAGTTGCGGAGCTAACAGATTCGAAACCCAGTAAGGGCAGCTTCATAAATAATGTTTGAATTGATTTACTTTCAAATGCACATATGTCTAAAATCCCCTCCCACATATATTCGATCTTAAAGAAGGACTTAACCAAAGCGAATAATCAACCTATACAACTGTTCTTACCGTATACTTATATCCCTATTACAACTCTGCTTAATCACAAAAACATGAACATTTTTAAAACCTAGCTAAAATATGTATTATATTTTCAAGTTTCTTCCAATACTCCTTATGATATATTTTAAGATATTATATTATGCATACACCTGGGCTTCAGTGAATACCTTTTTAAATTAAATATTAATTCTCCAATCTCTTAGTGCGATGTAACCCAATATTTATATGAATCTGGACCAAAACTGTCTTTTATTATTAATACAGCATTTTGAATGTTTGATGCCGTATTTCTTTATTTGGCTCAAAGGTTTTCCAATACATTAGAATGGGATCTATTTTACGTTGCCATTGAAAACATTCTTATAAATAAACATGACAACATTATAAATCTCAGTTTGACAAAGGGAAGGAAACGCTAGTTGGTATTCATAGTCACGAAAATCGAGTGTTTTATTTATTCTTCTTTCTCGTAAGCTTCGTGCATATGTAAATGATGTTAACTGTATTTTTTTAACGAAAAGCCACTACATTAAAAAAAAAAAAATTACCATATTGACTCTTTTTCCGAAAGAGTAAGGGGCTTATTAAAGACATTTATTTCTAAAATAAAATTAATAACACCTACATATATTGCACTTCCTCCATTGACACGTCACTTTACAATCAGTGGAACAATAGTGTTGTCAATTTTAATTGTATACTCTTCTTTTACAATTTGAGTTAAAAAAAATCTAAACATGCTTAAAATAAATTGAAAATGGTTTGTATGTTATGATAAATATTGATTTTGATATTTTTCCCTGATCTTTCCAATAAATAAGTGATTAATAATACGACTAAAGATTTATTCATAATGAAAAACTTTACTTTCTGAGAAAAGGCGGTGAATGATATACCATAATTTTTATTTTAGTTTTCATTGTTAAGCGTTGCTTGTACGGTTTTTTAATCACATGAATGGCTGGTATCGGTCAATGCGTGGTGGAATAAGATTATATTCTGTACGGGGACATTTTAATTGATCACACTTGGAAACTATCATTCGTAGATAAAATCCAATTCTGAAAATCTTATCTTGATTAATAATTACTTTTTACCGAATGCATTTTTACAGATACATATGTATGTCAATTCCTTCCAAACGAGAAGTGTGTAACTTTTATGCGCCACTGTTGTATTATCAAATATTTAACTCTTCCAGAAGACATGGGAAATAAAGCCACAATGTTATCGCAAAATAAGGGATAACGTTCTTGCCAGTAAGCCTACATTCTTTCATACGAAAGTACCTTCAGAGATTTATAGAGGTTGCCTTATGGAAAATAATAAATGAAAAGTATTATAATATTATCGCGTGCAATGGAAAATTTTTCGGAAATTCACCATATGAAAACTCTTCGGAAAAACTTGAATTTAATCATCTCTATTGTTTTTATCTTGTAAGAAATGTAAGAAAACATTACCAAAGCAAAATATTAAGTCATAATATGCAGGAATAATGGTATCGGGGAAAAATTATAGCACATTAATGGATGTTTAAAATATAGATTTGGTAGTTTTTTTAGCATAAGGAAAATATTTTATAGAATCCGCTTAAATATCTTAAATGTTAATTTTCAATAAATATGTGTGTTGTACTTTATTTTCGAGTATTTACTTCTGAAACAAGCTTAAACTGTATACTTAGATTCCCAATTACTTGGATAAAGATAACATCTCAAATTTAAAGAAAACTTTAACCTCATAGCATGGAATGCTGAAACAAAAACAAACAAGTTACGCAATCTGATCCTTGTTAGCTGGATAACCCGCTAACGAGACATTCTGTTCAAACGCAATCGCCATTGGAAACTATGTTCTAGTTTTGAAGATTTTTACTTGAAAATTTAATCATTTGGCCACAACTACAGATTGATATACTGAACCGGTATGCCAAATACTAATAGACGTTCTACAAAAATAGATAAAAAGTTAGATATTTCGTGTTAAATAGCGGTGCTAAAAATTGAGGTACACTCAACGTTGTTTACAGGATAGATACGTTCTACAAAAATTCGTCTAGAAAGTGATGGACTCAAAAACCGTGCTATTTTAAAAAAGAAGAGTATTGTGGTATAAAAAATCGTAATGGTAATAGTAAAGTAAATTACACCTCATATTATATTCATCGCTACATGATTATATACGGGTATTTTTTGAGGAACTGGACATAAATCGCTTTCATCGTTAGCAATGTTTGTCCCTATCACTCACACGGTACTGAGGCAACGGTCAGTGAGAACTGATCTACTCTACGCACGCGTGGCTGATTGTGGCTGTGACATGAGAATGTTAAGTCATTCCATTTTGTTGTTTCTGGGAATCGTGATAGAGCAAATAATTGATACATCTGTAAAGAAAGCCTTCTAAATAGCAACACTTGCTAATCAGTCACTGAATAATTTATCGCTATATATTGAAATATGTTAGGAAAGATAAAATTTTAATACTAGAATTTAAAAAACAGTCGAAATAGCAGGATCTCAAATTTTGTGATACCAAAATGCAAAAGCATGTGTGTAAGTTATGTGTGGAAAAATAATCCACAATATCTAAAGTATTTAATTTTTTAACGTGAGCAAAACAAATATATTTTGATTTCAAGCAACACCTTTGCCCCTGCTTCATCATAAAAATTTCATATATTTATTTCCAAGCGCAAAATTGAAATGTTCAAAGTTAACCACAGAGATGCAAAAAAAGAATGTAATTTTCACGTCTCTCCCGGTCGACTCCCTCGAGCACACTAAACGTGCTACTCGGGGGAAGCCCCACTATAATTCAGCTAAATTGGCGGTAGAAAAATTTCCGTCGACATTTTCGTTTTGCGCAGACATACGATACCTCAATCGAGTTTTTGATGATTTCTTTGGGTTTTTTTCCCTGAATTCATTTTATATTCTTAGTAATATTGGTTGTTTACAATCATGTGAGATGATACTGTCTTACTGGAATTCGTTTATTCAAAGTATTTATTTTAATTTCTAATTTTACTCATTCTATAAACATTATTTAAGCTTAATATTCAATTAATTATGATATTTTAATACTTTCGGCAGCTTGTCAAAATAGTTTTTTGACAGTAATAAACATTCATCAGAATATGTCTCGACTTAAAATCACAAGAAATATTTATGTAAGTAATTGCTATGTATAAGAGGGATACTTTTTTTAAAAGAAATAACTATAATTAAAATTAAAATTAGATAATCAATTAAATCACTAATTCTTTTACTGCTACAAAAAAAGTCTAAAGTAATGTCAGTAATACTTGCAGTCATCGCATTTATTGTTTTTTTTTTATATAATTATCCATGAAATAATTTTTTAAAAAAAAATGGATTACCAACCAAACAAAATGTAATGGTGAACAATGAAGTGTGCTTGGTCAGACTGTTTCTATAACGCCTTCTTGTACACTTATTTACTGCTCCCTTATGAACTTCTTAGAGAAAACATTCTCAAATAATATTTTCAATGTATTTTTGAGCAATTCTACGAACAAGACTTTTTTGTAGAGTTGACAGTTTAAACAATCGTTCAGTATTGTTGAAAAAGCATCGTTTCATGATAAAAATTCAAAACTTATGCATGAATAATCGAACAAAATATTAATTTTTATACAATGATAAAGCGCGGGGCTTTGCAATTTTTCATAGGGCTCTCGAAGGAGAGTTAATTATAAATTTGAGGATGGTTGTATTTTCATTTCCTCACAATAAAAAAGTCTCTCTTTGATCATTTTTTTCCACGGTATTGAACATAAAAATACATAGAGCCTTACTTCAAATGATTGTCGGTATATTTGCTCGTTCTAATGGACTTCCCACTCGAGCAGCGACGGCTTTAAGGCATGCACTTGGAATAATTCGCCCTAATATTTTCATCCTTAAAGTATTCAACATTTAATGAAAAGTCAGCTGTCATTAACGAGATTTTTATTTCCGGCTTTAAAAAAGAGTTTCTCGCTATCATATCTATACCGACCACAATAACGTTACCGTATATTTTCATATGCAAAGTCTTATAAATAAACCAAGATTGCCAAAAAAAAAAATTCATATAAGACATTCTACATATGCCAACATCAAATTGTATGCAAGTGTGTTGTATCTGACAAAATTTTCACACTACAAATTTGAACGATTTTTTATAGTTAAAAGTGTGATTCATTGTACTGTCAATCGAATGACTCTGATATCATCTATAATACTGTATTAACCCTTTGAGAAAAAAACATTTAAGGAACGAATTGACGGGGGTAGCTCAGGAGAGAATTTGTTTTTGATTGCAATCGGTTGTAGGAAGAGAGGGTAGGAAGAAAGCGGAGAATGAGCGGTTCTTTGCTTGCTTGAGCTCACATTCGTTTGTCCGAGAAAAATTGAAAGGGGGGATAAAGACGGTGCGTCTGCTTGGCCATACCATCTACCAATCCTATCACGAGACTAAAATATGTGGCGCCCTGATTGGTTTGTATAGTTCTTCATTCCTCGCATGCGATTCGAGACGTGCGAGTTAGTAAAGCTTGCTTGAGCGAATTTCAGATACGGTTTGGAAACACTACCTGTGAAAGACTTCTTAAAAATAATGTTAGACAAGTTTATTGAGAAAATGAATTTAATCTACTGAGTTCCAATTTCGCAAATCGCTTGCGGCTATGTCAACTTTATCTCGCTAATTGCAATACACAAAATGGTTCAAGGTATGTTCAGGGAAGCCTCGGGAAATGTTATGTCAATACTTCGTAATGATTGATTTTTGCTTAAAACTTTTTCTTTTCTTTGCCAACCTTTTCCAATATTTATATCTTTATTTTAATTGAAATATAATATCACGTTTTTATTTATACTGAAGCTTTGGCACAGACGTTTCATAGTTGAGTATGTTAGATAGGAGAACAGAAGTAACGAAGCTCAGCTATGTTTCTATTCCTACCAAAGCTCACCCTTAGTTGCATTACATGAATTAAATAATAATTTAACAATGACGTTGCATGATAATTAGAAGATTTCATATCAAGTTTTGATCAATTTTACAGAGGTGTGACGTGTATTTGGCCACATTGAGAAGCATCTTCATAGTATAATACTTCTAACCTAAAGATGGTTCTCAAAATAATGTGCCATACCAAGTTATAAAATCAATGAAATAGCACCGTTATCAACTTTAATTTAATGTCAAATTACTTTCCAAATAGTTCTGTGTCGTACTATGTGATTTAGAATTTCAGATTTTTTTCACAATCTCGTTTCTATTTGTAAATCGTTTCTTTTTTGCCAGTATACCTCACATTAAAATTTAGTAGTGATGCTTATAGTATTTTTACGAATATTTGAAAAATATATGATATAATATGCCGTACGTTAAAAATATTAGATTTACCAAAAATTTCTATTCAGGAATAACTCAAGGCCAATCATTTTTTCTATAGACAGTCTTGTCAATTACGGGATTCTCCCAACTCGTAGTTATAATTTAAAAAAAAATGGGGCTTTATTTATTTTCATACTTCATTTACAAATATTAGAATTAACCGTTCTTGGTAAAAAAACAGAATTTTAAAGTCTTTCGCAAAACAGTTTCGAGTAGAAAATTTCTGATTTGGATTATGAAATGAAGTTTTCAAATGAAACGATATTTGGTTATTTTTTTTATATCATAATATGAAAACTATGTTCAAAGGGAGGAATATTGTCAAATAGAAAACATGAATGAAAACTTTTACGATTTAATATACATTATTTTATAGTATATACTTGATTATAAATGATCATCGTAAAACGTGAATTATTGTAGAATAGTTTTTTCATAGGAAAGGCAAGTAAAAAGTAAGTAATTTATTAAAGAGGTATTAAATTACACATGTGCTCTTAAGGCTTTTATACTTAAATTTTACAGTTTTTTTTTCCTTTACTATGGAATGGTGGAAGATAAAAAAATATCACTTAAGGTACATTGAGCGGAACACTCGGCGAGATTGCGTTTCCCGGACGCACTCTTAACAGTCTCATACCAAACATTACAGATATGTGGAAAATTTTCACTTCACGTGCTGGAAAAATTCTCACAAAGAAAATTCACTTTATATTTAACGACACTGTGTTTAATAATTTAAGTAAAGGCGAATTTATCGCTGTCTGAAAAATATTCTTCTTTACTTTTTTATAATATGCAGAAATATTTGTTATTTACATAAAATTAAATTAAATTGAACGTTTATAATAAGACTATGTTTTTAGGATATGTAATATTGTGGTGTATTTCAATAATGTTTTAAGTGCGTTCGAAATTTCCAAATCGATAAAAATTTATGATTTGATTATTTGAAATGAAATTGAATTATCTTTGAGTATTTCACATGGATGATAGGAATTGAGCAATATTTTTACTACAATAATTGTGACAGTGTTTATATTTTAACTGATTTGATGGATTCAGTAATATAATAGAAAATTTTCTTCCTGGGCCATATTCGCTCCCTATGTGGAACATATAGCGACGGCGCGGCGCGTCTATGATTCTCTGTCACCCGCCAATTTCTTGCCTTACTCCAGCATTCTTCAGTTTCACCGAATAAATCTAACGACTAGTATATTGTGGTTTTCCAGAACATCGGAACTGATCTCATGAAAATAAATAAATTTTATGAAACAGTCAACTTAAATATAAAAAAAAAAAATCAGCCGTATTATTATTTAATGAAAATGTTAATTTTCTTCGTATTATAATATTAATATCTCCCTTTTTATTACAAGAGGAATGAATTATAATAAACACGTAAAGTTCTCGATGAAAACGCGATTTCACAGCGAAAGTTGCCATATAGATTTAAATTAAGGCTTTTATGGTACATTACATTTTTATGGGAGATTAAAATGTCTGGAAATTGCGGCACCGCTTATAAATAATTAATAGTACTTGAATTAGCGAAAAATAATACAAGGCATATTCTTAACATGGCATGATCCCAAAACGAATTACTATTATGAAGCCGCTTAAACTTTTTTTTATCTCACTATATAAAAATACCCTTTTGTATTACAAATTAATATCCAAAAATGGAAAAATTACAGCCGAATGAATTATCCGAATGACAATATTAATTTTAAAAAAATTGTGATATTTGATGTTTAAACGCTTCATTAGATAGAAAATCTCTTTAGTCGTAAATATAATGATATCATCCGTTAAAATATAGATTAATTACTCTTAAAATAATAGGAAATATACCTTATTATTACTTAGTTTAAAGTCAAATTCAATCTAATTAATCTTCAGCCTAACTAATCACACTGTTTTATTTACTAATAAAATAATTTTATTGCACTGTTCTATACTCTTCAATATGCATCTGAAACAACGGTAGTATTCTCCATACAGTTTCAGGATTCTAGTAAAATCTCTAAAAGTAAAATTGCAATAAAAAAATTATAGAGAACTTCGATACATTTTAATTAAACACTACATTTGAATTTATAATAATAAAACACAATATTTAATACACACTATATAATATTATCAGCATCTGTTTCAAAAATTAATTGTTATTTCATTTCGATTTATGAAGGTATACGTAATCATTTAATTATGATATGAAAATCGATACCAACTTTTGTAATATATAATTTGTAAAAAAAAATAAGTACCATTTTTTATGCTTGAAAATCGCTACCGCTTTCTATGGCATCATTATTTTATTTCTAAAAAAATAAAGGGTAGATTTTATTAAGTGCTAATGCTATAATAATTTTTAAGCAGAGTGAAATATGACTTTTCTTAGATAGTTGGCTGTCAAAATGTTATAAGAGTTTTTCCATTGTGAAATTTTAAGTCTACACTAGTGGAAAGTTTAATCCTGAATAATGGGTGTCATTTTTCAAGTGCTTTCTGGCCACACACGCTATACGTAGAATCTTAAATTAATTTTATTTTCATCGTGAAGTTTACTATAGTAATTATAACAGTATATTTTGAGCTACATTTTCCCAAAACACGACAATACAGTGTATTTTGGTAGGTAAAATTTTTCCAAAATTGCATACAAAGGTATTAAACAAATAATTGTTAAATATACTTACGTTTAGATAATATGACATCATATAGCCATAAAATCAACAAAAAAAACTTTCTCCATCGATAATTAGATCGGCGATTGATTCGGTAATAACCAGGGCTGTGGAGTCAGTAAAAAAAAAATACCAAAACCACAACTCCGACTCCGACTAAAAAAAGTTTAATATCGTCACTTTTTTCCTAATTTTCCTATTTATGTGTATTCAATTAAATATCGACCCTACCAATCCGGCCAATAGCCAAATTTGATATAATATTTGCAAAAATAAAAAGTTCAAACTGTTCAAAATTTCCGACTCCGGCCAACTCCATGACTCTGACTCCACACCCCTGGTAATAACATATTTTTTTAGAAGGTTTCAATAAATCTATACATGGGATGAAATATTTTGTGATAAAATTTTAATATGAAAGGGGTAAAAAAATAACAAAATCGTGTGACGTCATTTATATGCTCCTCCTATTATACTGTATTATCCCACAATATTCCTATTTATATATTTTTTTGTGCTAATACACCACGCGTCTTTGAACGCCTGTAAATTATTATATTGTGGAATTACTGCTAGTTTTGTCAGTCGTAAACTAAAACACATCTGCTTTTAAGACGTTCATGGTCGCTAAAATTATTTATTTTATTACACAGACGATATGTTGGCAAATAATAATTTTCACGCGCTTCCCATTCGGCAGTACTCATGCGATATATGTAAATAATATAACTAAGTAGCAGTGAGAAATGACTTCCATAAAATTAGATTAATAATCTTGAAGCACTTTTAAAAGAGAACAAAAAATCAAATTGAAATAAACTTGGAACACACCAAAAGTCACTAATTGATTGATTGGTGAATTCTAAATTGTGAAATGTGTCCATCAGAACGAATTGTACTTAGTTATTGGACATGAAAACCGACTGAGCATGGAAAGGCTATAATGTTGTTTCATCCCACGATATTATAAAACCATTGAAACTTATAAGTGTCTGCTGTCACTGCTGTTATTGAGTTCAAGAATATTGGGCTATTCTTTTTTTATATTCTTAAAGGCCAATGTAGCCGTACTAGCTAAAATAATACGTAGTAAACAAGAAATTATTGTGACACGAATCAATTGAGTTTTAATCTTTATTTTAAGCTGTAATTTTCATGAAAGAAAATTAATGATTAAAATTAATACTACATAAATTCTTTTTCAATATTCACATGAAGATTGAAAACGACAGCTATATTTTTCGTAAAATATAATTATCCGTATTAAAAATTTCCTTTTAATCAATCAATCAATCACTCATCTCTCCTTAAATTCATCTTACTACAGCTGCAAACAGTGTCATTTCCAGATAAGAGCTGTTTCGCTTGAGGAAATCGGCGTTACGTCACTCAGGATTGAAGGAAAATTAATTACCATTTAACTGTCGTAACTCGACATAATGGTATTTGTTATTTAATTTATCTTGGAATAATCCAACACTTAATCGAATCGCTGCTGAATTATTATATCACGTGGTTTGGAATATAATTACGGTTACAGTTCGCACGCGATATTCAATACATATATTGTATTAAAATAAAGCTCATATTCCGTGTACTAATTCCACATTAAATATAAAATTATTTTCGTCATCTTATCATCTAGAAACAAATAGGATACATAGTAAATCGACAGATATAAGCCAAGGTAATCAGAATATGTCAAACAAATGTGAAAGCCAAATGTACTTATTGATTACGCTTTTTGTGTTACTAATTGTGACACGTGTTTCGCCTCTTCCAAGGGGATCTTCGGACTTACTATCGTAAAATTCGCTTAAGTAATGTAAATCCGAAGATGCCTCTGAAAGACGCGAAACACGTATCACAATAAGTAAGTGGAATAATCTAAGCTATTGTTTATTTTGTAATATAATATACCTGTTGTACTTTGATAGAGATATTATTTATATAATTAATATACTAAGGACCTACAAAAGCAAGTATTTGCTCGTGAAATTAATTTTATAGCTATTGTTAACGCGTTATTAAAAATTGAGTGAAAAAAATAAAAATAACTAATGCAAAACAGAAAGAAATAAGGAAAACTAAACACACATTCAAATTCAGGCACATTAATACTCCAGATAAAAACTTTCACGGGGTATGTAAAAAACACTGCAGCCTAATAGTTGGATCGATTTTTAATTGTAAAGCAGAGATAGAATATACGCTCCAATTTTTCTGAGTATTTGGGGTTGGTAAAAAATAATTTGATGCCTAACTTGTATTTGGATAAAAATTCCTGAACATAATCAATCCTCGAGCTTCATATTGTGTCCTCACTGTGCTGGCGCTTAAAGCGTTTGTCGCTATGACACAACAACCAATATTGGTTGTTAAGAATTTAAAGTAGACGCGAGTTTCCCGCAACAGAGCATTCATTTTTAATGAGTTCACATTTAGTTTTTACTTTGTTATTTTGCATTTAGCAGCTTGTTCAAGAGGGATTCGATTTTTGTGAGGTTACGCTTCCGATATCCAGTAATTAATAACTATTCGAATTTTGAAAAGTTTTCAGTTGAGTAATTTATGGAGCATATATTTCAGTTTGAGACATGCGTGAAGTTAAAAGCTTTATTTGGTTTCCGGGTTCGACAAAACAACAAAAGTTCTCACAAAGATTTTAATTACACTATTTGAATATAAATTAGCATTCAACAAATATATACCACTGTGACTACACGCCTTGATTTTCAAAATAAAAGATACAAATACACCCAAAATCAATACTACGAAATTTCAAAAATGGCGGAATGACATAAGCTCATAGAAGATCTATTACTAAAGTTTTATTATATTACAAAAATAAATCTTTGAACTGTACCCATTTTTGCTTTATATTTCAAGATAATAAAATATATTCAAAATTTTTGAGATTAATTCATCGATTCATTTAACATTCAATTGTTGGAAAAAATCGTAATCGTATTGCTTATTTATAGATTTATGGGCAATATTATTATTTTAAAATACACGCTTAATTCTACTCCTATGTTATTTACGTGTTCTAGTCCAATATAATGATAATAAATCAAAGTTTTTGAAACCACTCTAGATGAAAAAACTTTCAAAAAAACTTTAGCGCTACAGCATTTCTCATGAATAATAATTTGCATAGCTATCTACATTCGAAGCTGTTAAATTCTAATTTGGTTTTTTTTTCTATAACAATGATTTATATTCTTCCCATAAATAAAAAGGCTCCAGGTGTAACTGAAAAAGATATATTTCGACGCTTAGGTTTTAAAAAAATATTTCTAAGAATGTGTACGCAAAACGGTATAGTATTTATTAAGACATATTTATTGCCTCTTTACTGCAGATTTATTGTCTATGTGTAAAAGAAAATAAACGATGAAAATTGTTTCAAAAGATTTATTGTGAAAAATATTTTGAGTATTACCATAGACATCCTGGATTACTTGAAAGAATTCTATCACAGATTTCGTGGCAAAAATTTTGCAACTACTTTCCAAAACGTATTCATATATAAAAAAGCAGGATCTTTTTTGCAGATCTGCATCCGATAGATTGTTATATCCGAGTATATCCAAGTAAATTTGGACATAGACAAGAGAAATTCAAACCGAATAATGGAATTGAAAAACGGTATTGAAACCACTGTAGAATTTGAAATATTGCAAAAAATACTTACTCGAGTATTCAACAATGAATAAGTCAACGTTTGCAAAAGGTTGTAAATGCAGAAAGCAATAATTTTTTTCTGGGACGAAACGTTTTATAAAAAAATGAAAAAGAGAAATTTATTTGTATTTCATCGGAATTGTTTCATAACAATAGAAAAATTCATCTTCAAAGAACAGTAAATATCATAAAAAATATTCAGGATTTTCCATAAACTATTTTCAGCACAATAAAGCAAACAAAAAACGAAAGATATTTTAGAGATTAAACAAAACGAATCGGGTTCAGAGCCTGAAAAATAAATAGTTATTTTATCGCGCACCAGTTATAACGTTTTTTCTACGGAATAAATTTCACAAAATAAAAATATTTACTTTACTCAGATAAAGTCTTGTGTAGGCTGTTGCTTTAGTAAATTACTTTATTTTTCATACACGTAAATAATGATGAATCTATTTAGAGGCGACCGGCAACTTTGCATACAAATGTTAAACATAACACAAGTCTTAAAGTAATTTTTTTACTATAAAATATTATCATGGCAGGATAAAAAATGTATAAAAAATAGTTACACATTTTTTTTCTTTACAGTGTGCAAACTTTTCGTAATTTTAACAATTATAACAATAAAAATCTCTCTATCCCACCCAGCTTCGTGATTGGTGTTCCTGAAGATTAATCAAGGTACACAATAACGAAATAAAGTGAAGATTGTAATCTAATTATAAACGGCTTTGGTAACACTGTAAATGCTTTAACATATCGCACATTACTGAAACAAAAACAACCGATTCTCTTTGTTTACGAAAAATTTGCTGAAGACACCTCTCAGTGGTAATTTATAATACTTGCCACAACATCCCGATGTATGCTACGGACACACTATTTCTTCAAAAGATAAACAATCCGCTTTTGCACAAACGGCTCGACAGATTTAATGTTATCCAACCATAATTAATCGTGCACTCGCTTTTCGCTAATTAACTACTGCGGTCACCACTATTTACTGACCCCGAGCTTAATTTGATAAACTCAACCAGTATTCATTAACCCGGAAAATGTATGGGGCTAACTGCTAATATCGATTAACTATCAGACTTTTTACTACGTTAGCTTGTGTTTATATGTACTAGTGACGATGCTTCGCCACTGGCTTAATATCGTGTAACTTTTTAATGTAGCGCTTGCTCCAAAATTATGGACTCCTTAGAACTGTCTGAAAGTCAGACCCACACGTCTCTTTCTCCTCACAAAACGGGGTAAAGATTGAGACTATTTTCGATGAATATTTCTACGAATCTGTCTACAGCAGGGGTTCCCAACCTAGTTGCACCCCAGAGCGCATTTAAAGATAAATGTGAGGCGACGGCTGCCACCTTTTTTTTCTAAGGATATTATAAAAAGATTATGATTTTTTTCATTTATTTCCGCTCCTAACGTGGAGCATGTGGACTCTTTGGGGGTGATTATCTTAAAATGTGTTCTTTTCTACGAGAACTATTTGTTACTCAGTTGCTCAACCTCTCTTTTTTGAATAATGTGAAAATCCGTTGAAAAGATTATCAGTGTAAATTTTTTCTTGCTGTGCCTTTTCTTGAACACAACCTGTAAAACATAAAGCTGTTCATATTGTTTTTAATTGCCAATTAAAAGGTTTGACAATAAAGAAGACCATTAGCTCGATAGACGTAAACTGCAGAAATCTCCCTTCAAACTGTTTTTGAAGCACTTGAATGTGTATGAAATTTAATTCACTGTTATCTACCATTTCCTTCATATTTGGGAAATGCACGAGAGACACCACCTGTCGATGAGATATCCACAAAACTAATTTTGCAAAAATGTAAAGTTAAAAATGTTTCGAGCTAACGTTGGCGTGCGCACAAAAATCGGTCGGCGGGCGCCATGGTGCCCGCGGGCACGGGGTTGGGAGCTCCTGGTCTACAGGATCGGATAGGCCGGTATACGTTAAAAGATTTAAGCATAACACATTATAATCCATAAAAAAGTATAATGGAAAATTTTCTACTAGCAAGCGGAACCAGCTTTTTGTAGAAAATTTGTAATATTTACTAAAAATAACTGTTTTTATTATATATTTTACAATATTATGTTTTTGATTCGCCGATGCGTAATTTGGTCATGATTAAATAAACGTCATTTACTTTGTGAAAAAGTGAACTGTTAACTTTGAAATTAAATGACTAATAAGAGCAATGTAATTTTACAAACTTTGTGATCAAACAAAGCACTAAACAGCTAAGAAATATTCGTTGAAGGTGTACTGTATTTATCACTGTTAGTCTTAGTCATAGAGACAACACAGTATAATTGTAAGAGCCTAATGATAATTATTATACACTGCATCTACCGTTCGAGTCTTCATAATTCAGTCACGGATTCCGTTTGCCGTCGCAATCTTTTTGTTTGTCTTGAAACCCTTTACCGAGAAAATTTTCTTTGTTATCTTTCATTACAGTGAGTTGTTACTACATTATATACGGGTAAATAAAACAGAACAAACAAGAAAACATACTTTAAATTCCTTCATAACAATTCTTAATCCTCGAAATGGCTAAGAAGATTTCCGGAAACAATTTCACGAAATTTGTCAAAACGTAAAAACGCTATAACGATAATATTACCTGGTGTTGGCTTTTAGTAGCTAAAGCTCAACAACTTTATAGGCGGCGATAAATTTTTCATCTTTTAAAATATCGTTATTCTTAACTGAATGATACCTTCTTTCAGTGAGAGAGTTTATGTTTTCATCGGATCTGTTCCTAGTATGGAGCACATAGAGGTCGAATAAAGCATATATTCATAACAGTTGTTACACGAGAACTGATTGACAACCATATCCGAAGAAAAATGGGGTAACCAAAGCACTTCTGCTTAGTTGAAAGCTCTCTCTACGTAAGCGTTTTTATAGAAGAGTAAGAGTCGGTTAAAGCATTACATTAATGTTTTCGGATATAAAACTAATATTTTTAAAGAAATAATGTATGAAGTTTTTCAATTACGGATTTTTAACATGTGATACCGTAACAGAAATTAAACAGAAATGAACCACCTGTCAGCATTCACTCATCGCGCGCAATTCGTAGACAGAGGTTGGGAAAGAGTCTGTCTGCCTTGTTGTGCGTTACAGTAGACATACAGATAAATTATTGCTTATTGATTAACTTAACTCGGATAAAAATACTTCACTCATTGTCGAAAAGATTTAATTTTCTGTTTACATGGATTATCACACTGCACAATAATTTCTTATTTTCATAAAAATACTAAACAAATAAATTGCCATGACTAGTAATTTCGATATGCGGCTAAAGCGTAGACTGAAGCCGTAGAAGCGTAGGCGTAATGTCGTATTATTTTTTATTTTGTTATAATTGATTATTCCAAATATAATTTTTCAATTAAGGTCGTAAAGATTTATCATTGAACATGTTTTATGTTTTCACACATAATGTTGTATTATATTTCACATTCAATTCGTACTGTTTTGCATTTAATGGCTAAAATAATGTGAATCATTTCAAAATCTTATCGAATAAAAATTAATAGTAATACAAATCGTATTAATTAAACATAAATACATGTATGAAAAATGGTTTTTAATATGTTTTCCTCTTTTTATCTGTTTCAGTATACCTACTTCCTCCTGCTGATATTTCTTCTCGAAGCGATGGTAGGGGTGCTAGCCTACGTTTACGAGGTACAAGTTGCAGGAGAGCTTCAAGCCAATCTTAATAACACTTTCTTGGAGAGCTACCGCATTGTCCCAGCGAGGACGAGAGCAATCGATGAAATGCAAAATAATGTACGTATTATATATTATTTGTATGTTATATTTATAGTAATAAATTATATTTCAAACGTTTTACTCCGCTTAAAAAATATGTTATCTGTTTATTCCGATATATTTTAAATTTGTATCGAATCGCAATATAAAAAATTTCATATATTTATGCGTATATAATATATTTACATTCTTCTCTACATATGTACTTAGAAAAGATTAATACATTTTTGAATCCGTGCTTAAAATAATTTTCTAGATCCGATAGATTTAAATTACCAAAATGGTAAAAATTCTATAATATTTACATTTTCGTTGGATACATACGTGCACTTGAAATGCCTGAAGATGCCGATGATCCCGGGTCGTTAGCAACAAAACTCATGGAAAAGTACAAAATTCAAACTTTACGTAATTATTGTAACGTGCTGATCACAATGAAGTCTTATTATAATAATATATCATAACAAAATATATACACGAAGTAATTATAATGGTAAACACATTAATTTTCTAGTAATGTGTTTGCCAACAACCCGCATACAACAATAAATTAATTAAGGAAAACAAATGACTCTCATGAAATCGCCCAACGGCTTACATACCAAATCTCAAGTGGCTGCTGAAAGTTGTGGACTATTAATTATTATGAAAAACATGATTGACCTACAAAATTTTGCCTTAATATTGTGGCTATAATAATTGATTTTTTTAAAAGTTGCATATTTTCTGCATTCTTTTTTGATACCGAATTATTTATTTTATCAACTGAGGACGTTGTCGTGACGAATTACATATTCTAATTTCACTTCAATACGAAAATTTAAATCGTTCATTTTTGTACCATTTTACAAATATTCATATTCATTATCTGGCAATTCAAGTAATATATTAAAAAAAAAAAAAGTGATGGCTCTCACCCATATCATATAATTATTACGTACTTACGTAAAATTGTCGGAACAAAACGTTATCTAACTTTGCATAATATTGTTCTGGAAACAAACGAAGGTCGATAAAATTGACACTACAATACTAAATCAATTCAAAATTGTGTGCAAAATTCAATTAAATGAATAATTTAGTTTCAGTTGCGCTGAGCTTCGTTTGTTTCTCATTTTTTTAAACGCAGACATGTATTTTTCGTGTTAAGCCAATGACATATATCGTAATAAAATGACTTGTAAAACTACACGTTCAACCAAATTATATTTAAAGCTGTTCTTCAACCTTATATTTGTGCTTAGTTCTATTTTAAATTGATGCTCAACTTTCAATCATAAAAAAATATGAAACAATAAAGTTATAGCCGGCTCCCTGATCAAGGTGATAAATGTTCGGCACGGATTTCTGTGTCTAATTTCCTCCCATTCAACTATCCCTAAAAACAAGGCTAGCGATTAGCTTACCATCATTTTACCTGACTCCGTTCCAAAATGAGAAGTAGCTCCACTGAGTTATCAGCAGTTCTTGTATAAAAACTTATGTTGAGATAAGCCCTTTTCAGATTCCATATTCTACACATTGCGAGCGGGCATGGTCAAAATTTATAATAAATTACATGGATTAATTATTATTGCATTTTACTATAATATTTAGCTGGTCATGTAGTCTCTCACTCGTTTACGCGACCATGGCTGCAAATCCACGCATAAACACATTCAAGCATTGATTTTTCAACCGATGTATTTGTACGAACTGGCATAGCTTTCTGTGATGATTTCATTTTTTCATCTCTTCCCACGTAATCCGTCCTGAAAACGGCGCAAAGATAAAGAAGAAGCTTGTATTTTGTTCTACCTACATTTGAAACAGATACACGTACTATTTTTAATTGTTTTAACTGATTAAGCTCCTCAGTTAGATATTTTTACCATGTTTAGCTTCTACGAAATAATTACATTGCTAAGTAAAGTGACCTGCTGTACAAATTAAGAGTTCTCTACGCCCTGCTTGCTTAAGATAAGCTTTTCACTTATTTTAAATACAATACATATAGCCGAAAGTGCACTGCGTTGTACCGCATGTTGAATTGTACCATTTATTCTACTGCGAAACATACATTTTCAAGTAGTAGCACTCAGGATAGTAATATTGTATCATGCCGTGAAATTCCGGCTTACTTGACATACATAGATATGAAGGTATACACAGTTAACCAACGATGATTTATGTTTCATCATTTTCTATTGTGACTTAACATTTAGCCACTTGAAGTGCTTTGTCTCCTTGCTATTGTTTGGTAGGCAAGTCAATTAGACTCGATACATAATGTTTCTATTGCACTATTATTACGTTATTATATAATAGAACAGGCACGGGTGTGCGGCCCGCCAACATAAATCCTAATTCTAAGTAAGAATAAATTCTTAATATTTTTTAAAAAATATTGAAAATAAAATAAAATTCTTCTAGATATTGAGTGAGTATACAGATATTCCTTTTCACAGTTAAATTCAAAACCTTTGCTTGGAAAAAGTGCTTCGAAGAGTTCGGGAAATAAAAAATATTATAATTTTATTCTTGGAAATGAAGAATGTAACGACTTTCTCGATACTGATGATTAGGGATTTGTGATTTTTCATTTACTCTGGACATCGTGCTACACTTAAGTACTATTAACTCCGTGTTATGAAGGCTCTGAATGACGATTTTCACAAAAATTTGGTGACTTCCGAAAAATTGAGACAAGTTTGGCGCTAGTAAGCGATCCATTTTAAATAGATATTAAAACTGTATTGAAAGAGCTACAACTTGAGATTATTTATCGTGACGAAATCTGCAAATTTTACAATGATCTCAGTTCAGAAAAATTCGACCAATTTAAAGATTTTGCACGAAAAATGTGAACTGACATTTTCGATCTTGAACTTCAGCTTAATAAGCAGTTTTAATAATGAGCTTGTTGAAAAATTTTAATTTTCGAAACAGCTTCATTCTTCTGATATTTATAGTGATAATAAATAAAGTACACCCGGTCCTCTTTTTAAACGATTTTTTTTAGTGATTTCGATTTTACGTTATTCACAACGGTATTCGAGTTATTCGAAGGTATGTGATTTTTCTTTTTACAGACAAGATGGTTCGCAAACTCATGCGATATTATTGGTAACTCTGCTTTGAAACTTATTTAATATTTGAAACGCATTTATAAAATTTGTTGAAAAAATTTTTAGGTCGAATTTGAAAAATAGTTTTTGTTTTTTCTTGTATTTTGGATACCATTTCCGCGATTTTTTTTATGTGCGCCACTTTTTGAAATCAATGTAAAAAAGATCGGGTGTATATCTAAAAATGGTGTTTTACTTGCGGCCCGCGGCTCATTTTGAATTCTTGGAATTGGCCCGCCATCCGAAAAGTTTGCCCCCCCCTGTAATAGAACATAGTATTATGCGACTTATTAAAATATCAGTTGTGTTGTGTCTTATAGGCTAAAAGTGAGTGTTTTAATTTCTTCCGTTATTATTTACTTATTACGCTTGCTTATAACTTATTTCTTTCTATAAATAAAGTGTTCATGAAAGTATGATCAGTTTTACATAAACGACAAATTTAAGTAATCAACGCATTATGTTATCAATAATTCGGGTAAGCGATAGGAAAGTAGAATTATTAACAGTCGACATCATTAACATAGCGCTAAGAAGGTTCAGATCATTGCAATAACTATCAATTTATTTCTTAAACTTCAACCGATTCAATCGGTTTATTTATGTCTATTTTTTCAGATACAAATCCACAAACCTATTGAAAAATTAAAATGTATATTGAATTGAATTACTCAAACCCATAACCGCACTGCATAAACGAGTACAAAGAAATCCTTTGAATGTTACCATTCGAATTCAGCGATCGATTAATTATAAAATATCAATTATTCATTGAAGCTTTGCTATTACACATTTTCACGCAATATCTCCTTGAAATCCTGTTATGTCGAGGAAAAAACTAGAAAAATATTTTCTGTCTGGTGCAAAAGCGGATGGTGATATAACAGGTTTCTTATTACTCCGCCTCGCTCGCTTTTAAATATTCTAAAAAGTTTATGTTCTATTTTTTCTTTAAGATAATTTGTATTTTATCTTATCCATTTTATTTCGCTAACTATTTTTATCTCCTTTCAATTTTTACATTTTTTTAATTGTTATCCCATAAATTTATCGGGTTGCCCTAATTTTTTTTTCTTGGAATTGAAGTGTCTTTAGAGTTTTTTTAATCAATCTAAGGGAGGGTTATTAATGTAAGTATCATATACAGAGACTATCCTAATTACTGTGATACCCTTCAGTCGCTGATAACTGAAAATCTGTAAATCTTAAATGTATATATCGACTACTACATAAGCTAGTGTATGTCGGTACCTTATAATAATTAATTCCAGTGGTTGTTCTCTAGAGACAATCTACACCCAAATGTAGGCATCGAACTTTATCAAAGCATATTTGAAGTGGTTTACCCATACAAGATCCTACTTCTAAACGGGGTATATTCTGATACGTTGTTTGCTGAAGTCTAAATTATTTACAGACAAATGTTTTTATAAATAATAATAATAAATATCTTGCAAAACAACCAATAAACCATGTTTTAAATCGCATTATAGAAACTCGTTGATAATTTTGTTAAGTAACTCGAGAAGAAAAGATATCACAAACACTTAAATTAAGATTTAAAATTTCATAAGTTTAACGGAAAAAAAACATTATATGATATTAACCTTGCCGCTACTTGAGGAACCTAGACCATGTATTCAACCTTTTGTTTCTCAATAATATTTTGACTAAATTTTGTAATGTTAGTAATTTGACATTCATCCTAGCACACAGCATAAGGTTTTGGTAGATTTTAGCGTTCTGTGGCAGGTATATTGCCTAGCCATTTTATTTTATATGTCATAATAACGCTCTTGGTTGTAGGCTTCCGTTCTATTCGATTACGTATTCAATGATTCATATCCCGGAATGGGCACTATCATAAATTACTTTTTCATTTGACTTATTTCAGTATTTTAATATCGTAAGTACGATGTTTTATTTAAAAAAATATAAATTTTAAATTCTAATTTAAGTGAAAGTTTGCATTCATTAATAATATTTAAATAAATAAAACAAGTTATTTGTACTACTTCCACATATATTTTGTAAAGATCAGAATCAGTTCAGCTCATCGCTAGCATTTTCAACTGGTACTGTGATTTTTTTTGAAATATAATGTCTTTTCTACTAGAGTTGACAGTTAAGACATTAAAATCGATTATTAATAATAGTATCTTAGTATTATATTTCACATTAGATAGTAGGTATAAAAAATCGAGAAACTCATATTTCATTGCTTTCCTCCAATATCAAAGAGTATTTTTTAATTAAATTACGAACAGTAAGGTAAAACTTTCGTAGGAATAATTATTATTTGTTACAAGTTGCAAGTCTAACCTGACGGGCCTCAAACTTTAAAAGACTTCCGATATCTTGGCCCTTTATCTCAACTGGTCTTTTCACTTGTGATAATGATATTGCAAAAGAATGATAACAGTGCTTACCACTCCATTAATATTAGTAAAATAGAAGAATATGAGAGTTGAAACATTGTACGTGCTTTTTTCATTTAGTATAATAAAAACGATCTTATTTTTAAAATATAACATAGTATATTATAATAATATTTAATTTAACGTATCTCATTCGAGCCCCAGTTTGTGAGGAAGTTTTCCCAGATCAATTTCCTTGGATAGATTTTCACTTCCCACGAGTGTGTTGACGAATGAAGTAGCTAATTAGCAGATTGCTTCTTTGGCGTGAAATATAAGTGTTAAATCAATCCATTAGCGAATATATACTGTGAAGTTTGTAGCGGGAGCTTTATCATTTTGCCGAAAATATACTTACGTAACGAGCAAATAAAATTTAGTGACTAAAAAATAATGACATACTCACTAATTTCCTCTATGTTAAAAAATAAACGAATATGATATCAACTATCAACTTTCAAAAATGTCTTTATTTCGAAACCAGTGCAAACTTTTTGAAAGTTATTGATCCTGTTAAATCCCCGAACTAGTAACTTTATTTTTAGATTTGTTTGCGTGGATTTTTTACGAATTGTGCAAAAATAATTATTCAATTTATTGATTCATAATTTGTACAGATAAAACTATTTTCATTGTTTCTTTGGAAACAAATAATCAGTGTATTTAAGACGACATTTTGAGGTTATTTTAATTGGTCAGAATACTGATATTCCGCTACTTCGGGCAAATTATACATTAGAGAAAGCAACAGCTTTTCAATTAATTTGAAAATTGTTTTATATTAATAATAAAGCAGCGCAATGTACATTTTTTTCAAAATTATTTAGTATTATTTAATATTTACGCCATTGCTTGTCGATAGATGATTTTTTTTTACCATATTTTTACAGTGCTTAAAACGTGATGTTCACATACACGGCATACGCAACATTGCGTAGAGCAGGGTTTCTTAACCTTATTGCGACTCCGGGCGCATTTGAGGTCGAGGAAAATAGTGACGGGCGCAGGCCAGATTTAAAAAAAACAAATCTTTAGATTAAGTACATATTTAGTATTTTGTATCATTGTTTCCTGGGAAACTTTACATATGTGTTACGTTCATTTTATACTTTTTTAATTTACCTTTACAGATTATAAAAATACCACACAGTAAAATGTTCGTGAAAACTGCTACGATAAATAATTTCAATAGATAAAATACAATTCTGATAAAAATTTGGGTATTTGAGTAATTTAATACTTTGTAGAGGGCGCTCGATAATAGCTCCGCATGCACCCAGTGCCCCTGGCGTAGAGTATTAAATTATAGCGTAATAATTTTACTTGGAACTACGTAAATCTCACGTGTGTTCTTTTATCACGTGGAGGATAATTCAATTTTCGATAAAGGTTCTTTTCCTGCAAAGTGAATAATGGATAAAAATAAAAATTCGGCAGGTCCAAAAATTGGTAATGCGTATGTGCGTCCTACGTGTCAATTATTTTTGAATAGGTAAGGGATGAAAAAACTAAAGCATGGGTGTCGTAGGGCATGCACAGACAATTTACAAAAATAGTATGGAGATACTTTATGAAAAGAGACGTTTAAACGATTCGGTTTCTGTTAAACGATTAAATAAAGGATCATCCAGTAATGATATCACATGATTATCCACACCAACCCAATAGTAAATGCCGTGAAAGAAATGTCTCCCAGTTTTGTTTGCATGAAAATGTTTTTTCATTTTAAATTGTGACAATTGTTACATTGCAAACGAAATTTATTCTCAAATAATAAAAAATTTCCTTAGGGTGTTCGATCATATTATGGCCTCTAATGAGGTATTGCGAACTTTGCACACCTGCCCTGATAGAACACCAGTGGTGTCATTAAACAGTTACTGTTTCCTCACCTAATGACATTTATTTTGAAAACTGTATTAAATATGAAAGAAAATATCACATTCAATATTACCGCCAGTGGCGGATGAAATACTTTCATATAATTTCATTACCATATTGAGTCTGAAGATGCTTCTCAAAGAGTCGAAACACGTGTCACTATTTGTTATAAACTACGTGGAATAACAAAGTTATCAAATGTAAACCGTTTGAATTTGTGCCTTTCCATGAGTTTTGTCGCTAACGACCCGGGTTTCGCCTTTCGGCGTCTTCAGGCATTACAATTGCACGAATGTACTGGAACGGTACAAAATTCAAACGATTCAAATTTGATATTGAAATTCCATCAAGCACCTTCAAGCGAAATTCTAAATTTCAAGGTTATTAATTTAATTATAATTTTCTAGACTTCATTGATCTTTAATCGAATTGCATCCATTGTTTCATTGCTATTCGCTAACATATTGTTTATTTGCTTTCAGTTTCATTGTTGTGGAGCATTACGCTTTGAAGACTGGAAAGCCAGTGCTTGGTTGAGGAGATCTCCAGCCGAAAGACGCCTGGTTCCTGACTCCTGCTGTCGTACTGTTACTCCAAAATGTGGACTGCGAGATCATCCATCCAACATCTACTATGCTGTTAGTTTTATTTTATGAATACATTTTATGAGCCACGATTCATCCTGCTTGAATGTTAAAACCAACGAAGATATTAAGTTGTTGATTTTTTTTTTCTTATTGTGCTTAGAAAGTGAAAAGTACCATTCTCATCTTGACAAAGAAAACCTATCTTAATTATATTGTGAATCTTAATAGAATAATCAGCATATTGAACACAGCTATCAATATGCATACTTACAATGAAAATAAATTCATAAAACTTTTATAAAATTATCATGTTATATATATTTGTATTATTATTTAAGTGCAGTAGTTTATAGAAAACATTATTGTATCGTGTATTCCTTTTCAAAAAGATAGTAGGTACACAAACCAATCAAACTTTTATTCCTGTCTTGAAAATCTAGGGCTTTTCATTACTATGAAGAAAGTATTTTCGCAAACTAAGTATAGACATTTGTGTCTTTAACACTAAGCAATACATTCAAAATTGTTATGTTGAGAAGTTTGAAAATAAGAAAAACCATGAGATGTTTGAAAAGCCATTTAATCTCATTCCGGAATTTATTTTTTATCTTCAATGGTCTCTCAAGAATCTATAGATCAACTAATTGTTTAATGTATTTTCATTTTTTACCATGCTGCATTTTTTTGAAGTTGTTTAAGCAGTCTGAATTCATTAACTATGATTCGCGATAGTAGGACACTGGAGAATAGTAAATTAATTATTTTTTTTGTTTGTTTCAGGGCTGTATGCGACCAATGGCCGATCATATCAGAGACCACCTTATTATCCTAGGAGCAGTCGGCCTAGGGATAAGTATAATACCCATATTCGGAATGGTGGTCTCTTGCTGCCTCTATTTCAAGCTTAAAGATGTACTCGACTGACCTTTACCAAAACAGACAAACCCGGCACATATCAACTCCAGAAAAAGCAGTTCTAAAGCTAAAGTGTTTGACAAGTCAGCTGACCAAAGCAGTAGCTATAAGAATGGAATGATTCGACGATCCAATAATGCCTTTGGGACTACTGATAGAGCACACTGTCCCGTTCATTCAAAAAAGCGTCGGCATTCTCACCATAGAAGTTCAGAAGAAAAAACAATGTGTATCACTACTATAAGTGATCTAGGCTTTTAATTACCATAAACTGAGGTTACTTTACCCCACGGAGGGGAACTTTACTCCGACAGAGACATAATTGCTATTTATTAAATAAATATAGCAGTTAAATAATCTGTCATATTTTTACTTCCAAGTAAAGCGTGATTGGAATTAAAAAGTAATACTGCTCACCATGAATGATATGATTACTAGAAATAATCTCAATCTATTGACAGGGCTGAATTTACTCACATGGTTAAAATTTATAATTCAATATAGGATAGCTAAAACAAAGAAATGACAATTTTAATTATAGATAAGTTCACTTTTTTAAAATCCTAGATACAATAATGAACTGCATTATGTTGTTGAAATTAAAACTCCAGCTCACTGTGACCAAAACATATTTAAAAAAGATAAATGTACTTAGTGGTGTTGTTTACATTTGGCAGATGTGCTCATGAGAAGAACTCAAATATCATATTTAATTCAGCCCTGAATATTCTACTGACGTATTCATGCGTTTAAAAAAAATAATATAAAAATAGTGTAAAATATAATGACATTTTAATAATATGCTTTTTAAGACATAAGTGGTGGAAAGTAACCTCAGTTTTCCCTTATATCTATTATGGATCTAAATATAATCATAATAGAGCTCTAAGTACAAATAATACTCTAATATTTTTTTGCCATATAGAATATTATTTATTATATATCCTACTTTTAATAAATTGCTTTTACTTGTATAAAATTAATTGAGTCAGACCATAGATTTACTCTGCTACCATTCAAAGAAGTTGGTAATACTTAAAAATTATATTGGTATGTGAATAAATGAATTATTCAGACTTCCTTGTGAGGCTGATTGAAAATAAAGTATGGTAAATAATAATAACTGTATATATTTATGAAACGGCAAAGGCTAATAAATCTAAATAAAAATAAATTAAATACATCCAACACTAAGTTTTCTTTTTATCATTTAGGTAGCTGTATATATGATTTTTTTACTGTTTCAAAGTAAAGGCATGATTTGATTGAGAAGAGATTCCATCAATCCAATTAACCATGATACATTATCATTGTTTTAACAATATGATTGGTTAGCAACTTGTTTACTAAGACAGCTACCCATAGTGGCTTCCTTGTGACAGAGTTCACCGTACATTAATTTCGCTGGATTAAGGAGTTGGGAGCATCAGGTAAAATCATAAGAAAATTATGTTATGACAACATTTTCAAAAGTGGGAATGGCACTAAAGACTGCCATGAGTTATGAATGACCAATACACCCATTGGTCACTCTATTCTAGCAGGACTGGCAAATAAGAGTACAGAAACATAGCTGTCTACTTTGATCTATATATAGGCTGTTCACTGAATATTCGTCACAATGTACAAGTGTAATATTAGTAGATTCCATGCGGTTTCGTTATATAAAAAACCTAATGGAGTGAAAACCACCTTAAGCACACTTGGGGTGCACATTGGAGTTCGCACTAGGTTAGCCGACCGCATAACTATATATTGTGTAATAAAATCTTAACATACATATATAGCTTCACGCTATAATAATTAATCTCCTCTGATTTTCACATATTTTAAATGAATTTACTATTCTACCTTCTTATTGCTTGATGCACGTCTAAGTGTCATGATGAACATAATTTATTTATTTTATAAAAAGGTGCTAGCCAGTATAAATCTAAGCATAGGTTAGTCAAAACTGAATAATAGCCTCATTTTGAGGACATTTGTAGTATACAAGTATATTTGCTTACATTCAGTGTATTATTGAATTTTAGTTTGATATTGTCTTATTGCTACTAAGAAATAAAATCTCACAAAAATATTTAAATGTATTTGTGAATAAATATATTTTTTATCTGGGGTAAAATATTGTTGTTGATTCAAATTATTCTTTACTCATTAACTATCTAATCTGTATAACTAAATAATTTATAAAGTACTTCTTGAAAGATTGAATTAATATTAGTTATGCCTAATAGTATATAAAAAGAATTGTCATTATGTTTAGCAATGAGTTTAGTTTATAGCTTTAACCCAAAGAAGATAAAATTAGCTGCAACATCCCGAAAATGGTTGCTTCAAACACCAATATATGAATTAATTTGAAGAATAATATATTTAAAATATTGTTGAAACTATGAATTATAATATGATAGTTAATGATTGTTATGCATTGAAAGTAACGCTATCCAATAAACTAACATTATATACAATGCGTTTATATATACTTAACTAATCATTATAATACTAATTGTCATCGAGCACACGAGGAATTGATGTCACTGTTTTGAAAACATGTGATAAATGTATCATTTATTTCTGGATTATTTATACACAGTTTGAATTCAAGAATACTATATTGTTACTCTTTATGGTTATGAAATTAAAATGGAAAAAATGATTTGGACCAAAAATTACACATCACTTTACATATTTTGAATAAAATTATGAAATTCGCCAATTGAAAAGTAATCTCAATATCACATAGGGGTTATCCCATCTTCTGCTAACTTTTCAACTGTTGAGACGAATGATGCCTGTGTGGTGACAGGAAATACTAAAATATAATGTGTTAAAATTGAAATTTTCAAGAACAAGATAATTTTACTAGTAAAACATAACCTGATTTGTGCTAATAATATCCACAAGTTTCAATTAAATAAAACACAATTTTTTTCTACTATTTCCACGATTCCAGAAGTTTATAAAGATCAGGATCGGTTTCGCTCATTGCCAGTAATTTCAACTGGTCACATTTATATTAAAATATTATTATTTATTTCAAAATAAGAAAGATAAGACAAGGTTTAAACAATTGCTTTAAGACAAATTACTAATGCTTTATTGTAATTTATCTTTTGCTTTTAAGAATTGATATCAGTTTTCGAAACATTTCAGATACCCATTAGTGGTCTAGTCCCGAAAGATCATCCATCCCACTTATTGCAGGGCCCTGTAGAATCTTTTTATTGGCATTAACTGTTTAGTAATTAGTTTTCAGTCCTAATTTATTTTTTCTTAGTTGATGTATTTTTTAATGTGGGATTAATTTATAATTCCCGATTGTCCTTTCATTTGTAAGAAGTCATCAATATTTTAATTACTAACAACTCAATTCTACTTATGTATGATTATAATTCTTGCCAATTTTTTATTATATCTTGTTTCGTCTTTCTTGTTTTCATTTAAATAACCCTTAATTGCATGTCTCCAGTTAAAAAAGCTCGCAATGATTGAAGCCCATCCTTGATCTTTATAAAATTATATGTATAGTACAAAAAATATGTGTTTTATTTATTTCAAATAACACCTGTCCACCAAGAAGCGACAGTTGACACCTTGAAAGTGATACATAAGTTTGTTTAACATCAACACTGCTGAACTATGTTTTTAAGTCTTGGATGTTGGAGTCTCCTTTATTCAGCTCAGTTGGACGATGGCAAAATGCAAGGGCAATGATACTCTTTAATTTTCAACTGAAGAGGAACAAAGCAATGGCTCACATCTTACACAGTAAAAATAAAATCATGTAGTGATTATTTCACTTTCTTAATTAACCAGAATGTTATGAAATTGAATTTAAATGTTACTTTATGTATACAAAGAATTGTGTGCTTCATATAAATAAATATAAAGTGATATAATTAAATAATGTATCTAATTTATTCTAAGACCCTAACAATACAATAGTAGCTATGGTGTAGAATGAAGATTTTTAATGAATAAAAAAATATTTTTTAAAAAACACTTTTATTTACAACAAAGAACACTTTAATCATTATTTTCCTTTGATAGTATATTTGGTGTATGTTTTTGTTGGATCATAGGGTTCCCACCGGGATGCTGGAAAGATATGTTTATTTCGTTCATACCATGACCTGCAATGTTAAAAATAATGCATAAATTAAGATTCTTTTGGTTCAATCGAATATACCAGATAATCTCACAGTCTTCAATCTTTTGATAACAGTATTGATATTTCGATATAAATATCATTATGGTGTTATCATTAACACATTAGCTACTGTGGAAATGATGTGTATTCTACGTTCCCCATAGCCAATGTGTTAATGGAAATGTTTTATTTCTTGCAAGTTCTACTAAGTTGGGTTATGTAATTTAGAATTTTATGTGTTTAACATGAACGCTGATATTCGCTGAAAATGCGTTCCGGTCTAAATATTTTTTACAAATTAACGTTCTGCTTTGTAGAACTAGATAGAGGCAGATAAAAATAATAAGGATAAAAATGTTAAAAAAATAAAAATTTTACCTCAGTAAAACTTTTCCAGCGTGGGAATCTTGTTTCTCTTGAGTGGCATCATTTACAAGGCGGATGTCATCAGCTACGTCAAATTGAAACAATGGTCCACTTTTTCCTCTAGCCTAAACAAAAGAAGTTCATAAACATTTTTTAACAAATTATATTACTACTTGTTGATTTGAGTTGTGGCAAATTTCACAGAGTAAAAGTACAAATTGAATGAGATTATGAACTTATTTTTTTACAGTATTTATGTAGTGTGTACCTTAGTAACTATAAAATCATAGAATGTATAGTGATGTGGTAGTATCAGATCTTCTTTTACATACATCAGCTGATCTGCTGAAACTGTTTTCAATTCACCAAATTCTGGTCTTAATGTATCAAGACATCTTTGAAGAAACTGATACACGGAATTACCTGTGAAAAATACAATTATTAACGTGAGCCATGTATCTTAAATATGCCTGCAAACAAGCACAGTAAGCAATATCTACCCATGCAGCCATACCATCAACTTCACTTTACCGTGTTTCGACAATTAGGTGCGATAAGTGAGAGGATAAAATCATTCATGCCTTGAGATATAAAACCTGATGAGATTTGAAAATCCAGGAGCACGACTATTAGGTTTTATTTTTGGGATTTACTCAGCGGAACTAAAGGGTACTGGCATGTCGTGGGAGGAAGCGAAGCAATTGGCGGGTGACAGGGGATCATGGAGGCATCGTGTGGTAGTCATAAGCTACACATAAGGATTGAATATTGTCCAAGAAGGTATAAATAGCACGATGCTATTTTTTACACAATACCTTTCTTTAATGTGACATTTCGTCTGTGGCCTGATCCATCCCAATAACTGAATGTGACCGTAATAGGCTGGTCTTTCAGAGTGGCTTGTGTCATGGCCCATTCTAGTCTCAATTCTTCTCTGAGTTTTAATTCTGCCTCTTCTCGATCGCGATCGGGCAAAAAGGAAGTGTCAACGTCGGGATTTTTGCAAATCTTTTTTGAGGCCTGCAATAGAGAAGAAAATATAAATAATGAAGATGAGTGAAAAAAAAACTTTTCAAATAGAAATTTATATATACTCCACACACCGGTTCACCCTGCTCTTTCCAGCTACTCAGTTTGTCTTTAAGGTCTTCACTGTTAACATCTTTATCCTTGATACTTTCTACATCATCGCTGTCATTTTTATCATCATCTTCGTCATCTTCGGAATCGTCATCAACAGCAAATGATAATGCTTGAATCTGAAAATATTTCAAAATTTTAATGTCAGAACAACCTTTCAAATCGTACAACTGGAGTTTTCATCAATACATTTCTAATTTTGATGGATTGGGCAGTAATTTGAGGAAGTTCATTTTGATTAAAAATTTAAAATAGGTTTGCTTATTCCACTTATGTATATGGTTAAAAGTCTGAAGATATTTCTGAAAACTAGTATCAGTGGTTTGTTTTTTAAGTAATGTATAGTTTTAACACATTGGCTACCGGGACATATGAAGAAACTATGCGTATTCCACGTTCCCCGTAGCCAATATGTTAAAATGTTAAGGATTTCGACTGAGGATGCTTGATGGAATTTCAATATGAAATTTGAATTATTTGAATTTTGTACTTTTCCATGACTTTTGTCGCTAACGACCCGGATTTCGCCTTTCGGCATCTTCAGGCATTTCAATTGCACGGATGTACTTGAACTGACGCGTAGTAAACAGTTTGTATCGATTATATACAAAAATACAAGTAGATCAGTAAGTTAAATGGCTATTAAAATGTAAATTAGCGAAAATTGAATATATACAAATTTCAATGAATTAAGTGGGTTTGTTATAATTATGGGGATTTTTGAAAATATTAATGACCAGGAATATCTAAAATAAATCTAGGATACTCATGTTATAATCTATTCATTACAGTGCAAGCCCAGGATCTTTATAAGGAATAGATTGCAAATGAAATATAAATAAAAAATGAGATTCACAACCATTCATCTCTGAGCATTTATATGTAATCGTGTGTTATAACATATATATATTGATTTAGTCTGTTTTTCAACACAAATACTTAGTCAATACGCTAATATTTCTATCTTAGTTTGTGCCAAGCTACGACGATGCCTCTTATTGCTTTTTAATTTTATGCAGTGAACAAATTAGACTATTAATACTATCTACAAGCGTCTGAAATATATCCAATCATAACATTTATATTGTTAATTGCCTGAAGACGAATGTTAAGTCTTATCTTTAGAATACCAAATTAAACAGCGGGTGAAATTGCTTATTTTCTGATAGACTTGGACCGATGCGAAATAAGTATTGATAAATGGTATGATAAAAGACCTGTTGTTTTTGTTTGTCTTTCTGTGCTTGTTTAGCTTCAATTTCTTTCAAACGCTCTTTGTCTTTCTCAAGTTTTTTCTGTGCTAATTTTTTCTCTCTTTCTTTGACGATGTTTTCTTGCTTAGCTCTCATCTCATCGAGGGTAACCAACCCTATGGTTGAGCTTTTCAGCTGTTGTTCTACTGCATCATAATGGGTGGCAAATTTATTTTCGATGTTGTGGATGCGAAGATCTTCCTCAATTTTTTTCTTTCGTAATTCAATATCCTGTTGCGCTTTTTCGCGCTTCTTCATCAATTGCATGGCTCTACCTGCTTCAGAAGCAGCTCCTTTGTAGTGAGCCATTTTAAGCACCAAATTATTGCCCAACTTATAGTAAATTATGCGATATGACTATCACTATGCTTTTCATTTAATTTCAGACGATTTGATAAAAACAACTCTGCTGTCATTCGACCACTATTATTATTGTACATAGGTACATTGTCTATGTATTTCACATGTCAACCAATGTCAACGTTGTATCTGTTCATATATCTATGGTTCATAGACTGCTACATTACCATACACAACAATAATGTTACAATACATCCTAAGCTTTAACGATGTCAGACCTCTGCTTATGAAAATGGCACTGTTAGACCAAAATTCTAACAGAAATAAATTTTTATTCTTTGTTAATGCTTCACATATTAATTTATATGAATTTTTGTTTTCACCAATATTTATGAAACCAATAGGGCTGCTGACAACACCGATGCCTAGTCTCGTACCATAGACAACATCGATAAATCTTATCATATCCGACAAGATATGAGAATTTGACGTTGAATATTGTAAGATTATTGTACAAGGTCGCAGTTGTAGACGAACATTAGTGATCTTGATGATTATCAAAACTTTAACAGCTGTTTCCCGATTCAAGCTCGTAAGCAGCGTTAGAAAAGAGACTCGCATCCATGATCCTCAAAATGGGTACTCTCAAGTTGGTGAATGAATCTAAAACCGAAAACCACACTGCAAATGATGTTATAACTATATCTGATCCCGAAGACGGAGAAATAAATGACGCTAGTGATTTTGAAGATATTACCGACATATCATCGGAAGAAGAATACCTTTTGAAGGAAAGAATAAAAATTCTTGAAAATTTCAATAGAGCGCTTGAAAAGAAAGAAGCCAGACGTCTATCACTCAAAACAGGTTAGTCCTATATTTTAATGCTTTAAAATTACTGTGGGAAACATATGACTTATGTATTATTATAAAATTTCAGGACCGGAATTAGTGAGGCCAGTAATCAATTCCGATGTTATATGTGAAGCTCTTTTTAAAAATAATGAAAACGTTGAGAAAAGTGAAGTTAAAGATAATGGTAGACCAAATAAGAGAAAACGTAAGCTTCGTCCACGATCTGCTGTTGTTAAACCCCATGCTGATAAAAATGCTTCTAAAATAGGCAAGCTTGCGAAGACTGAATCGTCATCCAGCGATTCCGATGAAGAAAAAGCTCATCAAAGACGTAGGTTACGAAATGCTGTTAGAATATCCCCAATTGGCAAAACACACAAATCGTCTCTCAAGTCCAGACTTTTTAATATGATCAAAGCTCCAGAATCGCTGCAAACTACAAATAGTAATGAAATTATTGATCTAGAGAGTGAAAATAATTACACTGATGAATTAAAATTAAGTGACGAAGAAAAAATGCTATCGGCCACCACATCGCCACCGTGCCAGATAATTTGCTCATCCGACGATGATCCTGAAGTACTGAGACAATTGGCTTTAAAATCAAAATCGTCTCGTAACCTTAAAAAGGACGAGACTAAAGAAGATGGAAAAAATTCCGATAAGAACAGCTCTAAGATGGAAATAGCTCACAACAATAGTGGACCCCATGATGACATTGATAGTGATACAGCTGAATTGAGAACAATTGCACTAAAATCTGCTATGCTGAAGAAGGCCATAGAGAGGAAGAAGCATAGAAAAGATGAAATGAAAAAAAAATTAAAGCTTAGAAAGTCTATCAATGCCACATTCTCAGATGATGCATTAGAAAAAGCCATTGACATGTCTACATTAAGGGATATATCAAATGAGCCAAAAACAGACACCGAAGCCGTGGATATGGAAATCAATGACGGTGACAGTCCTATTTATGAAAGTAACATGCCCACAGCACAAATTATGTTTGATCAGATTCAAAGCAACATGGTATTTCAGCAGCATTGCAGTCCTGTAGAATATGGGGATTATGATTATGCAGAAAGTTTACCGCAACCTCACGCTCACTATCTTTATAATGAATATTATGATGCAAATTTTTATAGTGAACCCGCTTTGCATGACAATAATATGCAAGTACACAGTCCGCAACAACCGGTCAGACAAAAAGAAGAGGAAGTTGAAGAAGATGAAGCTTTGTTACGTGCACGATTGCTATCTTCAATGAGTAAAACCTTTAAACCGCTGTCTAGTAAGCTGATAAATAATAATCATGATGATATTACAAAAACTGAAGTTCAAGCAAAAATTAAACCTTGCAATACAGATTTGGTTATTAAATTAGGAGAATCTGATTTAGACAGCGAATGTGAAGCCACGAGAAATTTGATTACAATGCACAACAAGTTGAAAAATCAAAATGAATTTGAAAAGAATCTGGAAGCCTACCTTAAAAGTGCAAGGTCTAAAGTAGAAAAACAACAGCCAATCTGCCAGGAATCAGTAAATTTGTCAACTCAAGGAAAACACACACCTATGGTAAGAAAATTAGAAATATCTATAATGAACACACCTGGAAATCTTTTTGAGTAATTTTGCAGCACTAATGTGTTTCTTATCATAATTGTTATCTATTTATCCATGGGTGATTGCATAAGCTATTAGCATGATGTTGCACAGGCAATTATTAACTAAAGTTAAACACTTCTTAGTAAAAAGACGTTATTGTAAATCAATAAAACATGTTTTCATAAAGATCACGATCATTTTTGCGGATTGAAAACATCAGCGAAACCAGTTATGATATTTATAAAATAAACGGGCCAATACATGAGTCACTTAAATAAATTCGAAGATATTCATTTTTAACACATTGGCTATTATACTATTTAACTCTGTTCTGTCGTTTGCAATGCCTCTTGCACAACAGATATCTGCACACCACATATCTCGTCTCCCGTGATCGACATGGGGCTACAACATGGACACGGGACTTATGTTTGACGCACGGGACATGTTAATGGAGAATTTTCATAAAGTATGCTTTATGAAATGACTGAAAGTGATTTACTGTTTTATTTTTTAGGAGTGTTGATGTACTAAAATTTTCAGGATAATACTTTCCACTTCACACATTTTGATGCTTTTGATATTTCAGGCTGTCAAACATTTACCAGAATCTGATCAACAGGAATACAGGAAATTGATAAAAAGAATGGCAGAACTAGAGAAAGTCAAGCAAGCCCGCCAATTAATTCTTGAAAACTCAATCAAAATATCACAGTTCAATAAAAAAAAATTCTCCATCGCAGAAAATCCAGAGGCTTTTGGTGGAAGTAATGTTCTCGCAGAAATGTCCAACTTACTACATCAGCCTGCTAGTAATAGTACCAAAGAACTAGCAGAGCAGCAAATAGCTATTTCTAGGTTGTATTTTCTCTTTTATTGAACTGAGATTTGTCTGATGATAAAATGTATCAATTTACATTATGCACTATAAAAGCAAATAGGCTGGCTTCTTCACTAGATTTAAAAATAAAATAAACATTTTGACAGTGATCACTCACTTACACATACTGTTGCAAAGATGTCCTTTGAATTTTTCAATGAATGACACTGCATTAGCACATATGCTATGGGGGAAATCAAATCACATTCCGATTCACAAATCGTATACCGTTGCTAAATAACTCAAAAAACTTTTTTACTATTCATTTCTCCCAATGAAACATTTTTATATTCTTTTTATTGCGCTGTGGTTGATGCAGTTCCCTTTGTCTATGTATTGCCAGTATTTTCAATGCTTATAATCAGAGCTGATTCATTTCGTAAACCGTTTTATTTGCGAGACAGGTTGAGAAACTTATTTGGATGTCGCTCATTGTCTCCTTGATGGTGAACTAGCCTAGTTCATATTTGCAAATCAGTGAAATATTAACATCATTCTTCATGTGGGTGTTTTAAATGAAACTTTTCACAGCTGACAAGAAGCAAACAACACTTATTTATTCAATGCAGTTGAAAATATAAACATATGACTTATTTCTTTTCACCGCCATTAAATTTAGTTCATAAAAAATTTTTGGTAAAATCAAAACGTTATTAAAATTAGTTTAGAACAGGTCAGCTCACCACCAAGGCATTTTTATATATAAAACATTTGACTTACCAAGGCCCATCTAAAATGTAGCATTGACATCAATCAATCCAAATAATAAGTTTTGCGGCTCAGTGCAGCCCTTTTACTTGTTCAACTGCCATAAATACTGCTTATATTGAATGCGTTTTAATATTTAAAACAAATAATTTCAATGTCAACTCGAGTTCCTGTGTGTTAACTCATAATTTTATTTAGGCAAAAAATATCAAGTCAGTCGAAGATATTGGAGTCCTTACAGAAAGAAGAAAAAGTTTTACAAGAAAAAACTGAATTACTTGGTGCACAGTTTCGAGCTGTGGCTGCCTCATTGCAATCCTCGAGGGCTGCACTCTTGCAAAACCAGCATAAGCTGAATGCAGCTAACCGTAATTTAGTACGTCTTAGGAAACAACATCAAATCCTACTCACTAGGTATAAATTCTAATTGCTCTATATGAAACATAAATTATACAGATGCCGTAGATATCGTTTTTCTTTAACTGATTTTTACATTCCAAATATTTTTCATTTTCTTTTAGGTCCAAAGGTCATTCCAATAAACGTGGCCCATATTTCTCTAATCTTAAATTTACAAAGAACACTGTACAACAAGGTTCATTATATACTAAAATAGACACTCTATCTGACAATAGTGAAAAATCACAATCAGTGATCTCGAGACTGATAGGAATTGATAAAGAAATCAGTAATATTACTCAAAAAGTAGACTTGTCCAAAAGTGAAGTGAACACACTTGCCGTAGTCCACACAAGTGGTGATAATATAACACCAGTGCAAGATGTCACCAAATCGAATGAAGAGAACGTTTCCTGTTTACAAAATAAGCAGAATCAAAATATTCAGTTACCATTACCTAATATTTTAGTGACAGATAGCGGGTAAGTGTGTATTTTGTAGATATTAATATAAAATAGCTTGTCTATTTCAAGTGATACTTGCTTAGCTAAATAAAGCCGAAATATCAACCCACCCCTTATTGCTAAAACTCCCACTGGTGAAAATTCGGCCCAAGACATTGCAAGTAATATGTATTTTTTTTTTGAAATTTAGCTTACTTAATATTTATACCCAAAAATTAAAATTACTGGCCAATGTGGGAATTATAAAACTTTGATATGTGTATATTAAAAAAAAAATTGGATGTATAGTATCAGTATAATTCATTTTCAATGTTATTAAAATTTTATAATCCGGTCTCCATCTATATTGAGATTATCCCTTGGCAAATGGATGTGGATTCCAAAAGGAAAATAAAATAAAAATTCTATTCTCAATTTTATATGATTATAGATTCTTTCCAAATATTAACGTATGTTTTTGTTCGCTTAAAACCAACCATAACAATAATGTAATAGATATATTTTTATGTAGTATCTACATATCGTCCTAATGATGCTAAAACCACAAATGTGGGAAATGACACTACTGAGATAATTGAACTTTTTTTTTTGGAATTCATTACTTTATTTACCCTGGGTCTTTTTATTAGCCATAAAATATTGATATTGTTCAATAATATTTCTTATTTGTGGTCCAGATAATAGCTTAATTCTAAAACTGTGAAGAATATTAACATTTTCCTATTGACATATTCGTGATTTTGGTGTAATGACAATTGCTTGGTAAGATAAATACTTCTGCGACATTTGTGCTAAGTCTAGTTTTTATTTGAATATTGAGATTAACTCTAAAGAATTACTTGGTGAAGACATCGGTAATAACAAATCTATTCATAGACAAAATATAATTTTCTGAATATAATGGCAAAATACAATGTTTCATTACATTAATTAATGTATCTTTTATATCTAATCCTACAAATCAATCGTTTTTAACTAATATTTTCAAATAATCACAATTTTACTGATTCTATTCAATCTATAAAAGCTTAAGTAACGAATGTGCAGCTTTGTGCCATGAAAATATTATTTGAATTATGCCAAAACAACGAATGTGACACTAGTGTCTTTAGCACATCGACAATTAATGAGATTTATTTTTCTTGCGCAAATGTGTTCACATTTGTGCTTTTTGTTGATTTCTTTTCAGTATTTATGGAGTTTCGTGAAAATTATGGTCATTATTTGCCAATTTATAGAGCGGTGCACTTTTGTGTCTTTGGCATATTGCAATTTGGTCAATTTTCAGACTACCCATGCAGTAAACTCAAATCAGCCAAAAACACACATTTGTGGTTTTGGTTTCATTGGTACGATATGAAGAAATAATGATAATTTGATATAAATTATGAGCCTGGCAAAAGATAATAGATGATGAACCGTCCGGTAATACCACTCAAAGGGTCAACATAGCATTGAAAATACTCGTTAAAACATTTTTTTATATAAAACCTGAATAATTTAAAAAAAAAAAAAAAAAAACCGGGGAGTTTTTGCACATGCATGCGAAAATGGTCTCAGGGTAATATAGGGTTTGTTCACAAAATTGACCATTGGTAGATTTAATATCTTTTTACTATAGAATTGTTTTTTTTTTTATGTAGTAACATTTCTCTTTGAATCTACTAGTTCAGTGCTTCTTAACAGTTTTGCAGTTGTATCCTTCTAAAATTTCATTAATAATTTTGAGTACTCCTGTTAGCAGTGACACCATAATAATGTAATAAGAACCCATATATTAAGCTGTGTGAAAAAGTTACATCACCATGGGTTGTGGATAAATGCTAATCAAAAAAAAGAAAAGTTTTTTGTGTTGCAGAGACGCTTTTTCTAAATAATTATAGTGCATTCTAATTCAGCGTATTGTTTGAGTGACAATTCGTATTTGTGTAAAAATTTTCCTGATCAGGATTCAGGATACGATTTAGAATAGTAAAAAATGTACTTATATTTAATTTACGGTAAAAAAAATAACAATGTATTTTAGTTCTACATAAATTATTTTATATATTTGTTGATAGCTATTTCGGCTTACGCCTTCGTTAGAACTAGTTCTGACGAAGGCGTAAGCCGAAATAGCTATCAACAAATATATAAAATAATTTATGTAGAACTAAAATACATTATTATTTCTCTTACCGTATTATAATGGAGTTCTACCAAGTAAATGCCTACTCAATCAATATATTTTATTTAATGGAATTAATTACAATAAATAGAATGTTATTAGAATATGGTTTTATCAGAAAAATATTTAACTGTTGAAAAATAAGGATAAAAGATTTTGAATTTAATTTTCAAAAACCTTTCAAGACTTAGAGTTAGGCTGCAAGTTAAGAATCACTGATTAAGTTTATCTGATTTTAAAAAACACTTTTTGTACCTACTCATGGGAGCATTATCAACTGATTAGTTGATGATGCTCGCAATAAGCAAAACTGGTCCTGATCTTCTTGAAATATGATGATATAGTGTACAAGAATTGTGTTGTGTTTTTTAAATATGCTGTTCCACCAATAATTGTCAGTTTACACCTCAAAACCTCGTTATTTCTCATATATTATTTACTTACACATAGTTTTATATTTAACAAAAACAAAATGTGGTAGTCTGTTATAGATACTTTCAAAACGATGCAATTAAATTTATTTTTCGTTGGTCGGCATGGAATAGGCTGCCTAGCCACAAAAGAGAATTTGAATTCTCTCCCAAAAGATTTTACGAATTAATTAATAATTGTTGTTTTATATATTACTTTCAATTTCTTCTTTATAATGTCAACATCTTTATTAGTTATTTCTTCACTGTAGTTTTTTATCATCAATGTATCATTTAACGTTATGTTCAAATTGAAAACTCTTAACAGTCTTTCAGTGAAACCACCTGATTTGTCCGAAGAAAATGTTTTATTAAATAATGTAATTGAAGAAAATGATATTAAAATGGAAATTGATGCAGACTATATGCCATATATTCAAAAAAAAGAACATCCAATAGAAAAAAGCAACAACAGCAGCACATGTAAAGACAGTGAAAAACATATTTCATCACCAAACATTGAGGAAAGCATTCAAAATAATTGCAAAGAAATCTTAATGGAAAAAGAAAATAAAATTAAGAATCCATACAAAACACAGGATACAGAAATAGCTGTGAATTTTGTTGACGATTTTACAAAAAATATCACAAAGCCTCCATTATCCTTGGAAGATTCTAAGCTGACGATATCAAACATAAATAGTGATATAATTGAAGATTATAAATCACCTCTACAATTTTTACGAAATAGGTGGGTACATACTCACTCTGCAAACAGTCAATTCATACATTCACAGTGGAACCCTGATAAATGCTGCTGGGTACCACATAACAATAACTTAAGATAATAAAAATAATATTACATTTTACTGATCAGTTGACAATGCTCGCCATGAGCGAAACCGGTCCTGATCAAATAATTTTTTTGTGGAAAAGTACTAAAAATGTATTATTATTTTTATTATAATGCCTTTCCACCAAGTATTGACAGTGAACTTACTTAAGCTCGTTGAAACTTGATTATACCAGACATTATTTTCATATGATTTACTCGCAGATTTGATTTTTCATAGTAACAATTGATTTGACAGTTCATATAAGTCTCAGATGTTTTGCTTTATCCACATGTTTTCCTCTTTGATTTCATCTTTTAAAATTATTTTCATATTCTCAGTCATTTACTGTCAAACATGTCGTGTACTGTAGTTGGAAGAGTGATGTGACTGGTCAATAATGTGTTAATGTGTGAGTGGCAGCAGAAGCATGCAGGGTTGTGCTTTTAAGCATGATAAATAAAACCATCAATCAAGTAAAATTTATCATGTGACCATAATATTTAAATAATAGATTGAAGAAAACCATAAAAGAGAAAGATTATTAAAGAATCTTCTTACGGGTGTTTTGTAAAAACTATAAAAAAATCATTAAATGCAGGAAAACAATGACTCTGAAGACGATAGATCGGGGTTCATTATTCTTTTTTATCACTTCGATCAACAACAGTGTTGTTTAATATTACCCTTTGTTCTTATTTACAGCTCACCACCTGACGACACCCAGGCTATATTTTGTCCATTTGAAGTTGGCGGTAATTGCAAAGATCCGGAATGTAAATACTATCACCCAAAAATTTGAGTGTGACATGCGTCTCCTACTGAAATTAATTATCTTACAAAATAAATCTGTGATATATTCTTATGTTTACGTTATTCAAAATTATTATGTTAAGGAACATTGGATACTTTTTATAAAATATTCTACTAGTTTGTTGCTTGATTTCAGAAATATTACCACTATATTATGTGGTATTAGATACCAGGGTTAATAAGCCATTATATTCAAACGTTTATTAAATTTACATAAATGACAGCTATTTGTCATTTATCGATAAAACAATAAAAGAACCAGCTTAAAAAAAGATTAACACTGTTTTGTTGCATAATGCTTATGTTTAATAATTATTATTTCACCTGATATATATCATCCTCGACTTATCATTTGAGAGTAAGATTGATATATTTAAACTTAGATAATATTTTACTATTAATTATTAAAAGTAAATTATTTTGTGTTCCTCTTAAGGAAGTGACCTTCCTATTCAATGAAAATGACCATTTAACTTATTAGTGCTTATTTTAATATTTTTGTTTTAAAATTTCATAATGAATAAAATATGTTTTCTGTGCTTTTAGACAGTTAGCTTTCGCCTACTGTTTGAGTCTTCATTCTCCATCTCCGACCCAATGATCATTGGTAAGTAAGATTATTTTAGTGAATATCATTGAGTGTATGAGTGCACAAATAGTATTGATATGACTTTTATTACCTTGAAGCACTGGCGGCCATTGACTATTACTTTTACCATATTTTTATGTAAATATTTTAAATAATGATTCAATAAAAATATTTTTTGAATATTTTTTTTATTTTACCTCAACTTTCCCGATTATCCTGACGTTATTTTTAACATTAAGAAGAGGCTACGTTTCAGATTTTACTCACCTAGGTTTCATTACACATACAGCTGTATTGGACGATATTCTGAGCAATGAAAATGTAGATGATGTGATTCCGACTTCTGTAATTAATGTTCAACAAAATTGTAATATTTTAATAGATGGCCATATTTTTTATAAATAAAATTTTATTGATTCTACATTACCTTATTATTTTTTGCATGGTATGAAAAAATGGATCAACCACTTAATTTTTTTGACAAAATGTATCTCATCTTGTAATTGTCAGGGTTGGACACTGAATGTTTATCTTATTAATATAATGGAGATTAATGACAGTGTACATTTATTATGTAACTTAATAATATGCTAAAATAAAAACAAGTAAAATTTTATTGAATTTTTTTAATAATTATTTTCAAACAAATGTTAACTAAATTATGATCCTACATCAATTTTAGAATATCCCTGGAACGTATTCCCTATGTGAAAAGTAAATCAGGTTTGTAACTGTTTTAAAGCTAACAACACCGGTGTGTCTCATAAGAGAAAGCTCTGACGGCTAAGAATTACGTTAAACGCATCAAAAAATAATATTTCTCAAATTATCACATCGAATATGTATCTGAGATCTCTTAAGGCTGACAAAATGAATATAAACTTTTCGTTGTAATAGTTTTCTTAAAAGATATTCAACAAAAAGTGTATGTAATATTCATAAAATCATAAGAAAAATTCAATTTATGGTAGCCAATCGGGGTGCAAAATTGACATAATATTATAAACTGTTTGTGACAACCCTTATCGAGGATCCGTAAATACGCTCTAAAAGCCATGAGGTATGGTAAGTATCATGGGATTGCTTTCATACGGAACCAAAGACATCTTAGCCCTTAAATAACGTTAGTAGTTTTAAGGTATTGTCCTTTTTTAATTTTTGAAAAAGTCAGCGTACAGGACAAAAAGTGGGGAATCCTTTTAGCTCAACCTGCGGCCCGTCTAGCTTTTTTGTGCGGCCCTAAACACATTTATTATCAGGGACATGATTTACAAAATCTGGCATTCTATATTTCGTATATCTTGAGATTAATTTTGACTTTGGCCTACAGATAGTGACACCCAAAGAGGATTGCCGTTGTGGTGTCAACATCAGATCTGGTCTAACGGGTCGTCTTAGCTGGGCGAGGCGATCCGGCGCAGCTTTGAAAGCGGCAGAGTTTTAAAATATCAAGGTCTTAGGTAAGCGACGCGAACCGGCAAGAGAATTTAGGCGAATCCAGTCAATTTAAAACGTAGTTGATCATAGGTCTTATGTGCCATCGCTCGGCCAGACGCAATTAACGCTCTGGTGAGCTTGGACCGTTTCATATTTTCAAGCGATTCGCGGGCGCCATGAGTGCGCACTTGAGGCGACTTGCGACATATGCCGTCCGCAGCGGCAGAGTTTTAAAATATCAAACGGTCCTCGCCCATGCAAGTGTCATATGTAAGCGAAGCGATCCGGTCAGGACGGCATATGTCGCAAGTCGCCTCAAGTGCGCACTCATGGCGCCCGCGAATCGCTTGAAAATATGAAACGGTCCAAGCTCACCAGAGCGTTAATTGCGTCTGGCCGAGCGATGGCACATAAGACCTTTGATCAACTACGTTTTAAATTGACTGGATTCGCCTAAATTCTCTTGCCGGTTCGCGTCGCGTACCTAAGACACGGGGTAAGAGTGTTGCTCATAGATAAACGTGTTGCTATTGCCCGATTTGTCTAAAATTGTTGAAAATTTATCACAATGTCAAAAATGAATATATTGTGATAACTCGGCACATGACAGGTTGACACATAGACAATTCGGCACCTAGACATCTTGACAAAATTACCTTTTTGTAATACAGTGAAAAAATGTATTTAAGCTCTACAAAAATAATATATTGTTGATGGCTATTTCATAATAATGCTTGAATTGTGACAAATTGATATAAGTTTTTCTAAATGAAAGCAAATCTGGGTTTTTAGTGAGTGGTAATGAACGTACATTAGTTTTACATCAAGATGATATTAGTAAAATGGCATTGGCGATCCGTGATGATTAGAATATTGATGTTGGATTAATGTTTGTTTTCTCATTAAAAATGTCATTGGATTGATGATATCTATTAATTTCCAATTGTTCTAATGCACTTATTTAAAAGCCAATTAATTAAGATCAATTATTAGTAATTCTGTACTGGAAGCTAGATATGGCTATGGCTAGCTATGTTAGACTGTAATGACGACATGATTTTTCATAATATAGCATGCAAATTTTACGTAATCATGTAGGAATTCACTTCCCCTAGTGTGCCGGAAGGTGTTTTCTTCCATAAAACACCCCCTTCGTGCAGTATTTTGACGGAGATCGAATAAAAATAGGAGTGGTTTGTCAAGTTGTCCAGGTGCTAAATTGTCTATGTGCCAACTTGTCATGTGCTGACTTGACATGTGTCGACGTGCCATGTGCCAACTTGATTTGTGCCGATTGGTCTAGTCACCGTCAAAAATCACACGAATTTTGAAATAAACGCTTGGATACATGTTACTTTTTTCACTATTTTAATTTTTAACCCTATGCTGCTAATGATAAGTGATATGTACTATTATTATTATTCTGTTTAAGTTTATAATTTTTAAAATCTCACATTGTTTTCCCAAAAAATGGGGTGGGGGGGGGGTTTATATTTTTTTCGTCATACCAGTACAGTGTTGTGGCCCGCGTAGCTTCACAAATATATGTATGCGGCCTGAAGACACAAAAGCTTGAGTATCATTGTTCTAGCTCAGTGGTTCTCATGCCATTTTCCGTGAGAACCACTGTTCTAGCTGGTAACAGGTTAAAAACATCACTGCATAACACGCTCTAATGACTTACACCGTTTTAAAAACAGCCTATTTTCTTGTCGGACTGTTGCAAACATTGCGAAAACCAAAGGATAATTATTTTTATCTAAATCTAGTACAAATGATATCATAGACAATATTAACTAGCCTTTATGTTAGAATATTTTCTATCGGATGTGTCACAAATCTACAAAATTGTTTATTGATACAGACATGCACTTTTGACGTGTCAGATCGACAGTAAAACTACAAATTAGCTGAGACCGGCAAATTTCAGGTCTATAAAGTAACTGAAACAACTGCACAAATAAATTTTAAGCAGAAAGTAAGTTTTATAATTTTAAAGATTCTTCTACTAATGACTATGTGTACAGATCTATTTAAAATTATAACCTAGTAGTTCTAGTAATAATCACGCTCCTTAGTAACATTTTAACATAATAATGATATATACAAAAATAATCGCCATGGTTGCATACGGCACTGCATACTATGCTGCATACGGCACTGCATACTATGCTGCATACGGCATATCAATATTTTTCTTTTATTGATATAATTTAATCCAACCTCCAAAAATGTAAATATTTTTTTAGTTTATTATGGCGAAACGTTGCCAGCCGGATTGGATCCGCCCCAGTCAATCAGAGAGACCTGCTCTCAAACTATTCAACAGTCTGACAAGAAAAAAGGAAATCTTCGTCCCATTGAATGGAAACAATGTAACATGGTACAGTTGTGGACCAACAGTGTACGATGCATCTCATATGGGACATGCAAGGTATGGATATAGTGTATTAATAATAATAATCGCAGTTCAACGAAAACAGTTAATCAACAGCAAATTACACATTATTCTATTATGACGAACGTAAAACTACATTCATTTGTTTTCGATTCAAAAAGAAAATTTAACCACAGCTAATCAGAAACTAATTGCACAAATTGGTCACTGTTTTATATTTAGGAAGAATTTACATAAACACTTTATTTACTGTGCGTGATTATGTAAAGCAATGACTTGGTACTGGATATTTTTTAGCAGTTAAGAAAAATATAGGTTTTATGGATTTTATAAAAGGTTTAATGCAGATTAATTATTTGATTAGTTTTATTGAATTTTATACGTTAAATATAAATATATAAGTAAAACAAAATTCTTGTCATACTTCAACATGTGTTTTATAATGATCGGGACTGATTTTGCTTATTGCAAACACTATCAGTTGATTATCATCCTGATGAGCAATATTCAAAACTGGTCCTGATGATTGTAAAATATATATTGAAGTTGCACGAAAAATTTGTACATTGTATCTAAATATAATAACCTTTCCACTAAGAGTTGCCAGTTATCACGCTGAAAGTGATTCTATGTAAAAGTTGCATATGCGCATCGTGATAATCCATGATTCCATATTAAATTATAATTTTTTATATTTGTACATCAGGATTGGTAAACTATGAAAGTTACTTTATCATGTGATTGATATCAATACAGTTTAATATTGAATGCTAAAATGCTCAATCACCCCATATCTCAAATCATTTTTTACTCGATACATTTTAACAAAAAAAAATCCAGTTTCATGTTGATTAAAGTTTTTTCTTTGTTTTTCAGGTCATACATATCTTTTGATATTCTTCGCAGAGTTCTATCAGATTATTTTGGCTACAATGTGTTCTATGTGATGAACATAACTGATATAGATGATAAAATAATCAGAAGAGCAAGACAGAATCATCTTTATGACAAATATGTTGTGGAAGCCAAATCTTTAGAAGTGATCCTTAGTGATGCGAAAACAGTAATGGCATTGTTTGAAGAGAATGCAAAAGGGACTACCGACCCTGATAAAAAAATCATGATTACCAAAATGCTGAATAGGTATGAGCTATAATTCTATTAAAAACTATTTATATATATATTGTAATAGTCATTAACAAGGTCACTTTACAATGTACAGATATATGCGGGACAAAGATCGGCCCCTGTGGTCTAGCTTTGTCCTAGCGATCTGGAGACCCGGGTTCAATTCCCGGCAAGGTCCGGTTTTTTCAATTGAAAAAAAGAGATCTTGGGCTGGGTGTATGTTATTTATCGTTGATTTTGTGCACAACTGATTCATTACTTATCATCGAGTTTATCTCGTATGACTTTCACAATTAAGAATATTTGGCGCATTGGCGTAAGCTGTAATGCCAAATATTTTTTTTCGTAAAAAAAAAAAAAAAAGATATTGTATCAAAACTGGTTGAACTCAAAAACAATCTCATTTCACTTTTAACACTCTCCTCGCTGACTCACTTAGTGCAGCTAATTGTCACACAAAATTTCACAAATAAAGCAGTGATTTTGCAAGCATTATGTAAAATTTATAATAAACCAAAAGATAAACATATTGTAACAATGAAATGTTAGATAGATTTGATAATAAATAAATGCAATTTTTCTCTCTCTATTGCTGAATACCTCTATAGGGTATATACTTTATAGTGCTATTTTTCATTAATCCTTCCTAGATAAATTATGTGTAATTAAATCCAAGATAAAAATCAGTTTGAAAATACCATATTTTAGTGCTACAACTGCTGTGGAGAATTTGAAAGAGGCCGTCAAGTCTATGGATGATTCTAAAATTGAAGCAGCTAAAGTGGCCTTTTTGGAAGCTGCAAGAGACCCTATCTCCCAATGGTTAGATAAGGAACATGGCAACACCGTAAAAGATAACAATATTTTTGCGAGTCTACCAAGGTATTGGGAAAAAGAGTTTCAAAAAGATATGAAGGCATTGAATGTAAGATTTTTCTCTCTTACTTCTATTCTCTGTACATTTAAATATCCTACAAATCTTTTCTTCATTATTGATAGGTAGTAAAAATAATAATATATGACAATATTAGATTCATTGTTTGTATTTAAATATTGAACAATTAACCTGGATTGAATTTAAAAAATAGTTGCCTTACCTTGCTTTGTGTGATAATTTAAAATTTCAAGTTTTACATAAAGCTCTAAATATGAATTTCACCCGACAATGATGGAACTTTTGAATTAAAAAAATTTTACAATATTTTTCCTTTATCCTCCACCCTCGACAACAATACATTAAAATGCTTATTCTTTGTTTGATGCCCATGGCAAAGTCCAAGTAAAAAATCTACTAACCATTTTCCTAACAAATCTTTTTTTTTTTAAAAGGAATGTATGGAAATAACACTAATTCATCAGTTATAAAAATTAGAGTATGTGAACATATATGTTATTATTGTTGTAAACCTTGTTTGATAAGAAAATTTGGTATCACTATATAAAGATAAACAACTCGAAACAAAAACACAACTAATTGACAGTGGTACAAAAAAAGTGAAACTCAACTCTCTTTACACTAATAATGTAGAGATTGAAGATGTAAAAAAGTCAATATTCCCATTACCAATTGTTCAGAGAAGACATTAATAGCCATATAATTTTCCTCTCCTTTGAATGTAGTATGCAATAAAAATAATGTAGAAATTTTCATTTTTTCTAGGTTTTACCGCCTGATGTTTTAACAAGAGTTAGCGAATATGTCACAGAAATAATAAATTTCATACAGCAGATTATTACTAATGGATTGGCATATGAGGCAAATGGGTCTGTGTATTTTAACGTAGGTGAATTCGATAAAAGAGATACACATCATTACGCTAAACTTGTTCCTGAAGCTTACGGAGATACAAACTCATTACAAGAAGGAGAAGGTAATACCACACATAAACCTTCACATACCATTTCATATATTTTTTTAATAAGCTGCTATAATATCACTTTCGAACTAGCCACCATTGCTGCATTTCTAATTTTGGCGTCACATCTCGGTTAATTCAAAATAATAATATTCTTTAGATTTTATTCACTGCACCTTGTGTTCATTCATTTATTACATTCTAGATTCAAGTTTCAGCATATAAGTAAATAAATCAAAACGTTTTTTGGTTACATTTGAGTTTCCTGTTAAATATGATTTTTATGGGTAAACCTTAGAACTTCTTATCGACAGAAAACATGTGAAAATAAGCAGTGGCTGGCTCGGTTTAGTTTCTTTATCTCATTCGAATTGACACACTACTCCTTTAAGAATTCTAGTTTTGGTGGGAGTCCACAGTTTAATATTTTTAATTACAGGTGATCTGACCGAAGAAACTGGTGAAAAACAATCTCCGAATGATTTTGCCTTATGGAAACGTTCGAAAAGTGGTGAACCATCCTGGGAGTCTCCGTGGGGTCTCGGTCGACCCGGTTGGCATATTGAGTGTTCCGCCATGGCCTCTCAAGTGTGCGGAAAGTCATTGGATATTCATACAGGCGGTGTTGATCTTAAATTCCCTCATCACGACAACGAGCTAGCTCAGAGTGAGGTAAAAATTATTTTGTTTATATATTGTTGAATGATCAATACTGAAATAGTTACAAACTTTTTTTATCATGTTCTACTGAGAAATATTTTTAAATCTAATAATATTCCATTGTTAATTTTAGTTTATTTCTTTTTCTAGGCTTATTTCGACTGTCCTAATTGGGTGTCATACTTCCTTCATACTGGCCATCTCACAATCGCCGGTTGCAAAATGTCAAAATCTCTCAAGAACTTCATCACAATTCAGGATGCGCTGCAAAAAAATTCTTCAACACAGCTGCGATTTGCTTTTCTGCTTCACTCGTGGAAAGATACCTTGGATTATTCTTCCAACACCATGGAAATGGCTGTGCAATATGAGAAGATGCTTAATGTGAGCTCTTTCATTTTCATTAACCTTTTATTTAGTGGGACAAAACTAAAAATCCAATAATGACCGCATGGGCTTCAACAAATAACTCTATTTATTCAAAAATGGAAATATTGTCCTTGTCTCTCTGTTATTTGCTCTGTTTTAAAAAATTAAGTATTAAGTAAATCAGTGACATACACACATTTTATATGAACCAATTGGGAAGAAAAACTTGTCACACATCTGACTGCAAAACTAAGTGTAATCCATTTGGTTTTTGTTCTTATCATCCTAATACCAAGAACAGATTATATTATCAGATTAAGTAAGGTGTACTCAACCAAATTCAATCAAATAAAATTCTTAAGTGAATAATCCTATAGGTCACGCTAAATAACCCAAGGACTGTATGTTGCTCATCACTTATCTATGTTATTGATATTCTAGTCTTACCGATTTTGTTCTTTGGATTTGCAGGAATTTTTCCTCAGTATCAAAGATGCGATGAGATGTGGTACGGGAGCGGGTCAAGGAGGCTATTGGTTTAGTGCTGAATCACAGCTCTACGCTAAACTTATGACGACACAGGATTCAGTACATGGTGCTCTTTGCGGTAAGCATTATATTTCATAAATTAGTGCAACTTATTGTACTAAATTTAAATGGTTAACAGTTTCGCATACATTTAAAAAAAATATGTAAAAATTACTATTTGCTGGGCCTGTACGTGAGTGTTCAACATCGTTAGCTTCAAATGTAGTATTCACAGGTTTGACTTCCAGTTTGGTCAGTTCCATAAATTATTTATTAAATTGATTCATGAATTAGTCCTGTCCCTATATCTTTATCTCTACTCTCAGAAAAATTAAGTTTGAGGACTGCATAAGAAGCAGTTCTCGTAAAAAAAACATCTGTTGAGAAAGCTTCATTAGATATATATAATATGCTCAACATAAGGAGCAGGCAAGGTTATAAAAAAAATTGAGTATGAAGATACTCAATTTTTTTTATAACCCTTTTTTATGCCTGAAAATGATTTATCAAAATGAAAATCTGGTATGGACCAATAGACACATACTTCAAACATTACGAATTAGTGAATAAAAATTGTAGATGCTTATGTATGTTTTTTTTTCTTGCAGATAATGTAGACACACGTGCTGCCCTTGATGTGATCAGAGAATTGGTTACGGCGACAAATATATATTTGAATAGCAAAAGTGGGGCTCCAAATACACCAGAAGCACCAAGTGCTACACTGCTTGAAAGAGTGGGAACCTATGTCACTGAACTTCTTCACATATTTGGTGCTATTCAAGGACCTAGAGGTGGAATAGGATTTCCGATCAGTCAAAACGAAACTGGAAATGTATGTCAATAGTCTAGATTCTCTTAAATTTCTGTTCAATAAATGGATAATAAGTTCAAATCTATATTTTTTTACTGGATAGCTAATAGTGATCATTTTCATTCCCATTTATATTTTATTAAATCTATTAATTGAAGTTGGCATAAAACTTTATTCATGTTGCAACAAGACTCACTACATGAGAAACTAAATGGAATTTATATTAACAAAAAAAACTATTTTCCATGGATTCAGTTGTGTGGAAATTCATTTTTAATATAAAATTAAAATTCTTTTTTTCCACCGGAGTAACAACAACCAGTGGAAGTTATCAACCATAATGAAAAAAAATAATTTATCCAATGAATCAAATTTGTGTTTTCCCTTTAACAATTGTGGAGTTCTTAAAGTTTATATAATTTTAATCTACATGGCCAATACTATTATCATTTTCCCTAAACATTTCTCTAAACAATGCTGGCTGGATCATATCCATGCATTGCTTATATTATTGCCTGTAATACCATATTGTATCCATTTTTTAAATGAATATTTCATGATGTAATGTACATATATATATATGTATACACACATACGTAAGTAAATATATAAATAAAAAAAAACATTTTTTTATCTTATGTTTCAGTTTGAAGAAATCGTGATGCCCTATTTGGAAGTTATTGCTTCTTTCAGACAATCTGTAAGAGATGTTGCCAGAAACTTAAAGGCTACAGAGATACTTACACTATGTGACACTCTGAGAGATGATACTTTACCTAATCTTGGTGTCCGATTGGAAGATAAAGAAGGTAAATTGAATAAAAATTAAAGATGTTTCCTTAATACCTCTATTATATTTGAATCATATTATTATGTTATAATCTGTTGTCATTTTTTTTAGATCGTAGTGCTGTTAAACTAGTATGCCGAGAGCAATTACTGAAAGAAAAGGAAGAAAAAAAAAGGTTTGAACTAGAAAAACAAGCGGAAAAAGAGAAAAAGAAACAAGAACAGCTTGCCCTTCAGCAGGAAAAAGATCAACAAAAACGAATTCCGCCCACTGAAATGTTCAAAAAAGAGACAGATAAATATTCTAAATTCGATGATAAGGTTAGAAACATAATTCCTTCTATTATAAATTTACTTTATATGTATGTGTACAGATATCGGGTGGTTAACTATATCTTGTACCAATAAAAACCATGTCATCACGTGGGCGTAATATTTTAGTTCCACAGTGTTACTTTCAAAAATCATGTTATTAACAAATGTATCGAGCCTAGTTTATGATATTCATATTTATTCATTGTTACAGGGTCTTCCAACACATGACCAACTGGGACAAGAGTTAAGTAAAGGGCTTGTCAAGAAACTGCAAAAACTGCATATAGCACAAGAAAAAAAATACAAAGACTTTTTGAGTACTGTCGTCGATTCATAACAATGATCAGTATTTAGAAAACTTTTATAAAATACATTTTATATTGACTGCATATTATATTACACAGATTTTTTTTTAACTACCAGTTGTAGCTTATTTTTAACAATTGCCAATAAAACTATTAACTAATTCCACAATGTATTTTTAATATTAAACATACATACATTATCTGTTTGGAAAATTATTTTTCTACTGAATAAATGTTTAGGATGAGGTATTGTTTGTTTTAATATGCAGTTTTTTTCATGGTTAAAAATTAAGGTAAAACAAACCAATTTTTAACCAGCTTTTTGATTGATTTATTACTTAATTTATTAATTGTTTTCAGCATTTTTTTGACTGTTTTTGTAATTATTTTTCATTATGCATTTATTGTTTAATAAATTTCTACCAAACAATATGTTGCTAGTTATAATTTACTCCAAAATTTACCAAATTCCTATACAGCAGGCTATTCCTTAGATGGCAAATATATCCCATTTAGTATTTGCTCTCTATGGTCAGAGCGTCAATATACCAATCACCATAACACATCTGTGCTTAAAGTTTGACAAAGCCAATTTGTATGCACATACTTAAATGTTGTATGAAAGCTAATTTACATTAAAACATTTTGTAGCAAAATAAAACCCAAATAATCAAGTAAAAATATCTAAAATCAATTATTTCAACATTTATCGAAAAAAAAATGGTTTTAGATACCTACTTATATAACAGGCATATGGAAATGGAGTTAAAACAATTTGTTGTGGCTTTTTGGGATGTTTTATTTTGTCTGTGATAAATATAATTACCAAAGTGTCCATAAACAAAGTGTAAAGAGAGCCTATAATTAGTGCTGTAGTGTAGGGTATACACCTTATACCCTCTGCCTTATTCATAGAAAAAGCATGTAATCTCTGGTTAAATGAAAATATTTCACCATCAGATGAAAAATTAAAAGATTTTATTCCACAAAAATATTAAAATCATTTTAATTTTTATGCTTGATTTAAATGTTGGTTATTTTCAGTTATCTAATCCACACAAGGGCTAAGAATTCGGGAATATCTTATTGGATACGAATATGCGAGTAAATTTAAGGTATACAACATCACCGTATATGTATATTTTCTGCAAAGTGTACAACTACTGCACTGTGTATAATTAGCAAGAAGCTTCTGAGATTATAATTGAAGATTGATGCCATAAATTTCAATGAGATATATAAGAAAATATTTTAAGAAAATTACCTGTCATTAACACATCTTAAATGTACATGAAATCTTACCAAACCTGAAATCTACAGATGAACATTCCTTAAAACAGTTGCAAATTAGTTTTGTTTTTGAGTTTTATGCGCATAGTGATAAAGCTTCTTACTATACTCATTCTATGGTTTATGGTAGGAAATGATTTTTCACATACAAATGGTATAAAAAATTTGCTAGCCCTGGCTCAATGACTCCTTCCTTAGTAAAACTAGCTGTACCTTTTTTTAAATAAAAGCTACTTGACGTGACTAGAAAAAATATTTATTCATCTAGCTTGAAAATCAAAAACACCTGATGGCAATAATTTTCTAAGTCACTCTTCAAAAACATTACATCAATATCAAATATAAATAAAAATATAGGCCAACGATATTCTTATTATTTTTACATCCTTTCAAATTTATATTAAAATTTCGCTGCTGGAGAATCTTCATAGGACAAAGTTTTCCGGCCAATCTGTCTTAAAGATACGGTGGGTCCTTTTCAAAACAAGTTTAAAATATATTTTACATGGAGCAGAGTAATTACTTACAAAATTTATATAAGCAGGTTTATATTTTGGTATCAGGGGCAGAAAAAAATCCAATCTCGCTTTTCCATTAATTATTTAAATCTCATTAAACTCCCGGAAAGTTGTGGGCACAGGGTACCGTCAAAGCAACTTTTTATTTTAATGGGACACAGCACAGGCCCGGAGCGGTTTGCGGCTGTAAAATATATATTAAAATATACGCTTATAAGTTACGTACATACATACGTGTATGTATCAACATAATATTAAAATTCAAACACATTTTTTCCAAAAATCATTGTCACCAGATCGGTAGATTTCGATAAAATTTTCGGTGTACATGAAAGCTTTCTTCCTGAAGATGATCATAACAAAGCAGTTTGATTCATGATAGTTATTTATGTAAATAAATCAAATGAATACAAAAAAATAATGTTGCAACTCTTGGACTTATTATAATATATAAAATGGTTCTGTTAAATGAAAAGTTTCGGGATCGTGGACAAGTCACCACTGTCCGTAGTAAGTCAGGGTTGGAGAATTATTTTAGACGGAAAAAAAGTAGTGGAAAACTTGCAGAAAGTTTATGTCTGTCCAAATTAAATTATGACACAAAGACGATAAAAGAACTAAATCAATTTGTTTTTATCAATTTTATAAGTTTTCCTTCGAATAATATCGCCTACCAATTGACACTGTTAAAGCTAATTGAGCTGTTAAAAGCACAAATGAAGTATTCTTTTCTATTTTTTTTAAATAAAGCACTCGTAATTTTATATTTTCTAAAAACTTCTCGTGTGGATCATATTAATCCCTAATCGTACGATATTTACAAGTAGTAACCAATGGAAACACAATGATTACTTGACATTGACAAATAAAAGGACTTTGATTGACAATATTCTCAATATGGATCGTATAGGTACTATACAACCAGACCAATAGTACTGTTAGTATAGTGGTTGAACAATTAATAGGTTTTTTTAATAAAATTAGTTAAAATCTAATCAAGCAATATTTTTTCAGAAAATAATGTTTTAATAAGTACTTGCGAGTAATGCGCAAAATTTCAAAAATACTACTTAATTAATTTAAATAGAACTAACTTATTGCTAATTATGCATAAGAGAGGAAAAGTGCTGACATCGTATGTATTGGGCGCTAATTGCTTAAACCGTTTTCTAGCATTTATTCTGTCTACGATTGTCGATTTACTTGATAGAACTCCATTACAGCACGGTGGAAAAAAAAACCCCAGTGTATTTTAGTTCTTCCACAATTATATAAATATATAGTTATCTATTTCGGCTTACGCTCTTGTTAGAACTATCACTTTGTCACTTAAAACTTACAATAATCCTTTAGTCACTTCTTTTACAAAAAAAGGAGAGACATGAATGAATATTTGTTCTGTCGTTTATTTAGACATTTAAAATTCATAAAATAGAAATAGAGTATTTAAACATCGATTCCGTCCTAAGAATTGGTATGGTCATTGTGCATAGTCTCTTCTTTTGCAAAAAAAGTTAAGTAGAAATTAGAAGAGGAAGGAAAGAGAATAGTAAAAATCGCATGATAATACTTGCTTCTTGTATGTATTGAAACAATAAGTATTTATGATTGTTGCGAATAACCTCAGCTAGATTGAAAGATAATGATTTATTATTAGCTCAACGAAATCGCCGGATTCGTCCCCAATAAAGTATTTTGTGTTCAAGATACCCGCGAAGTTCGCTCACGAGGGCGCTCCGCTAATCGCAAAGTTTTTAATCGCTTCAAACTTAGACGAAATTTTGTAAACAATATGGGCAACACAATGCCTTCATACACAATGGAGTGGGGGGGATGTGGGGAGGTCTTCAGACCACGGGGGAACACTTTACCCTCCCAAAACGGCTAATTCTTGATAGATGAGCGAGGATTGACACAATGCAAATCAATAAGTATATTATTGAACTCTACTTTCCCTAAATTTACAGGTAAAAGAAACATATCGAATTATTCAAACGCTATTTGCTAAATAATATTTATTAAGTAAATTTGGATAATTTTACAATATTGAATGATTGATGGAATAACAGCTAGAAACTTTTAATTTCATGTCTTTATTCCAAATTCAAAAAAATATATTTGACAGCTACAAAAAATTTAAAATTTATCGCTATCTAGAATATAAAATAATATGCGTTCACTGTTGACTTAATTAAATTAAAGTATTTTTTGTATGGATTTTTGATGTGATATGATTGGTGGCAAACAGTTTATTTTAGCTCACTTTCACCTTGAGCTTACCGATGATTAGTTACACAGACAAGTAGAAAAGAGAACCTTGAACAAGTGAAATGGATATGAAGATATCTTTAACTTCTTAAAAATTCATAGATATATATTTAATCAATAAAGAACACGACGACTTTTTTTTATCAAGTTGATTCTTGAAAAATTTAAATGTTAATATCATTTGTATGGAAGAGTTCTTACTTACACCTTAATACAGCCCGAGCTAACGCGCGTTTTTCTGCAATACAAAATACATTTAGCAAAGAGCTGCCTTGTTAATTGTTTCTTAGACTAAATGTTTAATACTAACCATTAAAGTAACGTGATATTATGACGTTGTTTTCAATAATTGTAAATTTCATCGATATTTATGCTCATACAATTCAAGCTTGACTTGTGTGACATCTTAATATAATGGGCATTAGGGCTCAGCTTGTGTCAAAAGAAACTCTGCAAGTATGTACTTGACGATATTGTATCTTCCGACACTCTTAAGATGGATAATAGGTATAACCTTTGATACCTTTTATTATTTAGTAAAATATAAGATTTTGTAATATAAAAAGTGTCACACGTGCCGCCAATTTGTTTTTATTAAATAAAAATATTTTGTAATTTGTTAGTAGGTACAACCCGCGTGAATTAGAAAATCTTTATTAACATTTAATTTATAACGCGGTAATCTTCTTTGGCGGAGATGTTTTGGAAGTATTACGATTTGATGACCTTAATTAATTTTATCAGATTTAAATAAATTTATTAAACGAAGGTTCTTTACTGCGCGATAAATATGTGCTTCGTTCTTAAATTCTTAGTGAGAATAATTTAATAAATCAGTCACGTTAGAAAAGCTTTATCTGTAAATTTGAACTATTCAGCAATTAACAAGTAGGAGCAATCATTTGGCAATTTATTTTCTAAAGCGGATTTCACTTTGAATATCAATCGCGATAAAGTAATTATTTAAACGTTTGTAGGCTTAATTACAAAAAGAAACAGAAACACGAATCGCTTTCGGGGAAATGTAAATCGCTCCCGTCACAACCCGCCGCAATTATTTGGCTGCAAGGCGATGCCTCGATGACGATCGGCAAAGAATTGGGAAAACTCATTACGAATTTCCCTACCGTACAAAATAAACGTATAATTGCGAAACCGATCGTCTTACATTCCCGGTAGGTATTCCCCCGCCCGATTTTCTTCCGTTTTCCCCGCGTCTTCTCCGGCGCGGTCAGGGGTGCGGCGATGCCTCCGCGGGGTGAGTTTCGGGGGGCGCCCAAAGGAAGGAAAGACGCGGGGTGGCTGCCTAAGTAATTTCGCTTAAGAACTCTAAACGTAATTAGTCTGGGGCGGGCGATGGGAAGGGCTTGAAAGTTTGAGAGGGTTGTATTCTCGCTCGGTATATTTACCAACCTATTACTGTACCGTCGTTGTTAAGGGAGCGGTATTTGCGACCGGGCTCGGTAACGCGGCGGCTCCCTCGTCCTTCTATCCTCCTGACAACTTTAACTTTCCCGGGAAATTGTGGGTAGGTTTTATTAGATAATTTCCAAGAATAAGATATTTAATAGCCGCTGTTTTAATATTTTCAAGCGGACGAATGAGTCGACCGCGCCGCGAATTTACTGCTCAGATTTAAAACAAAAATTATGCAACGCAAATTGGTGTCGTAATATATTTTTATCTTGATCTTTCACTTTATTCCATTCTTCTTCTAAGAAATGGGCAAAGATGCAAATCTCATGAATGCAAACTTTTATAATAAATTCATTACACTATTAATATCAAATTAAGACACTGACTTAATTTTCAACTGTCTTAGATTCTTAGTAAACATTTCAAGAAAACGGTAACCTTAAAATATTAATATTTGCTAATTTGTTTTTAGTATAATTAATTATGAAATAAAAATTATTTATGAATGGGTTCCTATACAAATCATCGGCACTGACTACTTAAGTAATTAAATAGCTACTAAGTAACAAAAAATATTTCCCGAACTCGCGATCTTTGAAGGAGGAAATTACTGTTCTAAGGAAAGCTTTCCTGCGCTTTTTCTCGTTTTTTTCTATAAGCTTCTTGTGGGTGACGGGAGACTAAATCCCCTACAGTAAAAAAATAGCCTCCCCCAAATTGCTCGCAGTGATTGTGTGAATTTAATAATTCGTTTTAGATCAGAGTATTTATAAAATATGTATTTTATAGTAATGATATTCTTAATTAGATTATTCGTAATGATTACGTATGATGACGTATCGATTTCAAGGGTTAAAATAGCAGTCCCAGTTTTTTTTTAAATTTTAGCAACAAGTCAGTGGAATAGTATGATTCTTAAATAAGCGCACAAAGATAGCAAACGCTACCTCTTTAAATCATACTTCTTCACTCTAAGTCTGTCAACATATTGAAAAGTCAAATTATGCTATTCTTAACCAAATAAAATCAACTTAAGTTCTAATTAATTCTCAACGTGTTATAAATTTTGTATAATTATAATTTTCAGAGGAATGGCTTAAAATTTATAATTTGAGCAACTGCTAGTTTCGTAAGTGAACAATAAGTTACTCTTGGGGTAATGAAACTTGTGCCATTATTGTTGTAATATAAACGTATATGCTTATATTCTAAAAAGACGGGATTAATATTAAAAACCTTTATTTGGTCGTTGTTTTAGAACAACGTCCATTATAGATGGGTTCAGTTTGCAACTTCCGGTGTCATTAACGATGGATTGGCCGAGTTCACTGAGACGATGCCTCGCGTCTCGCCGGAAGACACCCGACGCAGAAATTAGTGGAGGCGAGTCCCGAGCTACCCCTTTTCCACCATTCTTAAGACCAGAACCCCAACCTCAAACCCTAAAGCCTGCCTTATTGTTTGCCCCGTCGGCTCAAAGAATTTCCCCATACAATGTAAGAAAGGGTAGGCAGTGCGGGTCAGTAACGTGCGATTTAAAAATAAGGGATGAGACGGAATAAACTTCATTTGGTCTCATAACTATTTATCACTTGATATATTTTTTTCAACTTGTAAACTATATGTATTCATTATATGTACTTCCTAAATAAACAATTGCTATTTTAGCCGACTGCCGTTGACTCATTTTATTAAGTGTTTATTTTACATTGCTTTCCACTCTGAAATAATTGACTAAATTCAAACCATAGCCAAGCAACGTTGCCATAGCAGGTCTTAGAACCTTAATAAAAAGATAATCTTGCAATTTGCAACTCAATGCCTGGTTCGGATGAAAAAATCATTTAACGGACTTACCTTGAAATATTTTGTGAAGTATTCTTATTTCAAGATCTATATTATTCATTTGTGAAAAACTTAAATTTTGTCAATTGCTTTTATTCCTGGAAAAATAAATTTCTTTCAATGTTTTATTCCTATTAAGAATTGTGTTTCATCTGACTGATAAACTCACGTAATAGAAGAAAAAAGCTATGGTTGAGCAAGTATTCATTTATGAATAATACGGCTCAAGGCAGGATCCTGAATGAGGCTTGTTTAACCTCAACTTTTTATACAAATACTGCTCAAGAAAAAAAATAATTTCATTTTTGTTAAGACGGGCTTCGTTAATTATTATAAATATGCGCGTAACTGGGAGAAAATTATTGAACTATTTGCATGTGGCATAGACCAATGTAATCAATGGATGAAAAATGATTGTTTCTATATTTTTATTAAATATTGTTTCCCTATTGAGATATTTTCTCGTGCGCTGCTGAAGTAGACTGTAGGCATTAGTATGGCCAGCCTCCCAGATCTCACTCAACACCGTTGCTACCCTGCCCAGCCCATGTCTTCTCGCTTATAAAGGAAAAAGAACCTACCAGCCATAAAACTCTTTTCATTTCTTAATAATGAATAGCGGTTTTCCTATATGTGTATACCTAATGGCTGCGTAAGTGTATACAGCATGATCGCAACAAAAAAGAAGTTTCACTCGCCGATTGATATCAGATAAATAATGAAAGATGTTACAGATTACGCGGGGGCAATCGGTTACTTTTAACGTTAGTTTTTCATTTGTGGCATTGTTTTTTATTCATTGCCTTTTGCAATATTTATCTCAGAATAAGGAAAAAAAAACAAAGCATTTAATTCTAGAAGAATTATTTTAGTGGCTAGCTGTTTCGGGTCCACGTTATCGTCAATTTCTCTTAGGAGTAGAACAAAGTTCAACTCCTTTGTTATTATATTTCGATGATAAAACTGAAGTCAACATAAATTTATGTGAAATAAAAACGCAATGTAATACATTTTAATATAGAGAATGCATGTCTTTGCTTATTAATAAAGCAAATTACTCATTTCTCTTCGTTGCACTCAAACTAGCAAATCATAATAAATATCGTAACTGTCACTTCTTTGTGGAAATGCATTGTTTTAAATAAATAAAAAACATTTTATAGTACTTCTTCCACATATATTCTGATGAAGAACAGAACCGGTTTTGGTCACCGCGAGAATTTTCAACGGATAAAGTCTGAAGTCTGATCATCGAATTTAGATTTTTATTTATAAGTTGGCGGTTGACGTAATAAGTATTGTCTTGTTTTCTTAGTGAAAAAACACGTAGCTCATGGCTTTACAATAATGAGTATGTATCTATAAATACTTAAAATACTTATGCTTTGTGCTTATATGGCAAGAGCAAAGCCAACGTACTCATGGAGTAAAACCTCCCTTTTAAAATGTCTAAAAAATTACAAGGCATGATGAAATAAAAACAAATTTAAGTGGGCGTTTGAAAGGTTAGTGAAATCGTACTTAAGCTTTTCATCTTCTGCCACTCTAAGAATGACAAGAATGTTGTTTGAATTTTTGTTATATAGGATGTTACAAAAAAATTTCACGAGGTAGATATTTCAAAATCAGTTGTCAATCGCATTTCGAAACTAAGTTATTGGATACATTCCATTAATAGTCCGTGTTTTCAATGAAGATAAAGCTGACCGGAAAGTGCAGTTCTGCAAGTGGAACACGGCGGGTAGCGTATTAAACCTTACAACCCCAGACGTTTGAATGGCGATATAAGGGATCAAGTTTTCAGTTCAAAACCGGCAACGTTCGACTATTTAAGCAAAAACGCAAACACTCGCTGAAAAAAATGATTCATGATGTTTCCAATTCCTTTTCTTTACGTTGTCAGCAGTTTTAGAACCAACGCCATCATTAGATTTAAATCAGGCGTAGATTAAAAATGTGTAAAAAATCATTATATTATTTTGGGACAACTTAATTTTTATATCATATAAATATTATATATTGCATTGAATGTGCTCTGTGGAGATTTGATATAGAAATTACTTCCCCATCCTCTTTTTCCATATACATTTTGGAACTAGAATCGAGACGATTTGCCCGACTAGAATTAGACAAAACTTTGGAAATCACTATAAACTTTTATTTAATTACATAAATTATTGATGTTTGTATTAACTGTATGTAGACTGCACTAGATGGTAGATTAAAAGAACGGTTACCGTCGTTTTGAATTGACTACTTGATGTGTTCCGAAAAATGCACATATCGGCTGGCAATCGTGATAAGAATTTAAACATAAAACATTATATTTAATTAAATTCTCCCTTTATTTATTCATGTTGCTACATACTCAATTCTGCAAAATTCAGACTTGTTGCACTCTGGAACTAAGGTAAAGATATATGTATACAATTTGTACACTCAATTGATAATTTATGGTGCAGCATTGTAAAAGTGTGAATAAAATATTAATTTTAACGTATTTAGTGAAATTTAAATACGCAAGAGACTGCACTATAATTTTGGTAGATTAAAAGAACGGCTACCGTCGGTTTGAATTGACTACTCGATGTGTTCCGAAATATGCACATATCGGCCGGCAATCTAGCATTCAGTTTAAGACAATTTATTTTGAAAACTGCTACAGTATTAAAGTATGACAATGCATACATAGAGATATAAATGCTTCATGTATTGTGCAACTTATTAATAGATCTGTTCGGAGAATATGTATTCTGTAGGTAATATATTTTTGTGTCCGAGATTTCAATAAATCTTTATCAATTTGTATGTAAATAGATTTAAAAAAAATCCTTATCTCTGCGCTATTCGCATAAATCAAACCACCTCACCATTAATAAGCGGGGAGTGTTTTCTCGATGGTCCGTGTCTTCGGCAGGTGTCTGATGATGATCTGTCCTGCAATGGTCAAGGTCATATAAAAGTATTGACAAGTTTGGCTACACATTAGTCTTACTCCCGTGTTTTTAATGCGACCTGGATGACTTAATTGCCTTGTAATCTTACCAAGTTTTGAACCATCGTATCATGAAGTCAAGCTCTAACAGCTAGATTGCAAACCAGATAATAATCTGTATGGGATATTTAATTATGTTTGATTTTCCTGGCAACAGTGTTCATACAAATAAAATAATAAGCCATAAGTGAGAGGTAACAGGATAAAACGTACTCATTTTTTATATTAATCTCAACACTCAGAAATATTTTATTTCTTTTCAAGTCTTATCGCAGAATAAGCCACTTGTGTTAAGATACACAGATTCCATGTACAATATTTTATGGCCTCAATATTCTCGGTATTTTTTAATATTCAAGACTCAATTATTTATAATAGTAAATAATTAATTTGCTAGCATGCCATTACAAGAATGCTGATTGGTCATGTATTAATCGCATAATTTATTTATATTATTGAAAGAAATAATTAAGCATTATATCATCGGCTTAACTTTAAAATAGTTAATATAATGATATTTGACAACAAATAAATTTTAGGAACAAAAAATATCTATATGAATATTATAAAATGTCATTTATACAGCACATGCTGCTTTAAAGTGAATAATGGCAACTGACGAAGACTTATAACCGTTTATTGATTGAGTTGGCATTTACTTGGTAGAATTCCATTATAATACGGTGTTACGGTAATACGGACCTATAACCGTATAATGAGCTTCGAGAGTAGATGGCTGTGTTGTTTATTTGGGGTGAAGTGGTTTGATTTTGTGAGGAATTTGGGATTAAGGAACTAACGGCCACGGAGACCATGAACCCTCCCTGCGTAGTCTTCCAACTATGTGATGTTCTTAACAGAACTGAGAAGTGTTAGTGCGCAAAGCAATTGGCGGGTTACAGGAGACGCCGCGTGGTGGCTATAAGCTACACGCCTTATATGAATATGGTCAAAGAAGAACGATTATATATTTAAATAAATATGATTTTTTAGAGTAGTAGACAACAAATTGATAAAACCATTTTTTTAAAAATCGCTTGTTGGGATATTTAAATATAACGTAAGACTTGAAAAATCTAAAATTTTCAATGATATGGCCTGAAAATGAGGAAAAAATCATTTTAACGTACTAAAGTACCGGTTCGCTTTGGTTCAACACAGGCAGAGTATTTAGGACAGCTTACCCTCACCACGACGGGAACTTTCTCTAAAGAAAAGACTTTCCTGTCGGTCGATTTAACATAGCCCATTCATATTGGAATTTTTTTTTTGGAATAACACAAAGCGTCCGCCTTTGAAAACTTAATGCTCGGAAGGGATTGCGATGTGAAAATCATAGCCCGCCCGCCTGATAACAAACAAACATAGAGCAGGCGTACAGAAGAAAATATGGAAGCCTGCCGAAAAACATAGACAATACGGAATAGTTTCAGTGCTCATTTTTATTTTTTCTATTAATCTATGTATATTGCGAATCAAGCCGGTTCCACATCTAGCAAACTTGGAGTTGGACAAGAGTTTTATCCAAGCAATAAACGAGTATGCTTGGCTCAAATAACAGTATGTTCAATATGATAATTTTTTTTTCTTATCTGAATTTGAGATCAAATGATATCAATATTTGTGGTGTCTTTTCTTTTCGAGTTTAATCTGCAAAGTAGCGCTGTTTTATTTAAAAAAACGGAATGGAAATCTACTAATCATTAAAAATCTTATTCCATATTAAAAAGTGAATGATCTGTTGACTCAAGACCAATCAGATCAAATAGCTGTAAGTACGGGTACCTTTGAATATAAATAAAAAAATAATAAACAAAAAAATCTTAGTCTCATCAATTGAAATTTAAATTAGTACAAATTCAACTGTGTAGCTTTCATGTAAGATTCTTCTGAAGGCATATCTATATAGTTTTACTATATGCGGGTGTAACCGACCAGGCAAAGAGGGCGACCAGACGAAGGATCTTTATAAACCTCGCACATCATGTGTCACAATAATATCTTCCCGATATAATTTAATCTCTTTCGCATACTAAACATCAAAGGATTTCCTGGAGCAAATGTTGGACAGGATACCGCTGCGCAGGTTAACCGTAGCTCTCATCCAACCCCTAAAGAATATTATTTATACATTTTTTTGATATATACATATTTCCATTAAAAATATTGAAATTTATCTTAATGTTTCACAGAATAACAAAGATTTCTTTCGATGTCCTCTATCTCTATCTAGATAAACTATTTATGGAACTACAATTCATACCACAAACCGGTACCGTCGCGTAGAATCTGCACAAGCCGTAATACTTCAATTAAAATTCCGCTCCGTAGTAAAATATCCAAATATGCATTGGCAAACTTTAATTATGATAAATTAAGGTCGCCTTTGATTTATTTGAATAGTTTGACCCTACAAGGTTCGACCACGGGGTGAAGAATTTTTTTTATATTCAGTCCTCTTAAAACTCGATTCTTAACGATTAACTCCGTCTGAACTAGAGTGTTTAGTGAACTATCTTTGAATATTTTTCTCCATGTCCGCTCCTAGCTCGGAGCATATGGATTCCTCACGGAATTTATCTCAACATGTTTTTTTCTGCGAGAACTGCCTGCTACTCAGTCGCTCAATCTTTCTTTGTCGAAGAGAGTAGGGATTGAAAGGATGTGAAGACTAGGAAAGGACTAGTGGTTAGCTAATCGCTCTCGCTACGTTCTTCGTTTTTTTTGGGATCGGAAAGGGGAAGGGATTTTGAACAAACACCCATTGCTTTCGAACAGAATCGATTTATCGACTGAAAAAATCTGCTTGTACCGGGTATCGAACTGACACACAAGCCGAAGACAATGACCACTGCACCGCGGACCGGGCCTTTCTATCTTTTAAATAGTCTGTTTAATCTTCTCTTAAAGTTACAATAATACTAGCTCAATTTATCATTTTACTGTTTTACTTAACTTTATTGATAAGCTTACATTCATTTTAATAATATTTCAGTAAACGTTCATCAAACTTTTAATCGTGTTTTTGTGTATATATGGGTCTTGTTTTTCCCCATTCAAAGCCATCAGCTGATATAATCTGAAGGAAGTCAGTGCTTAGTTACAATATATTCAAGAAGTCTTAGTCTGTACTCTGTACCCACGGCAGCAATAAATTATTCAGGTAACTGAGAGCTCTCTTCGCAGGCTCCCTATAGTTAAAATATAAGTAGTCATGAAATGTATGGAAATTACTCAGTTGATATTAATTTAACAAACCAATACGAATATTCTTCTGACGTATAATATTTATACGAAATCGAAATCCCACATCCTTCGCTTTGAAGTATTGGACAAAGTTGGCGAAATCTATTCAGAGAGAACACGCATCGTTCAAAATGTCATCAGTTTGTTCAAAACCATCTCCGATAACTTTTCATTTGAAATTATTTACCCCGAATCAAAGTTTGATACTTTTTGATACAACGATTGACAATATTGGTGAAATTAATTTATATTTTTTGATTAATATGAATAACCATGCTGAATAGTAACTGCATATTTATAAAAATAGAAAAAATGAAAAAGTAAATTGAACCATATCGGGAAAGTTATCGGATTTATTTCTTTAATTAAGTTCTTTTATAATTATTGGGCATATTAATACCAATCTATGATATTGAATACTAAAAGTCTTTATGTAGAGATGTGTTGATAACAGTGAAAATTATTTTTCCAAGCAAATGAGTTTTATACACACTTGATAAAACGCTTTGATTCAATGTATGTATTTGAAAAAATGTTTAGACTTAAATAAATTTATATATTTGCTAATTCTTTTAAGTGAGTACTTGAGATTGTAAGAAGATTTATTTTCATATATTTTTCAACAATGAATTTACTGCTGACTTAGTAAAAATTAAAAAGGTTAATAGAATTCTTCGTAAAAATGTTTTATGTGATCTTCGGAATCGTGGAATTAATTAGAGAGCGGATTTTAATTTTATTCAATTGTTTTGAAGTACGATACTCGATAGGCTAAATAATAATAAAACATTATCCGCTGTAAATTTTAAAGGTCGTCTCAATATCGCGAATGATATCCAGGATTGGTAAATAATCCACGTTTATTTTTAATTAATCTTGATTTTGAGAGGTTTTACTTATTTCTTTGCGATGCTTTAATAATATGAACGGCCGCTTTAAATTATCAAAGGCAAATTGGATTCATAAAGTATTTGATACTCTGTAAAGCTCTCCCATTTAATTGTACACAAAGATAGCCAGAATACAAAAGTCAATTGTGAATTCGAGATATTTTTACGTTTTCAAACGAGAATTCAACAAAAGGCGAACGGTGGTCTGAGAAATCTTGAAAAATATAAATTAATATAATTTACAAAATCTCTGTGTAATAATTTTCTCGTATAAGTGTAGACTTAATGCCATTGTGAAAAACCGTTTTTAAAAGGAATTTCTCTCTTTCCTTCCTCTTTGGCCGTCTTCTTGCGTCATTTATAATCTTTCTTTGCCTTTTCGTATTCTTTTTAAATCGCCTATTACAGTTTTAATGACGGGTATTCTGTTGCTCGCTCTTAATTAGGAAAAGATCTGATTCTAAAGCAGCGAAGAATGAAGTGAAAACCGATATCCTAAAAAATGGTAAAGCTGTCTTACATATTAACTGAAAGCAGATTTTTCATACTGCGTATAAGAATACTTTTGTAATGCGATACTTTTGATAATATTTTTGTTCATAATATTGACTTCCATTATCTTTTAAATTGTAATCAACGTTTTTAACTGAATAAAAAAATCATATAGAAATTCAAAACAAACTAACCCAGATATACATAAATAGTATGGAGAATTAAATTTGAACGGATTAAAAATATCAAAAAGGTGATCTGTGAAATTGTGTTGTTATTTATGTCGTAATTTTTCCTATTGGGTCTTCAGGACTATAAAGATGAGAAAATTGAAAAGCAAAATAAGTTTATTCTCCCACAAATCGATTTTAACGTTATTTAATCGATTTATGAAACATCAATATCGGCCATTAAAATGATACATAAATTTTGACTCGGTCTCATCTATTTTTTAAGAACTGATTAAACATTGTACGTGGTTTTTCATCATGTCTAGTTCCAATGTGGAAAATATGGACTCCTAATGGTTTATATTTGGACAGAACTTTTTCTACTAGACTGCTTGTTATTCAGTTGCTCAACCTCACTTTCTCGAAATAAGTATGGATATAAAGGATATGAATAGGACAGGACTAGTGATAAGCTAATCGCTTTCGCTACGTTCTGTTTTTAGTATAGTATGGGTGTGAGAGAGGATCTTGGAAAACCCAGATATCCCCGTCTCTCACGGATCATCTTCTTTTCACTTACCGGGCATTGATTTACGGAAAGCCATGCATTGTAGCGATCAAAATTCTGACCATCCCAGCTATACCCAATTTATTGTCATATACATAGACTTATTATATATAACGCAAGCTGCATCTATCATTTATAAAACAACTCCATATGACCCGGTTCTATGCAGCACTATCAATTTGGCTATCGTATATCACGATTAAAAATATATAATTTTACTTCATTGAATATCATTTATTTTTTTTTTCAATTTGACGATTTACATTAACTATCGAGTCCAATAAAGTATACACTTCTTTTAAAAAAATAATAAAAATAGCCGTTGCCAAAAATTACGGCGAAGAAATTGTGGATTTTTTTTAATCATAGAAAAAAAAAAGTTTACTCAAAATAGATTGTCTCTTAAGACGTTTCCCTTTACAGTTCTCCCGAAAATCGTGGTATTGGGACAACGGCTCTTTATTAATTTTCTAAGATATATATGTCTTAGTGTATATACCCATCCTAATACTATCTGAAATTTGCATAATTTTCCTTTCCAGTGAATACAAACGCGCTATCCTAGAGCGACCAATAAATCAGAATTATGATTGCCAAATGGCTTAAAAACAAACACACCCTTTAATGGCTCATCCCTATGCCACTTGCATATATTTTAATATTTTTTAAGACTGTTACCCCGCCCTAAAGTTACATCTACAAACGGATGACAAGTGAAACAATATTGCTAATTATATATGATCCATTATTTGTAATTGAATATTTGTCGATGTGTATTTGTCAACACATACCTCCATACAACTATTTTCAGTTTTTTTTAGTGACGTTCAGCTCTTTTTCAATTTTTATAAAATTTTAGTTGTATAAAATAACTAGCTATTTTAATAGCGATGCTGGTATGGCAGGAAAATTCCGTCTTATCACATCTAAATGGTGGATAAATGAAATGGTAAGTATGCATTTATCGTCATATGAATTATGTTAGTTTTGTATTTCGTTTCGTTTGAAAGCCGTCGGTCGATATGAAAAAGATCTACATCTCGAAATTTTTAAAAAATCATCAAATTTACAAACAACATCGCAGTTTATTAGAAATAAAATTATACAACTTTAAAAGAAATATGCCCTAAAATCAATGAATTTAGCAATTGATAAAAGGTATAATACCTACATATATAATCAAGATATTCTATATAATTACAATTAACATATTTTAATTCAACGAGAGATAAGTAGTCGAGTCATTATCTACGCCATATTTCCCATGACTTGATAGCAGTGACGGCTGGTGACGGGGTGCTGGGGGGTGCAAAAGGAAGATTCAACTATCTTTCCGTACTACGGAAGAGAAACAGTTGGTATTTCGAACATCTGAATTGAAAGTCCATGCTATAGAAGTGTTTTAAAATCCAATGAATAGGAAAGAACTCTTGCAAAAATGGTTGAATCTTCCGTTGCACCCCCCAACACCCCGTCACCAGCCGTCACTGCTTGATAGGATATCGATTTAATAGTAAATTGATTAAAACTTCTTAAAAAAAACATATACATATCTATATACATATAATGTAAAGATTCATATAAATTATTTCTATTCTAGAATCAAGATGATGCTTGATGAAAACAGACTTAATACTAATGCTAACTGCCACTAATCAATACTGGCAGCTGTGATTTACAAGCACATTCAAATGATATGTATAAACAATTTTTATTCAACTAGGTATTTAAATCTGTAAAAACGGTGTATGGTGAATTCTATCAAAAAACAAGTATTGTTAAATATTACTTATTTATTATCAGCGGTCTTTGTCGATTCATTACCGGCAAAGGTCTCACTGATTTCTCTTCATTAAAAATCATCATCTATTATTACCACGACAGAGGTCATCGAGCTGTATCAGTGGATATTTTTAATTTTAATTATGAGTAACTCAAAATTTCTTTGACAGCATACCGACTTGAGGTACTTCTTTATCTCATCTAGAATTCTCAATACATTGTTTCCTATCCAAATAAGTGAACACTGTGCTACATTATTTTTTGTTCTATGCAATTTAATTATTACGGAGCGTTCTTTGTGGGGTGCCGTTTCACCCTTTTATAAGTTCACCCTCACGAGACTAAAAAAATCCTCTCCCCCAAAACAGAAAGAAGAGGAACAAAAAAAGAGCGTATGCAAATTCAGGATAAAATATAGCCCGTAAATGCCACGGTCTCTAAAAGAATATTAGAGACGTTTTTCAGTGGGTTGCTTGCCAACCGGTTTTACAATGTATGTATCTGTTTTAACGGTGAACTTACAGGGTGATTACAATTAAGGTAAGATAATAAAGGATTGTAAAATGAAGCTTACATATCTGACGAGAATTGACACGTCTTCATTTTAAATTATATTTTGCAAATTTGTTTTCAAAATAAATTAATAAACAATTTATTACACATTTTGTAAGATTGAATACAATTTTACTATATGAAGACTATTGTCATGGTTCCAACATCAGGAATAATGTTATATAATAATATATATTCTATAACTGTATTTTTACTCTAGAACAGAATTAGTGAAGACGGAAATTTCTTTCGTCTTGTGTCCATCATCAACTGCATATTATTAAAACACATCAGTCCCGAATCTTTTCTTTCAACAATACAAATTGACAGTTCTTTCATAGTTTTCAAGGTTAATCAACCATTTCTTGCGACAGTGGCCCAAAAAAGATTTGCTTGGCGGATTTCTGTCGTAGGCGCGATGGGAAAATTTGGAGATCTCATTTAAAACTATTTTATTTTCGAGATTATTTTTATGGAATTATTTATATATTAATTCAATTTCCACCCTTGATAATTCATAGCGTAAAAATAAAAAAAAACTTCATTGAAATTTTATTCATATTTGTAAACATGCATATTTTATATTTTATAAAATATGTAAATACACATATTTTCTATTTTGATATTGTGTTGAGGAAAACTATTGTTAGCTTTGTTTTTATTTAATAACTGATGTAATTTTTATCTTTATACTTGATGTTATTGAAACTGGTGTATAACTGCTTGGAAAACCGTATCTCTTCGTAAAGAATAAGCAAGTTTCTAAACAAAAATATCTGATTTCATTTTTTACCAATTTACATATTATTTGTGCTGAACTCTCAAAAAGAATTAGCTATCAAAGAAACCGATGAATTACGAATTAGCCGCACTACAAAGAATATTTCACTTACCCGCCTAAAAAAATACACTCACAAAAGTAGCGAAAAAAACCGACAATAATACAATTATTATTTCGCATTTATACAATAATATAATCCATTCTAAGGATTCGGATCTCGGTTCGTACTATAGGAAGAGGCGCCGCGCTATTGTGTTCACTAAGGAAGATAAATTAAAAAATATAATTACAATGCGTATCCCATAATTCTCGCGGGGTGGGCGGAAGACGGGCCCTGGGGAGGCCAGGGTGGCGTGGAGGCTAGATGGCAGTGGGCGGGGGTGGTATTTTTGGGCGGGAAAGGGCGGCGAAAGCCATTCCAGGATTCGATCCGCCCTGCTTAAAAGGTATGGTGAAATTTAAAGATGTCCGAATTTTAAATGCGCGCGACACATCTTTTAAACACGAGTACATCCACTTCAAAGCGTTTATTTCAGTACTTGTGTTGATTAAATTGATTAGTGATATATCTTTCATATATATCGACGTATAATTTACGTTCGGGTAATGAATAAAAAACAATCCAATTTTAAAAGAATTTATATGAAACCAACAATCGAATTCAGAAAAAAATATGTATACAAATACTTCTAACAATCCTGAAATTTTCCACATTATTCACACTATCTTTAGTCTTTATTTTCTTGCTATTTTGCACTGTTTGTCTTGCTGTCGTCTTGGCAAAAGAAACTCTTATTTAATAATGCGATTGGTATTTATAATTTTATATCAAGTGTTTCTCATAATGAATCTTTGAAAAATTATAATTTTTAAAAGTTAAAAAGTTTTAAAAGGGTTTGCGAGGTTGTAGAAAAAATGTATTTTTTGTCAATGTGCTCCAGAAACTACGAAGAACTGATTTAAATATAAATATTAATTTATTGTATTTTGTAGCCTACATACTCTTACATAAAAATGATGACATCGATGAGTAAAAGAATTGTTCAAATATTCAATGAAGGAAAAAAATATACAGTATTTATATTTTGCACTTGTTGAAATTTCTGACCAGAAAGCATTTAAAAAACTTCAATTCAAAGCTGCCCTTTATTATGATATACTATCAATTATGATAAAACAGTATTCGATAGCAATGATATCATCTGTTACACTTGGATTGTCAAAAGCAATGCATAATGGTTGCCATTAACAATTAAATGTCATCTTTAAATCAAATATGATGATATTCGATGTGATTTACTTTAAATGATTGAAAATGTATTTTCCTTTCCGAAAAACTTTTCGAGACTTTCATTCAAAGATTTGCCTACAGCATACGTGTCCACATGTATCCGCATATACTACCTACTTACGTGAACGTTCACGTGATATCAACAAGTGTTTGGGTTGGAGCTTCTGTCGGCTGGCTGTAGAGCCCACACTCTACGTAAGTATATAAAACATACAAACATACCGTAACGTAACTTTCCTCTTTCTCCGTCCCGACGCCGTAAAATCGACGTACAAATATTTTCGTGAGCTTTTATCGAAGTTCAGCGTATGCACTTAACGGGAAGTTTCTGCGATACTACTTACGCGAAGTTTATTGAAATATTCACATCACATTGAGTATACTTTATTTCATTATATCTCAGCTATATTTTTAGAACATATAGATAGTTTTCAGTTGCATGCGATTTATTGAACCATGTCCGTGGCGAATGTGAAGCAAATATACTCTAATAGAGCTTACCTTGACAAAAGCTGCTTGTTATGTAGTCACTTAGCCACTTTCTTTCTGAGAATATAGCGATATTAAAATGGGAATAGGATAAGAATAATTACTAGAAAACCAATTTCAAAATGCTCCATTTGTGCAGTATCTGATAGGTATACGAACCTAATTAAATGATTTCATTCAATATATTTGTTGTAGTCAAAAGCACAAATTTTCTACAAATACATTTATAAATTTGTCGATTTGTTCCTGCAGTTACTACAACTCAAGAGAACAATGCTAGCTGCAGACACGACTATATAAACTCTAATTGAACTAAATACTTGTCTATTCCCATCTCACAATACCATTCGATTTTACCAATAAACTCATATTAAAATATGAAGAATCCTATCTTTCAAAATTAAACGATTCTTTTTCCCGTGTTTAAAAAAAAGAATCATGATGTTCGAAATTACTGTTTTTTATACATTAACTATCAATATATACAATAAAAGAATAAAAATTAAACACATCATTTTGCTCGTATAATTTAGTTATTTTAGTAGTAACTATCAATTCGGCTTCACCTGCATACTTTGTGGCCGTAGTAACCGTAGAAGTTACGTATAATATCTATGAAGATGCACAATTTTTTAAGGATTAAATTTACTTATTAAATGGTGCTATCTTTTGAAAACTACTTGGTCAGAATCCTTTATTTTTAATGCACATGGTCAGTCATAACTTTACCAATCATTGCGACAAATAATGGTATGATTCCTACTGAAATATTTTCATATTAATAAGTTACAATGAAACTAATTATATAACAATTTCAAATATAAAAAGGAAAATCATTCAAAAAGGAGGGAAGGTCCACCGATTCAAAACTCTGATTTTATTTCAGTTTCGACTCGTAGCTTCAGCAAACAATATTGATTGAAAAAAACCCATTGATTGAAAGTTGGAAAGCTACGATTAACGAATAATAATAAACTATTTTAAGCGTAATTTAAAGCGTGTTTTTGGAGATATAAATTAAAGATAAGATTTATTTTTATTCATAAGATTATCTTATAATTTTCTGCTAATTATCCAATTATTGAGAAGAGTCGAGTGAAAGTAGAAGTTATTAAAGGTTGTAAAATTTTTCAGTCTGGTTTATGTGTAGTATGATTAAATATAATAAATGTCAGTAATTTACACTACTGGAAAACATTAAATGGATGAAAATTGAACGACCGGAAAATAAAAATAAATTTCTTAATGTAAACAAGTCATTACGCATGCACTACTAAATCTTGATTGCGTGTTAAATAAAATACGACACAGTTTGCTCTATACATTATACAAAAAACATAAAAATAAAACTGCTAAATGACTGTGGACGTCATGTTTGTCTTCCTCTCACGATTTGTGGAGAGCAACTAAGAGCGCCTAATGAATATTAAAAACAAAAAAAAACAATCCAATTCTACCCTAGTTATCAAAATAAAAATACCCCACCCAAGGAATGGGATGAGGGGGTTTAAAAAGACACCCCCTTTAAACTCGTATAAAAAAGAAGAACATAAAAATGCATGAGGATTGCTCGCGAATACAACACGGCAGAGAAAGGGTGAAAGGAAAAAAATCTCCTTAGGGGATGAGGGTGGGTTTCGGTAGAGTAGAAGTAAAAAGAAAGCAGCACATCTGAAATTCGCGGCAACATTTTTTTATGCGCAATATGAGTACTCTGGAATGAAAGGGATACAGAGTAAAAAAGGGCTTGAGGGACGGGGTGTTTCGTGCTCGATATAGCTCGCCTTTTTCTCGTAATTTTTCTTTGTTATAATTATTCATTCCTTATTTTTTCGAAGCAATTATTTCCTAGTGTAAATTTCATTGGGTTCGCAAATTTTCCGTCGTTAAATTTTCACGCTGTAAATTCACACATTTTGTTTACATTTATAAATATTGGATGTATATTAATTCAATTAAAATAATTAAGTGAAGTTATTTTAGTCACAAATTGCTGACAAATTACATAATATCAAACAATCTTTTTACTCTTCAAGCTTTTTGACTCATGAGTTATAAACCACATATGAATAGCATGGTAATTTTTTTAGCGTAATTTAATTCATGAGATATTTTAATTAAAATTTAAAAAGTGGAGAAAGTTTCCTAAATAATAATATATTTCCTAAACTAATATCAATATTTCTGCTGTTAATATGAGTTTCTAACCTAAGCTAACCAATCATCTTTTTCAATGTTAGGTGTGTTTTATTTTAGACACATCCCATGCTCTCATTAAACATTTAGTTTTCCGATATCCTCCTAAAATGATATCAAATTTAAAATAACTTAGTTTAATCCACGTATTGTATCACTATTAGTCACCCAATACGTGGTGAAAACTACGAAGTTTTAAATTTTATGTTAAAATTAAATAACCGCTGAATTACTTCGAATATGATTATTGTTTTGAAAATGATTTTTCACAAAATATTAAAAATTATGAAAAATTTAATTCGCACCTTCAAAATTATCTAAGAGCAACACGCGAATGCCCCAAGACCCCGGAAGAGGATTGCCCGATGAACTTTGGCGATCCCTATCACATCTTAACTGTAAAAAAACTTTTTAAATAATAGTAAGTGTTTTTTTTTTTTAATTTTGAAATTTCTACAATATATCAATGCTTTAATTAAAATTGTAAGGTATTCACCTGGCGCATGTTCCTTTAGAAAGTATAAATAAATAAAGAAGAATATTTCTTTTCTTTTTTGGAGATTGTTCTGTTTATCAGAAGGTTTATATATATAAAGTTTGTTTTCTTTCCGAGTTTAGCTTCTGGCGATCCTTTCTTCTTCGATACTCCCAATTAGCTACTCAAAGTAATTTCTTACATCACTACCGCTCCTCACTGGATGAAAAAATAAGCAGGTTTGCGTCCTCGCTACCTCCGCACTCTCCCATAATTCGCTCCGAGCTTTTTTCAGGGGTGAAAAAAACCTAAGAAGGTGGTGTGCAAATTTTAAAATTTAAAGTGAGTAATCCACGCCGGGTGGGAGGGAGACCGAGATACGCCAGCCGGGAGGAATGAGAGGGACGCCGGATAATGGGTGGTGTTTTTAAGAAGCGATGAACGCGCACGTAAAAAAATGAACGGGGGGCAATTTTTTGAAACGGCTTCCATTAGTGCGACGCCCGGCATTGTTTAGCGGGGCCCGGCCAAATTAATTTAGCGCCCCCTCGACTCCCACCCGGAAGTGAGGGCTGCCGACTAGTTTTGATACTTAAGGCGTTTCGAAGCCTTCTCGGGTAAGAGTCTGTGTAACATAAAAGAAAAACAATCCCAAGGATTTGTTTACGCGAAATTTTTAGTCCATGTGACACACTAATTATTTTTAATTTAATAAAAACAGACTATTACATGGACAGAAAATATTGATTGAAAATTCTTGGTTTCATTGAGATAAAAGTATTTTTTTGAATTTAGCATTTACACTTGAAATCCAACCATACAAATGTACTTAAATTATCATCAATAACTTGCATAATTCTGACACATTCTTACGAACTAACCTTTATTTAGTTTTGACAATAGCTTGATACCGACATAAAGTTCAACAATATTCGTATAATCTTGTTTACCTAAACTCACTAAATTTGTATTACTCATTTCATTGATATCCATCAAGCATGCGTCAAATCAATTAATCCGGAAGTATTTACTTTAAGAATCGAAGATTAAAAAAAACGAAACTAAAAACTAAATATTTCTGTAATACTTCTTGATTATTGAGACATATATACGTTATGTTAGTATCGACGAAGCATTTTTTTCTGTTTTAATTGTGAACACAATTTTGAAGTGCGAGGAATTTAATACTATGAGCCAAATTTTCCAACCATTTTCTTAGACTCATTCTTTTATCTATCTATGTCCTCGCCGCCCAGAGGCTCACCCTGTTTACGCGAGGAAGAAAGGGTGACTGGGAAGGGTATCTCTGGGGCCACAGCTTGACTCCAAGGAATGGGTAGTCAGGAAGATTGAGAAAATTGCTCAGTGGCAGTCAAGGAATGATCTACCTAGTAGGAGTAATTATCAAAGTAATACTGTCCATTTTAATTATCTTTTTTTTCAATAATTAAAAATCAATCAAATATACTCAATTTATTTAACACGCAGGATAACTTTCCTAATGTATGAGAATAAAAGTTTTTTTTAGAAGAAAAATATCATTATTTAGTTACATAAATTAAACTAAAACGATGAACAAAAAAATAATAAACATTATATAATATTGTATTAAGCAGCATGTAAAGAAAATATCATTACATATACACGCAGTAACACATTTTATATATTGGTTTTTATATACATATATATGAATTCTATGTCCACTGCCAATGTGTAGCATATGGCCTTGGTATGGAGAGATCTCACCATATTGTGTTCTACAAGAACTGCTTTTTACTCAACCTTTATTTAATTTTTAATTTAAATATTTTAATTTAAAAAAAATATTTGGCATTACAGCTTACGCCAATGCGCCAAATATTCTTAATTGTGAAAGTCATACGAGATTAACTCGGTGATAAATAATAAATCAGTTGTGCACAAATTCAACGATAAATAACATACACCCAGCCCAAGATCTCTTTTTTCAATTGAAAAAATCCAACCTTGCCGAGAATTGAACTCGGGTCCCCTGATCGCTAGGACAAAGCTCTTGCCACTAGACCACAGGGACCGACTATTTAGTTCCATTAGAGTAGGGAGAGGGAAGAGGAGAGCTAGCTGCTCTCGCTATGCCCAGTTTATAGGTTTGGATGGATGGGAAGATTTTTTAAGACAACACAAACATCCATGCCTTCGAAAAGAATCACCAAATCACCGGAGAAAAATTCGGCTCCTAGGACTTTTTAGTCCGTCACGAAAGAAAGCGACATTGACCACTGCACCACGCATACATATACACATACACATCTTTTTTAGCAGTATTTATGCACTTCGAAAAATCTTTATTTCTGAAATGAGAGATTTTCTCTCGGATTAAAATTATATAGCCATGCAAGATTATAAAGTTTTTTTTTTGCTAAAATATAAATGGTATTTTCGATAAAAAAATCGTTAAAATTCGTTATTCAAATAATCATATTATCAGTACCATATTCTAATATGTCGTAAAATAACAATAGCTCATGAAAGCTAATATTGAAAATATTCTACTACTAAAATCTAAATAAAACGAATGTGTGCGAATGTGCATTTGAATGTTTGAAGATGCCAAGTTGTTAGTGACAAACGCATGGAAATGTTAAAAATTCAAACCATTTAAATTTGAACAAAGAATTACACTCTGACTTCTTTCACAGTTCACTCTAGTGTGTGGCAGCCGTTGATACTTAATTTATTTATTTATTTATTTATTATTAATTTTTTATTTTATTTATTTAAGAAAAAAAGCAAATCATGGCATTACAGCTGACGCCAATGCGCCATGGATTTGACAAATATAAATACATGCATTTATATATATATACATACATACATGTAAATATATAATAAAAATCACAAATTAATTAAAAATTAAAAATAAGATGAAAATTACAATAGTCATACAAAAACAGAGAGGAAAAAATATTATTAATATCACATTAGAAATTTTCAAGGCAGTCAACCGAATGAGTTCTGACAAAATCAACTTTTATTCATAAAATATAGTATTCGTCTGAACTCACTCACGTCAATATGAAATATGTCGACATCCGAAGCAATGCCGTTTAAAATTGTTAAAGCTCTTCCCAGTGACATTCCCATTGGCAGACTGGTTCTACCCCTTGGAAGAACAAACAACTCATGCTCACGATTCCTCAAAAAATTATCAGGGACATTCAATTTAACATTCTCAAGAATGGTGGAATTCTCATTTTGGCCTCGGATAAGTCGAAAGAAATATGTGGCCAGGTACATTTCTCTTCGAGTATTCAAACTATTGAACGTGAGCATGCCTAAAAGAAAATCGGTTGGATAAAGCCATGGGTAGTATCCGTATGTCCTCAAATAGAGAATTCTCAAAACTTCTTCTGAACCCTCTCCACCATAAGAACATATTTCGCACCTCTTGGGGCCCAAACAATCGATCCACTCTCAAGCCGGCTTCGAACTAAAGAATTATACATTAGTATCAAAATTTTTACTCCTGGAAAGTCCTTGGTAGTACGGAGGATAAAGCCCAACATTTTCAATGCTTTATTACAAGTAGTCTTAATGTGATTATTGAATGTAAGTTTGCTTTCAAATTGTACGCCAAGATCTTTAACTGATGAAATCCGCGAGAGAATTCGGCCATTCATTGAATACCGACAAAATAATACTCGTGATCCCCTTGTAAACGATAAAAGATTGCATTTATCAATATTAAAATCGAGTTTGTTACATCTTCCCCATTCTATTATATTGTCTATATCAGACTGGAGACGGTGACAATCATCCAAGGTGACAACCCTTAAAAAAAGCTTCAAATCATCAGCGAATAATAAGAACTTTGAATTTTTGATGACTTTTACGATATCATTTATAAATATAGTGAACAGCATGTTCTCCGCCTGACATAAGAATCCACCAACCACACTTACCCCACGCATTCAGTCTATATAAAATTAGGGAATTTAAAATTTTCGAATGGCAATCTTTTTTTTTGTGGGCGTCATTCAAGACATTCTCACTCTCTTTCGAGTGCATAAGTAGCGTGGTCAGTCTGTAATTTTCTTAACTTTTCGTTTAATTATTGTTCCACTCACTCCAACAGAAGTAAAGGTTAACAATTGACGCAACAATTAATATCGAGTCATCATATTAGTCGTTACTTAAAATAATCCGTAATACATAGAGAGAATTATACCTTATTTTCTAAAAATTGTTGTAACGACATCGATAGTTGTTGACATTGTTGTGCTGATTGCCCCTCCTCGCGAGTGAAACACTGGCAGCTAGTGAAATCGAGTGTCTGGAAGGAGGGGGGCGCCTGGACTCGACAGCCGCACGACTCATGGACGAGATTGCGATCGGACTATTTAAAAATATTCAAATAATGGAGCGACTTTCTCGAATTTTAAATTACGCAAAAACAGGCGTCCCGGTTCGTTTGACTACAAATTGACGCATGTATGTATTTAACCGTTTGCCTAGCTGTGTTCTTTTGTACAATTTCGTAAACCCTTTTACTAACTTTAAGCTACCGGTAAAAATGGATCATTTACAACAATAATTGAAAAGAGTCTGCTATTTTCATTGAAATTGTCACCTGACAATCACATGACATCAAATCTTATATTACATATTTAACGTTTACTACCTAAGTCTAAGGGTAACAATATGGCGCAGTAAAATAAACATCAGTCCTTTGGTTGAATGGCGATGGCTTTAAGGCTTTCGTCTTACTCTGTTCCACGGTCGTGGATCACATTTTTTTAAAATAAACTTTATTGAAAAAAAATGATGAATACAATTTTCCAACTATTTTTTTTACATTTTGATTATAGATTCTAGACGGTGAAAAATTATTTCGTAATATAAGAAACGATCAAGTGCTCGAAGTCTAGAATGAACACTTTCATTCATTGATTCACAAATCGGCGTCTGGGACGGATTCATCCGCACGTTTCGAACCTGAAAACTGGAATTAAAGGGAAAGGTAAGTTAACTACTTGTCTTATCAGCACACGATTTTAAGAAGAGCTCGAGACAGACAGTTTTTGCTTTCTGCTGAAGTGTGACATTAAAAGCTTTATGCATTAAAATCACAAAATTTTCAAATGGTCATTTCAATTTTTTTTAATTTAAACTTCTTGTATGAAGCAATTGATTTACATATTGACGTTATTCACATACTTACTATTCACTTGTAATGTATTCACTGTCAATACTTGGTGGAAAGACATTTTTTGTACCTATCACACAATTAACTTATTAAGATCGGAACCGGCTTCGATGAGCGATAAGCGAAACCGGTACTGATCTTTAAAAAATATTTGTGTATTTCTGTATTATTTGAGTACGAAGATATATTATTTCAACGAAAATACATATCCAAATAAGACAGATTTCTATCAAACGTCATTATACATAAAATCAAAAAAATCTTCAGATTTTCTGAATTTTTCTTAACTTAGTTTTTGAAAAGCCATGATTCTGTTATGCGAATAATTAGTTTAAAAGTCAATTAAGATTCGACGCAATGTTCTGAAAAGCGTTGCGCTATTCTGCAAAATTTCTGCCCTGAAGAATCTTTGTACATCAACACGCTATCTTCTGTTTCTGCTATCTGCTTTCTACTTTACAGCTTTCGTTTTCTTGCCCCGAAGGCCCATTGCAAAAAGCATGGAGATTATTCAATTTGCGAGAGCGAAATGTGAACCTGTTGAAAAGCGAATTTTTCTTTGATTCACTACAAACGTTCTCATGTTCAAAAGTCAAAGTGAAAGCTCCGTATGGTGTTTGTTTTTCGACGGATTAAAATATTTTGAATTATTAAACATGTACTTTACTCTTGTAAGATACTTCCTTGTGTTTACATTAAGCATATGAGTTAACTTTTAATTAAAAATATAATGTAACAAGAATAAAATTGGCAATCTACTACGTATGTACATACATATATAAATATATAGTACTGGACAATTTCAGTAATCATAAAGTATGAGGACCTAGTAAATAATATGAATGGTCTTAGATTTACAAACGCCACACTCTTATTGTTATCTATTGAATATATAAAAATCAATGTTTGTTTGTTCGTATATTATGCGTTGTCATACCGTACATCCGATTGCGATAAAACTTTGTCAACTTATTGCTTGCACTTGCGCAAAGGCTATAGGCATAGTAAAATCAACTTACAGTAGGTCTTTTTTTTATAAAAATCAATGTTTTTTTTCATATTTTATGCACTGCCATACCGTTAATTATGACAACTTATTGTTGCATTTGCGCAAAGTTTATAGGCATAGTGCAATTAACTTTCAGTATGTGGCGCGTACCATAGACAATCTGGAAAAGACAAACAGCAAACTTCAAGCGGCAAATGTAATCGATACCGATCAATGTTAGTGAAATTGAGTCGAAATTATTTATCTAAAATACTGTGCATCCGAAAGCACTTCAATAAACACAAATCACTTTCTTCCTTTGAGTGGCATTGCAACGCTTGCCGGTGTCGGCTAGTTATTAATGAAATACTTTAAATACTTCACTTCATTTATGTTTTGTTGTGAAAGTATATTTGAACTTGATAACAGAAATATAGTCAGAGATATGATGACAAACGAACTAACGTCTCATTTTTCTTGATTTAACATTTCTGGAAGATTTAATTTATCTATTGACTATCTACTATGACAGCTATAAGTCCTTTGCAACACCAATACCCCTTGGCGTAATTCATTTTATTACAAATTTCGCTCAAATGTGTTTGCTTGCTATATGTTAGTTTATGAAAGAAAAAAAAGTTATGCACATATATTACGTATATTTGATTTTTTTTTATTTTCTCTTTTAACAATATTGGTTCTTATTGATATCAGAAACTAAAAAAAGAAGAACATTTTTTAATTCATCTACCTAGATTGGGCTAAATTTCTCTTTTACAAATTCCTAATTCTTTTGGGCATCTTCATATAAATGGACAATGAAGTAATTATTTCACTGTCATAACGCATGATGGAATATGTGGAAGTCTTTTATAGAGCAACGCTATTCAGTTACTACAAAAATAAAAATGAAACAGAAAATCGCAATCCATCAAAATATTCAATCGAACATGTCATTTTCTTACGAAAAACCTTTTTCTTTTTTCTCTAAAAGGTTAATGACATCTTAAACAGAATAAAATTGGCTGTGAATACAATTCTCAGCTATCATATCAGCTTTATCAAAAGAATTATAGTACTGATGCAAAATGTATTTCGAATCATTTCATTTAAATGTTATACAACTGAATATTCCAAATCTCCAAACGATCCATATATTTTTTTTATATTTAAATTAGTTTACATGCAAAAAATGCTTTCATTGTAATCGGCCTAAATAAGCACCAGGTATGTTTTTTTGGTGATTAGTACTTTAATTTTATATGCCATCCCCAGTTTTCATCACTCTGACTGTAACCGTTTACAATCAATACGAATATACAATATTTGATTACTATAATGAACAGTAAACAGTGAAAGTCTGCCTCAATTAAATGTATTTTTTTAAGTTATCTTATGCGATTCCATAATAAACCAGATAAGATTTTATCTTAAAACTATATACTTGTGTCGGCATATTATAATAATATAAAATTGTCATACTATGCAAGGATAAACAGATTCAATTAAACTGTTTTTAAAATATAGTTTTTTAAATATAATGTTCTATACATAGCTCTTTAAATGAATATCTTACCATGAAGATAAAAAATAATTAAATGCTTCTGAAATTTATAGCTTTCGCCTATACAAAAGTATTATCAATTTTCAATATCTAATTTATTCAATTCATAAAAAAATGTCAAATTATTAATTTATAATTGTTGCTATAGTATGTACATATTATATTTATTATTATAGTATGTACATACTACACATAACACATGTATATATAAACAATTATGTACAAATTTACTAGAAATTTTTCAATTTACTGGTCAACTGATGAAAACATAGAAATATCATAATTATCTGGAATCACATACGTTCACTTAGAAAACGTTGACATCCTAAGCCATATCCTTGAACGATAATTGGTTATCAGATAGTATTTTTGTACTTTTTACAGATATAATATTAAACGCGCATTTTTTAAAATTTAATAAATATATTTTTTATCACTATTCGAAAACTGTATAGTAAGAATCAATCGGAACAATATGCGCCGCCGTTTATAAAATGATTGATATTAAAAAAAAATCTTTATTACAAATTAATTCAACAAACATACGATTAATGGTACGGGGGTTGTGTAAAATAGCGTTGATTCTATGACTCACCCACAGTAATTTAAGTTTGATATCAAACGTGAATTCGTTCGGCGATTGGTTCTGGCGAAACATGTGTTTGTTTAATAAAAACAACACAAGGTTTTCACACTCGATTTTGACTCTATCCGAAAAAAAACTTTATCAGGGTAGCGAGAACTAACGAGGAATCACCTGCGTCCGCACAACCACCCCCGACGCCCGGTCGATTCATCGATCAACACTTCGACGATGGTTCCAGCTGATTTTTTTCTATTCTAAATTTCGATCAGTTAAAAATTGTACGTACCCAGCATTTTTTTTTTCTTAAATTACCCAACCCTTACGCACGCATACCCAGCAAGCGTAATGCTCCACTATACGGACGGGTCAAAAGTTGAGCGAAGTAAAATATTTATTCATAGACAGCAAACAAAAATTTCAGGTCATTTCGCTTTGACAAAATAATATAAGATAAATAAAAAAATAATTCGTTAAAATCTAATGTTAATATTTAATTTAATATCCTTTTTTTGACCAGAATGAGGGCATATAAAAATATATAATATGACTATGAGAAAAATATGGTTTAGTAACAATCATAAAGATTTTTCTAATAATGCAAGTTTTATGTTCAGTAGTAGCTCCTAAAAATAATAAATGATAAAGGAAAGAAGATAAATAATTAATTCCCCGTTGCAGCGGTAATAATTAACGTTCCGGCTGTATAACGCGCAGCGAGTCACAGTGTTGCCATAGTGACTACTCATCCTTGAGGGGACGGGGTAAAAAAATACAAGCGAGGGTGAAAAAAACGTCGGGGGTGACTCAATAAGTACATAAATACTTACCCCCGCAGAACAGCCCGATCAATATTAACTCTTTTTTTGGTAGCGTGAGTGAGACGATGCCAGTAATTATTGCGACTCCGCGGGAATTGAAGCAAACTGGCGAGTGCAGCGCCCAGTGCGGCCGTTTCCGACACTACTGTCACGCTTTTCCGACGGAAGATTTGTGCATGTATGGACACACACATGTCAAGAAAATAGTCAGTAAAATACAACATATTAATCGTGAACATGAAGAAATTATTATTATATTTCTATTAGATAGATATCTTTGTAAGATTTTTTTTAAGAGCCTCTTATTTAATAGAAAACATCGTGTTCTTCATTTGAGGGATCAACTGGTTCGAATCTCAGTGACTTTTATGAATATTTTTTTCTGTTGATCTGTGGATATTTATTTAAATGCGTTTATGTCTCTGGCGTTTCAATAAAACTTCACCCACCCGGTTCAAATAATGGAACGAAATTAAGTTAGTCATATCTTAGTCTCATAATTGTTTTCTTACTTTATCCAAAGAGTTCTCGTTGAACCACTTCTGTTAAAATGCCTCCCATCGGAGTCCATATAAGATCAAGAGTGGACATAGTATTCCCGCTTTCGCCAAGTTTTTTTTATGTAACCTTAACTGTTGTCCTGCCGTTTGTAAAAACATAAGAGCTTAAAATACCAAATAATAAAGAGATTGCAATGTTAAATGCGATATTGATCAATTTTAAGTCACATTAATCTCAGCAATAATATTAATGAAGAAATACATATGTAAGTGCACGAAGGTGTTATGTACCCACCCATATCGGTGTATCAGACATCTAAAAATTTCAATGGTATTTCATTGCGACAATATATAATACAAGTGGACTGTGTCACTATATTTTTATTGGAAAATATATATATGTGTTGTTAAAGCTTCCATTCATCATAATCATCACTGCGATATTTTTGAATAAATTACACATTCAAATTATTTTTTATTTATCAAATAAATTATTAGTTTGTAAAATTGTATGATATTAAGTTGCCCTTTAGTTGGTCTTTAATAAAAAAATTAAAAATAAATGAATAAAAAAACGTTAAGATTGATTGTGTAACATAACCATCTATGTGTGTTTTCGATTGAATAAGATTAAAAGTATGAAAAGATCAGAATATATTTGAATGTTATATATTACTTAAAAATGAAGTTCCTTTAGTAAATTTGTCATTTATTTAGCAGATTCATATTTCTCAAACAAATGTTCAGCGCATGCATTATCACAGATATAAATCAAACGTAAAAAAACACCGCCAACATGCAAATCTTGAAGTAGCATTCATAAAAAATTCTACCCTCCTAGAGAATCAAGTGCATTCATCCTGCATGCGTCGGTACACGTGCACCGGTTAGCAGTTGCCATGCAACCCCTTTTTATGCAATCTCTCACAGAGCAAGTGACTCACAACCCTTTTTTTGCGAAAGCCCTCTCGTCTCAGTTTTCTCTCTCTTGGGTAACGAACGCATGAGTTTTTATATCAAAGCTCATTGCAGTAGAATGAGTGATGACTAACCGAATCAAAATATTTTTTAAATAATACGTTATGAATAACAAACTTATAAGCTGTGGCACTGCATCTAACTCCAACAGCTAATTCGAGAAGACAAGGCATCGACCATATGTAAAGTCTTCAATTTAAGTTGAAAGAATCTAAATTTGAATATATTTTTGTCTGGACTTGTCTGAATTATCTGATTGATAGGATAATTCTTTAAACACAATACCAAAGAGGGTGATTTATATTTTTGTAGTATGACTGCTTTCAATATTTGTCAGAACTTATTTTGGGGGGGGATTACAGCATTTTAAAAATTGGTTGAAGTAACGATATATTGTGAACGTATCCGTTCGTAAATCTGAATGGGCCATCGTTACCAAAATGGGATACAGTGGAACCCCGATCTTACGTTCTCGCATTATACGTTTTCCCACGTGGTGCGTTCATTTTCTATAGTCCCGGGATTAAGTTCATATTTAAAACATTCCCGCATTCATCGTTTCCCGCATTAATCGTTTGTTTTATACGGTCCCTTGAAAAACGTAGAATCGGGGTTTCACTGTAGTTACCAAGACCATCGACTTCTCGGCTACATGAATGTATTGGGTATCGATGGATACGCAACGACAAAAAATGTCTACATATGCAACAAACCAATTAAATTTATTTTTATTTTTATCTCAGTATGAAGGTGTATCTTAAAATATTTTTGAACCTAGAACGGTAGCATTCACAAGCGTAAACATAATTAGGAAAAAACCGCATAAAACAGATGATACAAATAAACAGACGGAAGGCATGATAAAAAACATGTTAAGATTTCATGCGCATTTTTTTCGAATACCCCGTTATATGTACATGCGGGCTCAGAAAAAACGTCACTTTATGCCAAGATATAAACAAAAAAGCCTCTTAAAAAACCACAAGAAGCGCACTAAAAACAACGATAAACACGCATGCGCATCTCTTTCACGTCATAAACAAGAATGCACTAACCATCCAATTTTCAGAGGGGTCATCGAGCTATGCAGAATTCTTAAGATTGTATCAAATTCCATCTAATCAATATATTTTAGTTTTATAGACAGTTTCTATGATAATAAATACACAAATACACATAAAATATACACGAAGTTTTTCCAAAATTAGGTAAATAGAAATTTTAAATGTAGTATTTATTTATACATACGCAAGTTCATATATGGGAAAACAAATTATGTCGAATTATAATTATGAAGCGTTTATTAAAACTATTAAAATGCTCTTGTATTATGAACTGCCCAAATTTGTTGGCTAAAAATTTAAAAAATGTTTCATTGCTATTGTAAGCAACATTTAATTTATTTTATAGCGGATACAACTTGTATATTAATAATTACTCTGGAACAGAAGAACGTGTATTAGTAAATATATATTAACCCTTTGGTTACGGGTCGTCGATTTTGCGACGATCGTGTTTCGTGCGAAAAAGCCGGGTCGTCGCAAAAGCGACGATTGATTGGTCTCATATTAGATTGACTATTTCACGTATATCCACACTGATTTTATTCAACATTTATGGTTAACATTCGAGCATAAAATGTAAAATACACAATTTAACTATTTTAAGCCTAATTTAGCTGAGCTGATAATAATAATAACTCTTCGTTCGCGATGCTTTGAATGCACCGAATGACCAGCACGTGTTCAAATGACGTCCCGTTACGGCAACGTGTTATTCTGTTTTTTTCAACAGAAATATATCTTTAACGGTTTCAAATCAATCGAATAAAAAAAACATAGAAACATATTATAAAATTTTTGAATTAGATAATAAAAAATATACGTTATAATTACTCATGTGTATGTATAAAATAAATTAAAATAAATATAATAGAGAATGACTTTTTTATGTTTGCTTTTTCTATTGATGTCGGAAAACGGTCACCAAGCAAAGGTTCGCGGGCCAGATCCGGCCCACCAAATATTTTCATGCGACCCTCCAAAAATTATCGATTTTTGAAAATAAATTATTCAAATAATAAAAATCATTTTTTTATAATTTCATGATTTGTTTGTGAATTCATAACGATTTATTTTAATTCATCAATATAAGATACGACAACGTATGAATCCATAAAAAATAAAAAATATTTTAAATTATAAATTCCAATAAAAATTACATTTGTTTACATCATAGGTTCCCAACTTATTGACTCATGGCCCCGTGTAAATTTCCTGCATGGCCCCATTTTTGCTTCCCCAGACTCCTCTACTCTCTTTCAGCCTTTCAGGGCGCCCTCAGATCCATCCAGGCCCCCTGGGAGGCGTGGATGTCCACTTTTGGGAACATGTGGCTTACATAATATAATTGTATTAGAATAAATAAATAAATATTCCAATTGGATTCCAACACGAAATTATATGTCATCCGGCCCGTCAAATTTTTATAAACATCAATGCGGCCCGTTTCTCAAAAAGTCTCCCTGATGTATAAAATAACATTGTTTTTGTATGCCTACGTGAAATTTTATTTTTTAAAATAATATCATTTTCATATATTTTTTGCGCTGTCTATGGTAATAATGAATGTCTCCAATAGATATTTATTTGGAACGAAATTTAGACGAAATATTTGTCAAAACAATTGCACACACTGTTTATAAACTATATGTAGAACACATTTTTATGTGTTAATTTTTTTTATCAAAATCGACACATTCGTTCAAAAACGTTTTTTTGTATTTTAAAAAATATATATTTTATCGACATGAATGCCACACAAAACCATTTATTTTCGTATGGACGAAGTTGTGTGAAGAAGAATGATACGGTAGAAGCTACACGGATCGAAATTTCTAAATTCTACATTGCAAATGCCAGTTTGAAAATCGCTGGTGTAAAGTGTGTACGACCGTACAAAGAGGAAAATAAATTACGGACCACTAATACAGAAATAAAAATGATTTTTATTTCATATTTTTTAACTAAGAATTTCGACTGAAAGTACTTCATGGAATTTCAATACCAAATTAGATTCGTTTGAATTATGCACTTTTCCACGAGTTTTGTCGCTAGCCACCCGGGTTTCGCCTTTCGCCATCTTCCAGCATTTCCAGTGCACGAATGTACTTGAACTGACGTGTAGTAAACAGTTTAAATCGTTTATGTACAAAAATCAATGTAGATCACTAAGTGTAATTGTTATTCGTAATCTATATGAATTAGCAATAATTTGATGTAAATGAGTTTCAATGAATGATGTGGGTAAATTATATATATCATGTATTTTGAATGTAGTATCGCAAATACCAATTACCTGATAATAACATGGAAATATCGATAAATAATTCAACTTTTATTTTTGAATTGATTGATTTCAAGTGTTTGAGTTTATAATAAATGATTGAAATTTGGCATACTGTTTGCGGCCCAGCGGAACCACCAAATAAAGTGGCCCATAAAGTAGTCTGGACAAACATACAAATATACATACGTATTTCAAGAATTCTCCCAAGGACAATTATTTCATAAATCAACATGGAACAACATATTGGTGATTGAGTTAGCGAAAAAGTGGTTTATTTTTATAAAACTCACTTTTCGAAACCTGGATATGTGCATATTTCATAACTAGATATACTTCATACGGGGTATACTACAGTTTTTTTCGTTGGTCGTGAACAAAAATAATTGTAAACATAATACTCATAATGGCAGATCATTCTTCTGATAGTGCAAATTCACACAGTGACGTTGTGCAGCTGACAAGACGCGTTACAGTGTGTTACAATTAAACTCTATAGTCATAGTGATTAGAATTTTGAAACAGAATTCAGTGGAATCGATGAAGCCAACAATCAGCCAAAATCAGCTGAACCCACTTTTTACTTCAATATTTTTTTTTAATGCTCAATTATAATGAACTTGATTACCACCCAAACTTATCTGAAAACCGGTAACTGCAGCGGAAATCAAAGCATTTATAGCAGTTATATTGGAAACGGGCATCACGTGAAAACCGAATATATGTATTTATTTATTGGCAAAAAAACTATATAAAATACATGGCATTACAGCAAGCGCCAATGCACCATGCATTTTGACAAATTAATAAAATTACATAAAATATTACACAATAGTAAGAAACAGAACAGAAACATATTATTTACATAAGAAGACAAAAAATTTAACAAAGCATCAAGTTCACTGCCGAATATGTCCACATCAACAGGCAGCGCATTTATCAGCCGAATAGCCCTTGCAACTGGAGATTGAAAAGACCTACGTGACAAACAAGTTTTGACAAAGAAAATTGATTTGTCTTTGTTACGACCACGTAGGTAAAAGCTGGGAGCATGCAAACTTAAATTTTCAAGGATATCAGGGTTAACAACTTGGCCCCGAAGAAGAAGAGAAAAATGTTTCAATATTGAAATTAATCTTCGAGCTTCAAGAGAGTGAAATGACAGCATTCCTAAAAGAAACTTGGTTGGATAATATTCCATTAATGAATTGTCAAATGGGAAATAGTTGAATTTTTGAAATAATAATAAAGCAGAATTTTTTTATGAACTCGCTCCAGTTGTGACTTATATTTATATTCATATGGACCCCAAATAGCTTAAAACTAAAGAAACATAAAGAGTACGAAACACAGTAGGGTTTTCAAATGGCTTACTTTGCCGAACTATGAATCCAAGAAGTTTACTAGCCTGCAGGGTAATTAAAGAAATGTGGGAATGAAACGTGAAAGAAGAGTCAAATGTTATACCAAGATCAACAACTTCAGACAAACGCTGTAAAGTCATATTCGATATCTCATATTTATATTTGATAGAAATTTTGAACGAGAGAATGAATGAAATGCAGAAACATTTCAAAATGTTGAAGTCAAGTTTGTTTATAATGGACCAATTTACAATCAAGTTTATATTATTCTGTAGAATAGTACAATCCGACTCATCCATGATGATTGAAAACAGTTTTAAATCATCAGCAAAGAGCAGATACTTTATTCCACTCATACTTAGCACAATGTCATTAATAAAATGAGAAATAAAATAGGACCAAGGTTTGATCCCTGTGGCACTCCAGAATACGTTGGAAAATTTTTTTTTTGATACGCACCCAGCATATTATTATCTTATTGATGGAGATTTTATCACCCATCTATTACCATAGATTGGCGATACAATTTTGGATGTTTAAGACTCCGTTGTAAACTATTGCTTCGATTGTTTTTGTTATAAAGGAAAATGATCCATTTACAAGCGGTGAAAATAGAAAAAGGACTTCCGTATTCAGTTGTATTTATTGTATTTGCAGTAATGAAATTAGGTAACTTTCTGTATAAAGGATACCACGTGGTGTGCGATAATTTTTTCACCAGCATACCTTTAGCAGAAAATCTTATGGAAGAATACTACCCGTATTTGATAGGTACGTGTCGTAAAAACAGAAAATATACTCGCAAAACTCTCTTCAAACACAAATATACAATTGGAAAATCAAAATATTTCAAAAAAAAAATCAGACGCTAATTTGTGGATATCGAGAGAAGAAATCGCAGAAAAAACCAGTACTAGTATCAAAATACGCAAAACCAAAGACTTTTTCAAGATTGAATAAAAAAGAGATTTCCAAGCTTGAAATTGTTGAAGTCTACAATAAGTATACGGGAGACGTCGATTCGTCAGATCAGATGTTATATACTTTGACACCGCCTTATGTGGTAGGTCATCAGAACTCTCTCGAACGATCTATTGTTCACCTCAGTCGATGAGTCAGTCGATATCAGGAAATAAATTCATTCTTATAATAATCTATATTGCAATCTATAGCGGTGCAATGTAGAGTTATTTCAATTTCTCTTATCTCTTGACGCCCGACAATGCATGTGCTTCATAAAAGTTCATAAGGCGATAAATCATCCCTTATCAGCGGGCGCATGTGTTAACGATTTCTGAAACGGCCATTGTTTTTTCTTTCTAAAGTAACCGTTTGTTTTCATACAGGAGTGAGAGATTGGACTGCATTGAGAATGCACGCGCCTAATCCTCTCCCTAAGAATTAAATTCGCGTAAAAATTCCTGATATCTTCTTCGCCTATCGTAATATTTGTGTGTTGTATAACGTCTGTGTAAACTATAAACAATTAAATAATGGATGCTTACCGCAACCATATAACGCTTTGAGATCGTCTTTTCTTTATAAGAGTGCCATGTTTCTCCTACTCCGTCCCCCAAATCCCTCTTCCTGAGTGTCGGATAGGAGGCTCCTTCTCGATTTACGAGGGAGCCGGAATAAAGGTAGTCTCAACATATGTATTTGGATGAAAGACGGACCTTCAAATACTGGAAGAAAGTAGAATTCCATATTTTTGGACGAATGATGCCACATTAATGCGTTTTTTCTGTATAAAAAAAATTACGAGGAAAATAAAAGCCTCGTACGGCTAAAATTTACTTGCTCGGAAATTGGTCCAAAAAACAAGCATAGTTTGTCAAACAACTACCACTCCCGGTAACCTAGTGAAAAGACTGCCACAAAATAAAATGCGAAAGTGTGAAAGGCGCTGGAAGGATGATGAAACGGTCAAGACATGTTTGCATAAAGTGTGATAAAAGTTTGCATCCAACTTGCATTGGAGACCATAAATGTTAATGTAATAATTATTTTTTAAGTGATATAATAATAATCATATTATACGTAAGTGGTTTGATAATGATGATAATATAATTTCGTTTGTAAAACAATTAAAAAGTATTATGTTTGCATATAGATTGTAAAGTTATCAGCTATGTATCTAACTGACTTCAGACAAAAAACGTGATCCTAAATGACGCCCATTATTTTTACAAGTTTTTTACTTTTGTGATACAAAGAGAGTTCATATTCTTGAATACCATAATAGGTAAGTAAAATTAGTCGCTTGAAAAAACATATTTTTGAATTTCAAAACGAATTACAAGTATGAGGAAAACATTTTTCGACTGTATCACTTTTTATTATTTATATTTATTGAGCCAATTTTTCAAAAACTGAAATTTCACGTAGGGCATATTGTCCTTAACACGTTAAAAAAATAAAATTTAAAAATATTTAAAATTACGGCAGATAATTAATTTTTCAAAACTCAGGAAGATTCGAATTTTCCGACCCGCTATTTTCGCAAATACCTAAGAAACTAAACCCGTTGTCAAAAGTGACGCCCATAATTTTTACAAGTTTTTACTTTTGTGATACAAAAGAAAGTTCATATTATTGAATACCATAATAGGTAAGTAAAATTAGTCGCTTAAAAAAACATATTTTTGAATTTGAAAACGAATTTTAAGTATGAGTAGAACATTTTTTCGGCTTTATCACTTTTTATTATTTATATTTATTGAGCTAATTTTTAAATATACTGCAATTTCGCGTAGGGCATATTGCTCTCAACACGTTCTAAAATAAAAATTAAAAAATATTAAAATTACGGCAGATACGTAGTTTTCCAAAAACTCGGGAAAATTCGAATTTTCCGACCCGCTATTTTCGCAAATACCTAAGATACTAAACCCGTCCTCAAAAGTGACGACCATTATTTTTACAAGTTTTTTTACTTTTGTGATACAAAAGAAAGTTCATATTATTGAATACCATAATCGGTAAGTATATCTAGTCGCTCAAAAAAACATATTTTTGAATTTGAAAACGAATTTTAAGTATGAGTAGAACATTTTTCGGCTTTATCACTTTTTATTATTTATATTTATTGAGCTAATTTTTAAATATACTGCAATTTCGCGTAGGGCATATTGCTCTCAACACGTTCTAAAAAAATTAAAAAATATTAAAAATTACGGCAGATACGTAGTTTTCCAAAACTCGGGAAAATTCGAATTTTCCGACCCGCTATTTTCGCAAATACCTAAGATACTAAACCCGTCCTCAAAAGTGACGACCATTATTTTTACAAGTTTTTTTACTTTTGTGATACAAAAGAAAGTTCATATTATTGAATACCATAATCGGTTAGTATATCTAGTCGCTCAAAAAAACATATTTTTGAATTTGAAAACGAATTTTAAGTATGAGTAGAACATTTTTTCGGCTTTATCACTTTTTATTATTTATATTTATTGAGCTAATTTTTAAATATATTGCAATTTCGTAGAGCATATTGTTCTCAACACGTTATAAAATAAAAATTCAAAAAATATTTAAAATTACGGCAGGTACATTAATTTTCCCAAAACCCAGGAAAATTCGAATTTTCCGGCCCGCTCTTTTCGCACATACCTACGAAAATTCGCCCGTTGCCAAAGGGTTAAAGGTATTTTTGATTCCCTAAAAAAATACCACTAGTAAAAATACAATTTTTATAAATTTTAGTTCGTTGAAATATCAGTTTATTATTTTTTCATCAAATCAAAACATATAAGAATTAGACGGTAGTATTTTTAGTGTAAATCAATTATTATATGCTAGATGAAACAACTGTTCATGTTTCGGCTTCTTTTACTCAAGACTATACTGGAATAGAGCAGAGGATATACTGAAGTATATCCATGTTAAGTATAAATAAAATTGATCGGAATACAATTTGGGCTTCATAAAATATATCAAGTTCTGCCTAATTTCATTTAACGACACGTCCTAAAAGACAAAGACAAAATCTGCATCCCAATTATTGAACTATGTAATATGTATATTATGTAAGGAAATTTACTTTGTTGGATTCAATCCATATTTACGCAATAGTCTAATAATTTTTAAGTGTAACCATTTTAGAACTGGTATCAAAAATGATTTCTTTATGATCTTAACGTGTGTGGCATTCAGACAGGAGCGGCAGCCTCGATCCGTTACACTCAAAATTTTACGTATTTTTTTCATTTTTTATTTACTCCCATATCCTTTCGCAAAGATTTTAAAAAAATAACGTGAGCAAGTGGTGCAAAATCTAGCGGATTCGGATACTAAGCTCGCGCGAGTATTGTTTTTGTGAAAATTTTTCTCTCTCTTCGGCAGTTGGGAATCTTTTCAATTGTCATCCGTAAGCGATGTCAATATATTGCTCGATGATAAAAATCTCTCATAATACTTTCTCAGTAAGTTCATCAAATTGTTCAGTCGACGAACGGTATTGATCGGAGATGTTAATGGATTTAAATCGTAATATACTTATACATTGTTTAAATTATCATTTAAGCAAACAGAAACTTTAGGCAACTATGTAATATGAAATCCCTAAAATAATATTTATATCCAACTAATAAAAAAACTAAAATATTTTTTTATATATAAATATGTATGGTATACCAATCATATATTTAGATCTTTGAATTTCGAAAGATATTTGATAGAACCTTTTATCTCAACGAAAATGTGGTTTCTTAAATTGTGCTTATTGATCTAATGACCCAATGATGTAAAAACTAAGCTCCATAACAAATTCGAATAAAAACTTGAATGCAGAGTCCATGGTTGAGTGATAAACGTCGTTGCCTTCAGTTGCGTTTCTCACAGGCTCGAATCCTATTACAGCCAGTTTCATTAATCGATTTATGGATTTCTATTCGAAGGCATGGATGGATGGATGGATGGATGTCTGTAAAAGCACCGTTGCGTTTTGATATCCAAGATACAAATTGGACGGGGACATGGCTTAAAAGTCGTGTTTATGCACAAGTCTTTTGATTTCTGTATAATATTATTATCTAATTCTTTACATGCACGGGGGGGGCAATGGGTGATCAAATTCCAGATTACATTGTTTGTACATAGCATACATTTTTTCATGTAAATTTACCAATGGACAAGAACAATAACAATTTATACAAACAACTACTATGTTACTTGAATTTGCTTACAGTCATATCACCGTTCTTAAGAAAGATCCGAGTCCGGCATAATTTACTTAAGCCCAGAGAAAATCAAATATAAGGATTTTATTTTCACATGTCACCTTTATCATTCAATGTAACAACCGAATGATTTACTCCAAAATTGAATATCAATATAATATGAATAATAGATAGTGCATAGAACGAGCCGTTCGTTGTTATTTACCTAAATTATATTGTATACACATAATATTTTTTTAGTTTTTGCTAATCATTTTCGAAGGAGAAGTAAAGTTACTAATATCAAGCTTAACATATCACAGACATCCATGCAATTTAATCCAGGGTAGTAATCACATATAATATCAATTAAAATTAGAATTTTATTATGCTAATGGAAGCTGCTACTCCTGTATAGTGTTATTTTTATACGAACAAAATACATAGTTATGTGTTTTTTGTAAGCTTTCATATATCATATATATCTTACAAGACAGCCAACTTCAGTGGTGTTAAGAAACCCTTTTTTATTCAAGTAGAAAAATAAAAAATACTGCAGCTAAGAATCAAAATTTACTTAAATCTGATGCTTGCAAGATATTTAAAATGATGAGAAGATGTTACCGCATGCAAATCCCTCTCACATGTAATTTAAATGTAAAAATGACTAGAGTACTTAACATAATGGTTATATATTTCTTCCAAAAAATATGACCATGTCCGTTTCTAATGTAGATCATATGCAACTACCAATCGGCCAAAGGCCTGGGTTAAGGGAGAAGGGGTAAATATATATTGTATAATATTGAATAATTTTGAAAAAACCTCTCTTATTTTAAAAGTCCCTACTGTAAATTTATGGATTGTTTAAAAGGATCCAAAAACATTTCCCTTATGTTTCCTATATCACAAGACGCAAAAGTTCCATTTATCTAGTGACCTACTTTCTTAGCTGATTTTTTGCATTTAAAAATAACAGCTATTATAAAAAAATTGAGTTAGGACAATAATAAAGCACAGAATTCACCCTTGCACAAATTTTATAATAACGCGAGCCCTTTTTTATAACCGACCGTCACTTTTATTTATAAAAAGGTGCGTGCACATTTTTTATGCAATCAAAACAGTGACGGCAGGACAACATATTTGAATTGCAATATGCATTATGAATTAAAAATTAATATTTTACACTTCACTAAAAGCATTCAACTGGTGTAGTCAACTTACAACCAATCCTTAAAACGGTAGTGGCTGACTTACGAGAGCATATAGAAATTGTTTTTGTTTTAATTATCTGATGTTGAAGTATATATTAAGATACTTAATCGCAATGATGTGAACGGATATGATCGTAAAATATATAATCGGCCTCTTACAATAAAAGAAATTTATTTCGATTTTTGTCGGTTTTAAGTTATGAATGCCACTAGATACAAAAAAATATATGTTGAAGATACATATCAATAGAAACAGATACGAAAATATTTCAATACGAATTAAAATCCATGAACAAATAACCATGTAAAAAACGTTCAGATGAACATATATTCGTATTAGAAAAATGTTACTTCATATCTACTATGTGATATTCAAATCAAAACTGACGAGTCGTCACTGGTGTATTTTTTTTTATTTTTATAGAAGTAGTTGATCTGAGTATCGCTAAAACATCCTGGAGAATTAAATTTTATAGTAACGTCGGATAACGGGACGCGTGTATTGCCACCTGACGCGCACGCGCGACGACCTCGACAGCCTCCTCGCATCTTTTACCCCGACCTATCTAATTCATACCTATTCATCAAAGGTGCAATCCAACACTTTTCGATCGCGTCCCGTTAAGGGTCATTTTTTTATCTCACTGCTGCATCTGACGGTTGCTATTTGATCCTTTCATTTTTGGAGGTTTTTGTACCTTTATTTTTGTGTCAAACTAACGAAACTCACGAAAGATTTAATGAACTTTTCGTTGACGTAATCGCAGTTAATTGTGTGGAAAAGAAATCAAAAAATAGCATATTGATTGACGATAGAATATAAATGATGAACAAAATATGTATACATTACAGTGCTATCAAGGAATTTTAACTATCAAATAGTTTACTAATTTAACATGGCAACAGTGGCCTCTTTAAGTTATCCGCATCAGTTAAGGCTAACGACCTGATTAACAAATAATTTTTTTAATGTGTAAAAGAATCATACAATATACATGTATAAATTGAAACGTTATTCCACGTATTGTGCTATTAACTGTGACACGTGTTTCGCCTCTTTCAGATGCATCTTCGGACTTACTATCGCAAAGTTTGATTAAATAATGTTAAAATTTATTCTTCAATTCATGGCCGCTCATTTGTGAATCATATGGAATTCTACTGAAGAATTTCAAAAGAAGTTTCTCGATGATTGAAATTATGCACCACAATTGTTGGATTGGCCAACTCAAAAAAATAGCTCTATAAAAGCTTCTTAAAATTAGTTCATGTAAAATAAATAGATATTTAGCTATTCATCGTCATTATTCAATGAATTAGTTCTATTTGTATTTACATGCAAATTATTAAAAGTAAGTTATTTTAAAAGTATTCTTGAAAAAGTTAGATATTCATAAGACGTGAGTATTTTTATTGTATTGCTTCATAGAAAATCCCTTTCTTTTACATAGACCCGAAAACGGCGAAAGTTGGCCATAGAGAACATGATAATAATCTGTACGCACAACTCATACATATTGGGCTCACCTACTTACCTAGGTAAAAAAAACTATAATCGTTGAAAAAACTGCATCATAAAAGCAGTCCCGAGCGATCCCTTCGCGTATTTAAATTTGGCATGCATGATTTTGTCTTACCTGCCGATATGTGAGGGAGTATTGTTGCGAAATCGAAAAGGATAGATGTTTCTGTGAAAGCTGAGCTTATGAAAGCACAATGTTAATGCCTTGGCTTAGATAACGATACACTTTTATCGAAACTTACATATCTCAAAATATTCACAGGATGGTCATTCCATTTGGATAATCTTTTTTAATCTCGATATCGAGTATTCTCACTGTTATGATTTTAGCTCGAAATCAAACTGTTTGACGCATATATTTATAATGATAGTATTGCTACCCGGCGTCGCTCGGACTAAGCGACCAATAATTATTTAATGTTATATAATTCGACATGATTATATCACAAAATCAAACATCCAAAATAGAGTTAAAATAAAATCACAAACTTTATTTAATTTGATGACATCCCCATTCTCGACCATTAAAATGTCTAAATTCAAGGAAAAAATCTAATTTGCTGTCAAAGAAAAGTCAAATAATACCTTCACGTAAATAATAAACATTATTATATTAATAAAAGCCTGGAAAAAGTTGGTAGAAGACTAATTTATTACATTTTGACTAAATGTCTTCGCCGATAAAAATTCAAACATATTTTCTTTCATATTCGTTTTTATGGCAACTTAATGACCAACAATGCAAAAGGGAATTACAGACCCACAGACATTCATACGCCGTTTCGGTTTAATAAAGCTGGCAAAAAATGTCAACTATAAGTTCTTGGTGATGCTTAAATATCACGCTAAGACAAATCAAATATGGGAAACAACTAAGATGCTAATAAAATATCTGTCCAATAAACCTTGTATAAATAATAATAAATTTAAATATAGAGACAGATATTTTTAATGTTTCATTATTTCGTATTGTTAATAATTTCTGCTGAACTGTAATAATAAAATTTAAATTCAGTGGCGCAATAAATGATTTAATAAATTAATGAAGTATTTTAATCTAATATAAAATTTAAAATAACTTTGATTATTCCACGTATTGTGTAACTAACTGTGACACGCATCTTCGTGTTAAGTTTGCTTAGCCTCTGAAAGAGGCGAAACACGTGTCACATTTAGTTACACAATACGTGGAATAATCAAAGTTATTTTAAATTTTATATTAAAATGAACTTCCACAAAGTTACCGCCGAAACCATCGAAAATATTTTAATCTAATTTCAAAATATCTTTGCAATAATATAATCTTCCGTGGTCGTGACATTTAAGGTTTCGAAGCTTAACGAATCGAATTCCAGTGCGGCCAGAAAAATTTATCAATGGAATAATTGATTTCTGAAAATAACAGATTTAGCACAAGAATTTCACATAGAAGTTTCTATTGAGATCAATTTCATTAGGAGTCCATTTGCTCCACATTGGGACTGGAAATGGTTTAAAAAAACAATATAAACAGTCAGTGAAAGGAGTTAGACATTGGACTGTAAGATGAAAAAAGTTTTGGGCTCGTGTTTTATAAATTTTCATTACACTTAAAATATTCTATTTGTTGGAAGACCTCACGTTTCTTTGGTAAAGCTATCAAGTTGCACGTGTAAGATGTTTATTCTCATACTCGAGTGCACTCTCAATAATATGTCCCATCGATATGTTGCTTCTTCAAAGGAGTCTTACATTTCGTATTGTATTCGATTTTTTGTGTGTTATTTATTCACTTTGAGGGATCTACGATATCGAATCGATATACACGCGACGCAATCGCTCAAGGACCATGAAAATATATTATCTGAAACCTCATTCTTTTCAGTACACCATCACACGAAATTGCCAATGATGAATCCTTTTTCAAAGAAAGATTTTTACGGGGTTTAGGGGAATCTGCATCCCAGTTGCCTATGTATGACCTTTTCACTAAATCATTGTTTTAATTTAATTCATTAGTATATGTACATTAATTAGAGTAAGAATAATCTCTTAATTCTTGAATTTTTTCGAATCCGACTTTTAAAAATTACAGATAAATGAATTTTGGCTGTTAATAGGTGACATGTCGCCGACCAAGAATAGAGATGGAATAATAGAACATATTTTTTGGAGTAAGATGTTCTTATTACAACTATTGCTTCATTACTTTTTTTAAATTGTAATCATGGATATGAATTTTTCCATTTTTACATGGTGATAATATTCCAAGCATATCATTTGAGAGTGAAAACAACTGTATATCCGGGAATACTAAGCTTAGCTACTCAAAATTCAATAATCATTGGTTTTTACAATGTTCATTAAATTTTCGTTGGAAAAAAAGATTCGCATATCGAATATTAAATATATTCGAATTGCGAATACGAGTAACTTTGTTTTTTTTCAAATTTGTGGGAAGACGTTTAAATAATTTACTATATAGTTGTCAGTATTTTTTAAAGGAAGGTGGTAAGATAAACAAAAATTATAATGCTACACAGTGATCTTTTATAAGTTAGTAAGCCAGTGAAATAATATGCATTAAAATTATGGATTCTTGAAATCATACATATTGGATAGCATAAATCATTTGTAAATGAGATTTACTTGTAGAGCACTGGATCAGTAAGTATCGTTGGTTAAAAATAGTAAACTTACAAAGATAAAAAATCTTTTTGAAATTACATGAAGAGAATAATTGTAAATTTTAAAAATTGAATTACCCACACGAGTTGTGCTCTTTTGTAGTCTGTAATAAATGGGATTTCATTTTTTACAAGAATTCGACATGTTTCTTTCTTGGTTAAAAACATTTTATTATATTGTGAAATTTCCTTCAACGTTTATAAAACTAATCTTTGAAACAATTTTTTTAAGTATTGTATTTCATGTTTTTTTACAAGATCTTGAAAAAAAATGACAGTATGGCTAATAATAGCTAATGCGGCGAGTAGTGCGATAAAAATCGATGAGTTTTTTTGTACGTGACTCGAGATCAACCAAAGGAGAAATGACCACATCCGTCCATCAAATTCAAATCTGATATTGATTTTGTCAAAACTTAAAGCTCACACCCATCTCATCGGTAAGATAAAGCTTTTACCACTAGACCACATAGAACGAAAATCAATCGCCATTCCATATGTGTAAGTTCTTTTTCATTGATCCCAAAAATAGTTTATCATTTTTATGGTAGTGTTAACAAGAAAATTTAGCCAACCGTGTATAACGTTATGAATATTATAATACTTCTATTATGCATTACTTGTAGTGGTATTATTATTGGTTCACCTCAAATAATAACTCTCATTCACGCACACCTTCACGGCTTCACATATTATCGTCTTTGTTCCCTTTTTGGACTATAATTTATCAAATTTCAGTCATTCTACACGACCTTTTTAAAAATTCGAATTTGAAAGTGTACGTCGCCTAACATGGGTTGCCTTAAGCAATATATTGAAAATTATTGTTTAGTATCTAAGAACGATTAGCCTACTAATACTTAAAATGGTGTTTGCGATTTATTTACTACCACAGACGCTTTAATCATATTTTTTAAATGATCCGACTAATATTTATAATGCTTCGAATTGGTGGAAAAGGTTTAAGAGAAAGCAGAAATGAGTCGCTAGAATTTTGTACTTTTCCGTGAGTTTTGTCCATAACATAACTCGTTAGCGACAAAAATCGTGAAGAATTATAAATTCAAACGATTCAAATTTGATAAGGAAATTCCATCAAACACCTTCAGTCGAAATCACAAAATTAAGCTTCAAACAAGTACAAAACATATCTTATTTTTTTTATAATATGATGTCATCCCACCAAATATCGACAGTGAACACCTTAAAATGTATGTAAAATTTTATTCAAATGGTCCTATTACCAAAAGAATCAATCAAAATAATTCTTTACTAATAATCATAGCTTATATGAGTGTGGGTGCATGAACAAGATCATGATATCCTAGTAAAATTGACTTTAATACAAACCTGCAGTAAACCCATCATTAAAAATAGGAGAATATGTTTGCGTAAAAAAACGTCAGATGTTTTATTAACCCTGCCATCTGCGTTTTGTCGATAGAACACAAGTTCGCCAAACTAACGCATCCTTGGAAATTATCCCTATTGTACATAAATAGGAAATAGTTCGATTTTTATTTTACCGATAGCTATATCAAATGAAAATTATTGTAACAAATATATAACATTTTATGTGGAAAAAGTACTAAAAATGTTTTATTATAATGCCATTCCACAGGTTTTGACAGTGAACATCTTAAAAGTGAAATATATAGTTTTCTTAATGACAATTTATTTTACAATTTATAAATAACCTACTAAAGGACCGGTACTATCTATAAATCGCTCAGTGTAGAGTTGATTTTAATAATCCAATATCTACCCTTTTTATATACATAGCATGCTGTTTTTTGAAACGTGCCACTAATTATATCCATTTGGCAAATTTAATAGATTGTTTCAATACTGATAACTCTTTTTTTATATACAAAAAAGGACAAATACATTTACCCAATCACATGCATGATACAGCATTTATTTATGTACAATTAAATAATTCTTTTTTTCTATTGTTAAATAAATAATTATGAAGAAAGAAGAAAACCACAAAATCCTTTTAAATAAAATATACTTCTATTCTATAGAGTCTAGTGGTGTATTTATGGGATAAAAATACCATTTAGAATTAGTATAGAAATTCGTTCACTTAGTTCACATTAATTAAAATCAATATTTCAATAAAGTCGTTATTGCAAAAAATTGAAATGGGTAATAGTAGTTGTGAGAAAATCAATGTTGACTATCGGTATATCTACCACCACCATGATTATCATTATATTTATCAGCAATTTATAAACCAAATATCGTACAAATATTGTATGTGAATTTAGCTCGCTATTGGAACGGCAGTTTTAGATAAATACAATTTTTATGGTTAACCAGAGAATAATGTTTAATATGAAAGTCGGCGTAATCAATTTTTTTCATAACGGTTACAATAGAATATTTCTTTGATACATTTTTTGAAAATATATATTTTGGTGAAAATTCTTAAGATCTCACTCCATTGAGCGTTCGTTGCCCCACTAATGCTTTATTTATGTTTATAAAAAAGCTAGTCGGCATGTCTTACTATGATAATAACTTAAGTCATTGTAAGATACACTTATCCGATGTGTGAAGTAAATAAATTTAGCATATTGGATATTTATTTTATTAAGTTATCCGCTCACAATGCGGCGTTTGTGCATTTATAACATAGCGTTTGAAAGGAAGGAAACTACTTTTATGTTAGTCACTCAATCCTCCTGGAAGGATGAGAGAAGAAAAATGGAATTCAAAAAGGACTAGTCGGAAGTATCTCGCTCTCTCTATGTTTAGTATACTCTGATTGATTATTTAAAAAGTTCATTCAATTGGGTATCAAAATTAATTCACGCAATCGACGAACCTACTTATTGCTACTACAAAAATAGTTTTGCATGCAAACTTTAAAAAACCATTGATGATGATGATTACTTTTAAATATTTATACAAATCAACAAGTATTTGTTGAGCTACTGCATGAAGGTATAAATGAGACATTTTCATTTAGCCACAGTCAATAAACAACACTAGTGGCGCGTTCTTATCGTTTTTCTTCTAAGCTACCTATATGAACATTCCTCCAATAGTAACACACTCACAAGTAGCGACACCGCAGTACGTAGTTACGACATACGAGTAACACGTGAACTGAAGTGTGCTCTTTTATGCGTCTTTTTGGGACAAAATATTAGAAAAGTGCCGAGAGATGATTTCTAAATAATTAATATTTTTTTAACACAATTCGTATTGAAAAAGAGAACGAGATAGATAAGATAACTAACGTATTTGAATGGTATGCATTTGCATCAAAATTCTGTATTGTCTACGCTTTCCTCATTTTAACAAAATAGGATATATTGTTTTTCGTTGAAACATTTTTGCATGAAGAATCAATTGTAATTCAATACCAAAAACAAAGTAGTGTAAATCTGAAGAACCGTTGTAACGCATATTTAATGAAATGTGATTTTTAATAATACATATCTTCGAATGGTTTCAATATTTTAGCTTTACAAATATAAAGCTGGCAATGCACATACTACGCGCATATCTTTTTTGATCCGGTTTTTTTTTAAATTCATTCATTTGCTTTATTGAAGTCCCCACTTTGTTTTTAAATCAAGTTGTGAATGGTTTTCATTTCGGTGGAAGAGAATGCTTCCATTCATGAAGCTATTTCGAGCTACTATTAAAGACACTAGAGATTTATCTTGTCCTCTTTGAAGACCGAGACAACATTGAATTAAAAAATCAATAAACATAATAACAGTAGTATTGTCTGGTTATGTTTCATTGATGACATAATGACAAACTCAACTCATCACTCATTTCATTTTTTCATCTTGAGTCTTCTTAAGTATTTCGACTGAGGGTGCTTGATGGCATTTCAATATCAAATTTGAATTGTTTGAATTTTGTACTTTCCCATGAGTTTTGTCGCTAACGACCCGGTTTTCGCCGTTAGCGACAAAACTCATGGTAAAGTACAAAATTCAAATTTGAGTCTTCTTAATAAATGACTTTTTGTTTTTAATATTTTGAATAAATGAATTTAAGTTTCTTAATAATAGTATTTATTAATCTAATGTTATAAAAATGTATTATCTATTTATGCACAATGCTATTCAACCAAAAAATTACAGGTAACACATTGTTAACGTGATTAAATGATTGACTTATCAAAACTTGTTGGAAATTCAATAAATCTAAACCTTCATCGACTGAACCTTTTTTAAATATTTAGTTAAAAATATATTTTTTGCGTTGTAATTTGTTGACTGAAGTTCATTTGTTTCAATGCATGTTATGGAAAAGTTACAATGATTGGCAATTTTTGTGTTTAGTGAAAATCTTTCATCTTCATTCCAAAGAATTGGTTTAGATGAGCGCAACTCAGATATATTTTTTTTAAATTTAGATTTGTATCATTTAAAAGATGTCTAGATAAATAAATGCTTCCATCGCTTGGAGAAGCCGAAATGTATTTAGAGTGTGATATGTATGAAATAGAAAAATAGATTAGAAATGATCGCTCACCTTTTACGAATTTCCCGATAGGTAAATTTAAAATCTGCTAAAAATGCTACAAAAAAATGTAAAAAGTGTTAACTCCTACCTCTTTTATTTTAGGTTTTACTAAAAAATGGGGGAATATCATGAAGGGGTGATGCAGCATTTTAAATATGCCTTTGTATGAGTGTTGCTTTTAGAGTTCTTTATTTTGCGTTTTAGGGTAAATTTGAGTATTTTTTGGCTGGCTCGTGCAGATGAGAATGCCGCAAGGGTTATTAGCGATTTTTTGTGTCTATTTTTTTACTATCGCTTAGGTAACTATAACACATTACACATGGCAGCAACTAACGTACCACAACATGTTGAAATGTTAAATGATATGTAATGGATTTTAGTGAAATATTTGAATTTTTAACATAAACGAAAGAGAATATTAGAAACAGGTTTTTCTGAAATAAAATAGATTTCAACATTAATTTAACGTATTATATACCATTAACTGTTTAATTATGTAACTAGAAATATAGAAACATGAAGTGTTCTTAATTAAATTAATCAATACAAAAATACAAAATACTTTAATATTAGTATTACAAGTCATTTTTAAAGAAAATTTTCTTTCCCCTCTTTATGTAAAACATTTAATTATTAAAGTTTAATGGCTGGATGCATCGACTTTATACAAAGTTTGACAAAATAAATTCATTGAAACAAAATACAACTGAAATACTTTTTTCCAAGTGGGATAGCGTTAGAATAATTTCAACTATACACAAACTTATGTAGATCTGTACACTGTAGAATTATAGATAGAGCTTGAGAATATGCCAGTTAACAATAATTATCTTTTTATTTTTAATTCACCTTTTTACGAAAAAGATTTTGCTTTATATTTTTATAAAAAATAATGCCTCATAATTTATTTTACGAGGGCATGATTTTTCTCCGTCTTTTTATATTATTTAGTAGCCTGTTTGACAAACGGAAAAATATTAATTCACGTTGTTTCAAGGAAAATAATTCATTGTATTATAATTTTCATATTTTTTATTATTTTGGTAAGTATTCTCGAAATTTAATTATAAATGGCCGGCATTCATTAGGCAAATACGTCTGACGGAATAAAATATCGCAGTCAACAAACAAAAGCAGACTCAAAGAACAATTCAAATGACATAAACAATCCGAGCAACATAAAAGCTTTCATTACAACGACCCTTGATGCGAGAAAGCTCAAGAAGATATGAAAGATTTTATCATAATTAAATTTTAATTGATCAAATAAATAAAACTTAAAACGGTAGGCTCGCTTCTTTCGCATAAAAGACCAACGCCTATTTCCTTGAGATTATGTACAGTGCCCGGGGTTCTTATACTTTTTTTTTTACATAAGAACTTTATACTTGTAAATGCGCTATATACATGTCGGCCGTTGTATATAGAGGAACAAAATTAATTGGTTAAAACTCCTCTCAGAGTCCTTTCCTCTCTCCACCTCGGCGCTTTTCCCTTTGAAGACGAGGAAATGGAAGAAAATAAAAGAAAAAGCGATAGAAAGAGTGAGAGGGGGAAAGAGAAAAGCTCTCCGGCACTTCGTCTTGGAGAGCAAAAATAAATTATAATTCTTTTCATCATCAGGGTTGCCAGCCATCTGCATACCATGGGCGGCTCGGGGCAGATTCAATTTTTAATGACTTAATTAATTAATTATTTTTCAATTATAATAGCATATAAGTACTGCTAGGGTATATCTTTATCGCAATTACAATTAAAAGTTGGGCTATCTAAAAAGCATTCAACGAGTTACAAAAGACTGTTTTTAAATAGATTTTCTACAGTTTCTTCGAAAGATTTTAAATTCCTTATAAACTCGCAACTTTTTAAAACTAAATATCATCGAAAATAAATATTTTTTTATTTATAATACGAATAATAATTGAAATTAATAGATAGGAAAGTTATTTTAGGGAATAATAATTAAATTATTCAAGTCACAAACAAACTCAAAAGAAACGGTGTATTCCCATAAACTAAATAAAAGGAAGAACTATCACAGCGATTCAATCGTGACACTGTGTAAGCCACCAATTTGTAATCTTGTATGAGTACTGTAGCGCTTGATTAATATAATTGTTCACAAAACAAGTCATTCTATTGCAAGCCTTGGTCGTCAATAGTAAAATAGTAAAATATCTTTATCGTAATATCGTATCGGGAAAAAGGGTTTGAACGTTAAAGTGAAAGTGCAATTAATAATCTATCAAAGAGAACATTTTCCACGTGCCACCTGTGGCGTAGGGAGGCTGCACGAATTTAAGGCACGAGATGAAAAAAAAGACGAAAAGAAGAAAGTACATACCCCTCCTGGCTCTTTTAAGACAGAGCTTTTAAACATTTTCGCCACAATTAACCACTGCGTTAATTGACGAGTCAGATTAATAAAATAATCTTTTCACAGGGATTTACTTTCGGATTTCTATGTCTAAAAAATATTGTTCACATTATAAATCTTCTTATGATGTACATTGTATTAAATTTAATATCATATTTAAGAAGTCGAATGTCGTATAATGTTCGATTTATTTTTTACGATATTTTAATATATGTAGCTCAAATAAATTACTCGCTTCATATTCATTTCAATGCAATTTATATGTTCAGTGATGTGTATGTACAGAGTGAGAATAAGCCAATTACTCAAGTGCCGTTCAGATCGACACGGAAAAATCATCAGCATAAATTTTAATGTCTATTTCACAACAATAGAATATTCATCACTGATTTCTTGAAGAGAAGGAGTGAGTGATTCGTTATTTTAAAAGTTATACATAGATAAAAATATATATCTCAATTCTCGAACCGAAAAAAAACCGACATTTTTTATTGGTATTGTAATTTTTGTAAGTACATTTCCAAGTAATTTTAAAAAATAAATGGGGTTTTATTACACATTCAAAAATTTTCACACAATTGATGAAAAAAAATGATGGTTTTGTTTTATTTGCTAATTTTCCTATCTTGCTTAGAAAACTCAAGTGAAATTAAAAGTTGATATTAATTATTGTCGACTAACTATAGATTTTGAATACTTCTAAAGCGTTGTTCTATTTATCATTAAATATATGTTACGTTCATTATAAATGATTCTTGTAATTATGCTCTGCTCACAATAAATCTAACTTTTATCATTGATTTCATATTTATATGTAATTAATTAACCGTCCCCAGAAAAGGGTTACTGAGACGCGAGCCATACTTTGATGTCTTCCCTTTTCGGAACATGCCCGTCGTCTTGGCGATGAGTCTCCCCCCTTCTCCTTCCCACCCAACACCCACCCCCAATGCCTCCCTACCCACCCAACCCTTACAACACCGCGGGGTAAAGAAAGAGTTAATATTGATCGCGTTTTTTTATATTTCATTCAACCCTACGCCACGGGTACTTGCAGCGCTATTTTTTACCCCATCTATCCAGCCGAGCAGGGTGAAATTTGTAGGCCTGCCAGACCCACCTTGAATACATCTTCCATGACGATATTCTTAATTATTATAAAATTGAGATTTTTTTACTTATCTATATTTCAAGTAAATCTTGGAAAAAGCTTAAATTCACATTAACTTCGCTCCATAAATTCTACTTTTCAAGGTTTGATTTGGGACAGTATCATCGTTAATACTATCTAATAGTAATAAAACTAAATTATTTTGCAATAAATCAACTCATACTTTATACTTTACGAAGTACTCCAATTAACTTTAATTAAAAATTAAAATAAGCAATCTATATAAATAATTAGTGACAGCAAATGATTATTCAGTACTCATATAAAATATGATGACTTAAAATTGTTGAAATCTTTAGTTACATTGAAACAATATGTAAGTAGTAAGTAATCAGTATCGTTTTGATATAAGATGCACTTCCACTAAGGGTTGATAATGGAGATAGGCTGTAAAGACGGTACCTTTATCAATCTAGTAAGCTTTTGATATTATGCATCTTCTCAAAGATTAAACCCTGCGAAGATTAAAAACCCTACCTTTTACTATAAAATATTATCGAAATGTTAATATTTATTTTATGTCATACATATGATAATAAGTTCAGCTTGGGTACGTTTGTGTAAAGTAATTACAATAATAGAGTGAAATTTTGTTTGCAATATAAATTTACTAATAACTTATATGTATGTACGCGTAACATAGCAAAATATTGCATGAGAATGGCGAAATGGTATTTTTATCTTTAAACGTTGGAAATATTAATCAAATAAATATGTTACTTATTATATCGGCCGCTTCCGTCTACCTCTATAATCTTGCTTGTTAATTACAATATAAAAAATATTGAAATCCATATCATCATTTTAATTCTTTATAAAGAAATAATTCAATACTATTGAATTATTTCTTCGCTGAGTTGTAACTGTATTTGCATGGCTACGGCATAAATGGGATAATGCATAAAAGTCACATATTATTATAATTGTTTAGAAGTGTGTTGTTTTGGCGCAATAATAATTAGATAAATTTTATCTTAAACAAGATATTGAATGAGATGTCAAATTGAAAGAAACATTTTTTTTCAATCGCTCTTTTATGTTAGTTGGTGAGTGGTTTGTTTTGAAAAGTTAAAATTGTTTATTTAATACATGGAAACATTGATGCGGTCCTGATACCTGTCACGGACGTGTTGTACTCTTCGAAAGACGTCCTCGTCTCTGCAACAACTCTGAATACATTTTCCTGTTGCATACGTTTGACTTATTGCCTATATTTCATAGAATAGCTGCAACTGTGCATTACACGAGTCCTGTACTTAAAAACTATGTATGTTTTTACACTGTTAATATACATTAATAATAATATAAATCGATTTTTTAAAAAATATGTTGCGTCCGTGGTCGAGTGTGAACGTCGTTGGCTTCGGTTGCGGAGCTCACGGGTTCGAATAAAGTTTCATTTTTCGATCGAACTATTGGTTGCTTTCCCAAGACATGGATGTTTGTGCTCTCTTAAATTCCCTCTCATCCTCACTCGATTCTAAAAACGGGAAAAGCGAAATTCATTAGCTAACTACTAGTCCTATCTTTGTCATGCCTACTCTCTTTTAAAAATATAGGCTTAGCAAGTGAGTAACAAGTACATGTTTATGTATATAACGTATAAATTATTTAATATTCCATTCCAAGGCGAAGCATATTAACTGTCACGTTAGTATTTCTAGTGAAGGTATTTTATTGATTTCCCTACTGATGACTGGTTGTAAAGTAATATTATAATTTAACTGCATATTATATTACATAATATATTTTCTTTTTAAATGTTTTGAGATCATCGCCTTAATTTGTATTAAAAAAATAATAGTGCTTTTTGCCGACGTTTGGAAGCAAAATCTGCGATGACTTAATAATGCAAATTATTTGAAGAATATATAATATTATATTCGAAATTTTTCGTACAAAACGTTATCAGTTAAACGCACTTAATTGTTGTCCGAATAGCTTCGCCACGGCTCTAATCTTTCATCATCATTAAGACACTCAAATATAAATAACATGTATAGATGGCCCGATTTACATTTTAAACAAATTTACACATTCAATATACGTTATTCGAATTTAATTGTAACACACGTTATATACATACGCCAATATTTTTGTAATAATTAGTATTGATCGCGTTTGTTTCGCGTCAAATTAAAGTCAAATGATAGTCTCGACTTACATGGATAGCAATTAAACAGAGTTTTTAGGAACCGATCTGCCGTGCGAATCGAGGTTTACATATAAACTTCATTATTCGTTGATATTAATTAATGTACTCTGCAATGCATACACATAGCGCCATCCTTGGGAGATTAACTAAAACATTATAAATTATGCTATGCCGATATAAATATTCTTATTGGATTCTGCTTGCGTACAATCCTTTGACAATTTATCTAATATTAATAATAAAAATAATTATAATAGGTATATTAAATGGAGATGACATTAGTCTGTACCTTAAGCCAGATTTTCAACATCACATTCGGTCCCCACTTATTCAAATATTATTTTATTAAATCAACTAAAGCCATTAAAAAGATTAATCGAGCAATTCGGCATAGATTAGTTCGGTGGATTTGAAAACTAACACTGAGCCCAGTATAAATCTCCTTTATTAAAAAAAAAATCGTTTGAATTTTGTGCATTTCCGTGAGTTTTTGTGTATTGAAATTCTTTCATAATGTATTAAGTATCGATTCATTGTTTGAATCGTTTGACAGAACAGTTGGTATCATTTACCAGCTGATGCGTTGTATTATAATTTATATGAATCCAGATTGTTTTAAAATCTTGAACCCGACAGGATATTTCGATTGAATCCGGATAAATCATTTAGCGCAGGGTTCACCAGACTTTTTGAGAATCGGGCCGGCTTGAAATTTTTTTAATCTTGACGGGCCGGATGAAAAATATTTTTTTGTTGGAATTCAATTAGAAAATGAATTTATATGTTCTATTATATATATACATTGTAAGCAAATGTAATTTCTATTGGAATTTATAATAGATAATATTTATTATATTTTATGGGTTCATACGTTATCGTATTTTATAGGTGTACCAATTGATGAATTGAAATAAATAGTTGTGAATTTCACAACCAAATCATGAAATTTAAAAAATATAATTTTGCTTATTTGAATATATTTTCAAAAATCGAGAATGTTTGGAGGGCCGGATGAAAATCTTTGGCGAGACGCAGTTCTCGTAGAAAAAAACCTATTTTGAGATAAACTCCGTGAGGTGCCCATATGCTCCAAGTTGGGAGCGGACATGGTGAAAAAATATATATGTACGGTCAGATCAGTTCAATACAATGTATTTCCACCAAGAATGCAACACAGTATGCAACTGAATAAAAATAATTGTTACTAGGATTATGTATACATTTATTATTTCAAATACTTGTGAACCTAATAATTTTTGCAGGTAGTGAGTTTACCTGAACGGTCGTGATTTTTATTATTAAGGATAGAATCGTTTGTAATTGGCCGACCTTTTAAATTTGCTAATATTCTTGCGTCATTTTCATCTCAAGACCACTATATCAATATTCTGAGCATATCATGTGATAAACCAGTTTGTATCAATTGTTAAATTACCTATGTATATTCCAAACATATGTAAAAGGCAGAATTGAAATCGGAGTGTAATGGAACGTCAGAGTCGAAGCACTTTTAAATGGCTAAACATCCATCTGATTTACATCTGATACTAACATCCAACTGTTCACATGTACGTCAGAAATCAAACTAAATAAATACAAAGACCACCATATATATTTTTTTTCATTCATGCATTGCGCTTATAAACTTGTATATTTAGTCGATAATTATGTGTGTGTGTGTGTGTGTGATTATATCATAAGGTAATGAAGAAAACAACATTTTAAGAAAAACAAACATTTTAATAGATAATAATATACCGGACATTGAAGTAATCGTACAATAATAGATCGATAAATGGGGAACAAATAAGGGAATAATTTTACATCCATACATAATGATAATAATATTATCAGAGACAATATTGAAGTATTTGACTCTGAATATTATAGAGTGGTAATAATTATTAACCGGGATACATTCATCACATTTTAAATATATATCCATAATAATATAATATGTCACAATACCGACATTATTTTTACACATTCCATTTCAGGAAAATAATAAATTATATTTAAAGTTAGCACATAACATAATACTTTTGTGTGTGTACTGTGAATATTAAATTTCAAAACTATGAAGCCATATTTCTATAGAAGAGATTACATTCATATAGTTTGCAATAATGAAAAATATGAAAAATAAAGTAATGATTTTTATATCATTAATTGTAAAAAATATATCAACCCAAAACAATTGAACGGATTCTTTTTTTAAATCTTATGAAACAAAATGAAGTTTATATATTTGTATGCTCAAATGTGAAGTTCAAATATAGAATTATTAGTTTTACATTTAAGGAGGACATTTTTGAATGGAAATTTTAAACGAAAATATTTTAAATACACACACAATAGTATTGTGTTATTATTCAACAGTGTCAACAGTTGTACAATTTTAACATTGTACATAAAATACTTGTTGAATATTAGAAATTTACAGGTTTTTAGGAAAATTTACATGTAGACCGTGCTGCAAATATTAAATAATTAAAAACAAAAATAACATCGCATATTAACAAAAACAATTAGGAATGAAATATGTACCGCCATTTTACAGCTACTGAATTGGCCTGCAATGTTAATCAATACACCATGCAATAATAGTTTGAATAAAATACTTTTATGGCAGCTTGAATTCATTAATCTTTTGTTACTTTGATGTTACGATTAAATACTTTCATATATGCAATAAAGATAGGTAACTATTTAAAATCAGTCTTGTAAATTTGCAAACTTTTAATTAAATATAATTGTTTAAATCTAGGAATCGTACAACAACATTGAAAGATTGTTAAATAGACATAGTTGAATACACTTAATATGTGTTTGTAAAATAAGTATTCAGTGTAATAAATATATTTATTTCTATCAAACCAGCATTGAGGTAGGTTACGGTTATGAAATTATCCATTTTTATTATTTATTTAATGAGAATATTATCAAATTTTTGTACCATCTGTTACATATTTCAACCGTATGAACTATCGTAAATATTCAAATAATTTCGAATACAAAAATATTAGTGAAAACTGTACAAGTATAAGACGAAATTATTAGATAAATAACGTTTATTAGAGACTATACATATTCAAGGTACTTTAAATTCAGAATTTATCTAGTTATTTAAAATCTTTTTATACCTAGACACATCTTTATACTAAGTTCCTGTAATCAAATTTATTAACTCGATTATTCATAAAAATATCTTTGGAATTTCCATCATGGAAATACAAATTCGTACAATAGACATAAATACAAAAAAAAAAATATGTTTGGCATCGTTTGAAATCAACATACAAAAATAGCACTATAAAGTATTATATTAAAATTTATTCTTTTATCGAAATGGTTAACTCAATCACTTAAAAAGTTTTCGTCAGCTTAAAATCATACAAAAAATTAAAAAAATTAACCCTGTTAAAAAAATCTTAAAATTATATTTAATCTTAAACTAATACCCGTAATCAAAATTAAAATGTATTAATAAGTAATGTTTATTCAAATACAAAATGTTGGAGGTAACCAAACACCTTTTTTATCATACATAAATAATATAAATAATGTTTTATAAATCAATTATGAATACATGAAGAATACAAAAAGTATTCTTTGTCATATATAGTATATATGTATGTACAATTTTAAATATCAGAGATGTGATATTTTAAATGTTTTTTTAATGAGATCAATACTATTCACAAAAATGATGCATTAAAATATAATCGTGCGATACATTAACGCATTTACAATGTTTTAGTTACATATTAAATCCACAATCTTATAATATTGGGCCATTAATTTAAATATATTGAGATTGCTTAGAGATGTTTCTTATGTGGCAATTTGTTACAAGTACATAATATTTTCTTCGTTTATTTACTATACTTTTTTTAATATGTTCATATGAAACATGAGTTCACTCACAAACCATGAAAATATTAATTACATGTAATTTTTACTTCAATATTTATCAACATCTACCATATTTTCAAATTAATTTATTTTTTGTTACGTAATACACTATGCCTAAAGAAATATATTCACAATTTGGTCAGGAAACAGATTTCATTGTTAAAACCATCGTAGGTATTATGTATACATTTAATTTATGTGGTTTTATTTTTAATTATCAAGATATATCATTGTATATATCATTTATCATTGAGTTAGTTTTGTGTTGGTCCATTATTGTTTCATCTTGTGAAAAATATTTAAATAAATCAAACAGATTTTTTTACGAAAACCCCGATTATTAAAACAAATAATGTTGGAGTATAGCCCAGAGATTATCATAATTTATTCATTTTTTCGGATACAAAAAAACAGATATTATCTTTTGGCTCCACTGATCTAGTTGAGAATCACTGGTTTACTAGCTCATTTTAGTTCGTACACAATAGGAATGTCAATAAGTAGTTAGTAGTGAAAAACATTTAATTTGATATTAAGCTACAAAAAATTAACAAATAACATGGGCAGTTTTACTAAAATAGTGTGAAGAATACAATAGGCATTAAAAATGAAATCTCCATATTTTTAATCAGAATGAAATTCAAATTGAGGTAAGAATAATAAAATTAAATTGGTGGGATAAATAATTATGGGCCACAATATTGATAAGTTGGTAGTGTGTAATATTAACAATTCACATCAATACAATTATTTAAAATTAGATTAAACTACTTAAAATCTATTATACTCACTTAAAAATAAAATATTTACACATATTTTCTATTACACGTATATCTCTTAAATAGTTTTTATTTACAAATACTACAGCAATTGAGGTAATAAAGGTCGCGTATAGATTTCATTTTTTTAGTTGCATTTTGATCATATTATTCGGTCAGTCAAACAAAGGAGTCGCATATTTGAAAGAAAACCAACGTAATGATAAACTGGTTTCAATTCGTCAACAATGAAGCAGTCGATTGGATCAAGTCTCCCCTTTTCTAAGCTTTATATATAACAGTGACGTGCAAATTTATAAAATCAAGAATGGGTCTAATTCTAGCTCTTTTGTACTTCAGTCAAATTTAATTTTGAAAATATGATTTACACTAAATATTAATGCAGTACATAAAAATGGCTTAATTTCCATGATGTTGGTGATTGGTAAATAACTATTAATATTACAGATATAAATAAGACAGCTTTGTTTGTCTTGTGAATTGTAAATTTTCTGGTTTATTTCAACTCAGTTTTTTCCGTTTAAAATGATATATCAGTTATCGCTTAAAATGTCCTTTATTAATAACGAAGGGAAGATTTCCAGGCACAATCCACAAAAATTGCACCTTTTTGAAAGTATTTTTGCGCACGCCACTGAATAAAAGCTAATATTTCCTCCTCAACTAAGATCGACTAAGTACAACAAGAATGTCAAATTTAACAATGGAGTTAATAAACGGGTATTGTTTAATTTTATCAAAATAAGCTGTTATTATATTTTTATTTGAGAACAATTTCTTGAAGGGATGAAATGTTTCGATCCTTTTTTTGAAAAATCTTGTTTTCATGAGAATCAAATTTCCTAAGTTGACGGAAACATAATGCTGAAAATTAAGGGTATTGGTTATATCATTGTTTGCCCAAAACCTGATCTCATTGTAATTACTAGTGGTACAGTGAGCAAGTCATCGGAGACTGAGTGATTTCTACACAATAAATAACTGGTTTTCTGATCAAAATATCTGTAATTCAAATAACTGAGACTTGAAACGACTATTCGAAGAGTTAACACTAACTGATTAGTTGTTACGTTACTAAATAATCTAAAATGTTGTATTGACTATTTTAATATTGTGCTTAAACTGTATACATAAATTATTACAGAAACACGCTAATTGCTTATGAATGTCCTTGAATGTATAAAAAAAATCAAAAAGCTATTCAAAGTCAGTTTCTACGATGAACAAATACTGTGAAGCAAAAAATCGTACCTGCTCTAATTCTAAAGAAGTAAAAATAAAACAATAAATAATTTTAGCATATGCAAGAAAATACACAGCAGAAAAAAAAACTAGCACACTGAAGTATCAATGGCATAGGCGAAGTGGGAAAATTTTTGCATACTTTTACATTATTCGTGTACCCGAAATTGCAGCATATTTCAAATGGGTGTCGTAAAAATGGCAATAAAACGGTTCTTGTAATATTTTAAATAACAAAGAGCACGGCTGCATTTTGTTTTCTGTATAATGACGAGGACATTGAAACTACTGAACTAGTGCAAATATGCTTGGCGAATTTTGGAAATATGTACCCTGATACTATGGCAAAAACAGAGCAAAAAAAGCAGGAAGAGAAACTTTCACGGGGTGCATTGCCCAAATGAATTAGGCTGAGGCACAATCGTGAGCGTTCGAACAGAGATTTCCAAATAAGTTTAAAGAATTGTAAAGTATTTGAACATTTGTTTTGTTCTACAGCTTAATTCAACATATAACTGCTTTAATTGCTGGTTTACAAACTTTAGAATTATTTTTTATAACTGGCAAGAACGGGAAATTTTGAAAGACACCGACCGATTAGATTGTATAACTGTATATATTTTGAAATATACAGTATTATAACCAACCAGCACAAATAAATTGTAGAACCTGATTAATTTTCGACTAATTATATTTCAGTTTTAAATTTGATACAATATAAATAATTTGCTTTTGGAAACATATTACAAAATATTGAGTATTAAAAATTGAAGTGAAAATATTTTACTTAGAATTCGTTTTTAATCGTAGAGACGATAAAATAAAAATGTACAACGTATGTATTGATTTATTGACTGCACAAAAAAACATTTACTTATATACTGTTCTAAGAATTATTCGTATAAATGTATAGAGTTACTAGAACCCAGATATTTGGAAACCTGCTGTTAAAATACGCAACTGATTTTTTCGTTCATTTCTCGGTCCTCGGTGTAATGTGGCCCTTTGTTTGACCGGCCGACTGCAACGTCTGCTATGCCAAAGATGAAAGAGAAAACCAAATAATATTACCCAAATTTGCAACGCGGAAAGCAATAGCTACCTACCCTACACTCGACCAGGTATGCGAAAAAGCTCCCGTGATTTGATTCTTTTATATGAAACTTCACACAATGAAGTGGGAGACTAAAATATCCAATGACTACCTCTTAGCGCCTTGCTTTGTACTATTTCTCGGAAATCACGCAATCCAGACGAAATATATTCAATAGCCGAGACATAAAAGAAAACGGCTTAATATTAAAATAAACACTCTATTTTTGGCACATCTCCAGTTAAATAATGATATTATTTCTTCCTAAAAATGACTGTCTACAAAATGTTCTAATATGATAAAAAATGCAACTAATTTCTCATAAATAATATACTATATTTAAGCCGAAGTTGTGATAAGAGAATTGATTATTGGTTCATCACCGAGAGGGGAGGGTTCAGTTGCGCGAAGCGGGACTTTACCTTAGCGTCCCGGCCGCGACTCGACGCAGCCGAGGATCGCTCTATTCGAGAGGAACTTGTATACCGGGATAAATAACTTTCTCGTTTTTGTACAAGGGAACAACAGAAAATTCTCATATAAACAAATGACCGTTAAATTTACATTTGGGCTTGTCAATGCCCAGGTTTAACTTTGATACATTTTTGGATAATTTACTTAACTAATTTTAGTGACTAAAAAATCTGATAGTTGAGATCAGACGACGCTACGCGTGATACGGTCTCCTGTTGAAGGACAGGTCCTCCGGTTCCGTCTGCTCCGGCATCAGGGGGCAGGGGATACCCTCCGATCCGCTGTCGCTGAAAGATACGGGAGAGCGGGGGAGGGTTATGCCGAGGCCAATGCCGTTCGCCGCGCACTTGTGATGTAACAGGTGATGCCTCCGTCGGAATCTTCCGAGACATCTCTCGCAGCAGAATGGTTTTTCCCCGTTGTGAATCAAAGCGTGCGCTTTCAGCTGGTTTGAGTCGGAAAAGCGAGCTTGGCACAGGTCACAGCGGTACGGTCTTTCTCCGGTGTGAACTCTCAAGTGTCGTCTCAAGTTTGCCACCTGAACGAAGTGCCGGGGACAGTGCGGACAACTGTAGGGTTTCTCACCGGTGTGTAGTCTTAAATGCGTCTTAAGATGATGGTCGCGGGTGAATCGTTTGTGGCATTCGCCACACTCAAACGGTTTTTCTCCGGTGTGCGTCCTCTCGTGGTTTTGCAAGACGTGCTTGTAGCCAAATGAACGAGAACAAACCTTACAAGTGAAGAGTTTATCTCTCGGTGCCTCACGCGTAGGCGGTGAACCCGCAGACGAAGGAGGCGATAGTGGCGCAGGGGGGCTGATGATCATGGGCTGCTCTTTTTTAGTGGGCGTCCGCCGTTTCTTTATCTTTTTTTTGGGCTCCGCGTCTCCACTACTGCTCGAGACGATGTGGTTGTTGTTGTTGAGCTTTAGGTGGTGATGGGGCGGCGGTGAAGGGCTCGGTGGACACGGAGGCCACGCGAGCAGGGCGCGGTGATATAACGAAGGCGGGAGAGCGGGCAGCCCCGCGAGTAAGGCGGCGGTGTGACTCGCCAGCAACTGCCCGGCACTCATCATCGGAGGATAAGATGGCTCCCGACCAGCTCCACCTACGCTGGCTTCGTGCTTCATGCTGCTCAGCGGACGGACACAGACCACTCCTAAAGAAAGAAAGAGAAAAAAATGTTAATTAATTTTTGACTTTTCTTATGATTTAAAACAGTCACGGTTCATCCATTGGATGCTTATATATAATCGTAATATTTTATGAAATAAAATCCGATCATTATGTGAATTAACTAGAATTATAATGATGAATGTTCCTTATATCAAGTTACAAAAACTATTTTTTGAATCGACGAAAAACCGTTTGAGGAATACAAAGCACATAAAGGATTTATCGAATGTCAAATCACGGTATACGTAAATAAATACAAAAAAATCATGTGCGGTTTGAGTAAACTGCACGGTCACGATTGCGAAGAGGCTCTTCAATCTCCGAAATGAATCGACGGATCATCATCGGCCGGCAGTTATTTGTGTTTGCCAAAAGTGATCACAATGAAACGAACGCCTCGGGCAATGACGATTTACCGGAGAAAAAACATTTAATAATGGCACACGAGACTCGTATTATCCGGGATCGCTGGGTACAATTGTGGAATCTCAAATTTATTGTCATTTATCATTTATTGTTGCATTTTCGCCCGCGTCCAACGCACATACGATCCATTGTGCCGGTTTAATTTTGCGTTTCCACTCGAACGTTATTGATCGAAAAGATTTCGAGTGCATTCATTTTGGTCGCTGCATCCCGCGTCAGACGAGAGGCGATTGTCCGCTCTGCTTTACTTTTGATAAGTTGATAGTTGCATACAAAAAAGATTCACTTATCCTTTGAATGACATTCTTGTAAATAATTGTCCAACTTCTAAGTCGAAATGGTATCAATTGAAATGGTTTCTTTCCTTGCCTCGGGCATTGTTACTTATGCACGTGCATAAATATCTCGATCAATAATTACTATAGTAAACACGATAAATCGTGATCAAAAAATACATTTTGTTTTAATAACACTTAAGTATATAAGTATATTCCTTATAATTTGTGTTGTCCTAAGAATAAGTGAAGCATGTTTTAATTTTTTTTATAAAATTGTCTCGATACCTCACGCATACGAGGTCTTTGCGGAGACTTCCTCTTCCTGGCAAAGGGAAAGAAAAATATGCACATCCAAAAATTTTAACGATACCATTTATTTTACATCCTGGTGAAAAAACATCAGTTTATCATTAAGAATATTTCTCAACTTAACTAAGTTTGAAACCTTTCGGGTTCAAACAGGAAATGATCGACCGTTAGGGATTTAATACTGTATCACAAAATTGAGCTACTAATACCATGCAATTAAATTCTACTAAAATGCAAGGTATAACCGTTTTTAGCAACAAATTCAAATGTTTATACCGATTGTATATGCAATATTTGAAAGAATATACATTGTATTTTTTTTTACTATTGGTAAGATATTTATAATACATATATGGTTTTTTGTACTGAATGTCATATGTAAATCTGTATCTGCTAAAAAATCTACTACTGAAAATTGCGGAGGGATATTTTAATTTCTCTGATATTTATTGACAATTCATAAAGAACTTTTTTATATTCTCATCGTGAAAGGCCACTCGGAAATAAATCTATGATACGCAATAGATGATAATTAAAAAGAAATATATTGAAATGGTTTCCTATTCGGGAAAGTGGAATTTATTTACACATTAAAAAAGATCAAAATAAATGCGATTAATTCCTTTTGAATTTTTTTGATCCGAAAAAATAATTTTAATTCCGCGTACAAAGCCCGGCGACGAGGGAAGAGACAGGAAGAAATTTTCTTCTTGACCGGATTAAATGAGAAACGAAGAACATTTGGAAATTTAATTCATTAAAATGAATTCCTTTGTGCACCTACCAGGCCTCGATGGTGATCGAACCTTTTGTCGGCTGGAATCGGATTAGGACGCTAATTGATATCGAGAAGGAAAGAGACTTCGAAACCCCACTGCCCTACACACAGTGCCGTGGGGTGATTACACCCCAACCCACCCTACGCAATACTCATGCTACTAAAAATAAAATCTTGAAAATCCACTCGCTATTTTAATACCTGTTAAAATATTTTTTTCATATTTCTAGTGAAATAATGCTCCTAAGTTTTGAGATATATACATTGAATTTATATAAATCTATTTTTAACTACTTCGAATGTATTAACTGTCACTTCTTGGTGGGAAGGCATTACGTAAAACCAGGGCTGTGGAGTCGGAGTCGTGGAATTCGAGCTTTTTGGCCGGAGTCGGAGTCGTCGCGGCGATTTGGCCGGAGTCGTACTCGCAGACGGAAATTTTGAAAAGTTTGAAATTTTTAATTTTGCATTTTATATGTCAAATTTGGCTTTTGGTCGCATTGATAAGGTTGATATTTAATTGAATACACATAAATAGGAAAATTAGGGGAAAAAAGTGACGATATTGAACTTTTTTGGTCGGAGTCAGAGTCGTGTTTTTGGTCAATGTTGGAGTCGTGGTTTTGGTTAATGCTGGAGTCGGAGTCGGACTTTTTTTAACCGACTCCACAGCCCTACGTAAAACACATATAGTAATGCTCGCACATATATTCTGATGAGCATCAGGGCCGATTTCACTCATCAAACAGTCGACTGTACAATCAGTTGACAATGCTTGCGATGAGCTAAAGAGGTCCTACCATATCAAAATATGTGCCGAAGTAGTGCTATCAAATGTTTTTTTTAACAGTGGCCTATTTTTTGAATATTTTAGGAGCTATCCATGGTAAAGTAAATCGTTTTACAAACCAGTATTTTTGTATAAAATTGTTTTCCCAAAAACGATTTTTATAATTAAAATTCCTTTTAACTGTTTCATTAAAAAAATATGTATTCCAACAAGATATTTTGATTATAGGTTTCGAAATTATATGTTCAGTATAAAACTAAAGTTTCAATTTTCATACCAAATCAGGCAAGAAGTTTTATAGCGACATAGCACATACTGAAGACAGTATAAAAATACTTATATCTACCATAAAATATATTTTTCGGGGATATTTTACGGGCGCCCCTGCAAAATCAACGAGTACCTACTTTCCATCTTTCTTTAAGTTTCTCTTATTCTGCCCTTTGAATTTCTCTTAGCGGCCCTCTTTGGCATTAAAACATTAAAACGCACGGCACGCTACGAGAGGCGGCTTGATTTTTGTCAAACGAAAATCAGCTTGTTTAGAAATTTGACTTACTGATACAAGTAATACAAAATAAAATGATTGGCAACTTGACGATCCAAATTAGTCTACTTTCGTGAGTGATTTCGATCTGATAACGTTGAACAGATCACTTACTCAGATGGCAACTATTATTTTGCTTTAAAATGTAAGTCATTTTGACTATAATTTTTAATTTATTAAAAGATCTTTGACATCAGCTTGGAATCTTTTGTATGAAACAGCAGAATAATTTGAGATATTTATTAAAGGACTATGTTAAATAATTAATCTAAAAATAATTGACAAATAAAGATTAACATGTAAAAGTAGTTTACGAGACATTCTATATTCTAAATATTATCCATGATTTTTTAAACCTTCTAGGGATCTATCTACATTCTACATGCAAATCAAAAGTTGCTAGTATTTCTACTGTAACGTGTGCTCTATTGGTTTCTTATTGGAACGTTCATAAAGAAATCGTTCCAGTTGGAATAATTTTTATTTTTCAATTTCTGGTTTGAAATAAAACCCTTTAAATGCGGTAACTGTTCATACTGCAAACAATGTTACCAATAGAACAATAAAAATGCGCGCCAATCGCGAGATCGTTTATCCCGCTCCCGCATTCAATTAGCCGTTAAGTTTTACCTTATCAATCATTCGTTCCTCCCTGTCTTACCGAACTCCCTCTTTAACCCCTCACCCCCTCATCAAAGGCCGTGTTTGTTCAGATATAGCCACCGCGCTCACCCCATACTCCTTTTTTTTCCGCCACTCTCCCCCACCCGCACCGCAATTCATCAATATTAGAGTTCGTTAAGATGGCCGCCTAGAAAGCGCGTATTCATTGCGGGAGGGCAGAGATTCCAAAACATATTTAACTAAACCACTTTATTCATTTAATTATTTTTATCTTCACGAAAAAATACAAAAACATGCTTAAAAAGTAGGTCATGCACTGCAATTGCTTATCGCGATACCGATTGAGACTTTTTATTACATAATAATATACGCTACATTAAACGCTTTCGAGTCTGTAGCCAATTCAGTACATGTCTTTATAACCACCTTGCTGTTTGGTATTCTTAAAAATGTAAATTTTCCAAAAATTTGCCAACTTAGATGAGGTTAATAAGAAAAATAGACTATTTATTTAAAAAAAAAAACGGTCTTCTATACTATAGGTAAATATTTAAAAACAATTCACTTGAAAAATAGAAATATTAATGTGATACAAAAACTGTAAATAAAGATTTTTTCTTTGGATAACTATTATAGATTTATATATCTTTGAGATACACAACGATAAGTAATGAATATAGAATTGTTCAGTTTATTGGAGAATAAATATTTTCGGGGTATAAGTATGAAGGGGGTGTGGGTGACGCAAACTTATAAGTTTGACAACCGTAGGACGAATGAAGGCGAAAGTGAAATCCTTCGCGGGCAGCCTCACGCGCTCAAAACTTTCCACTTAAGTAAATGTAAAGCTGCCTTACTCTGCTTGTAATATGGAGAAAAAAACTTAGTAAATTATTCCTGTTATTATTATTTTTTATTATTATTTACCCCCGCGAATGTTACCACGTAACCTGGAGCAGAATGAAAATGAGCCCAGGTGTTTAACGGCCTGGAAAGGACACACACTAATGGCTTTCGCGTAGGGAAAAGGCAAATTATGAATATTTTAGTGCCCTTATAAAAATACGTCAACTTTTTAAAGACGTTGTTTTAAGCCTTTACGATAATGTATTTTTAAAGGTGGGAAACGCTCCTAATGTCGTTTGATGGAAGGTGTAAAAAGCTCCTACACGGTTTCGCGTAACGAAAGCATGTTCGGTATTTTATACACAGAATATTTCTTACAGCGAAAAAAACACATTGACTCTACGGCACGGCGTGGAACGCTTTAGCTCTTTTAGCAGCGAATCCCTACTCAATAATAATAAGAACCCGGTATTTATTCAAAAAGCATAATTTTCAGTTATTTCTTGAAAGAAACACTTATAATTAGTGTATGTTAATATAGAATAGTGTGCCAACGATTAAAATTTGTATAAAGTTAGTTAACCGTTATAATATAACGTTTGTGTAATCATTGAATAGTTACTAGTTATAGTTTCAAAAATTCCGATGACGTGATACCGAAATAGCTATTGATTAATTTCATTGTCGCTATAGAATACGCTGCTTATAAAATTGTATGATAGTATAAATATTGAATCATTTGATTAAAAGGGAATTTTTAAAATATATATTCGTTGTTTTAATTGCATGAATTGATTGTTTAGGGAATTGCGTCTTGTTGATTGTTATGTGACTTGGAAATAAATTTATTTTTTAAAACCATTTGAATGATACTCGACCACGTTATGCTCTGATTTGGTTGGAAAGGTGATATAAGATCGCTTACAGCCTGATTGTATTTCAGTATTGCAAATACTGATGATGACAATGGTGGAATAAATGATATACTCAGTTCAAATTCTTTTTGTAGATATTATAATAATATAATGTAAAATAACGAAGAACAAGAATATCGCCCCAAAGAAAATGCGTAGATAAGATACCCACCTCCCGAATCTCATTATCTCGGCCACTTTGAGTTTTACATAAATTTAAATTTCACAGAAGAAAGTCTCAGACGATATTAAATTTAAAACAAACTACGTTTTAATTAATGCGAAATCCATCCGCGTCGCTAAACAACGAAGCGCTAGCGGAGGCCTCGAGTGCCTGGTATCCTTATTAATTGAGAACCCTTAATTAAATTTGTGAATAATTAGAAATTTTATAAGAAAACGAGTCCGTAATTGAAAAACGTGATAACTTTTTCGGCGTACAAGAGTTTCGCGAGTCTTTCCCCAGTGGCGTGCTATAAAAGAAAAAAGGTGGTTATATACCCTCCAATTAGTTTTTCTTTTATAAAATTCGAATTTTACTTGAAATGTTTGCTTTGGAGCTAAAAAAAAGCAATAGAATCAAATTAAAAAAACACTAGATTTTTTGACTCAGCAGCTCCATGCTGCTAAACAATCAATCATCATCCTTTTAGGTATTTCGGTCGAATTGGTTTACATGTGTAATTCCATTAAAAATTGTATAGTGGCTGTTCGATATTCAAGATACGTCTTACCAAATTGTTTGGCGTTGTTTTGTTGGGGCTGAGAAGTGAACCAAATATTGCTCGTCTTATGATGCTCCATCATGTAAGTCATGTAAGTCATGTAAGGCGGAAGATATAAACTAGTCACGATACTGTCTCGTGCATTGCATTAATGTGTCGAGTACGACTATGATGTTCGTCCAGGACAAGCAGGACTGGTGATTCTTGGGTTAGTGCTGTTTTTGAAGTGTAAAAACCACTTCGTAATTTATCATATTTGTATCTTCTAGAGGTGGTATTTACACATAAAGCTAGATAAGCGACATGCATTTGCGATACAGACATAATTTTTCCACGATATATCATCATTGGTGAAACAAATATTCAGCCGAAATTAATTATACAATATTGAGTAAAGCCCATCGCTTAGCAGAAATTATTGAAGTAGCCTTGCGTTTTTCTCTTTTTCTCTTAGAACTTTGCTCAGAACTATGATAGTTTCGTCAATATTTAAGAAACAATTTCAATATTTCTTGTATTCTTCTTCTGTGAGATCAAAAAAATGGATTTGGAATGGATTTTATATTGGAATTGGAACAAATACTACAAAATGTAGGATATCTTTAAATTTTAAAATATTCAGTTTTTCGTCGCCAGCAATTCAAAAATGGAGCATGCTGAATGATATTATTTATTGAGCAGTAAGATTTTCTGGTTATTATTTGATTCTTTTTTCAAAAGACTGATAATGAAATCTCCCGAGTTTCATATTGGTTACCCTTCATATGTTATACATAGATGCACGACACTGGTACCAACGGTCCGAGGGCTTCTCACACCAGAAGCCCTGATAACCAAAATGAGATACGGGAAATACAGCGTCTCGGATAACGTTATTTGAATTAAGATGTTTAATAAATTATCCTCATCTACTGTTTTATGTAATTTATGAGCAATTTCCATAGCCTGTGTATTAATTATCCGCGTCAATGTGTTATATGTATTTTTCATATTATCTTCTAGCTATACCTATTTTTAACGTGTATTAGTAAATTATATCAATAGTATTCATGACAAAACGTAGTTTGTTTAAAGAAGTAAAATAAACAATCGTTGCAACTTTATTTGTTTTTCATCTTTACGTTAAATTAAATTAATGTTATGTTTTCACTTGAAAACGCAATTGGAGTAAACCCTCTAGTTGCCAAGACTGCATAAAGTCGATTGTATAACAAAGTGGGTTAGGAAACCTAAGCAAAATTTTGGTGTTGCGTATGTTAATTGGATTAAAGTGTTTGGGTGGCTTCTCCGCAGAGGATTTACATCAGGTGTAGGGTTAACCTGCAGCGCATGCATTATTTGGGTCGTTCGTCGGCTGTTTTACCTGAAATTTACTTTCAACGCCATTATTCTAAAAGCATAAGCTGGAGAATATTCATATTCGTTTTATTACTCTCAATTTTAAAATAGGCTAGAGATTAAAATAATTTACATTCATATTTTATTGAGGTATTATACTTTGTAGTAGTGCGAATTATATTATAATATTTAGGTATAAACATTGTTAAGGGCATTCTGAATGTACTGTTGACAATATAGCGTTCAAGATATGGCAAAGAAGGATCAAGTGAGACATATTGTAATTAATCTCTCATTTTGACTGACATATAAATCTGATATTTTTCCATTGAGTATAACAATTAAATATGTATATTCGGCTAATACTTTAGGTACGTATGTTTTTTTACAAACGCCAATAAATAAATATTGACATCGTTTAGTTATATTATTTGGTGATAGTAATGAAATACATTAATAACTTCGAAAAACAATTGTTTAATCTATAACTGAGGCAGTATTTTAATAAAATTTTAGGGACCAAATGAAATGAAATTACATATATCATAAAAAAATATGATGATATGTTCGCGATGAGTGAAACCGGCCCTGGTCCTCATAAAATATATGTATGTGGAAATAGTATAAAAAAAGTTTTTTACTAGTCAAAATAATGCTTTTCAACGAAGACATATTAGTGATATTATCATAGTATCGTTTTTAATAGCTGTGTAATGTGTATTATTGTATTTTTTTTATAAATGTATTGAGACGTAGTTTTTTAATTTAATTATCTCCTAACATTTAAAAAAAATTGTGCGTCTTAATAATCATTTGTAAGTTATTAAGAATTTGCCATCTATGTATATCACAAAATTTTTATGGCATTTAATTATCTGTATTTTTAAATCAAATTGATCGTTCTATTGTTATACAGTGGTTACATTTTTTTGGTGTCTAATGTGCATTATAAAATAATTTTGTACCGATTTCGAACACCATACCAGTACCCCAGTACCCATATTTTTCTTATTTCCAATGCCGCGCGTGGTAGTTAAATGACTTTTATGCAGCAGTTCAGGAATAAATCCCGACGGAGTTTTTTTTTTTCATTTGCTTTTAGATCTGTCATTACTGTGAGGATATAGATTATATAAATGAATTTAATTTTACACTAGCATTAAAAAGTATAATGATAAAATAAATCATTTTAGTTATATCTTTATTTACTGTGCAGTTAATTTTAAGATAATTGTGATATTATTCATAACCACACGACTGACACGACTACGGCAGAATTCGCAACAATTAGTATAACATGTATTTAAAACAATTGGCAATCGAATTACAATCATATACCTACATAATATTAATAATTAATTTATAGTGCATTGATAATACTTCCACTTGTTACTTTTAATGTATAACCAATACATAAGGATTGCTTAGTGAATATTCTAGTATCCATTACACCAGAAAAGAAAACGTGAAAATGTAAAGATAAGAGAACTGGCCAACATGTATCTGTTATGATTACTAAATATAATTTGTGATTTTCCGATCTTTCTATGATTCTACATGTATGTCACATCACGTAGAAGTGTGATACGCATTTTATTTAGCATAGGCATACATTTTATGTAAGAACAAAGTAAGCAGTTTGTCATCTGTGACTTATTTATTTACTTACAGGATTGACTTCTGTAAGTATATAAGCTTGTTATCAAAGATCAAGACGGTTAAAGAGCAGTTTTTCATAGGTGAACGATGCTTCTTTCATACTGCATATTATATCTTAACATGCACAAATTGGTCAATAACATATACGTTAATTAACTAATTGTATAGGTCGAAATATATGTATTGATATTATATGGTCTAACGATACATTAAAAATGACATATTTAAGTGATTGTTTGTAGACATGTAATAAAACAATACAATTTGATTAGGAATAAATATGTAAGTTAGGTATTTATTTATGCCTAAAAGTATCATATCAATGTTATAAGAATTCTTCAAAAATATAAGAAATTCATACTTCGTCAGTTATTACTGTGATTGTTATAATAATATGCAATAATGACGAGTTAATTAGAATTTAAATAATGATTAATTATTCATAGATACAATCAAAAAGAAGGCGGTCACTCAATCTATATAGGTGCATTTTTTTACTATGAAATATAACAAAATTACAACTATATTATTTTGGTAAGGACTCGGTATAAAATTTATACTAAAATAAAAAATAAAATATAGTATAATATAATATCAATATGTGAAATAGTGCACAATAATATAAAGTGAACTTACCTCTAGAACTCTGGTTTGGTTGAAAGGATAGCGCCATCCCTATCATATGCAAATAAAATGCATTCTTCAATATGTATCATTCACTAAAGTCCAGTTTCTAACTCATTAATTTGACACATGCATTAAATGTAATGTCTAAACCAATTATTAACTCCAAAAAGTCAACTATTGTATGAAAAAAATCAAAGACAATAGAAATAAACAAAATAAACACAAACTTCACACTTGAAAACGCCGCTTAATTCGAGTTTTAAATATTGTTACAAATAGCAATCATTTGTTCAAGACGCTGACATACAATCAAAATGAAATAAAAATTCGAATGTTGTTGTTATTTCAAAAAAATCTTCGCATAATATTTTCAGTAGGCGAGCGTGTTTTTATTTATCGTGCGTTCTCTCAGCCGGCTCAGTGGCGAAAGACAAGTTGTATCGGCCGGCCTGCGTGTGACCTACCGCAACACTGACGGCTCTCGTACGTTTAGGGGCAGATCCTAGTTCCCCCCACTATGTTTCGCCCCCTCCTCCATTCTCTTTCGTAGTAAGGAAAATCGAGGAAAACATCCCCCCACCCGAATTGCCCGCCTGCAATTGGTAGGAGTGTACACATTCATGAGAGATGTGCAACTGTGTAAGTGTGCTTTGAGCTTTTATCGCGGGGTAGCGTGCAACAATGACGGCTCATTATATCGCGGGATAAATGAAACATTTCACTTTGACACCTTCTCATTTAAATGATGATCAATCTAACGATTTTTTTAGGCACAAAAGATTCCATGGCTTTACTTCGTCTAATGACAAAATCAGATTTAGTTTATATCAATAATATAATTTAATTCTTCTTTATAGTATTCCTTTATTAAAACAATAAAGGGGAATATAAATATTACATATTTTCTAATAGATACACAGGAATCTCTGTTTTTTTGGTTTATATTATAAAATACAAAAATCCTCATAAGAAATAGAATTTTTGCATAATATTATTTGCCAGATCTATCAGACCATGTAAAAAAAATGCTCAACATAATTTTACAGACTTCTATAAAATGTTTTTAAAAACTAAGGGTCCATTCGGAAAGCCTCACCAAATATGACTTGATGGTTCATAAGCTACAAAACTTATTTCGTTAAATTTAAATATATAAAAATGGTTAATTCGTATCATTTGCTTTGACTGACCGATAAGTGTTGCTAGCTCCTTATCAATAGTTTGGTTGCGCAACCATGCAAGCGATCATAGCGTTTCTAATAAGCGCAAATGTTCATTTATTAAGGATATCATAAAATTATAGCACAAGTAAATAAACAAACATACACATGTCAATATTATGTCCACCGGTTAAAAGCAAATATTTGATTTTGGGGAATTCCACGAATTCGAAATCAAGAATAATCATTTATAAATGAGTGTATATCAATAAATATAACAAGTATGTTATTTATATATATTGTGTAAAGTCTGGAGCAGATAGTAGTTATCATAATTATTATGCAATTAAAAAATATTACAATACAAGATATTGTAATTTAAATTTAACCCCCACCAAAATAAATTGCTTGTAGATATACTTATATGGGTAATAAGTTAATTCATTGTTAAAAAAGACCACGTTTAGCAGTGATAATACATTGCTTATCCAAATATCATACATGCAGGTAGATAAGATGATAAATATGAGAATTCTTGGAATATTTCTAAGATAATTATACCGTATTAATCAGTTATAAATATTTAATAAGATGAAAAACACACATTTTGTAAAAAAATAAACCATTGAAATTTAAAACATTCAGCAGGTCACTGAAAAAATAAAGTCGCAAAGCTCTCGCAATATGTGTCCCATGTGCTCAACAGGAAAGCTTCGTGGTGGCGGTAAATCTGCCAAGTGCTCACGAATATGTAGGTTTCTCAATAAAATAAATATCTGGTATGTGTTTTTGTATATCAACGATATTTATAATTCTTTAAATGTCCAAGATCCTTTCAAAAGATTTGGCAGTAACTTCGTGGAAGTTTATTTTAAACGTGTTTCGCCTCTTTTAGAACAATTTTCACTATCTTCAGGCTGAAGAGGCAAACCACGTTTCACTTTTTACTACAAAATACGTGGAATAACAATGTTGTCCAATTTAATATAATATTATACTTATTCTATTTAAAATGAATTATTTTATTGGTTTTAATGTTCTTACGGTGCAAATTAAAAACACAATCGTTAGTACTTAATCCATTTTTTAACATTATAATTATTCGACAGCGATTACTCGCTGAATACAACTGATTCCGGTCATTTTAAAATAAGAAAGTTTGTTTTAACTTGCAGCAACTTGTGTATCCTTATCACATTATTAACATTCATGTAAAACTTCTGAAAATTTATTGAAATATTACCAACATGGATAAAATATATTATTCAATGTAACTAGAATCAATCACTAGAAGATATTAATATAGGAATTTGCTTTCTTTTTATTGTCTGAATGTCATCATCACATCAACTTTCAATTACATTTTCGGTAATTGAAAGTTCCCGTCGTCGTTTAAAAAATACGGAAATTTGTGATTGTTCATCTATTTTGATATTCTTGTAAATCTCTTCATATCTGGCAACGCATTATTTAATGTCTCGTTAAAATTTTAATGCACGATCCATATCTGGATCATTATTAAGGAAATGCATTTCTATATTTTTTGCCATTTCCAACCCATCTTTTATTGTTTGAGCAGTAATCGTTGAAATTGGACCAGAACTTTCGGTGTCGCTTTCGGTATCGCTTCTGATTTCAGGAGGAACACTTGTAGTCATATTAATTAATTCTTTTTCATTTAACTATTTCTCTTCAAGCAATTCATCAATTTCGTTGATTGCTAAATCCTCCAATCCCTCACCTCCTATTGCACGAGCGATATTAATAATTTCCATGTTTATAGGTTATCTTGATTCAATATCATTATTACCCAAAAACGTCGAAAACCATTTTTTTCGACTGAAACTGAAACCGTGTTAAAGCGAAACCGTGCTAAGCGAGGAATGGGTGTACATATATAATCTGATAGATATATTTAAATAACCTTTTCCACGTAAGACTAGCTTTATTTTAATTACTTAGCCGTGTCAGTTGTATTTATATACGAAAGTGATCGTTACGTTAAAATATATTTTTATGGAGTAATATATGAGATCCGGTAAGTGGCACACTGTCAACGGCGTTGGCTTGCGTGCCGGATCGCCCGGGCTCGATTCCCGGTACGAGCGGATTTTTTCAGTTCATAAATCTGGTCAAAGGCATCGGTGTTTGTGTTGTTTAAAAAGCCCTTCCCACCTTTCCGAACGCAAAGAGCGACGTATAGTGACAGCTATTAACTAATCACTAGTCCTGCCCTAGTCTTCGTATCCTTTCCATCCCTGCTCTCATAGAAAAAAGAGGTGTTGAGCAACTGAGTAACAAGCAGTTCTCGTAGAAAAATATATGTTGAGATAAACTCCGTGAGGAGTCCATATCCTCAAAGTTGGGAGCGGACATGGTTAAATATATATATATATATATATATGAGTTGCGGCTATTTTACTAACTGCTACAAAAATCTTTTTTTAACTCATTATGAATCATTATGAAAAAAAAATAATAATATCAACGCGAAAAAGTGGCTTATTTTATGTAGATATAATATTTTTTCTCAGAGTTTATTCAATCCGTTTGTATGAACAGTAGGTAAATATGTACAAATAATTTATCTACCAAATGTATTTTCCCGGTCATAAATAATAATACAAATATGCATAAAGATTTTTTTAATTCATCCCTAAAAAGCCATCCCTGCAGTCATATCCTCCTTCTTAATTATTGCGCTACGCGCGCGGGCCATTGCAGAAAAAAATGCTTTTATTTTTAGTTGTTTCCCCAATATGCAAGGATAAAACATAAAAATACTTCCTCTCTTCTTTATGGGGGAGTTTTTTCTTCTTTGCCCGTCACGAATATCTACATAAGTACGCGAGTATGAACTGCTTTGCTTTTTAGTTCATTTTTGAAGCGCGAAATTTAAAAGTTCCCACCTGCGCCGGGCATGCGCGGAACTCGTGCCCACCCCACCGCAACCTTCCTCCGCCAGAAGGTAGACCTAACTCCTTGAGGTCCATAGATTTTTTGGATGGAGGTGCATTCTTTATTCTTTTGAAATCAGAATCGTGATTTTCGTTCCTTCAACTTATTATTTGGTAAACGTGGATAACCCTTCAATTTTTTGCACTCCATTACCTACATGCAGTTTAATAATAATAAAAAAAATATCGATGAACGTATGAATAACTGTGATGCATAAAATTCTCTCCTGCTCGTATCGAATGCTAAAAACGCAGCGTAGCGAGAGCAATTAGCAAACTCCTATAGTCAAATACATACATGTATCCATATTGTATTAGAAAAAGAAAATTTGAGTAACATTATATACTCAATTAAATGCATATGAAAATAAAACAAACAACTGAATTAATTGAAAAACTGAACACATTCTATAATTATTGATATCCATTTTATGTTAACTGGCTCAAAAAGATAACTTAAGCAACTGACCTCAACCAGTTCTCATGAAAACTGCTGCTATTAATCAATTGATTAATGCAGTGCTAAGTCACACTTAATTATTTTAACAATAAAAACTTAAAGCCATTAGTAGAGACCCAAATTACTCGACATCTCTACTACTCGAGCATCGAGTAGTAAAATTTCAAAATACTCGATTACTCGAGTATACTCGAGTAGTTTCAGATGTACCAAAATATATTTTTTTAATTCGAATTTGTGTATTTTTATAAATGAATTAAAGAAACTTATTGAATATTACTTATACACTTATTTCCATGTATGCAACATATATTTCAACAATAATAGAGAATTAAACGACTCAAATTTTAAATTGGCTTGATGTTTTTTTTTATAATTCTCGCTGTAGAAGAAACTTTCGACTATTATTACTAAAACGAGTATTACTCGAGTAATTTTCAAAATACTCGAGTATCGAGTACTCGATACTCGAAATGGAGTCTCTAGCCATTATCCAGTAAAAATATTAATATAAACTGGTTTCAACAGTATTTTTTTCTATCCAGCAAATCTTTTATTTTGAAAAAAAGATCTGTGAATATCCTAATGATATTGAGTTACATATATTATGTAAATATTTCCATCTAATAAACTATCTTTATATTTCAAGATTCAATGACCCTAACGTGTTGAAAGCGCTGAATATTTTCAGGGATGTAGAGATGTCGCGGCAGTTGTACCTCCCTACGTATTGACGGTAAAAAACTGCACTACAAAAAGTGCAGTTGATTGCATTGAGCTGCGTATGGCGCGCGTGCAGTGGCGTCCCTGACTGCATGCGCAATGTTAACTTTACTTATCGCTTGTTCAGTGGAGTAGAATCAATGTTTTCACACAAATGTAAATTATTTTTTTAATTCATTTAATAAATAGCTCATATAGAGTTGATATCAAATCTTATCGAAACATTTTTTACGAAATGTTACTAAAACTAAAGTGGAACACTTAAACTATACCTTAGAATAATTCGGGTACAAGCTTGATATCATTTTTGTTATATTAATGTGCCATACAATTATAGTTTGGTGCCATTTGTTTATATACAGTAAGAAGCACACATAGTTACCAAATTAAACTATTCTTGCCATGATTGAGCATATTGAGCCGTAACAGTCTTAAATTTGCAAATGATACTTTTAACTTCTTCCGTTTTTTTCCAATCGCAAAAATGTTTTATTTAAATACTTTAGTACTCAGAATATTCCACATATTGGTTTAAAAGTAGTGACACGTGTTTCACCTGTTTGAGAAACATCTTAAGACATTTGAGATGCTACCTACTTAAATAATAAACAATATTTTGGAAAACAAAGATATCAGTTTTCTTTTATATTATAATGAACTTCCACGAAGCCAATAGGCCAATGGTCGTTTGTGAGACCAGTGTGAGCCTCCATTATATCAAATAATCATCATATCAACAGTAGGAAAAAGACAGATTGTGGAAATACTCACCGAAGTTATCCACCTTTTATATTCCAAATATACTCTAATTTTATTACTGTTTCTTATAATTAAATATGTTTCTTTCTTTCTTCTTCCACTCTACGACACTGATGCAGCTTTTTAGCGAGGCAAAGGACGCACGCGCCATCTTTATAAAGATAATGCCCTTCTATTTTCTTAAGCAATTGTTCCAGAGCACATATTTGTCACCTGCATTAAAGCTTGTAGATAAAGGAAGTTTAACGCACCTTTATTCATTTTTAAATATAACTTTTAAAAAGATAAGAAGGGCAAACAGGCTATGTAGGACGAAGGTTATAGTGGAAAGATAAATAATATGTATTTTATGGTGAGCTTTTTTTATGAAGAGGGCTCTATTCAGATAATGTGAATAACTTAGTATTTGACCCGACGAGTAATCTTTGACATGTATTTTTTCTTTAACAAAATAAACTTAAGTACTTTTAAAAAGAATGCTGCAAGAATGTTTTATATTTTGAAACGTGAATAAAAAAAATTATCAGAAACGAAATATGAGGTGTATATTAATTTGTTAAGTGATATAAACTTATTATTCGATTTGCAAATAATAAGATTATATCACATAATTTTTGTACACAATTAATTTAGTTTGTGATAAATGCTATTTAAAAAATATTGACGCCTTAATGACGGGAACAACAGCTGTTATCAAGATAATTTAATGTAATCATTCGTCCGATAAACTTAACCTTTCGTAATACTGCTATAACATAAATAGCAACAATTTATTTTATTTATATAGCCAAGCTTAAATTACGTCAAACTGTGTATATATTTACTTAATATATTTTTTGTTTCAATAATTGTTTTTTCAATTTGGATTCGCATGACATATATTCTTAATATTGTCTTTCACTTATATTTTCAAATTTTAAATTAAATCATTTATATTGTATGTAATATAGATAGATACATAAGACGTTTGATGGTTTCGACGGTAAGTTTGTGAATGTTTAATGTAAAAAAAAAATTAACATTGTTATTCCACGAATTGTGTAACAAGAGTGACACTTGTTTCGTCTTTTTGGGAAGCATCTTCGTAAAAATACTCAAATAATTTTCAAATTAATAAGCCGATAAATTATCATTTAGCTTAAATTACAAGAAATAATATTGCATTTTAATATAAAACCACTTCATTTATCTTTGATTAATTCTACCAAATAAATATTTATTAATGACATCTCATAAACATAAATTGATATCTCAATTTGCGTTTCTTGTTTTTGCTTACTTACTTTATTTTTACTTGAAAATCAATTTGTTGAACCTTTAGTAAGATGCAATTAGTTTTATATTATTGTAATCGAAAATCACATTACACGTATAGATACTAGTTTTTAAATAAGTTATGCAGATGTCCAAATTATTAATTACACCAAAAAAATTGGTAGATAATTAATATTAAAAAAAACCTTAATTCAAATTAAAACAAATAAACGGACCAAAACCATAATTTTTTATGTATTGATTTTAAAATTGTGTTAAAAATAATTTTCTTACATATATAGTATAGAAAGTTTGAAAATTGCGACAGGCTTGCACGTTTTCCGTGCATTTCCGTACAAAAAGTATATATTTATGTATATAATATAAACAAGTGGCTACTTTGAAATTATGGTTTTTGGTCAGATCTAGGAAAATATATGATTAAAATTTATATTTCACCTATGGTAATTAGTCAAAAAAAAACCGCCCCTAAATTACGCAATAAAAAATCTTTTAAAAACGCCTGTGCATCAAATCATATATTGTAAATAAGAATTTTCTTTTGTACTAGCTTCATTACTCCCTTACCTCCTGTTTCCAAATAATGAAAAAGAGTGGGTGCCTATCTGACACCATCACGTGTCTAGGTGGAATGCCACCGAGCGGCGGGAATGTGTTCATAAAACGTGATTGTCTCGATACGGTTTGTTATTCTATTCCTGACTTATCTGCTCAAATACAAGTTTGCTTTGTCGATAATGTTAAATGCTTTTGTTTTTGTGGAAGCAAAAAGAGTTCGTGTCATCGAAACATTACACAATCGTGCTGTGGTTTCCAGTTTGATAGAACGGGTTTAATCTGAAAATTGGTTATCACCGATTTCCAATGGTTTTTCTATACTTAAATAGGTAACAGCATGTCTTTAATTAATCTACCAAACATTGAGTATGTATTCATAATATGCATGATACATAATATCATTTTGATGACATTTAAATCACTTCGTATTACGATTAACGTCATATGTATAAACACAATTTCACACAAAGAAAAATGAGTGATTTTCTTTGAACTCAGTTTGATTGAGCAGTAGCTGGTCATGCACATCATGTTCTTCAAAAATTATGATTGGCCTTCACCTACAGGCCAAAACGATCACGATGTTAGTTATTCTGTCTAAATTTGTATTCAATTATCTAATTTTCCTGCGGGATATTTTGTACTAATTACGATCCGGTACGTAATTAAAATCGAATGATAGAACTCCGTCGGCAAAATTTTATCAACGGTCTTAAAATAGAGTGCGAATTTGATCTTATCAAATTCAGCATCATTATGGACGCCGAAGGCCCTAACCTCTGTAAATTACCTGCAAATTAATAAATGATAAATACATTGATTTTATAACTTATTATTATCCAATATTTGTATTTAAATGTGATTTATTCCAGTTTTACTATAAATAGCTGAAGAAGAATGTAATACAACAACGACATTTATTTAAAAAAACTTTCTCTGGGAAAAACGTGAAAACGAAAGAAAAGAAAATTTAATACACAGCCAATTACTTAAGTACATTCTCACTCATTAAAAGTTTTAAGAACTTAAAAAAAATTACATGGTAGCTTGACGTTCTTTCAGAGCTATTAAAAATATGAAAGGTTCAAAGAACACTAGTCAATAATCGCTGAATGACGTACAGTCCAGGGGTGCAAATTCATACATATTTTATGATTTTATGATCATAAACTCATCCCATACTATCGTTTCAAAAAATACCATACATGTTATAAATCCGTCATAAGATATTTAATTATTAAAATGTACAAAAACTATACATATTGTTAAAAAATTGAATTTCTACCACCCATTAATAGCATCTTGTTAAAAAGCGGTAAACTAATATAATATTATATATTATTCGACGTTTGTTTTTTACGTCATGCGACATGTTAAATATACGAGCTCGTCAAATATAAGTAAGTCAGTAGCTACTAGAAAATTTACTTATTTGTAAAGTAATTTTTGATTGATTTTCGACCGTTGCAAATTTCAATCGAATAAATGTTCATTGTATGATAGAAGGTAAACCAAAAACTGGTTTGTCCAAACATAATAAAGCTGCAATCAAATGTCATGCAATTGATTTGATCGATTGTGTGTCCCCATGACGTAAAATTATTTCTATATCAACCGTTTCAATCTGGATGTCAAAGAACAAGATTGCACCACACATATTCCCTCAAAATGTCGAAAAATAACGATAATAACCAGTCGGGCGTGCTTAAGAAATAATATATTTAAATTGTAAGAGTTTTTTTAGTATGTAAATCATTAGTTGCGTTTTGATGCATGGAACTTGTCAACTATGCTTGTCAAACATGCACATTTTTCCGATTTCAGTTTATGAAAACTAATATTTTTTCTTTTAAATAATACTTATTATTGGTCGCATTCGTCAAATCATTATTTATATAAATACATACATACGGTCGAAACTATTTCAATCACTGAGACGAATAATCGTCCTGCTGGCTACATGGACATTGACGGACCAAAAAAATTATTTATAAAATCTAATCAAACACTTTATTTTAAAAACATGTTAGTTCCATCATTAAAGCACAAATCTTGACTAAATTACATACAAATTTTACACAAAGTGTATACTTACTTGTATGACTCAAATTATAATATTTCCATTTTTTTGTTTGTAATAGTTTCGTTTTATTTTCAAATTATAATAAATCACAACTTTAATAAAAATTCTTATTTTACAGAAAGGATCAATTAAAGATTTAGAATCATAGGAAATTTTGCGTTGAAGAAATCGTTTTAATTAAGTTCATGTATGAAGCGGCAAAGAAAAGTCGTTACTATGTAACACGTATGAAAGTGAATTTGATGCATTATGCATTTTAAATATGTACGATTGTGTCTGTGGGCAGGACCCTGTGGTGCAACAGCCGCACAACCTACATATATGCATTTTAATGCACTCCTAAATAATACGACCGATGAGGCGGAAGTATGAAACGGACTGTGTGATTATAATTCAGATCAAATTTCATTGATTTTTTCAGATATCAGGAAATACTTGCGATTTCAATGGCAACGTACAATGCAAAATAACGAATTTCTCAGGAATATGTCTCTGCCAAACCACCAATTATTATTTCATTTAAATATGGGTTTGACGGAAAGGAACTTGAGATTCGTGGTCTGATATCGGTTTTGAATCTCATTTTAGTTTTTTTTAGCGTGACAGAATCGGGTTACTTCCAGATTAGTATTTTGTCAATATTGGGACAATCATGATTTAAATCTATATGGTAATTGAGTGTCCTTTCGTCTTCGTAACATATTCGGGAACATTGAAAGATTGTATACTCAAACATCGTTATGTTTTTTGGAATTAAATATATTATACTGCTGATTAAATTAATTGTAATTTCACGTGGTGGAAGGTCTTGAGGTGGCAGAATTGATAGCCATTTCGAATCTGTGTACTCAAGGGCAATTAAACTTTTTTATATCTGACAAATGGTGTCCAATTTATTGATCACCCAATCGTAAAAATTGTTTCATCAAAAAACCACGGCTCACTTCGTCTTGGCCGACGTGTATTTAAAAGGACGTATTGATGGATTGAGTTTTCTATATAAAATTTATTGAAAAAAGGATTTCATGCTGAAACATGAAAAATATCTATTATTATGCCGAACTTGAAGATAGGTACAGAATCATCAGTAGAAAATCATTGAACAATTGCTGTTCTCTTAGTTCCAGCCGATATTCAAGTGGTGATTATGTATCGTAGATGTCGAAAAATATTTACATAGATGTTCAAACATGTGGGATCTAGCTCGTGCTACTAATTCCACCTCAATTGATAAAGAAAAATATTGATACAAAGAACGCCAAAGTATATTGGAAACTATCTGTTATTTGTTTTACCATCCACTCCTAGCTTGAAGCATATGGACTGCTCACCGAGTTTATCTCAACAAGTTTTTTTTTTCAACGTAAACTTCTTGTTACTAAGTTACTCAAACCTCTCTTTTTCGGATAGTAGGGATTGAAATGATACGAGGACAAGAAAAAGACTAGTGGTTAGCTAATCGCTCTCCCTAAGCACCGCTTTTTGGGATCGGAAAGATGGGAAGAGATTTTGAACAACACAAACAACCATTGCTTTCGAGCAGAATCGATTTATCGACAGAAAAAACTGAAGACACGATCCCGGGCGGTTCATCACGGAAGCCAATATCACTGACCACTGCACCACGCACCGGTCAATTATTTACCTGTTATTTATAATTGATGATAATCATAATAAGAAAACTGTTTTAACTTGATAAAAGTTCTTAGACATGATAAAATTAAAATTAACATTAAAATTAGATTTAACATTTAGTTCATACTATTAGCAAATGATTAATATTGAATTAATTAGAGCCTGCCTAGTAACTATTTTTACTAATATATTCTATATCAAAACGATTTGTCGAATAATAAATGCATGCATCTAAATTAATCTTTGCATACCATCATTAACCGATAGATCTTAGCAAAATCCATTTGTATTTTTTTTGCACGCCAGAAAAAAATGTATAAATTTATTGATAAACACGATGGCGGTATGCTTTACCAGAATATAATCGTTATTTTTTCTCTCTTCCTGTTACTCACGAGGGTCAGTATCCATTGTTTGAATACATGTTCCTTGCAGATTTTCTCCCTTTGGCCACTTTGATTCGCCCAGGTAGTAAGTAGACTTGGCGATTAATCGATGTCTACACGAAACGAAACTAGCGCAATATTCTGAAATAAAATTTTACCGATGTATAAAACATTTGCTGCTAAACCATTTAACTACTAAAATTATATTTTTCTGTCTTTATTGAGAATTACCTACAGTTGAAATACATTTGAAAAGCTGAACATAAAATTTTTAATCTTATTCTGAGTTCTTTTATTCTATAAAAATAATTACAAATCTCTTTCTATATAGATATAAAATATTCGACGCTCAGGTTACTCCAAATGAAAGTGATCGTGGTCCTCAAAATATTCTCTTTATACCTTTGAAAAAACAGACACATACAAATTTAAGCATTACTTTTCCCTAAAAAACATCTACTGCTGCTTCATCAATGTCATTTAAAGTGACCATCCACCATATTGAGAGAGCATTAAGTATATAAAAAAAGATACATTAAGTCGTTCTAAAAAAATATTTAGGAATTTGTTCAAAGATCAAGATGCTTCCAGCACTGACATGAGTTTCAATTTTATGTATACCATATATATATATGATGTTCAAATGCAAAAGAAAATTTAGATCAAACAAACTTTCAATACAAAAAAATAAATGAGAAAATATTATCCTGTCACAATATTGTATGAGGAGGTAGCGTCTAGCGCAATATTTCACCGTGGAAACATTTCAAGCAAATTTAATCAAAAAATGTGCAACATCTTGTTGTAAATTGGGTCAGTATGACTAATGTTTCACAAAAAAAAGATGAAAAAAAATTTCAACGGTCAAAAAAGTTGTTATTCCACAAGTAGGCACCAAAATGTTATTTTTTGAATAAAAATTCACGCTCATTAAATTGCAATGAATAATCGTATTATTATTTTTATGGAATTTGTACAATATCGTCGGTAAAATGATTCTTTATTTGGCATTAAGTTATTTTTTAAAAGAAAACCCTACTGATAAAATCTAGCTTATCTTTTGAAGATCTGTATCAAATGAAAAGTTTTTTTCACTTCGACGATCTCGACTTAGATTTTATATTGAATTGTGTATGTGTAGGTATATAGTTTATCGGAATCCGTGGTCGAGTGGTCAACGCAATTTATTGATTTTTGCTCGAAGGCATGGATTTATAATATGTCTCAAAGTTCCTCCCACGCATACAGTCCTAAAAACGTGGAAGTATAATATTATTACAAACTTGCAGAAGACGTAAGCAAAGGCCACTGCGTTACTTAAGAAATGAAAAAAGAGAGAAGAAGGAAGAACAGTCTTAAAATGAATTTTGTATATTGAGAACAATCATTAGTGTGAAATCTTTGACGTTTTATTCTCATTAATCAGAAAATATTTTGAAGAACATGGTTGAAGCTATATGAATATGTGGTTATAAGTGTGTATATATCAAATGTAAATAAATGATAAATGCCATTGCTTAATTTATTTTCAATGGTATTAACCCTTCTCAATTGATTGTATCTCATTAGTTTATAGTTTTTTAATGTTAGCGTCATTAGTAATACATTGTACACACATGTATGTCATCCCCTAATGCTTCCCGTAAAAAGAAATCCAAACTGCCATTAATATTTTATTATATTAGTCCGAAGATGCCTCTGAAGGATGCGAAACACGTGTCAGAGTTAGTAACACAATACATGGTATAATCATAGTTATTTTATATGAAATGATACATCATTTTGAAAAATAAAACGACGAGTTTGATCGTGTCAATAAATAAATACCTAACCGATTCCAATCTAGATTTAAAAAAAATATTACCAGCCGTTTCTATTTTATGACATTGTATGCATAAAATGTCCGGCGTTGGTAACTGTTGTCCCAAATCGCCGGTCTTTTCAAAAATGATTGTATGCAACAATGCACCCTATCACAGCTTCCCCCTTCCGCATTTGCAATAAATAATTTGCTTTTTGCATTTAAAATCGGCCCAATGCATCTGACAACCGATAGGTAACCTATTGAGGCTTTGTATGCTGCAACTCTGACATAACCGGTCAAATCCACAAAAAAAAACATTTGAATATAGGGTTGGCACACATTTACGAAAAGAATAATTTTAATTCACCAATTTATGGTACATTTTTATTTTTTAAATAAAACACATAATTGTATCGATGATATTCAATCTGTTTAATGTCATATTTTCATATTGTTTTAATTTTCATTCAAATCTATCTGATACAATCCATTTATATTTCCGATAGATTCGGTGCTATCTTTGGGATATAATACCAAATAAATGAATCTTAATTTAAAATAGATTTTTTTATTCAACGTATTTTATAACAAATAGTGGGACGTGTTTGGACTCTGTAATTCTTCATGTATGTATGACGATGGTTCTTAAAGTGGCGAAAAACATCAGCCCATCTATGTTGGCAAATTTAACGTTGAGAATATGCCAGTAAGTAAGATAAGAAGATTCATCAATATTTAATTGTCAATATTGTGTTATTGATTATAGGTTTAATAAAATAAAAATAAAAATAATACTTTTATATATTTTTTAAATATTGTGAACTATGCTAGTGAAGAGCGCCAACCATGAATGTTTTACGCAAGAAAATGACCGTTTACTGAATTGATTTCGAGACGTTTCGGACAACAATGAAGGAAGTTTATTTTCTCTCAAACAACACGGCGCATGCATGTTTGCCTGTCACTCCTTGATGCAGCCAAACAATATCCCTGTATGCATTATTATATTATCCGTTATCCTTCATGTATCAAAAGAAAGTAACCAAAATGCGATGACTTGCCATGGAACCAAAAAAAAAACCACCAAAATAAAGATTGCCGATGATAAATAATAATTGTTATCTATAAAAAAAATATGATTTCGGTATAAAGATTTGAAATAAAAAAAAACTTTTTTCATTTACAACCAATAAAAAATTAAACACTTTCTCTTAGCGGAAAAATTTTTCCCAATCAATCATGTGAAAAAAAAGACTATAGAAAGTGATATGAAGATAATTTTTAAGTTAGCTCTGACTATGACATGGTGTCTATATAGCTACCAATGAACTTACACTATTAATAATGAATTATGTTTAACTTTATTATAACAGAGTTCTACTAAGTTTATACCAATTCAATTATTGAATATGCAATCTATTGAAATATTACGGTTAATCAACCGCAGAAATGAAAATACTTTCAAATATTAATGCTTGTATGTATGCTTTTGTTTTTTTTTTAAACCAGCTTCACGATTGAAAAATACGGTTGTATACAATAAATACAATAGTATGCAGAATATTAAAGTGTGATTACTATGGCCACTTGCATTTTATCCCGGGTGTGCGATCTTTCCTCTACTTGAGCCGAGGGTATTTTATTTTCGTCGGGCGAACATGGCATGTGACACATCTCAGATTGCGTTCATTCATCGCCGATCGAATACAATACTGGGCAAGCATTAGATAACCATTGGTATATAAACTAAACTCATCGGCAACGCATGTATTTTAACTATTAATTATTTAGATAACATTTCTCTAGTTTATTTACATCAGTGAGATTGGAACTAAAGTATTACATATGTATACTATACGACACATATTAAACTTAAAATTTCACAATATAATCTATTTTTTTTTATTCAGTGGCTGTTCCCAGTGAAAATGAATGCATCAAAATAAATATCAGTTTCTCTAAAAAAGAAAATCATAATTGAATGGTGTTTTACCTTAACATTATTAAAATTCTATATTTCATCCGTTTTTCAACAAAACTTCTTTACGGTTTGCATACTCAGTTTTAATATTATTAGCATCCATTGAAACTGATTGTGAAAGTTTTCCTCAGTAAAAATCATTTATATATTCAAATAATGCGTTAAAAAATATTTAAGGCTTGTTTTGATCGATCCTTGGACAATTTAATACTCTACCAAGAAAAACTATATATCAATATAAAATATAAATATCATATATTATTTCTAAATCTTTCAAGCAATGATTTATTATTATTGGTGTTCATTTTTTTACGTATTTAATACCAATGTGTGAATTTATAATGTCACTAATCACCGGTTAGACAACAACTACAAATCCAAAGTTTTGTTATGACTGAATTAATTAAAAGCACCATCTTTCATTTTTTACTGTGCAGTGGCAGTTGCGGCACAAAAACCGAAACCCGACAGCAATTCGTGGCACGGGTTCTTTTTTATATTCCATTACGAATTAAGATACGCGAAAAAAATGTGGTGTAGCAAAAAATTCAGAAGCAAAGGAACAGAATCTGGATCTACAAAATTTGGTATACAGATTAAATTAACTATTGCATTCATCATATTAGTACATTATGAAACTTGCATATTTTAATTCAGTTTGATGAAATTTAATAATACAGTTGGTCGTTACAAGGTATTACTAAACCCTCGACTTCAGATTACTCTCAACATCACATAGAATTATTTTTCAATCGAATTTGCATCGAATCAAAACATAGTTATTTTTTAAGATTTGAGTCTTTAATATATCCGTCACAAAAAAAACAGGCGGATAGAGATCAATTAGCTATTAGCCTTTTCCTAATTTCATCTCTTCTACTATAATGCTATCTATCTGCAAGGAGACATCGAAAGGCTTATTTACAGTTTTTAAATAAATGGAAATCTACTCAGTAGCACTCAATTATAAGAAGGTATAAAAAGCCAAGTATTGAGATCCACAATAATTTTAACATAACAGTTAACAGTTTAACTGACAGCTATTTTGGTGACAGGCTATATCCTCAGAATTACTTGTAAAAACATGAATAATATTTCTTGAATATTCAAGTTATACAAAAAGCGTCAAAACCAAATATTGAAATACACGTGGTGAAGGTACATATCTTACTGCTACAATTAATTACGTATAAGTGCCTACGTACATATTTAAATATTACCCATAACCTGTAATCCACGATCAAGATAAAAAGTTTCGCATAGAAATAGTAATAAATAATGTTCTCATACTCAAACTATATATGTTACTAATACATACTTTTTACCCTCAAATAACCGCAAATTATTGAAGATACAAAAATAATGTTATTTTTTAATCTATCAGTAAGTTATCAGATTCTGGATCTGAAGTTCAGATAAAAGTGTTTATATAATACGAAGATGGACATTGTATTGAACATCTCTTATTTAAAATCTGGAAATCATTGTTGATTTTTTTCGTATTTTTTGGACATTCAAAACAACAACTCGCCCTTTTGACACATATTTTTTTTACAATATTTAAGCTCTGAAGTATTGAACGTTTTTTTATGTTTATCCGATTATTTGTCGACTTGTTTTTCCATTTGTTATGCCCTTATTCTGCCTTCATCGACGTCCAGCTGCGATTTTAATGGCTTCTGCCGGACAAGGCCGTGTCATATGGCATCGTCAGACATCGTATTATGTAATACAAAAAAAGATTATGTAAGTGTATCCTGCATTGAAATTTTTTAACGAATCCGATGGAATATTATTTGGAGAGTCATGAAGATCATATCGCTTTATTCAATATAATGGCCATTGATTATTTACGGACAACCAGTGACCATTTTATATGTATTTATTTTGTCGTTTGTGGTTTGCATTTTCAAATAATGAAATGACTCGACACTTTTTTTCAAACGAAACTTTTAGGCGTGTAATAAATAATTGAATTAATATTGTTCACATCCAAATTATGCGATGAAGAACTTTTTACTTTTTTAACAATTGATCGTTAAAATGATATTTCAATATTTCAAATTTTATGCTTGCAGATTTAAATGAAAATTAAATGAGTAAAATTCATTCATCACAATTTTGTATATTATATTATTCAACAAGATGAATTTTACAATTGAAAAATAAATTAAAATGTTTGTTGCATTTCCAAGCTCTTAATCGCTTACCGAGTAGAATGTGGTTCATAACCAGTATCAAATGTAATGTTTTTCAATCAAACATTACAAATCTTTGGCAAGTATTATAACATAGAGCGATTTTAAACAGCTATTGTTGCTTAATATATTGTTGCTATCTATTTATGTAGATATAATTTTTTCAGAAAACATATACTTGAATAGATCTAACTATTCGTTCGTTCATTTTGTATGACATATAAGATTAGCGCACCTATAATGGCTTAACAGTGTCGTACTAATCGTACTATAATAAATTGACAGAAAAATATTTTTAAAAAGCATCTATAATCGTGTGGAATATTCTTTTAATTTATCATGATATATATATATATTTATAATAACTATATAAATCAATTGATGGAAAATATATCTGTTACAAAATGTAAGTTTGTGCAACATTTGTAGTAGGCATGAAAAAAAGTGTGAAAATTATAACAAATGGTTATCGGAAGCGATTCTTCACGCAAAGCAAAACGTATTCAATAACCTGAGGGCTATTATTAAATTCAATCTCAATTCTATTGATTTTCAAGACAATTAATATGCTTTTAAAAATGTATTTTCATCAAGATACGAACCAATGAAAACGTCACTATTGAGATACGTCTACTTATTTAATAAGCAATAGAAAAGCCAAAATCGGGATTTAAGAAAAGTTTTTCACACCTAAAAAGAAAATATAAAATATATAAACAAGTTCCTACTTACGTCATTAAATGACCACTCCCCCGCTTGGGGGGTCGATAGGGTGTAATTTTCCTCCTAGATCTTCAAACACCACCTCATGGCCTCGTTTCCCATTCCTTCATTCTTCACCCATCGCATTGAAACCTTCCCTCCAGCACTCTGCTCCTCCATGCGCCAAGGGAACCAACAACACGCTATTAAAATTAATGACTTTTCAATTAGAAACTGAGAACTCTGAGTACTTAGTGAAAGAAGATACTTTTAAAATGTTTAATCTTTGCTGAATATTTTCAAACGCGATGTCAACACAAGGGCGTGGAGGGAAATTGTATTTTTAAAGAGACGGCTGCTGATTAAAAACATATTGACAACTCTGACCGATCACCGTTAGATAGCCTGTAACAAATAATTTGAATTCAATTAACGCCATCATACACTATACTATATTCTCAAGTTTAACAGGCTTATTTTTTTTTAATTAATTTATGTTAGCAATACCATAATAAATTATCATTCAATACTATATTAACAAATTAGTCTTGCAGAAGAAATACATTTAAACGGAAATAACAAACTTTCCAGATGTAAATTTTAGAATCTTATTTTATAATTATTTTTATAATAATTATAAAACACTGTGCTTCAGTTTGTAATCCAACGATAAGAAACCAGCATTGCATGATTCATGCTGTTTGTAATCAAATATTTTAATAATTGAATATTAGAAGGATAATCATATTTGTGAGATTTTTAAATTGAATACTGTGGATCAATCCATATTTCTCAATTACATGTAAAGTGTATTCAACAAATTATGCCTAGGTAGTTGCAACATGAACACTTATTGTTTTCATTGCACATTGCTGAACAAAAAATGTTAAATCATTTACATTACCTAAAGAGATACTAGTCACATGTATTGTGAAGTAAATATGTATGTTTATCAGTTGATTAAGTATCAGGAGAATAGAAGTTTATCGATTGTTTTTTAAAACTATTAATTAATTTACCCGGTCATTATCCCTTTTTTGCATAATGGATAATATAGCAATCATCAATTAACAGGACAATACTGTCGAGACTTCTCCAAGAAGATCCATTGTTGTGTTCATAATACCCTTTCTTGAAAGTAGCATATTTACAAATATTCTGAAAAATTATTGGATATAGTGTGGGTTGTGGATACCAAGTTATGGGAAAAGCAAACGGTATTCGGTTTTAGTACACTTCCATTATTGATATGGATACTTAAAACTGCAGACAGTATTTGACTTAAACCTTCCCATCTGAAGATACCTGGTGTGGTAAATAAATATGTAGTAAAATAATGTATTTACGTAGTACATTAATTTGTCGAAAATCAATAATGACAAAATAAAGTCAAAGTCTTCTTTTAATGACCCATTTTGATATATTGACGTAGCTAGCGTTTTTTATGAACATCTTTTGACTGTACAAAAAATCTTTAAAATAATTTATGTCTAAAAAACCATCAGCGGTTGATCGATATTTTTCGTGAACAATTAAAGCGTCCTTTGAAATGATTTTGGCAATTTCCTCTGGACGTCGATGCTGTCAAGCCCGGGAGTCAGGTGGCCCAGCAGGGGGCCGGGTCGGGAGTATAAGACTAGAGGGGGCTAAGGCTTCTTTCTATCCTTGCCTCCCTCCATTGAGCGCCGCTTACTCCCTGTCTCGTCTCAAGTAGGGTTGTAGCGTGTAGCTAATATAAATCTGTTCTTTCTGTTTTCTTAACGATCCACTTAGCATTTTTGCTAATTACAAAATCTCTTCGTTTTAATATTACGTTTTATTTATGACATGTAAAGTATATAATGAATAACATAAAATTCTTCAAAACATACCAAAAATAAAGATGAATATATAGTATACATTCTGGGATCCGAACCCTTGACCGCTCACCTGTGTACGATTACATTTGGCTACACAGTTACGGTGGCTATATTTTAATTAATAAAACTTAATATAAAAAAACAGTAACTATGTACATATGTGTATCTTTAATACATATATACTTCGCACTCTTTTTGCTGTCCGTTACTTCTGATTAATACATTTTCGACCCAAATAAAAACTCTCGCAGATAACTTAAGTCAGAACTCTCTTATTTGGCTATGGGTGACATGCAGGGTTTCTAGTATAAAAATATCTGTAACCAGTGGAGGTCGTGACCAAGATATGAGGGAGTGCAAAACCAAAACCCATTTATGCAAAAAATCCATCTTCTGATTCTTGAATTTTGAAAACACATCGATAGCACAGACATTAAAGTATCAAATTGACGATACCAGGTGGTTTCCTACAGTAAACATCGCAAGAAAATTTAGCGAAATGATTTAATCATTTTTAACGTTGTCTAATAGCGCTAACTTTCAACTGAAGTCGTATTATAAAAGTTTCACACTTTCGCTAAAGACTTCAAATAAATTATTATGTGTGAAAAGTTGAAGTGTGGACAATAACTAGAGACGCGTATTTTATACAACTGTCTCATAAATTTAATTGTTTTTATTTTACATTTTAGGCCATAAAATAGTTAAAATTTTGGCGTTACTTTTGCATCTATTTTTATGAAGAGTTAAATTTAAAAAAACAAAAAATTTAGACGAATCTTAATAAAAAATGTATGTATATTTATATCAGTTACAGACAAAACAACAATTAATAAATAATAGAATTATTCAAAAAAAATATAAAAAAACAGCATCAAATTAAAAATTAATGAAATTCAGTATGGAGCCTATTTCTACAGATTCGTTTTCTAGCCTCGTGCGACGATCGGTGACAATTATTATGTATTTACTAAAATACCTATCAGCATCCATACTATTAAAGAAGCACCAAATTAATTTTAAAGCTGCACAACCAAACGTGGATTTATTTTTAACCTATCTATTGATTGTTCTAAAAGTCCGTCTTTGGCAAAGCCGTTACAATGAATGTGACCAAATCTCGTATAACACTCGAAAACCTTTGGCAATGCTCGTGTGTTAATTCGGGCGATGGGGATCAATGTCCCGTATTGTATAAAAAACTTCAACCCTCAAATTTTGCGAGACGTGTTTTCAATACCGACGTGACGTCACAAGACCATTTTTTCTGTATACAGTTTGACAAAACGAGTGCATTTCTGAAAATGGTCTCCTTAGGCCTGCTACGAACATGTGTTAGGAATGATGGGTTCTGCCACATACATCAACGAAGTTTTCAATGAGTCAATAGGTATGTTTATTTTGAAATGGCTTATTGCTCAACGCAAAGAATTTAAAATTATTAAATTGATATAGATATTGATATAAATATTATATTTATTTTGAAATTAATGGAATATATTCAAGGGAGCACCATTGCGCTATAGCACGAGCCGTCCCTGTTTGTAACACATAAATTAAGTTTTTATTTGTATTATTTAAGACTTAAATTAATCAATTTAAAAAACTTGATCAACTTGAGTGTCACAGTTATCTAGAAAAATCTTAACCTAACTAATATTGCTTTCATATAAATTTCAGTTGTTATGCTATAAAACTGTGTATGCAGCTTTAAATTTGTATAGTAGATACCGTTTATGGACAACGATTAGAAGTTTTATGAGAAATGGTTTTTATTATTTGACGATGAAGATGAGAAAAGTTTTCAAAATATAAACGCGTTCCCATACTGATGATGAAGTGCGGGAAATTTCTAATTGGCAAGTAGTGAAGTAAATAATTATGAAAACATCGTTAGATCGTCTTGTTTTTGACAGGTTTACATTAAAGTAAAATTTCTTCAGATCGTTAAATTAAGCCGCTTCACAACACTTAGTATTTTTGATTGATTTTATGAAATTAATAACAGCAAGGTTTTCTTGATAAAATTCCTCTTCTTCAAATTGCAGTAATTTAAAATATAAACTAAAAATTTTCCATTATATTGATATAATATATGTGTCAATCTATAGGTTATAACTTATAACAAAGATAAAATCAGCATTCTAATTTTCTCGCTAGAAGCATATTTTCGGTTATCACACCACGCTTTCAGGCAGTGAATGCTTATTTTATTCATTCTGAAGGCTTTGAATACAATTCACCAGTAAATATTGTCATCTGTTAAAAGGCTACCACCCGTCGGAAGAATTAATATCATCTGCATAACTGCGGTTCTCAGAGATATGATAAGACTGCATTAATTAACATCTTAATAGTGGGAAAAATCAATTAAAAATAGTAGTCATTCTTAATTGATATAGATAAAAGTGATAACACTAATGCAATTTAATGCCAAATATCTGTATTAATTTTATAAAAATATTTAACGTCAAATATCGAAATGTTTAGATACTAAGTTAAAACTAAAGGTAAATATTACAACACTGAAAAATCACTCATCATATTAATACATTTAAAGTTCATAATCTGTATAGCATCCGCAACCTCAACCTCAAAGCTAAGCTTTAAGCCGAATGTCACGGTACTCAAATGCTCAAACCGAACTACGGATAGTTTCATAAATTGATTTTCTAATCGGTTTATAGATTTTTGTTCGAATGCATGAAAACTATGATCACTTTTAAGGTGTTGGTGGAAATGTATATTTTTAAATGAATAAAACACATTTGTTTGTCGTTAATTCTCACGATGGGTGAAACTGGTCCTGAACTTTATCAAACTTTTATTTTTCGTATTAATTCCTCTAGGAGTCCATCTCCACCTAATTGGGAGCTGACAAGGTAAAGAAAAACAATATACGACCGATAGTCAAATGAAAACCGGTGATGTATTGATGTATTTATATATTCTTTAGTTCATAGGTGTGCAAGTCATGTGAAAAACCTTCCTGTTTGAAACTGCTCGTTGTAGAATGTAGGCATTTGAAATTAAAAGAATACCTATGTATTATAATTAAAATTTGAACAATACATCAATTTGCCCACCTAGTTAAAGGTTAATAATTGATATATAATTTATAATTTTAAAATAATCAACACCTTTTTATGAAATGGCCAATTGTCTAATTATTTTCATATGACATTCAGAATGCAGTTTGCTAAGAAGACATAGAAAAAGCGCAATGAAAACAGATTGATATATAACATAATTATTTAATAAAACTTTGAGATCTATCATCTCAAATAATATTCATTGATGTCATCTTAGCGATTTCTGAAATGTTAACTGAAGAAATTGACAATATAAAATAAGTCCTTTATAAATTTTATATTTTGACAGTAAATTTTTCGTGTACTTATTAATGGTACATTGTCAATAGTTCTGCTAATGCGATAAAATTGAATCACAATATCTAATGTGACACTAATTCTTATGATCTCACTATTTGCGAGGAAAAGGCGCATCAAGTTATTGTCCGAGTTCTTATATTTTTCGATTGTTGTCAAAAATGAAAAAAAATGTATTCGATTGGAATCTTTGCTCCAGAAGTGAGCAAAGTATTGATCCAATGAAAATATTTACTTTACCTGATACAGGATCAAATGTATTATATATGATTTTTTTTTTAAATTAGTACATATATTTTTAGTATTTCAAGAAACTATGCACCAAACGACAAATCTACGGAGAGAATGGTAAAAACAATACTTTTTCATAGCATGCATTATATCTTAAATGTTTAACTGTATAAATATATGTATAAACGCACAAAACTGCAAACTTCAAAACTACACCACGACCACAAAATCTAACGAAATCCATCTGCGCCAAGCTATACAGGTCCAAAATGAAGCAAGCCAAAACTACCATCAAAAGTAGCGTCAGAACAATATTAGCCACGTGTCTGTATTCTGCAAATTTACCAAAAATCGTTTGTTTCCAAAATGCTGCAGTATTTTTAAATTAAACAATATAAAAAAAATTCTAGCACCAAATAGCAAAATTTTTTGTATGATCAAGATTATCAAGGCCATGTTTAACTTGCCTCAGTTCAAGAGTTAATATTCATGAATTTTGTACAAATAGTTTTCAGGTAATAAATAGTGTGTAATTATTTATATAAATATTAGTTTTTCAGATGTATCGCACATTGAAAATTTTAAACTATTCCGACACTTAAAATAACACTTTTTAACAACGTTGCATTTGTTTTTTAAACACGCAATTTTTTTTTCGAAATTCAAAAAGAAAATATGTGGCCATGATCATGAAATGAGCTGTCATAATTATAACTAAAATAATAGAACACAACAGTGCTTTTCTGATTACAAAAAATATCATATAAATCACGTGATCATGAATGGAAATTTTGAATTAATATAAAAACAATCATATAAATGTCAAACGTCGACTCTTTTTTCAATCTTTTATGTTTTTAGCATTACATAATTACAAAAATAAATATATTTTTATGTGCCCTTAATTTAAAATATGATTCAATATTTAAGGTTTGATATTAATAAAAATAATACATTTATTAATAATGTTATTTAAAAAAACTCGCGAAGAAATGACATAACATCATAATAATTATTCATACGAACAAAGTAATCTTAGTTGAAACTTTGTTAATAAAAATCAGCATGCGTGATTTAATTGACTACCGAAATGATGAAAAAATAATTATTTACCTATCAGAAAGCAGGTGTACATATTGTATCGCTAGTGGCCTTATGTAAGTTTTTGATTCATAATTTTGCGAAGGATGCCAAAAAAATATCTTATTTCCGCATCTCCCACAACAAAGCATTGATCAGTGGTTGGTAGTCATGGCAACCTATTCATTTGATTATTTATTTATCACAATCCAGAATGCTCTTTTTGCTCGTCAATATTTTTATTATTATTAATGCTACATTGTTGAGAGGGTCTTTAAGTAGATGCCCGTGGCTTCGTTTTCACTTTCAAGTTTTTTTGCGATCTGATTTGTGAATGGATTAAAAGTCTTTGGGCTACGTTTGCTGGCAGTAACTCCCAAACAGAACTCTCATGATTTATTAGCAAAAAAAATTTCTTCCCCATATATTTTTATGACGATTTTTTCTTGGTAAATAATCATTAAATTGGTTTTATATAACAACAAAAAAAATTTTACTTTTTTGCTGCAATTTATCAAAGTTTATTATTTCAGGGTAAATTACATTATGTTTAAAGTATAACTTGCATATTTTATTATTACAATGCACAGCTTCATGCTTAATATATATTTTCCGTAGAGACTTTGATATTTTTGATGTTATTTAAAATATTGTTTTTTCTTGTCGACCATATATTGCATAAAAATATTTTTCTAAGTTTTTCAAATGAGAAAGTATGTATCTGAAATTTGAGCTTGCGATTTCCGATATTATTCAAACAAATACAGATTTTTTGCCAAATTCTTTTGTTTGCATTTTTGTAAAGCTTGGGTATCTTCAAAGAGGTTTCGCCATGATTTTGCGTAACCGATCATTTCTGAATTTACCTAGAAGATATTATATTTATGAATGCATTACATTGCATGGGCGTGCAAATGTTTCAAGTTTTTTTAACATTTTATTACTGCTTTGCTAATAATAGATTCATATTGATGGATAAATATTTTTCGTTATGTTTATCAATCGTTCTGCACGATGGTGTGAGCGGTTTAGGGCTCGAGTCCTTTATCCCGACAGTTCATTATGTGTATAGGCATTAGGCATCCATTTTTGGCATGGATATGAAACATTATTAGGAAAATAACAGGGCAGGGCATTTTTTCCAATTAGCTTCTCTTGCATTTTCCAGCATTTTTACACCGTAAGTATTCTATGGAAAGTGTTCAGCGTGTAAAAATAGAACTTACGTTGGTTTATGAATCTATACCCAAAGGCAAAGTTGACGGCGATTTGTTCACAACTGTTGCGATTCGTGAGTGAATTGCAGCAGCTACTCGTTAAATAGCCGATGTTGAAACTCTCTACAAGAAGATTATTTAATCTACAGTTGTGGAAAGACTTAGTTTATTAGAAAGTTTATTTTTGTTAAAATAAATCACAATTATTTGCAGTATGTACTTATTTTACAACTTCATTATATATGAATAGGACCAGTTTTTCTGATTAGTTATGACTAATCAGTTTAAAATACTACGGTCAAAATAGATTTTAATAATATATACACTTTTTAAAGATTATAATATGGTGTAAGTTACGATATTAAATGTTAATGTATGCTAAAAATGTTCATTTAAAAATTAAACAAAGTTCACCAGTGGTCCATAGACAAACATGAGCTCACATCTGGTGTACAAATCCATCGCAGGAATGAATCGAATATGTTCCCATGGTAACCCGATATCGAAGGTCCAGCCGTAACTAATAGATTTCCCTTTCAAAAGAATGCAATTTGAGTAAATGATGGATTCATGCTATTCTGCAACTTGTGTGAACCAATTTAATTATTTACCCAAAATATAATTTTGTTTCGAAGTTTAAGCAGTGTAATTTTCTGACCACATTTGTTTTATGATAATCTGTTTTTAAAAAAGGAACCTAAGTATTAAAGTTTTTATTTCATTTGTGACTATTGTTTTATAAAATTAATGTATGACTGCTGAAAAGTACCTAGAAAAATACGTTGACTATTGTTAATCTCTTTGTTTTAATATTATTATTTCTGTTTGTTCATCAAACTATCAGAACAGATTTACGTTTTTTTATCTTTAGTTTATATTTAATTTTGGTTCGGCTAGTAGCATTTACTCAAAGCAGCTACCAACTAAACTGAAATTATTTTTTATTATTGAACAGTTGGATTACCAACTCATTATCGTATCCTTACTTTATACTTTTCCTTTCATTGAATGATTCATGTTAAACTTATTGCCTGCGACTTCACAATGCGAAAGCATAAACATGCACGTGCAAGTTTAGTATTGTACTTTTAGATGTAAAAATGTAAGATTCCTGTACAAAATTGTTAAGCTACCTGAATCTTCTTTAGGTGTCTGTTGATAAATGAGCTAAAACTTTTGAAAAGTATGAGATTTATTAGGCATTATGTTAAAATTGATTTAAAAATGACATCTCTAGAATCTTTAATTATAAATGAAAACTATAAAATGTTGAAAAAAGCACTGGAGATTTTTTTTTTAATAAATTGTTTCTGAAACGTTCACTCGTACTATGGACGTTCAATAAAAATGCATAATTTACAACGACCGTTAAGATTGAAAATACTTCATAAAGAAGCCTAAGGAGTGTAATATTTAAACATTTTTAAGTCTCGCACCAGTCTCCTTACATCTTCCAATTTCATCCCAGCTATTCACAGCTTCGTCGAGTACATCCTATGGTCAACATCAACAACAATCTTTCAAGGCATCGAATTCTACCCGGTTGGTAGAAAACAGGCAAGATTCAGGTCCCCTTGATACATTTGCAGCCCATACCCAAGGCAGTTCTATTGTTGCCTTTATATTTTGTACGTGTTAAGGGGTTGGTTTATCCTTTCTCTTACCTCTTCGATTTCCTGACGAACTCAAGCCACACTACCTCTTGTATTTTCTGCCTAGATCTGTTTTTGAATTTCAAGATACGATCGTCTTGTGTTTTGTAATGTGCTATGACTCAAAACTGTAAAGCAGCACTGCTAAGATACATGTTTTGAACAAGTATCACTTAGCTTGAAACTAGTATAGTCACGAATCACAGACTTTCCGCATTGAACTGAAATATCACTAATTGTATTGCGAGCTCTTAACGCGGGTTTCCATACCCTGTAGTGTGTATGCTATGGTAGATGAAGCCATCGACTCTCTCGACGTCATGCCTGCTTTAGTTAGAGAGTATTATGGTCCTAAACAAAGACTGTTTCATATCACATTGTCTTTAAGACTTATAAATCGAGTTTCTCTGTAACATGTCCACTGTTACATGAACACCCTTGACAGATTCGTCAAATATGACAAAGTTGTCAGTATACTTATATTGGAAAGCTTCAGATCGAGGGAATGGCCACACCAGTAAACGCCCAATTCCGTTGGCTTATTTTTTATCTCTTAAATATTCTCTCATATGGTTTTGCGTATTTTACGAGCTAAGCCGATGTAGATGTACATAAAAAACATTTTCAAAATGAAAAGAAATAATTAGCAACACCGACGTGCTCCAGTTTGTGCAAAAATAGTTCAACAGGTATATTGCAAGGAAGTCTCTTAAAGAATGCATTATAATCCCTTCAGAAAAAAAAGGTTTAGCAATCTTCTAATGATCCTTCCAGGTAGAAAGTGCAAGTGCCGCATCACGATGCAAATGCATTTATAATTTCGGGGTGCAAGAAATAAATTCAATCAGTAGGGTGTTAACAATATCAACTATCTCAAACTGACCAAAAAGTCACCAAATTTTTATTGTAATATTTAATATCATTGGTGCTGATGATCAAGTAATTTTGACGTGTATACTTACTTTATTTAACAAAGCTTATAGCAAAATTCATAGAATACATTTTTCATTTACACACTATAAATATCCTTATGATAAAGATGTACGCGTGAGGCTTTAAAAGGACTAGTAGTTAGCTTTTCGTTCGTTATCTCGTTTTTCAGGATCAGCTTGTGTTTTGAAGAATCTCATAAATTGATCAATATATAACTGTGTCTACATGGAGAAACCTTTAACTACGCATCAATCGAAGACTAATACCCTAGTTAAAAAAATGTTTATTTCACATTAGTTTTGATACAGCTTCCTTTTGATTTTTCCATCTTTCTTTTTTTTATGCTCATCTAAACAATTTCATTTTTGTCAGATTTACTTGATGGTACATATAGTCATCGTTCAAATATTATCTTTTAACCAACCTATAATTTGGCAGAGCAAAATGACCTGAAAATAAAAGTGATCGCAAAAGAAAGAATTATTCACTTTTCAAAATTTTTCATGGGTAGGCAAGTATGTATATGTACATACATACTCCACGATAATATTGTATGGATTCGTTTCTATTATTGAATGCGCTTTGTTGAAAGTGTATCTTTACTTTTCGATCGGCATCGGAATCTATCAATTTTCTTGTTGAAAATACAAATTTCAAGAAGCGCATAAATATTGTTCAAAAGTACAACTCCTTTCAAATATATTAATAACGAACATAGAGATACTACTAATTAGCTATACAATCAGTGATAGTATTTTTTTAAAATGAAATTATGGTATTTGAACATTTTCACACATGCTTTACAGTAAAAATTATTTATTATTCTAGTTCAATTCTTGAATAATGATTTTATAAAATTAACTAAAATATAACTCTTCTCACATAAAAAAATTATTGAAATTAACCCTGAAATCCGTTAGAAAACTCACGGGTTCTTAGATAAAAAGCCTCACTGTTTTGTTTTGATCAAGATTTCTGTTATAGTTATAGATCAGTGATGTTGGTTGTTACAATATTTGACTGTTAACGATGCCTTTTATTTTATCCCACCGTTGTCATTCCACCGCCACCGAATTGTGAATTTGTTCATTGCACAGCCAAGCTACATTTAATAACTAAATATTTAATTATTACAAAATATCTCTCTCAAGAAGAACTTGACTTAATAGCTTTTTTAATAACACAGATACATAATCTTATGGTAGATGATATTTACAAAATGCACCCAATATTCACAGAAAAGACTATAAAAAGGTCATTTATTTTATTTATTTTAAATATTGCATTATAAAAAGGGTGTAAAACTTTCGCGATGTCCTATTTGTACATCAAGTTGTAATAAAAATAAAAGAATTCTGCAGAATCATACAAATGAAGGCAGGTATATTTGCTTAGGGTGTTTTTTCTTGTGTCGGGTTGCATAAATTTCAAAGGGAAAGAAAGATAAACCGTCATTTCAATTTCAAAGGCGTAATGGATGTCAAATTTTTCCATCCCTTGTGAATATCGTAATTAATTATTTTCGTATTTTTACAAAATTAAATTGAAGCATAAATTAATTATTAAAACTACTGTCAGATGAATATAATTGTCTCAGTGAGAGTTTTCATGTGACAAGGTTATGGAATATATATAATATTATATGAACACTTATTTCTTACATGCCAATAAATATTTCACTGTTACATCGGTAAAAAGTTTCATTAAAAGTCTGTAGATATTAAAAAAGAAATGATATATTATTACTCATATAAAAACACTGTTTTTTCAAATTTTTTCAAAAATAAATCTCATCTAATAAATCATGCAGAATGACACGCATTAATTAGTTCCAACCACCTATCCGTCAAAAATTTTATGAAGAATTTCTTTAGATATCACGCACATTCGTTAGAATAACTGATCGTTGATAAGTCTATCCTAAAAACATTAATTCATTCCTTCTTTTGACGATTTAGTCTTCGGAAAATGGAGACAACTTACTGAAAAATCAATAAAATTTATTTATTAAAATCATTACTCACTTATATTTATGTGCAACTTATGTGTATTTTTTTAAAATTATTGTAATATAATCAGATGTATATGAATGTATTGGCATGGGCATAAGAATAAATAAAGTAATCTTTAATGATTTATTTTTATTTTTCCTTTCAATCAATCTGATGATTTGTTTTCTTTGTATTATGCAACCAGAAACACAACACCATTAAATATCTCCGATTCCAGAAAAATCTGACAATCTGGAATAATAACCACAGCCCGAATTTAGATTTTTTTCTTGAAACATATTGATCATTTCATTGTAAGAGGAGACACGTAGATCGGTCAAAGAGGAAGATGCCGATTTTTTATGCTGGGAATGATCCTTGAATGGCCGACGGGTCTGCCTGTTCGGCGGTAGACTACCTGCTTAACTTTTGCATGACTATGAAAGTGTTGTGATATTGGGCAAAAATATAGCCCACGCAAAATCGACATTCTTGTCTCAGAAACCATTGGTATACGAATTCACGAATATTTCAGAAGATCAAACAACTGCAACAATATATCAAGAATTAAAATAAAAATTGTCAATACTCTCAAACTACCGTATATTCAAAATATTGCATACTCTGTTTTGAAATTTCATACACAATACAATACTCCCTAAAAATCATGTAAAAAATAACCAATAATGAAACAAAACTTAAACTCTAATATAAGATACCCAACGATGAAAATGTAATAAGCGTAAAGGTTTCACGGCTTTGCGAATACTGAATAAAATATTAGGTTAACTCTGTAATTTTTACATGGTAGCGTAATAGTCCTAATTCTCAGACTTCGTAATATAAAAGGTCATGAATAAAATAAATATCAATTATGAATTGCGTATGAAATCGCTGCAGAATTGTTTATGTTTATGTTATTTATTTATGCCCTTTTTTAAAACAACCTCATATTTTAAATGTAGCATTTATTCAGAAACGTTTATCTGATTAATTTAATAATCATGTGAAACTGTTGCCAATCCCTGTCAAAGATAAGCGTGGAGCATCTCTTTTGAAACGCTGCATAACATCCCTTCTACGAAATTAAAAGTAAAAGTGAAACTCATAAAGTGTGACGACCTCGCTCTGGAACGAAAATGTTGCAAGTCATAAACTCATAAAATTTATAATGTTTACATCTCCTAAATTTGCATTTATTTAGAGTTGTAAGCTGTGCAGTTTATGGCGTAGGTACTGTATTTTATTGTAATGTGCACTTATTTTTCAAAATTTAATTTATTTTCACTTTCATGAATTGGCAACAGAAAACATGTTTCTCAAAATAATTATCACTGGCATCAAAGGGGCCGACCGAACCGAACCGATTGGTAATATTCGCATAAAAACTAGAGCAATATTAAGGCTTAAAACCTTTTCGCCAATAATAATAATATTCATAAAAATTTGTATCCTTGCAGAATATGAACTAGTTAAAAACGATTGATTGACAATATCAGTTTATTTTATTTTCCAAACAGTCCAACCAAAATAATTCAATAATTAATCCAAATAGTTTCAGCTTTAAAATAAATCAGGATACAAATAGCTTTATTAACATATGTTAACTCCTAGTGAGACGCAGAAAACAATTATAGAAAATTTGATAAACTTTAAGTCTGATAGTAAGAAGGATTAGTCTTAATTTTAATACTTTATATCGTCATTATTTGTTAAAAAAAGTTTCCAATATTTTTTTAATATTTTATATTTCTACTAGTGTTCGAACCCGGCTTCGCTCGGACCAGTTTGGGGTTATGTTCACCTCGGCGCGTAAATTAAGACGGGCCAAGTTGAAAAGAACTTTTTTCAAAATTCAAAAGTCTAGGTCAATTAAAATGGAATTAAAATGAACATTTCAGACTGGCATTGACATTTCACAGCCCCTTTCATATATTGACAGCCCCATTCTCGCCCATTAAAATGTCCAAATTCAAGGAAAAAATCTAATTTGCTGTCAAATAAATGTCAAATAATACCTTCACGTAAATAAAAACATTATTATATTAATAAAAGCCGGGAAAAGTTCAGTAGAAGACTAATTTATTACATTTTGACTAAATGTCTTCGCCGATAAAAAAATCAAACATATTTTCTTTCATATTCGTTTTTATGGCAACTTAATGACCAAAAATGCAAAAGGGAATTACAGACCCACATACATACATACGCCGTTTCGGTTTTATATATGTACTATTCGATACTCGAGTAATTGGAGTCTCTCTCACAGAGGAACACACATTGATAACGAAACAAATTTACCGTCGAAACTTTCGCGAGCGAAATCAATTCGTTTGTTTGAACTTGCAACAACAATGCAAAAGGGAATTACAGACATACATCCCCCGTTTCGGTTTTATATATTTCTATAAGGAGTACAAGGGTTGCGTCTAATAGTCGAGGAAATATTGTTATTTATTTTTATTAGTGAAGATAAAATACCTACAGTAGGAGAAGTCAAACATTCAACATAAAGTATTTTTTTCATATGGCTCACTATAATATTTATAAAACTATTATTTTCATTAATGTTTAACTAAGGATCGGTAAAGGTTTATACATTTTATCTGAAGACCGTCAGAAAAAGCTAATGCGCAAGAATATATGTAGTAGATGCAGATTATTTCTATGCATTATTGCGTTACCTGTCTGTGGCTATTGTGCAAAAATATGCAATACCCGATCATTGTACCTGACCCATCGAACATCCACCCATTCGCCAAACACCACGGTCATGGGAAAAAGTTGAAAGTTGCATCCGTGAAAGCGAAATCCATCAGACTCTGGGCAAATAATAATATGCAATTCTTACACATAAAAGGGTATTATGACTTTCCTCAAATATCTAACTCACAAATACGCATTGTTAAATACATTTCAACCCCAAAATTATATTTCACGTAGATTTGCGCAAAATTTACAATAGAGAATTTGTTTCTCTTATTCCAGGTAAATTTAAATGCGTGGGAACGCAAAATTATTCATATTTATATGTCATAATCGTTTTTGTGTTATTTGTTGTACTTTTACATTCTGTTTTTCACCTCAAAATTAATAACTTTTGCATGTTCCCACGACCTATTGAATGAATACAATGATAATATAAAATTTAAAATAACTTTGATTATTCCACGTATTGTGTAACTAACTATGACACGTGTTTCGCCTCTTTCAGAGGCATCTTCAGACTTACTATCGCAAAGTTTGCTTAAGTAATGATGCAAGATAAATTCTAACATTTTAACATTTTAAATTATGAAATTACAAAATGGATTACGGGTTTTTTTCCTTCTAAGGGAAACAAGGAAGGGGGTGATAGAATCAAAACAATGTAATAACATAATGATACTAATAAGGTGCAATCAATCAATCAATTAGATTGGGATTTTTTCCTTTTAAGGGACGCAAGAGAGGGTTATAGAATCGAAACAAAGCAAACAAATATATTTCTAATGACGTTAAACATTACAAACTAATAAACTATAAACTAATGAGCTGCAATCAATACGTGGAATAATCAAAGTTATTTTAAATTTTATATTAAAATGAACTTCCACAAAGTTACCGCCGAAACCATCGAGAATACAATGATATTTAATTGTTGTATTCACATTATTTCTCCTTTCGACCTAATCAACATTATTAATATTAGTATAGTGTTATTTGCCAGTTATCATCAACACATCCATCTCAAGGATCCAGATTTGCCTCCGATTGATGAAGACCTACCAACAATTCTTTCAATATAGTACATTTCTACTAAAAGTCTTTCTACGTTCATGAAATATTATTATGGATGCTATAAAAACGTCATCTGCACTTTTTTGAAATGGGATCATTATGTGTGATCGTGTCTTTATGATTCTCATTATAAAGGTGCACAAATCTCTTTCATCACATTGCAGATTTGATACCTTTTTAGCATTGGCCGTGAGGTTTAGTCCAACGCGCGGATTACATATACACAACAAACGTAAATTTCATTATATTCTTTTACGAGAGAGTCATCGATTGAAGATTAAAATGTCGGCACGTCATGGTTGTATTCAATTATGGGATTGTGACGTGATACACGTGTGATATCATCATTAGTGATGGAATTTGCACAACATTTTGAATGTACATTTAACACAATCTGCACGCATGTTGGCAATAATAATGTGTAGAATTTACTAAACAAATTAAGCATAAGAATTATTGTGACCTAATTTGATTTTGAAGCATAAACAGGTAGTGTCTAAATTATTATTTCCGTGATGGATATTTTACTATTTCCTAGTTACTCTGTTACATTTATTATTTCCTAACATCATCCATAATACAATTTACATAAGTAGCTGAAATTTTTCCCGAAATTTGAGTGCGTGCTAAAAAGCATAGTGGTATAATAAAAGCAAATGGGTTCTGCACTATCGACATTTGAATCATGAACTAAAAATGACGCCAGTCAAGATTTTTTATTAACCTTAAGCTTTAGCTCAGTAAAAAATTATTCTATAATTCGATAAAATAGATGGAGAACTAATATGTTAAAATCAATCAATATTGTAAAATTTCCTTAACGAGAACTGATATCAATTCTACGGTATAAAAAAATCTATTTTATTTTTATCAACTTTAGTGAAAAATAAGGCTTCATAGTTGAAAAAGCCATAACTAAACATTTAGAAGACCTCTTAAAAAGCACAACACCCCAGAATCCCACAAACATATATTGTGTCGGAATATTTGGAAACACGGCATTTTTTTATGATTTGATTTGTAATATTTCATAGTGCAGTCGTCTTTTGTAATTATATTGATTTTAATTTTAGAAATATCGTATTGAAACCAAATTCTTTTTTATGTCATTATTTTACACGTGTTATCTAATAAAATATATACATATGTAGATACAAAATACATGAATCTACTATATAGGTAGGCACTGTATTCTTACTAGATCTATAATCTATACTAAAATAATGAAATATGTATGGATGTGAAATCCAACACACAATTCCACATATAAATTAATATATATCCACTATTCGTAGCAAAACATCAATTCAAGTTTGATATTCATGAATAATAAAGGTAACGTGAAGAAGTATACGCACTAATACCACTTCGAAAAGCGCGAATCTGACTCGTTCACACACTGATAAAACCGGCTTACCCCTTTTCCGCTAATGAAAGAGTAAAGGGGAAACTCAACCCATGTCAAAGGGGTAACTACAGCCAATGAGCACGCCAGGCGGAGCTCGCGCATGTTGATGAAGGGGGCAAAGCAATTAATAGAGTCTCCTCCGGGATCCCCCTGTTAACCCTTTCCTCCGCTCTGAATGATAAATGGCCTCCGCGGCGTTAATTCTCGCGAAAGGGTTGAATTATTGTGATGTTTTCTGTAGGCTTGTTAGTAAAAAAAGGTGTGTCGTATTACCCCTTTATATATTTAGCGTCGATCTAAAATAGCCTTTTTGTAGAAGCATGTATACAGCGAATGGTGAATTTATCTCTTCAGCAATTTGAAGGGCTATAGTACTCATCCAATTTCCCTCAATTTTTTTGTGGAGGTTTTTTAGGTAATTTTACACAGTTTTTATTGTCTATAAGTGAGTGTATGTTAGCAGTAATTTGTCAGATGTCACGCTTTTATTCGACTTTGATCCCACTCGGTGGTGATTTTTCAATTGGTTTCTAGATGTATGTGGAGATATCGATTTCTGGAATCTTTTCAACCCTTCTCACCTACTTCGTCCGACCGTCAGCGCGTAACGAGGAGCAAGAGATTAGCTTACTACTAGTCTAGTCGTCACACAAAATCATTATACAATATTTAGTCCTAACTAGCTTTTAAAAATAAAAGTTGAGCGGTTGACTATATATTGAAATACTTCACATACATACAAATATATATACCTATATTATATCTGCCTTCTATCTCGTTGAAAAGTATTAAATAAATAATTCACGCCGATATTTGGTATTTCAGCAATATTTGTGGGACTAGAATTTAACCACTTTTTTGTAGACTTTTTTTACTTATTCAATATTTATCTTTATTATTTATTTAGCGTAAAACAAATTGTTTTGTTTTTTCTTACATATATATATATATATATATATATCGTGACTACATCTGAATAGAGAGAAATGATAGAGAAAAATCGACAGAGAAATTGTGTTAATGATAAAACATTTATTTCATTTAGAGAGATGAATACGATAATGCTAAATGGATGCCTAGAATCATTTCTGGTAGCATGGCATTATTTTTATCAATCACTTAAGTAGATACACCAAAATCATGAGTGTCTTAAATAGAATAGAGTGATATTTAATGATGTTCTACTTCCATCGTTGAAACTACAATAGAGTAAATATACATACTTTTATTATATACACGCCCCAGATGTAATATATTACTAATTTTATGTGAATAGTTTACGTTTGCAAATGCATTTGTCATTTACCCCGCCCTTTCATTGTGTTAATTAGTGAAACATGATTGTGAATAAGCCCGTATACTCGTTTACTACTTACGAAAATTAATCATGTAATATTTATTTTGAGAATTGGGTCTGTAGGGATAGCAATAAAAGAACGCTTAACGAATTTTATGAACTCCTTCCATTGTATGTACGGCTTCCTCGATGTACGTAATTCAGGAAACGCAGGGGTAAAAAAGTTACAATTACATTTCGCCTATTGGCCAACGCAAGAAAATATTGTGTGTCAAACCATGGAGCATCCGAAAGTATTACAGGCATGTCACGCCGATAAAGATTTTTTTGTTAGGCATCTAGAATTTAATCTGGTTACATTTGAATTCAAAGTTACTTGTATTAAATCGTGTTAATATGAAAGGGTTATAATCTAGCAGTATAATGTAAGTGCTACAAACATTCAACAACCTTCGCACAACTCTATAATTACACCTGGAGTAAACTAAGCTTTTTCGGATCAAAAATCTGTCATCAAGATTTAAAAAAAAAAAGGTGTTTATGGGCAAAGGTTCTGCTGTCTGGGTGACGTTTTAAAATATTAACGATATATTACATGTCTAAACCTAGTTAGGACTAATTTATTTATTTACAAAAAAATACAGATCATGGCATTACAGCTTACGCCAATACGCCATGCACTTGACAAATTTATTAACATATACATACATACTTGTATACACATAATAAAAATTACAAATTGTAAAAAATTAATAAAATCACATTAGAAATTTTAAAGATGTCAACTCACTCACGTCAATATAAAATATGTCGACATCCGAAGCAATGCGGCTTAAATTTTTTAAAGCTCTTTCCAGTGGCATTACCATTGGCAGACTGGTTCTACCCCTTGGAAGAACAATTAATTCATGTTCAAGATTCCTCAAAAAATTATCAGGAACATTCAATTTAACATTTCATTCAAGAATGGTGGAATTCTCATTTTGGCCTCGGATAAGCCGAAAGAAATATAATGCCAAGTACATTTCTCTTCAAGTATTCAAACTATTGAAAGTGAGCATCCCTAAGAGTAAGTATACATTCAGGTTGAAGATGTTGAAGTGAGGAACACTTCCTTATTGTATATACCACAACTGAACTGAAAGCTATTCTTGCAATAATTTCAAACATAGGCTATATAAGATATGCTTCTATGGAAATTATGCTATCGTCAAAAAAGATGGTTAGGAAAAATACGCCAGAAAGCAAAAATAATATACTTACTGGAGGACTTTTTGAGATCTACTAAAAATTAACATGTAATGGTATAAAATGTCCACAGATGATTAATATTGTTCTAAATATTAATTGCCACTGATGAAGGAAACAATAAAAAACATATCGATGTTTTTCAGGCCTGTGAAACAGATGTTGACTACAGCTATGAAATAGTATCGGATGTAGGTGTATCAAAGTTGATAACATTTTTATTAATGTGCTATGTATATTTTGTAATTTATGAAACAAGCATTTGTTAAATATAATCTTATATATAAAACCGAAACGGCGTATGTCTGTCTGTAATTCCCTTTTGCATTATTGTTGCAAGTTGCCATAAAAACGAATTTAAAAGAAAATATGTTTGAATTTTTATCGGCGAAGACATTTAGTCAAAATATAATAAATTAGTCTTCTACAGAACTTTTCCCGGCTTTTATTATTATTAATAATGTTTATTATTTACGTGAAGGTATTATTTGACATTTCTTTGACAGCAAATTAGATTTTTTCCTTGAATTTTGACATTTTAATGGGCGAGAATGGGGCGGGGCTGTCATCAAATTAAATAAAGTTTGTGATTTTATTTTAACTCTATTTTGGATGTTAGATTTTGTGATATAATTATGTCGAATGATATAACATTAAATAATTATTGGTCGCTTAGTCCGAGCGACGCCGGGTAGCAATACTAGTAATTATATAATTAGTAAGACAATAGATGTCAGTTAAAAGTATTTTTCAAGTAAAAATGTTAGCGTGAGACAAAACGATGAGAAAATAAATACATGTTCATGTTTACTTATTAAAGTCGGAGAATATACTCCTTATGTACTAACCAAATAACACATTGGCTTATCACACAATTTAGTTTTTCTAATAAATATTATGTATAGTGATTCGGTTATCTCTCAAATAATTTATAAATAAAATATGTTTCGATCAAGTATATAATATAAAATTTAACGATTTTGATAATCTTTATATCTATAATATCCTCGTTGTTCATCATATTATATTTATTTCTTAGCAATTCACTCCACAGATGCAGAGCATTATGATGTTTTTATGGAACATTTCTAAACTATTGTTTCACCGTGAATTTACTCTTAAATTAAAAAAGTGGTGACAAAATAAATCACTTGGAATACAAATCGTTACAATGGAATACAAACTTTAATGTATGAGAAGGTAAATCATTGACATTTTAATAAATAGTCTGGTCAAATTAATTTCGTTGCGCTTTGAACATCCCCAATACATTGTGCGGGTAGGCAAGTCATTAAAAGGGAGTCATTACGTCTATTGTAGTAGCTATTAACGTCAGATTCTCGTTATGGATTTCAAAATTATAGTAGAATTATACTTTTAATCGCAGTTGTACAAAATAGCCTTCTAAGTGGCCGAAATCAAAGGGGATGGGCACAGCGTTATTTGAATAATATTATTACAAACTGTCAGAATTAGTCCCTATAACGTCATGATTGAAGTTATGCTGTCCTCCGATTAATTAGTAAGAAAGAGCTCGCTTAGTAAAAAAAATAGATTTTTTCGTGACTTTAAAAGCTGGTAATACACGTCACCATTTTTTTAAATCACTTGGTATCACTCGAAATTAACTCGAGGAGAAAGATAATAAGAAAAAAACAAAATTCGATACCTGGAACGTATGACCTTTACAACTCTGGCTTGAACTACTAAATTTGAACTAAAAACAACGAACAATTATCCATATTGACTTTTCCATGAATTCAAAAATATTTCATTCTCGCCGATTTTTTATATAAATTCTCTTCACAGTCTTAACTCTCTTAAGCTTTACAGACTATGCGAATAACTTGGTAATATTTCAAGAGTCTTATTCTCTAACTCAAGATACTTTTTAAATAAGTGTTTAGGTACATATTTCATACATTATATTTGAAATCGTAAGAAAAACGGAATCCGTTATTTCTTCCGTTAAAGATCGTAAAAATTTCTTGAATGTATTCTTTTGAACGGACTAGACACTCCACTCCTCACCTTTCTCTACTTCTCTGAAGTCATGTTGAACTCTTCCCATGATACATACTTCTATCGTTGGTATCTTCATAAACATGTGCGTCGTCTTTCATAAAGTTTACCATGAAGCCTGTCTAGTCAAAGATGAATGATTATAAGTGAGTGGTATTTTCTGCAAAATGTTTGTTAGCCAGCCGAACTTTAATTTTGAGCCTGCAAATGATTTACTTTTCATTATGTACTATGTCGAAGGAAGAAGAAGCATTCAAAGCTAACTCATATCTCTTTAGGATACAAACATTCTTTTTGTAATTTAGTGCTTAGTAATAGGTGCTTAGATGTGGCTTATAATTGTAACCAATAACCTTTTTTATATTTAAATGATTTATATTACTCTAATCTTAAATAAAATGATGAAAATACCATTCAACTACGAACTTATAGTGGCATATAAAATGTCTAACAATTACCAGCTTGTGTCATATTGAAGATTGCTTTATTAAATAGAAAGTCTCTTTAGTTGTCTAGTTCGAGTCAGATTGATCGAGGATCTCTTTGAGGAAAAAAACTATGGCTTTATCTTTTTAATATGTTACATGTTATTATTCAAGAAACTGATGTCCATAAAATATATATCTATTAATTACCCAATATTATTCTAGTTCATAAAACGATAAATCTTGTACGAATAATCCATTAACAGACAACTTTGTCGAATCTCATAGGTAGGTACTTAGTTATTGCGAAAAAAATAGTATTTTCTTATATCCATCAAAAACATTCACTTTTGTTCGCATTGAGTGATATAAAATACATATATATTTAAAGAAGGATTACCCCTCGACCACTCCATCATATTGATTGAGGAGTTCTGGTGCGCCATTGGTCACTAGGCACCCTCCCTGGTCCCACCGTATCTCACCCTTCCGTTTCTTCGTCACCCACCCTACTATTTATGTCACTTGTTGAGAACCATTGAGATAGGAAGTGATTAGATTTAACATTTAGTCTGCAAAAAAAACTTCCACAAAAATACTCACACCGAATTTTGACCACATGTTTATTTATTTATTATAGAGGTTATTTATTTATGTTTATACTTATAAATTCGATTTTAACAATATAAATGTTTTACGTTATATGTATATATAATAATATGATGAAGGTATATAAACTTTTTAAATAATATAGTAGGGCATGAAGATTTTAAAATTGAATAAGCCAAGCAATAAAATGTCGGAATAAAGAATGTTTAAGTGAACATGCATTCATTGCTGATACATATCACATTTTGTACATGAATGGCTCAAAACTATTTTTCTTAAAAGGTATATAGTAAAAATCAAGTTGCTTAATTTAGTCTCAGAATTTATTGAACATGGCTTACAACTTACAACTTACTCCAAAGTAAGCACAAAGTTTCTTGTCATAAGAAAAAAAATAATTATATGTAATATAAAAATTTTAATAACTTAGTTTATCGAACGCATTGTGTGATAAAAATTAGCTCGTAAAATAACCTAAGTTATTTTTAATTTTGCATAAAAATGAATTTTTACAAAACTACCGGCGAATCCATCGAAGTTATTAATTCAACATATACCAAATATTTACTTAAAATTATAACAATTAAGATTTCCTTATAACATGATTTGGCTGACGTAATTACGATAAATTTACAGTAATTAATGGACGGTTGGCGATCTCTGGGCTTCTTATTCGACTGCTACTGAGGAAGGGTGGCCGCCGAACATCATCCAATTCATTTATTATAGACAGACAGACGTACACAACATTCACTCGGCGTGCGGTATGCGGCCACCTACTTAATACCTTAGGGTTGGCAGTTGTTACTGAATAAAAGTAAATTATTCATTCGTAAAACATTTTTATATAGAATCATATATAATACGGAAAGAAAAATAACAATGTATTTTAATTCTACATAAATTTATGTAGAATTAAAATACATTGTTATTTTTCTTTCCGTATTATAATGGAGTTCTACCAAGTAAATGCCTACTCAATCAATAGAATCATACATACTTATTTATCACTTTTAATGTTTTAATAGTTCAATCTTGATAGAAAACATTTTATTTAAAAACAAAAACGCTTTTTTAATATTCATTTCAAGTGTTGTATCAGGACCAGGATCAGTTTCGCTCGTTGCGAGCAACATGTCTCAGTCTTATTAGGATTGACAAGCATAGTATTATTACGCGGTATTTAAGTGAATAATTATAAAATATAATTATACATATTGAATCAATACGTGGATTCATAACACTTCTCTCGTATCGAATTGAAAAAATAATTATGAATGTTTTATGTAAATTTTGTGGTAGCTACATTTGGCTAAATAAAACAATTCAATAATATTTCCAGTCCGTGGTGCAGTGATCAACGTCTTTGGCTACCGTGTCAGACCATCCGGGCTCGATTCCTGGTACGAGCAGATTTTTTCAGTCGATAAATCTGTCCAAAGGCATGCCAAGGTGTTCCCTTCCCCTTCCCACCATTCCTTTTTCTTCAAGTTTATAAAATATATCTATATATGGATAGCTTGATTCGCGTCAGTTGGCTGCCAAAAAAGGTTGTAAAATAATTAGTACATGAATGTAAAATACGTTAATCTGTCTATACATTTTACTATTATTTATTCATTATACTCGACCAACGCCCGTCAAACCAGATTTACTGAAAATTACAAATTTCTCACATGCTCTCTTATTACATTTTTATTTGAGATACGTGTTATGTATATGCGTGTGCTAATCTTTTTCATATTCACGACATGGTGTGAAGCACGAATCTTTAAAATAAAGTCAATAGTCACATGATAATATAGTATGCACATGTATTCACATACTCTTATACTTACTTGTAACTTTAATAAGTTTCTTTTATTCGATTCGTTCTTACTGATTCATTCATTCGATTCGTGTGACTGCGTAACGAAAATAGATTACTCGCGGCTCAATTTTAATTCAAAGTTCCTCCTGATGTCTCGTTATTTGAAATTTCCATCTAGAAACATAAAGGCAAAAAAATAACTCACGCTTACTTCAACGACTATTTCATTCAGAATTATTGTTCGTGTCAACATATATACATATATAGCCGTTTTTTATTTTGTAAATTTCTTGTTATTTGGTATGTTGTCGGATTTTGATGATACACGATCTCTTATAAAAGTATCACTACTTGATTACCAAATTTATTAAATATTTAAATTACATGCGACACCCCTAGAAGTTTCCAAACCACATAAGAAAACTTATCGCCATGAAAATATATAAGCACTGTAGAGTTACACGGAAACATACTCGTGAAGATATTTAGCGAGAAAAGTGCGAAGGGATGAGACGGTAAGCCACACAGCGACAATACGAGGAAGAGAGACACAGGATTGAGTCCACTGGACGTTGTTTGTAAAACTCGGCGCACAACTTATTTTCCGCGGTCTACTGAAGAATGATGGATCACCAGACCCTCCCTTTACCTCCTCATCATTCCGACAGTGGCGCTACTGTTCAAAAAGAATACTAAGCATAAGATCACATATGCAGACAGCATACTCACATTCTGAAATAAGTGTAAAATAACGTTTTATCATTTAATTTTTGTTATAGAAAATAATTAATAAAATAAAGATGCCTCTTAAAAAATCAAAGCACGTGTCACATCTAATAACGTAACTTTATTTTACTATTAAAAACACGTTTATGTTACCTCTACTCAATCACCTGAGTTGAGCATAGAACTGTCCTCGTACACCATGTGCTTTATTCCATCAACACAATTATAAGATCTAGAGTTCTAAGCTTTTATTACACTACCTCCAGCGAAATAAGTTGTCATATGATCGTTGTCTTTCATTTTAATTCATGTTATAGTTTACGAAAAGTTAGAAGAAGAGAATGAAAATATCAACAAATAAAACAGTACCTGTTTCAATTATCAAGATATTATAAAAAGACAAAGCCTAAACTGTGACCAACTGATGATAAGTTCAAATCCAAGTGTTCGAATTAGCCTTAAATTTTTGTATTCAATTAACATATATGAACAATTTTATACCTTTGATCTCAATGGGAAGTAGTTTTTTTTTGTATAAATAATCTTGGTTATTGAAAATTGTCCTCGTTACAGCAGTCTTAACTTAAAATAGTATCTAATGACATAATTTGTTCGTGTAATTTTCAAAAATTTAAAACTAAAAACAAATAAACATCGTCTGTATGATTCAAAAATGTTCTTTATTCGAATCTGTAACTAGGAGTCAATAATTAAGGACGTCACTGTATCTCTATCTTCGAAGACTTTCCTGCTTGCCATACCAGGTTTTCCTTTTATTTTTCCTCCTTGTGGCATGCGTGTATGTTTCGTTTTTCCGTAATCATATCGCAGAGGTGTAGGATGATAGACTTGCGATAGTTGCCGCCCTGAAGGACAGTTGGTCCAACTGACAAAATAATAAAATTTGTTTTTTTTCACCCAACGATTTTGCCAAACGGGAACAAAATGTTTGCGATAGCACAAAACGTATGTGTGCTTCATGGATATATATTTATAAAATATTCTTTTTATGATATTATCAACATAATATTTTATATGACATAAACTAAAATTTAGAAGCAGTTGACTTAAAAAAATCAGATAATTAATTTTATGTTAGCTTATTATTATTATAAAAATATGTATCGACATTTTTCTACTAATGACATTAAGTATTAAGTCGATTTACGCTTATTGACAAGACTTATTATTCAAAAGTTTCTAGTATACCTACATTAATATGTCCAAACTCTATACTGCAAAATACAAGTGTGTGAAATATTTTGTCTGTTAATATAATTGTCAGTATAATACACTATTTTACTATTTGCTGTAACTTTATACTATTTTCCATTTGGGTACACGCTTGTTTCGGCCTTAATCAAATATTATTATTAACAATAAATGAAATATTACAGAGTTGAATCATCAGCAACTACGAGGCAAGCCAAATTTTTTAATTCACTGGAACTGAATTAAAGATAGGGAAAAATCATTTCAAAATATTCGTTGTTAGCAACATACATATATTGATAAAACGATATTTAAAAAGTTTTGAAAACGTCTCAGTTGAATCACCTATATCAAAAACCTTTTTAACCGGATACATGGATGGGTCCACATTATAATGAGTGCACTATATTTATTGTTCCCAGGAAAAACAATATGTAATATGGAAAACGATAACCTTATTTAATTTTTTGTATATATAGTGTCTTTAGTTTTATATATATAGTGTCAAAAGGCGGCGACGATGGACCTGGCTTGGACATGTGCTGCGGATGCCCCAGGGGAGCCTGAATCCTGCCGGCCTCTTCTATCAACCTGATGGATCCCGACGCCGCGGAAGGCCTCTGATGACCATCCATATGATGTACTCAGAGGAGCTAAGGGACGCCGGGATGACCTGGGAAGATGCGAGGAGGTTGGCGGGAGACAGAGAATCTTGGAGGCACCGTGTGGCGGCCATATGCTCCGAATAGGGAGCGGATATGGAAAAAAATAATATATATAGTGTAATAATATTTATTTTTACTTTTAATGACGACGTCTGATTTCGCCAAAGTAAACATTTGGATATTTCTTGGCGCTTTTCTTTCGATTATCCATTTCTGTTTGTTTTATTTTATTTCGTAATGAAAGAGGTAAAGTTACGGATGATCGATCTAAAGCCATTTACTTTCGCTTCCTCAATGTGTTTATCAAGATTCCCACCAGAGAAAAGTAGAGATGAAAACGTAATACAATATAAGTTCGTAAGTACTCGTATTATCTATCATTTGGAAATATTTTACTCTCATATAAAAATATGCTTTTATCTTATCAAAGGTATCAGAAAGCTTTTCTTGGAAAGTAAACAACGGCAAACAAAAAAAACACAAGTAGAATTATCGACATCTGTAAAACTTTGCACATACGCATTACTCAATATTATAAGTTTTTTTAAAATTATTGTAATAATTTCTGTGGGTTAAGCCATTACTCGTTAATCGTTAAAATAAGTGCCTCATATAAAATTTAAAACGATCACTTCTGATCTGACATGAGACTCAAGGTGGGATACTGGAGTAACAAAGTTATAAATTTAAATCTAATATATTGGCCAAATTATTACTCGTTTATTTAACAAACTGACTTTTTCATTGGTAATAAATAATCATTCACTGTTTTACCTTATAGCTTTTCAAATTACCTTTCACCGTCCATAACGCTTGTCTTTATATACTATTAATATTACAAATAATCGTTTTTTTTTACATTTTCAATAGAATACTTTAGTTATTTATGCGTTTAAACTTGCGACACACTAACGTAAGTATCTGATTAAAAATTAAAATGGCTGAAACAAAGTATTCTAATATATTCATTGGATAGATGTCACAGATTTAAATTCTCATTTTTATAAAAGCGGCACATAGTTTCCATCATTTTAAATGTAGGTAAATAGATCCAATGAACGTCATACCTAACAATCTAAATTTCGATTGACTTTTATGCATAATCATTCAAATAAATCTAGATGTTTTTCATTCTCATAGTATGTACCTGCATTATATTATCTTTGAATGCATTTGTTAAGCCTACCAAAGATTTCACGGCAATTGTTACAGTATTGAACAACATTTTGCAAAATCATTTAAAAGGCGAAAGGGGTTTTAGGGTTGAGTAATTTCATGGGCCTGCAAAGTCTTTTCATCGGCAGAAATTGTGGTTTTTGCAAGGATTATACTTTTCAAGGCCGAACCATTATTTTCTATTTGGTCAGCCTTTCGCATACTCTAATAACTCTGATGCCGCCATTTTATTGCTGTGTAATTTTTCCTTTTTTGAAATTGTAGCAAATCCAGCCTATTTTATAGCATTATTGTTTTACCCGATTGATGTTTGCCGCGGTCTTTGGGTCATATACCCACTGGATCAAATAAAAATGTTGATTTTAAAATTTATATTTTATTCCTACCCATGTTACTAAAACTAAATTTGTTTTGGCAGGAACGCAACTAGATAATAAATTTCGTGATTTTTGAAATATTTTTCAAATAAAGATACCCTTTTACCATATTGAAATCATGCTTATAATTGACCATTTATAGCAGCATCTTTCTTCAGACAGAGTTTAAACAATAGTAGTTATCGACTTCTCTGTAATCTGTTTTCAGGTTTCAATAAAAGTTGAGTGGAAAAGATTGAAATTATTACATACATTCCTCTTAAATTTATTTAAGTCTAATATGTACTACAGTAAATGTAAGGCTTGTTTTCGCGCTTGTAAGAAAGCAAAATTATTTTGCAAATTTACATTTATAAAAAATCAATTTAGTGAAGTTAGATTTTGAACATTTAGATAGCTGCATTTTGTAAAAAATATATGTATACCTACTAGATATTTGAAAAATTAGTAAAATATTTGTTCGAGAGTTAGTTAGGTTACATTTATTGAGAACAAGAAAGTTTAGAATTTGTGAAAATGTGAGGTATACAAAGTATCTTTTATTTGTCGGCTTTGTAATAAATTACAAACAATAAAATGTGTCCTTCATCCCATACTTCCTTATAGCCCAATTTTGCATATATTTTTTGTCAAGCAGTATTACTCTTCCACTACAAGTTCAGTAGCGTACAGTGATACTATCAGTTTTAAAAAAAAATGTCTAGGAATAACATTTAACGAAACTAATATTGACCTAGCTACTCCGTTATTTTCTTAAAAAATTTTAACATTATTAATTTGAATTATTTTTTGTAACTTCTACTCTTAACATTTAATTCAACTAAAATATGTATTATCACTTCAAAAGAAAACCTCCGAGTTTTAAAAAGATAATCTCTTAATAAAATTTTATCGCTAATGAGTCAATATGAAAAATAAACCATTTATGATATAGCCATGGACACAACATAAACTTTGTATTATTTCTTCATCGTATTTTTTTGTATCTAAAAAATCGATTGGCTGTAAAATAAAATAAGCATCAAGTTTTAAGACGCCACTGTAAATGGTTCATAAAATTTTAAACCATGCCAATATCCCTTTCTTTGTACTTAAACTTAGAACAATATAATGTTTTGCCATTTATTAAACCTGAAAGTTTTATTTTCGCCGAGGTTTAAAGGCTTTTGTATTTTTGCTGAGCTTTTGTGGCCATAAATAATTGCAGCAATGTTTTTGCATATTATTATCGCCAAGGTCGGCCAGATTTCCTAGAGTTAGCAATTTAGGCAGTAAAAGCATTTGAAAGCACCCGTTTCAATACAGATGCAATTTTTCTAAAACTCGTGCAATATTATGGAATGTTTTGCTATACATCTATTAAATTTCTACAAAAGAAGTAAATAAAACCAACTTTAACATAAAATATTAATACTTTACGTATTGATCAATACGTGACAAAAAGTAACATGTGTTTTACCTTCAACCGTTCGTTAGAAAGTCTGATAATGGTTCTGAAAGACGGGACACACGTGTCACTATTTGTGACACAATATGTGGAATAAAATAACTTATTTCAAATTTTATATTTAAATGGACTTCCCCAAAGTGACTACCGAATCCATCGAAAGTTTAAAGCCAATTGAAATTTAATTGCTCAATTAAATTTCATAACGCCAGTTTTGATGAATCGATAGAAAAACATCTTACATTTTTTTCAACCATGTCTGCTTCTATGTGGTACTAATTTACTTCTCGTGGATAATTTAAATGAAGTTAACTAAACAACAACTATAAGTAAACCATTTATTACAAGGGTAAAAAACCATCCATTCTTTTTCTTTTGTTTTCATATTGGTAAGAGTGGGTTATAAATGATAAAATAATCAAGAGTTCTTACATCTTAGCATCTTCCAAGTGTCCTTACAAAGTATTGAAAATTAAAACCACTTCGCTAATGAGCTGGATAAAAACATTCTTAGACATTTGCGTTAATTCAAAAATACAATATACAATTATTTAGCCTCGATAATAGTTTGCAGTATTGTTATTAAATCTAGTGTATTAGTTTTATTCAGAATTTTTAAAACCTTACTAGGAACTATTTGAGAATCTTTATGCAAATTTTTTCTATGAGCTAAGTCCCGTAATATTTTGGCCACAGATTCAAGCTACACTGTGCATAATTGACGTCACTTAATCTCATTATTTATGGCTACATAAAAAACGATATTGTTGTTGCATATTATTTGAAGAATTTTATCACTTTTGACGAGACAGTAACGGAAAATTTTACAATTAGATCTACTTTGCATACATAAATCATTACGTAAACCATTTTTTCCAATAACTTATGAACATTGCCAAAGTCTTTTGGTAAAATTAAAACATTAAAAACTACCGCAGAGCAAACAATGAGTAATAATTCTATGAGTTGGCAGACAAAAAATGTTACACTTGTAAATAAATCAATATTAGAAGCTTATTCTTAAATAGACTTTTCTTGCTCCATAACATATAAATATAATTGCTAAAATAACATTAGAGTGAATGCTCAATTTTCTACGACAGTTACAAACATATTCGTGAAAAACTTCCCAATAATATAAAATCAAAATGATCTTATTGTTCTCCAATTAATAATAATACAATCAAGTTATTATGATGATGTTGAATATATTGAAAAATATTTATACACCAGAAATTAATTACCGTTTTCGTACTATAATATTCTTTTTAAATAACTATTGCGTCACATCGAATTCAATGACACATTTCATCCACAAGTAATAACGTCAGTCTTAAACTGTACTTATCAAAGTTATTTGCGATACATCTTTCAATAACCACCAACAAATTCCACTCATAGTTGATAAACAAACGATTAGGCCATTCATGTTATTGTTTGTTAAATATTACTCTCATCTGCATTTTGGAGGATATTGCGGTTCTTAGTTTGAGTATCATAAAAATATATTTGCGTTTTTCTTATCGGCCACATCCGAAAAAACATCACCTTTTAACTCTGACAAAAAAAGGTTAGATATTCATATTATATTGATAAACTAATATCGCCTTGACGATTTCTAAGGGTTGATATTTGCGAAGGTGAGTGTTTACTGAAAACAACAAATACGAGATAAGATGTGTGAAATAACGTATTAAGACTTATACCAATAACAGTTTCCTTTTTTTGGTACATAAGATTATTTTGGCATATTATTTACGTTTTATGATCATTGATTATTTATATTTTTTTGATAATGCTGGTATTACCAAAACTGTCATTTTGGTAGTTGTCAGTAGGTGGGCTGACCTTTCAATACCGTAATCCCAGTATTTTAGTAATGAAAATTAAATGCGATCCCTATTTGTATATATAATGTAAACCGACCCATAGAATGCTTAAAAATTTACACCTGATTATTCTGACATCAAACTCCATATATATATGTTACAGTGAAACTGTATTCTCAGCGAAAATGTATCAAGTAATAGATTTGTATGACAACATGATTTCACTGGTCACGATCAGGGAAATTATTGGCCCAAGTCGATGATTTGCCGGCCTAGGTTTACATCAATGAAACAAAATCAGCAAGTAGTCCCTTTCATAAAAAGAGAACCAAAGATAAACACAGAAAAACATAGGGCTGAGGATAGGGTTGGTAAATTTAATTTCAATGACAGCTTGGAGAAGAATATATTTTCACTGAGAATACAGTTTCACTGTAACATATTTAAAAACATGGTATATTTTGCACGGAAGTTTTTTTAATGTAAATAAATTAGATTTTTTTTAACCATGTCCGTTTTATGCCATATGAAACATGTGGACTCCTTATCGGAATTGATTACATTCGTAGTTTTTCTACGAGAACTGCGTATAACTGAGTTGCTCAACCTCTCTTGTTAATGGAAAGGAAATGAATCGAGGGTCAAATGGATGTGGGAAGGAATTTTAAGCCGCAAAAATATCCATGTCTAGAAACATAAATCGACTTGGAATGAAAAATAAAGCTTCCGGACTGGGATTTGAGCTCGTGAACTCTCCAACCGAAGGCCAACGACGTTGACACCCGACCACGGACCTGATTCTAAAATAATTGTAGGCTGTAGGTTTAAGTCGTACGTAGCCAAGATTTAATCATCTTAATTAAAGGTTCAATTGATAGCTAAAATATTTTTTTTAAATTATAAATGAAGACATAATTATATATGTATAAATATAGAACACTATTACAAATCAAACTATTTTTTTTTTTAAATACAAACTTTAACAGACAAAAATTAAGCTGGCGATTTCTAAAAGATAATGCATATGTTTAAACGTGCTACCAGCGCTGAGGAATATTTTTTATTTAAAAGAAATGTCACTTCATTTTTTTGATTACCGAAAGGATACCACTACCATATTTTATAACAAAAAATCCCACACGTGTTGGATATTCAATTAATAAACGATTCAGAATTCGAAGTGCATTATTATCTTTTTTGGGTTGTTAAGCTATGAATGTCACAAGAATACAAAATTAACATTTCTCACAAAAAATGATAGGGTAACGATTGAAAAAATAATACCCTATAATTATTTACTGGAAAGAAAGTGGTTTTGTCTGTCATATGTCGGTCAAGACATGTTGCGACGATTTCATACGACTATAATATTTTTTAATTCTACCACTAGGCAATTTTTGTTTAAATATTCATCGATATATCTTTATTTAGATCCTGACGACAATCAAATTCATAGCGTGCTTTGCTAAATGTACACACATTATCCTATACATTTTTAAACATTTGAATGTTTAAAATAAATATAGAAATAACATGGCTTATATTTAAAACGTTTTTTAAAGATTTTTGTTTATGATTGCTTGTTTAAATACATTTTTAAAAATAAAATATCTATGTTCTGTAGGCTACACAAATTGGCTGTTGGGTAAAGACTTTTGCATATTCTATTCTCAATCCGTACCTCATTTAAGTTAACCCTTTTTGTAGTGCGAATTAAATTAACACAATTCCATAATTTTTAGAAATTTTATTTTTTATTTTTCATTTCTTATTTCAGTCGTATATCTTTCTTTTTAATTGAAGCAAAAAAAAAATTCATTTCATAATAATACATTTTTCCCTTAAGGCAGTGCACTTCGGAGTCCAATAACTCTTCCAATGGGTATCGCATAAGCTCGTTATGTACATATGTGTGTTCGCACGGCCATACAGAATAAATTCCTTTATAAATAACATATCCTGAACCTTCTTTATTAATATAAAAAAATATTTTCTGAAATAGGAAAATATTATATACACAAGGAGGTTTTTAATTCACAAATCAGCATTGTGGTTGCAATAAAACAAGGCAAGGATATCGAATAAAGTATGTATATCATTACAATACTAGATAAAATTAATTTTCATTAAAATTAATGTACATAACATTTTAAGTTCATTCAATTAAAATTTTAGTTAATTCCATTTTCCATCCGTTTTTTAAAAAGGCTTATTGTTGTAAGTTGTAACGATTATTTTTTGCATGTTTTTTAAACATTTTTTTTTACATTTTGATCTACCTTTTCAAAATGACTGTTCTTCATAACAAAGTTCACGTGTGTTTATTATACCTAGTTATATGGCGGAAGGAAGTTTTCCCCATTTTTTTGATAGCACGCGACCAGGTAATAAAAAATAGCGATGGGGTTTTTTAAATGTCTTGTTGTTCATTCGAATATATTATAATGGAACTGTTTTTACCGGCAATGTACTTAACGGAGATGTCTTTTTAATTTTTAATTATTTAGATTTATTTTATTCTCACCAATAGCTCGATTGAAGGCCTTATGAAAATCACAACAATAATAGTTTCGAGACCCTTGTCGAGTGTCTAACTGTCAAAGTCGTAGTATTCGGTTTCGGAGCGTTCGGGCTTGAATCCCAATCCTGGCAGTTTCATTTTTCAATCGCATTTATAATTTGTAATTTCTTTAACCAGTGGCGTAACTATGAAATGCATACAACCGCGATTTCGACAGTTAAAGCTTGGAGAGGCTTCCGTAAGTGGACTTTTTTTCTTCGAAATAAAACAATAATTATGTACTTGTATTTATACTGTGATAATGAGTATATTTTTTAAACTTTTGATTGGTGTAATAAAATGAGAAAACTTAGAAATAAGTACGTTTCAAAAATTTCATTGCAAAAGCTTAAACATCTTTCAATATGGATACTGGGTTATAAATAAAAAATATACACAATGTATATTTTAGTTACGATACAAAGTGATATTTTGTTATTTAAATACGTGATATTTATTTATAAAATGTACCTATTCCACATTTTTTAAACACGAAAATAACCGACTCAACTCAGTGAGTGAAAATTTTAAATGACGAAAGAATATAATCGAACATAAATAGAAATTATCATTTTTTGCAACACACAATTGCCATTATAAACCGATTTGAGTTGAACGATAACCAGGTACAAAATTTATCGGCAAATGACTTTGATAATTACAAATTGAACTATCGCGATATTCGTAAAAATACAAACGATACAAATGTAGTTTTTTCGTTTCCATGAATTGGCATTTTGTTGACTCAATACGTAGCGAAGGCGCCACAGTTATTATACATGGATTCATGTAATAACTTATTATTAATTCGTTCAACTTAGAGGGAATCGATTCGACCAAATCTTTTCTTAAAATGAAGTGGCATTCAGCTCGCCACGGCATATCGGAACCATGTATATTTTGAGATCAATCAGAAGGGTTTTCTACGAAGTGTGGCAAGATGTTTAAAGTCAGGCAATCGAAAGCAGATGAAACTTAATGGAAACTAAATAGATAGCGAAAAAAACTTATATTACTAGGAAAGTAAACTAGGTATGGCAGGGGTGTACTCAGTAATCGGTATAAATTGTTATTGTTTTTTTTTTAATATCACATTAACGTTTAAAAATACTGTATTAAATTGGCTGGAAATCTCCTTACTCCTTGATTACAATGTATCTAATTAATGGCAAAATTATTACTAATCGCCAGTCTCACAGGTGGGAATTCACTTTCATATGAAACGCAATTTTTAGTTGTCATATTTATATTATTATAATGCCATTCCACCAAGTATTGACAGTGAACACCTTAAAAGTATTTTATATTATTATCCAAACTACACTTTCTCACAATCAAAATTGTGGCGACTTACTTATTCTAAACACTTCATGATTTCCAATGAACGAGACTAGTAGTGTACAGTTTTGCACGTGAAAAGACAAGATGACTTCATTGGTAATCGTTTGATAATTATTGGTATCAAGCCAGAAACGGTCCATCTAATTCATTTATTGTGACAATAGTTTATTTTATAATGAATCTTAAATCATCGTCATTTCAGTGGTTCATTGTGTGATTCAATTCTTTTGACGTCTTAAAAAATTCACCCCTGCAACTCGGTATACATACCTGGGTTCGATTTTTTTCGCTCTCCAACAGTTGGCATCATTGTGACGGTCTACAAATTAATGCACATTCTTTATTTTTTTATGACCAACGCCGAAGTACCTATTAATATGGCGAGCCATTCGTAAACTGCAGATGCACATTGCAGATATCATATTTTATCGAAATAAATGGTGGTAGTGCCTCCGAAACGAAACGGAAAATATATGGATCGTATTCAGTATCATATTAATTCATAGTTTTATAATCAGAAAATAGATAATTATTTTTTGAGTCTAAAACGATTAATTATCGTTTTGCAATCATTCGTGCTCAGCGAGAAGAACATTTCATAATAGATATAGTTCTTTTATAATGAAAAACACAATTTACACATCACCATAATATATAATGTACTTCTAACACGTAAATTAACTTTTTAAAAGTGTGAAGTTTTTCCATTTATTTTTTAATTTAATAATTATTATTAAGCTCATTTTTACTGAGGTACCGACAATTTATTTTAATGTTTTTCTAATTTATGACCACTCTCTAGTGTAGATTTTCTTACAAGAATTCGCTTACATCATTATTTGTATATTTATGTCATATTTCTAATACCATTTGTTTGATATAACCTCATCTTGGTGTTTCTCAATATAATATAAAAAGCTCGTTTAATTATTATTATTATTATATCAGTTGATAATGTTCGTGATGTGCGAAACCGATCCGGATCATAATACAATACGTGGAAGTAATGGAAAAAATGTTTGTTATTAATTCAAAAATAATAATATATTTATAATGATACATTTAATATTTTTAGCCTTTTTGTAAAACCAACGTCACCAAACAAAAGTTCTTTTGAAGGCACGAGCCAAATTATTAATTTAAAGGACCGCATACTTATCCCTTTCTATATTATTGTTATTACACTACTCCATTCTGGTCTCAGTATTCCAAAACTATTTCCGGGACAGGCTTTTTTACTGCACAGTCGAAAGGATAAAAAAGTTTCAGTTCGATAGAAACACAACAGTTTTTATGGCAGCTAAAATAAAAAACAATGTCTTGAGGAGGGAAAAAAATCGATTCAAAACACATATTATATCCACTGCGGCCACGCGTCGATGTGGATATATATCTTTTATCAAGAAAAAAAACACCAAACGGCTTATTCATAACATTTTTTCAATACGGAAATATCAATGTTACTGACAATGTATGAAATCTGTGTTGAAAGACTGCTTCAAAAATAGTATTTATCTGCGATTATTATAATAGTTAGTTCTGTTATTGTACATATACATATATATTCTTACCATGTCGGCTTCTCGATGTATCTCAGCAGAAATTGTTCTAAGCGAATAGCTTTGTTACAGTCACTTAAACTCTTGTCTACGAGAAAGTAAGGATATAAAAAACAGACTAGGACAGTGATATAGTGGTTGGCTTATTGCTCGTGCAACACATCTTTTTAGGACCTGATATGTGGGAAGAATTCCGAGATTAAATACGTCCATGCTCTTCAGCATAAATCAATTGAAAAATAAATTTATCCAAATATCTTCCCTGGTATTTGAAAATTTTAGATCCGAAAATGAAGCCAACGATATCAACCACTCATTTATACATATCTTACAATACACAATAAATGTATCACAATAAGCTATTATTTTTTTTATTAATATCCAATTATCTTACATCGATGACTGACTTATAACTTATATATATTTTTTTATGAATACAAAATCATACTGACCATAATTTTAAAAATGCGTATTCTTTTCCTGCTTTTAATCCAATTTTATAAAATATGTCACATAAAATACTACACGATTTTTTTTCTATGTAAATGAAATTTAGCCAAATTGTCGAATTCTCACATTGCCGGCAGCATGCATAATGGCATCCGTTAACCCTTGCGCGTGTGCCGGGTAATTTTACATAGTATTGTAATATAGGTAAACCTTGCACTTAAAAAAGCGAAAGGGTGCAATGGCTACAAAAAAACTACCTCGTTATGAACCTGCTGTAGGCCTTTCAGAAGCTATTAACCGGTGAAAAGGGATATTTTTCTTCCGTACTGACGGTACAACAATTCTACCCCTTTGGTTTTACATGTCAGTATGCCCGGTATGTTTATATACGAAGGGGTTGCTACACTTTTTATACTATGAACTTTTTATGAGCTTTTTTGTGAGCTTAAAAAAGGGTTGCGATAAATGTTTTAATTAGAGAGGTCGCGTCTTTATATCTTCAGCATGATGTTTTCCATAACATATTCATTATAATAGTATGGTAGGTAACAGTGAACAGGATATTTTAGAGATATTATCTGCTCATTGTTATTCATAAGTTAATGAGAGCGTATAAATTTCAACAAAGGGTAGTCAATGCCAAGTCATAAATTATTTATGACTGATTAGTAAGTGGGTTTCGGGAAACTTTCTTTGAAAGCTTCCTTGAACATTGGGATTGGTTTTAGATATCATTTATAAGTGAGATGCATATAAAGAGGATCGTGATCTAACGGTAGATATCAAGATATTAATACTTCAAACACCGCTGTTTTTTTAACATAATTATTACTATAATGCAATATATTATTATTGAAAATTTTCATTTATTGAAAAGTTAGCCACTAAAGCCAAAATAAAACAATTTAAGTCGGGTCATTCTCTTTTGATCTATTTTTGAAATCACTCATGTTATTGCAAAAATTGCGCTTTTGCCGATGAATATCTTCAAATTATATAAATATTCGGCATTCTAGTCGATATACCGTTATGATTATTGTATGTATATATAATAAGATGTAACTTTCCATGGTGATAATAGTAAAGATATGTATACAAAATAGTACATATAAATGCTAGAACATGAAAACAATAATATTTGTTAATTTTAATACACATCATTTATTCCTATGATACGTGCATATTTTTTTTACACCGGATTCAAATAATTTTGAGCACACACTTGTTGATCTGGGTTTGGTCTTCATTTCAAAATTAAATCGAAAAATATGTAGTGAAATGAAAAAAAAAACAACGTTTATTTATAATTTATATAATGAATATGCATAATATAGGCCATGGTAAAATTTTAACGAAATCATATTACGAAAATGCATCATTGAAACTTCAAGTTGTGAATCGATCCTAAAACGTTTTTATCGCCAAGCGAGCCTCTTTGCACTGCACTTCAATACAGAATCAAACAATGTAAGAATTTACAATAAGTATTGGTAAAATCACCATTCGTATTACATCACAGCTATTATGCGAACTAAGTCACCTTAACGCTGTCGTTACCATTCAAATCATAATCAAAATTGAATCTGAAAACCGTTGCAATGCCATCAAACGCGATCGGTAAGAAAAATGAAAAATGGCTGTTATCGCGAGTTAGGCAGCCACGACACCTTTTTGGGGAGCCTCAGAGATCTTATCGCTCCTACAGGTGCCACTAAATAACCCGTGCGCGGCCGGTCAGGAATAATAAACGTATATATATGTAATAAAAATAATAACACATTTTTATTATAATGCCTTTCCACCAAGTATTGACAGTGAACACCTTAAAAGTACATATATGTATTTCTTTCTTCATACACTCTCTTACCGTAGGCGTAGCATATAGACTGAAGTACTATTTTGTATGCCAATGTTAATTTAACTATTAACTGCGTCATATATCATTCGAAAGATACGAAATTAATTCTTACATGGATTTTATGTGGATGTCTTGTTGGCCAACTGCTCAATTTAGCCACAAATAAAATGGAGCAGTGCTGAATGGATTTTCAGGATAAAGGGGGTTCATGAACTTCAAGGATATGATATCATCATATTAGGAAGGAAGCATAAACTAAAAAATCTGCCGACATATATATATACATGCTTTCTTTTTAAAAGATTCAATTATCTAAAAATATTCCGTAGTGAAAGATTATATACTTATACCATGAACCGACAGAATATTGCTTCAATAATTGTGAAATTAATCGGGTTAATCATTTTGGATCACTTTAAATTAACTATACACTTGTAATTAGTTTTTAAAAAATGCGAACTTCAACAGAATGGTGTTAAATGAAACATCAACATTCAAGGTACACCATAAGATAAATTTTAACGCAATATGCAAAATGTGGAAATCAATTTATTTGTGTTCTTTTGTTGTAATTCGAGTATTCGTTCATTTTATTTTTGAAGTATATTTCAAGTGGATCCCATGGGATCCCATCGGAGCTCGAATTCTGGTTTTTCATCCAACCGGATGGATCTCGTTGTCCTGAAAAGTTACTGATGACCATTCATAGAATGTAATCAGTGGAGCCATGGGACGTTGAAATAATTTGGAAGGGAGCAAAAAGGCTATTGAGAGTTTATAAATATTATATCAATCCAAATATTAGTTTTCAAAACATCATTTTCGCTGCTCAATTCCTAGTAAGAATCATTTTTTATCGCCTAGTATTCTGACGAAAAAAAACTATCGGGTGAAAAGGGTGCTAACGTGTTACATCTAATCACAAATATATTTTAACCCATTTTAGTTTCTGGCGACCTGCGAGATAAACAGGTGATTTTTTTGCTCAAAACCAGATCGAAAGGGTGAAGCAAAACGTTCACATACTTATGGATTTAGCTACAAACAACCGCAAATAAACCCTTTATACCCTTTCACTGACACTCAACAAAAAAAGGGTTTGAATACATTGCGTTCTTGTAAAAAAGTGAAACCGAATATACCTGATTCATAATGCGTAAGTAAACAATATTGGCTGCGACTCCCGTATACATTTCAAAGGGTTTGTTGCCCGTTGCCAATAATGTGCAATGTATTTTACTATGTTGAATAGAAAAGGGGTAATGTCATATTGTGCGAAAACGATCGATGAATCGGTATTTAAATGCTTTTTTATTGTGGCTAATAGAATGAAAGGGTTTTTGACGGCAAAAATATCTTTGTGTTATTTAACTCCGTGTAATTTATCATGAAACAATTTGAGGGGTGACAGAGGTTATAGAAATTATTATTAAGTTATAATCGGTTTATCGATAGGGCTTACCTAACTAATATTCGATAAAGGGTTATTTACTGGAATCAATTGAAAAAACGTTTGCTTTGATGGCGATTAAAAAACTCATATTCCCTTTATTCTGTAGAAATCATTGTACAATATTATTATATAAATACAATGGCAATTAAGTCGTCTAATTTCACACACGAGTGGTGCTTTAAGATTAATGGATGAAATCAACTCTTCGTTACCATGTATTTGATTTGCTAATGTAATGTAAACATTGACCATTACTGAAGGTGAAAATCTGTGTAAACCATTATTTGATAATGAGAATGAGTCAAATCTTTGTATTTAAATTTACAAATACATTTAACGAACTGCAACCTAAGCACTAATTCATTCAACAAATGTCATATTAAACAAAATATACTTAATTAGTGCACTATAAAGTGATGTTTATAATGTCAATAACTCAAGAGTAAGAGTTTTAACATTAGAAAACACTATGAAAAATCTTATAAACTACCTTAATAAAATATGTAATAGTACATAAATTTATCCTAATATATTACAATATAATATAATTATATAAATAAATATTTTTTGAATCAATTGAATAAACATTTTTAACGGTTTTCAAAGCATGACCAGTTGAAGAGATTTTTTTTTCATTCAAAGCTGAACTTGATATCACTGCCAATCATTTTACGTTGAAACCAGTATTCTAGTCAATTCAATTCTTGGGGTTTTAGTTTTCAATTTTAATTACTGTTTTATCTTATTTATCTCTAAAAGTTATAAATAAATAAAATAAGTTAATTTTAATAAATTATTCACGATAAAATAAATAATTTGTATTTTTTTTGCATACTAGACAAAACTATATATGTAATTATTTTTCTAAGGGGTGTAAAAGAATCAACACGGTTAAAAAAATAACAATGTTTACTGGTTCTACAGAAATCATTTTATCTATAGTTTATAGCTATTTCGGCTTACGCCATCGTTAGAACTATAGTTCAAAATATAACACAATAGTTCTGACGATGGCGTAAGCCTAAATAGCTATCAACTATATATAAAGTAATTTCTGTTGAACTAAAATACATTGCCATTTTTTCAACGTGTTATAATGGAGTTCTACAAATTAAATTCCGATTCAATTAATAAAAGAATCAACATGTAACGGCAGCGTTTCCGCGTGTAGAAAATACGCGCATTATCGAAAATAAAATTTAACCGATTCCGGTTAAATTTGTGTTATTATTGTCGATTGCGCAAAGTTTTACCAAGGACAGGGAAGACGAAAAAAATTTAGGACTGTTAGAGTAAAGGAGCGCTGCAGCTGTCCTCTCTGTGCCACGCCAACTGTTTCCCCCAAAAATGTTCTCAAATGATATCCTGAAACTGCGACTCTCAAAATGTTCATTATCTTTCGGTCACAGATAAAACATGAAAAATACATATTTCAAACAATCACGGACCTACGCGTTCATCATTTATGAATCTAAATATTTTATCATTAATTGGGAAGTATTGTAAATTTATTAAAACTGCATCGTATTAAATTATTAACTTCTTCCAATAACTCTATAAATTTAGTCTATATCAAGACAGTATGTGGTCGATAAAATATGATATTACTATATAAGTGAATTTCTAAGTTTCCATATGAACTCAAATAATCTTATATATAAAACCGAAACGGCGTATGTATGTCTGTGGGTCTGTCATTCCCTTTTGCATTGTTGGTCATTAAGTTGCCATAAAAACGAATATGAAAGAAAATATGTTTTAATTTTTATCGGCAAAGACATTTAGTCAAAATGTAATAAATTAGTCTTCTACAGAACTTTTCCCGGCTTTTATTAATATAATAATGTTTATTATTTACGTGAAGGTATTATTTGACATTTCTTTGACAGCAAATTAGATTTTTTCCTTGAATTTGGACATTTTAATGGGCGAGAATGGGGCTGTCATCAAATTAAATAATGTTTGTGATCTTATTTTAACTCTATTTTGGATGTTAGATTTTGTGATATAATTATGTCGAATGATATAACATTAAATAATTATTGGTCGCTTAGTCCGAGCGACGCCGGGTAGCAATACTAGTATATAATAAAATCTAATTTGTATCTTTGTAATGCCGGCCAAAAATGGAATAACAAAGATATCAATTGAATGTTATATTGTAACCAACTTCCACAAAATTCTTGCCAAATCCACCGAAATAACTAAAATCAATTTATTCAAGAGTCACTTGCAAAAGTAGGGTGAACTGCTTGGCGTTTATTTAGCAGAACTCCATTCTATAATAATTTATAATAGCCCCTTTTAATATCATTATTCATGCATTATAAACAAAGGGTTAAGTGTAATCTAATCCACTTGATTTTTTCATTGAAATACTCAAATGATAAATGGCATCTTAGACTAATGTGTGTTGCAACTGAAATACTTTATTTTATATAAGACTAATATTGCTACCCGGCGTCGCTGCCAGCCCCATCCTCACCCATTAAAATGTCCAAATTCAAGGAAAAAATCTAATTTGCTGTCAAAGAAATGTCAAATAATACCTTCACGTAAATAATAAACATTATTAATAATAAAAGCCGGGAAAAGTTCAGTAGAAGACTAATTTATTACATTTTGACTAAATGTCTTCGCCGATAAAAATTCAAACATATTTTCTTTCATATTCGTTTTTATGGCAACTTAATGACCAACAATGCAAAAGGGAATGACAGACCCACACCCACAGACATACATACGTCGTTTCGGTTTTATATATAAGATAACTGATAGAAATTCTACGGTAAATAAAATAATAATTATGATGAGATAAAATTTTATATGAGTATTCATGATGAATTAGACAATTAATAAATTCTGTTTTTCGAAAATTTTTAATTGCGAAATATAATAAAAAAAAAAAACACCCACCGATTGGGATGCAGCCGAATGCGCGCATTATGCATCGAACGGCGCATGCTGGCTGATATTATTAGGACTAGTTTCGTCGGTGTCGGTAAGTTGCGGCGGCTGAGTTTTGGACCAACCCCGTTGCTTTCGAAGCATCCCCTCGCTCAGTTTCTCCCTTTCTGCAACCCTTGCACACCACGCACAAGGTGGATGTGTACGAAACGAAGGGTTCCAAGCTTTGCAGAACGGGTTCCGGGGAAACAGCTATGCGATTCTGCTTGCTATGTATTTATATAATATGTGACGAATCTGTTGGTTTATCAGATGCTTAAAACTTACGGCACGAAAACCTTATACTTTTTGACCGAACAATATCGTTAAATATTTTGAGAATAAAAATGATTTATTGATATAATATTATTCGTTTCAAAAATACAATAATGAAATTATGATATGAAAATAATTTATTATATATACTTTTTATGCGTCACTTCTTGGTGGAAAGACTTTATTAAAATAAATTAAACATGTTAAAAAATAATCATTTCCACTGTATATTCTGATAAAGATAAGGACCGGTTTCACTATTCACGAGAATTGTCATCAATTGACAATGCTCAATATGAACGAAACCAGTCCTGATCTTCATCAAATATATGTGTAAATAGTAATATATATATTTATAATGTTTTTTTTATTTATTCAAATTATATATATAAATTGATAAAAAGAATATTGAATGATACTTTCATCTCGTGTAGTTTACATTACATGTATGTAGATTTGAATTTCTCTTTGAATGCTGAAATTAAAAAAATACACAGTTAATCACATTTAGAAACTCATTTCCCACCTTTTTACTGGATTACAATTTAAAATGTAAAGTCATTATCATCAACACAAATGTCAGTGAATATTATTTTAAATAAATATTACATTCGAAGTAATGCTAATATGTACACCGTTAATGAGCTTGACACTCCCTGCCTAAAAAGTTTCCTCCCGCTGGATAAAAAAAGAGTATTAACAATTGAAAAAAGCACCCCGTTCGATAAAATGAATCACTCACGCCTGGGTTTTTGCCGCTTTTTGCAATAATGAAAACTGGGTCAGTAGAGATTTTTACAGTTTTTTGATAATAAACGTCTCGCGTGCCGCCGTTATTTTTTTATAAGCCTTTTGATTTATTGAAACACCCTTTTGTTGGTGCTTCACAAAGAGAATGATTGAGGATTAAAAGCGGAATTTGTCGTCGATCTTCATACATCGCGGACGGGTTGTTCGCAGTGTGTCAGCCTCGATGAGTTCGCATTGTAAGGGTTGATATGTTTTTCATTTTTTCGAGTGGTGGGCTCGAATCCCGCCCGAGTGAGTTATCCCACTGTGCTTAGCCAAAAATATTGACAGATGACAGCCGCGAACAAATTTATAGCCATTTTTATGAAGTGCCGTGTTATACATTGTGCTTTCATGAAAATATATTTGCGGTTATGATAACAATAAATAGCGTAATAAATTTAGATCACGTTGCGAATAGATATATATTATTTTACTTTAAACTTTTTCTAGTCACCAAACCATTGTAAGTTTTAATGATAGTATAATATATACCTTTGTCTTTGGCACTATTTCTCTCAACTTATTATCATTATAAAAATACTCTTAGTGAGATTAATAAAAACAACAGCATCTATATTATTTTCAAAATTAGAATACAGTTGAATTAACAGAAATTTATAATATTTTAGAAAATATTAACCACGATATAAATTTTTAATGAAGATGTAAAGAGATGATATAATAAAATATATTTAATATTTTTCGTTTTATGATAATAAATAATTTATTGACAATGATTTGTCCTATAATATAACATATAACAACACCACGTGTTTCGCTACGTTAAGAAAAAGATTAGAGTTGTATGTATTCTGAGAAAACGTATCATTATATGTAATAATATACTAGAAGACATTGAAAATCTAAGTAAATTTAAATGCTTCAGAGATATAGCACTTATAAATTAAATAAATGTAAAGTAAGAGTACCATTTATATTGTAAAAATGTAAAGCATGAAAGCTATGATAATTTTAATATCGTGCTATTATAATTGTTACATATTATTACTATTATTTTAATTAAAATAAAGCAACAAAAAAATAGTTGCTTTTTGCAGGTCTACGTAGTCGACAATCATTCTCCGACATTCAACTCCAATACCGATAACTAGGTACCTACATACCTCGATTGTTAACAATTCAAAATGCTCGACAAGGATTCTTCGTATAAGAAATTCTTTTGTAATTACAGTTTTAATTTCACCAACCACTGCGGTGAATATACTTCGTAGATCAGATATATAGTATACTAGAAAATACAAATATTACCAATATTACAAAATTATCACATTCTTTTAATTAATATAATGCCAATCCCCCAAGTATTGAGAGTCAACACTTTTAAGGTGATTACAAATATTCTATACGATAGTACATCAATCAAACCGCATACAACAAAAAATGATACTGTGTTATGTTTTGCTGATTTCGATTTTGCAAAAAATATTATACAATAAACTGCGACTCTTAGCTCAACTGCCCTGGAGAAAATTCATATTAATTTTCAACTTTGAAATAATGAGTGTAGTACATAAAGCTTACGAATATTATTTCGTTTTCAATATGACAGTTAAGTGCATTTTTCCTGAAACAATAGACAGTTAAATATGCAATATAAATACTACACAGAAATGATTTATGAGTGCATCTCGTGAAGTATTTAAATATTTTAGATTTGAGTTACATTTTTTTCTCACGACAAAACAAAAATAATATACCAGCACATTATGCAACTACATACTCTGAATGCACTTTAACTAGCCGTCCATCATACAAAAATTAACAATAAAATTTGCAAAATAATTCTGCTGGCTCCAGGAAGGACACGCATATCTCCCTTTGCCTCGCCCACCCCCTCCAGCCCGCCGAATGGCATTGAAACCCTACCAAAAACACCCTTGAAAGGGAATTATTATAACAATTTTCAAAAACCCATTTCGTATTGACGTTCGATACATGTGTAGTTATGCAAACTTTCATAGACACAACGGAAATGGACAATATGCACCGATATTATTTACCAATACAAATGCGAATAAATCTGCATGTGGATGTAAATTTTATCCGGGAGAAAACAGTTTATCTTGTGACGGGAGATTGATAATTCAAACATTATTATTAAAAGAATATGGCGATCATTGCTGATTTTACATTCAACGTAAATTAACTAATGTAAAAATCACACGTATTTTTTCAATATAGGTTTTTTTTTTAAATTCTACTCATAAAAATATGAAGTAACTTGGTATGTAAAGCAAAACAATTCATCAAACAACCTGCTCGGGTGATAAATCCGCATTGCACGTAGATAATATTTCTGTTGATTAAAATACTACGTAGGTACTATTCCAGTCTTCCGTATTTCATAAATATTGGAAAAACCTATATTTATGGTTTTTATGGACCACAAGTCGCTTTTATGAGGCTACTATTGAATGTCCTTGTTCAAAATCTGGGGTAGTTTCATTTATGGCTGAAATATTTACCATCTTCTTATATTTCTATAAATGTTATAAATATTTCCAAAAGGGCAAAAAATATTGGACATGAAAATGTTTTTTTCAAAGCTCACATAATTTTAAGGATGTAAAAATATGATTATTCCACAAAATTAAAATTTTTGATAATTCCTTTTCACGAAAAATCGCTAGCTTACACTCAAATAATGTATCGATATTATTTAAGATAATATTCAAATATTCGAAAGACTTCGATGACGTTAGGATTATATTCTAATTAAATATTGGTTTCGTAACATACAGTAATTTTCAAGCTATCCATTTTTTATAAAAATTTAGTATAAAATAAAATATAGGTGCATAATTATTTAACGAGAATCTTGTGTTTTAGATGCAATAGTTCAACCTTGCGAAAACGTACCGTATATTGTGAAACACAAAATAAATTCGGGATTTGAGTGTATTTGTGTGTTGCATAATGGATTTTAATAAAATATGCACCTTTTCTAGGTTTCCGTAGTCAGAGGAGTATAGTCGGATATATCACACATAGCATGTTTTTAATTATAAACTTATTCTATCGAATATTTAACACTATATGTATGTTACAAAAAATAGTAAGCATTGGCACTTAATTTTTACTTAAGATTAAAAATATAATTAATTGACAAATCGATAAATTGTTCAAGTTTTTAACGCATAAATTATATACAAAATTATCCGACTATTCGGCAAGGTGAAAAACATATATATTTTTTTAAATTAGTAAATATTTCAATAATAGTACAATATCCATTCTATTTTACATACTTTTGGTTTGTATCTGACATGTAAGATTTCATTACAACTCATCACTGATTTCCTCTAAATTTCATCAAAAATGCACAATATCGCATGGGTAAAATAATGCAGTGTGTCTCATTTAAACTGGGTCCTCTCAATTTGGTGACGCAATTTATTTCAGCGAACGGGTCCACCCGGTGATGTGTGCCTCAAACACATCGAATGCCTATCTAACGGTTACAGTCAATATGCAAAATGAAACGTTTTTTCTTAAAGATCAAAAATGCCATTATGAACTTAATTATTATCTCAGAATAGTGAACTCATATACAGCTGATCCGCGAGGTATCGATTTTAAATGATACGTCAAAAAAACGATAGAACGGGATTTCCACTGTATTTTTAAAAATTACAAAATAGTATGCATCGTATACTTAATAATTTTAATAATCAGATGGTTTAGATATTATAGCAATGCTTGACATACAGGTTCTTGTGCTGCAAATACTCTGGGATTGTATGAATCTTGAATCACCAAACCAATTGGATTATAGTATCCGAATTCAAACTCGACTAATCTAAATCAGTAGTGGAGATGTGATATACTAGTATGACATGAAAGAAGCAAGAGATCGATATTGGTAAGTTCTTATGGCCATATGGTAAGCTTAAATGGTGGACATAGGTCAATACGAAGAAATATTATGTGGCTATAATTGATTTTCTTACCACACATGTTTTATTATTGAGGATTTCAACTCAAGGTGGGCATTTCACTATCAAATTTTAATTGTTTGCATTTTGTACCTACTTTTCCATGAGCTTTTTCGAAAAAATCGGATTTGTGTTTTCCGCATCTTCAGACATTTCAAATTCACAAATGAACTTGTTTTACCCGGGTCGTTAGCGATAAAACTCATAGTTAATAAAAAGTACAAAATTCAAACGACTCAAATTACACATATTTTTAATTGATATGAATGTAAAGTTTCATTCAGGGCTGTGGAGTCAGTACAAAAAAAGTCCGACTCCGACTCCAGCATTTACCAATACCACGACTCCAACATTGACCAAAAACACGACTCGAATCCGACTCCGACTAAAAAAAGGTTAATATTGTCACTTTTTCCCTTATTTTCCTATTTATGTGTATTCAATTAAATATCAACCCTATCAATGCAGCAAAAAGCAAAATTTGACATATTAAATGCAAAAATAAAAAGTTCAAGCTTTTCAAAATTTCCGACTCCGAGTACGACTCCGGCCAAGCCGCCGCGACGACTCCGACTCCGGCCCAAAAGCTCCGACTCCACGACTCCGACTCCACAGCCCTGGTTTCATTGATCATTAGATTGTCGTCTTTTCTAGACTGGGTATTGAATTAAATATTAAGCTGCATTACAAAATGAGAAATATCACATATTATTAATAACTAACGTGTAAAGTCATGACAAATAACATTCCTAGTAAATTATTCAACTATCCAAATGATGACATTGTTAGTAACATACAGATAATGCGTATTGAACGGATGGTAGGGTCACACGGAAGCAGTCATCCTTTCTACCCCTCTTCCAGAATGTTAGCCATATCGAGTTGCAACCTGCAAACCATTCCTGAGCTTCCAAAAAATCCCATTTCCTGTGACCGCTAACAAATATTCATAATTGTGGTGTGGCTTTAAAACAACATCTTCCAAATAGGGATTATCCGGATAATCTGCAACAAGTACCGTAGTAATAATTTGTGATATCCTAATAAAAGAAAATATTATGAAAAGCAATTCTGCTGAACGATTAGCTTTAATCAATTTAAATGTTACTTGAAGAATGAACGAGCTGTCAAAAATTTTCAACTCTTGCTTTTGTTTTTGCATATAAAGTTAGATTTTGTGATTTGAAATTGAATACCAATTCTTACAAAATTTTCTATATGAAGGTACTGAATAATACAAATAATATTTGGATTTTTTTTTTGAAAACCGCTCTTTGCTATTGAGCATTGGGGTTACTAATTAAATTTATCACAATTATAATTAATAGTACTGAAGACTAAGTTAAGTAACTAATAAATTAATAAAGATTTCATTTCTTTTGTCATATAAATATCACTGTAAAGTCACTGCATCTTATTAGTCACTGAGAATTATTTGTATTTAGTTTGGCGGCAAATTTTGGCTTTTTATTGAATCAAATGATTGCCCAACACCATAAATATTTCTCTTGTCAAGGTGCTATTGTCTGAGATGTGAAAATCATTCCACATTTTCCTCTACTCCGTCGCTAACCCTCAATTTTTATACATATGTTGTCAAACGATTAGTTCTTTAGCCATATCCACTCCGTGATCGTGGCATAATAGCATATTCGAATCATAGTAATACATTTAATGTACCCCACCATTTACTTTTTTTATGCAAATACATGAACGCACCTAGGTGTTTCGCATATATTATATATATTATCATCCATTTTTAAAAAGCTATTTTCTAAACTCAAGATCCTCAGGGCATCCTCAAAATGAGCGTAGAGACTTCTTCAGAATATACATGAGTAACACACTTACAAATACAACATAACATAATTTATGAGTAATTTAATTTACTTATGTACTTGATTATATTTTATGTAAGCATTATATAACTGTGTTTATTATGTAAGGTTAGTAAATGTGCACGAAAAGAAAAAATACAATGTTAGTGTGAGGCACAACTGGCCGCGAATAATCGTTTCTATAAATTGCATTTTTACGGAATATAAATTATAATGTCACCGCCACATTTATGTTATTTACCCCTCGAATATTTTTTTCCGGAATGAGTGCGTTACATTTTTTCTTTCAATAAATATAACAGTTTGTTCTTCATGAAGCAGTTTGCAAACTAGAAATCTGATAACTGGTTTCTGAAATCTTGACAGTTTCATTGTTGACGGTTTATTTCAGATACTATGAAGTACCTACGGAGTGATAACAGCTATTATACAATATACATATACCCAGCCAACTACAATTTTTTATCAAATATTTGAACGCTGGTAATTCTTGGTTGAAAAATATTTGACTTATAAAAAAATAAAACACACTTCGGAGTTCTTTGACAATTGTATTTAATAATATGGACCAGTTTCGCTGGGTGAGGGAGCATTTGTGACACAAAAAACGTTATTTTATCATGATTGAATAGAAATTTAATTGGTAAAGCTCTATTTCAGTACCTACAGTAGAAAAGGCAAAGTAGTATTTAATACTGTTGACGGATATTTAGGTATCACAATTTAGCTCTAAAATAACTTTATTAGAAAATTTTTACAGGATTAAACACTTCTTTCTTTTTATTAATTTTATCTTTATTATATTTACTATAATTAGGTTATTTCTAATAACTAAAACGCTTTCAGGATACTTACCACATTGAAGAAAGTATAAAAATATGTATTTTTAAATAACGGTCACCAGAAAATTAATGTGTCTTTATACGTACATAAAATTGGAGATTGTTTTATTTATTCTGACTTCATTTTTAACTTCCATTAAAAGGGCTTATGGAAGGAAATATGGCCGACGTGATTTTCAAATTGTTTCGATCGATTAAAAATAAAATTACTCTTACTAATTCTACGCTGTTTTAAAAAAAATGCAAATTGTTGTTTTCTTATAAATATAATATTTTTCCACCGCGACTTTATTGACAAACTGTATTGGATAACTTATATATTATATAAAAAAGAATAAGGATAGGATAGTTTAAATAAGTCAGAAAACATAAGAAGGGTTAAAAGTTAATTATTAACATTTTTCAATGATGATTCGATTTAGATCATTTAAATCAAATATTACCTTTTTCGTGCTTTTGACGTATTTTTGTTCATCCTGTAGATGTGTATAAGTTAGTATGTACGTCTTGTCAACTTTTCTAAATCGCCAAGCCATTTCCCACACGAATACGTCGAAAATGCACTCTCGCACACACGCACACAAATTTCCTCACACGACCAGAGTATGATTAAGTTGGTGCACATAAGTGCGTAATGCCAAATTGTCGTTTGGCAAAAAAGTGCCCCCCTTCCCCATATATGTAGTAATTTTTGCACCCTTCTTCAGAGCTCGTCCAGCGACTCGCCCATTCCGCCCTCACTTGCAGTTCGGAAGGATTGCCCTTCCCTGTTTGCACCCTTGCTTTCAATGGTGTATTCTATAATACATTTTGTTATCATTGCAGTTTTCCGAATATTTTCTAAGAAACGTTTCAATATTATGAGGTGTAAATTGAAATTCAATTTTCAATTGTCTTCATCTATAGTCTATACGAAACAGCTCTGAGGAAATGTTCAACAAATGTGCTGTTTCAAATAATAACATAACATCTTGACTCGACAAACATCAATGTTCGCTAAATATTCTATATTATGCCCAAAACACACTGCTTGGTTAATATATTTCCAAGCTATTTGCTTGCTTCTTTTCCACTAACATTCATTTCAGTTTAACAATTATGTCGTCATTTACTACCACTTTGATAATTAAGTGTGACTTATCGCTTTGATATCAATATTTTTAAATCACATTACGGCATTCACTCATTCTACAAGTCTGTGCTTCATTCCTTTAACATTTTTTTTCCCTATATTAATTTGGTCCCACCACGTGTTTTATGACATTTTTTTATGTCCAAATAACTTGTGAATAAATATAGTATAATTCATCTCTGTCATTGATTAATTAAACTAGAAACGCTAGCGAAAGTTTACAAGCTAAATAAATTTAACCCTTCACTTAGACACGTCGGCCTGGCTACACCACGTGCGATGAATCAACCCTCAGGGTTGTGTCCAACCCTCCCTCGCCAATCCTCCCTTCACTCCATACAGCCCCTCGTGCGTCTGAGTTCTTCCCTTGCTCCCTCAACATGGCTGACAGATCTTACAACCTACACCAACACTATAAACAGTGACGCTGGTCAATGGCGTATCACTTAGGGCTAAGGTGAGACTTTTTTTTGAGTATTTAGTTCGCAATACAAATATATTGTTAACATCACATAAAGATACATACGAAACTTGATTTATCTGATAAAATAGAATCGAATTTGACTCAAAAAGATTATTTTTATTTCAGTACATATTCATAATAATCAAGAAAAACATCTTCACAATTTTCTTAAAAAAAATATCATTTTAATGACTAATCAAAATATTTATCAAACATAAACATCGCTTTAATCTCTAACGTACGAAAACGACGAGTTTTTTGAATCGTAATACAACATTATAGATTTATAAGAAGTGCGACACATATAAGAACATAGAACTTTGTACACAAATCGTATTCACAATAATTGAAGGCAGCTAAAATCATATGTTTTAGATATTATAACACGTTTTTTCACCGATGTGATTTTTCATAGTTCAAATACAGTGGAACCCCGATCTTACGTTCTCGCATTATACGTTTTCCCGCGTGGTGCGTTCATTTTCTATAGTCCCCGCATTTACAGTGAAACCCCGATTCTACGTTTTTCAAGGGACCGTATAAAACAAACGATAAATGCGGGAGACGATGAATGCGGGAAACTTTTATAAATAAACTAAATGCCGGGACTATAGAAAATGAACGCACTACGCGAGAAAACGTATATGTCGGTCCCTGTGGTCTAGTGGCAAGAGCTTTGTCCTAGCGATCTGGAGACTCGGGTTCAATTCCCGGCAAGGTCAGATTTTTTCAATTGAAAAAAAAGAGATCTTGGGCTGGATGTATGTTATTTATCGTTGATTTTGTGTACAACTGATTCATTACTTATCATCGAGTCAATCTCGTATGACTTTCACGATTAAGAATATTTGGCGCATTGGCGTAAGCTGTAATGCCAAATATATATGTTTTCTATTAAAAAAAAAAAATTTAAATTAAAAATAATGCGAGAACGTAAGATCGGGGTTCCACTGTATAAGGATATTTTTTATACAATATATCAATTGTTCACCCATTGATTGAACAAAATATTTCATAATTTATAAATATCTATATATGCCATAGCAACATGATATAAATACAATGAAGCTTATTCCATATTTTATAAAATATATCACATCATAATATTTTCCGTACGCCACTGACAGAATAAAAACATACGCATTATTCCGGTAAAGGGATGAATTAAACCTACTGTAGGTAGTTACGTATCACGACATCGATACACTTCACAAACACATGCGCAAAACACGGAAATCTCTAAAAGTGGTATAATGTTACAATTATATCTGCGTTTTATTATAACTGTACCACCCTTTTGGATACTCTTTTATTTTACTTATTTGTTAGATTTCCTTCTTATATAAGTATCATCAAAATAGCAATAATTCAATTTATACACCTAACGTAATTTTTCAAGTTTGTTATTATTAAATCTAATTGGATTTTTTAAATATTTTATGGCAAACAGCCGGTCACTCAAAAATTTCCTTGGTTTTATTCTCAAGGGTGATTATTTGAAACGATTAGATAACATGGAAAACCTATACACGTCAACAATTTATAAAGAAAAGAACAATAATATCTATTGTATAATCATTACTGTACCCCTCTTTCGCCATACTATTAATAAAATATCTCGGTAATTTGATCCAAAATGAAACAAACTATAATATATACGTATAACTATCGTTTCCAGTTGTATAAATATGGAATATTAGTATCTATGATCATTCATGTCTATGGAATCCAAAATTTTGATTGTATTATCTTTTAAATATGGAAACAAATCTTATTACTCTGGGTATGGGAAATCTTTAAAAACAAAATTTCAAAAAGCTATTAAAAAAAACAATAATATTGAATACTTACAATACATAACAATGATCATAATTGCGGTACCCGCTACCCTTTTTCATAAATAACAGTAATAAAAAAAACACTGTTTAACACCGCATAGTAAAATTGTTGAAACCGTAATGATTAACTCCTTTTTTAAGATGAAAGACAACAATCGCATAAAACAAAACAATTATGCGCATCGAATCCTAAAAACCCTATCATAAAACGCGCACGACGCACAGAAGAGTTACCCATTGTTAGATTTCGTCACTTTAGTATCTTGAATGCACTTTGTTGGACGGCATGCTTCTGTTACCCTTGAGTAATAAAAATCATTTGCCTTAAAAAAGACAGACAATTTAAAAATAAATGTGTTTTCTTAAAGCGTGTGTCATTGTGACAGTGCACCCCGCACACTATTTTATCCTGACTGTTTCCAGCACGTGAATTATATCTTCACAGTGTGTAAGTGAAAAAAAACACAAATTTATCTTAACTCACCTTAAAAACCAAACGTTCACCCCCTTTAAAAAGATGTGCGCGTGCGTAGATAAAATATGCCACTCTCATTATTTCAATAATTCTTCCGCGTGCGTACCATTTTTTTCATAAACTTTAAAAAGAGGGAATGAGCTTTTTTTAAGCTTTGTCTACGCGTTTTTTAGAATTGTCTGAAAACACATTCTCGCTCGAAATTTTGTACACTGCAAGCATCTAAAATTGACAGCGCGTTTGTTCTCCCCTAATGTTAGTTTTTGGCATGCGATACACGTCAACTGCATCTATTTATATAAAATACCTAACTTATTTTCGTGAATAATTTGTTAAAAAAATCCGTACACTTAAATTTGCAATTCGTTTTTAAATATATTATTCAACAATAGCCGGCTGAGTTTTTTGCGGGATATTTTTAAAGCACATATCGATGAATAGAAAGTTTAGACCCTTCGGATTTATGCTTTTGTCACAAAAATGCATAATATCTGTTTTTTTATGATCACCTTTCAAAATCTGCATTCTCTTGCACCCTAAAAATGTAAAATACGTTTATGTAAAAAAAAACACGAGAATAATAGTGACCGAATCGATTTTACTTGACTGCCGTTTAACTGACGGCATAAAAAACAGTAGCCAAATTACTCGGAAAAGTAACATGGAACAGAATAATATCTTTTTGCCTCCTCGGTTTCAGATTGGGCAGTTTACGAGGCTCTGTCGCGTGGGGTTGACTTAAATACCTACTGTAATAAATTATCATGCAGTCATTGTTATTTTTTGTGACCCTGAAATTGTGCAACATACAAAGGGATGGTCAATAAAATGGAAAAGCTGCAGTGCTTCTGTCCGTTAGGCCTAAAAAACAATGTGGTACGAAAATAACAGTGCTTAGCTTTTAGACAAGTTCCAAATTCAAAAAATGAGCATGAAAAATCTAGTTCTACTACCGGTAATTATTTACTGTTGTAGATTTTATGGTTTATGTCTTTTCCGTCATTTGCTTCGTCTTGAAGTGTTTATATCCAGTTTGAAATGTTTAACTGTAAAATTAAATAATCTACAATTTACCTATTATAGTAAATAAGATAGTTTCATACGGCGGCTTTCTTTTCTGGCCTTAAGCCGAGTGGTCGCCGTCGTATGATATTCTCACGCTCGAATTCCTGTACGGACAAATTCATGAATTGAAGTTTAAACCAATTGATGGACTTGTGTTCTCATGGACATATTTGATTTATTTAATTGGCATTTACTTGGTAATTACAACATGTGATATATTTGATATCTAAAATTCTCTCACACCCATCCGATCCTAAAAGTAGGATGAAGCGGTAGTGTCTATCTAACCACTAGTCTTGCTTCCGTACCACTATCCGTATATTTCTACTGTGTTCGTATAAAGATATTTTGAATAGCTGAGTAACAGTCAGTTCTTGTAGAAAACTTATGTTGAGTAAAGCTCCATTGGGAGTCGATATAATTCGCATTGGGAACGGTCACGGCATAAATCAAGCACCTATCGTGGATAAAATAATATCCAAAACTTATTGTCAAACAAATCCATTATTATAAAATTCTCAGGTAAATTTCCACCCATAAACAAGTATTCAATTACATAGTCACTCACGGGTGAAATATATAATCACATGAATTTGAAAGAAGAAGCTATTCCTCCCGTTTTCGTTGATTAACAACATGTTAAAACATTTACAATGATTCCGTAACTTTCAGATTTAAATGTTTCCCATAGTAAATGAAAATTAAAAATAAGTAAGCTTGGATACAAATCGGAGAATCTTCATTTTAAAATGTAATTTATTAACCTGCGTCATATTTTTACCATACTTAAAATTTATTTGCCTAATTGCATTGCCATCTAAAGATACTTTTGATAGAATGATAGGTACTTTAAAAATTCATCTTATCGAATGGCTAAACTTCGCTACTTTATAAAAAAACGGCTTTCGCAACTCTTTCCCGCCGAGAAAAACAACGGCCATTTTGCCATTTTTTGCCAAATGCGTGGCTTCATCAGATTGCGATACTTTGAAGGGCGATAGGGAAGAAATGAAATGTTGTAAAAAGAAACGGGACAGGGGAAGGGGGAGTCCAGCGAGCGGACACTAAGAATATGCTTGGGGGAGATGACCATTAGACGCCAAACTATGTTGCCACATTTCATTTCCGATTACTGAAGGGTGCAAAAATTAAAATTTTGTCATCAATTTACAGAAATTGTCTTTAACAGACCGAATGGGTTTTTTGTCAATATTACACGGATTTTTTAAAATTATAATAAATAAAGATACATTTAATTCCATTAAGCTGACTCCGTATTGAATAGATCTTTCATGTAATTATGTACAAAATCAAATACATTAAGTCGAGTCAAAGTCTTTGATATTCGTGTCAACTGATCGACTGAACCTTTTCCTAAAATATTGGAACTTATTTTATATGTGTTACCGACGGTATGTTCCGTCGGCTTAGCGTTTAAATAATATGTAGACGTTTGAACGGAACAATTCATAATAATCAAGTTATAGACATTCGCCAGCGCAGAATCAGTTAATTGTTCTATTAGGAATCCATGAAACACACTCATATACAGACGCGTAATACACGAATACAACATACGGACTGCAATGTTGTCATGTATATATTTCAACTGCAAGTATTTCTACAAGGACCAATTGCGTTTCAACCACTGAAGATTGAGAGACGAAAAAAGATTTTGAATACTATTATATGTAAGTAGTTTTTAATCATTTTACGACGCTTAAATTACATGAATAGGAAGCTTTGAAACATCAAATAAAAATTCATGTTGATTGAAAACAAATTCTCACATTAAAACACGACGATCGCATTGAAAAGTAAATTTTGAATACCTACTGACACCGCCTTATGTGGTAGGTCATCAGAACTCTCTCGAACGATCTATTGTTCACCTCAGTCAATGAGTCAGTCGATTTCAGGAAATAAATTCGTTCTTATAATAATCTATATTGCAATCTATAGCGGTGCAATGTAGAGTTATTTCAATTTCTCTTATCTCTTGACGCCCGACAATGCATGTGCTTCATAAAAAGTTCATAAGGCGATAAATCATCCCTTATCAGCGGGCGCATGTGTTAACGATTTTTGAAACGGCCATTGTTTTTTCTTTCTAAAGTAACCGTTTGTTTTCATACAGCAGTGAGAGATTGGACTGCATTGAGAATGCACGCGCCTAATCCTCTCCCTCAGAATTAAATTCGCGTCAAATTCCTGATATCTTCTTCGCTATCGTAATATTTCTGTGTTGTATAACGTCTGTGTAAACCATAAACAATTAAATAATGGATGCTAACCGCCGCAACCACATAACGCTTTGAGATCGTCTTTTCTTTATAAGAGTACCATGTTTCTCCTACTCCGTCCCCAAAATCCCTCTACCTGAGTGTCGGATAGGAGGCTCCTTCTCGATTTCGAGGGAGCCGGAAATAAGGTAGTCTCACTACTTATTCACCATCTAATATCTAATGGTATTAAACATTATAAAGAACAGATTCTAGTTGGATTATATATTTATAACTACGATCTTAACAGATGATATAATGAAATATTATTATTCAATTTGAAATAAATTAATTGATATAGCTTTAATTATAAACACTTCTTGCTCAATTTTAGCAATTATGGAATAAGTGTTTGAATTATAATAAGACACGTTGTGCTTTTATTTTGAAAGCTGTAATATCTTTTCTCCAAAACATTTAACTTTACTAATAATATGTACGACAAATAATCTCAATTAAAATAATTTGATTTAAGTGATTATGTTTGTATAATATAACAGAGTTGACCACATAAATTACAATTCAAATAATAGATACATCATACATTTGAAAAATTCTATGCAGGCCTTAAATAAGTTTCTTAGCGTCGAACATAAATGATAGTGATTGATATTTAACTTATTAAGTTGCTACTTTTTTTAAACAAAATAGATAATTCTTATTGGTATATGTTTACCATAAATTGTCTTTGTATTTCTGATGGTTTAATGACCAACAAAAATTAACACAATAATATTCCATTAATATGGCTTTTCGTTTAATGTTTGACAGTCAAATTACACGAAAACGTACTGATAAAATCAATTGTCAGCATTGGCGGGGGTGGAATAAATTCAAAACATTAGTCTTTATTTATAAACGGGGCATGTAGCTGACCAGTTAACGTCACAAACTTCCATTATAATCGCAGTACAGATGCTTTCAAAAAAAAAATTTTTAATCGATTATAAGCATAAATATTTTTGATATCTTAGATTCCCTCTCACTCATCTGATCCTAAAAACGGGAGCGATTGCCTAACCACTAGTCAAGGTCTAGCCCCATTCTTCTCACATTATGCTTGAGAATTGTTCGTAGAGCTACGTCTGTTACGTTGTCTCTATAAGGAGTCCGTATGCTCAATATTGAGAGTGGACATGGAAAATTTTAAATATATTTGTTAGTGAAATAAATATTTTGATGACGTTATTAAAAATATGTAGACGGGAGGTCATGAGTTATATAAAAAAAATCCGAAGGCAATAAATGATACAATATTTTATGTATTTCAAAGAAAGCCTGAGACTGAGAGTGCTTGATGGAATTTCAATATCAAATTTGAATTGTTCGAATTTTGTCCTTTTCCATGAGTTTTGTCCACTGAATGTCAGTTCAAGTAAATCCGTGCAATAGAAATGCCTGAAGATGCCGAAATGCAGAACCCGGGTCGTTAGCGACAAAGCTCATGGAAAAGTACAAAATTCAAACAATTCAAATTTGATATTTCATTGGTTGGAATGTGACTGAACGCACATCAAATCATTATCCAGTAGCGGTCAAACTACTACAGGTATGGTCAAAGGCTCAAACTCTTGGATTCAAACATGTATAGGCATCGTGGAGGTCGTTTTTGTCAACGTCTCTGTATTTGAAATAATGTACTCTCAAAGTTCTTGATTTGTAACGTTGTTGATCGCTCGCCAATAATAGTTGTTATTGATGGTAGTTAATAAAAATGGAACTTTCTGATTATACGTGTACCAATGTCATGCGCAGTAGCCGCCAATGATATGCACTGCAAAATTATTCAAGCATTAGACTTCCCGAACAACTTGCATAATTTTTCCATAAGACTCGACTTCATCACTTGCCATGTCGTTTTCGCCGGAAACTATTTTTTATGCTTGCATTTAAATAATTCATCGCTTGATCTTTTCATTGGTCGGCTGCCAATACCATGGGGAGTGGTTGCAGCAAAACATTGCAAGACGTACATAAAAAAAGACTATGCAATTTTATTTTTTGTGGGTGTTCTTTTTTATACCAGCGCGTTCGTTTTTCCTTCTTTTTATGCTTTTATTTCCCTTGACCATAAATTACGTTCGAAAAGAGGGATGTGTCATTTTGGAAGGGCTGAATAGGAGAGGGTGAATGAAGTCCTCCAACTTTTCCTGTCTTAAGGTCTCTTGTCCAGCATTCAAGTACAACAGTGTTCACTGCTCAATTTCCACATCCATTCAAAACTACAAACGATAGTATGTAATTCAGGAGGTAATTTTCAAAAGTGGTCAAATCCATTTATTGAAAAACTGAGAATGTTAGATATTTTCATAACATTTTCTTCATAAATTTGTGTTTACTATCAATATTTTTAAAATATGTTTTAAATTAAAAAATTACGGATAATGTGTAAAAATTCAAACTTTTCCATGTGAATACAAAAGGTCTCAAAAGTTTAATCTAAAACTGGCAGTTGAAAAAAAATATTTTGGGATTGACCAGTTTTGAAAATGACCTCCTGTATATGTATTTGCAATACAAACCGTTGCCTACTTCTTGAAACTTTCAGTCACAGTTTAATAATGTTCCTTCATATCGTCGTCGTAAATAAGAATGTGACCAAGCGTAACATATGAAAATGTTTATGGAACCGTTTTAAAATTGGTAGGTAATGAAAGTCTAGAAATTATTTTTAAATCATTTTTGTACCAAAAGCATTTTTTTACAATACACTTTAATCTTTAACATTATATAGCGTGGGTTATAATTCTTCAACTATTTAATCTACAAAAAATTACTGCCACTTACAAACCATACCGATCAGCTGACCGGGCGAAGAAAGTCTTATTATTAGAAATACTAATCACCTGTATCCTATATAAGTATTAAAATTTGAAGTGATCACGCAATCCATTTAAAATAACAAATAAACTTGTACACAACACAAACTATGCTTGTAAAATATTGTTTAACAGTTGACAATGATGCCCGTAAATATTATATGAAATATCAGAAGTATGTACGCGGTACATAAATAGCAAATTATTGTAAATTTTTTCGACATGTCCATATTGTTTGTATTTGACCAAACAAGCAAATAATTGACATGATGTTTTCTGTAATTCAAAACTATTGAAAACCCTTCATCGTCCTTTGCAAATGTTCTCTCCCACGAAATTTGTAAGCACATAAATACCCCATAGATCCCTTCTGTCCAATCATTCCTGTCATTAAACATCGTAGGTAGGTAAACTACGTGAAAAAAATATGATAAATGTCTGAGTAAGTCCAAGCTATAAATGTAATTATAGCGAAAAATATTTTCAAAATACCATATTGCAGATAGGGATAGCGTAGGATAGGCGGCAAAAAAGGATTGTGCAGCGAAATGTCAGTGATGTGGTGAAATTTCGATTGCCCGTGGGTAAGGGAGGCCATTATACGGATGGTTGCAACTTGCAACCCTTTGTTGCAACCACTGACAACATTTTAATTATTTAAGCACTCGAGCGCATTCGTAGAATAAGAATTTTCAAATATTACTGGTATCAAAATAATGATACATTGGTTTTTTTTACTTTTTTTTAAATAATTATTTTAAAACCAATTTTACGGTGCTTGAAAAAATAAAAATAAGTCTCACTAATAACTCGATAAATGATTTCTTAGACTTAAAGTTTTCTTCGAAAATGATAAATATTCATTATTTTTTCCGAATTCAGAATTCTTTCTGGTGATAAAATAACCGTTCCCTTTTCCCTTATACCTTATTCGATAATAGTTTATAATATCACAATAATTAACATTAAAATTTGTTCTTAATGTAAAAAAATAGATACCAGAATATTTTTTATAATACAGTAGTTTTTGTAAAAGATGTAATATTATTGAACCAAAATTATCACCATGGTATGTTAAGTTAAACTGTGAAAATGTTATTTTAATAATCTTATCGGTAACCGCTTGTTTTTTATAACTGTGTTTCTGGCGCCTGGCGAGACAAAAGCAGTCGCGTGTTGCTCCCTATCAGGTAAAAGGGTTTCGTTTTTTTTTTCGCTCAGCGGGAAGTTCATTTTTTGCATTCAAATCGCAAATCTGTTAATAGATTTTATAATAATCAAGTTTCAATACACATTCTTATATGTATGACACGTTTTATCCATTAATATACAAATTTCATTTTACTAGAGCTGGTAAATGGAATAATTCTCCTGAAATGCGGGAAATCTTGATTGAATTTAGCTGATTTCTTTCGTAGTAAAACTTTTATCCAAACTTCAATGTTAATATTTTATCAGTTTTGTAACTTTTACATAGCTCCATTATGCATCCTTTTTTTAGGTTTTTGATGTTGTTAGTGAATTTAAAAAATCAATTGAAAAAAAATCATTTCATTATACTAATGTTTTAATATGCTAACCGCCGTGGCTAAGTAGTACTAATCTAAGGATTCATCGTAATATATTCCGTGATCGACGGTTCCAATCGTCGCTAAAGTATCCACATAACTTAAAAGATCTTGTATGTAATACACAACAAGTTTTTTCTAAAAATACTCCTAATATGAATATGTTATTTTGAAGTGTCATAATTTTGTTGTGTTCATTTTTGCTTAGCACTACTTTATAAAACATACCTTTAACGACAAATATGAAATCCTTACTACCTATCGACGTGATGTAAAAAGAATAACATCAACAAAATTATCCTTTATACTGTCTTGCATTGAATACGAAGCCCACAATATTTAACAAATAAATGCAGGGTTAAGTGATTTCTTAAAGCTTGAACATAAAGGATTATTGTCGTTTTTCTCGTGTATTAGGCTTTCACAATTGATGGAAACAAAATGGGGCGCACTTTAAGGAAACGCGTCGGCTACCTATATGATATCTTTTCATCGTCGCGAATAAAGAGTAAAGGTGGTAGGGTGTAATGATGCAAATACACCACTAAGCTAAATTAGTCCAACGGTTCTCCAACTTTGATTCGCCAAAAAAACAAATCAAGATATGGTGTTGGTCCAGTCAATCAAGTATATACAAAAAATTCACGCACATCAAAATATATGAAAATTACGCATAATATTCTTTGTGATTCTAACTAAACACAAAATGATTGATTGGCTTAGTAATTAAATGGAAAACTCCAAAGTATTTGTGGAATTAAGCCCTTATCTACAGAAGATGTTAGTCTAACCTTAGGCAACCTAATACATTATGTAAATCCATATTCGCCTGCATTCCAAAAAAGTTTATTTTATAATATACTAGTATTGCTACCCGGCGTCGCTCGGACTAAGCGACCAATAATTATTTAATCTTATATCATTCGATATAATTATATCACAAAATCTAACATCCAAAATAGAGTTAAAATAAAACCACAAACTTTATTTAATTTGATGACAGCCCCATTCTCGCCCATTAAAATGTCGAAATTCAAGGAAAAAATCTAACTTGCTGTCAAAGAAATGTCAAATAATACCTTCACGTAAATAATAAACATTATTATTAATAATAAAAGCCGAGAAAAGTTCTGTAGAAGACTAATTTATTACATTTTGACTAAATGTCTTCGCCGATAAAAATTCAAACATATTTTCTTTTATATTCGTTTTTATGGCAACTTGCAACAATAATGCAAAGGGAATTACAGACCCACATACATACATACGCCGTTTCGGTTTTATATATAAGATAAAACGACACATTAGGCGAGTAGTAATCTTGCGTATTCTACTAAAAGTTAAAATCTCTTAACGAATATCAAAAGAAGATGCTCGATAGCATTTCAATATCAAATTTTATTCGAAGTTCTGTTCAAGTTTTGTCATTAACATACAATTTGATTCCATCCACGAACTCAAAAAGTGAAACCTAGGTCGTTAGTGACAAAATTTGAACTACATATATGACATAGATTTTTCAACCGATTTATTGATTGGTATCCAATGCTACGGTTTTTCGTGATATTTAAATTCCGTCCTATCAAACAAACGGATCGCTAAGAGAGCATTTATCATCGCTATCATTTCGTTTTGATTGTTTCTAAAAAGAATAGCAACTATTGAAAATATTTTGAAAAGCTATGCAATATTGCTTACAAAATGCGAAAAGCTTCTTGTATCAAAGGAATAAGTAAGTTCTTTATCCGGTGCGTACCGTAGTACAGTAAGTAGTTGAGTATTTTGAGATTTTAATTCACGCTTCAATTCGCAAGGTTTATAGTAAAAAGGGTTTGAATAAGTTATCGGTTTAAATAAATACGTTAGGCGCAATATTCTGTTTCTATTTTCAAATATATAATCATCAAATTTATTTGCTCACAATTTTTTTTTTTATTGCTACTTGCGTGAAAGATATATGCATTCATTTTAACTAAGCTTTCTTGTTTGTTTAGCTAATATTCCAGAACACCAAAAGTATTCCAAAGAAAACGAGTAAAATCACTCAAAAAAGTTAAAAAAATTCAAGCACACTTTTAATAGGACCAGACACACGTGTACCTATAAACAGTACCATGCACATACTTACCTCACAAACATTTACCGATAATAGATTACATTTAATCTTTGGATTCCATAAGGGCTAAATGTATTTCTGCAAGATGATTACAGCGAAAGAAAAACTTCAGTCTTATTTGAGCAGGTTGTTATATTTTCTTTTCTGCATCATTGAATAAAATAGAGCTCATACTCTCATAGGGTGGATAAATATTTTCGATCGAATTGAAAATATGAAAAAAATCCAGTGAATTTTAAATCTTTTGAAATTTTATTAGTTTAGAATGCTCACGATGACTAAAGCCGATCCTGATCTTCACCAAATAAATGCGGAAAAAGTACAAAATTTAATTAAGTAGTACCAAGAATTTACAGTAAGCACCTTAAATATGATTAATAATCGTGGTGAGAATCAACGAGTAACAATTCAAAGCAATACCGAAACGTTTATTTGTGGCATCAGCTTTAATTTTGAGTGAAAATATTGGCAACACTGACATTGAAAAGGATAAAGACATAGACAAATATATAATTTAAATACAGTGACCTTTGTTACGATAGTCATAGTCAAAACAATACAGTAACGTTTATTTGTGGCATTAGTTTTAATTTTAAGTCGTGTGAAAATATTGGCAACACTGGCATTGAAATTATTGCTAAGCAGCTATGACACCGATACAGTCATAGACAAGAATATTATTTAGATACAATGATCTTTGTTACGATAGTCATAGTGGCCGTGGCGATGATGAGTGACATGGGCCTTTGCTTGGTAAACCTCCATTATAAAGAGTTAAAAATAACAAAAGATTCAGTTTCACATGAATTATATGAATTGGCTGATAGCTATTTTGACTTCGGCCCACCGTCGGAACTACCTTTAAACTGATTCTAATTTATTTATATATTGTAATCTTACTTACTCTAACATTGTTAATTGTATTTCAAAATAAATAATGCAATGTGATAATTACGGTTTGAGTAATGTATAGATATTAATATATGATGCATATCAAAATGCTTCATACGCCCGCCTGAACAGGTTGCCCTGAATAATATTTTCACGAATGCTCGAGAGAGGGCTCAAAGCCGCTTGCTTTTAAAAGGAAAAGGGGAAAGCGAAGAAGTATTTTCACTTTATCATCTCTCAGTGCCTCACTTGTTTACAGTGGAGTACTTTACGGAAGACTCTTTGAAACAATTCTTGGTAATTTAAATACCAATATTTATTTTCGTTTCGTTATATTCATGTATGTCATCATAAGAATACATACTATCCCGTTAAAAGATTTTCATATCAAAATGAGCGTATATAAATGATCAAATGAATGATAATAAAGATAGTATATTATGTTTTAAAGCAATTCAACAGCCACTTGAAGTTTTTAACTAATTACAATCATTGAAACGACATATTTCGTAAACAATACAAACAGGAATAAAACATTTTGAATTGTATATGATAAGTAAATACATACAATTTTACTCATAACGAAAGAATGATACAAAAAAATATTTTCTTTGTATCATCTTAGTATAAAATTAACCTTACAGTATTTAGTATACAATTAGTCGTGGAAAGTCTGAATATCACCTGTCACTTATGGCTTTGATAGAGTTTACTAATACTTCATAATTGCTTGGTGTATAAATGACTGGATCCATTCAAGCCTTTTATATATTTCCATCCTGCTAAGAAAAAGCATTCGCCACGCCACAGCGAGTAAGTAGACTTTCCTTTCATTTTCATCAAACTTCATAAAACATTCATCCCAATCCTTTGATGTGCTCTCTTCTACTTTCTACTCGCAAGTTCCTCCGCTTTTACAAGCCAGATGAAGGCTTCCCATTCATTGGAAACATATTAAATATTTTTATGAACGCTTTATGAAGTGTTCACGTACTTAGATTGATATCTACCTACCAAAAAAATCGTGTAATGAACATTTTATATTGCCTTCCTCTACGTTAAATACCGAAGTCACTAATCCTCGATTTCTATATGATATATTTCTTAATGCAATATGACTGCGTTTTAAAATTTTCAAAAAAAAATATCAAATTTTTGACTATTGTTTATTGAAATATATGAAAAAATTTGTATCATTCGTATATTTTTCATAAATCTATTTTTTATTTTATAATATATTATATAAGTAATATAAAAATAAGACAGAGAATTTTCATCACTGAATTATAATTTTTCATTTAATATTAGGTTAGTGGCGAATATATACTAGGTAATAAGCGATATTTCAACGCTTACTTCACTCAAAAAAAAATACGAATAAGAAAGAGATGTAATATAAATATTTTATTTACGGAGAAAAATATTAAGACTTGTTCAAATGAATATGTTTTAAGATCGGTTAGTATGGAATGGAACTGATAATTCAAACTCATGCACCTATTTCCAGAAGTAAAATAATATTATACAGTTTTCAATAAATATTATAGTTATGACAGTATCTATTTCTTATTCAAGAAATTAATACAAACAATTGGGAAGACTCACTTGCGAGTAGCAACACTACAGACGATTTAAAACATTTTGAATATAGAACAGTCTTTCCCATAGACATAAAAGATTACATGTTAATTGTTTCGTCACTTGACGTGAGAAGAAAAATCATTGTAGGGATCATGTAGGGATGTTTCTCGAACCAATGTCTTCGATTACATTGTTATCAGGATCGTTACGCTTCTTATAGATATGTCTTACCTGTCAATTTTCGAAGAATTTTGTTAATGATGTTAACAGATAGAATTTAATGGTCTTTGACAAAAAAAAGCCTTTTTGCAAACGACATTATTATATACTCAATTAGATAAATACTTTTTATACAGTAAATTACTATGAGTGGGTTAAAGTAAAATATGTAACATCATCGGTAAACATAGAGTTGATTGTAATTAAATTACTTTCGTTTTGTTAATCGTTCGTTTTTAATTTACTAACATTCAATAATTTAAGTTTTTTGGCTTCAATTGTCATTGAAAATACTTAAATGTACTCGTGTGTATCGAAAACTTATAAACATTGTGATTACGCTTCATCGTATATTTTTCATATTTATAAGTTGATAACAAAGTAATATGTGTCAGGCGGTTATCTTGTAGGTACGATTTTTTTTTAGTTATTGTAATCAGGATCGAGACTAATTTCATTAAACCCACAAATAAACTCTTTCTTAATTGGAACAATCACATTTTAGCATAAAAGGTTATACAAAGAAATGGATACCATGAACACCTTCTGTTCAGCTCGTCCGGCCATTGAAAGTGTGCATGAAAGACCATCCTTGCAATAAATTGCAGAGATGTCAGTCAGAAACAATGATCACCGGCCGTTTTCTCTGGCAAAAGAAGCAAAATCTAATAATTTATTTCGTTAATACAAAGGCTCCTTTGCGGGCCATGTGTAAAATCCACCCTTTGGTATGTTTTTTTAAGTCGAGATATATCTATGCCAAAGGTTTCTATTGCGTCCGAAATTTTTGACTTCCCTTTACTTTTATCATTATTATATTTATGTGTATCGTTTGAACAAAAGCAGTCTTTTGTTAAGATGACCATTGAGCAGAGTCGGATGCGACGAGAATATTTAACATGATATTATTTACATTCATTTATACTCCAGTTGCAATTATTGTTTGATTCATCAAATCGTCGGTCTACAACGATAATTATAAAGATTATAATTAGAAAGATCGACGATAATTGACATACGTTTTTAGGTATTATTGACAATCTCCACTCCACCCAATGTCACATTTCATCACAAAATATACTCTCTTTTTAAATTACGTGAACTTGCTTATAGACTCTTAAGAGTGGGTTGGAGAATTCAACATTTATCATGAACGTTTTCTTATCAAACTATCAATGAATTTACTTCTGACAAAAAAATAGCTGGGGTAGAATATATTTTTTTGTTTTGTGAAGTGAAATTTGTAGTAAAACTAAATCATATATCATTATGATATGTGAACTTTATTTCAGACAACTGTTTCGAAATTAAGGTAAGTGCATTTTGACCAGCAATATTTTAAAATTAATATTATTCCTCTTTTCTTTTAATTAAGTTTTCAGTAAGCTTTATTCCTTCTTAACATTTTCAGTGAAATAATCATTATAGATATGCGCACTTTGGCGACAGTTTATTTATGTGATATTGTCATTTCTTAAAACTATAATATAATATCGATGAAATCTTTGAGTCCGTCCCAGGGAAACGCATCTTTACAAGTCGATAATCTATCCTTTACGTGTTGCGTTGTATCGTAAAAAAATCTTTTGTATTTTATCCCATTTTGCAAAAGTGGCTACCATTTTATTATAAGGACAGGCAAATACTTTGTGCAACCCATTAGTAATGTTGGTATTTACGAGCTTCAGAAGCCAGGAAGCATTGTAATATTTTACAATATAGAATCTAGCACAATAAATATTATATAAAAATATGATAGAGTAGCCGAGTTGATTGTTGACCTTGCTAAATACAAATACAATAAAGATTAAATTTGTATTATGTTTTTGAATAAATATTTCGTAGTAGGTATTTCAACTTTTCTAACGATACCTACGGTAGCTTTTGTATTTTTTGGTTGCCCCATTTGATCATAATATTTGGTTATATTATTTTTTTTCAATACAAGGTCGCGCAATAATATTATTTACTATTTTTCTTCAAGATAATTATCAAAATATAATAACAAGGACGTTCCACAGTCTTCTAAATGTTGTTGAAAATGGTTTTCACTGCAGATATTCCATTCCACGCATTACGGGGCAAAACATACAATGTTACTAAAATAGTCAAAAAATTTATCCATAAATATATCATTGTATTTCTTTTATATTTAGTGAAAAATACAATTATTTTTTCATCATTATCCACGGTAATGAATAATGACACCAATAGAACTTACTGAAGATTGGTTAAAAGGCGACGATGGACCTGGCTTGGACATGTGCTGTGGATGCCCCAGGGGAGCCTGAATCCTGCCTGCCTCTTCTATAAACCTGATGGATTCCGGCGCCGCGGAAGGCCTCCTATGACCATCCATAGGATGTACTCAGGGGAGCTAAGAGACGCCGGGATGACCTGGGAAGATGCGAGGAAGTTGGCGGGAGACAGAGAATCTTGGAGGCACCGTGTGGCGGCCATATGCTCCGAATAGGGAGCGGATATGGAAAAAAAAGGATTGGTTTGTACTTATCTTTCAAAACCATATTGCGTTGAAATAGGATAAACTTTCATAATTCTATTTTATTTCCATGATTAAATATCAGGTCGTCGTTGTTTATTGATGCATGTAAATTAGGATTGCCAACTTTTTCTGAAAAAAATCTGGAACATACGATGACGGGATAAAACGATATATTTTTTTTGGGTGTATGTGATATTGGTCGATAGTTTCCTGTGAAATTCCGAAACAGTAAGACATTTTTTGACATTCAATCGGGCACTTCGACACTATTTCCGAGACAATCCCGGCAAATCCGGGACGGTTGGCAATCTTAATGTATAAAAAATTCAAACCAGAATCTAACATGAAAATAATCATAATTAACAAATGTGCCATTCTAATACGACTTCCAAAAAGAAATAACATTTATTATATTTCGATGAATCTGATTGTGGCTACTTTGTAAATACATCTGGCGATGCATGTTGAAATGGCAATAATTACCATTTACTTCTAGGTACAACGACACGGCTTCCACAAGCATATTAATTCACTCAAGCTTTTACAGTACGTCCTCTATTAATTACTAGCGAAGTTACATTAGCAATAGTTCCAGATTGGAGTAAGTTTAGCCAATGAGTATGAATATAATTTAACAGATGCCTCTACTGTGCTTCATAAAATTATCGTAATATGTATATAGATTTTTTACTATTTCAATGAAAAATTTTCAAAATTGTGTATTTTAAGATGATCAAAAGGTTTTTTTAAATTAACCAATCTTCATAATTAGTTTTTTTTTTGAAAAGATTTTTTTAGCCTTTTTACCAAAAATCGTAAAGAAGCTCTGCGAATGCAGTTGTATGTATTTTGACAAAAGCGACATTATGTTTAATATTTTTTTTACAATGACTATTTAAATTGAAAAAATCTAATTCATATAAATTAAACTATTTTTTTAGTGGCAATCTTTTTGCTTTCAAAATCACTCACAGTTATGGTGATAGTCAACCAATATAGTTTATGGTCAACCGTCAGAATCTATTCAAATAGTGTGAACTTGGGTTGTGTACAAATATATCAAAATTTAAAATGAGCAAAGACGTCTCATTGGACCCAAGAGAAGTCTTATTATATCTAAACGAAATGGGCATTCGAAACGTCAGTGGAGATATGTTAAAGGCATTCATGACAGGTATACCATTCAAATACATAAGATATTGACACTAGCAATTAATCAATTTCTATAAATGCAGTAATAAAAAAATTTCAGATCTGAAAAAACTAATACGATATGATATGGATAGAAAAGTAGAAATCAGCGAGAAATCAATTCCTGATTCTGCTAATGATGAAGTATTAAAAGGTCCAGAGAGGCTCTATTCCTGTTCCACTTGTAGTTCCAGGTCTAAATGTATAAGTAATAATACAACTAGAAAACCCCTCTCTTGTTTGCGAAACTCAACCGAAAATATTAAAACTGTTAATTGTAAACAATCGTCAGCAGATATTGTCAAAAAACAAAAGAGCGAAGAAAAAGTCATCAAGTCTGGTTCAGGGAGTAAATTAAAAGAAAATAAGTCTCGTCCTAGAAGTGCCAATTGTAAGTTGATATTGAACTCTTTAAATTACAATATTCCAATGTCACTGGCATCTGCTTTGACAAAGTGAGACCACCTGTGAAAAAATTCTCGTATATGATTAACTGTGACACAAATTATTGAAATCATTTCAATTTGTGAATGCTTGTCATCTTACATACAACAGCCACCAATGTCTTAATGTGTCACTTTATATTTCATAATCACCAACAATATTCATAGCTGGTAAAGAGTTAATTTAGAACATTTTAATTGTTATGTTGGGAAAAGACTTTAACCCATATTATTTTTTAGTTACTGTATCTCCCTATTAAACTAAATGCTAATTATTTATCATACCTAAATATTGAAGTTTTCCCTGAGTAACATCAGAAATACCCCAAACACATTGCCGGAAAACTACAATATTTATGTATGATTAATTAACTTAATTAATTAATTAACAAATTATTAAAGTAAAAATTCAAATGATTCTTATTTAAATTCATTCATCTTTCAAAGAATGGATTTAAAATTTCAATCATTAGCCTTTGACAAAATGAATGATTTTCCTCTGTGATTATTTTGAATTTGTTATAAATTTTTCCAGTTATTAGAGTTCCAATTGTGGAAAACCGGAAAAAATCAGATCCAGTTTCACTATATCATTATTATTCGACACTTTGGGAGAAATATAAATCAAATCTTCCCGGTGAAAATAATTGGTCCGAGATTAGATGGTCAGTAAGACAAAAAACATTAGGATCTAAGGAACCTTCAGTAAATATAAAGGTATGTAATTGATACTGTCGTTTTTCTAATTTGTTGAAAAATTTACTGTGCTAATAACCTCATTAACCAACTTAAATTCTTTTTTAGCAATCGCAAACATCTTTGCCACAACGAAAAAAAGATTGGGTTGAGTGAAAAGATGTGTTCAAATATTGTGACGACTCTTTTTGAAGAGCAACATATTCTTTTCTGAATGTACTCTTCATATGGAGCATACGGTGGCTTCAAGCTTCTATCATGCTTTTCCAGGACGGTAAAATTTGAAGCATTCACAGTGAATGCTCGATGCCTTGTTATATTGGATGTCATTATGAGCTGGATGACATAGTATGCTCAGTTCCTCATTGAAACCAATTTATCCCTTGCATCTATCCTCTTCTTGGTTTAAAATTACTCATTTTATAAGGTGCCTAATCAAGACTCACAACCAAATTATGAACATTTTTTGCAATGCCCTAATATAATAATAGTTATTCAGTAAAATTTTGACCATTTTTATTGGTTGGTAATTTTGAGAAACATATTTATTTACAAACAGTTCTATTAATGGGTTACAGCATGTTGCTGTTTGTCAAGCAATATGGTACTGGATATTAAAAAACATTATGTCAAGTGAAAATGAGGCATTTCAAAAGGTTCAACACCTACAAAAATGGTTCAGAAATATATCTACTGATTTATTTGCACTGCTGTCAATAAACTAGATAAGTCAGCTGGTCATGCTGGAAGAGCTAGGAGGCAAAGAGACGACGGCCAGTTAATCCAGAAATAAGTAATCAAAACTTTGGTTATATCCAACTGACACTTTTATGTTTTTAACTGCCAGTTCTTGGAGTAAAGATGTTTACACAGACATTTTTTTTTACTACATTCGCTCATATTTTGTTATGATCATGACTGGTTTTGCTTATCGAGAGTATCAGTTAAAAATGCTTGGGATCAACGCATTTGTGGCAAAAATTGGTTTAACTCGATACATGCATTTTATTGTTAGGCCTGTCTGATTCTAAGCTTTCTGTACAAATCTGTAAATATTAATATTCTTTGGATATATTTTTACTCAACATCAATAATAAAAAACATTTCAACTGATTATAAACAGATGCTTGTGATGAGTGAAATCAGTCCAGAGCATTATAACAAAATGTGTAGAGTACAAAAAAATGGTTTTTTATTCATGTGCTACCATGAACTGATCTTGAAAGTTATTTAATTCATAGTTTTTAAGGATTTTTGACACCAACTGAGGGTAGTTCAATATCAAATTTGGTCATCAAGCATCCTCAGTTGATACCTTAATTTGAAAAAATATTATATTACGGAATACTTCAAAGTAAGTTTAATTGTTTATTATTCATGTTATCTGTAAGTCATGTTTTGTATTTTATTTTTATCAAAATAAAAGGGTTATGATTAATTTTGATGTATTCTTTCAATCCAAATATCAAAGCCATACAAACTTCTGCCACAATTGCAGAGTCGGACACTCTGACTCAGTTGCTAAAAATCAAAGAGTGATTGTCGCTCTTCTAATTTGTACTACTTTACTTATTAACTTCCATTATCCTTGGACAAATTTTATTTAACACTTGGGCTTTTGGCTGATAGCTTTTGACTAATTTAATTAAACGTTTCACATCTATTTAACTAGAGCCGGATTCAAACTTTTATTTTTGTATTTGTTTAGAATGCTACAGAAATAAGAATAACTTCACTGTTAGCCACTGTTGGCTGGCAATGGTCCAAGCAAAGTGTAATTTTTAAGGCACTCAAACTTGATTTTTTTTCTTTGGTGGATTTGACTAATATTGTGGAAATACCTTGGTGAAATATTTAAAAGTAATCAAAAATATAGTTAACATGCTTTTGCCATTAGGATTCCAAAATTTAAATAATATACCTTTCCACTGAATATTGGACAGCTAAAACATTGAAAGTGAATTTCATAGAACTCTTGATGGAGATATTCATGAGTATGTATACAAATTCATATCGGTAACAGTATCCTTTCAATTGATAATGTTCACGATGAGTGAGAATGTTTAATGTGGAATAAGTACAAAAAATGTGTTATTATTTTTTAATATAATGCCATTCTTCCAAGTATTGAAAGTGAACACATTAAATGTGAGGCTTTTTTTGTTTTATACACGTTAGAGGTCTGCACGGGCCGAAATTTTAAAATTTCACCCGGCCCGAACCCAAAGACCTCCGACCCGACCCGGTCTGGGCCCGATGCTCATTTCCAAAATTCTTACCCAAACCCGATCACGACATTTTGCAACCTTGCCTGAAAAAAATCCGATTTTTATTTTCTAATAAAAATTGACTCGCCAATTATCGTGTGAATGCAGTTGTGCGAAATACATTTCTTCGTAATTAGAATTAGTTTTTGTTTATTTTACAGGAATGACGATTCAAGTGTGTAGTTCCTGTTTTTGAACTAGAAAAGCTGAAAATGCATTTACATTTTATACACTCACTGTAGCCACCTCTATGATTTCACTAAATGATTTCCACACTTCACTTTTCCCATGGGTTTTTACTGAGGAAATATATTCTCCACTCTTCGGTAAATTAAAAAAAAATCAGCCTAACAAATCGAATTGAGACCGATCGAAATAACCATATAAGAAATACTAAGTCAGGATCATATTATGAACAAACTCCTATGAGATATCATTAAAAAATACTAAAATAATGGCGTCATTAAATTAAGAACTATGCATCTTGTTCTTTCGAATGGGTCGAAAAGATGACTAATATACAAGTACTTGAAGTTTATAATAGTATTAAATTTAGCTTTACGATAATGGTGAGCTCATTCGGAAAACGCCCAATTTTTGTTATATGTTTGCGTCAGAGCCCAGCCCGGGCCTGAATCCAAACCTTCGTTACCCGGCCCGCAGGCCAAACCCGAACCCGTGCAGACCTCTAATACATGTATACTACAAATATGTAGGTTTTTTTTAATCACTTATCTTGATGTGAATGAACCTGATGAACAGTGTATTAGACATTTTTTTAAGCTCGCCATTTTTAGATATGATCTTGTACAACGATCTAGAATCAATCTAAAAATCGAAAATCTTTTGTGCCTCTACAGAAATCTTTTGGCAGCTAAAGCTGTAAACACAATTAATTGAATCTTAACAGTGTTATATTGTAGTCTGAAAATAATAAATGAAATCACCAAAAAGAAGTCTATATGAGTACCTAGCTATTTATTATATATTTTATATAAATTACATACAGTTAATGGATTTATTAAAAACCTAAATGATTCATTAATTCGGTAGTTTTACACTACAGAGACAAGTTACATTTTATAGGTACGTATGACAAAGCAGTAAGTATTTTATTTGTAATTACTAACACATCACTTATAAAGATTTAGATTGTGTTCGCTTTGTATTTTGCTGAAAGGGATCCTGGGGTATTTGTATTCAACTTTTCAAGGATTCTTTGTTCAATTCTTTCAGCTGCTGCGGTAGTTAGAACTAATGTATCGTGTTTCAACATGGAATGGACATTGAGTCCATACACAGGCATTAAATTTACATATGGCAAAGATTCAGTGGCAATAGTTATATTTCTGGGCATTATATCAGTGCTGAAAAAAAAATGATTGTCAGTACATACATTGTATCAATAAAGCAGAGAAAAATGCTTAAATCTCACAGCAAATGAATAGAATATATAATTTAAGTATGTTCTATTTCATTGGTGTGCAATCAATTTATGAGATTCTTTGAGATTAACAAATGGGATCTAATAAAATTGAATTTTGAATATGAAATAGTCTCCCAATGGTAATCATATCTTAGGAAGCAAAACAAAAGAAGCTAGTCAAATAAAACACAGCACTATTTCACTACTCAAATATAATGTATAGTACCTACCAAATATAAATGACTGATAATAAAATTGACAGTCAATTAGTTGAACAAAATGAAAATATTAAGCTTGGAGCTAGCAAGCTCAAATTGGCCACATATACATATGTGGCCAATGAACAACTTGTAATAAATAGTGACAGGTACGTAGTGTTAGTCATGTTAATGATTGATTAAGTTGCAATGCCCCATTTTTCTACGATCAATACTCTCTTCTGGTAATTGTTTTGAAAATAGTACACAGGGTAGAGGTCTGCACGGGCACGAGTTAGCCCGTGGGCCTGAGCCCGGCCCGGACCGTGGACTGGGTAGCAAAGATTTTAATTCGGGCCCAGGCCGGGCCTGGTAACACAAAAAATAAAACATAAATCCAATTATTCCGGATGTATACACCATTATTGTATATCTAATTTACATATCGATGGCTTAAAAAATAAATTTGCTAACTCTGTAAAAACTGATTATTTTGGTAATTTCAAATCGATTTCAAATAGTACTTTCAAACGATTTTTTGTACCACCTTTGAAAAACAACAAATTAATGATAATAGAAAATGGTGGAGTTGGATAATTAGGAGAAGGTTTTAGAACGATAACGGAGAAAAACATTATTACGATGCACTCAAATAAGTTTTGGTTATAAAACAATTACGGGAAATGCACATTGTTTGATACTACAAGATGGCATTATTCAGGCAGTATTCTGGTCTAGGATTCTGAAAAAGCCGTTTTTTTTTTATTGCATATCTTCAATGTTCAAATCTTTGAAAATATGTTCTTACAAGATTTTTGTTAAAATTGTAATTATTGCTAGAAATATAGGTACTTTAGTGGCATAGAATCTAACCAATCTGGGCGGATTTTAACTTTGCCCGACACTTTAAACACGTTTTTCTCGGAATTATTTTTCGGTTTTTATCAAAAATAGTTGCCTTGATATCTTAAGTTTTACAAAACCGATTTAAATGAAATTTAATGTGATTTTTTTTTATACATTCCTTTATGGTATATACTAAGATTATAAAGAAAAATCAATTTTTACTATTTTTAAAAAATTCGGAAAATCAAAAAAACGGAAAAAATGATTTTTTTTTCAAACCTCCGCCATTTTGCGAAAATATTTTTTTTGGACTTGGTTCTAGTATATACCAGAATTGCATCTTTACTGATTACGAATATAATTTTTTTTTTTATTTCATGTTACTAAAAGTTGGGATCATGGCAACTTTGGAGCGTCATTTTTTTGAGACCCCCTACTTTACCAGCCTGTAACTTTTTAGGTTTTTTGGTTTGAATATTTTTTTGTATATTAATAAATATCTGTTAAAAAAATGGACTCTAAAATTGTTATTACTTTTTTTTTTGTAGCACTTGCAAAAACACCTAAAATTTCAGCCTCTAGACCGGAATACTGCCCTAAGTCATTTTCAGCCAAAAGTGGAGTTGACAAAATTACTCTTTAAGCCATCGATATATATTATAATTTGATGAGTTGATACTAAATTATTTTAAATGTTGATAGAAATTTTTTTGGAAAGTTGAAAAAACTGTTGGGCCCGGGTAAGATGTTTGGGAATGAGCCTTGGGTTCGGGTTGGAAGTTTTCGGGCTCGAGCCGGTTAGAATTTTTAAATTTCGGCCTGTGCAGACCTCTAGCACAGGTGTTGAAAAATACTTAATATTTAGTTATGATACATTTGATCATATTTTATCACTAAAAGAAGATAAAATTGAATCCGCGCAAACTAAGCTGCTAAATTAAACTGAAGTTCAACAATGAAACTAAGTATTTCAATCATTCACATAAAAATATTAAAGAAAAATCTTGTGGTACAAATAAGGACCCAAATACTTACTCATCAATGATCAAAACTGAAGGACCCCAATTTCTTTCTTCCATAAGATCTTTAATAAATGTATCATCCTCCGTAGGTATATCCAAGTTATTCACGATGTGAAGATCATCTTGAGCGAGTTTGATGGATAAAGATGATGTCAAACCTAATATTCGGCTAAAATAAGATAACATGTAAAAATGGGTCTTGTTTGCTCTGGGTCCGTGAGCTGCACCTCCTCCTCTCCACAGAGGAGATCTAATGGAACCATGGCGAGCCTTTCCCAAGCCTTTCTGGGGCCATGGTTTTCTACCACCACCGACGACTTCTGCTCTAGTTTTAGTGTGAGTATATGAAACCCAGCGATACTTTGATTGCCAGACTGCATTTTGATGAATGACGTCTATTCGCGGAGAGCATCCATATACTTCTGGGTGGAGTTCGAGAATGCCGAGCTTTTTTTCAGGAATCGTATCCACATTTTCAATCCAAACTTGTCGTGGCTTGGAATATACTCTTTGAGTATCCCATTCTTTCTGTGTTACGGCGACTGGAACTTGTTCAGCTAAAGCTGAACTACAATACCGCGCAATGGAATTAGAGGTCAATGCCAATTTTCGGGATAAACACGCCAGCATTGTTAATACGATAATAAAATAAAAACTAATAATAAAAATTTATAACATAACCTCAAGCGACTGACAGTATATTATGGAAATAGTGGTTGGTATAAGGATATTATTGTCTATGGAATAGGTCATTTATGTATAAGTAAGAAACGAGTAACGACCAATTGAAAATATTAATGGCTCGTTACTTGTACTCTTTATAAATAATATGAACCAGTGCTACTAATATTCTGGCAAAACATTATAAAGAATATTGAACCATTTGTCCAAGTCCAAATATTTTTTTTTGAAACTATGTATGAAGCATTTTTAATACTAAACCGTTTAGTTTTAAATTTCAGGTTTGACAAAATGCAATAGGTATCCATCTACCAAGTAAAAATAGTTTTTCTTAAAATCTTTTTTTTATTCTGTAATAAAAAAAATCATATCAGCATTGGAATCATTCATTTTTTTTTATTTACCATTTATATAATGTAATATAGACATGCCTACGCATAAGATTTCATAAACCTTAATCAAATAGTATGGCCACGTCCAGTGACGGCCGGTAACAAAAGTATGAGAGAGAAAATTGTACAAAAAGTCCATCTTTTGTGTTAGCTGTGTTAAAAATGACTAAACAAACATTTACTAAATGTAACAATATATATGTTACAGCGAAAGTGTATTATCAGTGATATTATACTATCACTGGCATTTCAGTTAAAGCATATTCGACTACATTTTCGCTAGCGAAAATATATTATCACTCGCAATAATATATTATCACTGGCACTGGCCAGTTAAATCATATTGAAATTAAATTTGACAGCTGTCAAATTCAACCTTGACGGTTTGAATTGACGTCTCTTGCAGACCAGTGCTGCCAGTACGAAAAAATCACGAATGCGCCCGGCTTACAATAAAAAAACATATTTGAGTCATTGAAATTAAATTTGACAACTGTCAGATGATCAAACAATTTTTGATGCACGCTTTGAATTGACGTCTCTTGCGGGCCAATGCTTCCAGTACGAAAATATACATATGTTACAAGATAGTGCAAGTCAATACTTACTTGCATTCAGTAACGCTTTTTCGAATTCGGCAATCTTTCTCAGAGCTTTCAGCATCGATAAACAAAACTTCCAAACAAATTTTGCGTGTGGCGTGGTAAATACCAACGTCACGACAATTTTTTTTTATTTTATTTCATTTAATTCATAGATAATTTTTTTTTATTATTTCAATGGTATGATCATAATGCTCTACTGCATTGAATCAATATAATGCCATTGCATGTGAAAAAAAAGTTTTCAGCTGCGAGTCGGTGAATAAAAATTATACTATAGATATGCTATTATGATTGTATTATAAACTATTTTTATAAACTCAACAGTAAATTAAGCTTGTGTTTTTATTCGAAAAAATATTTAGGATTTTTAAAATAAAATAGTTCAAATTATAATCGTGTAAGTTATTCATTTAGTTTTTAGTATGTATATGTTTTAATTTATCCTGGACCTACTCAAGTATTATAGAAGCCCTAATTATTTGAATTTAAGTTTGACTAAAAATAAAATCTATTTTGTATTTATTTTATCTAGTCAAATATTTTTTGGTTCTTTGGTAAATAAATAATTTATGGTACAATAGTGGGAAATGTTATTTTATACATCTCTTTACCCGTATTATTTGTTACCGGATTGCCACCCTTTGTGTGATTTCTTGCTTACGCCATTTTGCACTGTCAAGCCGTCAAATCACATTTTTTGATTGTCAGGTTAAAAATACAGCCAAAATGCAGGTTCCACCAGTTTTTATGGACCTGTCTCTCGAAGACCAGGTAAATTATAATTATTTGTACAATCCATTTAAGTTGGCATACAATATGCCGATTTTTAGGTTATACTACGTTACCGATTTTAACCTGTTTCTGCATATGGATGGAATAATTTCTATAACAAAATATCATGTTTGAGAATTCAATAATTATAAATGAAATAGATCAATTTTACATGTTTTGTTTACGATTTTTATTATGGCCTTATACGAAAGTCGCGACCCATCGCTGAGAATTAATTTGGATTTACCATAAATTCAATAAAATGAACGGATATTTTTGATATTTGGTATTGTGATCACACATTAATTATTTTGAGTAATGAATTGTTTCACAGGTTTTCCCCAAAACACATAATAATCATCCATTCAATATTAACATGTCATTTTACATTTATCACTTTACTTAGCAACTAATAATCGGATGATTATCCTCTTCTGAATCTGTGTTTCTTTTATCTTCAGGCACAGGAGTTGAGAAAGTATTTTAAAAGTCTCGGTGCTGAAATATCTGAAGAGAAGTCAGCAAAAGGAATTGAAGATGATTTACACAAAATTGTGGGTGTGTGCGATACATGTTTCAAAAGTGGAAATGAAGATGAGATTGATGCCATTTTGAACAGTATTGTGTCAATCATGGTATCGGTAAGTAATCCACTTTTTTTTTACTTTGCTGAAGTAATAACCATTTAATTACTATCATTGGTTGTATATCCCGGTCTCGGTGGTCTAGTGGCAAGAGCTTTGTCCTAGCGATCGGGGGCCTGGGTTCAATTCCCGGCAAGGTCAGATTTTTTCAATTGAAAAAAAGAGATCTTGGGCTGGGTCTATGTTATTTATCGTTGATTTTGTGCACAACTGATTCATTATTTATCATCGAGTTAACCTCGTATGACTTTTACTATTAGAATATTTGGCGCATTGGCGTAAGCTGTAATGCCAAATATTTTTTTTTTTTAAAGAAATCCATAATTAATTAATATCCTTCATACTATTTTGTAAATGTTTTCAGGTTTAGAAAGTAGGAGGATAGAAATAAATATCTTTTCAAATACAGTATAACTAAATTAACGTGAACTATTTTTTTATTTTGCTGCATATAGATTCATTAAATTATTCCATATTGAATTTATCCAAATAAATATGCACTCAATTTAAATCTTTCTCAACACTAGTAACCCTATGAGTGGCGAGTTATTTTGAATTGAATTAGTTCTGTTTTTGATCAATAGTAAAAAATTTACTATTAATACTCAAAAAAATATGAGACCGTCTTTTTCTGGTTGCAAGGTGACAGTATATGCAACCATATTTAAGCATACGCTTATTTATAAAACTATAAATAATTGCTTCTGGTAAATAGTATTTTTTATGATTGCCCAGTGTTTAAAAGCATCACTCCAGATAATTCTTGTTATTGATTACAAATAATATCATTATTATGCCTTTTAATTTCTGATCAGTTGATTTGAATATTTCCACTATGTATTTTTTGTTTCAGATTTCTCTAGAAAGAGGAGAAAATTTAATCCTTGCATTCAGTGAAAAGCTGTCAAAAGCACCCGGTAAAAAGTTGGGCATGGTAGCACTCCAATCGTGAGTATTCTTGATCTAGCATGCCTTTAAGTACTGTTTTTACACAATTGTGTTTTTTTTTTGCAATGGTGGGCAATATTTTAATTTAAAAAATGGCTCTGAAAGAGGCGAAACATGTGTCACAGTTAGTAGCAAAATACGTGGAATAATCAAAGTTATTTTAATTTTATATTAAAAAAATGGTCATTAGTCGTAATCATTTACAGAATATTTTGCGTTTTTACACAATGGACCATTACTCCAGAATCAAATATTTTATATGATTGATACAAATGCAAGACCAATTATTGTGGTGTAGTATCAGTACATGTCTGTCTTAGTCAAAGGCTTGATGGTAAAATTATCTTGGTGTAATTAATTGTCAGCACGCTTGTGTACCTGTTAAAAATGAAAACTGGTTATAGTAGCTTAATGCTTTTGAGCAATTAGTCAAGTATTTAATAATATATGATGTAAAGGAATTCTTATGAAATAAGGCAGTAAATTTTTGAAGTGAAGTTTGTAATTGGGTTGAAATCATCAATAAACTATTGTACATATTATATTGCAATATATTTTGTACTGAAAACCAATCCGAATATTCTCGATGATGCATGATTTATTTCAGGTTGTGGAGGCTCTACAAGAATTTGGGAACTTCGTCGCCATTGAGATATCACGTCTATTACCACGTTGTCGGAATCGCCTGCCGCGTGGGACAAGTGAAAGACGTTTTCACAGGTGTAGAACATCTCAAAAAAGAATTCTCCGCTTGTCCTCCGTCTTCTGAACAGATGCAAAAACTCTACAGGCTGCTGCACGAAGTTTTGAAAGACCATCAGAGGTAATTTAAGTTTACTCAGACACAATAAAGTGGTGATTATTTATGATAGATTTGGTACAGTAAAAGTCCGTTAATTCGAACAACGATAATTCGTAATTCGAAATTTTCATAATTTGCTCGTTCCAATATTGACTTTTCATAGTAAAATGTACCGTTAATTCGAAATATCGCTTAATTCGTAATTTTTTTCATCAAAATGTACATACGATTTCTTGTAATTCGAAATTTTGACAGTTTCGACAATTTCGAAATTTTGACAATTTCGTGGTTTGTTAGGTTAAAAGTTAGTCGACACATTGTTTTGAAGAGTAAAGCTTATGTAAACAATTAGTGTAAGTGAGACATCTATACAAAGTGAAGTATCGTATGTCAAAATCGAATTCAAACATTTATAACATTAGTGCAAGCAAGACATCTATATATTAGTATGTACCTAACTTCACTACAATGGCACATTTTTTTAAGTATATGTAGTAACTTTGTGTTGAAGAATGATCAATTTTCTTTCAACATTCGAGAATAATTTATAAAATATTGTAAATCAATTATCATAATATATTTGAAACATCTGAAAATTTTTTAACACACATGTAAAAATTTAAACACTTAAGAACAATCCATTAGAATGTTTTTCCACTATCAAATGTAATATGACTTGTATTATTTACTTTCTTTAGTGAGCTGGCTTCGAAAGTAATGATTGAACTTCTCGGTACTTACACATCAGACAATGCTTCATACGCTCGTGAAGATGCCATCAAATGTATCGTCACAGCATTGGCAGACCCCAATACGTTTCTTTTGGACCCCTTTTTGTCACTAAAACCTGTCAGATTTCTGGAAGGAGAGCTTATCCACGATTTGTTGTCGATATTTGTTTCTGAAAAACTTTCCAGTTATCAGACATTCTACAATAATCACAAGGAGTTTGTGCATTCTCAAGGTTTGTCTTTTTAATAATCTACATCTAACTTTTGAAAAATTTTGATTTTTTCAATATTTGTTACATAAGATGTTAAAAAACAAAAGTAAATATGTCCACTTTGCAATGATACTTAAATTATTACACGGTGAAAAAAATAACAATATATTTTATTTCTACAGAAACTATTTTATATATTGTTGATAGCTATTTCGGCTTACGCCATCGTCGGAACTATGTTTAAACATGCATTTACTCATCTATATTTATATATGTATACTGTTGTAGATAGGGTACACAATACATCTTCCTTTATATTCTAACTTTCTAATTTTATATGGTAATAATAATTTATTAAATGTGACACATTAATTTTATGTATTTCTCGAAGTGAAAGCTAATCTTTGTTTTTATTAAGTTTTTTTTTTAAGGTGTTCACTGTCAATACTTGGTGGAAAGGCATTATAATAAAAATAAAAACACATTTTTAGTACCTTTTCCACATGAGATTTATTTCATCAGGACCGGTTTCGCTCATGGCGAGCATTATCAACTGATAATGTTCGCATTATCAGTATCAGTTGATATCAGTTGATAATGCTCGCCATGAGCGAAACCGGTCCTGATGAAATAAATCTCATGTGGAAAAAGTACTAAAAATGTGTTATTATTTTTATTTTATTAAGTGTGCGGATAAACGTAAATTAGTATTGTATCTAAGTATATAAGTTAATTTATTTTAAATTGCATTAACCTTTTGTAACAGCTTAAGAAGTGGGGATTGATTTTTAAACTTTTATTTTAATCTGAAGTGTACATTTCGAAAATACCACTTCAGCAAATGAATCTGATGCTGTCAGAATTTTCCTACTAGCCACCATTGAAAAAAATTTGTTCGATATGAAGTGTAACAAAACGATTGTATTATGTTTGATACTCCTGATGTTTCTCCATTAAATATTTCTAGTGATGGGAGTGAATACACAGAAAATATACAATTATTTCATGTTAAAATTAAATCATGTAAATTTATATCTTCAGTATCAAATGAAAAAAAAATATACACAAATTATAAGTTTATTCGATTTATTTTTGGGCTTAAGAGTTTTTTATTTTGAGTTTAAAAAATGGAATCTATCTACCATTATTATTTGCATCTTGTCTTTGAATTGTATCCCCATGCAAAAAGAGGAGTGTATTGTGTTTATTTTAATTAATTGAATGCCTTTCCACCATGAATTAATGGTTAATACCTCTAAAGTGCTTTGATATCGCTTGCATAGTGTTAAGTTTGCAGGTTTTCCCAATATTCTTATTTATGCAATATTTCTTTCTCACAGGTCTTAACCATGAACAAAATATGAAGAAGATGCGACTCTTATCATTCATGCAGCTTGCGGAAAGCAATCCAGAGATGTCATTCGAATTAATTGAAAGCGAATTGCAAATCAAAGAAGAAGATGTCGAACCATTTATAATTGAAGGTACTTCAGAAAATAATTCATCACCCTTTTAACCCACAATATTCGTGCATATATTTTATTATTCTTACGAAATCATATATTTCTATTTCGACAAGGTGTGAATTGTTTTTACAAGTATTTAAAAATTTATTTAACTTCTTTCAGTGTTGAAAACAAAGTTAGTCCGCGCACGAATGGATGAAGCTACAAAGAAAGTTCATGTGTCTAGTACCATGCACAGAACGTTCGGCAAAGCCCAGTGGCAGCAACTCCGCGACCTCCTTTACTTGTGGCGCGCCAACCTCGGAAATATCCAAGAGGGAATGAAGAATGTAGCCGCAGCCCAACTAGAAGTCATCAGTCAACAGCAGATTCCATGAAGGACTTGTTATACCTACCTGCATAGCCAAATAAATAACTTACCGAACTAAACAATAATAAACTAAAACCACATTGGATAAAGTATCCCTTTCATATGAGTCCAGTCCGAGTATATCTTTTTGTTTTAAACAGTATTATCTTTGTTTTAATGCGTCTTTGAATGCAGTCACATGTCTCCATTTACTATTGATTTCAGGGCTTTATCGATGAAATGAATACTTCATTACAAGCGTTTATTATTTATAATTAAATATTCCAATATTGTATACTTGGCACACTGACGTGGTTCTACAAACAATTTTTATATCAATAAAAATTTCAAAATACACTTTGTGTTTTATTATATAGATATAAAATAGTGAATACAGTAAAACACCAGTCCATGCAGAAGTTACCTGAGAAAGGGAGTCCATGCAAACTTCAGAACTCATTTGCAGGGTTTTTTTTCCTAACAATGAAACCGATTTAAATGGAGAAATAGAAAATATTGAACTTTTAAGTTTCAATAATCGTCTCCTTTTTCCCACATTCCGGTGTCCATGATGAAAGAGCACTCATATATCAGGTTTGAATCCCCAGAACAGACAGCTTCATTAATTGATTTTCGGATTAATGATCGAAGTGGATGTCTGCAATGTCTTAATCCCATTCCATCCACATCTGATACCATAAAGCAGGGCATAGCAAGTATGATTAGATAACCCACGGATTTCCAACACCATGGCCGTAGCAAGATCTTATGACGCAAGGGCATGGATTAGATTTTGCGTTTCCTCTCATTATTTTGGAACCCCTATGCTCTGCCAGCGCCCAGAACGATTCCCCTATTTGCCAGCCCCTAACTACTGCTCTGCCCAACACTGCCTGACAGTTGTGTACTTTTGAGAAAAAATTGCAGATTAAAAAAAAAGACTTTTATAATAAAATTTAAGGATCAAATACATGAAAAGTATTGTATATGTTTGGGGGATTATCCAATGTTAATGTAATGTGTATCATGTTTAATAATGTTTTATAACCCCTTTAAAAATATTCAATCATAAACTCCATTTTGAAATTGTCTTAAAACTGCACTACTATTATTAAATTATTTGAATTAATTATTGAGTCAGATATATACGATTTGTTTTAAAAGATAGAAAAGACAAACAGCAGTTAGGATAGACCTTTATGTTCTGTTCATAACACTTAATCGGAATTCGATTTTTGGTAATTACCCTGATATACTTCCATTACAGACTCAAACTCTGAATCTCAGGATTGTAACTCAGCCATGAACATCAGAAAACAGGTTTTGGTGATTGTTTTGTTTGGTAGAATAGACAAAAACATGTTAATTGTGGAAAGATTTTATTCTATACTTCGCCTCAACCATTTTCATAAAGTCTGAATATTTTAACAATACATTTTCCACTTTCTGTTTCATCATATTTTACAATGCTATTTTGTAAGAATAAACCAGGAATCGACAGAATTGTCATCTCGGCTCACAAAACTACATATTTTGAACCCATCGTCTTATAATTTAACATATTACATAATATTGATAAGATATAAATTCATTACAAATAATGCAACTTTGTAAATTGAAATAATATGAATTTTTAAAAATTAATTACAAAATATAATATACTTTCAATAAAAAAAAATACAATAAATATGTACAGTTATTAATGCCATCATTCAAAAGAATTAAAGCGGCGAATGGTTATGTGACTATTGAAAACCATTTAGTCATTTTTAGCATATCAAATAAAACCTTACGTGTTATGTAATAATTAGTAAAGGAATAACAAAACACAATCGAATACAAAAAATGTTGGTCCCTCAATGCTAGGAGGAGCATTTTTAAACATTACTTTCAAATAACATAAAACATTATCTTAACGATATGGTTAAAAAAGTATTTGTTCCTTTGAGTTCACGCATCAGATTATTAAGGATATGGAATATTACAAAACATATTTTCAATCAAATACAGCACGATTCGTAAAAAAAATCTGCAGTAGCTAATTAAAATGCTTATGTTATCCTGATATTTGTCAATATATTGGTTACCAATTAAAATGAAATTTCACAACTGGCACATTTGGAAATATATTATCATGTAAACTTGTACAACCCCATAATCCCATGTGACAGAATTTTGCAGCTGTTATCTTTACTTGAAATTAAGTTTTTTCATATGGCCACTAAATCTTGCCAGTGATATGGTACTATATATATTTGAAATAACTGAATTGAAGAGGTTACCAAATTTTGCTGAATAATGTCAAAATTGAAGAGACCTCTAAGCAAAGCTATATCTGGCTCTAAGCAGTTTATACATATTATAAAATCTGCACAACTTTCAAGAAAAGACTTGTTAAATTGAATGCAATGTGAAATATCTAATTGTATAATGATTACATGTGGTTTAAAACAAATTGAAACAAGATTTATTTTTGCAAAAATTTCATTATTTGTACATCTACATTTATATGCAGAACTTAACAAATTACTCATTTACAATATATTTTTTCTTCATTTATGGTACAATTTATTTAATATGGTATTCATGATTTAGCATATATATTCGGGAAATTTATTTTATAAAATATCAAAAAAAGTTCAAAATCATAGTAATTTTAACACAAAAGTGTGTTGGTTTATACAGATATTAGAGAGCATTGTTTTTAACAATAATTCCTTTAATAGTTAACAATATGCTGACAATTTGAAACTTTTGGAAAAGCTCATAATATTAAACATTACAGTTATTGGACCATTATTAAATTGCACAGTATAAATCTCATGAAAAGATGGTCTGTTTAGTTGTATTTGAAATTAGTCGAAAGGTACCTCTATAGCTGCCACTAGCACAACAATACATTTCAGGGTTTTCTATTCTTTTGTATATAACCTATTTCGAATAATACTTTTTTTAGAGATTATAAATATTTTCTGAGATTTCTTTCATAGACGGTGGTGGCAAGTCGCAAAGTACAATAGCTAATCGTTAAATACAAAGCAAATAATTTTAATGAATAGATAAATGTTCTACTTCACAGGGAGAAATGATCTTATGTTAGTTCATTTTCATTTATTATCTATATAAAGTGATTCATTGAATGACATTTATTTGGTCTAAAAACAAAAAATTAGAATGGTAAATTCTTTGAATTAATTATATTACACTTATACCGACACGGTGATAAGATTCCATGATGATATTTACCCACACAGATTACAAAATTTATATTAGCAGTACCTGAGGGATTTTCAAACTGAGGGGTACCCATGCTGGTAATATGTAAACTATAATGGGTAACAGTAGTACAATTTTTTAAATTAAAAAATTCACTTTAAACAATAGTCAAGAAAAGATAACTATAAATACTGTCCTTCTTATAAATAGTACAAGAAATTGTCCACTGTGAGTAAATGATTATGTATTGAATTGGACCCCGACTGACGAGGGGATTAACTCTAGGTCAAATTTCAAAATATTTCACAATTTTCCCACATCTTTGCAAAATGATAATTATACTCTTTCTCATACTGAATGCTGATATTCTACTGGACTTTGGTAAAATTTACTGGTTATATACGTGGTAAATATGTCTTTTGGCTTTTGAACATTACGGTCGCAATAAAAGTTGAACGCTTTGTTTATTATTTAGTAACTGGAAAAATTTACTGACATTGTATTATTTTCATGCACAATGAACAATTACAAATTTCTTCAGGTGAAACAGGCACAGCATAAAAATCATTAATATTTTAATGAAACAGGACTTGTCAATGAACCATAAAATGAAAATACCTAATTATACACAAGATTATTGGTGGTTCCCGAAAGAGTACATAAACGATAACGTGAGAGTGGGAAAATATTTTAGCTCTCTCATTTGATAAGTATAATATTGTTAAAATGTAATAGTGATTTGTATTTTATTAAATCCTAATATAAGCTGTCTTTTTACAAGTTTACAAAGTTTATCTTAAGTCAAAATTTAGAATATCGTCCTAATTACAAAGCTGCAAGTGTTTTTCATCACAAATAAATAAATAATTTGAGATTCAAGCGTTTGGAAAACACTTTCTGGCACAGAAAACAAATAATATTAGCAATCATTATTTATGAAAGCGCGGAAATATGATCCAGAAAAAGTTTGCAAATAATTGTTTTTGTCTCATTTAGGTAAAAGTTTTTGTAAGTTCATTGGCTACAGAAAAAGACGTTACATAGTTGCTATATTAATCATAAGACCGATTTTTTCTAATTTGTATATGGTCAAACAACCTGACCCCGTGTTAATATATTTAGATTAATTGATTTTATAACTATTTTGCATTATACATATTATTTATGGTATATATAGTCTGATAATAAACTCTATCTATGCCGGGAGCAGTAAATCATTGGTCTGTGACTGTGCAGTGGGATGTCTCGTCGTTTTGCAATTCGATAGAGCCGTCTGACTCGAGCTCGACTATTTTCTCACTAGTCGACAGCTGCAGATTTGGATTGAGAGAATTAATAAATACTTTACAAAGCTCCGCATTGAATGATCCCATCCTAGTGTCGACATGAAAAACGTTACGTCGAATGATTTGAACTGACTCCGCCTTAATTCAATGTACATTAATAAAAAATGCGCTTGGAATTTTTTGTGAGTATTTCTCATATATGGAGGTAACTGTTAAGGCCCTGAATTGCCATAAGGTAAATTTTAACTTACAAACTGTTCCCGTCTCTGCGGGGACTTACAAAAATGGTTTCTTTGCAGTGAAGATTTCTTTCCATTTTACTGATAATTTATAATATTAAGTTAACTATTGAGATCCATTCTCATATATACATTTTTATTTATTACAAAGGAAAAATATTTTCACAAAACAAGATTCGTTGGAAAAAAATTATGGAAATATATACGGAATGATTTAAGGAAGAGATTTACATGCAACCCTTGATCGTATGCAATAAATTGCTGATGATTCACATAAGCAATTATCTATCATCATTCACAATTAATTTCCCGAGTAATTTATTAAGGAAAAATATCACTTATGGAAGAATAACAATTTGTAAAGGTATTTAACAAATTAATGAACAATCATAATATTATTATCTATATACCTATCCGTTAAATTCAATTGTGCAAAGTAATAAAATGCCACCATACATATTTGGAATGGAAATCTTCTTTACAAACGGTGTACGACACACGGATAGTCTAGTCGAATATCTATCTTAAAATGCTACAAGGAAAAATTAATTAATTGACTACAATAATTGTAAATAAATAAATAAACTCTAAAACACAATAGGATTATCCAGAACGAGCGTCCGCGATGATAAAACTAATTCATCGTAGGGAACGACATATACCGCAATTTATCTAGAATATTATAACTAACTTTTACTAAATATATTTGGAGTCACCGATACTGTATTCATATAAGGAGCTTTTTTACAACTAATACTGTCCTGTCTCGATTTTTCGCAAAGGAAAATAGTAATTACAAAAATATTTCAAGGAAAATCTTCCGATGGCATATCAACGACATCGCACGAGGAGCCCGGCCGGCGATACTTCCAAACATTTCATGACTGAAATCGTGCACGGGCGCTGCCGGAGTAACAATTACTTTCTGCCGTACAAACAAAATACAATGGTGTGTATAACAAGTAAAAAATGTAACAGAGATCGCATAGTAAATACGTTTATCAAAACTGGTCTCCTGCAATGTTCCATAATATTGATACTCGAACGAGAGTTCTGGTCGACAAACACAGTACAACAGGGGACAGTCACAATCTAAACAATTTAGTAAACGATAACAATTATATCTATAGCATGTCTTGTAGAGCAAAAACAGGATCATTGTCTAAGGAATTCAGCAATTCCAATGCGATGAGGTTGTTGGAGTCTCCGGGCTGCATGCTCTCTAGAAAATCTAGGTTGAAATCGGCAGGTTGTCCCGGAAAGCCAGACGAAGAGTTAGTCGAGTGATCCGAGGAGATGGGAGCGTTGTTCGACGAGCCGTGCAGGGAAGGGAAATGATTCACACCCGTCTGCTGCCCGTTGGGGTTCTGCCCGCCTCCTCCCTGATTACCCATACCGCCTCCGTTTTGATTCTGATGCAGTGATATACTCTGGGATTGACTCATGTGCACATTTGACATCTGCAACAAAAAATTCTGATATTTAAGTGAATTTTGCTTGAGAAGGCTTCTATGAAGAATTTAAAAATCTTAAAGAATTAAAAATCGCGATTTTCTTTCAAAAAATAAATCCTAATATAATTATCGATGTATTACACATTAAAATTCAATATTCTTTGAGATCAAGTAGTACAACACGCTCTCAAAAGATGTCACTATATGCAAGTTAAATTCAATTATTTTAAATAGGAACTGGTGACTTGTAAATTAAGTACAAAGGAGAGCGTAAATTTACGCGCATTTTGTATGGACGGCCCCTTGAACACGGACTTGTAGCGCGTAAATATACGCTTTAGGCAGAGATCAGGTTAATTGGAAAATCGACATTAACGCTTTTAATGCTGAACCTGTTTTTTAGTATGAAAATGGACACGTTAGGCGTGTTCTCAGCATCCAATGTGTTAAATGATGTGCCAATTGTTTTATTTAAAACTTTGATAATTAACATGACAGTGATTCAAGAGAGAAAAACATGGCATGAGATCATTAGTACAAATAGAAATTGGTAGCATTTATTGTCCTAAGAACTCTTGTTTCTCATTTATGTTTCTGAAATAGAATAGAGAAGCAATTACCTGTCCTTGTCCTTGCATTGATATTGCTTGATTCTGCTGGGCCATTAGATGCTGAGATAGCTGTTGATGATGTTGCTGACCAGGTAAGAGTTGCTGCTGCTGGGAGCGTAGTAATTGTTGCTGCTGCTGTTGCTGCTGTTGGTGTAATTGTTGTTGCTGTTGGAGAGTTGTTGCACCGCCCATTGAAAAACCACCTGATTATGAAAAATGTTGATAGTTTTAGCATAAAACTCATATTTAGACTGTCGAATATGAGAAATGATAACATACTGTGTATGAATATTTGAAGCACTTAAAAGAGAGATATCAATATAAAAAAAATATATTTTTTTAAAAAGAGAATTATGGTTAACCTTGATGCTGGGGATGTTGAGGGAATCCTGACATGTTAGCCGGATGCCTGGCAAAGCTGGCAGCGGCAGCTGCGGCCGCTGCTTGCTGCTGCTGCTGCTGATGCTGCTGCATGGCGAGTTGATGTCGCCAGTCCGGAGGATATCGATTTCCACCCACTCCTGCTCCGACGCCCACTCCGCCTCCATACACTACACCGCCCGCTCGCATCATTGGACCTAGATGTAAAAAAAAATGTTTTTACATACATCTAAATATAATATTTTGCAAAGATTACTGATTTCATAAGTGAATATTTTATTTTTACTGCGGATAAGAATAACTTAACAGGTAAGAATTTAGTCACAGTATTACTGTCTTACCTGAGGGCGGCATCGGCTGATGTGTGGCTCTCCGAATATTAGGCTGAGGGAATCTCTGTTGAAGGGGAGCATGCACACCGCCCATTGGTCCCTGACTGGATTTGTAATCAGGCGGAGGCGGCCTCAAGTGCCCTTGGGGCCCTTGGTGCATCGCCTGCGCTCTCATCATCTGCTGCTGCTGCAAGAGCTTTGTGTGTTGCTCCCGAGTCATCCCCATAGGCCCCATTCCACCCATTGCGTTTATGTTATTTCCCATGTTAGCTGCCATATTCGGGTTTAAGTTGGGATTCGACATTCCCATACTCTGCGGGGACGGTCCCATGGAATTACCGTTGACCGAGGTCGGGACATTTTGAGAGTTTGGACCTCCCATGGAAGAAGGCTGCTGCCCCATAGGTGAAGATGCTGCCGCCTGAGCTTGCTGCTGGCGCTGCCGTAAAGTTTGCTGGGTGAAATTGATGGTTTGGGATTGGGAAACTGTATAGGTATCACCGCTGCCAGGACCTGAAACAAAACACATGTTACTGTAAAACAAATTTCTTTGGTAATAAACCATGTTATTTATCAGGAAAAAAAATACAGGAAAACTTTGGAACAGAACTTTAACTTGAAATTTATCTAACAACTCAAATTATTGTCGTTGACAAAATTTTTATTTCATTGCTACATTATGACTAATAAATAATGGTGTAGTTAAATTATCTAACTAGGCTTTCAAAATCTTTGAATGGGCTAAAATATCAATATTACCTGACGAATGATGATGGGGTGATGGTGCTCCTTGATGCTGCGAAGGTGATTGGCCGAAGTACATGCCCTGGTGAGCGGCTACAGATACGTGCGCCCCCTGGAGTTCTCCGCTCAAATGCATATGCTGACCAGCTGATACCTGTAGCAAATTAATTGATTAGTTAAATTTTATAGAATTATTCTTTGTTAGAATACTGAATCATACATTATCATGATATGCTGTGTCGGAATATTTATTTTTGCAATGTTGATGATTAAATTATATTACAGTTAGCATTCAATTATAGACTGTTTAAACATCATGAGTGATGAAAAATGATCACAATAAAACCTGTCAAATTAAAAAGGAGCGATCCAATCAATTCCTTTTAGGCTCAGAGAAATAAATTCAACAACACAAAAATCATCTTTTGTTAATTAAATATAGTGGGAAATGAAATAAATTCTTGCATTCTTTTTAAACCCACTCCATTCTTACTTTTTCACTTTTAAGGTGGTAACTGTTAATCCTTGGTGGAAAGGCATCATATTTAGATCAAATGCTCAGTTAATATAAGTGGAAGTAGTAAAAAAAAATTGTATTTTATTCATTTAACCATTGGCACTCCTCCATAAATTATTTTTTTCCTTCCAGCAACTCCTCAATAGATTTGAGAAATTGATTAATATCACAGGGTTTTTGTATTTATTAGCATGGTAAAACGAAATACCGAAAAATATACCACATTATGACATGTTACAAACTTTAACTAAGGCACACAATCCAATAAATACGGTTTTTGAAATAAGGATAATTAAAAATTAATAAAAAATATTTTTTTGTCGAGCAAGTCTCGACAAAGGAGTTAAAAAAAGAAGAAAAAAATATTCTTTTCTCATTACAAATAAAACAATCGGAATACTTTTAACCGCTTCACCGCGGATGGCTGCTATAGCAGTCCTAGCTGTCATGGCTAATACCCGGACGGCTGCTATGGCAGCCGTGAGCCTGCACGGAGTTTTGAGCCTTATATCTCAGCTATTATAAGTGTTTTAGAGCTCAAATCACTTGAATACGTTACTAAATATTGTAAACTATCAATTTATCTGTTGGATTTACAAGAAAAAATAACCAAAACAGCTAAAATACTATTTCCGCTACTATTAACACCTACGAAATTACCGATTACGTCAGCAAAATGGCGGCGTTAGTCGACGTAGTTTTGTTCGTGCGCCGCTGCAACACACAATATTTATATGTATATTGCGTTCCGAGAAATATAATTTTACGTGCGGTGTTGGCGCAGTGTTCCGTTTCCCGTAAGCAATGGCGGAGTAATGGCGGCGATTTGATCCAATTGTATGAAGAATGATTATTTGAACATTATACCGAAACTATGAGAAATATTATGTTTTTCATGATTTAATAAAATGCTATAGATGTAAATTAACATATAATTATGTTCGTAAATCGTGTTAACAAATTCGCCAAAAAGATGCCGCGTACGGACTTTGTTCTCTATATTCTTAGCCGCGGTGAAGAGGTTAATCAAATAGTAATATTAAAATACATATATATGTAGAAGTATTTTATTCAATCCCGAATCCAAATAAAAAAATAGAAAGCATATTTTGAAGAATTCCCAGAACGAATATGTACATTAGTAATAATTATATATTTTCATGTAAATTTCATGTACGTTTCATAAAGCTTTTTTGAAAAGGGGTTGAATATTTTTTTAAATCATCCTGGAATAAGTGTTGTTGTACTTTGGAAATTGAAGGTTCTTGATTTTAGCACTCAAGTTTCATTAAACGTATTTCATTCGATGTACGGCGAGGGAGGGGCAGAGAAGTATAAGCTGTAAGGGAGGAGCGAAGGGCGGCCGGCGCAGAATCAATAGAAGCGTCGGCGTCGGCGGAAATTGCCAGGAAAGCGCATGAAAATTAACGGCCCGCCTGATCATGTCATTTCCCGCGACAGATGGAGCACAAATCGAATGGCGGGAAAACATTAATTCGAATAATGGCCATAGACAATCTGATCAACCGTACCCTAATAATAAAGGTAGGTACCCAAAAAAATCTCGCTCGATGAACGCTTTCCATTTTCAATCAGAAAATCAATCGGAAATTATATTTATAACTGAGATATTTTCCTGTTCAATTATTGAGATACCATATATTAATTCAATGAACATATTAAACCGGCCCAAAAACAACAATACAAAACATCTTTTCAAGATAAATATATTATTATCACAAAACGAAAAGCTGACCTGTATGTTTGAAATACAATGACTTTTATGATACATTTTCCTCGGAAAATAAAACTTACTACTTAAGTATAACTATCTACATTATTTGAACTTCTAAAATTTAATGCTCGTAGATGATATTATATACTTCAATGATTACTTGATGGGCGACAAGGGGTAAAGATTTGTGATCTTTCAAGGAATTTTCTTTGGCAAGTGTTAATAATATTAGCAACATGTTCATATTGCAAAGTTTGTCTTTTTTTTCGTTTGAAAGTGCACCAAGTAGATGTCGCTATGTTGCAATGATAATTGTTAGAGATTGCCATACTTAAATTATAACATGAAACGACCAAAATTATGTGATTTGGTTTCTTTTTTTTGATCAATTCTAACGGCGTGAATAGTTATATATACTTATATACATGCATAACGCATAACCCCAATGGGAGAGCCCCATCTCCAGCAATAGAAGTAGTTTACAAGATACCGATAAGAGTCCGCCCTCGGGACAGGAGAGAAAGTGCGGCAAGAAAAGCGGGGCGGGGAAGCCTGGAGCGATGACCCGAAAACCCCGCCTAATTTTCAAACGTAAAAAACTTATTTTACTATAATATAATCTATTAAATATCGTATATATCAAGAGAGCAACGGAAGTAGGGACTGATAAAACGCGATAATACTTACAAACATAGTATCATCATTATTTTACAACATTTTCGAGAAATGAGAACATTTATTTGTAACGTTAATGACAGAAAATAATCATCTAACGAGAATGTTTTTTCTATGTCTATGTGTGTAGGTATTGAAGATATATTGTGAACTTTTAAGATAATACTAACAAACCAAAATACTTACTGAATTGTTAAACACTATAAGCTATCTGAAATTTTTTGAAATATGTTGGTAAAAAAAAAGCCGGAAAAATATAATTTATTAGGAAAAAGGTGGTGCAGCACTTAATAACGCCACAAAATCTTTGTAGAATTATTGCTCGTTAAATTTTTTATTAATAAATATGCTATATGTAGCTTGAGTCAAAAAATTACGATTACAAAATAAACGGGAGATCAAGTGAAGATAAAAAGATGTATTCATCGTTTTCTCATAAATGCTCTAGAATTCTAGATGTCGATACCAATTACCCTGCTTAGCGCGGCACACTTGTACATTAAATCACCAAAAACCAACGGTTGAGAGTATAGAATTCTCTAACTTCAAATTGTCCATAAGTAGTCCAATTTTCATTATCTTTTTCAGATGACGTGAAGGCGAAATAGCTATTATTTTATACGCATGTAGAATAAAATACTTCACTATTTTTATTTTACTAATACATAGTCTTCAAGTAAATTTCAACGGAATAAAGAATGATTAAGTGTTTTCCGAAAAGATTTATACCAATATATTAGATAAGCTTGGAAAAAGCAGCAATTTCGGTAGGTCCATGTTACAGGGAATCAAATAGTTTTCTAAAAATATCAAGCTAGAAAAACAATGTTTACAATCATCAGATAAATGCTTGGTTATTTGCTTTGCAAATAATTCTAACAGCAAAAACGGTACTAGAGGTAGATATTATAAAAATTACAAGTTCAACATATCGAAGCTCCGGGGACAAGAGTGCATCGCGTTCGCAAGTGCTCCTCAAGATAAATATCTCGGATAAGCAACCATTTATGCGCATAATTGAAAATAGATGTTTCGCACAGCTTGCCCAGTATTTTGTTAAAAAAAATGAATACATTTTCTATTACAGAGAAATCGTTTGAAATTTGTGAGAAAAATGTGCGCCTAGAACAGTGGTTCTCATGTGCGGCCACCAGAAGATTTGGCTGCGGCCACCAACAGTTTCATAGAAATTATTGATATTTTAAAAAAAAATGAGGTTTTACAAGTTAATATGTCATCAAAGACAAATAAAATTAAATGTTTTGTATCCAATTAATACCAATAGTAAATTGAAAAACATGTTTACGTCCATTTGACAAAGCTCAAACATAACAGACTCAACACAAAATTTGGTGCGGCCACCAGACATTTCCATAGGACCGCTTATGTATTCGATGCGGCCAAGGTGCAATTTTCCGTGAGAACCACTGGCCTAGAATATTGAATTGTTGAAAAGTATAGGCATTTAAGGCAGCAATATATATTATTTATATTGAAAGATTAATAAAATACGTGCCCTATTTAGCGTAAACTAATTTTATATGAAAGTTTTGTTGAGTCAATTCAAATGCGCACTGTGCATTTTTGACATGGACAATAAGATTATCGACAACAACGTCGGCACTGTGAATTTACCGGAATTTAACCGGCTTCACACAATCGAGTTAAATGATATCTATCACCGAAAGCTATAATGCATATTAAATAATATAATCATCAAAACCTCGATATAACGGACAGTTCGTTATATACTTAGTTTGTGAGGTTTCCCAAGTGAGCTAATTGTTAATATGTATTCTACAAATGGATTGAAAAATGCCGGTATGTATGTGGATGGGTTTTAGATTAACGCACCTCGAATAATCAGCCGACACGCGTTAAAACCTCCCGCACATTATTTATTTGAACGTCATTGTATCGAGGTTTACTGTAATATTCGTAACGATGAGAAATTGACTTGTACATTATACCGTGTAATCTATTGCTATAAAAACCTTTATGGGTAAAGTGTAAAAGCTAATAATGTCACGTATGCTATAATATGTATGCATTGATGAAACGTTGAGGATGACCCGTCCTAGAAGCCGGCGGCGAGCAGCAAACAGCGTTCAGTCCCTCGCCTACCGTTCAGTGGGAGTCAGGAGTTGAACGACTGACGAGCGAAGGGCCTATCCTGCCGGCCGGCACGCTCCCGCGCCGTACATCTATCTCTACGTAGCCTCTCTCTATCGATATGCCGTGTGCCCTGCGGCGTACCGTCACGCGAGCCATTGTCCACCCATCCTTCTGCCGCCTACCTCAAAGCTACATTCACACTGTATAATATGTAGAGAACATCTAACCCCTCGCTAAGAAAAAATAATTCGTTGCTTAAAAGTTGTCTGTGCATCGAATAAAATATGTCATCTTCATACTTTCAGTGAATAAAACGTTAAAGTTTCCATGCCCACTTTCAACGAATCTTTTCCAAAAGATGTTTAAAGAGTACTAATTGTATATCAATTGAATAAGGATCTCGACTGAAGCGATGGAATTTCTATATCAAATTTGAATCGTTTGAATTTTTCGTAACGACCTGGGTTTCATCTTTTGGCATTTCAAGTGCGCGAGTGAACTTGAACTGAAGTTCACTTTTTTAAGTGAACTTCAGTTGATTTTTATCAAAGCCATAAAATTGCCTGGAGTGTCAATTGGTGAAGTATTTTTCTGATATAATATACGCAGTGAAGAAAGATATCACACCTAAAACGCTATGGTATGTTTATTTGAACACAATAAATTAACGGATAAACCAGTAAAATAAAAATAATGTCTCGGTACACCGTAAATGTGTGTATAAAAAATCAGAGAATTGAAATTTGACTCAGCGCATTTAATAAACACAATGAATATGTGTATTCTACCGACGTCAGTAAAAAACGATCCGATTCTTGTATTGAATATTCAGAAAAGTTTACAAGGGCAGCGGGTAATTGCAGTTTCGCTGTTGCCATGCAGTTCTGCACCTCGACCAGAGTGTGACATGTGTCGAGGATTGTGGCTGCATTTAAATTATGTGTGACGGATAACTAAACAATTTTTTCGATCAAACGTGTCCTATTTAATTTTATTTTCCCTCATTATGATTATTTTATTGGGTGGCTTCAAGTCAATGAAAGCAATAATCGATTAGAAATGTAAGAGTTTAAACAAAATAAACGAGATTTTCTTTTAACATTTTGTTGACGAGGCTTTTTAATTACTTTGGTAATGAGCATGTTATTTCGCATTTGATGGCCAATTAATTAATAAACTCCGTAGGCATTGTGTTGAAACTATGTTGGATAAAAGATTTTTTTTTTGTACTGCTCGCTCTACATCGTTAGTATCGCGACAAGTACTTTTAGGTACAAATTATTTTTCTAGTTCGTCTGCATAATACAAGATGGGCGGTGGAAGTAAACGAATTTTCGGTATTTTATAAATATTCATATTCACATATTTCCGATGAATAATTTGTCATCGAGCACATCGTTTTCATAGCGACTACGTTTTAAGAATATAGTGCAAACGATTCTGTGGGTGTGTCCGCGCCACACTCAGGCACCGAGTTAGTTGACTGCGGGTCTGCGCGACCTCAGGGTTAACAACCTGTTCGTCTCTTCCCGCCGAACCGATTCTTCTGCCGCGACCGCCGACCTCTCCACGGCGAGGTTCCTTGCTCCAGTTACCGCTACCGAGAATTTCACTGAGCTTACAGTTTTGCCGATCTCGCCGGCTGTCATGTCATCCTGTCGCGGACCAACAGTTCACGGCATCGAGCGGATGCTTTTCTCTCGGCAAAAATGCATCCCAAATGTCGTTATTACTTTCAAGTACCATTAAAAAACTATTCGAAACGCATAAAAGAATATGTCGAAATTATTTTCAGTTCATCAGCTCACTTGCTTACTTGTAAAGCGATAATAATCTAAGGAAGAATCGGTATTCGAGACTACGCGGTTGCAAAATTGCACCAAATATTAATGATAAAAGGATATTGAAAGTCTACCACGCAATTTTGGTAACCCTTTTTCTGTGTCGATTATCGTGTTATAATGAGATCCCAAGGTAGTGCACACATGACAAGATTTACCGTCTGTTTGAAAATAATTAATCAATTGCAATTCCATTGTAAAACGAATACATAAAACTATCATTTGAATTTTCTTCCCAGTGGTTTCAAAATTTGTTCAAAATATCGGATTTATGCAGTTGAATGCATAAAGTTCCTATAGTATACATATAAAACATGACATGTTACCTTCTACTGTGGACTTTCGACAGTCAGCTACGATGCGCATGGTGATTTTACCGACATCGATCGCAAGAGAGTTTTCGTACACAGTGCAATGTAAATATAATTTTGTGATTTTTATGCAGCCAACAGTAATTATGTGCAATGCCCGTCAAGAAATCAGCACACATAGAACGGTTACCTATTTGATTGGAAATGTATGAAAACGGTCTACATTTTAAAAATATGCAAGATTATATTACACACACTGCCTGCGATGCCACGCCAATGCAACTCTATAATAACCCTGTCTACATGAATTGACCGACGACACGAAAAAAGAATATTTTTGTTTTTTTGTCGTATTTTACACGCCATCTGCAGCTACTAATTAAACATGTCCGCTTCCAATTTGGAACATATGGACCGGAATGGAGTATAATTTAAGTTTACTTAGAGAATTGATTGTTACTCAGTTGACCAACCTTTCTTTTAGAGAGTAAGGATAGAACGAATAGGACTGGAGCAGGACTACTGGTTAGCTAATCGCTCTCGTAACGTTCCGTTTTTAAAGGTGATTCAAGACAATGCAAACATCCATGTTTTCGAATAGAAATCAATAATTCGATTGAAAAATGTAACTGACCTGACAAGATTCGAGCCCGTGAACTCCGTAAACCAACGACATCAAAGGCCAGGCAGATAAGAATACTACATATTCCAAAAAGTTTTTTGAAAATGATCACGATAGCGTAATATTGTAAAGTTTTCAATTTATTAACGCAGAACCTCCAAGACATTTTTGGATCAGCGCACCAGGATGAGACAAAGCCACATTATGAATATTGCATCGTAATGTAATGAAAAAATGTATGTAGGGTTATAAAATTAAGAAAGTATAACTGAGGTTACAATAACTGTACATGGAGAAGGAAGAGCGGAATAAGCAAATCAAATAATATAAAAGCAATAATGTTTCCAGTATTTTAATTCTAACACTTTAATAAGATCAACAAGAAAATTGATATCGAATAGATAAGACCTCATACAAACGTGCTAATCGTTTTCGCGCGTATAATTACCGTTTTTTAAGCAATAAAAAAACTTATTTACACAAATGCGGATTCATATACTGGTTTTAAAAAGCACAACCCGGCACCGTTACCATATCGTGTTTAACTATCACGATTTTATGGTGATATTTTTCTTTTTCCTAATTGCACCGCTCATCTGTCTTTAATAGACATACAATTAAATTATCTTGTCACATTATCATTATTATTGTGTCTCTCGAAAGCAGTCAGTATTCGATGCCAAGCTGGCCGGCTCGAAATTCGCGTGTTGGTACAGTTTCACCTTATTTTCTAAACGGAATAAAAAATATCACCCGTAATTATTGTACATTTACAATAATTTATATCACTAGAAAATCGTGTAATCCGTCTGTTAGAAACAAATGAATAAGCCCTGGTATCCATCCTATAGGAACTATAGGAAGGCATTATAAATATTTAATAGTAAAGCGTTACGACCTCTTTAACATCAGCAAAGTATAACGTGCTCAGCAACAAAAGCGAAAAATATTTTGACGCTATGTCAAAAATATTCGACAATGCGCGAATGTTTCAATGCGATATTTGGCTGTATTATTATAACAAAGTGGAAGAACACAGCCTTATTCGTACCCCCCCCCCCTCGAAAGTAAAATTTTCACTCGTGGGCAGTACCGTTTGTTTTCGCATCGTTTAAAAATAAATATTCATTTTGCATTTAATATCTCACATCTCCTGAACGGCAATTTTTGAGTATAGCTTAGTTAATAATTTTCTAAAGATAAGAAAATCTAGTTTTTATGTAATCGCTCTCCATTCCAATTACAATGAGTAATTAAGGTAGAGAGGGTTATAAGTTTAAATCATCCACCATGCGTACTAACCTGGGATTTGAAATAGTGTATGAATGAAAAATATAGTTTTTTTAAGCAATGTCCCCCCCACAAGTACAGTTGATCCCAGCAGATGTTTTCTACGAGAACTGCTTGTTACTCAGTTGCTTAAGCTCTCTTTTTTAAAGAGAGTGGAGATATAAAGAATAGGACTAGTGGTTGGCTAATCGCGCTCGGAGGTGGGAGAGAATTTTGGAAAACACATACATCCATGTCTCCGAACAGATATCAATAATTCGATTCACAAATGAAGCTTCCCGACTGGGATTCGAGCCCGTGCGATCCGCAATCGAAACCGACGACACTCAGCCACGCGCCCGACAAATAATAGCCCATTTCAAAATGAACAAGTATTTGCTTTGGAGATGATAGTATAGGATATGTTTTTGTTTGTTTTTTCGCGTACCTATTGAAAAGACATTTAATTTGAGTTTATTGAAAGTGTGAATACTGTGAAGTAACTTATCTAAAATGCATACAAATCGTATTTCATTTTCGATGGGCAGAACGTATCGTTGGCATTGTAGCACATTCTCGCAATTGCGGCGAGTCTATGCAGCCCGCCCGGCCGCCTACTCTTGCGAAACTGTGCATACAATTTGCGAACACTTGGTATATACCGTGAGACAAATAATATGCATTCACTCAAAATGCATATCGAAATAGTTTTACGATGAAAGGAATGTGGATTGACAGTCAATGCACACTCGACTGGATATAAATTAGAATTTGCAGTGCTAGGCTCGAGACGACGCTGTGTTAAAACAACCAATAAGAATCAATACTCGTCACCGATTCAATGCCGGATGAACGCATTCCCAGAGCATTTCAATTGATCGATATTATCCGCGTCGAAATCACCTGTACCGTTAATCTACGTTCAGTATCATCTACTTATTTTTCGATCCTTGGGTGTTATCCCCGGCATGCATCTTATAATGTATCGTTTTAGTGAAATAAATTTCACATATAATATTGTACTATTTAATAGGATGTATATAAATTTCACAGTATTAACTCGATCAACGGTACGAGTGCGTCAATGTGGCGATAAGTTGGCTGTAATACATACATGATGACGAACTTTAAAGATAATAATTAACAATAATATACTTTCTCTTGGTGAATTTATGTTATCTACATGTGTTTAAATTAAAATTCCCAGTGATTCATGAAGATGATATGTAAGTATGTTCATGTTTTTTTACTGAGCATCTCTGACCACATTGCAGTAACAGTAAATGTATCTGTATTTGATTCAGAAATGGACTGAGGACTTACTATGATATAAGAAGAGAAATATACTGTCCTACTTTACACAAACTCAAATAAGTATTTTTATTTCGCTAGAAAATTTGTGGTTAAATGCAATATCGCAAAGATAAGTGTAAAATTTAAAAGCTTCAACAATTTCATAAGTTTGTCATTAATGAATTCGCCTCGACTCACTGAGATCCGGGAATAAATATTATTTTTTACAATGACATATGCTTCCTATCGCATACGGTAAACTGGGAATAGTCATAACGACTAACTAACTTACTTCAAATCATTTATTTACCAGCATTTGAACAACATACCCAGAATATGAACAACTTATGTTGTGTTGATCTATTAAGAGACCATTTGCTGGTCAGTGAGCACGGAAATGTTAAAAATATAGATAATTAATTTACTTGATATTTAGCTATTCGCCTAAGGCCGTATTTTTAAGGTTTACACAGGAGATAAATAACACCCAAAATGAAACAGATTGTGGTACACCTGACACCTGCCTCGATATAGTTTCGTTTAGATACACGATTATAACAAGATTGGTGAAATAAAATTTGCATACATTATGTAAAATTGAATACCCGTTTACAACCGAATTAACGCTAATCGTTGTATTGGTATTATTTTTTTCATTTACGCAGGCGAAGTGCAATATTGCAAGCTTGGCTCGTCCAACCAATGACGATGGTAAGTAACGCAATTTGATAATGTGATGCCGTCAAAATTGACCCCACGGGCGCTAAGAGCCGTAGTATGTAACACGTTATTTATTCATACATCGGCTACGTAGTGAGGGGGTTACATTAGTGTGACTCGTAAAGTGAGGAAAACTCAAGCGATTATTTTACACGCCCATATTTGTGAGGTTACAAAACAAACGTGGACATCTATCTCCAGTTAGTGATTTTTTTCAGATTTTTGTTTGGTATGTTTGGTTGGTATGCTCATGTTTGGTTGGTATGACTACTTATATCATAAAAGTTAGTCGTCATTTTATGTAATATTTATTTTTTATAAAACATGACATTTTTCAGACTTAGTCATCTCCATTGAATATTTACACAAAACATTTGGCGAACGGAAACCATGATTTAAAAACCATTGCATGAGCTCACTTGCTAAATTAACTAGATAACGAACAATGTAAATTGATCAGTTTCATCTATGGTGGCGATGGACACGTTTCTTTCGTAACGTCTGATTTATCCATTAAACTCCACATTGCGTATACGATGGTTTAATATATTACATATTGGGACAAAAAGTTACGAGACACACTTGGCGTGATATACGCGGCGTAAAGTTCATTCGCGTACTCCCCTTTTGCGAATGCGGTAGTTTTTCGTATAACGGTCTTTCATATAGATAATTTTCTAAAAAACGCTAAGTTTACAAGATCAAATAAGACGTTTCGTAAATATGCTATATTATACATACATAAAAAAGGGTCAGTGCTCTTGACACGCGCGCCTGTTAACAAACTAAATAAAAAACAAGGTCAAAACATAAAAATGGAAAAAATGTTGGATATTTTGTATGGGAGCCTGATCTTCTATATGGAACACTCTTACAGAGTGGTCCCTATCTCTACGCTATAGGAGGGTTGGCTGTATTGCTAATTTTGTATGAAAGTCAACAACGTGCCAACTTAGCGACGCGTTGGTTACGCGATGTGTAGCGCACGATTAACTCAAGAAAGGGTGAAGTAAGTCAATCAGTCAAAGAATAGTAAAAATATCAATGCATATAAATTCACATTCAGTTGATAACAATAAAAACATAATTATATCTACCTAGACCTACAATAATTATTTTCAATGGAATATTCCGCAGTGTGGACTAAGCGGATAAAGCTAAACGTTTTTCAAATTGACACCGCCTTAAGTGGTAGGTCATCAGAACTCTCTCGAACGATCTATTGTTCACCTCAGTCAATGAGTCAGTCGATATCAGAAAATAAATTCATTCTTATAATAATCTATATTGCAATCTATAGCGGTGCAATGTAGAGTTATTTCAATTTCTCTTATCTCTTGACGCCCGACAATGCATGTGCTTCATAAAAAGTTCATAAGGCGATAAATCATCCCTTATCAGCGGGCGCATGTGTTAACGATTTTTGAAACGGCCATTGTTTTTTCTTTCTAAAGTAACCGTTTGTTTTCATACAGCAGTGAGAGATTGGACGGCATTGAGAATGCACGCGCCTAATCCTCTCCCTAAGAATTAAATTCGAGTCAAATTCCTGATATCTTCTTTGCTATCGTAATATTTGTGTGTTGTATAACGTCTGTGTAAACTATAAACAATAAATAATGGATGCTAACCGCAACCACATAACGCTTTGAGATCGTGTTTTGTTTTAAAGAGTTCCATGTTTCTCCTACTCCGTCCCCAAAATCCCTCTTTCTGAGTGTCGGATAGGAGGCTCCTTCTCGATTACGAGGGAGCCGGAATAAAGGTATTCTCAAAATATATTGAAATATTTTAATAACTGTTTACATAATTAAAATAAAAGTAAAAACGCAAACAAGGTATCTATTGATACCGCATGATGTGGTAGGGTACCAGAACTCTCTCGGACGATCTTATTATCACCTCAATAAATGATAATAAGACCTGAACGATTAATATAACGCGAATAAATTCACAAAAATGTTATAAAATCTTGTGACCGACTTCTAGAAACGACGTCTCTCGTTCAGTTCAGGCGCGACCGTTTCGCGTCGGTTGGTTGAACTCTTCGCACACTTGGATCGGACTGTATAAATACGCCTGTTTAAAGCCATTTTTCTCAGTTATCCTCGCACAGTATAAATCGACAGTCGCTCCTGCCCTCCGGACGGCAGGAATTCGCAATATAATCGTTTGGTCTTACGCTTTTAAAATGTGGTTGTAACTGCAATGTATCTGTGTTTGTAATCGACAACGTAATCTGATTTGAAAAATAAACTAGCACACTCTCAGATAGAGTGCGGTCAAGATAATACCGATTGAAATCCTTTCCCAAGATAGATATCTTTCTTCCCATCCTGTCCCAAAGTTCTGTCATCTAACGCCTTGGAAAGACGCTGTCTGTTGCTGTCAGATTGAGAAAGAAACCCTGGTCGTCTCACTATGTAATTTTCAGAGGTGGATCGACAATATAAAATTTATTTTCCATGAGAAATGTAGGTACTGTTATTATTTATCTTTACCCCCACCCCGCACCATGTAGATCTTACGATAGAGTACGTCTGAAGATAACACAAAGAATCGGAACACTTGACACAACCGGTGGAATAACAGTTAAAATTTTACATAATCTTATTTCCTGTTAAGAAAGCTAATTTTCTATCATCAAATGTATTACCGCAAAGTCTTTTTGCAATCAAATTTGAAAAAGAGTCGACAAAAGATCGCTCTTGCACCTATACCATAAATAAAAAATAGTATTTTATGACACATTTTCGCATTTCTAAGAGTTAATATTATAAAAAACTTGCGAGTGATTTAATACAAATATTGTTTTTTTTTCTTTCAGCTAACAGTAAAGAACTTTTCAGGATTTTTAAAAACTGATACATTCTATGATAATTATTGAGAAAAATAAGTGTTGAAATAATATGTATGTTATATTATATTTCGTTATTACATGTGGTCTACAGCTGACAGGACAGTTTGTAAACCGCTTTTTATTTAGATTTGCATCTCGCATTTCCAAGGCTATCGAATCAAGTAGACAGCGGCGATTGTTGCGAATTATGGTTATGTGATGACTGATGACAAGTTCTTCAAACATCAATCGAATCAGCAGACAAATCCTTCATATTAATTGCGATCAATAAATAGGAAGAAAATAGGAATTTAAGAAAAATTATTCGCATATTTTTTGAAAAAAAGCTTCAATGATTTTATGAATTTATTTTTATAAAATATGTCAAAAAATATTGTGTCTAATAAGTGTCAAAAAAAAACAAATTGCCAACACGTTTGGCTTGATTAAAAACCTTAAAAAAGAAGTGATTCTCAATGTTTGAATTTTATTGCTTCGCGAGTGCCTGGACCAGAACGGTTATCAGTTTGAAAACAGGCTTTGACAAAAAAAAACGTTTCATTCAACACCTGTACGAAAGCATAAATCGCGCGGTGTGCGAAGGTTACAAACACATGGACCTATACAAATTTACCAATGGGCTTGTTTTTTTTTTATATCGCATGAGATTAGATAGAACTGTGATCGTGCTGTCTATTCAATGAAGTGCTTGCACGTCCGCAGTTTGTCTCGCTGAAGACTGCGCTGTTATTGCAAATAAGATTTTTTCCGATCAATAAATATCATGAGTTCAATATCAATGCGTTCCTTTTTGTTTATTTAACCAAAAAATAAATCGAAATTATTAATATTTTATTATCATTACAAATACCAACAAGAATTTTCAATCGCAGGAAATAGTTAATATCTGTTTTATGGCATAAAAATCTCGAGCGTTTCTTTATTCTTAATTCCAATTTCTCTACTCAGTATAGGTACCGACTACTTATATAAGTTAATATTTGTATACAGCAAGTGATAGCTGAAATGATGGTTCAATTCTAACCAACCTTTACATCAAATCTAAATGAATTTAGTAATTAATTAGTACCGTAACAGAAATCGAAAAACGCTACATTGCTTTGATGAATGGGAGCTTGTTATGATTTGGTTAGGTAACGTCGTACTTGAAATGTAAAATCATCACAAAGATGTGAGAAAAGGTTACGAATCGCAGTTTACGTAAGAGCGATGTCGAAATACCGAACCGTCTACTAATTATTATTTTTTTGTTTAATATTCAAAAATAGCCGACGATGTAATTATAAAAGAAAACTTTATACAAATATATTTCCATTCCTATTTTGATGTGATTTTTCTCTTTTATTGTTCGACGAAAATACATTTTTACGTATACATCGATTAAGTAAAAGTTATATAATCGTTTTTAATAATAAATAGTTATATGACAAGAAACTTTTACAATTGCTCAAAAATCTATCATCATCGTTCATTATTGTTATTTGTAAAAGTAACACATATCAAGTTGTGTGTAACTGACATGCAAAACGCACAACGCAGAATGCTAAAAGATTCAGACGGAAAAACTTAGGTAATCAAATTATAGCAGAATTGTTGGTGGCTCAGGGTTATCTAACTATAACTTTTCGACTATTTTAGCTGAAAGTATGAGCATAAACTTAGACAAAGATAATGAGGCCAGTCGATAACTGATTTCTCAAATCAAAATAGGTGCAGAAAAGGCGGAGAAACAGATGCAACTATCTTCAAAACCGATGAAATCGCAAGATCTTAAAATCGACGACGAATGTGAAAAAGATAGTGATTAAATATTCATCTTCTTTTAAAATACACTTTAAACAAAAAAAAAACAACGAATCCACAGAGCCTATTAACATAAGCATTATAAGAAAGCTGCTTATTATTCATTTGCCGTAAAAGAATAGGGATAGAAGGATATACAAGTGTAAATATTTTTGTTGTTAGATAAAGCCGTTATTTTTGGAGCCGATTTATATACAGATGACTTGACCATATCGTTATTAGGCAGATATGGAAAATTAAACAACTATTTATAGTAATGTGGCGATTTTACTATAATATTATATTGATTGAGTAGGCATTTACTTGGTAGAACTCCATTATAATACGGAAAGAAAAATAACAATGTATTTTAGTTCTACATAAATTATTTTATATATTTGTTGATAGCTATTTCGGCTTACGCCTTCGTCAGAACTAGTTCTGACAAATATATAAAATAATTTATGTAGAACTAAAATACATTGTTATTTTTCTTTCCGTATTATAATATTATATTTATTGATTTTGATTGATGTGTATTTGTTTTCTTACAAATTAGTTTTTGTTATGTTGTTGTGTTACTTCAAATTCATCCAAAACGGTACGAAATTATGTAAGATATTCTGCGACGTGAAAACCGCCCATTATTAGTTTGCTTGCCAATGATCAATAAATCGAAATGGAATAAAATTATTAAAATATTGTTAACGTCTCCGAAACGTGCAGGTATTTCTCATAAACGGAACTAGCAATCGGTATATCAGACGCTGCCTACGTTAATTAGTAGAATATCACGTAACCCAACAAATAACACTGACTAATAATAATTCTTATGCTAGTTCAAGTCTCTAATGGTATCTTATATCAGGCAATACAAAAGGAATGAGAAACAAATGTGGCGCATGTACCATGTTTTCCGTAAATATGTATGCACAAATAAAATTCAGTATTATTAAAAAGCTGGCCACAGTCATGTTTTGAATGAGGTGGTGGAACGAGTTGGATTCGTTTTTTACAAATAATTATAATCGAAGACATAGATTTCAGAGTCTTAAATTCCCTCGCTACCCATCGCTTCTAGGCGTAGCGAAACCGATTAGACCACGGGTTCCCAACCCAAGGGTCGCGGCGGGTTTTCTGTAGGGACACCAACTTATATCGTCAACTAAAAAAAATATTCACTTTCATGCATCTTCGATGTTTTTTTTAATAACCTGATGAAACATGCTATTATTAATCGCATCGGGGTCGCGGGTCACATGGCTTTTATAAAAAGGGCTCGCCACCCGAAAAAGGTTGGGAGCCTATGGATTAGATAGACACTGACTTACCCATATTATTCTATCTCTTCTTTCTTCGAAAAAGATAGGTTGAGCAAATGAATAACAAGCTGTTCTCGTAGACAAAGCTTTTTTTGAGATAAGCTCTATTAGGAGTTGAAATATTCCACATTGGGAGCGTATATTGATTTAAAAAAAGACCATCGTAGATCGCAGCGTGTAGAATCGATAGCTTAAATTTCAATAGACTGCTTCAGAAGGAAATATTAATGTTAATAATAGGGTTCAAAATTATTGTGAATGAACTTTTTCTTAATGACATACTATGGTCATCCTATTATTATAGCTTGTAGAAATCGAAGAATAAGTTAATCCCCGTAATAATGGCTTGATGTGGAACAAGGGCGACTCACAGCTCACGCCCTTGTTTCAGAGTGAGCAAATAAAAGAAAATCCACATCATCGCTAGGTATAAGGCACAGTCACTGACGAACGAGCATGCACAATAAACAAACGGCATTGAAAACGTGTTGAATTTTACGAATGATTAGTTTCCACTCTCCAGTAATCAACCATGGTTCAGAACAAGATTTAGGTCAAACAGTGTTGTCATTATACGAACAGAAACGAATTTATTTAGTCTACACGGCAGCTTTGAAAGTCATAAATGGCTAAAAAGATCCTCCACGAATGGTCAATATTATAAAATTATTTTTATTGATTTTCTTCACGAAATCAACAGTTGACTTTAGTCATCAGAGTCAATATAAGTCGCCTGCCCAATCTTCAAAGAAGGCATCTGAAAACGTTTTATTTGGTCCTTCATAAAACAAGCGTGGAAATATATCGATCATGCATGTATCATATTTCCGATGGAAATTAAGTTGCAATTGTGCAACAAAGTCCCACACGTGTTTCAATTCTGTAACAAGCATACGGAATTATTGTTAAACATAGCTGCTGCGTAGGTATCGAATCAAATCCTTTTATTAGTATTGAACGTACAAGAAAATTAATGACAGTGGAATTTAATTGCGCACGCGCATTATAAATATATGGTTGACAATTTTGTGAAGATGATATTAAATGTCATAGATTAGACATTAAATAAAACTGGCAATTGTGCCAAAAACCTAAGCGTCAGAGCTATCCAGCCGAATGCATTTGAATCAGTTGAAAATTCTCGCGATGAACGAAACCGGTCCCGATCATTACGTAAAATTGTGGTTTTCTTTGACAAAAAATGTATTTTGTGTTTTATAGATATAATTTCTCTTGACCAAGAATTGACGGTTGTCTAAGGATGCTACTAACATAAGCGAAACGTGCGTCACATTTATTGACACATAAGTGAAATAAAAATGTTATCATTTTTAATTTTGTATCATGAACCGTGTCCATCGAGTTGCTGGTATATTGATAAGAAGCTTTTATATCATCACACAAAATTTGTGAAGTATCTAACCCGTTGACTGCTAGTGTAACAGTTGAGACGGCCGATTGCGATGTGTTCACAGTTGTCTCAAAAAGTACGAGATAATTTATGTCTTAAAATATTATTGATTGAGTAGGCATTTACTTGGTAGAAGTCCATTATAATACGGAAAGAAAAATAGCAATGTATTTTAATTCTACATAAATTATTTTATATATTTGTTGATAGCTATTTCGGCTTACGCCTTCGTCAGAACTAGTATATAGTTCTGACGAAGGCGTAAGCCGATAATAAGGAATAGCTATCAACAAATATATAAAATAATTTATGTAGAATTAAAATACATTGCTATTTTTCTTTCCGTATCTTAAAATATTGTCAAATTTATCCTGATAATCTCCAAAAAATATTGTTAGTTTAATGTTGTTGGAATATCCAAGTAGAAGGAAAGGAGTCAAAGCTATAGGGGGGCTTACGTGGTTGTGGCATCGATATCGCTTTTATTATACATATTTTTTGGAAATACAATTTTAATGTGAAAGAGATGTTCCACTAGTCATATCAAAAAAGATAACGTCTACAGTTATAAACTACAGCTTTGTGAAAACAAATAGTATAATGATGCGAAAACGATGTCACCTCAATGATGCTTTTATGATTCAATACCACCGTTGCGTGATAGTTACATTTTTGTTTATATGAGATAAAGACTGACTTCTCAAAAAGTTGCTTGATAATAATTATTATCTCATGCGTCGCTGTAGTTAAGTTACATCAAGGAAACGCGAACAAAGCCTTTCGATTTGTCATTCGCCGCGCTGTACACAGTCCGATACTCTGAGACTTTACTTCGGCTGAGTGATATAAATAGACGCATGACATAACACGGACAGCAGAAAACGACGAGTTGATCAGTTCAGAAACAATCTCTCCTCGTCGGCGCATGCGCGGTCTGGAATAAATTATAACGCCGCCACCCGCTTCCGTTAGATTAGGCGACTGATGCAAAAAAAAAAACATTATCATCAATTGAAGGTGAGGAATTACTATGTCTGATACGAGAGGCGAGCTATCGCCTTGGGACATCTGCATCGCATAGAATGCTACGTTACGCTATAGAAGCTTCAAGGTAAGCTACTTATGCCATTTGCATTTTTCTATGATGCATTTGTTGTTTTTCATTAAAAAGTATGGTTAGACAAAAAATTTGAAGACGCTCTACTTATAGTATATCTTATATATAAAACCGAAACGGCGTATGTATGTATGTATGTCTGTGGGTCTGTAATTCTTTAGAATGATATAACATTAAATAATTATTGGTCGCTTAGTCCGAACGAAGCCGGGTAGCAATACTAGAAATACCTAAACGGCGTATGTATGTATGTCTGTGGGTCTGTAATTCTTTGGGAATGATATAACATTAAATAATTATTGGTCGCTTAGTCCGAGCGAAGCCGGGTAGCAATACTAGTACTATATAAGAACGATGCGAAGCATATCACACCGGTTCAGACGAACACTGCGTTGGCTCTAATAAACGGACTCTAAATAAGGTAGAGCTTTCAATTGCATTTTGTTATTCGTTACAAAAATGTGCAAAATAACGATCCAAAAAGTTACTAAAAAATGTTTTGAGACAACAAAATCTGAAATTTGATAAATTTCATGCTTTTTTCTAAAGCTCAACAGCTAAGAACATTTTAAAGTTTCCATGAGAAAATATTTTTATGAATATTTCAGTTCAACTTAAAGAGTTCAAAAAGAAGAGCGTGTAAAATGATATGAAGTGTACTAACGATTACGCATTTCATCAAACCGTATTGGGAATGTCAATTAATTGTCCAGTAATTGATTGGTGGAATATAGTGATGACGCGGTGAAGGAAGAAGTCCCTCGAATTATCAAGTTATTCAAGCTACAGCTTTCGTGCACCAGACTTTGTCCAAAAAGAACATTTTGACGAGACGCTATTAAAAATGTCGAAATAGTATTCAGTAATTTCCCTATACAATTTTGAACAGTTTTGTTTTTAATTTGTTAATTATTCTAATAGTTACGCAAGCTAGATACTAATTTTCGATTCCGCCCATTATGCCCATATAGGAAATTTACACCGATAATCGATTTTCCAGATTATCCATTAACACAGTTACGAAATGCAAGTATTGCTTATTAGGCACTTAACCTTAGACACATTTCATTTTTTGATCGAATGTTAGGTAAATATTGAATCAAGTCAATAGCTATAATTCAAAGCACGATATGCCACATAATTTAAAGAAAATTAAATTGAAAATGTAGTAAAAAATCGAAGCGTATAATTTCTACTATCATTATAATTTTAGAATCAAGTTTCACCAGCAATGCTCAGTTATTAATATCAATTGGAAACGTTATTAGTTGATAGCTCCTAAAAATAAACAGTGATATATATGGAAAAATGAAGTATTCAATACAAATTGTAGGATAATAAAAAGTTTGTCTTGTTATTATCATCAGTCCTCAGAAATGAAATTTAATTAACGAGAATGCCAGCGCTTTGTCCTCGCTAAATGACTGGTAATTCAAATCCACAATGATTCAATACAGACACAACAGTCGCAATATCAGTGTCCGGTTGCTTTAACAAACTTCCACATGAAATAATGAATTGTTTTTCTAGATTATTTCTAAGAACCTTCAAAGATGTGTGTATTTTTTTGGATTGGAGAACATCAAGATTATAAAAGAATATCAATCATATATCAACAACCGTTTTCGGTAACGTGAGGTCAGGGTACAATTATTTTTGTAAAATTACTTACGTCGAGACACAGCATTCATAAATATCATAGGGTTCATGAATTGACTTAAGAAATTATTTGAAACTACCATTGGTAATGCATTGCATATGTATGATTAGTTAAGCGTAACTTTATCTTGTGTATAATTTTCCTGCGACATTCGCCCAGATACTTTTATATATAAATTTAAAGTGCTATGTTTAAAATAATTATCTATTTTTTTTGTCGCTTAGCCTTTACTCAAAACGTAAGTCTGGATTATTAAAAAGGGTACAACGCCATTAGTAAATTAAAACGAAATGCCCCATTTTAGATAAACGTCTCCAAAATACTGTTTAAAAAGGGAAAGCTTAAATTAGGTTGAATAGAAGCAGTGGCGGAATGGATATATTAAGATATTTTTTGTTAGAAAAGTAAACCTGTTATTGAAATCGATATTTCATTATATTTTTTCTTTGACTTCGCCCTTGCACATAATTGCAACATTATATGAGGGAAATGAAGAAATACACATTGTTATAGCATGACCTGGGTAATACCAATTCCATTTATTGAACAAATAATCATTAAAAATAACCATAACCTATTTGATAAGAGTCTTTACACACACAACACACGCAATGACATATCTATGATAGGTGGACTTGGGTTTAAAATTTTATACATTGGCGATTATTTTACGATACGTTCTGAATATACGCAAGCTTCGATTGTCAGACAGAATAACTATGAAGTAGCAAGAAACCAAAAATAAAATGAAAATTCTCATAAGTTAAAAAAAAAACTGCGAGGTGTATACATATGTAAGTGCAAAAAAGCTTTTAATTTGAAAACTTTTCCGTAAAGTTATCTTTTTGAACATGTATATACAATGTACATACTGATAAGGTGTTAAATAAAATTGACAGATAATAAAATACGAAATCGAAAGTAGAATAGCTAATTCGAGATTCGTCACCAAATTTTACCTATTGCGATGACACCAATAATTAACGGAGGATATTGAGGCTTTTAATCGTGACAAACGTGACATACATCATTCTCACCTCGACAAAGAAATAACCTTCGCCTGCGCCGGCCCTGGCTCTATTTTTATTCAAATCGCCGGATCGAAAACTCGAAACTCAAAAACATCACGGAGACAAAGTCAATAATTCGAAACACTCTGCCCAGCTACAACAAATGATTTCACAACCAGGTTCACTTACCTGCGTTATACAATATTGATGATAATATTAATTTGGACTGCCAGCCAAGCGTAATAAAGGACGTACTAAAGTAGGTGCAGACAAAGTAACATGGTACACCCGATTTAGCATATTTATTTGTCATTAATCGGTAGATTTTATAAAATATCATTTAATTAGTCAACATGAAAGAACATTAGTAGGATTTTTACCGATAAAATATACTTCAGTCGATGTATAATCTTAATCCAGGGTTGCCAACTCATACAGTGAACTAAAATAAATATTCATTTAAATGAATGAGTTTGTTTTTAATTACCTTATTAAAATGCCGTTTTCAATTGTATCGGGGTCGCAGGTCAAATGCCTTATATAAAAGGGGTCGCCACCCGAAAAAGGTTGGGAGCCTATTCATTAGACCTTACACATCATAATTTAAATATTGTAGACAGAATATTTTTTTCGTCATAATTTGTATTCTCTCCTTTCTCCAAAAAAAGCTTTAACAGACTTGTTATGTTGAATTTAGAGTACGTGGAGCTCGATTTTATAAAAACTATTTGAAGTTATATTATTTTATATTAGTGGTACATATTTAAGATTGCTTCAGTACATTTCTTTAGATATTTTATTTATTCGGTACATACATGATCTTTCGATCTCTGGACAGTTTGGCAACCCTATCTGTACCCATCCAGCAATATACTCAGGGTAGTATCGAACATGGACATGTACATGGAAAAGGCAAGTGCCATGTATACTAACTAGCCTCGTGTTGTACACATAGCAGTTAAGTAGAATATTGCTATAATTATGACAGTGAAAATATATACATCTATACTTTTCAAAGGATATTGAATGTGTAACGGACCTAAGTTTAGCTGTCGAAATAAGTTTCTTTCAGTCCGTAAAATTCAAGTGCACGGCGACTTAAATTTATGTCTTGGCCAAATATGAACATTTTGTGCAATATTTATCGGTTGAGAATCGAGTGTTCGACCATTGATTTGGTGCTTCTGCGCTTTGATAATACATACATATATTATATTGTCATGTTAACGCATGCTTCGCGAGCTGGTCATTACTTATTGTAATTGATGCACATATTTTGACACGGGACTGACCGACGCGAGACGCTGTGAACGCTGGCGATTGCCGATTTTGAATCGAATTCAAATGGCCGGCGAGAAAAAATAATATCACTCGGATGGCGGTCAGGAGAGTTCGATCGCGTTCGTGTCCGGCCGGAAGGGCTTGGCATTTCTTTTTGCCGGAGCGATTTATTTGCAAGGCGAGTAACGGCGAATGATATGATTTCATCGATTTTTATAAATTCAAGCAGAGGAACCTGGTTTATTATGCAAAATAATTACATGTTTGAGTGCTACGCACACTAAGTTAATAGAACTAGTCCTAAAAACAGCAATATATTAATTAAAGATTTCGACTGAAGGTGCTTCTTGGTGGTCAAATTTGAATTTTGTACTTTTCTATAAGTTCTGTCACTAACGACTCGAGTCTCGTCTTTCGGCACCTTCCGCCATTTCAAGTGCACGGATGAAAATGAACTGAAATGCCTGAATATGCCGAAAGAAATCCAGGTCGTAAGTGAAGCACACACGGAGAAGTACTAAAAAAATCAAACGATTCAAATTCAGTAATATATTTATGTTGACATTACACTGTTTCTGCGGATGCCAAAGTTGTTATAAAAAATGCCCAGATCCCTTGAAACACCAACCCTTTTAAAAGAAAAATGCTATTTCGTCTATACTGATTTATTTGTTACTTTACATTCCATTTGAAAATATAATTATCAACCTTATTTGGGTGACAGTATTGCGAAGCAAAATCATTTGTCAATATTTCACTTCTCTACATATAAAAAGTCTATATGAGAATAGCTTGCCCATTGACCACATGATATAATCTACTGTCCTAATTTAATTGTGAAGAGGCACGGTGATAGATGAAAAAGCCACCAGACTAGAATTTAGAAAATAACATTATAAGTGTACACATTCGCATTCTTAATCCTTCAAATAAGTATTTTTAGCCGACAGAATTATAGTAAACATCGATTATGAGCTTTCCTTAATTTAATGGAATAACGCAACACTTTATGAAGCATTTTTTTAAACGGCGTCTTTGGAGCCGGATGTCACTCGATACATAAAATAAATAGTGAATGCAATTTACAAAATTTGAATAGGATTGACGCAAAAGAAAACAATGCGCATTAAAGAGACACCGCATACATTGAGTTCATATTAGTGTCGAGTTGGCAGGATATTTAAAAGCAATTGGTGACACTATCTTACCCTTTTTTCACAATTCCGTGACAGCTATTTTCAAAATTACTAACACACATTATTGAACTGCGCAATGTGATTTGGCTAAATGTTTGAAAAATAAACAGAAGATATCCACTTTTAAGGTGTTGACTGTCACTTCTTGCTGCAAATGATGAAAAAAATAAAAACATTTTTTTTGCATCACTTCCGCATGCCATATCTATAAAGATCGGGATCGAGATGAGCGAAAAAACTAATCTTTCTTCATATTAGTTCCCACGTACCGGTGTGTTAAAGAAAGTAGTATTTGTTTTTTTTTTATGTAATGTAAAATTGTTACAAGGGCATGAACCATACATTTGTATGCCCATATAATTTTAATAAGTTTCAGATTTTAAGCTGTCTGCAGAAATGTATTTTTTCAATTGTGTAATAAAATACCGGAAATTATATAAAATAATTCTGATGGGCATTTTAATAGATCTAAGAGTATAGTTTAAATTTAAAATAACTATGCGCAATCTCGGCGCATCGGGTTAGTCGATGGTTCACCATAACAGTTTTAAATGAAGCGCATTGTGTAGGCATAATTCAATATTGTAATAAGGTGCGGACGATCGGACAGGAAACAATAAGTGGTATCTGCTCAAATATACGATTGTTTTTTACATGTCATTTAGCCGAAGGTAGTGGCTATCAATTCAAATGGCGCTACTTTGTATGAGTATTTTGTACAACGTTTTGTCAGGTAACGAACGGAAACCATTGACACTTGCGAAGAGATATAGAGGAAGCTAATCACAATAAATGCGATTCGAGTCAAAAGTTCACCGTGGCATTTGATAATACGTAAAGCAGGCATTGCATTAAATATTGCTTCCGTTGTCAGAAAAAAGACAATAACATTCTCTTATTGTATATTGAGGCGAAAATATAAGTAAAAAAAACGCCACGAATATAATATAACTGATACATATTTTTTTGATGAGTTAAATGAATTTTAAAACAAATTGTTGGTGAAATGGCAAAAATATTATGTTTTAAATATTAACATAAAACTTATCTAAATAAACAATCAATCAACGGATATTTCAAAATGGAGAGAGATGATGTCATTATTTAAATATCACACGGTAATTCAGCAGTTTTCTTACACCATGTATTTAACTTCGAGTTTTGGCCGGGTGATACGTATTCTACAATATTTAATTGTTAATTCTTTAAATGCGATCTTTAAATAAAGATCCATTTGTAAAAGTAACTTTTTATAGTAGGATACTTCAGAAGGGTGTATTTTGAGTGTAATTGAACAGATCCTATATTGAAGTGACGTTAATGCATAATTATTATATTTTCGATGAATTATGATTCGACCTTTAGTCACAAATATTGTAAGAACTGCAGAAGGGGGTGAATATTTCATCGGTGATCGAGCGAGGAGAGCGGAAGGATCTAGCGCCTCCATAAATTACTATTTGTAATTTTAAATTATTATCATTATAATTTGGACTGCGCCACACTATCTAATAATGAACATTTAAAAAATAAGATGCACACAAAAGAAATAAATGATTGATTTTATATCATGCCACGAAATATTTTTATTACATTGCAAAATTAAATAACAATATTTTGATTATTGATGACTTTTTGTCTCTTTATAAACGTCCAGCGATGTAATATATTATAACAATTGAATAATTACCAATAAATTTATTACAATGGAGGTGATTAAAAATGAGCAATAAATACGATTCAGAAATTTGTCTCATTGCATTTCATTGTGATCAAAATATAAATTGAATAATATTTCGTTCACTTCATAAATGAAATTTGTCTGGTAATTAAGAGTAAAAAGAAAATTCACTAATCAAAAAGAGAAAGTAAAATGTGTATATTTATTTTCGGTTAAAATGAGGTATCCATATTATGAAACTAAGATTATCCATTCAAATGCTGAATCAATTTATGAAGGATCAGCTATATTCATATTTCTCAAGAGGCACAAATGGTTAAAGGACTGTGTTGCGCCAACTGCATTTTATTTTTGTCTATAGAATTACTCTTTTCCGATTACGTTGCAAAATATTCATATTTGCAGTGAGCACTTTCGAAATGACGAATTGTTCCATTGTTTTATTTGAATGCAAGACAATCCTTGAGACCATATTTTTAATTGTATGAGAGAAAACGGTTTGTACAATAATTTTATTTCAAAAGAGCTCGCTATGAAACATACAACGTAATGTATTTAAGTATTACCTTTTACCTCAAATTAAGCACCGACAAAATACGGTTTTCCTTTCATTTACATTATCACGTATACCTAACCATGAACGCACACACATACCGGCACGGCGAAAACGTGAATTAACGGAAAAACAACAGAGTAAGTATGAGCAAACTGAAAATCATAAAATACGTATAAATTTATGTATACCGAATACATTAGCCATTAGTGTATTTCCGTTATTAAACTGAAGGTAAAATATATTCTTATTAACTAGGGCGCACACTAAAAAACGTGGAGTTAAAGATCTCTAAATTCAGTACAAGAATGTATCCCTTTCAAAGACTTATTATATATGGCAGACATGTCGACTATTGTGGCAGCTGGACACACCAGTATCATCTAGAAGTACGCTCAAGATTCCTCGCACTGCCCAACGGACCGATAAAACCTTTTCTGGTGAGGAAAAGATAAAAAGGAAAGATTATCGGCCAACTGGCTGAGACCGACGGCTCGATGAGTTCCTAGAGAAACCGGTTAAAATTGAGCAGCGTGAGCGAGCTGGAGTGATCCAATTGAGACTATAGTATGAACTTTTGTGGCTTAGAACATCTTCAGAAATAAAATCAAAACGGATCCCTATATAATATAAATATACGCAAAATATATTACAGTCTAATGATAATTTTAACAAACACATTTTATACAGTGAATAGTTTTTAACGTTTTCAAAAAGTCAACGAACATCGATCTTATACGGTTGCAGTCATTTCCAAAGGACATATGGGTATAGCAACTATGTACAATGATGAAGATACAGTACATTATCAGCATAAATAAATGCTTAATGACAATTATTCTACTGCGAAAATTGGGATGGAATTATTTTATAATCAATATATATGTCTAATTTTTGATCGACATTATAAACGGAATGAAATAGTCCCATAATCCATAAAATCACAAAGGTGCGTCGGTAATAGTCACAAATAGTTGGTATACACCAGTTCATTTGGCACGATACATTTTGGTAAAATTAAGCGGATAAATAATTGTAGAATCGGAGCGGATACGCTGTTAGCATCAATATCAATAAGGTCGATTATGAATAAATTATTGAATACGAACACTGATGACTAAAAAACTGCACACTAGCACATAATCGAATCAATAATGGCCGAAATGAATATCGTTGACATCTTTATAATGTATGAAAAATAAATATATTGACGCTCAAATTTAATATTAGCAATTTTGTTAAAGTGACACCAATCGAATTTGTTGTCAATGGTTTAGTAGTTTACGGCAAATCACCATGGAAGGTAATAGCGTTGAACAACATGTGCAAATCATCAAATTTTATTGTCAAAGTCACTGCTCCGTTCGAGAAACGTTCGTCGCTAAAGTCATCTTTAGAGACGAGGCCCATTTTTGGATGACTGGATATGTGAACAAGCCGAACTGCTAGATTTGAAGCGATTCCAATACATACGAGATACATCAGCGTCAAATGCATCTCGAGAAAGTCACTGTTTGGTGGGGATTTTATAAATATATAATATAAAACACCCTTCTTTACTACCGGTCCACAAGTTTCATCATGAACAGGACCGATTTCACCCATAACAATTGACGATCATCTGATTATGCTAGAGATGAGCGGAACCGATCAGATTATGACTTCTGGTACGTTTTTGATAAGCTTAGATTGGTTTAGAAAAGCTTGGATCAGTAGTTTTTTATGATGTTTTAAATACAACCACTTAAGCCAGGTGTGTCAATATTCTTATCCAACAACCAAAATGTGTTTGCAAAATAATAAACGCCTGTGCAAATAAATGACGTACGATCACGCGTCCAATTGTACGCCTGAATGTTTGAAAAAACAACTAGATAAGGATGCTATCCAAAATGTTTATCCAATATATTTAGTACTAAATATACAATTTGTACCATCGACTGAAGACCCTTGATCGGATTTCAATATTACATTTAAATAAAATTTTGCCAGTCAGTCACCTTTATCAGGCGCATTTAATTTCCAAGTAGGTACAAGGAGCTGATCCAAGATTCGAATTTTATTGTAGAAAAAAGGACTTTAGTAGAAGTTGTAAATATTAATTATCTAATCTACTATACTGATTGACATAAGTATACATTGATAAATGAAGAATTTTACTAGATCAAACGAGTTCATTCCAAGGCTTCGAAGTCGTTAAAAAAACACAGACTCCGACTCTAACATAGACCAAAAACACACTTGTTTGATATACCATCCTATCAGTCTTCTCAGTCTCCTTAATTTAAAATGGATATTCATGTTAGTATTTAAACTTCATGTGGAAGATGCAGAAAAACTGTTTTAGCCGTGAAAAATTTATTTAAATTCAGCTACATTATTTTCATGAATATGTTTATTTTCATGAATATGTGCTAGGATTCTTAAAAAATATAATATGATGATCAACAGTCTGTAATTTTCTAGAGTGTAATAGATTTATAGTAAAAACCCATATTCGCAAATTTGTTTCAAAAAATTTAAATTAAAAATGATAATAATCTATTTTGTTAGTAAAATAAAAGTATTGGATTAAAAAATCTGCGATTATTGAATTGTATTGCATCATCAAATAACGAATTATTTTGTGTAGTCAATTTGTAAACCGAAAATACAAATATTAACATGTCGAACACCAGTCACGATTCTATGAGTGATGGCTCGTCACTTTTATAGACAAATCATTGATGTGTCATTTCACCATAACGGCTAATCTATCAAAGCTGCTATTTACCAGATCAGCACTGAAACAACTGGATATAATATGATCTTATAGTGCGAACGTGTCTTGTAGACTGAATATTTATTAATATTGCCATTCTTAAAAAACGGTTAAATATTGACGTTATAAATGACTTGCTAATATTATATATTCTGAAACGTCGAAAGAATTGTAAAAATTATAGCATTATGCTAGGGAAAATCAGTCATACTTCTAAAACGGATACGATACTTGTTGCGAAAGAATTCTAAAAATATGTACAAACTTCTTTCACACGAGTTATCACGTATGTACGTATGGATTTGTGTAGCGTAAAAGCCTCCCACGCAGGTGAAAAAAGTGGTGTACCGTTTCTGACTAAAATGCACAAAAACTGGTGAATATATAATAAGCAATCAACTGGACTTTGCGGCTTTAAAGAGGGTTCTCGTTATTTGTCTAGTTGGACCAAAATTTATTTTAATGCGGTCAGTTTATGACACGCTTCTGATGTATGTATTTTAGCGGGGGTGCTTTACGGCTGCGAATCATTTCACTGATGAGGGTTTGAGGGATAAGGGACGATAGAAGGAACTTTTGTAGGAGCAAAATTACCGCGCGGTGGACAAGGGGGAAGCGACTATGCCAATACAAAGAAACTAAATAATATTAGGAAGATTGATATGCTAGTACATTTTATACGAAACAAAAATATAACTTCATTATCATCGGGATGAGATAATACGGATCTAGGGCTATAGCTGCACACCTACTATGATTCTATACTTTTTAATATGGCGTCACATTCGTTATGCAAAGCGCTTATGTAGGGCGTAGGCAATTCGCTGATTGTAACATGTGTTGCTCTGTAGAAAAGGGCATAAGTCACCTTATTAAATGGGAGCACTCTTGGAGATTGGTAATCATGAATCATCTTACGATATCGATCATTTATCACAATAACGTACACAGTTGATGCTAACATTTCTTGACACATTATGGCTAGATTTAAATTTTGACTCTTCCAATCGTCTCGATAATGATAGATGCGTAATTCGAGAATTGTTATCATAAACAACTATATCATTCGTAGATTACTACTTATACACGAATTGAATGTGTTTTAGTCTATTGACACGATCGAGTCCATACCTAGAAGTATCTAAATAAAGAGCGTTATTTTTTCACAAAATTTGCTAACCAATGAAAAAAATATCAGAACCCATCGAAGGCTGCTTGCTGCATATGAAGTGTCGTATCAGATGAATTTATAAAAATTATGACCTTTTTCTTTAAGCACTCTCTTTTATATAATACGCATTATATAAAGTAAATATCTACAATTGATACTGTACAAATAATACTAATTATTTTATTGGGATATTTACTATTTATTTTTATAAAATTTTAATATTTGTGTAAATTTTAGACGACAAGTGACAAGTTCCGATTTTCGAAATTACTTTACTATCTTCTTGTTTGGAGTCGAATACTGAAAAGTCTACACGCTCAGAGTCTTTATGATTCTCGTAGTAAATATTTCGCGTTCTCGTTCAGAGGCTCACGTTTAGGCTTGTTTACGTCAAAGCATATATCTATGACGTAAAAGGCGCAGCGACGAGAGATGAGTACTATGAAAAAATATTTGCAGGATTATCGTGACGGTTATGCATATTCATGTTTACATTAATAATAGCTACCCAATACAATTTCAATTTATCTCCTCCGCTAAGAATAAATTGTCGTATTATATCCTCTTGACCTCACCATCGGATTAGGATACAATACGATAAGAAGGAACACATGTATTTCTCATAATTAAAAATAGTATGATGCTTACAGTAAAGCATGTATCTATTATATCATCAAAAAAGCGCATATTTATTTAATGCAAATTTCATCACATAAAATAATCTTGCGATGAAATCGGCGATTAATTCTTGGTAATTCATTTTTCATACAAATTAAATTGACATCAATATTATTTCACATTCAAAATTTATCGCAGATATGTATATCGAATGTATTGATTTCATTTCTTAATACATATATGAAATTCTCCTGTGTATTGAAAAAAACATCTTATTCTTTTCGTCTTTACTAGCATGTATTCTTTCGAGGGGAAAAAACAAATAATAACATTAATTTCGCGTTCTCTAGAAGATACGCAATGCATGTTTGTTTGGCAATAATTGAATGACTCAGTACTCAATTTAAACAATTTCCCTGATAGTAGCAAGCACTGCGTGGGCGGTGACTATTCATAGAACTGGAGTGGAGTAGAGTCAGTAGAGGCAAGATATCGCGGAGGTGGCAGAAGGGGTGGGAGTGCTTGCGTCACGTCCGCCACTGATAAGAGGAAAATGGTATCGGCGTACGCCGCTAGATTGCGCCAGCGCCACTGTTGTAGGGAAAAGCGTAGCGGAGAAAATGAGAAACTGTCATTTGAATTTTAAATATGTATTTATTTTAAATTTAGTACTTATTATTTATTAAAAAAAAAAAACAAATATGTTGAAAGGAAAGTTAATGATTAAATATATTGTGATTGCTGTCGAATTATCTTCCATTATGTATCACGGACAATTAATTGTTGATTTGAATGATCGCTTTAAAACGCACTTGGTAAGTACATGGATTTCAGAAAAAAATCTTAACGAATCTAATTCAAGTTTGAATCACACTGCAATATGTCGCGATAGCTGAATCGTTGGAAAGAAGACAATTGATAAACATATTATTTATAATTTAAAGTTGGTTAGTACTGGAGATCCTCGTGTTGGCCAACTCACCACTAAACTATTTATATATTATAATTCATGCAATGACAATGAATATTCGAATGTTGATTAACAAAGAAATCAAAATATATCGAGATTCATATTTGGATGCATTCAATGCTCATTTGATGCTTCGCGCATTTTTTAACGTTCGGATATATTATTCTGGTTAGAAAATTAAGTAAAAAGTATTAATTCAAGCTTATTTATATCGATATAATTGAATCGTCAACTCTCTTGTGAATCCGGGAAAGCAAGAGGTACACTAAGTTAACTTGAATTAATTATGCATTTTTCCTTCCGTGAAAAGAATTACATTTAGACTTAAAATACGAGTTGCAAAATTCTAATTATCAGATACGTTACCGCTTACTTATATAAATGAGAAATCAACTAAAAATAAAGTTTTTATTTGCTTTCAGCACATTGAAAATAGACTTAACGCTTAGCGCAGATGCTATTTTAGAAACAAAAGGAATTATTTATATCCGAGCAAGTAGGTGCACGCTACCTGACATTGCATCAGCCGGCGGTGTGGCATTGGAGGAAGTGACGTTTATTTTTACCCCAACCTAGGGTCACCAGCAAATAAGTTAGCACATGTTTATTCATATAATTTGAGTTAACTCAGCTATATAGTCACAATTAAATCTTAATAACCTAGATTTATGTGACATTATGGTAAAAAAACGCGTTGAGCATTTATAAGGAAATATCGTTCAATAATACTACATCCGACACGCCTTGTTTATTTGTAGTCAAATATTCCCGAATGGCATTCTATGAATTTGAAATCTACGCAGTTTTAAAAATATATACATAAATGTCATTGATTCTCAATTCACAAAATTGATACAGTAATTTATTTGATTGAACATTTTTGAATTTCTAATTTATAGCTTGATACTGCGATGTATTTTGTAGACAGGTTTTCACTGTAAATGTTACATACCTATCAGACTGTATGACTATTGCTATAATAAAAACGATAAATATCGATTAATAATCAATTCAACATTACAAGTGAAGTACTAAGTGTTATAAGACATTAATACAGTTTGGTCACGTTTTAGATACCCTACCGCATGGCATGGTGCAAATGCAAGCAAGCGAAACAATACCTGCTATCATCAAGTTACATAGGCAACAAAATAAAAAAGATTTACGGTTCCATTTTTATGTAATGGCCAATCCAAAACCGGGTGTACATAGTCAAGAAATCAGCGTACCGTAACTCTCAAATCAAGAAAACAAACTCATATTATATAAATCATACGCGGCAACGTCATTGAAAAACTATGGAAGGGAAAGTGGATATTTGTTGATAAACTTTATGCAGCGATTTAAATTTATTTTGACTAAGCCTTAATTTAAAAAAATAAGGTGAAACTCCTTAAAAAATGCAACATCCGACATAAATGATTTCCACATCAAAAGTTCCGACCAACAAGGCCTGGGGTGAAAAAATTGTAGTTTTTCAACCCTGCCCGTGAGTGTCGGTCCACGAAAAAAAAAACTTTGTACTAATATTTTATGAAAGTTTCCAATAAGTTTTTTAACATTGGCATTTTGGTATCTTTTCTTGTTTCAGATTATATAAAATTAACTATAGAATTTTCATTTTATACGATTCGATTTAAACAGTCATACGTTTTTTCCGGTATGCGGGTGTAAAATTATTGTGAGAACGCTGGTTTAAATTAAAAAACAAACGATTTTATAATCTTCTCCGGTATATGTGGTCTTACAGTAAGAGCATTCATTACCCTAGCGATCTGTTGGTTCTAGGTTAAAATTTCGGCTGGTCCAATGTCAAATTGAGATTTTTTCATTATCATAATTGAGATCTTGCGCATTGGTTTTTGTCATGCGTTGATCTCAGGTGATTAAAGAATATTACAATGTCTGTCGTTTTCGTAATTGTAAACTGTAATGCTAAATACTTTCAACTTCAATGGGTCAACTGTCAATTCTTGTTAGAAAAGCATAAAATCATACTTGAACATTTTTACACATTGATTAGAACAGGTCGACAAAGCTATCGATTAGCAAAACCATTCCTACTCTTTCCACATGGAAGTTTTAAAAAAGTGATATATTTATTTAAAGCAAAATTTATTAATTTATTCTTTTAAGAGACTTTCTAAGCGTATTAGTTTGATAGATTGTAACGACAGAAGTTGTGTATAATATTTTCATCAATTATATGTATTTTTTCATGGTTATTAAAATTAATGGTATTTTTTTCCGATTTGACCAGGGCAACGGTAACAGCAATATGTATGTACAAACAAACGATAAACCTGATAACTTCCGTTGGCACGGGCCTCATTCGTGTCCCCGCTAAGCCACGAGGGCGTGTGTATATTGAACAGGTAGGTAGATAATGCACACTGCTTGCCCGCCAAGAAATCGCAAGCGAATCCGCTACGGAACCTCCTCCGTTAACAATGAAATAACGTTGCGCGATATCCCGTTAGAAATGCAACAAATTACCGACCGTTATACGTTAATGGAAAAGCGTAGATTGGATATAAAAGACCGTAAAAATGTCAACACTTAGCCTCGTCTCAAAAATGTGACGTTAAGAATGGAGACGCGATCATCGCAACGTCTCCGGCAGTTGCTCAACACACCGTAGAAACGAACCAGGAACCGTTTCAACATATTTTTAAAATTCGAAAATTTTATAATAAAGAAAGCTGAAAAACGAATTAATACCATCTTCTATCTATATATATAAAAATGAATGTCTGTGTGTATGTCCGCTATGGACTACTAAACCGCTCGACCGATCGATGTGAAACTTTACAAATTTATTGAGTACACTCCCGCAATGGTTTCTGGCTTACCAACCACACCCCCAACCACCCCCCAACCTCCACCCCCAATTTTTTTTTTTAAACTTCATGAATTTCTTGAGTTCACACCTTCGAAGGTTTTTGGCATACCCGCCCCATACGCCCCCTAAACCCCCCTACCCCCCAAAAATTGATATAGAATTTTTACAAATTTCTACTACACTTCCGCGAAACTTTCTGGCGTACACCCCCTCCCCTACCCCCCTACAATTACTGGCGTAGCAACGCGCGCAGGGTACAGCTAGTTTTGAAATAATTACCATTCCACAGATAAATAAACTTATGAAATGGAGCGGATAATGCTAAGAATCCCTTTTAAGGTGTTCACTGTCAATACTTGGTGGAAAGGCATTATAATAAAAATAATAATATATTTTTAGTACTCTTCCCACATAAAAATTATTTGATCAGGACCGGTTTCACTCATGGCGAGAATTGTCAACTGATGACAATGCTCGCCATGAGCGAAACCGGTCCTGATCAAATAAATTTTATGTGGAAAAAGTACTAAAAATGTATTATTATTTTTATTATAATGCTAAAAATAATCTGTTTGTAATGTAATAGATATTTGTTAACAGCATATGGAGTAGGTATGAACGTTAATACGAAATATATTTTTTGAATAAAATTATATTATTCAATCGAATTTGTCAATTATAAAAAGAGAACTGCAATATTTTATATAGCGATAATATTATATAAATAAGTATGGGAATAATATAAACTTCGGTTTGATATACATATATGAATATAAACTAATTAACGATTCTTAAACACGTTTTAAGCGAAACAAAATAAATAACGGTGGTGTTCCAGGCTTAATGAGCGCAATTCATTTTTTCCATCTAACTTATCAATCATTAAAAGCAACAAAACGTTGCAAAACAAAAATGAAATAAACTAAGTCTCGAGCAAAGTTTCGAAAGTTTTTTTATTCACCTCTCGGTACAATAATTTGTAAATTATTGAATCGATCAAGCGCAGTCTAGACGCAGGCATACGTCATCGCAGGATAACGTAGAGCAGAGCTCAGGCAACGCCGAACGCCTCAAATGAACTTGGGCGATACGTGAAAATTTGGGAGTCATTTTCAGAAGCGCTCTTAGTAACATAGCTGAAACGGAGAGGGCGTTTCTGAAAAAGCTGAGACGGTCAACGACATCCAACAATGGTTTCGTTGCTCTGCGATGACTACGACTGAATGTGCGTCGCGACGCCAGCCCTTTAATTTCGAGTGCAAACTAGTATACAGGGGTATAAATATAATGACAGACGCGGTGCTTATGCAGAAGAATCTTGCCCTAGAACTATAATTTCAGTAGGGTCGTAATATGTTTGATTTGTGAGCAAAAATCAAACAGAACCAGTTTCATTTGTTGCGCTCATTATCACCTTACAGCAGGCACGGGAAAACTGCGGCCCGCCATAATAATTCCTAATTCTAAGTAAGAATATATTTTTTTTAAAAAAAATTGAAAATCAAATAAAAATTCTTCAAGATATTGAGTGAGTATACAGATATTCCTTTTCACAGTCAAATTCGATGGCTTTGCTTGGAAAAAGTGCTTCGAAGAGTTCGGGATATGGGATGATGATTAGGGATTTGTGATTTTGCATTTACTATGGACATCGTGCCACACTTAAATACTATTAACTCCGTGTTATGAACGCTCCGAATGACGAATTTTCACAAAGATTTGGTTGACTTCCGAAAAATTGAGTCAAGTTTGGCGCTAGTAAGCGATCCATTTTCAATAGATATTCCACCGTCGTGACGAAATCTGCAAATTTTACAATGATCTTAATTCAGACAAATTCGACCAATTTAAAGATTTTGCACGAAAAATGTGAACAGACATTTTCGATCATGAACCTCAGCTTAATTCTGATTCCATATTTTTCTACAAGCAGTTTTAAAAATATCAAATACAAAATGAGCACCTGAATTTAAATCTTTGAAACAGCTTCATTGTTCTCATATTTTTTTGAAAAAAATATTTTTCGTGATAATAAATAGTACACTCGGTCCTCTTTTTAAACGATTTTTTTTTCAGTGATTTCGATTTTACGTGATTTTTTGGACGGCATCGTGATTTAATCGTAGGTACGCGATTTTGCTTTTTACAGCAGACAAAATGGTGCATAACTCATGCAATATTATTGGTGACTCTGCTCTGAAACTTATTAAAGCACAATGCATTTATAAAATTCGTTGAATAGCACGTTTCCCGGTCGTAAATTTTATCTCAGAGAGTAAATATGTCAAATAAATGCACTTCAGACGTCCAAAAATTTTAAATGCACAATAATTAATACAAACTGATTGTAGAAATATTATTTTTGAATGAAAATGGGAATGTTTTAGCCAATTTTTTGTCGAATTTGAAAAACCATTTTTGTTTTTATTTTGGATTCTTTTTTTCGCGTTTTTTTTAGGTTCGACACTTTTTGATACCAATGTTTCACGTAAAAAACGATTGGGTGTATACCTGAAAATGGTATTTTAATTGCGGCCCGCTGCTCATTTTGAATTCTTGGAATTGGCCCTCCATCCGAAAAGTTTGCCCCCCCCCGGTCAGTGTAAAATAAAAATAACATTAATGACTTTTCATTAAGTATAACAGTAAATGTAATCAATTATGGTTTTGAATTTAAGAATAATCTGCGGTTGACTTTCTTCGTGCCTACGATTAACAGACGCTTAGCGGAATTATTTTTTGCAATGCAAAATAAAGATAGTATATTTTTTTATTTATGTAGATTTTTTCCGTATTAAGATGAAATAAATGCTTCAATAATTGTTTGATGCATTTTGAAACATCTGATTTTAAGTACATTGTTGTTATTTCCCTGATAAATATTGTAATTTAATAATTAAATTACTATTGACACAACCAATTTGTAATGGTAGACATAGTCTGCATTCTTTGGCTGCGCCACTGTAATGAAAGTCAAAACATTACGGCACAATAGAATACTTTCACAAATTTTTATTATTTTGTCGAGTATATTTTTAGTAGTATTTGAATTAATCGAGCATGAAAAGAAACATTGTATAATGCCTTTGCTCCCAGAAATAATTAGGTACAGTTTTCATACAAATTTAAACGGACATTTAAAATCAACTCTGCTTCAAATGTTCTAGTATTAGGAAAATAACATTCATTCGACCGATGATTTTTTCGTATTCGAATTTCAATACATTGAGAGCATTTTTCGGTGACAGATAACGAATTAATCAGGGCTGTAATGGTAAATTCGCCAGAACTCGGCAGTGTTTGGTACCGTTTTTTATTAATTTGTACTTGCACGATGGCAAGCATGTAAAAAAAAAACTTTAAATTCACCAAAGTGGTTGCAAAAATTGTACACTGTACCCAGGAGTGGGATTATGCATAGGGAACAAAAGTATGCTTAAAATCAGAGCCGATAGGTTTTTAAACAACTAGACATCTCTAGTTCTGAAGATAAGTAATAAGCCCGAAACAGTTATCAAATAATTTTTTTCTTGGTATATATTCCACGATGATGTTGTTGTAGAGACAATCGTTAATGATACATAAACTTAAAAGAATTTATTTTTATCAAACCTTATTGGTGGTATTGATCGACATAATAATAATAATAATTCTAGCGAACAGCAATAGGAATATTAGTTTGATGACTTTTGATGTTTTGACATGTAATTTGATCAAGCGACTGACTATGTACAACGCGAGAAGGGAATGATTGTCTGACGTATTTTTTTCACCCACGTCACCTTTTTAAAATCAACCCCAGGTTTCAAATGAGTGAGAGCGTGTCTAGGGCGGTGGAGCCGCCCACGGCCGTGATCGATGCTGCCGCCCCCGCCCCCAACTTTTGCCCTCTCGGGGAATCCGCCCCCGCCTAACTCGGTGCTATGCCGATTGTTAGTAGGCGCCCCCTGCTCCCATAAACACACAAATTAACAAACGAAAAAAACACAAGTGATGGCTTGCCTGTTCACGTTCCGTCCTCGACTAAGCAAACACGATCACGATTAAAAATATATCTAAAACTTGAATATGGAAGAAAAACAGCGGAATTTTACCCTAGCATCAATGATTTCTGTGACTGAGTATTGATACTGAGAATGGCAGCTTTGCGTTACAAAATACGATTTCGCAATTGGGCATACATGTCTTAATATCATATTCAAAGATAACAGTGATGTTTAATCTTTAATATCAAGCCTTGCGTCTCGTAGAGCGTTTGGCTAACACACAGTCATAATCTAAGCTCATACTTATATATAAGTGACTATCTGAATTTTTTTTTTTTAGAATCCAATGGACAAACACCCACCGTTTAACTCGTAGCACACATGTTAGCAAAAAATATATTGAAATAGCCGTGTTGGTTATTTTATGAACTATATATAATATATATATATTTTAATGGAAAGATAGATAGATGCAAAAAAAAAAAATACTATAGTTTCATAGTTAATAAGCAACGTTGTTAATTGTATAAAATCTTTTTTTTGAATAAAGTTATTAGTATTTTGTATTATGGTCCTATTGCATAGAAATAATCTCCGAAGAGCATACAGTACATACAAACTAGATACTACTACGATTTATTTATAAAAAAAACATGAAAAATAATAAATCATACACCCCCGAGCTTTAATATATGAAAAAGCTCGTTTCATAAGCAGTAGCGCGCATCCCCAGGGAGCAGTTCACGCAACGTAGCTATATCCAAATTTTCTTTACATTGCCAGAAATTTCGCATAACTTAGTCGGGTAAATATTTCTATAAGTCTATATTATTATTATTTTTTATCCATAGATATACGTATTTTTGGAAGACGCAGGTCATGCTTTATTATGATAAATGATGTCAAGGTACGCATTAGATTTGCAATAACTATGTGCAAGTTATAATGATTCAAAAAAAAAATCTTAAATTAACAATTTTTCAGTTGACAAATCGAATGGATCGATTGGATGAACCAAACAACAGAAATTGATAATTTAATACGAACAATATTTTATCGGGATTTTAGCTATTGGAATATCTACTTCCATGGTTCTTTTTTTCATATACGTGGTCGAAAATATTCTCCCTTTTCCTTTGCTTTGCGTTGGTCACATAAGACGGCAGTCGCGAGCACTGTCCAGAAGTGGATGAGAATGCCTCTCAATTTTGCTTGACTTTTAATTGAATACATAATTTTTATTTGAAATTAAGGTACATTGGTTTGAGCTTGTGATGTAATCTGTTTTAACAATAAATAGATACATCTCAATTTATTCCTATATGCCACATTTTCAAAACAATATAGAGGATAATTAATATCGCAGGTAGCTCAAATTGTAGCTGAAATATTAATACATGCATAAAAGTTTCGTACATCACATAAGTATGTAAAAACAGAATAATATTAATTGAGGCCCGTCACTTTGGTCTACGCTCCGTAGCGCACGCTTCCTTGAAAGTACTATGACTCTACGACCGCTACGAATCCTGCCTAGCTGTGTTTTTCATAGATGGGAAGTGTTCTAAATTAAAGAATTCAACATTCGTATATCCGTAAATTGAACGAAACTCATATAAATAACACATCTCTGCAATATTTAATTACTACATTGGAATATTACGGAAATAACATTAATTTTTATTTGTGGAAACACAGGCAATTTATAGAATATTTATCGTTGACAAATTTCACTAGGTATTCCAGTTAGTTAAGATAGAGCCAGATGGCCACGACTTACGACCGCTTGAGATCGATACAATAAAAACGTCAGTCAACATAGCGTGACCCTTCAAGTGATGGGAGTCACGCGGGTAGCTTCATCGCACGCCACTGCTATTCGGAGTCAGTTGGTGTCGGGTGCTCCCCAAAAAAAGCGACAGAGTCAGAAATTATATTAGTGTCATCATGTAACACCCCAAAGTGCTCCAAAATAATTTGCAAAATTTAAAAAAAAAAAGATGCGATACTGAAGATGTGAATTTCATACTGCTAGTGTAATTTCAGCCAATTTCATTATGCGATTACGATGGGATCTCCCAGGGCTACAACATATAGGGATTGATTAGTCTATGCTCTTCTATACGTACTATAAGTAATGATTTACAGAATACCTCTGTTTTCATGCTGTATAATAGCATACGAAACCGATCTTATTATCTACTTCTACTTATTATAAAAGAATTGTGCGCAAAGTTGCATTCATTCAAGAGGTCTTTAAGTAAAATGAGATAGCGGTAAGTAGGGTAGGTGGTGAACAATTTTACAGTTAAATTATATATGTGTTCTCAAACAAACTCCAAGAAGTTGACACGTTTTGGAAAAGTTATCATATTAAGCTTTCCATTGATCACACATTAGCTTCCAAGCTTTCATTTTAAAACTTAGTTACAATCAAGATTGACAAATGAAATAAAATCGAAACCTAATTGAATATCCAAATAGTACTGTATAAATGAAAATAAAATCACTGCGTTATAAACGTAATCTATGGAAGTAAAACTAAAGTGAAGTGTTTATGACAGGCGCTTTAAATAAAATCTGTAAGTTATTGAGTAGAAGATGGTGTATGGTACGACACGAAAGTCATACCTAAATTTGCGAAAATAACGCTTTGCGTGTTTAAACGCCTGTATACGAACTGACATTTCTGTGGATCACAATGATTTTATTTTAAAACAAAGTCAGTACAAAAGAAAGTGTAGATACCTTGAACGAAAAATAGGAGCGATACACATCGATGATATGGGTTTCAAAGGGAAGTATTATAAAAAAACGTGAAACGAACAATCCGACAACGATCCAAAAACTATTGGAAAAACATGTACCAGACACATGTTCATAGCTATTGACAACAGTAAAGCGAGGAAAACACCCCATTTGAAGTATGTATTACTGCCAATAGTTTTATTTTTAATGATAACTGCATGACTGTTCTTAGCAAGTAAAACATTGAATTTATAAAAATAATATTCGATTGTATGGTATGACCAGGACGGGTTCCGCTGAGCGAGAGAGCATTCTCAGCTGGTGAATATGTATGTGGAATAAATACATTATTGCAGTAATGTATATTCTTGAAACAGTGTTCTTATACGCAAAGGCTTATTTTAAACAAAATGAATCATATATTTATTTATACATAATAATGATAAATTTCTTGATATGTCAATAATAATTACTATAGTACAATGACGAGGGTATAAACGGCTATCAGGGTTTTAACGTGGCAAGTTTTTGGTATTATTTTGAAAATTCACTGCTGGAAATAATATTAAAAAAAAACATCGCGTCGTCAATAAATGATAATATTCAAATTTTGTAAATCAAGTGTAAACACTCGCCAAAGTCGTTCTTTCTGGGCGATTATTCGCTGAATAAATTAACTACATACTGTCATAATGATTTTATTGCTCGCAGAACTGCCGTTTCGAATAAATAATATTGTATTTATCATAGTGACAGCCGAAATAAAAAATAACATTACATATGGCTTATCATTTTTACTAGTTTACACCGCATATATCTAGAATCAAAGTTTATCCGTACCTACACGCAGAACGAGAAATAAATAATATTTTTTTTTTTAAATAATCGTTAATTTTGTTCATCTTCTCTGCTCTCGTAAAAATGATGAAGAGGAACGAAATGATTTAGATATAATATCCTAAATAATGAGTTCTCAAATTGTTTTATTTCAATAATGTCGTTTCATTTTTTGAACAGCTAATGTCCTGTTAGCCTTATAAAATTGTATCAAGGATCGTTCACCATTCAATAATTTTAAGTAAATTAAGCCGTATTTGAATTTGACAAATATATACTACATAATATATGACAAATAAAAAAAAAACAGTATATGTCATACTTATGAGACAGATTTTTTAAATAGACAAATATTTTCAGGTTTCTTTTCAGTGAACCGTAAATTGTTTTTTACTGTGAACTCCCAACTGTCAACATAAAAGGGAAAAATTAAAAATGAAGAGCGATCAATATGATATTAGAGTATTTTATTTCACACATTCAGTAAGAACATAAAACGTTGCAAAATCGAAATTGGAATGTTTAATAATTTCGATCAATTATTTTACATACTTCAAGCAACGAATTGAATTTTTAGAATTTATGAATATTTAAATATGACAGTCAAATGCGGTCCCCTGTGAAGTTGTAGTTTATTAAATTAAGAGTTTTGCAGTCAAGTCTTGCGGTTTGTTCTTATTCGCGAGTGATTCACATATTTGGTCATAAGCTTTCATGCCCCCCAATTGACCGACATCTGATATATATCGGAACGGTCTGTGTCTATACTAAAAACATTTCGGCGTCAGCTTGAGAAGCGGCGGAAAAGTGAACTGCCAGTTAGTTGGGCGGCGTACGGAAGATAGCGATAAGATGAGTTGAGTGCGGGTACATGTGTAGCGGAGGCTGGTCACCGCTCGGGTGTGCTGTGCTCTTCATGCCAGCCTAGTTGGAGTACAACTAGTAGAGAAGTGGTAGAAGCAAGTAGCTGCATTATCTAAAAACCGCAAAATACTTTCCCACACTCCACAATACTAGCACACTCGCCGGCTCTTGATACAGCGGTGGCAAACATTTCAATCGAGTCGGCAAATTAAACGTGAAATACATCGTCATATAAAACCATGCGATCGCTAGATCAGTACTTGAGGAATTTATAGTGTCAAACTTTTAAAATTAGAATCACTGTTGTATATAATAGGTATAGGGATAAAATAAGTAATGAAAAAATAATTGTGGAGTGTTTGATAAATAATGTTTAGTTTATGTCGTTTATCAAATCTATATTGGAGATCTATACGTTAAATATTTTTTTCTATGATCAGCGTTTATTTATGAATACTTAAGATCGGGAAAAAAATCATTAAAAAAAATTGTGAGTATTTTTTACATTACTGAACATCTCCAGAATGAATGAATTTAAAAAAATCCCACGGTGAAAGTATTGATCCATATAAGTTAATTGATGATTGAGTTACAAGGAACAAGCTATCAATATATTGATTGAAGAATTTTAATATGTTTTAATTAATTTTAATATGTGCAAAGGGGATTCTGAAAAACCGACTGAAAATATCGTTTGTCGTTACGTTCATCATATTATTAGAAGCAATATGTACATATTTAAATATGTAATTATTGTACATAAAAGACGGCAATTGTCACTTCTAATTGACGGCTTCATGATGTATATTGGATTATATTTATATTTTATATTTTTAAAAAAAGTTGGCATTACAGCTTACGCCAATGCGCCAAATATTCTTAGCTGTGAAAGTCATACGAGATTAACTCGATGATAAATAATGAATCAATTGTGCACAACATCAACGATATATAACATACACCCAGCCCAAGATCTCTTTTTTCAATTGAAAAAATCTAACCTTGCCGAGAATTGAACTCGGGTCCCCTGATCGCTAAGACAAAGCTCTTGCCACTAGACCACAGGGACCGACCGATTATATTCACTATTGCGTTATGCAATCCAAGGATTCGATTTAGCTACGTTAGGAAAAAAGTAATCTTTTCAAAAAATACAATATATACTTGGTGGCATTACATACAATGGGCTATTATTATAATAAAGGTATATAAAGACGAGAAAGGTCATGGCCTGGCAAGGATTGGAAGTTTCATAGCGGAATGTGCAATGTGGTAATTAACGTCAGATGTATCCTAATTGTATTAATTATTTCGATGGATTCGACGGTAAGTTTGTGGAAATTCATGCTTAGTATAAATATAAAAATTGGTTATGTTGTTATTCCACTGACAGAATAACGATTATTATGAGGATGCTACTCAAATAGGGGGAACACGTGTCTCTTTTTGTAACGCATTCGTTAGAATATGAAATTTAATTTTACATATATCAAATTATATAAATAATTAAATATATGCTGCATAATGCCAGACGCAACGCAGTACAATATGGAATACGGTATAAATACAAATAATTTTGTTTTTTTTAATAACTACCCTATTTTTATTGAATACAAATATTGACAATCACTTAACTACACCTACACTAAAACAGCGCTATGTAAACGTGAACAATACTACGATGAGGCGTCTATTACACAGCGCCGTCTCTACATCTCTACATAACGTGATAGCAGCGAAGCTGTGTTGTGATACAGATGGAGAAGCAATATAGATATGAATAATGACAACAATTAGCAGATAATAATTATCAACATTACACACAGAGTATTTCAATACATAAAAAAGTCGTCTGTTAATTCCACATCTTTACAAAGATAACGTGCAGTTTCGCCCAACGCGAGCATTATCAAATAAGGAAAAATAATTCCAAACAGGGCTATTTAATTAAAATTGAGCATTTTTAAGACAACATTTATAAAACGATTGTTAAAAGAAATGTAACAAGAATTTACAGATACTCAGTTGTCTCCAATTAAAACTTAGGGACCTCTTACATATGGATAACAAGTGTCGGTAATCATTTTTTTTTTAAATGATTATGAGATTTATACTATAAACTCTTGATCATCAGATGATGATTTTCGAGGTGAGTGAAACCGATCCCGGTCTCTCGATCTCTATTTTTTTTTTTTAAATAAAACAAGTCGTTCAAGAGAACACGTACATATTATCGAAAAGATAATATAAAGCAATATTCTTCGTTAAACCATATTAAGTTAAGAGTATTACCATCTTAGGATTCTAAAGTAGGATACGGCATGTTGCAATGCAATAAGATTAAATGCGGCCATTTTATTTTACATGCATGCTAACTATTCGACATTTTTACTATGACCAACAGATTCACCTGAGCCACCGGAACCATCATTATCGGTAGATATAACATGTTACGATGTGATCAAATGTATTCCACACTTTGTGTATAAACCAGAACAGGTTTCGTTAATCGGTTTGAAATGATAACAAGGATATTTATACAAATTATAATGCATACTTGAAAGAAATTAGGCTTGTATATACGTATAAAATTAAACCAAATGTGTTATAATTTGTATAAATATACAATATTGAATTGCCTATACGCTAAACGAAAGAGAACCTGCTTTCAAAAATAAAATATTTGTATACTTCTATTTTGTATCTAATAATTCTATTCCACTAATTGTCAACAAAAAACAGCCTGTTTTAACTGTAAATTCAACTAAATTCTTAAAAAAAAACACAGGACTTATGTACCAGTTCCTGATTTTTTTATAAAACAAGAACATTAGGGTTGTATACAAAATCTATAATACATTTCATTTTCCGATCACTCGTTATTTAAGAAGAATTGGTTAATATTTTAAGATGGTAAACATTAATCAATAATATAATAACTATGAGAGATTGATTGGACTAAAACTTTTATTATTTTTAATTTATTTAATCTATTTTCGTGGTTCAATAATGCTGAACACAAGTAAAAACGCTAACTAATTTGGTATTAATGAAAAACAGTTTTCTTCAGAAGACCGAAACGAATGCAATTTATGTTTGAATTTTTCGAGAATATGAAACAATTGACAAATAGCCACCGCACCAAGGAAAGGATGATATCTGTATTGAGCGGTATGATTTGAAGAAATCTGATAAATACCGGAGGCAATGTCGTGCAATAGAGATCTCGTCACTGACAAAGACCACGGATTATGATAGATTTTTGACATGGATTTGAAAAGGCAGTGAAATAATCAATCTGGCATCGATTTTTTAACGAAGGTCTGAGGTGGCACCGAGAAAGCGAACGCTCGGTGTTCTAGAAGCGAAGCGGTAGGTAAAAGTCGCAGGGTCGAGCTGCTTCTTGGGCGAGTGAAACCGTTTCGAGTAACAGCAATGTCGAGAGCGTTCACCTTTGTAATTAGGCAATAAACAGGCCAGCGATAACGGTCCATGAGGACATTTCTCCATAGACAATAGCACAGCTGCTGTGAGCGACGCATAATAGAAAACCTCATAGACGTAAAAGAAATGCGGCTTAATTCACTTAATGCCATTGGAAGTTATGGCCACTTTAGATGAGTCGAGTGCGAAGGGCGTAAATCTTTTTTTATTGACTCGACATTGTATTGTCCTAGGAAAAGTGTGAGTTAAAGAAGTAGTTGAATATAAATGACTGCTGATAAGGGATGAATCAAATGAAGTGAAACTCCTTCATATGATGGCGTGTTCATTGCAATGAAATTGGTCTTTTGAGAGGTTTAGTGTGCAATGATTTATGTTTTGATACCAAGTGGGATTTTTACATGGTTTTAAGATCAACGGCTTAAACCTTACAGAATGTCAAATGATATAATTTCAGACATAGTGAGTAACGAATAAATAAATCAATAGATATATATATAAGTATTTGTTTCATATGTACTATATATATCTGTAATTAGCTAATATGCTTTTAATGCGTTCACATTGAAAAATGGTACATAGAAATCGCCCCCACTGGTGCTACATTGAGGTGCTCTATATCTACGCGAACTATTTAGGTCAGTCAATTTTATCGGTGCAGATCTTTTGCAACGCATTCTACATACATAACATATGTCCATAATAGACGATATCAAATGAAGTGGAACAATAATGGCTGATTGGATAGAGCCAAGCAAAAAAGATCCAACCATCATTCAAGTATTGCTGAAAAGGCGAATAGTCCACAGTACATTTTAGATATTGATAATATTTTTTACGCAATACGAAAGTGAAAATTTGAATACAAATAAAAACTATGTCTATCATTGTTGAAACGATTTTACACATTTTTATTATCTCTTATATATAAAACCGAAACGGCGTATGTATGTCTGTGGGTCTGTAATTCCCTTTTGCATTGTTGGTCATTAAGTTGCCATAAAAACGAATATGAAAGAAAATATGTTTGAATTTTTATCGGCGAAGACATTTAGTCAAAATGTAATAAATTAGTCTTCTACTGAACCTTTCCCGGCTTTTATTATTAATAATAATGTTTATTATTTACGTGAAGGTATTATTTGACATTTCTTTGACAGCAAATTAGATTTTTTCTTTGAATTTGGACATTTTAATGGGCGAGAATGGGGCTGTCATCAAATTAAATAAAGTTTGTGATTTCATTTTAACTCTATTTTGGATGTTAGATTTTGTGATATAATTATGTCGAATGATATAACATTAAATAATTATTGGTCGCTGAGTCCGAGCGACGCCGGGTAGCAATACTAGTTAAATATAAAATTTAAATATAAAGACATAATAATTCAAAAATATATTTGATATTTTTACATTAGATTACCAATTAAGAAATGAATCTGTATAAGTAAGCTGTACAGCTTGGTATCTAATTTTATTTTTTATGACTCACCTAAATTGAGTTTTAAATTTCATGCCGATCGGAATGAGGTTGTAAAATAGGAATAAATTTATAGCTAAGAAGTAAACGGAACTATGACGTCAGACACGTTGAAAATGTGAGATTGAAGTCGGATTCAATTAATTTCGGGCAATTGATTTTTGGAGCAAATTACCTACCGATAACCCTTTCAACTACAAACATCAACAACATTTTGATGGAGCGGATCTAATATTGATAGGTACGTGCCTATGTAGTATATAATATATACGCGGGAAATAGGATTTGCAACGGACAAGGGATAATTGAAAACGAACTTTAGCCGATTGATTTTCTTCTCGAGTGAGTTCAAAAGCACGCAAAGAAATACACGATGAAAATGATCAGTTAAAGAAACCTTATTTAATAAATGTAAACTAATCGTATTATATAAATGTGTATAATATTACAAAACGATGAACATAATGATGAAAAAGTTTTCCTCAAAAAGCATGGAAATAAAATGTCAACAACAATACAAGACGATTTCAGATAGTAAAGAAGTAAAGAGTTTTTAACAATATTTTTAATATCGATAAATAATTATCACTGTTTTATTACATTCATTGAGAAAAGAACGGCGCTTTTCCTAAAGATATCAGAAAAAATGTACAATTTTCATAAATTTTAGGGAAGGATCGGTTTCGGTCATTGCGAATATTTTCAATATTTCTAATTGTGTTTTATATAAATATAATACCTTCACATCGAAGATTGACAATACATGTCATTGAAGTGTTTGATAATGGTTAATTGATGTCAATGCTCGGAGGAAAAAAATATATTTTATTATTCGATCATAATACTTTGGATAAACGGATAGGTAGTTTTTCTATCTGGTAAAATAACCTTTATCAATAATAGAGTTATCGTATAATACAATTAAAAATTAAAAGTTTTCCAATCAAATAAGTTCGGCAGTTAACCATCTTGCAAGAACAATGAAGCGCTTACTTCAACCGAATATAAAACTATTATTAATAATAGTGATAAACGTTTACTTATAGCAATGCTGCTATCAGGATATGAACAATTAAATAATCTCTCCAATTAATTAACTCCACTTCAAATTAGATAACGTTACACAATGCGGAGAAATGAATCAGATGACAGTAAAGCCACAGCTACAGCTGCCGTGAAGTGCAAACGCATGCCCCGACATTATTTTTTTAATATGATTGTAAGATCAGGGAACTTTTAACAATTATGTATATGTATAGAGAATTATCATTAAAATATTGGTATATAGATGTACATGTTAAAACACCTTTAAGGTATCTTTACTTGGTTATTTTGATTATTAATGAATTCAAAAAATGAGTTTTTTAACAATAGAAAATCGACTCCTAATGAGATTATCTTAACAGAAGTTTCCGCTTGTTCGTCGGTCGCTAAGCCTTTATTTTAGAAAGGCTAGTCCATAGCCGTACACGCATTCGAACACACATCAATAAATCGATTGTAAAATCACTTTACGAAACTGTCCGAAGAGGGATTCGAACCCGCGACCACCACACGCGAAGTTGACCACGCAGCCACATGCCCAGCAATTACAAAAAAGTCAATGCTTTCTCTTATGTAACATCATAAAATATGAGTTTATGGGGCGCATTTTGTAAGACTAAATTACAAAATTTTGATAAATCAACATGTATAAGTTCGTATTCCAACATTTCCCTTTACTAAGCCATGTTGGCATTTGTAATTGAAGTTAATTGAATCCAAAAGTGGTAACTGTTTTTTTTGTCAGGACCATAGAATCAAACTTCCAGTAACTATTAGTATATATTGTCGTTATACTAGAAATAGACGGAACAGATGTAAAAACGGTAGTGTATTTAAACTGATGTTTCCATAATTTTGAAAGGAATGCCAAATACGGGATCTATGAATGATTATCTAATTAAGAATAGAAGCCAGAACGAGATGGTAAATGTATGCCCGATCTACTAAAAGGTGAACTCAGATGGCCGATTTTTACAATTTCAGCGAAGTCAAAATATTCCAAAAAAAATTTAAGTTACTTATGACACTATTGAACAACGATCAGATTCACAGAATGAGTGTCAACAAAATGTTGAGACTTAAATACAATGTGTCCATTTTGACCAGTTAGTCATTTGATGGCTAGTTTGATACGGAGTATTCATTGGAATTATTAAGGGGGGGTTGGTAAGCCAGAAACCATTGCGGGAGTGTACCTAATAAATTTGTAAAGTTTCACATCGATCGGTCGAGCGGTTTAGTAGTCCATAGCGGACATACACATAGACATTCATTTTTATATATATAGATAAAGAAAACATGGAATATGCTCGGGAACAAACTATTTTTTTTCCTTTTCATGTATGTATAAACATTTATATAATATTATATTTGAAATAAAAGTTCTTTTAAAAAACCCCCCGTTGGTAAAATATTAAAATTAGTTTGGTTATAATCCGGACAAGGTTAATTTATGAACGGAAAATAGAAAAATCGTTTATCCCAAAGGTTAAATGCCCGATCAATATTTCATTTGGCCAAATGGAGACTCCGTAATCCAAATGGAAAAGTCTTGTATTTTGTATGATTTAGGTACCTAGTAATCTAAAATAATGTGTATATTCATACACTGTAAGCACTAGAACAGATTTTTCCATTTAGTATTTTCATTGGCAATATTCAGCAAATTCACGGATATAGCCATGCGTTATAAAATGGATTATAACAACGGAGTGGCTTAGCTTATAAGCAAATCGAGTGTGTAATGATTATCTAGCAGGTAGACATCCAACAAAGTTAGCACTGAAATGGTGTTAAGTGGCATATTTTGGTGAAGTCATTATACTGTTTAATAGTTTTGAAATTTATTTTATATATTAATAAAAATACAACACCATTCGTGATACATCTGGAGCAACTCTAGTATCTGTACGTATTATTAATTCTTTGGAGAAGTTAATTTTACAACTATATCAACATTTTTCTAGAGCCTAATGTCAATTTAGAACAAATTATTTCAAGATAAGACCCAATTTTAATTCAAACTATCAAACAAGCATTTAATCCAATTTTTAAGTGATGTATCGGAAATTGAGCAATATATCGATTGGGTTTATGAAAACAAATAAACATACGTACAATTCCGTCATTTTATTTAACGGTGGTGGACGTTATGTCGGGTAGTTACTATTTTTTCAAACTTTCTAATGTGCTGTTTGCTCTTACAATTACTGTAATTTGCAATTGCGATGGCAAGGACAGGGAGAGTTATCCAAAGCGAATTGATATTACGGGTTGTATAATAAAAGGGTTGGTAATGCTTTCTAGGAAATACTACACCACGCCCAAAGACGGCGCGTGAACTACACTATCTTCCAATGACGAATTTCCCAATTTCCTTTACAAAAATGGCCTCGGGCGAGTTAAGCGTTCAAATAAGATTCGGGGTTGGGCTAATATCAAGGTGACCGTGCGATTTCTGTTCACATATGGAATAGGTCATTCATTATTTGAACATTGAAGTTTACGTTGTATTGAAACAATGTTGTCCAATGAGTGTTATAGGTTTTTGCATTATTTTCATATGACATTAATTAATTTTGCGAATATTTATTTTTCCATTGTAGATTTTATAAAATTGACTTCAATATTTTTCGAATCACGTCAACTGAATTTTCTTAAATAGATGATATACAGTCCATTCTATCTGGATTATATAAATAGTTTAGAGGTGATTTTAACTGTCAATTCTTATCAAAGCATTACAATTAAAAAAAAAACACATTTATTAGTATCAATTCATTTTTTTTTATTAAATATGTATAGGTTACCTGCCTTGTCGGGCTGAGCGATAACCGAGTGGGTTTTTGTAATACTGGAATGTTCAATCATGGATTCAAGAATTATAACTCTTAGTTATTTAACGTATGAAAACAAGAGCCAATAGAAACTTGAGCTATAAACTAGATGGCAGAAACTTTTAAATTTGTAGTGTACTGTCAAATCAAATATAAATATTAATTCGAGAAAGTCTTACTGTGATCAAATAATCAAAAGGGGAAAAGCAACTTAGTTCAGCACAATTATTCAGATGTATATATCTGTATTCTGCGAATGTTACTGAGTTTTTGCATTAAATGGTCACCTTAGCGGTCGAGGTCCATCTACAAATTTAGTGGTTATATTCCCTTCCCTCTACCTCCCCCCTCAGGCGCCTACATCAGTTTGAGCAGTGCGGTAGTAGTTTTTCATGTCTATCATGCATAATGTAGACGACTTTATCACAGCGATTGCTTTACATACGACTTTGACGCAACGTGTAAACGATGTCATTTTCATTGAAAGAACGTGTTTCATTAAAATAAAAATTGAATTTCTGCCAAGTTACCGCTGAATCAATGGAAAATAAAACATAGATTGCTTATATTAAACTTTGTATTCGAGTTTTGGGGCTTTGGTGTTGAGATTGTATTTTTTTCTCGATTTGATTTTGGATGAATTAATTCAATTGCCCTGATCAAATTGATTTTAAATTTCACATGTATCGATATAATTAAGAAGCTCTTGATAAGCAAAATATGCCGTTACTTTGTAATCAGGCGTCATAAGTGTTTCGCTTCTTTCTTAAGCATTTCCGTTAAATAAGCCGTTCACCCTATAAAAATCATGTTTTTATCAGCACAAGTATAATTCTCCACCCATTGAAAAGTCATAACTGATGCGAATGGTGATTTTATCTGCTCTAGTACGGTCAATAATAAAGAAATTTGAATCTACACTTGACTGAATTTTAACGATATTTCTCAAAGGAGCGAAAACATATTTTTTATACCACAAGTGAAGAAAAAAGGTTATCAATTTCGCGGCAAAGCGGAATCCTTCGACAATTATAAATATTTATAATAGTGCAAAACTTTAAAGCGATTTCCGTTTATGTTACATAATAGATATTAATTGTAATTTTTTGTATCAATTATCATGATCAGAACCGGTTTTACGTATAGTTCGCATATCCAACTGATCAGTTGAAAATGCAAGCGAAGAGCGAAACCATTTTCAAAATGTGAAATAAGGTATGCTTTTAAATATAAATAAATTGTTTTTCAGCCAAGATTGACAACTTACAAGTGCTGGATAATTAAACCGTAATTAATTATAAAAATTAAATTTAAAAAATAATTATAAATAACGAATGTAAAGTAATTAATTATTCCATACAAATATTGTATGCGTTCAAATTATAACCATACACTGTCAATCAAAAAGAACATAGCGAATAATCTATTTATTTGATCACATATATTGGTTTGATTGCAGCATGTAAAGCCATCGAGTTATTTGCACGCAATACGGTTGTATATATTATTTTATACGCTTGCGTACTCGAGTAGGAAGTTGTCTTTCCTGTGCGTCGACAGAAAGTGTCATAAGTCACAAGAAGAAACTTTCAAAACAAATCGCTTTGCGAACTTATGAGGTGATCCTAACATGAAACTTTCAGCATACGAAAAGAAACCAGCCACTTACCGGATTAACCTGATCCGCGAAATGATACGACAGAATATTTTTTAACATACAATAGTATTCGTTGTAACCTACAATACTAAAGATGTTAAAAATACAACCTGCGAAGTAAAAAAAGGCAAAGTAAAAGAATGAAGAATATAGTTTTATCGCATGCAACCAATTACTTTATGTATATATCTTTTTTAAAAACGCTAACGTCGCAACCCATATAACTAGATTAAAGTGGTCAAAGAGAATCTTCTTTTATAGTACGCTTTCGGTAAAAATTTAATGTTCCGCAAATAAAATTGCAATCATATATCGTTTAAATTGAAATAGAAGTTCATAATTAAGCGGATCGAAAAATGTATAAGCGGGTTAAGTAGTGCGAATTCCATCTTGATGAGATATGTGATTCGCCACCGGACACTTATCGCTGCAGCAGATAGTCTCCGGCGGTATTATTTTTTGATAGTCGCAGCGGTAATCCCCGGAATACGAAGTCCGTATTCGTAGATTCAGACTAGGAAGGATGCTGAAGCGGCGGGCTGCGGGCGGGCATCTTCTCGCGCCGGCCTGGGGGCGGGTGGCCACAGTCGAAGGTAGGCGGCGAGGGGCGCCCCAATCAATACTTGTCCGGCGGAGACGAGAGGTGGCGCCGGCGTCGGCGAGGGCGCGCGCATCCCGGCCGCCCTCGCTACGAATCCAATTTCGTAATTGCGCGCGCCCGCCCGTCTTTTAAATGCAATCTCTAATGCAATTGTCGTCCACTCTGGCGATTCTTTCCAAATTGATTATCTGCCGCGCCAATATTATGGACTTTTCGCAATCAATTTTTACAACGCACAAACACTCTCGAAACCCTAAATTTCATCTGAATAAGAGTAGGCGCCATTTAGCTACGACTTTTAATAGAATGTTAAAACTTCTCACGGAGAAATGTTTTTTTTTGTTATTGATATTTTTGTTTATCTAAGTAAATTTAGTGCAATAATATTATTTAAAGCAAATTGCCAATCTGCCAGATATTAAAAAAATAAATGAAATTTGACAGTTATTTAAGATCAACCCGCAGAGAAAAAACATTGCCAACAAGCATACAAAACTGTCTTTCCAAACAAGAAGGCAGTAAGTGACTCTGACAAACTGACAAACACAAGTTTTAGAATTTAGTATTTATAAAAAGCGGTTGATACGAAAACGAACTAATTTCTTTGTATACAAACAGTAAGTAGCCTGCTAAGAAAACTAGAGTTGCTGTTTTTTGATAAGAAATTCTTATACATTTATAGATGATAATTTTTTAAATTATTTAAGTTATTATACTGTAAAAAGTAAGCACCATATATATATATATATATATGTACGTACACATAGCTTTCAAAAAGATTTACCAAATGGAATTCATAACAAGAGTTACTGCCTTCTTCCATCGAACGGCAGATTAGATACTAATATGAGCAACATTTGGTATTGAGCCCTAAAAGCTATGCACTGCATATCTTCATTGAGATTAGCATTTCACAACATACCAAACCATCTATCGATGAAAGAACCCAACTATTATTTGTGTGTCAGGAAAAAATACGCATTGGTTGTATAATAAATATCAATTAAAAAGCGTCACTTAAATTTACTTCAAATCGTCAACTCAAAAAGCATGAAATAAAATTATGTTTATCATACGGAAAAACGTTTTTTTGTACAGCATAAAGGCAATATTAATATGAGTAAAGATTAAATAACAAAGATAATCAAGGTTAAAAGCCTAAACCAAACTTCGTTTTGAGAAGACAATTATTAAGTTGAGTTACTAATAAGTTAGTTACTAATAGTGAGTGTTACTAATAATATCATCTAAAGTAAATATTTTTCATCGAAAGGTGTAGGAAAATATTATGAGAAAATCCCGAGACTTAGTTGTGCATGGAAATACATTGACACAGACCGATAACACAACAAAATGATGAAAATATGAAACAACATGCGAAGTGCGGTGTCGTCATTGGCTAGTTCACGTTGACTTTATGATAAATAATCATTTCAACACAAGTAGCAGTTGACATCGTGTATCATTTGATAGTTTATTCAGGCTGACTAAAACAACATTTCTCCAAGCTCTATCAACCATGAATAAATTATAAAATTTTCTTGTTTGTATTGTGAACAGGGATCGCAGTACCGGTAAAGTAGAACCTCGATTATCCGGATTGGTCAAAATAAACAAAAATATTATAAATTTGCGTGATGGAATGCAGTCTTAATATTTTTATTGTTGCATTTGTTCTAACAATAAGTCCTGTCCTGTCAGTCATCGTCCAAATTCGATAAGCATTGAACGTTTGTTTCTTGAAAAATCACGATTTTAATATTTATTTTTAACCGATATGTCAACGAAAAGAAAACGTGTCGTAGTTTCATTAAAAGCCAAATTGGATATAATCGATGCTTTGAAACGGGGTGAATCGGGAATTTTTTGTCTAATAAATATGGTGTCTCATATACGATCTCGGATATAAAAAAATCATGGAACAAAATTTTGAAAATACCATTAATAAGTTCCAGTAACGAAGTAGAAAATGATAGAGGAGACTTTGCGGAAGCAATGACACAACTTTAAATATGTGCTGAATGCGACGAAGAATATATAACCGAGTGGTTAAATTGCAATGCAAACGATCCTGGATTTCAAATTTGGAATGACGAAATAATCTAAAAAATATCAACCTCAGAGGAAAAAGATCGAGAAGACGTAGAAGAGATTTGTGAGGGGGGAGATATTGGTCCTACACATTCTGAAACTTTTCAGTGTCTAGATGTCGCCATGAAGTGGCTTGACAGTCAAGAAGAGTGCTATTCAAGGCAAAGTATGTGTCTTAAAGAATTCGTGATTTGGCAGCATCGAAAAGAAAAGCAAGCTTTAAGCAGAAATCGATAATTGATTTTTTCAATAAAAATAATTTATTATTAAAGCTATGTATTAATGTAAAGAAATAAAAATGATTTATACTGAATATACTTGTCTTTTCCTGTCAATTATGATTTTTCCGATTATCCGGATTTGTCCTTATCCGGACTATCTGCATTCCCAATTACTCCGGATAATCGAGGTTCTACTGTATTTCCAAAACCGGGATCCCGATATTCCTTTTTTTTTACAGTACTTACCGACAAACGGAATAAATAATGACATTTCGGTATAACAATACAATATAAAATGCTATAACTATTGATTGACTTCATCCAACAAACGTGGAATTTGATGTTTCTACAGTTCAAGATTTACATTCTCTTATTTTAAATAAAAACACAGATTTTTGTTCAACTTCCACATAAACCATTATGAGGATCAGGACTGGTTTAGATCATCACAAACAACTCTTGAAAAAGTTCTGCATATAAATGTAGATGCACAAATAATGTCATTTTGGCAAAAATAAATCCTGTTTTCTTCGTCTTTGAGGCACTTCACTTGGCTGCGGGGGAATCCAAAATACATAGAGAAACGACGCGTACCTCGCGTTCCCGTAGCCAACGTGTTAATCATTATAAAATTAGATATTACACATTGCATTCAATTTAACAAGTGATTCACTATGGAAGAAGTAAATATTGTATTTTATTTATTTATAATTTAAAATAACGTTATTTATGCTCATAATTTTATATTTCGTTCCTTCCGGTATTGATATTTATAAAATTAGAAATGATAAATAACAGTTTTCACATATTCGTCCAGTAATGCAATCCCTAGTGTTGTAATGTCATTTCGTCGACAACATATTCACTGCTCAGCGACGACTCATACATACGTCGTTTAGTATCTTCTTTTTTGATATTATCCCACTACAATCACTAAAAAATTACGAAACTACTCATCAGAAGGAGTACGAATTGTAGGGTTTTAATACGTTATTACTAGAAAGCAGTGGCGGCTGGTGACAAGAGTATTAGGGAGTACAAAAAAAGATTCAACTATTTTTGCAAGAGTTCTTTCCTATTCATTGGATCTTAAAACACTTCTATAACATGGACTTTCAATTCAGATGTTCGCAATACCAACGGAGTGCCAGTCTTATGAATTTTTGGCTGTCCGTAGTACGGAAAAATAGTTGAATCATTTTTTGTACTCCCTAATACTCTGTCGCCACCGCCACAGCTAGAAAGGATATTTTTTGAATTCTTAATTTTATAGACATTACTTCAAAAATTGCGACGTCTTCTGGCGAAAAGGTTTACCTTTCATGGCCCTCGCTCCATTCAATCTATAATTAAGTTAAGTTAATCGTTGACCTTGATATTACTTTACTATTACTGTGCCATGTATTGTAAATGATTGGTGATGCAACAATGAAATTGTACCATAATATCATGATCGAGAAGATCTGATCTTTGATGCCTAATAATATCTCGAAATAAAAACATTTAAGTAAATATACAGACTAACCTGTGTGCCATTTCGATCGCTTTTTTTCGATCTCAGGTATACAGTTACCTTATTAATTTTAGGTGAAAACAGTCTACGCTTTAACATGATTTTAGTGGAGAAAAGTGGGCTGAAAGCGATTATGCATCATTTACCGGTAGTAACTTAATGAGATGAATTAATCTGAGAACAAAATATAATTCTTGAAACTATAATTCTGCGCAAGGACTGTTTAACCATGACGATAACATTAAAAATGAGAATTATAAAATACATACTTTTGAGTTGATAATTTTAAAGGTAAAATAATATAACTTTCAAAATAATCGCCAGTAAAATATGATTAAGTAAGCCATTCATTGTATCCAGTTTTTCAGAAAACAATTTTCCTACGATATAACAAAAGATTAAAAAAATTGTTATTTTTGGAAGAATATAATTTAACATTATTTATTACATTTTTGATTAAATAAAACACTTGTATATATTTATAAATATGATCTTTTAAAGATCAGAACCGGTTCCGTTCATCGCGAGCATTTTCAACTGAAAATTTTGAAAATGTGTGAAAAAATGATTTACCTTTCCATTATTAAGTGTTAAAACCAGGGCTGTGGATTCAGTGAAAAAAAGTCCGACTCCGGCATTTACCAAAACCACGACTCCGACTCCGTCATTGACCAAAAACACGACTCGGACTCCGACTAAAAAAAGGTTTATATCGTCACCTTTTCCCCCTAATGTGTATTCAATTAAATATCAACCCTATCAATGCGGCCAAAAGCCAAATTTGACATATTAAAAACAAAAATAAAAAGTTCAAACTTTTCAAAATTTCCGACTCCGAGAGTACGACTCTGGACAAAACGCCGCGCCGACTCCGACTCCAGCAAAAAATCTCCGACTCCACAGCCCTGGTTAAAACTGATAGATTTTTTATTCCAAATTTGCGACATTCTCGACACTTTTGGCTGGTAGACTATTGAAACTCGTGTTATTTTATTAATTATTATATATTTTTTTGGGTGTGGCGGGTTTTGGTATTTTTGTCAACAAGATCTTGAACACTGAAAATGTTTAGTCACGGGATTGAAATCTTATGTAATGTTTGGTCAGAAAAAAAAATTCAATTAGACAGATAGACGACTTTTACTTATTATAAAAATTTATATTACAGAAATAATGTGAGTGATAAATCAGTATTTACGATAAAAAAGTCTTCGCGATTTTGAGGACAGTTTTTTTCGAAATCAAATAAAATGTTATGTGCTCTTCGCCACGCAGCTGTTTAGCCAACGCGAACGAAATAAAGTTGTGAAATAAAAACGACAAGTCGGCAATATCAGACGGACAAAATAAAAGCACCGATAAGTATGAGTGCCACCTATGAAGAACACAACAAAAATAAATGGTCGAAAATCCCAGTTTACCAGTTCAGGTGGTAACATTTTTTTGTATTGTATCTCTCGTGCAGCATAGTCAAACAAAGAGAACCGCCTCTCGAAGGAGTTATAGGATGCTCATTATAAATATTATTGGAGGGGGCTCTTCTCGGTAACAAGAGAGGCCTCTTGCGTTCGTCTGCATGACACGCGCGCCTCATTCCGCCGACCGACTAACATCAACAGGTCGTCTCCTATAGGTGTCGAGGACCAATGGCCTGCGATACCTTCAATGGTAACATGCATTGACTACAGCTCAACGATTAATAAAATGACATTCCAAGTATTTAAAGTCGTTTTACTTACAGTATTGAAAAAAAGAGATAAAGACTTTTTATGAACCCGAAAAGATTTAATATTGTACTTACTAGACACGTTATAATTGGTTATTGAATCGTAAATTTACCTGGCTCGAAGAATCCTCCTGTATCTAAAAATGAGCATTATAGTATTACATTCTTAGCCAGAAATTCCATTAAAAAATCGAGTGTTTTTTTTCCATTTACACAAAGATACATAACTACGAAAAAGATGGGTTTCGAAATTTGCTCTTTAATGCCCTCATGAATACGTTTCTATTGGGTCAAAAATCAATAATACGTTATTTTAAAATTGTTAAAAAATGAATTCTGATTTATAATGCCGTTCTTGTTTCTACGCGCATTGGATGTTTAATGCAAACGTATTTGCACGTTTCAAAGTCTTTAAATAGTACCAACCACCTTATTCCGCAATTCTATCATTTTTAATCTTCATTCAAACTAAATAAAAATCAATAACAATTGAACTAAAATAAGATGCCGAAGAAGATGCTTGACGGCCATGGGACGTGCCAACCTGATGAAATATTTAGGGAAGTTGAGACATTGTTAGACATCAGCTGTTTTTATTTCGTTTATAATCAAATTGTTTTACCTAAACTAAAATTAAATTGCACTCCACCCAATTATCTATTAGAGAAAATGTGTACATAAGAATCATCCGAAAGGTTCGCATCCCCTTTCATAATACAATAAAATGGACGGCAGCGGAGACATGGCTTCCAACAATATTCGAGACACAAAACTCAAAAGGACGATGTATTCCAACGCGGTCATATATCACCTGAATACCTTCGTGCAGGGCCATCACAAGGACATACCCAGCCCGAAAATAGTAAATAATTTAAGCTTTCGACTAGGGGTGCTCGATGGAATTTCATCAAATTTGTCAGTTTCGCCTTTCGGTGCTTGTGCGAAAACGACCGCACGATGATTTTTCGCTTCGTCTGATCACCATGAAGTTTTCGGGCTGTTAACGTTATTTAAAAAAGAAAAAAAATACAAATAATTCAAGAACGATCTTTAATCTTTATTCGGTTTTGCAAAAATATAGAAGCCGGTAAAAAATACCTGGTTATTTTGGCTAATTCCTTCAAAAAATCTGGTTTTAAAGGCTTACGAGAAGCGGTCTAAAAGAGTGATTATTTGCGACGTCTCAAATAATGTACAGATAATGCGCAGTAAGTCAAAGGGGTAAAAACTTCAGAAATCATGTAACGTCTAAATTTATGAACGAACTATGGATAGTTTTACCTCACTCTTTTGAGTTTAACTATTGAATGATCAACAGAGTTTCAAATTACACATTTGAAGGTATGATAAAAAAAATAGCAACTAGTATGTATGTTTGAAACGCAGTATTTTAAGGTGAGGCGTGAAATCGCCTCAAGTCGGTTCTGCGCAAACGCCTCAGGAATTCAGAACAGTGCGATCATTTCGCCCGAACGGATCGCTCGATTATCCGCCGAGAGGCAAAGGTAAGGCTTCTTTCTACTCCTTTATAACACATATTATCATACTCTTGATAACCGGGCACACTAAAATGTCCGAATGATTGGCCGCAATAAACAGCATTGAAATAAATTTACTATGGGAATACATTTGAATCCTTTATTGTGTTCACCAGCTCCTGTTTTGATTCTTCAGAGTAGAGGTGGGAATGCAATGAAACGAAGGGGGACAGTAATTAATAAAATAATGTAACGGGTCGTCTTAGCTGGGCGAATCTCCGCGAGGCGATCCGGCGCAGCTTTGAAAGCGGCAGAGTTTTAAAATATCAAACGGTCCTCGCCCATGCAAGTGTCATAGGTGGGCGAAGCGAACCGGTCAGGACGGCATATGTCGCAAGTCGCGCACTCATGGCGCACGCGAATCGCTTGAAAATATGAAACGGTCCAACTCACCAGAGCGTTAATTGCGTCTGGCCGAGCGATGGCACATAAGACCTTTGATCAACTACGTTTTAAATTGACTGGATTCGCCTAAATTCACTTGCCGGTTCGCGTCGCTTACCTAAGATACGGGGTAACACTTCAGTATATGCATTACATATGATAAAATGAAAGAGATGCCATTGGGAAACAAGTATTTCCGATTTTTTTCTCTTAATATGTATACAAAGTTACGTGTATATTGTCAATACTTGATAGAAAGCATTCCGACCGAGTTTAAATGCTCCCTCACTATACGAGACCTGTTCTTGCATAGTTAGAAGTATTTGCTGATATATAATTTGAAAACTTACATATCGTGGTCGTTTACGTAAAAACAAGAATGGTCAGATACCTATACTGTTTTTGGGTAAATCAATGTTAATATATTTGTAAGCACTACTATAAACACTTCTAACATGATTTTACATATAAATCTAATTACGTGATTCAAATTTAAGACGCTTTTTAATTTTATGTATGTCTTTTATACGTTTAACCCATTAACGCTTTCTGTACCTGTTTTGGTACACCTGTTCGAAGTGTGATTTGATGTATTTCTTTTCAGATGTTTATGAAAGTTATTGCTTATTATTAAACAACACAGAAGTAGTTAACAGTAAAAAAATAAAACTTGGCAAAAATGCGTCGATAAATGTCATTAAATTATCACCGAAATATGGAATTGAATCAAGATTATTTCGGAAAGATACTTTCATTTTTTTTTGCTTTAAGTAATAAAATATTTAAACTTTTTTTGTATTGTTATGTTTATTTAGACCCCACTATAACGTGATAAACTACAATATTTCGCAACATGTTTGAACGATGTTGAATTTCACCCAATCGTACAGTGGGCACCAGAGCGTCAACAATTGCTTAGTCTGGCATAATTTTTAAATGAAGCACGAAGATTTAAAAGTTTTTTGGGAATATTGGCATTAACTGGATATCATGAACTGCCGACCGAACATGCTTTCTGGAGTTTGTATGAAGATCTTGGAGTTCCATTGGTCGTAAATTGCATGTCAGGTCATAGGTTTTTAGACATAATAATAAATCGGCACTAAATCGACCATTCTCTAGCTGCAGGTTTGACTAACAAAATGTTCAAAGTGAGACCATGGCAGAATCTCATTCAGAGTTACTCGTACCAGTGGGGAGTTTCTCATGAAAATTTGTCTTTGGATGGGCCTATGATTAAATATTTTGGCCGTCATTCAGCCAGGCAATTGATAATTGGAAACCCAGTGCGGTTGGGCTATCGAAATTGGGCTGAAACAAGCTCTAGCTCTAAGCATAGCTATTGCTATACTTTCTGTATCAACTACAGGAGTTCCTATTGATCCTCTTAGCACGAAAGATGTATAATCTCTGCTGGCAAAGATGCCTACAGTACCAATTGAGCATATCGATAATTTCGATAAATTTTTCACAAACTATAAGTTGCTTCATAATTTTCATCTCTTGAGCTACAGGGCCACAGACGCAATGCGATAAAAAAGAATGAAGAAATTTTCACATACATATGTAGCACTATAAAAAATAGTGAAAAAGTGGCCTAGATGGGAAAATGACTCGATGATAGGAAACGTCCGCCATGCAATCCTGGGACTAGAATGGAAAAATAGCGGTTCCATATAAAACCATTGTGTTGTGAAATTTGCAACAAGCGGCCCAAGGTGAACTGAGCAAGAAAATTTTATGTGTTGAACAAAATGCTCTGGACAATAATCTTCATATTTACCAACGTGTACACGCCTTTATTTTCAACATTTTATGTTTTTTTTTTTTTTTAATTACTATCAATATGTCACAATAAATAGCATTAAAATATATTTTTCGCCGGCAGTTTTCTCTTGGGCGTTAATGGGTTAAAATGAATATGGATATTTTGCCAGACGAGATAGTTTGAAAATATATGTGAGTTATAACTTTAAATACAAAGTTTTCGACTGTATGAATTAAACCATAACGAGGACTATAATTTATAATATGTTTTTGCATTTTTTTATTGCAAAACACGTTCATACAAAAAAATTCATCACACCATTACCCGTTTGAAGACATTTTGTCAATACAGTGATTAATTATGGGAAAACATTCCATAGAAATTATCAGTGCGATATAATTACTAATACGAAGAAATCTTCTATGTGAAAACAATAGAAGAAACGAACAATATTGATAAAGGTGTCGTTTAGACATAAATATAAATATGACTGTGCAAACAGTTTGTCGAAACATTGTCGTATTTTTTAGTCAAGTTGAAGTACGCTCCTACAATCAATATATTATTTTACTGCATATCGGTGGGTAATTGAAGTTCGCAGATACCTATACGATACGATAATTAAATAGCTACAGTAAACACCGATAATCTTTGATATTATCCGAGATGTATTATGAATAACGCTGTGTACATTGTAAAACTTCAATGCCACTGAGGATATCGATATAGTAAACAAGTCATCATTTCGATATCATAATAGGCAATCACGCATGAAGGTCGTGTATTGTAAAAAGATCCTGAAATAAACGAAATTCGATAGAGAATATGAATGAAATTTTCTTTTCGCTAAATTAAATGGTAACCTTTTTAAGCCGTGTTAGCGATTGTATTATAGGTAGGCTTTATTTTATACCAAATGGTTTGTCTGCACTGGATCCGATGCACCAGGGGAGTCTGGCGTTTCAATTTAAACAGTGAAACAATAATTGTATGATACAAAATGATTCAGTGGCTGGAAACGCAAACCGGTGGCACGCGTTACAGCATAAATATAATACGAAGGGACAGCGTAATGATTTTTTCAATTCAATAATTATTGATAAACAATACATTTATTTAATAAATAAATAAATAAATTACAAACATGTGAACGGTGATTTCAAATAATTGTTGGTGACCGGAAACAACTCATACATCAAACATGTTCAGAAGTTTAAAATGATTCTTTTTTTCATCGCACGGACCAGATCCTTTACAAGGCATTAGCTTTCGATAATAAATACATATTCTTAGTTGATAACTGGATCCAAAGTTATTGATGAATAATATAAACCAAAAAAAACCTTGAGCGAACTAATAATGTATCGATAAGTTCACCAGGAGTTTTGTGTACTGGTATTCTCGTGTCTGTCAGCCCATTCAGCCATCAGACTGACGTCTCTTCACCGGCGGGTGACTTCTGAAGTTTAGTGCCACATACGTGCAGCGGAAACGCGGTGGCAATTTTATACCTTTCCAATAGGATTGATATTGGTAAATTTTGAAATATTAGATAAGCTTCTTAGTCGGAGATAAAAAGGGAAAAAATTCTATACATTAAGAAAAAATATATTTCATTGAAAAACAAACAAAATACTGCGAGAGTAACAATTTAAAAGTGATCCAGTCCAGAATATAACTGCTATTTTTTTTTAAATTCACTTGTATAACTAACTGTGTGTGACAGAGCAATATAAATATATTTCAACATAGCAACCGTCGAATTATTCGATAATAATACGTCCATCAAAAAAATAAAACAGGATACAGATAATAAATTATTGAATTCCGAAAAACATGAATATCAACCGTGCATGCATAGAAAGGTCCTCACGGAGATGTCGATTAAAATAAAGGAAACCTGTAGTACAATCGATAGCCATCTTCAACTAATAATAACGGCAATATGCGAGCTTTACACCATGATAATATCATATCTGCAATGCAGAAGGAATATTAATTTAATTATAAAGGAAATTTATATGAATTCCTATAGATAACATGCCAACTTTAAAACTTCTCAGTATAAAAATAATATAGTCACATGTACTGAAAATTAACTGCCTCAGTGGATGGAAGATTCTAACTCTTGTTAAAACAAGTAAAATTGTGAATACGTGTAATTAGTATAGAAATAATGGATGCCCAACTAGCAGATTACGTAATATACTTTCGTTTTAATATACACGATATGTGTCCTGTGTTATGCTTTGGCTATGGCCCGATGTTAGGTTAGTGAGATTGCGTGAAGCAGGGCCGCAGTTAGGGAGAAAGGACTAGAGGCACTTTAATCAGCGGGCAGCGTATGATAAACGACGCACTGATCCCAAGTCGCCTCTCTGTGCTTCTACCGTTCACGTATCAGTTTACTTAGTAATGTAGGCAACTAACTTATCTTTGAACGCGTCACTGATACAAATGTGTTTATTACTAAAATCCTTGACAATTGCTACTAATTACCATTATTCAATAATAAATGAAGGGGTTAAAAAAAATGCGAAGAAAACGATTGAATCCCTGAAAACAGTTAAAATGCGAATAAATATAGTAACTTTTTGATAATATGTAATCTAGAATTTTTTAAAGAAGAAACATTTCGTTCAATGAAAAATCTGCTGTTAATTATAATGTTATTGTGATGTTTTATTGTCGGAGGTTTTTAATTAGAGACCTGTAACCTTACACACGCGCCATTCGTTTTTTTAATCGCCAGCGACGTTCTATGTACGTGTAAAAGTGTATGTAAACTTTTTCATTATTATCATTAAACGTGTTTTCCAAAGTTTCAATTCTTGTAATATGACATTGTGAAGTTTTTCACAAATTTACTGATTTATTCGTTAATGTAATGTAGAGATTTTACCATATTTCTTGAATTTTATTTCGAAAACTATCTGCAACCCATGATATTTAAAAATCATCAATATCCATTTAATTTAACAATTTCAAGTAAAAAAAAAATATGTTGGTAATAAAGGGTTTCAGTTGTTTTACAAGAAAAGGTTATCATTAATGTTTATCGGTTTTTGGTTCGCAGCAGAATAGATTTCATTTTAGAAATATTGTGAAGTCCGCCGAGTATCATTTTCGATAAACAAAAAGAAATGAAATCGTGACGCGGTTCGCGGATTCGCCGTCACTGTAATTTGGTTCAATACGATATTTTGAATGTTTTCTAATTTCAAAAAATAATGTTTTTTATGCAGAAACGTATTCAAGTCATGAGCCGTGGATCGTTTCATTTTTTATTCAAATAAATCTGTATCTATAATCTATTTTATTCAAGAAAATGCTCTGAATATCGTATTGATTATCTTGCTACAAGAAATTTGCGAGGTACTCGGAGTCGTCTGGGACACAGTCGGGTGACGGCATTACTCAGCCCGGGCGACCTAACCCGCATGCCAACAAATATATGAGGGCGACGTATCGCATGTCAACCTACCCTGGAGAGACTATTTGTCTCGGCGTCCATTTTGATTTTCGCCAACACCGCACACAACCTAATACATCTTCTCACATACCCTCACGCACGCTGAGGGGTTTCCAGTAAACGAAAAATCTAACCGTTGATAAAATTGACTGAGATATAAAAAGTCGCCAGAAGTCGTCGACTTGGGGAGAATACAGGCTCCGAATAAAAAAATTGTTGTTGAAAACATTCGCAAATCAAGTTATAATTTTGATTATTAACAAATACAAAATTCGTCTGAAGTAAGGACTAGAGCATGCTAAAAGATGAAAGAGATAATCATTCAACTAAATGCCGAGAATTTTTTTAAGAATTGTACACAATGAAGATACATTTAAGCGTAAATTGGGAAATCTTACCTGTATAGCATGCGATGGGTGAGAGATGTGCAGATGTTGCGCCTGGTTGATATGGAGTCCCGAAGGCGGTTGCGAAGATTGCTGTTGCTGAGGTGGAGGCCCCGAAGGAGGCCGCGGAGGTGACGGCCCGCCGAAAGGGCCGCGAGGTAAGTAGCCCGGGCTACCGTGCCCGGCCGAACCGGGACTCCCATAGGGAGAATACTGTTTGTAAGGGAACACGGGTTCCTGCTTAACTGGGTCTTGCTTTCGGAACTGCGTCGGCGGTCCCGAGAGATATTCGTGAAGTTCAGTATAGGGCGATCGTGCGGCGCGGACGCCCAGACCGAGTTGCTTGTGTTGATGCTGCTCGGCCATCTGTTTGAGCGTCTGCGCCGCCGGCGACAGCTCCCCACCACCGTACCCTCCCGCCCGCGATCCAAATCCTCGCGAGTCGTCTCCCGAACTTCTCACTGACATCTGCTCCCCGCGGAGATCTTCGGTTTTCACTTGGCCATTGTTTGGGAAACAGTGGCCACCGTCTCCTCCCGATGAGTCTCCGCACTTGTCCTCGAAATCGAACAGGTCCGGATATCCGGATATGTCCGAAATGAGATCTTTAAACGCGTCGGACGTGATGATCTCGTCCCCGGCCTCGTCGCCGATGAGGTCAGAAAATCCAGGGAAGTTGGCATCTTTCTCAAGCGCGGCGGCGCACTGATCCAGATCTACGAACTCGTTATCCAGCTCTCTCTTGCACTCTAGCAGAGGGGTGTTGCTCTCGCTTTTCAGCGAGGCGTTGGTGAGGGCTTTCACGGTCACGTTGGTGGAGATTTGCTGCGGCTGCGAGTCCGCGGCGGAGGTGGTAAATTCGAGTTGCTGAACGATTTCGACAGAAAATTTGGTTAACGATTCCGATGGTCCCGAAGTCCGCTGAAGTTTACCAGGCGGGGAAGGGCCCGCGCCGCCGCCCGGACCGCCCCCGCCTCCCTCGTCTGCCGATCGCTTCAGGAACTTCTGCTGCTGAAAGAAAACAATTTTATGTGATGAGTAATGTGTTTAAATTTTAAATGCTACTTATATTCATCCAATTCGCATTTATTCAATCTATACTGGACAATCTTTGAAACATATTTTGTTTACTGATAAAATCGGTAAATAATGTTTACTGAGTTGCTAAATACCTAATTAATGCCCCAACTAAATCAATAATTACCAAATAAATAATCATGTTTGACGAGTTATTGTGACAAGAAAGATGAACGCTGTTTAAAAAGTTCAAATGAAAAACAAAATTTCGTCATATCTGCCAAAATAATCGAGACTTATTTTTCATGTATAAATTAATTCGTGACCAGCACATACATATGTCACATAGTCCAGATGGCCAAACAGGTTATGAATTTAAACGGTTTGCATACTATGCGACAAAACCCAATTTATATTTGTAAATCGGGAGCAATTTTTTTAAATACACATATTTCCTATTTCCTTGATAGCGATGCTTTTGATTCTGATGATCTGATACACTAAGATTATCGACAGATTTAATTTCATAGACGATTTGGCAGGAGCCACATAAAAATATAGTATATATGAATAAAAAAGACAGTGTTAGTTTTATTGAACTCAATTATAAATATTTTTTCACTTGCACTGTGAATAAAAAGAAATTTCTATACATTTGAAAATCTCAGTGGTTCACAGATTCGTTCATTTCAAAATATTGTTATGTACCTATTTCATATTATGTTACATATTGTGTTATCAAAGTTAATGCTATGTAATTAAAAGTGCGCAAATTGCCTTGGCGAATTTTTTTTTAAAGCTAAATAGTAATTTGTTTTTTTTTCGTGAGACCAAATATTGATTAAATCGTAAAGTAAATAATAGTATAGCCATCATTATCAACCTTTTATATTTAATTTCTTACGCGATATTATTTCATGCTATTTAATAATGAATGTGATTTAAAAATATCCATAAAAAGTGGAACAGGTAGTAGATTTTTAAATGAAAATTGTGAACGGAATAGTAAGTGGGTAATAAGTACAAACGCAAAGAGTTTCCCAGCCAAAGGTCATGATTGTAAATTAACATATATAACAATATTCTACAATGGGTACGCCTAAACAATACGACTACAATCACCAAATAATAAATACTGACGTCTTATTTAACATTCATCTTCATTTTTACAAAAATAAAAGTAGTTCCTACAAACTTCGCTACCGCTTGCATGAGAAATATTACTTTCTCAGTAAAGGCAGTCTTTTGGCAAAAGAGAAGGTCATCAGTATTAAATTAATTAATGCACATAATGTGTCGATCTTATAGGAATATTCATAGTCTGTCAGCTTTGGTCTCGACTGAATAACATGGAACACTGTAAACGTCCGGAGTTGAGCGACTGAATTTACAATATTATACGAAAGTTAGAATTTTTTATTTTTGCGATTTATTTCCAGCAATACTGATGATATCAATATAAAAGCTATGTGGAACAAAATTAAGCTTTTTGTTAAATTATAAAAGCCTTGAAAACAAATGGAGGGTGTTTTCTTCGTTGTAAAATAACACAGCTTTCTTCAGCATGGCCTACATTTCCCGGTAGAAAATATCGATGTATCCAACTTAAGAACACATGTCTTATGTTTTTATCACAGCTATTATTATTAGTTTGTATTCATTAACTTAAAGCATGGTATAATTCAAGAAATTTTAAAAAAATATATATATATAAAATCAATGGAAAAAATCCGCAAAATAAAGCACAGGATAGCTGCCGAAAAAATGGGAATAAAAATTGTTGTATAAATGGTGAATCATAAAATGTACCAACGTCACTATTGTTATACGAACTGATATGGCTTCTTATTTCGTTCTCAAGTTTAACACGATGACCATATTTGATTAATCGTACAAAAATAATATCTAATGGGAAGAACACGTAGGCTACATAGACATATCAACTCCTCAATTACAATAATTACATACAATTAGAAAACTTTGGGCCACTGACAAAAATACAAAAATACCCAAATTTCACAACAGAACCGATACATTTACTGTGGCTGTAGACTATTTTTGTCAACGGCGTAATTTTTTACTAAAAACCAATCGACTTGCGGGTTGCTATGCCAATGAACAATAACAATCCGAAATCAACATACAGTTTGTGTTGTTATGACATTAAGTAACTTAAGGAACGATAACTGGAATACGGCTACAGGTAAAGGCTATCATTGTAAGGTCTAGTTCGAAATTCAATAGGTCCCAGTTAGACTGCGACGAGCAATTAAACATTAACAGCCGCATAAGATGTTCCGTGATTCCCTTGGAAACAGTAGCGGGCAAATCGTTTTAACAATTTTAAATAATCGAATTCTGTTTAGTATTATAAAACGCAGAATAGAAAATAAACGTATTGGTCAATAAATAAGTACGGATAATATCGAGTGGAATATGAGGTATAACATAATGACGGTGTACATATGCAATAAAATTTAATTGTAGTCATAGAAACAAATGATTATATTGCGGCGCGAATTCAAATAATTATTTCTGCAAAAACGACTTCTCAATTTTTTGCGAAGAGCCATTTTTGTCAGAACTTTTTTGCAGTGAAGATTACACAGGCAATTTAAACCAACTAATTTTCAAAACATGTAAAAGACGTTTTTCTTTGAAAACTAATGGCGTCGTCTACATATTTTTTTTATTGTAATTCAAATGACGTCTAAACTAGAAGGGTCCAATGTGTCAAGGCGCTTGTTTAGCTAACGATGCAAATTTACAAGTTATTCAAAGTACATAGTAATTAGGTACATTGCGGAACGTAATACGATATGAAAATTTTCCGTTCCAAAGAATTAGATATTTGTTTTCTTCGAGAGCCAGATTACCATATTCAGAATGTGCTGATACAAAAAAGTCTATAACAATATTGACTTATAACGCATTTTTATATTTTGCTGAATATATATTACATTAGTTATAGTACACGATAGAAATATTATTATTGACTATATGTAATTTTTATTTTAAAGCATCCATAATACAAAAAGATTGATTGATTCTTATTAAATAAAGGCGATAAAAGCAAAATAGTCGCAATTTTGACATTGATTTAGTTCCTCACTAGCGGATACAGAAGTAATAAAATATATCATTTTATTAATTATGAGAAGAAAAATCGTAAATTTATAAGTAATGGTTATCACCATAAGTTTGATTTCGTCCATAAACATTTTTCAAAAGTTCAAATTTTAGTTATAATATGGGCAGTATAGGCTGGTTAGAAACATATAGGGTACAGGTAAAAGAGGTAGAATAGCTTCTTCGAAATCGAAAACTCCAAAGCAATCTTCTGTCGGACATTGATGGATATGTAGTAAGCTAGGGGCGGGTACCTTAAGCCTGATATATATTATAATACATATCTAAAGCTTTACATTGCATTCAAATGCGTGAAATACCTTATATTCTCAGTACACTCATCCCTCGCTTAACACGGACGACAGGTTCCGCTAGATCACCGTGTAAATTTCGACTTGCAAATTAACGTTTGGAAAAGGGGGAGTATGTTCTTTTTTAGAAAATAAAAGATAAATATATCGAAAAATGTTCAAAAAAGGTATAATTCAATGACTCTCTTCCTAAAAAATAATGGTTTGGTTTTTTTTCTTAATATCACTATTACTACTACTGCTTTCAATATAATTATATTTCAAATTAGAATTTTTTGAATTTTGTACTTTTCCATGAGTTTTGTCGCTAACGACCCGGGTTTCGCCTTTCGGCATCTTCAGGCATTCCAAGTGCACGGATGTACTTGAACTGACAGTTAGAACCCGGGTCGTTAGCGACAAAACTCATGGAAAAGTACAAAATTCAAAAAATTCTAATTTGATATTGAAATTCCATCAAGCACCCTCAGTCGAAATACTTAATTAATTATATTTCGCCAAGAAATCAGTAATCTGTCAATCTCGACACAGTGATTATAATTTCTCAATGACATCACATTGAACCAACAAGGTTCGAATACTCATATCAAATTTTTCATTTTTTCTCGATAAATTTTCGCGAACATCGTTTTCTAACCATTTTCGATCGGATTATTTTTCGTAGTACAATTGGATATATTAAAAAAAAAGGTTCATTTAATATTTTAAAGTCTGATGCTTATATTATGCATATGGACTACTTATTATTTATTAAAGTATTTAAAAAAAAACGATTGTGTTTCTAGCTTAAACACAGATTTCAGAGAATCTAAGAAAAATTCGTAATTGATAGAAAGTTAGTTAGTTAGTAAGTTAGTTAGATCTGAAGGCGAGTGAAGGATGAAAGCATAATATACACCAATACATTTCTATGTAAATTCATATAATTACGATTACCGTACACGGTATGGTAAATTATTTATTATTATAGTATAAAAAACAAGAAAAGAATTTCTAGCTACGTGCTGCTGGACCGCTTGGATTATGCATCATACAAAATAATTTACTATTTTTAAATGGATTTTCATCTCACTGTGAAAAAGCATTCGATGCAGTCAAAGGCAGGTATATAATGATAACTAATGAATGATTTTGATGGGGTCACGAGAGCGAAACGTCGCGGTGCAAGGTTTGAAAGCCGCCCAGCCTACGTCTCGGATGTTCAGCGGCGCAAATTAGCTGCCAATTAAACAAATCGCGCGCCTTGTGCAAGATCATTTGCATATTATTATATTGTAACCATGAATTATTATCATAGGTACCCACACACAAAAACAATCAGACTGTAACAATATTAGTGACTGATGCAGTTAGAATTAGGGGTTAACATCAAAACGGATAGAAAATTATTAGTTACTCATCTGGTTTTTAAGCAATAGATTTTTTTTTCAAATAACATGCACGTGTATAATAATATGTAAATATAAAATTTTCTTATTGTACACTTGTACAGTCACAAAGTTGTACTTTAACCCTTTGAGTGGTAACACCGCAACCTTACGGCGGATTGTATGTACGGTCTGTTATATATTTTGTCATGCCTACATGTTTTATTAGATTGTCATTATTTATTCATATATGGATAATACTAACTATTATTAAAATTTGCTTCAAATTCACGAAACAAAAACGGAGTAATTAAATCTTAGAAAAAACTGTAATTATTTGCTTACATTTGTATTTGATTCCCTTCCTGGAATAAATGTCAATTAATATCGATTATGAACTCTTTAAAGACCAAAGCGAGAATTGGAAATAAAATCGATAAAGCCTATGAAAATACCAATTTGGTGAATATTCCAAAAAAATATTTATTAATCGACGTTGTGTATAATATTGTTGTCCGATAGCGTATATTGCGATCATCTATCACGCAGCAGACAATGCCAAAGGTGTAAAATGCCAAGAACGGTCAAGGGCAAAACGGTGTGACTTTCATAGTAAATTAGTGAACAAATGTTTTATGAACGACAGTCAATAGGACAGTAGTATAAGAAAGACAATGCTTTTTTTATTCAAAAATATATTATGAATACGGAAATTGAAATAGTGAACAATAATCAGCTGCAACCTGCAACGATTACTTTTTCGTACTCCGGCTTTATTAATTTTCTCATACAGTTATACGAATTACTGTGCATCTACTACATTCACGGCATTTGAACTAAAGACGATTATGATTACTAACAACGCTTTTTCTCTACTCAAATAGCAGTTGGATGTAAACAATGTGTACATTTGGTGTCAAGATTATAACGAAATTTAAAACTATTTCAAGATATATAATATTTTCGTCGAATTTCACTGCCTTACAGGGAAGTGATATCGGCACCTACATATTTACTGCAAGCATGCATGGGAAATTAATAACAATATAGTAGGTTTACAGTGAATCTCTTACATGATATACCTAACGTACCTGCGTGGTATATTATACAGCTGTAAATTGCGATGCAATGAAAGTTTGCTTCAGAATTACTTTAAATTCAATAAATACAATAGAGATTATTCAATTTTGTTAAAAACGCGGAACATTAACGATATATTCAAGGAATACTTAATATCGGAACTAGAAATGTATATTTTTTTTGAAATCATGGCCGATTTCAATTTATAGCACGTTGCAAACTGAGCATTTTCACATAAGTTATTTCATAACGACTAGCCGTTAGCCATTTAGTCATCTTTCTCCTTCAAAAGTAAATAAATGTTAATCGTATATGGATATAATTAATTGCCCCCTCTGCGCTTCTTTTTCAGGTCCAGAAGGGGGAGTCGGGAGATGAATGAATAAAAAAGCACAGCCCCATATGCGTTAGACGTGTTGGAAAATGACCCAAGTGTAATGGCCATCAGCACCGGCAATATGAACAGTTTTTTAGTGATAGTGGAAAGGCCTGAAACACTAATTCGAGATTCTATCAATGTTGGTGTGGTGATTATGAGCACGTTAAACGATGAACAGGCAGATAGTATTTTACTGGGCAGTAAATATTTTTATAGCTTTACATGTCATGTATAAAATATGTATGTAATTAAAACCAATATCCGTTTAGTTGGTTTGCATAACCCATTTGCTGCACTTCAATGACTGATTTAATTGCCAATAAATATTGTTGGCGGAAGCCATGACACCAGTTACAACAAAATGCTGAATAAATTAAAACCCAACACGAACACATACAATTTTCTCAATCAGCAAACCTGAGAAACTGTCGCAGCGCAGAGGTTACCAATTCAGTTAAAAGTTAAGAAAGCAACTACAGTCAGTTCTCGACTTACGACGGAGATTTTTTTTTTTTACTATTTTTATATAAAATTGAACAATAATGCGTGCGCCGTAATGTAATTGGTGTGTCCAAAGACAAGAAATTGAGAGAATTTTGAAAAACCTATAACATCTTTCAAGCAATGAAAAATATATCAGAAGGATGGTCAAATGTAACGACATCATGTCTGAATGGCATATGAGACAAACTATTGAAACGTAATAATTATATGAATTTTAATAGAGAAAATGAAGTAGATGAAGTAACGAATATCATTGTACAATTTGCTCAAAAACGAAATGAATTCAATTTTTGTGAAGATAGAATTCAATTTTTAGAAAATTATGTTGAAGAGCTCACATGAATATACCACAGAATAGTTTTGTAATAATATATTTTTTATTATTATTATTATATTTAAAATATATTATATGTACATTTCTTATAGTACATATTCTGAAATAAATACCACTAACGTACCACGCATTTTTTAGGTCTATCATTTTATTTATGAAATTCTACTACGAGGTGGAACGGAACCCCGTCGTTATTCGAGAACTGACTGTATTCTATATTTATCAGAAAATCAGTAAAAAGTGTTTCTCGTGAACACAGAACAAAACATATACTGATTTTAATAAACGAACTCCCAGATTCAATGCTTATTGGCGAACAGGGATTAATATTTAGGTGTACTGTGATATATTCTTATGCGTTAGCACCGGTATTTTGCACATCCAAAACCGGTATTGAAATCCTTCAGTACGCTGCAAATCAATCTGAATTTTCAACAAGCAATCAAAAAATGTTTTATTATGGGTGCGATAACAATGGCAGTATTTAACAGAGGTCACAACCTCACTCTTTAAACACAAATATTATTTATATTTCATGGTAATATATCACACCAAACTGTCCACGAGTGAGAACACCGTTTCCATGCCCAGGTACTAAAACTTACGGCCCCGAAGAATTTATAAAGATTTATATTTTTAAATAACACTGTTATTATAAAAATAATAATACATTTAGTACTTTTTCCACATAAAATTTATTTGATCAGGACCGGTTTCGCTCATGGCGAGCATTGTCAACTGATGAGGAATACAATAAAACAGTGATAATTATACAAATATCACTGTTTTATTGTATCCCTTATCAGTTGACAATGACAATGCTCGCCATGAGCGAAACCGGTCCTGATCAAATAAATTTTATGTTGAAAAAGTACTAAAAATGTATTATTATTTTTATTATCCGGTTCCTAAAAACAGAAAAGATTTCATACTAACTGAGGAATTTATTGACTCAATAAGCAATGGATCTCAATCAGTGGTCCTCATGTAGCGGCCACCAACAGCTTCATAGTAGTACATTTGATATATATAAAAAAAAAATGGTTCTGAATATTACATATTTCGCATGCAATTAATACCGGTAGTAACATTTTTAGGTCTATTTGACAAACACAAACAAAAAAGACTCAAAACAAAAATGTGGTGCGGTCACCAGACATTTTCGTATGACCGCTTATGTTTACGATGCGGCCACCGTACAATTTTACGTCAGAGCCACTGATCTTAATGGTTATAGTGAATAAAGAATTTGATTTGACAAGTGTAATTCAAATTACACTTGTCAAACCATACATACCTACAATCAGTGGTTCCATTATATGCCCAAAAAATGAGCAACTGCCGAATGAAAATGAATGTCACATTATTGATGAAAAAATTCTTCTGAATCGATTAACGAACCCAAAAACATCGAACGATAACAAATGTGGTAAAAATTATAAAGTCATTTACTGCCCCAACATATTTTTTTATGAATGCATACTAATATTTTTCATATTTATACTTTCGATGGATTCAGCGGGAACTTTGTGGTAATTAATTTTGAAATTAAAATGAAAGCTGTGTATGTTCTACCTATTGTGTAACAAATGATGAAACGTCTTGTCTGTGAATACATCTCAAAGAGGCGAAACACGTGTCACTGTTTTTAACATAATACATGGGATAAACAAAGTTATAAATGTTACTTTGTGTAGATAATAATATTCCGCCAATATAAAACAAAACAAAAAAAACGAGAACTCATTCGCACATTCCGACCTCGTATTCAAGTTTTGGTACACATTTTAAATTCAAATTATTATTCATAGCTCTTTACAACAGCTATGTTTTGTACCTATATTGAAGATTATTTATATAATTTACCCATATATATTGATTTTTGTAATTGCGTAAGCACCTGTGATATTCGTGGAAAAATATAATTATTTGAAAAATGAAAGCAATAAATATCGTATATTAAAAATGTTAACGAGTAATAGTTTTCGTATTCTAGGCAATAAATACTTAATCCAAAATCCATGAACTAGTCTGTGATATTTAAGAAAAAGCATGGTAGTGGTAAAGGTGTAGTTCAGTTGTTCTCAGGCTATGAGCCGCGCACATAAAGAGAATGCGCGAAATGTCCAAACTAGATGCGCATTATTCCATACGTAGCATATTTCCCTGTATACCGACTAGAGGTCTGTACGGACCAGGCTTGGGCCGGAAAGTGGACTGAGTTCCGGGGGTGAAGCCAATTGAGATGCGGGCCCGAGAATGGAATATATTTTCAGACTATGTTCCATTTATTCAAAGCTTAATGTAACATACATAACTTATTTCACATTTCTTATATATATATATATCGTTGGAAATAATTACATATATTATTTGAAACTTATGGCAATATTAAAATATTTTTTTTAAAACGTCAAACTGAGAAACCCGTATGTTTGTGTGTAATTGAAAAAGTGCCAAGCAAATAGTTAATAGTTATTCGTTTGTACATAAATCTTCATAACGATTAAGTCTCTGCTTTCCAACGGTTTGATATGGTTGACCGCTGTGTCAATTTTTTACTATTTGTAGAATTAGTTTAGATATAAACAGATGAAAAGTATTAAAGGATATCATTGTTTTGAGTTTAAATTTTGCTCATGTACGTAGATGAGATTTTGGAAAATGCCGGTCTGAGCAATCACGCGTGTCATAATGAGCCACAGTGATCATTTAGTACGGAGTCCGTACTAAATGACCGTACTACGGACATATTGTGCAATGCAGCATCACAAACCGATAATAAAAAAAACATTCAAACGATACAAATTATAGGTAAGATTATAACCAGTTATTTACTCGCCCATCTATTCGCACCGCCATCGAAGGCGGTGATGTAACATGTAACAACGGTCGATCACAAAAATATCCGAAATCGAGATAATTTTTTCAATCGATACTCGTAAAAATTAAGTGTTTTCCCCGAACGCTTTTTAAGATGTAACGTTGGGACCGCGTTAATATGACCAAGCGAACTGTGGTCGGAACTAATCCCAAGGATGATGTTAATAACTAAACGATTTTGAAAATTTACCTATTTAGTTGAAACTATAAAAAAAAACAGTATCTATTATCGTAAAAAATCAAAGGATTAACATATCACTGCGGACAGTGTAAAACCTTTAGCAATCATATTATTCGATACGGAGATGTAGTAACTGGTTCTCAAGTCTAGTATAGTAAAGTGGTCTATGTTCTAGAAACCAAATATTACATATTTTGCTGAATAAACGATATTTTATTTAATTATAGGCCATGTGGAAAAATGGCAGTGTATAGTCATTATAAACTATAACATTGAAATCGACGTTCGTTAAAAAAACTAAAACATTTTATCCTAAATATTCATCTGATGTCATCAATATTGTAATCGTATAACAATGTTTTTATTTGTTACGTAATATCAAATAATTAGAATCGGTGATATTTTTTTAATCGATAAGCCAGTTTGGAACTCTTTTCGTAGTCGGATCATTCAAATAAATAATATCATCGCCCAATACAGAGATCGATTGGTCAACATTTGATTACGACCTTTAACGGCAAAAATATCGCAAAGCATATATTTACTCGATACAGTTCCATAACAGCACAAAAGCTTTCTCTCATTAGGATTGCTCTGAAGGAAAAATACAAAAGACAATATATCAGTCAACTTTCTAATAAAAAGATTCTCAACACACGAAATGAAACTAGAAAAAAATATGATTGTGATACAGATAATTTCCCTAATGATCGTTGTGAAGTGACAGCGCGTTTTTAGCATTTATGGTTTGTAAAATATTGAAATGAACGTTTCTATAAGAGTAAGTTATATACTTGGATAACTGTACTTAAATACTATAAAAAAAATTATATACATATAAAATGATGCTTTATTTTTATCATGACTATCTGAAGATAATTCTATTTCCAAAAACAAATTATAATATTGAATACATATAATCTTATATATAAAACCGAAACGGCGTATGTATGTATGTGGGTCTGTAATTCCCTTTTGCATTATTGTTGCAAGTTGCAATATAATAATGTTTATTATTTACGTGAAGGTATTATTTGACATTTCTTTGACAGCAAATTAGATTTTTTCCTTGAATTTGGACATTTTAATGGGCGAGAATGGGGCTGTCAACAAATTAAATAAAGTTTGTGATTTTATTTTAACTCTATTTTGGATGTTAGATTTTGTGATATAATTATGTCGAATGATATAACATAAGATAATTATTGGTCGCTTAGTCCGAGCGACGCCGGGTAGCAATACTAGTATCTTATATTATATTACCGACAGCCTGTAATAGCACAAAGCTCTCCCCAAACGACGAACAATGGGACTTGAATGCCATGTCACTTGTTTATTAAAATATTGTACGGATAAGTACGTTGTAAATAAATATATTTCGATTATCGCGTTACACAATATTATCACAATCAGATTATTTCACGAAAATTAACGTGAGATTAGGACTTTTTTAATCACTTGAATATTTGCGGTTTTGCAATCATCCGTGATGATTGCACGACTGAGGACATATTAATTTATTTACTACTAAAATAACTTTGATTATTCCACGTATTGTACTACTAACTGTGACACGTGTTTCGCCTCTTTCAGAGGCATCTTCGGACTTACTATCGCAAAGTTTGCTTAAGTAATGAAGCAAGATTGTTTCTAGCATTTTAAAATGATAAAATTTCCTTTTTGCGGGAAGCAAGGAGGGGGGTTATAAAATTAAAATATATGGTAGCACAATATGTGGAATGATCAGTTATTTTAAATTTTATATTAAAATGAACTTCCGCAAAGTTACCGCCGAATCCATCGAAAGTATGACTAGGTTGTTTAAAATATTTTTTTTTTTTAACTTTGATGATTCCACTTTTCATATAAGCTTTATTTTACGTCACACGTGTAGGCGCTACATTGAAAAGGCTCATCTTTAGAATTTTATATAAAATAACCGATAGTAAAATTAAATTCCTTAATCGTAGATATTAGCATTTTTCTTGGTTATTCGAATGTCATCACGAGTAAACATTTCTAGTAAAAGAAGTGGAATATAAACGAAATAGAACAACGAATCGAATAGTTTACACAGAGTAAACAAAAAAGAAAGTTAGTGTCCAATACGAAAGAGATGTGACGGAAAATTTTCATGATCATTTATCATACTAAGTTTAAGACAAACCAGGAGATAAATCACAGTAGAATATTTAAAAAATGAAAGAAGGTTTTCTTTCAATACCGCGTTAAATTCAGTGCCGTACCGATTTCAATACGCGATAAATTAATCGTAAGTTAATACTTAATATTGGTTTATCTTTGTATAGTAGGGATTCCCTAAATGGGTGCAAGAATTGACTGTGGATTATTTATATATATATATAACTAGCTGTACCCTGCGCGCGTTGCTACGCCAGCAACTAAAATAAATTTTAAGGAAAGACATTACACAAATATTCAATTCAATTTGAGTCAATTTATTGATTTCGTTCATTTTGAAAAAAATGTGACATTGCAGCTTTTCGTTTCAATTCGATATCAATTTTTGGGGGAGGGGGGTTGTTTGGCGGGGTGGGAATTGGGGGGCGTATGGGGGGGTATGCCAGAAACCTTCAAAGAAGTGAACTCGAAAAATTCATAAAGTTTAAAAAAAAATTGAGAGGGGGAGGTTGGGTGGAGGAGTTGGTAGGCCAGAAACCATTGCGAGAGTGTACTCAATAAATTTGTAAAGTTTCACATCGATCGGTCGAGCGGTTTAGTAGTCCATAGCGGACATACATACAGACATTCATTTTTATATATATAGATAGAAGATATTAAGAAATCACACGAGCCCATTAACGCACACCACTAAAGTTTTGTTTTGTTTTATGGATATTATGCAATCTTTTATCTATGCATATTTTTTGTAATTTATAGTTCAATCCGACTGCAGACATTATTTAGAATACAATCAGTGATAATATCAAAACCGACTCAACACACAATTTCATAGAACTGATCGGGCACACAACTGTAAATATGAATATAAAAAGACTCGTTGGTGCAAAATTTATAGTAAAACGTGTCTCGCAATTAGTGACAAATTATTACATACGATTTACAATGTATTACATGGGAATACTCGTAGGCACGTCACTGATACATTGCACAATAAAACTGTGGCGAAAAAGAAAAGTAGTATTGGGTAATTAATTTTAGAATCAAATTAATGTTTTTTATTCCAACTTTTATTTATATTGTATTTTTTTCCAATCAATATTACTGTAACTCGACGTCGTTCGATGTTAAAACGAAATTATTTCGACAAAAAATATGTTTATTATAGTGTCCACATTATGTCGTTAATAATAATTGAGGTCAGGATTTTAAATGTTTTCGATAATTAACAGAAATATCGTTTAATAAGATTTCCGGCGTTTGGGTGATTTTTATTGAGTGGTTATTAATATTAAAACAGGAAAAAATCTCAAGATTTTTTAAATGTTAAGAATATTATAGAATACAATATTTATTTTTTTCTTTCTTATAAAACTTTGTTTCCCAAGTAAAATAAAAAACGGTTTTTCTTTTCATGTGAAATGTTTTCCAAAGATTTTTTTTCATGAATGTAGTAAAAACTGCAATTTCATATACAAATATTATATTTATAAGTTACTAAGCCTATGCACGACAGATTTTAAAATAAGTTGAAAAAATCCGGTATAATCAAAACGATTTGTTGACAGCTGATATTTAGATTAAAAAATCTTTTGTGGCTTAAATTAAATATGACGTCACCGATTGAATGTTAACTGATTAAAAACGATGAACTACATATAATATGTATTTCGAATGTCAGACGAAAAAAATAGTTTATTCTGTGTTGATAAGCATGATGTTACGCTTTGTCGGGAAAAAAAGCCATACAAAATTAATAATTAGAACTTAAGCACAGAAATAGATTAATTGAATTTTAATTTACTTGGTAGAACTCGATTACAATAGTGTAAACATATCAAAGTATTTACAAGAAATATGGGATATAGTGATTGGCTATCGACATTATTGAATAAATCTTGAAAAATTGAAGACTGATATTTGTACCGTACATATTAATTGCAGTAAGTTTACCGACCACTTTCCTGTATATCATTAAAATTTCAACCATTCCGTTAGTAAGACTTGTCCACGGCTTCTGATCTCATTGATTGGCCGTGAAAAATCAGATCAAATTTGTATTATAAAAATAAAATTAGCAATCGAGTCGGTAAGAATATATTTTTCAAACAAGTGCTACGTTTTATTCGTAGTAAGTATAGCACCAAAAAGTGTTCATAAGGAAATATTTTGGCAATTTAACAATAAAGCATATCCATCGATATATGTATGTACAATTAAAGTCTGCCACCTTCAAAGTAGCACCCAAGACACGTACAAACATAATTTACAATTACTAGGGAGGGTACAGCACAAATATGTACCGTTGGTTATTTTAATAGTAAACGGTAACGCGCGATAGAAAAGTTAATAATTAAGTCATTATCAAGAAATAAAATCAATAACATGCAACCAGAACACCGCTTATAATATACCCAATGCTCACTTTAAAATAAAAGCATAGAATTGGTAATATGTTATTCGAAAGTATGGCATTAATTTTATACGCATTCGAAAGCTATGTATGTGAAATAATAGTTGAGTGCATGGATCGTATACCTATAAATAGATGAGCATTAAATGCATATTATTTCAACCATAATACATACACTAATATGCACATATTGATATAGTGAGAGTTGTGCGTGAGCCAATTTTTTTTTTGAAAATCTCAATCGACACATTATTTTTTTAGCATACTTATAATGCAAATTACGGGGTACCAATTGATCAAATCTGCGGTACTCTTCTCAAATTAATTCGTGCGCGGACACTACTAATAAAGTCCGGCCAGTAAGGCCCAACACCTTTACGCCGAACGTTCAAATCAACAACATAAAAAACAGCAGCTTTTGGGCTTCTTGGCTAGGATGTCAAAATCAAGACTGTGGAGTCGGAGTCGTCAAGGCGTTTTGGCCAGAGTCGTAGTCGGAATCGGAAATTTTGAAAAGTTTGAACTTTTTACTTCTGCATATAATATGCCAAATTCAGCTATTGGCCAGATTGGTTGGTTGATATTTAATTGAATACACCTAAATTGGAAAATTAGGAAAAAAAACGTGACGAAATTAAACTTTTTTTAGTCGGAGACGGAGTCGTGTGTTTGGTCAATGTTGGAGTCGTAGTCGTGTTTTTGTAAATGCTGGAATCAGAGTCGGAGTCGTCCTTTTTTTAACGACTCCACAACCCTGGTCAAAATACGTTTGTGTAAAATGTGAACGTTATCGGGTGTTTTTTGAAAAACTATATTGATTTATTTTAAGTGTGTAAAACAAGTTATGTGTATATTTCTCGAAAAGGTGGAGTTAATCTGACGATGAAAAGTTATATGACCACTAAATTCCTTCCTGTATTCCGGCACAAAATCAAAACAAAAATATATAAAAATTTCCATAATCCTCTTTGTAAATTGCTTATTACGCATATATTGTAAATCAAAGAATTTATTTCGATAAATAAAAATATATCAAAGTCGAAATCATAAATAAGATTTAATAATATTATAACACATTATTAAATTTTATTGAAATATTGCTTAGTTTAACGCATCGAGTCTATTTAATGACAGATAAGTTATGTTTACGCAGTGAGGAATTGCGATTGACGGCTAACAGCTGTTATCAGCTGGTTATCTTGGTGTAGGTGCGGTATTTACGATATTCAATCAAATATGTAAACGAGGGGTTTTTATGAATGAATTACCAATACAAACATACTTAACAATTTGATGTTGCCAGTGCGCGTGCCTCGGAGGATCGAATATTTAGCTACTATATTTAAATAATAACATGGTTAACAGTCGGTTCTTATAAATTCTTCATTTGATTCGAAGCTCTAAATATATTTGTGGCGTAACTGTCGTCTTCGCAACTAATGCTTGTTAAGTATACTACTTAGTGTTAAGTATCCCATCACTATATAATACTCTACTTTGGTATCGGGTATGGTATCTAATATACGTATCGATTTTTATATGTCGCTAGTGACATCGTTTCTACTTACCAATATTGTATTGAATTCGTACAAATCACTGTTATCCATTTATTACACACAAATATGTCTATTCCAGGACTGAACAAATATTTACACTATTGTAGATTGAAGGAAAAAACACATTTAATAATAATGTAATAAACATTCTTGCATGTGTCAGCCGACTGACCGTAACTGTTCTCACTCGAATGTCAGAACCACTGTATCACTCCACTTCACTTGACAAAGTAAACAAATACACACTTTAACAACATAATGAGTCCGACATGAACACGAGCCACCGTTTGATCGTATTCGACGACGCGTCTGCGAGTATCTGTCACATTCTGGCGTTATCAACCTAGAATATTTGTGCCTAGTTTCCACATGAATAAACTGTCACAGTTATCTACTAGAAATACACCACGATAAAAGCGAGCGCATTTACAATACGCTTCACCAAATTCTAATGAGACCCAATTAAAAACTACGGTTTAGTATTTCCGATCTGACATAAATAAATACGGTGGACATTATCCGAGAGTGATGAAACTGTCGACCGGACACAGAAAACGCCCGAACAGCAAACAGACGTTGCATGCAAAAAAATGTTATCGCGAGCATTTATTTTTATATTATTTATACACTCGATATCTGGATACGAATTATTTCAAAATCTACACACTTAATTTTACCGTGATTCCCCCACCCCCCTCATTGTAAGACATATGCATCACCTCAACAAACATTAAATATATTGCGAGACACATTCCAGTCATATCAATTACATCAAGCTACTTCCGAGGAATCAAATAAAGAAAAAGCATAGGAAGCAAATTTATTGTGCAACAACAATTGCATAAAATTATTATGGGTCACAGTAAAAGTACATTCTAAAGTATAGGGTTGTTAAAAAAGTTACCCGACCAAGACTGTGAAACTATGATTTAAAAAATCTGCAACTTGAAAGAAATAATTTTCAATAAGGGAGAAGGTTTCAATTAATTAGAAATATTTATCGAGGTTGTACGTTATGACGTTTTTAATATTGAAGTATATTATAATCATACATTTTCGTCGCCAGCCAATTACGCGTGTAGTTTCGATTTCAAGACTAAAAATATTTTTTGTTTTCTCTTAATTTGTAGCTGTATTTTTTCGAACTTTTCGGTGTATTGGCCTTCCAATTTTGGCTGGATTGACTTGACAATAATAGGCCATCGATGGTATTGAACAAAAGTTTTCAATATAAAAAAGAAAGTAAACACATTATGAGACAAACAAATTAATCAAAGTAAGTGTGGGAGTCGGCCATTATAGACGACTCAAACGGTATACGTACATTTTTATAAATTAAAAGCCGAATTGTTGCAAAAATACGTACATATAATCTATCACCTGAGAGGTGTCCTTCTAGCAGGAGATAGTTGTGGTTATATCAAACCGGTTGATAAAAATCGAGACTTCGATAACATTTAAATGTTAACAAAACACATTTTGGACGTTTTTGAAACTGCAACTATTGACAGTTTTTGAATAGTTGAGAGTATTAAGAAAATTTCGGTTAAGAGTAATGAAATGCTAATATGGTAAAAAAATATACAAAAAAAATATCAAAGATTCCAACATACTGATCTACGGACGATGTCAACAATCCTTCCGATCTATTTCCATTCGAAGAAAACGAGGTGTAGAGCTACTAGCTAAAGCCTGGCAGCCCAGCTAGGAGGCACACGCGTCCGCAATACAGTTGACCCTGAGAATATCTGAGGACTTTCTTCTTTAATCAAAGAAAAAAAGTTGACAAGTCATCAAAGTCATTGTCATTGACAGATGAAATGGTACCACAAAAGAGAACGGATGCGGGCACCAAATAAAATTATGTCATCTGTTGCTTCAGTCGATTTTAATGCCAATGCCGATCTAAAATTATCGACGAGGAAGAATTTGGAGGCGCAAATCATCTAACCTAACTTATTCTTAATCAAAAACTATTCCTCCACAAAAAAATAGTTTATAAGCCATACCGTGTCAAAAAGAGAAAACTAAGCGTTCATTTAGAAAAAACCACATTAAAACTTCTGATAATCACAAAATAAAATCTATAGAAGAATTCATTCATATTTCAGTCCTCTAACCTTCTATATGTATGTTCATAATCCAATTTGAAAATCCGTAATCCATACAGAGGAGAAACGCACGAGACTCGTTTGACTTTTGCTTGAATGTCATTCCTCGTATTTCGTTATATTTAAAGGAGTATTCATTTTTATATTGCAATCGAATAAATTAGAAGAATATGCAAGAATTAATAATTTGAATTGCAGCACAATTTAATTGGGGAACGCAACAAGCACACTGGCGTAACTGCAGCAAGCATGATAATATAATATAAAATGACAGTTTAGTAAATTTTAGGCTGTAACATTCAATGGCGACGTCTAGAGACTTCGATGACTTATTTCAAAACAGCACAATGACAAATTGCTGTTTCGTATAATATTGAATACTAAGTAATAAGTACCGAGAATTAACCGAAACACCACTTGAATGACAAAATATTTCTTTGGTAATACTTATATACCTTTCATTGCAAAATAAACAACACACAATGGTGATATATTATTTTAAGAATCCCTAAAGCGATTTTTTCAACAGGTTTTATTTTTATTTTTTCAGGATTCATTAATACCGTGTAAATTGAGAGATATTGTTTACAACTTTGAGAATAAGAAAAGATATTAATTGACGGTTGCTAACCCTTTAAACGCCAAGCCAATTCCATTGATTTTTGCTGTACGCCACCATTTTCAATCATCAATTTTTCCATGAAAATGTCACGTAACATACCCGGAAAATAATTAACTAAAATAATACTCAAGTTATTATTTATTTTCATAGAAAAGTGAAAAAAATATATAAAAAGTACAAGATTTAAAAAAACGTCTCTAGGGCTGCCAAAAACAATAAATATTATAAATAAAAATATAAAATATATATATTTTCTATAATAAAACAAATTATATAGGTAGAACAAATTGCATCTAGGGCTGCCACAAAAAAATAATGTAATTTATGAATAAATTAGAATTATTTTGTTATGACTGGAAAGTTATTTTTTCTAAAATAAACTGTATTTTATAAATAGCACAAAATGCTATGTGTTATCAACTCGCACTTACTGATATTTAACTATTCTTTTCTCACTCTGATGCGCTCTATCAATCGAGCGATTATTACGATAATAAGGTGCCAGCCCTAGTGACGTCTGTTAACGTCCGACTTCAAATAAAAATAAAACGGTACAACATATGGGTATTCGAACAATCACATTGCCTCCAAAAGGTGTCTCTGCATAATATTGCATTTAAAAATATTGAATTTATTCATTAATAAACTCGTAATCGCGTTTGCGTGCCTGCACGCCGTGGCGCTGGTGGTTGCACCGATTTCGCGTGGCGTCTGAACGGTTAATGAACTTCACTTTCACGGTAAAGTGGTTTGAAACATGAAAACAATCACACAAGGCGCTTCTATTTTTTGCCATAATAGCAATAAATTGTAATAAGCAATACGAAAAAAAAGTATTTGTACAATATTATTTTCACGACACACTCGTTTTTATGATAATTTGGATCCAAGATACACGAGTCAACGATACTCTCTCTAGTGTGGATCCTTAAAATTAACAAATAAAACGCCAAAAGGTAATAATAAAAAAAAACAAAATACGTGTAAATATTTCATAGCGATTTTAAGAGGAAATGATCAAGTTAGGTTTGAATTTACATTCAGAATATTATACACGATTAAAATATTTCAGTTGTGAATCATGAAGATATGAGTTAAAACAAGGTTGGGAAGTACCATGTATTTTCCAGATGGGAAAAAACACTGAAGCATGTTAGATTTGTACGTGTTATTGCTCCATACACGTCATCGAATGAATCGCGATGTGATCATGTCATAATGTTCACCCCATAAAAAAATCACGCTTACATCCGAGGAATATTATAATTTTGACTGTCATTTATTTTCCAAGAAAATTTGTGAGCCAAGTAATGCACTGGCGGATCCAGGAATTGTCCCAGGGGGTGGCCATTTTGAAAAAATATATACACCCAGTCCCCTTTTTTACGTGATTTTTTGAACGGCACTGCTACTTTTTTTACACGATTTTTTTTACGGAATGATGACCCTGCGCTTAAAGAAGTGATGGTGCCGAGCAAAATCATGTGTATAATTGATGACTCTGACTTTTATCATCGGTTCTTCTATTTCAATTCAAAAATGCAAACATTAAAAAAAAAATATTAAAAAAATATTGTTTTATACCAGAGAAAAATCACAAACATTATAAAAAAATTAAGTCGAATTTTCGTTTTTTTGACGTTGCAAATAGGCCCAAAAATATTCAGGTTAAATATCCATTTCCCAGAGGATATGTTACAAAGCTAGACCATATAGTCTTTTTGAAAACAAACGATTCCTTAGCCAGGTTTTCATGTGTCGTAATGTGGAAAACCTCCTTTCAGCGAATGCAACGCTGATTGTCAAACAGTAAAATTCGTAACAAAACCTCACAATTACGACATAATTATTAACTTATCACATTCCGTATCTATACAGTTGTGGCAAAATAAATCCGCGCACTCTTCATAATTTCATTCCTTTGCGAATATTTCCTCGAAATCTTAACCGATTTCCATTTTTTTCATTCAATTGTAAAAACCTATAACCATATTTTAAAAACCAATCAAGATTTGAAAGCTTCAACAGTAATGAGCCAGACCTAGTCGCGTAAGCATCTGACGAAATTATGGATAGCTGCAAGAAAAAAGTAATTGCGATAAAAGCCCAAATTGAATCAGTTTTCTGGGAAAACTTACCAAGTAGAAAAAAATTCGCTTATGATAGACTGTGTAGAAAGTATAGTGTGGATATTTTTGAAATATTTCGTGAAACTGGCGCTCTGGATGGGTATGTTTGAACCGGCAGAGAATGCTTAACAACCGACCGGGACGACCTTCATATAAGAAGTATGGTTTTTCGAAAACGCTTCAAAACTGCTACAGTTTTCCATGCTGAGGTTTAGTCGGCTAGTGAAATCACATGATTGATGCGAAATGTCCGTAATAGCCGCAATAGAATCGTAGCACGTGGATTTCCCGCTCGGCGCCAAAAAAAAACAGTTCCCAATGTAAAAATGTAAGAATGGACGAAGGTGCATAAAAATTGGACTTTGGACGATTGTATACACTGATGATTTCAAGTCTAATTCATAGAACAAGACGCGGTAAGCAGCCAGGCCATCTTAAGGTTGGTGAAAGGTGTCAACCAATTGTTCTTCAAAATATGGCTATTAGTTTTCTTTACAATCGGTAGAAACAAAAATGGAAATCGGTAAAGATTTCGAGGAAATATTGCAAATTAATGGAATTGTGAAAGGTGCGCGGATTTTTGCCGTAATTGTAGTTGTTAAACTAAACGGTCGTGAAAAAATGAAATACAACATATTTATTTAAATAAAAATCATTTGAAAATTAATGTTATAAAATTTTGTATGGAATAAATTCTCCTCAGGGGGGGGCCATGGCCCCCATGGCCCCCCCCGTGGATCCGCCTATGAAGTAATGAGCAATGAGTGTATGAATTCCAAGGACTTGTTGTAAGTAAACATGCGAATTCAAGAATCTATATTATCATATAGTTTTTTTCAACCGCCTTAATGAGAGCATGTGAATAGAAAATAATCAAGCATTCGAAGGTTTTAATCCAATAATTAACTATTCGCTTTCGCTACGCCGCGCTGTTTACGGGATCGGATCGGTGCTAGGAAATGTTAACATGCCTTTTGAACCAGGGCTGTGGAGTCGGTAAAAAAAAGTCCGACTCCGACTCCAGCATTTACCAAAACCACGACTCCGACTTCGACTCCAACATTGACCAAAAACACGACTCCGACTCCGACTAAAAAAGTAGAATATGTCACTGTTTTTTGCCCAATTTTCCTATTATTGTGTATTCAATTGAATATAAACCCTACCAATCCGGCCAAATTTGACATACTATATGCATAAATAAAAAGTTGAAACTTTTCAAAATTTCCGACTCCGGCCAAATCGCCGCAACGACTCCGACTCCGACTCCACATCCCTGCTTTGAAAAAAAATCCATAATTTGAAATTATGGATTTGTGTCCATTTGGAAAGAGTGAATTGTAATAATTCAACCATTGCAATATTTAATTGTAAAATAAATATTATGACAGACTCGTGTCTGTCATAATATTTATAAATAATAACAAAAATGGAATCGAAAAATAATGACTGTCTAGGAACAACATCACTGCTTAATAGGTACCAAGAATATAGGCGTCAGTATCTTTTTATTCGTTTGAAATTTTTCCAGTTCATAAAAAGATGTATAATAAATCGTACGTACATACCTCTCTTTATATGGTGGAAAATTATGCAAAAATGGCAGTGAGGAGTATCAGAGTTCGCCTTTGCGACCGGATGATAGTGTTGTGAAACAAACATCCGCAACTCGATGCCTTTATCGCCATGTAAATAAAGACACTTGTATTAAACAAACTACATGTTATTGATTCATTATTTCTTTGCAGCGAAGCAAATACTTATAATTCATTCCGTATATGAGCACAAAGAATAATTTTGAATGCTAATCTTGATTATTTTAATATACGATTTCGATTTCTAAACAATAAATACTATTCATTTTTTTGTTTGTTCAACACATTTGTCAGAAATAGCACCGAAAATTCGAAATCTATAATTTATTAATTATTATCATTTTTAATTAAAATTTTACTACATTTTTACACGGGTTCGTAATTGGAAAGTACCCCTGTAAAAGCGACGAACGTATTTTTTCTCCAATGCACCTCTAGACATTGCAACGTTAGGATATAATTTTAATATCAGCGTGTGTCCGTGAACGTACTTTTATCTTACTTTATTTTCTTGAGAGAATTCAGTCAACCAATTACGAAAATTGATTTCACAGAACGGCTGATACTAACATCCGTACTTTTCGTTAAAGATCTGTAATAACATATTCACTCTCCATGTGAAAGCTATATATTCACAATGATGGGGTATCTCAATAGAATTTGCTTTATGAGAACTGGTTGTCAATTCGACTCCACTACTCGTCTGACGAGTATAAAAAGATGTAGCGAGGGGGGGGGGGCAGATGTAAAATTGCACCCTCTACGCGCATCGTATTTTTAATATTAAATTAGGTGTGCACTGTGCATGTAAAGAAATGTGAATAACAACGACACAAATGCCTTTGGACACAACTATGGAGGTTCAAGCTTATGTTCACACAACCGAATAAGACGAACACCTGAACAAAGCCGTGAACACTGATTTTAAATGAAAACTAACAGCGAGGCTGACCCAACCAACATGACGAAAATTGTGGGCTTTCAAATTGATAAAAAAGAACCATGTACCTACTTAAAAACAAAATTCCCGTAAACCTAGTCATCTCCAATTTTTGAAGAACGTGACTTTACTGCAAGTGTATTGACCAAATAATACCCGAATGTAACAACCGCCCATGTCTACGGAAACAGTGTTTCCGAGAAGTCTTTTTTGCATCGAATAGTTATGCCATCCTCTGAAAATGTGACTTTCTCCATCGTGAGCAGCTTCAGTTGGTTTCCCTTCATTTGTGTTTCACAACGGAGCGGACGGACACCGGCGTCACTAAAAGTCACTCGAACGGATATGACAGTAGTAGCCAACCATTTGCTTCACTTCCTAGTCAAATATTCACCCGATCGTCTTTTTGCATAGGAAATACTGTACTAGGAAATAAATAGATTAGTTTAGTAAAACCATTTGGGTTACTTACTGTTTATGAATACTAATATTTCCATTCAACAAATAGATGACATCATATTGATATAGTTTTCAGTTTCCATTGAATAAAATAAGATTTATTGAGTCTTAAGATTTCGGCTGCAGTAAAATACGTTAATTATTTTTGCAAAATTTGGATTCACGTAAAAAAAGCCTCACAAATAGAGAATCAGGCGTACCACCATAATATCGTTGAATTTTAGCGATATCGAGGTGTAAGTGATAAAAAAATATTCACTTCACTTAATTAATATAATTAGAAGTGTAAAGTAACTAGTACAGATTTTCTATGAAAAAAAACCAAGACATATTAATTTCAGATGTAATATAAATCGCAAAAACGACACAGTTGGTGACAATATTTAAATAATAATTTACATACGGTATACAGGAAATTAATATATGACCGAATTTTAGTATGAAAATAATACGGTAAGAAAAATAACAATGTATTTTAGTTCTACATAAATTTTATATATTTGTGATAGCTATTTCGGCTTCGTCAGAACTATGTTTTAAAACGTGTATTAGAGATAGCTTATATACCTATGCTAGACAGGGTGCCCCGTACATCCTCTCTTTCTTTTCAAACCATACCAACCATGGAAATATTTAAATAAGTTTAATTTATTGGTCTAAAGTAATGGTGCGAAATATAATCTGGGTATTTTTGGGTTATTTTTATCGTGTGAAACCACTTAAAATCTGCAAAGTCTTAAGTGCATCTATTTTAATTTTTAAATTGTTTTTAGTTTATTGCATAATAAAGGGTTTAGAAGAGGTGAAGCATTACAACTAATCTGGTCGTTAAGAATTTCATTGGACTGATTATACCTATTAATTTCTAGCTGTTCAATGCATTTAGCTTAAGGTCTTTATTACAGGAATGTAAACAACTCGGGACCGAATTCGGATTATGTGATTGTTCTATGAGGTGATTCGCATATTGTGAATCAGTTTTTCCATTGTTAAAGGGAACATTGTTACTACTTAGGGAGTATTAGTGAAAAAATTCACCACGAGATTAAAGACTCAGTAAATGTGGCATTTAAAGTTATTAATAGTTTAGGCACACACCTTCAAAATAGTAAAGACAGGATTAATAAACTTGATAGAAGCGGTATATATAAGATGACCTGCGGTACATGTGATTTAGTATATGTGGGGTAGACCGGGAGAAAAATCCTGACCCTTGCAAACGAACATGTTAGATCCTTTAAAATGGAAAAACTGATTCACAATATGCGAATCACCTCATAGAACAATCACATAACCCGAATTCGGTCCTGAGTTGTTTACATTCCTGTAATAAAGACCTTAAGCTAAATGTATTGGAACAGCTAGAAATTAATAGGTATAATCAGTCCAATGAAATTCTTAACGACCAGATTAGTTGTAATGCTTCACCTCTTCTAAACCCTTTATTATGCAATAAACTAAAAACAATTTAAAAATTAAAATAGATGCACTTAAGACTTTGCAGATTTTAAGTGGTTTCACACGATAAAAATAACCCAAAAATACCCAGATTATATTTCGCACCATTACTTTAGACCAATAAATTAAACTTATTTAAATTCTTCCATCGTTGGTATGGTTTGAAAAGAAAGAGAGGATGTACGGGGCACCCTGTCTAGCATAGGTATATACGCTATCTCTAATACACGTTTTAAAACATAGTTCTGACGATGCCGAAATAGCTATCACAAATATATAAAATTTATGTAGAACTAAAATACATTTTTATTTTTCTTACCGTATTATAATGGAGTTCTACCAAGTAAATGCCTACTCAATCAATAAATATGAAAATAATGTTCAATGTACCAAAATAAAACTACAATTTTAGACTTTTCGGATTAGATAATGCATTCAATTCAACGTTAGATTTAAGCCGTCAATATTTTCAACTGAAACGTGTTTGCAATAAATCTTTTATTAAAAAAATATCGTTGCCTTGCGACACTCGCATGAGCCGCGCAGTCGTCGTATTTATTATGAACCAACACTTTTACGCGCATCGTGAATGAATGACATAGTAAGAGCATGGCCATAACAAGTTCGGTTTCCGGAATGTGAATTGTGTATCGCATCACGAGCCGCAGGTTGTCCGCCGCCACGGTACGCTCGCTTATCAGTGCTCCGCGGACCGCTCGGCGAGAGAGAGACTACGATTTACCTGTGTCAGATAGTACTCGGCGTTGTTTTGACATTACGTCACTGGCGGCACTCTATGCGCGATACCTGTTCGTAGGTCCACGTGCCAGCGCGCCGGTCCGGGCCGGGCACAGCTTTCTAGCGGTAACTAACTAATTCACCAATAACCGAACACGTAAAGGTACATCGCGAGATGTTTCATTGACTAAGCAGTTTAGGGACCAATTGTAGATAGCAAATAAAGGTGTACAAGACAAAGGAAATCATCAGCTCAATATACTGAAAGGGGCAAATAGGCGATTTGAAAAAATCTATATTGAATATTTGTGTGCCCAATCACACACACGATAAAACAATGCATAATTAAAATATCCTACCGAATCCGTGTGATTCTAGTTACATGTAAGCTTTAAATTTAAAAACTTTCAGTCTTGAATTATGTTTGGTGTTGAAAAGTAGTAAACAAGATGATACTATCAAATGCAGAAGCAGGTAAAAATACCTACCGAGTAATAAATACTATTAAAAAAAACACTAATGTTAATTAAAATTATATTATTAGAATAATTGGTCAAAGGAAACTGTTTTTTTTTTTTTAATTTGGCATTACAGCTTACGCCAATGCGCCAAATATTCTTAATTGTGAAACTCATACGAGATTAACTCGATGATAAATAATGAAGCAGTTATGCACAAAATCAACGATAAATAACATACACCCAGCCCAAGATCTCTTTTTTCAATTGAAAAAATCTAACCTTGCCGAGAATTGAACTCGGGTCCCCTGATTCCTAAGACAAAGCCCTTGCCACTAGACCACAGGGACCGACCTGTTTTCGAACTTCTCAGAGCGATATGATACAATAATTATTGTTATGAAGTATTTACCTTCAAATATGTGTATGTTTTTAAGATTACGGTGCCTACACTTTTGATTATTACCGCAGAGAAAATGACATGTTAAATAAAATTTGTTATCAAACCGCATTATACGGCAATATACAATGTCAGTGACAGAAGCACCATTATTCTTAATCAAATAATAAAGTATACATATTAATCTGTGGGTGCAGTTGGCAAAGTCAAGACTTGGACAATAAGATTCATAGTAGAGTAGTATCATACCTCATAAAATTTATTGAACGCCTTGACATCAATCCATTTGTAGTGACGATTATAAATGCCATAGAAAACGATGAATAATAAATACCAACTTGAAATTATTTACAAACACTGTGGTATTGCTATTTGTTCCATTCACTTTCACACAACCAACAATGGGTAGGTGAGTATCGCATTTAAACACATTGTCTTATTGAGTATACGCAATTATGTAATTATTCAAACTGCATGTGCACTCGACTTTACACCTATAACCGAAACACCAAGAAGTCAAAGCAGAAATAAATACCAAAAGACTTTATCTACAGTTATATTGGACTCATTGGAATATAGATATATGCAACAAATTATAAGATGGAAGTATATCGAGCGGTATTTTAATTATAATGACATTATATATTTATATTGTATGCCACATTTGATATCTGAAGGTTAGAAGTTTTTTTATTTTACTTATATTGATGTACCTATGCGGAAGCTGGTTGATGCTAAAGTTTTTCGATATGACATTCATATACATGAAATTAATGTGTTAAAGTTACATTAATTTAAAAGGCGAATTATTGAAAAATAGTTTTAATCAATTTTAACGATTATGTATACGCAAGTATTCCAGCTATGACAAAATTAAAATAAAAACCATATTTAGATTATCACAATAGTATAGGATAGTGCTTCCCAAATAGTGCAAATTTTTTCCGGGGGCCGCACAAAATATTTGTTTGGTTTAGGGGGGCCGCGAATTATTTTTTTCAGGTTTAGGTGGTTGTTGATGTGTTAAAAAATGTTTTATATTAATTTTATATAATGCCCCAAGAATTGATGTTTAACACCTCACAAGTGGTTTCTTGTACTCATCAATGTCTTTGAAGGAAGATTACTTTTTAAAATGCACCTGGAGTCCCCTCTAAAAAGTTAAATTCAGTGTCAACTGCCCGACCATTCCCCTCGTAACACAATGACACGGATATGATGGTTAAATAAGGGTTGTTTCAAATAACCCCTTTTTGTAAATATAATACACAGCGGATAAAATCATAGTTACGCTGCTTTACTATGTGCAGTAGGTCGGTACATTATGCACATGGCGAAAAATAAAATACACACATACAATATGTCGAACATTGATCATTGTCGTATCAGTGTACGTTTTTATTATTTCTTGTATAATATAGGTATTAGACGTAAGTGTTTTAAAACACTTCAATCATGAAATGATCGCGTGATAATTATGAATAGTTTTGAAAAAACAAAATACATTCATTATTCCAAACGACATTCATACGTTCCGCAAAAATTTGAAAACTTGTTGAAAAAGTATTTGACACACAAAGGCGGGAAATCATTCCTTCGCGTTCCATGAAAACTATACGTTCCGCAAAAATTCGAAAACTTAGTTGAATTAAAGTATTTAGGTGCGGGTAACACAGTTGACAACAAATGACATGGAAGATAATATAAATTTTAAAATAACTTTGATTATTCCACGTATTGTGTAACTAACTCACAATACGTGGAATAATCAAAGTTATGTTAAATTTTATATTAAAATGAACTTCCACAAAGTTACCGCCGAAACCATCGAAGACATGGAAGATATTATTTTGTTACGTAAATAAAGTTTGAAATCAAGTTTTGATTGTTTTTTCTATATATATTAAACGCTAAATATTGCTTCGGCATATTGGTGAGCATATGTATCACATCTGAATGAGGGAATATAAGAAAAAATGTTATTTATCAGGAGTATGAAACAAATCTTACCACGTGCACGCTGCTGTGCAGGTTAGAGGTGAGAGCGTGCGGGTGTTGCAGTTGCTGCAACTGCTGCAATTGTTGGGGTGGCGCCTGGTGATCTGGCTGCCGCCTGTCTCCTCCCTTCTTGGCCGCCCTCTTCGCCTTGCCTTCGAGAAAGCGCCTTTGGAGGGCGCTGGTCTCTAGCCCTTGCTGTTCACAAGCGCCGCTGAACGACTGGTCGAACCTGGGAACGCACTCTGTCTGCCGACGTCGGTAATTTTCGATGCGACGCCTAAAAGGAAGAATACATATTTTAATAATATAACAAATAGATTCATCGCATTTAATATCCTAATTTTCACCCACTGCATACAATTATCTTTGACACCAAAGAATCTTTAATAATCGTGTCAAATTATTTTTGTGTCTATTCGATTGTATTTTTTTAAATTTTCCATTTTTTTTCATGTTCCAATGGAAATTGAAAAAAAATGGAGAAGCTTCCCTTTTAAGTCATCAACTCATTTAAAAACTATTATCATAACGCTAACAATAGAACTCACATATATTCAGTTTTAAGATTGCGTTTTTCAATAAATAATAAAGCGTTCGATTCAATGAATGAATAAATTGATTTTTCAGTCAATTCATTGATTCGAATTCAATGATGATTGTGATTCCATCCTATCTTATTCCGAAAAAGGGCGTATGAGAGCGATTAGCCTACTACAATTCCATTCCTTATTCCATCCGTATATCCGTATCATATTTGAAAAAATAAAATAATGGAACTCAAGAAAAGTACATGCCAACAAACCAAATGTATTTTTTGATTTGAAAGGTTCTCAATCTTCGAGTAGGGTCACTCTATTACGTAAACCAATACAGTTGTGACCGCAGTTTGGATTTGTTATTCGCTAGTTTGAGAAGCATCCTCAGATTGATATAATACCTCACATTAACTTTATTCCCTATAGCAATGGCTCTCACGTAAAGCTGTACAGTGGCCGCATCGTAAACATTAGTAGTCATACGGAAATTTCTGGTGGCCACTGCTCTAGTGATAAAAAATCTAAATATAAATTCCAGAACAAAATTGAAAACCAACTTCATTGTTAAATATTCCATGAAAAATAATTAAATTTGTTTATTTTTTTTAATACATATTTTAGGTCACATTTTGGGAAAATTTGGACCATTATGGATCGCTCACTATGCTTTTTTTAGGAAATGGTTTTTGCAGGATTTTGAGTCTAATGATCGTATTTAATCTGATTATAAAACAGTATTCTTGGACATGGCGATATATAATTTATGTATTGAAAAAAAAAATCAATCTATGGATACAATAATTAGATTCCGCCTCATTGCATATACATATAAGCCGCTAAAATGATTTTATGGGCCCTTTACATACAAGTCGTTTTCGAAATTAAAATAAAGTTCCATCATGCAAGAGGTCTGCACGGGCTCGGGTAAGGTCCGCGGGCCTAAACCCGGGTCGTGGGCAGAGGTTCAAAAAAATACCAATATCTGATTATTCCGCATGTATACGACAGTATCGTAAATCTAAATTATGTATATTCATATTATAATTTGGTGATACAGACCTCTACGTCATGCAAACAGGATATATTTTCAATAATAGATTTGGAACTTCAAGCTTTAATTTTTAGATTCACAAGATAGAGCGATTATTAATTCGTTGTTTGGGCTTTATATGATTTATTTACAATACAATATTTGTCTATCACCTTGTTTACCAAAGTTATGATTTCACAGTAAGACTTTTGACGAAATTTCAAAATCAGAACCTCAAATACTAGATTCAAACAATAACTGTTTGAAGATACACAGATAATAGTTTTTCCGTGTGGTAAGACATGCTTGCATGTCTTACAAAATAATGATGTTGTAATAGAGTTTTTGATAGTGTGACAAATCAACAATCAAAGAACTTAAAATGAAGTTAGAAATAAGAAAGAAATTCCAACAACCCTGTAACAAGAATGGGACTTTCCACAGTTAACCGAACACACTGGACCGCAACATTCCACGAAACATTCAGGCAGGAAGTTGCCACTGAGTAATCTCAAGTCGAATGACAGGTAACTAACTATTTACAGGTAGGCAGGGTAAATTGAAATACACAGATTCCCATCCGTTCTAAGTACGTTGTTATAATATAAATACTTTCATCTCCAATCGGTAGGTTAATCATAATTCTAACAAGGAACACAAGTCTTTTTAATAAGAATGATTGTTAGCATCTTGCACTTTAGTCATTTTCAACGACTGGTTAGCGTATGTCAGAATGATTTTGGAATTAAAACTTCACGTAAACATAATATATGATCTTTATTGAATGTATTTATAGAAATTCATTGTTGAAAAGTCGAAGTAAGAGTCAATCTTAGTAGAAAAATACCTAACCGCCATCAGAAGTTCAGGATATGTAATTAAAAATCTTCATTTCAAGATGTCGAAGATTATGTCTTGAAGAAAAGATAATAGTCAGAGCTTCTTAACTAGACCGAGACGTGACTTTCCTCTTTAATCCTGCTCCTCTTAATGCTGTTAAGAAATGAGAATAATTTTTTCAAAGGTAAATGTTTTATAAAAATATTATATGTTTTCCAAATAGTCACTTTTATCAGTTTTAAATCGTTTGAAATTCGTACTTTTCGGTATTTTTTGTCGCTAACAACCTGAGTTTCGCCTTTTTCAGCATCTTCGGGGATTTCAAGTGCATGAATGAACTTGAACTGTCAGTTCAATTTCATTCATTCTTCAATCGAAATCCTATTATATAAGTCACGGTAACAGCCCTTAATGAAATTCATCAATGTGAGTGGGCGCAAATTTACAAAAGGCATCTCAATAAAAAATGGTTTTACATTTCCAGGTGCACCCAACTGTTTTTACACGGTAGATACGGCCTTCAAAGCCGTGTATAAAACGATCGTAAACACAAATTTAAAAGAGAACATTGTTGGATAGGAAATCGTGTAATAATGATAAGCCAATACGTAAATTAACTAGCATATTATTCAACATATGTATTTTTATTAAGAAAGCATATTATTTTCTTAGTTAATTGATATCGTTTTCATCTCTAGAAATGTCGTTCCCTGTCGGTTCCTAGAACGTGTCACTCACACGGTACTGAGGCTGATTGTGGCTGTGACATGATAACTTTGTGTTATTGACAGTTTTGTTTCTGGGAATTGTGTTAGAGCAAATGATTCGAGAAAAAATAAAGTTCTCTCTCTTTTAAGTGGCCCGTGAAAATATATTCTTCTCCAAGCTGTAATTGAAATTAAATTTGACCGCCCTATCTTCAGCCCAATGTTTGTCTGTGTTTTTCTTTGGTTCTTTTTTTATGAAAGGGACTACTTGCCGAGTTTGTTTCATTGAAGCAAACCAAAATTTTAGGCCGGAAAATCATCAACTGGGGTGAATATTTTCAATGATCGTGACCAGTGAAATCATGTTGTCATAAAAATCTATTTCTTGATACATTTTCACTGAGAATACAATTTCACTGTAACATATATGTATATTGTTTATTTATGCCAAATTGGTCACGCTTCAAAATTGATTATCATATACGATACGCCACTACTTTTATGTATTTAGTTACGGGTCGTCTTAGCTGGGCGAATCTGGGCGAGGCGATCCGGCGCGGCTTTGAAAGCGGCAGAGTTTTAAAATATCAAACGGTCCTGGCCCATGCAAGTGTCATATGTAAGCGAAGCGATCCGGTCAGGACGGCATATGTCGCAAGTCGCCTCAAGTGCGCACTCATGGCGCACGCGAATCGCTTGAAAATATTAAACGGTCCAAGCTCACCAGAGCGTTAATTGCGTCTGACCGAGCGATGGCACATAAGACCTTTGATCAACTACGTTTTAAATTGACTGGATTCGCCTAAATTCTCTTGCCGGTTCGCGTCGCTTACCTAAGACACGGGGTTACAATACTGCAACGAAAACAAGGAAGATTCCTTGTTTACGCTTAACATCTCAAACGAAACTATTGCTTTTATATTATTTGTTTATCAGATGGTATGGAAAACAACTAATGCACTAAAAATGAAACGTATGGGAGTTTCATTCTTCCTGAACTATTGAAACTATGAAGGCTGTTTAGTAATTACACGTGAGTTAAGTGGACTGGGGAGGCGGCTATAAAAATATCATTTTCCCGGCACGGCAGGGAAGACGAATGTCAAAAATATGTATGTACGTGAAACGGACCCAGCGAAACTGCGAATGAGTTATAATCTCATAACCAGGGCTGTGGAGTCGGTGAAAAAAAGTCCGATTCCAACACGGCTCCAGCATTTACCAAAACCACGACTCCGACTAAAAAAGGTTAATATCGTCACTTTTTTCCCCTAATTTTCCTGTTTATGTGTATTCAATTAAATATCAACCCTATCAATGCGGCGAAAAGCCAAATTTGACATATTAAATGCAAAAATAAAAAGTTCAAACTTTTCAAAATTTCCGACTCCAAGTACGACTCCGGCTAAAAAGCTCCGACTCCACAGTCCTGCTCATAACTGTGACAGTCCCCAAACGTTGGGTTATTTAAATGAATTTAAATGTGTGGTTAGCAAATTTAAAGTTGCAGAGCGTAAACATCGTAAACAATGGTTTCTGGGCATGATCTCGAGAACAATGTAAGTTGGCAATAGTTTCACTCGAAATTATTACGCAAATTCCCAGATATTACCAAAGAGCTTACCTACTTGATTTTAATCTACGGCAAGCTGATTTCTAAAGAAGCGTGCGTTAATTTATTTAGAGGAAAAATCATATCGCGGTAAAATAAATTTTAAGTAAAGGGGATCAATTTAAAATTATTTGGCAAGGAATGTTTATTTATTATTTTTATTAATAAATGATTTTATTTTTTCTATATAGATTCGTACAAACACGACTCACGACCTTAAATTACTCGACACTAGGGTTGCCAAAAATTGGTTAAAGGTTTCCCAACACGCTCTCACTCATATTGTCTTGGGAACTATGTAACTTGAAAGTATGCAGAGGAATTGCAGGGCACCTTTCTTTTCAAGTAATACGGCACAACTTTTTCTTTAGGTAAATTGAACAAACAAATATAATAAATGATTCAGTTATGATGATATTCTGCATTTAACATAGTTGTTCTATTCAGTTCAAGTTCATCCGTGAATTTGAAATGCCTGAAGATGTCGAAAGGCAAAACTCGGGTCTTTAGCGACAAAATTCACCGAAAAGTACTAAATTCAAACCATTCGAATTTGTAGTTATTTTCCATATGCATAATATCTTCATTGATAACGCGTCGCTGTAACCGAGTGAATCCAACTGCAAGATTTTTGATTATATTTATAATTCGTTACGTAAAAATCAATCATTATTCTACAAGACAATTTCAATAATCTGCCAGGAAACAAAACTCATATGTATTTAAGAAATGCAACTGTCCATACATGATTGTAATTGAAAAAACATTCATTTCTTAAAGAGAGCTAAATTAGTGCTCAAATGAAGTAAATCATTTGATAAATATGTTTGGGGTTGTTTATTAACTCAGCAAAAAATATCGATTCGATCACTATATCAACTGATGTAATTGTCAACCGATCTGTTACATACCTTAATCTGTCAACCACTGCTTGTCTTTTTGGTGGCAAGACATCCCCCATGGGATGGATTTGGTTTTGCTGTCCCTGTGGCGGAAGGGGGGCAGCGGGGCCTAAGGGGCGCGGGAGCAGGCCCCCGGCGTCCACACACCCGCCTCCAACGCCCGCGATATGATCCACCGTGTCCAAATACAACCCTACACAACTTTTATCCAAAATTGACACATTAAATCGCGCCACTCCACTGGATTCACCCTTATTTACATGTATTTATTTAAAACACAAAATTAACTTATGTCAGTCATTTCTAAGCATTTATTAACATATCTATGCCTAGATGATTTACTGCATATATCGGAGCTGTCATTCGTGAAATGTCATTCTGGTCGAAAGGGTTTCCGAGAGGCGGCCGCCTTCGTCGCATGCTTCAGGAAGATTAACAGAAATACTTGAGAAAACGTGTATTTGAGTAAACACATCGAAGCGCTAACAAGTGGACTTGTATTGATAAGATTGCTGTCACCCCGAGTGCGCGAGGGTGCGCGCAACGGTCGCACGTTACACGCTAAACACCTATCTTATCGGTCAGCTTGCCACTTTTATAAGTTGCATAAGATAATAAATAATGTTCTCCTGATCAATGTATTCAAAGAAATACGACCCTTATATCTTCAGTGGGTTCTTTCAAATGACATTATCTGATATTATGCACAAAACAGGCACATACACAAGAGTTAACAGGTTGTTTATACGTTTGTGATTTATGAAACTATTAACTGTCAAATTATTTCGTTAGTCAACATTCAACTTTCAAATTGAACTTCAGCACACACATTTGTTTATACAAATAAAATAATTCGTATACTGTTGCCGATGTACGAATATGAGTATTATTTCACTTGATTTATTATTAAACTTAACTACACAAAACTGTTTTCGATAGGCACAAAATATAACTATATCGCTATTATTCTAAAACTCTACTGATACTCAGTTACCTTTCAAACTCTATTTCATTCTAAGAAAAGGAAAATCAATAACAATCTTGTTATACTTTTCTGAAATAACTATTTAACTCACGATAACAATTTAATTATTTACTTCGAACTTCAATCCTTCCACCAAGATGTACCAATAGGTACTAGCTGACGCGGGTAGCCATTTTCTTAAAACAAGCGAGTGTTGCTGCTTAATAAACAGTAATGCAATATAGAAAAATAAATATTAAGCATTATTTTTTTAATCATTTTTAACTGCATTCTTATATTATTTAAGATAACAATTATCGAAGAATATTTTATATTACTAATCATCATAAAATTGATTTCAATACATCGGCATTCTCAAATTTTAATAAATAATAGATATGTGTATTAAAATTTCACAATGATTCAACTTTTGTTTGAGTCAAAATTTAATGCAGTTAAAAAACAATGCATAATTAATTAATTTTTTTATGAAATTATATTTAATAATATAAAAAGTTTTTACGATCAAAGTTTTATTTTTAAGCAATATGTAGTCTCAAAAAAAATATTTATAATAAGCAAACACAATTTCATGCATCATACACTATAAAGTACAAATTAATAGCAGATATAATTTTTTTAGTGAAAAACATGCAGAAGAATTCATTAATAAAAGCATATTAAACTTCTACTGCTATTATAAAAACCAATGTTGATACTTTACTTTCTTACGCAGTACAGTCAGAAAATCAACGCAAAAATGATTTAACATTTTCAAGAAAAATCAAAAAAAAATCCAATTGTTCAACAGATTTGTATACTATTTATTAAAGGTGTTTATGTATTTTTAAAAATTATTTCGTCACTTACCTTTAAATCATTAAGGAAGACGGTATTCCTTCGGTACCATTGCAATTGTTTGAACTGATACAAAATGGATCAATAGTAGGTATATAAAGGAGAGAATGAAATATTGCACAAATAATTTGTCTGACTTCACTAAAAGCAACGCCTTGCCTGAAATTTTTGAAAAATAATTGATGCATATATTCTCAAAACACATCTTTACAAGGAATTCTAAAAGGGGTATATTTTTATGAACACATAACTTGATTCAATTTATTGACAAAATTTTGTAGATTGAATTTTACAGCTGCAAAATTCAAATATGTTTCCTTGTGTATTTACCTATCTGATTTATTATTTACTATATTTATTACGGAAAGAAAAATAGCAATGTATTTTAATTCTAAGAATTAAAATACATTGCTATTTTTCTTTCCGTATTATAATGGAGTTCGACCAAGTAAATGCCTACTCAATCAATATATTTTTACTGCTAACAATCCATAAAATGGAGTCATATGTAGGTGAGAGAGAAGAGCTGGAAAAGTTTGTATAACAAAGTGGAAAATTAAGTACGTACCATTTGAAAAAATAAACATAATTCTATGAACTTTAACCACTTGCCAGTCCAATTGATTTAACATATGCACATATTTGAAAATGCAAAATACACACACAAATTTGTGACAACATATTTTTTATCTGTTAGTCTGTGTCCAGCCCATGCTTGGACTAGATCAAATTCGTAATTTTCGTATGAAGTTTGCCTGAGTTATCTCGTGATTCCGTTTTTGACGACTTTTGATACCCGAGTATACTCGGGCGTGCCCGGGAAGTGGTTAACCTTCGCTGCACGGTGATAGGTATTTACTACAACTCGACTAATAATGAGAATATTTCTATTAAATATAATAGATACTGATCTGAGAATTTTTGTATTCCTCAGTAATGTTATTAAGTATTAAATAAAATTACAGTTATGTATGGTTATTCATTTGCAGCGATAGAAATAAATAATTAGTGGAAGAATCGGGCAAAGAATCACCCATACACACAAACGTATTCCAATTTATGCGCGTGTGTAAGCGTGTGGGCGAGCGTACTCTTGCAGGTGTTCAGCCCCGGTGCGAAAGCGCATGCGTAGAAGTGATGGACTTCGAACTAGCCAAACATTTCGTCAGTACGAATTCGACTGCTGACGGGCGAAGACGTCGGAGCGGCAGCTAATTGCGATGTTTTTTTCTTCTTTTCAGACACTTAGATTACAAAAATTGTTATATTTCAACTTCAACCATAGTCAATCAAAGCAATGTTTAGAAATATTCACATTTTTCCGGTTTTTAAATAACTTTTTCATATGGTGTAGTAAATACATATCACCGGAGCTCGCGGAAGTTTTTAGCACAGTATGGGGAGGGTTAAGTAAGCAAAAGATAATGTAAAAAGATTCTTTTATTTGAAATAAAAACAAACACACTTTCACATTCTTTTATGATGAAATACAAATAATCATTATAAAAAAATATTCCTAAAGGACCTCCCTAAGTACTTCTATGTAATTTTTGGGTGTTAATGGAAAAGTATAGAATAGAGATACTTTGATGATTAATTTTAAACTAATGATTAATAATATTTCAATAACTAAAAGCAGCAATCATTTACTTAAGCGATGCGTAGCAAGAACGATAAGATAACAACTATTCCTGTCTTTGTTAGTCCCATCCTTCAATCTTTACTATCTCCGAAAAAAGAGAAGATGTTGAGCAACTGAAAAATAAACATTTCTTGTAGAACAATTTCTGCTCAGATATCTCCATCAGGATTCAATATGCTCAACATTGGGAGTGGACAAGGTGTAAATGTTCATTTTTTAAGTCACCAACAACATTGAGTAATAATTATTATTTACATGTAAATTTTTATTTTTAGATATCCGTTATGTTATGATACTTACAAATTATTTCTTAAAGTCTTATTCGTAGTGATTATTATTTTATACACCGGCAGAAAAAATATTTTAACGGCCATAAAAATTAGCGATACAAAAAGACTCCATTGATGAATTTAAAATGTTAACTGTTACAACTGGAATTTTTTTTTGATCTCATAAAATAAGGCCCGTTAAAATAGGTCTTATGAATCAAGTCAAACACAGCAGGTATTAAGAGACTGACAATATGACACAGTGTGGTGGTGGCCACATGTTCCATATTGGTAGCGAATATGACCAAATAAGATATTTTGATGGATTGGATAAATCTTTCATTTTATTGTAGCAATAAGTGTCCAAGAATATTTTTTCAATTCTGGTCAAACATAAATGAAGCAAAATAGCAAATACACATAAAGTAACTAAAATAAATTATGTAAAAAATAGAAATCGCAATGTATTTAGAACCACAAGAAATATAAAATATAGTTATAGGAATTATGTGCCATTTTCGCCCCATGTCAATTCAATCAATATAATCCAGGGTTTCACAAACTTATTCGTTAGTGTAAATTTTTAAATCAAAAATATTTGGCGTGTCACCCTTAGTAAAATAATATTTCACTGTCTTAACTTTTACTTGTAACTAAATATACACTATTATTACTCTTATCAATGATTTCAGCTGTTTATTTTTTAAACTGATGCTTCATTTTGGTGAAATGTTTTTTTGAACACTGATTTCTTAGCATTAAATGATTTGTGTAAAAATTGTAAAGACTCAAATTTTACTGATTGATTTTCCCCAATTATACAATGATAACTGATTTCGTTTGTATCATAGTCACTTTTATGACAAAAAAAAACAGATTTAATATAGCACTTAAGGGACACACTTTGTGAACCCCTGATATAATCATAAATCTTTCAATATAAAGACAGTGACTTATAAAGAAAATGCTAGAAACTATCATGTCAATTATTTTAAAATATACAATTATAACCTACAAAAATGATATATCAATGTCTTCTCAATTCATTATAAAACACTCAAAATGATGCATTCACTAGCATTTTTAATATTGACAAATTCAACCATTTTAATTTTCATACACTACCACATAATTGATTCGGCCTGTAATTTTAGTAGATAGTCTGAGAAGGTTTGAATTCTGTTTGTAAGTGATACTGCATCATCAGCTAATCTTCATGCCATCTCATCTCTTTTTGAGTCGTAATTCTGTGAGTATTTAGACCTGGGACTGTAAAAACTATCAGGATGTATGTATGAGTCAGTCACCGGCTTCTCAACTGAATACATCTTATTGTGGTAGATATTGTCATGATTTTTGTTATTCAACGGTTTAATAATAAAAGAGCCAGATTCTCTTTGTTTCTTTCTAAGCCACATACAAGAAAGAATTGTAGTAAAGAGAGACCCGAATTCAATCAAGCAAATTACAAATATTACTATCAAAAATCCAATATATTGTTGTTGGTACCAAATTTCAACCTTGGTGAGGCAGCCCTGAAAACATAAATTCAATCATAATTAATTTTATTTTTTAGCAATAGAAGTCAGTTAATTTGGTTTAGGATTTGACTAAAGCTGCTTGGTGGAATTTCAATATAAAATTTGATTTGTTTGAATTTTTTACTTTTGTATGAGTTTTATCGAAATCCTAAATTAACAGTTAATTTTTTATGCTTGGAAGACATCATTTGGACTTTCCTATATTTTAGTGGTTAACATTATTCGGTCGAAACAACTTTTTGTTTAATCATTACGGCTGATATGCTGTAACTTAATGATTCTGAATTATTTAAATAAATTCTTTACAACAGTTGGTTAATATAAAGTAGCTTAGCCTTTTTTTTTTGGAGAGGATATGAATAATATTACAATGAATTTTGCTTGAAAAGAGGTAAAAGAAAGCTGTTCTCAATCCACAACCTATATTTAAGGGAGGTGGATGCGAAAGAATAAAAAATCACAGGAATTCATACATTCCAACACAAAATTTGAAAGAGTATGTGCAGTAAAAATCATGAATACAAAATAGCAACACTAAATGACTACCGTTTCCACAGTAGTTATGGAATAGTAATGAAAATTTTACGAAAGTTTCCTCACCAAAACACTGGCAAATACAATCAATCGATAGCCATATGTAATAGATAAATAATTTTGACATACCTGACTGTGACGATAGGGAACAAAATGCTCAGGAAGGAGTTCTTGACAAACAGATTCATTAATTGGTCTTGGATCAAGATATGACACTTTATTATCATATTGCACGCAACATGTTAGAGGTACTATGAGGTCACGAGGCCCTAATCTTCGCAATTGCCATAATGACATATCAAAATTTCTTCCATCTGTCAAACCACAGCATTCAAACTGAAACAACAATATGAACATGATCTACAGATACATGGATTTCTTTTTAAATATTACATATTCAGTCAAAGAAAATTGAATTAATCCTGATAATAATTAGACACTTTCGTTTACTGACCACCCCCAACCAGTATTTATAAGTGTTTTATTAAATATTTTTCAGCTGACAGATTCTTTGGTAATATAGCAGGAACCATGTGGTAAAAGGATTTAAAAAATGGGTTTGTATCACCATTTGAAATAAAAATGGATACTTGTTCTTAGTAGAGTTGGAAGGTTGGAAAAAACTGCAAAATAATCTTTAAAGCTTAATAATTATATATGAGAAAAATAGAAAATCCTTAGGATGCTAAGTTTGGAAATGATGTTTATTATATTATCAATGGATTCAGCAGTAATTATGTGGAATTTCATTTTTATTTTGAAGTTAAAACTTTGTTTTTCCTCTGGTTATGTTACTAACTATGATTCATGTTTTGCATCTTAAAGAAGCCTTCAGATATGACGCTAGTTTTCACATTACCATTGTTTGAGCCAAATCCATTGCAGCAGTGAATTGTTCTTGTCCCGGGACACCATACCCTGCTTGTAAGGCGCCAACTGCACCTCCTCGTGCTCCTTGCAGACCCACACAGCCCGGCCATGCCACCACTACAACACATGCTGCACACTGGCATATAAGTGATATCATTACCGCAATGAAATACTGAAAAATAACATTAGTAAAAAATTAATCCTGGCACCGGAACACCATCTCTTATAGCAGTCAATTGTGAGGGCAGTAAATGGTAAGAAACAATTTGATAAACGTGGATCCATCGCATGACTCTTTACCAGAGTATCTAAAAATGGGTTTTATTGAATGTGTAAATAAACAGTTTCCGATGTGTTTACGTTGAAGCAATGAAAGAAAGTTGATTTTGAAAACTTTTTGCTACGAAGCATTCAAAAAATAGATAAACCAATTGAATATTTTTGAGAAATATAATATTTCTAAATTATGAATTCAGCTTATCATATATCACAATAATTACAAAAGCAGTAAAAACTATTGTTTATTAGAGAAACTTCGATATTACTCTTTTATCAAAGAATTTATTTTAGTAGTATTCCATCAGAATAAAAAGGAAGTTTAAAAATATTTCTTTTAAATCATATCCACAGTAATGCGTCCCATTGATGAAAGGATGGTGTATATTGAAAATAGTCTCATTCATGCATTATGTAAATCTAATCCAATCAAAGCTAAATTTCTTGTTCTTTGATGAAAAGGTTCCTAAACTTACAAATGTGTAAATTTGTAAAATTAAAATATTTTTTTATAAAAATCAGCAAGAATAAATAAATACAATTGTGTCTTATTTATTTAAAATAATTCCTTTCCATCAAAAAATCATAGTTAACACCTTAAAAGTGACCAACAAGTATAGACAGAAAAAATCTGTTACTAAAAAACAAAATTCAATGTTAATTTGCTGAATGTTGAATATGAAATTTGAACAGAGAAAGAAAAGATGTGTATGTACCAGAGTAAGGACACAATATCCTCTAGAATATGTTGCCCAGCATCCAACAGCTCCTGCTGCCACCATAAATAATCCAGCACCTATCATGGCAAGCGCAGCATAATAAAATGGAGGTTGAGGTGCTTCATTCTCTGAAGATGTCAACAATCGCGACAATAGTATTCTTGAGGAATCACACAGCAGAAAAAATCCTGCAATGAGTATTACTAGACCTGATATCTAAAAACAAAAAATCATATTGAAGGTTTAATAATAAAAAAATACACCAACAAGTTGTTATTAATTAAGCCAAATTATTTGCAGTTTAATATACATATATATTTTTGTATAAAGCATAATCAATTGAAAATTCTATATCCAACTCAATCTTGTATTCTGACTTTTTTATAATATTTGAATACCCCCCCACCCTCAATGATTTCTCCAATTACCACACCAATAAGTTTCCAACAAAACATTTGTCCAATACATAGTTAAAAAAAATCATTTTATTATATGTAGGTATTTACATTAATTGTTAAATTTTTTAAATCGTCTAGAAAAAGGTGTGGGCGTGCTGACTCCATTCCTCAGTACACCACTGATTATATTGTATATACTTTTAAGAAATACTTCAATTTAAAATAACCGATTAAACTGTATTTTCTGATAAATTGATGAAAATTTCACGGAGGTATAGGAAATGAATGACACTGAATAAAATGCAATGTGTCTATAGAACCGGTATGTTAGTAAAGTATATTATTAAAAATTTTAAGCACAGTTGAAAAAGATCTCATCAGAAATGAATGTTTAAAAAAATTGACAAAATTTCCAACAAACAATATGTATTTGGTTGATATGTATATTATTAACATTTGAAAAAATCTTACAAGAAATATTATATTAAAACATCCCAGGAGCACTTTTGAACCGAACACTTTGTGGCACTTCATTTTTATTATCTTAAAAGTAAATCTACTGGTATGCACTAAAAAATATTTCAATTTAAAGAAAAGTTTTGTTTTAAACTTAACGAAATAGACAATTTGATTCTCGATATTGTATGGACAAGCATTATACACAGTATAAATGGAAACGGAATTATAACAGGAAGGAAGCATAAGCTATTGTAAATAAAGTTATCATGGTAGAGTGGGGGCCAGGAATGACGATCATCTATTGTTATATTTTTTATTGATAATGTGTATGGTGATTTAGATGATCACTAGTTATAAAAATGACTGATTTGCGAAAAAAACACTTGCATATTAGAACTATTGCTGTTATTTACACTGAATATTTGCCAAATAACCATTGAGAAGAAAAACTGTAATGATAACATGAAGATATTCAAAAATACTGTAAAAATAAACCGGTAGAGGTATGTTTTGGTCAGTTCGAGCAGACCTCTCCAACCAGTGTTCTGAGAGCCATTATCGAAGACCCGATTTCGTGAATATTTTTTTTACAGGTTGTACAAAATAGTGGTGATGTTAGGGTTGGTTTTTGCTTTCAATTTATTGCCCAATAACAATTAGAATGAAGGGTTTGAAGCATCCCAAATAGCAATTCCTTTGGAGAAAATAATTCTTTATTTAATTATTGGAAAAAAGAAAAATACAATTCATGGTATTACAGCTGACGTCAATGCGCCATGCATTTAACAAGTATAATACATATATAACATAACATATCACACATTATTTAAAAATTTATGAAACAGAAGCATATTAATTACCTAAAAAGAAAAGAAAATAAAAACTAAGCACCAAGTTTACTACTAAATTATGTAAAACAATCATTTTGATATTGCATTTTTTTGTTTCATTCTCAGCAAATTCATAAAAGGTACAAAAACTGATTATTGTGTCTGTTTATTCAAGGAATATCTCAACAAATTAATATTAATCAGAGATTGAATCAGAATTACTAATTATTGTCTGAATCAGATGCAAAAGCAGAAAATAAAAATACAAGGATGAATTAGGCTCTTATATATGTTTGACTAGTTTCAATCAGCCAGTGTGCACTTTCAAGTGATGAAACTGGTCCCAATTTGTAATAAAGTTGTTGAATATCCAAAGCTCATATTTATTTCATTTTCACATAATATCTTCACAAATTATTTGTATCAAATTTACTCAATGAAAAACTAGAGTCGAATCATATATTCGATGGATTCGGCGGTAATTTTGTGGAAGTTCATTTTATTATTATTAGATTATTCCATGTATTGTCATACTATTCGTCGCACAAATATATATAATCCAAGTTATTTTATAATGTATTATTTTCACTAAAAAAACTCTTTTAATTTCAATACAGGAAAAAGGTTGTTTGGCACTGAGTTGGACCAATGGCCAGGGGAGACATGCTCTAGTGAACATGAAGGGTGACTAATTACAGTTGAGAGCTACTGCCAATGAATATATTACACACATGAAAATACAAAAACAATTCTCATTATTTTACTTGTTGCTTTTATTGTGAAATTATCAAACACTATGCTTAAAATTGAACTAAGATAAAGTTTTTATAAATATAAAATTCATTAGGTTATCTTTATTCTATTTAAAAATTTATACTAAGTTTTTATCACTTGCTATGTATGTACCATTTTATAAAAACTATATTAGTATAGTTTTAAGACATTTGGGACAAAAGTTGGGACCTGTCAGATGTTTAAACTCTCTCTAAGGAAGGTTACAATAGGGTGAGATTAAATGAAGACTGGGTTATTAGTTTTTTTTCTATCGATAATCTATTTAGGAATACCCATTGATTTAAATTCATGTAAAATGATTCAATAATAAATTTCATTGCTTATGTTCAGTAACTTAGTAAGCAAATAAGACAAGTTTTAAATAAATGGGTTGAATATGCCAAAATAACAATGTTTGTATGATCAAAGAAAAAAAGGGAACAGTCGAATCGACATCACTGTACATATTGGTAAATTTAAAATTGGAACATAAAATTCTTTAGAAAGTTTGCGATCTACTAAAAAGAAGCAATTTTAGTATTAACACTCTTTTCCTTTCAGCCAAATATAATAAAATATGTTTTTTAATGAATTGGGGAACAACTAGCATTGATTTTTTTCATTATGAACTAGTTATTTTGTTGAGATTTGAATGATAAATTTAATATAAGATCATCCACACTTTCAATTATCTAAACATATTAATGAAAAGTACTTTTAGAAAATGAACACAAAACAAATTTACTGGTAAAATAATAAAATAGAAGTTTAAAAATATGGAGGCAATATTGGACATTTATTGTTTTTATTTTCATACTTAACACATATAACTAATTTAGGGAATAAAGAGAAATTGGTTGCATCAAGCAGAAACCACCAGCAGAGTGCCAAATAAAAGAAATAAATTTCAGAAAATAGTGTATTACAATATATGTTACAGAATTATTAATTATAACACATTTAAGATCAGTTTATTGCAAACTTTAAAAATCCATTATTTTGCTTTTGGAGCCCCCGCAGCCTATGCCAGCTCCATCATCTTGCTCTCTTTCACTGGAGTCTTGTAGCTCTGAAAAAGAATACATAGACTAATGAAAAAGATGTCATTTAAAAATCTATGCAAAAGATAAGGCATACAATTTTATTGCTCACTTTGTTGTTCCACAAATTGTTCAAGAAGTAGTGACACGCTTATTTGAGAAGCATCTTTAGACCGACTATCGTGAAGTTACTTTGGTAATTCATTGCAAGATAAAAAGGAACAACTTGTTACACAATTTGTGGAATAAACAAAGTTGTCAATATAGTTTTACATTAAAATGAACTTCATTGAACAAAGTTACTACCGAATCCATCAAAAGTATTTTTTTATGTTTTCCCACAATTGTTCGAATCATAGAATTTTCACTTTAAATATCATAATTGTGTAGCAGTGCAATTTATATAATATAATACATACCTGGTGGCAAATGCAATTTTTCAATGACAAATTTTTTTCTTCTTAATTTAAAAGCCAAATCTAGAGTTGACGGTACATATGGAACTAATGTATTTATCGCCGATATCTTGGGTAAATAAAACAAGCCATGGTAGTCCCTAAGAACAGGATCAGATTCGCGATTTGTTCCAGCAAAGGAATCAAGCCTTATAGATGTATCCACACAATGTCTGATGTTAAGTATGTCATCTGGGTTCTGAAAAAGCAGTTATGGTTAAATTTAGGACATATGTGTTGGTGACAATTTTTTTCCTCTTGCTGATCGCAAGATCGTGTATGTTTATTTTAAGCGATTTTAAATAAAAAAATCCTAATATGAGACAAATTGTTTTTACATCTACAAATAGTATAAGATCATTTATAAAATTTTAAGCATACTTACATCAAGCAGGTGACTCGGTATTGTTAAATATAAGACAGCATTTGCTGATCGTAATATTGCTTTAAGACTGTATAGAAATTTTATTAAATGTTTCGAAGTCTGGGAATTGTTATCTGATGTAGATTCATACGTTTGCCATATTGGTGATGCTAAGGAGCCAATGGAAATTCTTAAAATATTATCATTTCCATTTTTGGTGGTTTTTAGAAAGCCATTACGTGTTATCGTGTCACATATGAATTTCGTCAGGTCTGTATAGGCACAGTTTTTTGTTTCTAAAATAATAAGGACAAAATTAATGACATTTAACTGAAGATAAATTGGTAACATATAGTAATAGATACACGGGACAGAATCCCAATCCTCTTTTGCTTAGCTCCGCCTCTAGCTCCCCCTCCAATATGGAACCACTTCTCTAGGCTCCTCCTCCAGACCTCTTTCATATTTTGTTTAACTTGTCTATGAATTTTGACACCTGTCGATTTTTGTCAAAATTGACGGATTTCGCGGCATCTGAAGCAGTGAAAACACGCGGGTGCCCCAGGTCGACCGGTTCCCTGAAGATTTCCCGCTCCTGTCGCGAATTTCATTTCAAGAATTGCAGGTTATCCGGCACGCTCTATAGTATTGCCAGTGTGTTTTTTTTCTCTCTTTAATTTATTTCACTACTACCTCTGCGTAGGTCATTTACATATTATTTCATTTAATTCATTACTCTATATATATACTGACTATATCTACGATGACTCCACTCGAAATGAACAAAGAATTTTGAAAATTTGCCTCAACCATCCGGGACATACACTAAGTAAGATTGTACACATGCACATACATATTTTGTGAACTATTCACTTTAAAAACAGTCCACTCCCCGCGCACACATTCAGCCACTCTATCGTTATCCCTTCATTTGTACACTCCTCATTCACACTTCACACTCATTCTATCCCCTTTTATTTCGATAACACACATTTTATCGAGATAATTTACCTTTTTAGGTAGCCGGTGCCACGTGACTTTCATTTAAATTCCAACACTGCAATCCTTCTGTTCTTTATTAATATGGCACAATACGTGGAATAATCAAAGTTATTTTAAATTTTATATTAATTATCAAGAAGTCTAAATCTTTAATGCATGTTCATTTGAAATGGTATGCAGTTATTTTACCAACAGTGAGAAAACAAGCGTACCTTTTTGTTATTAACTATTTATGTAGATAGAACAACGGATCGTGAAATATTTGTTTATTCGGATCACGATTCAAATTTCTGTCTCTCCTAAATCTGTAGCACACGAGCAGTCGGAGAACGAACGATGGAATTAAATGAAAGAGTTAAATTAAATAATAGGTAAATGACCTACATAGGTAGTAGTGGAATAAATTAAAGACAGTTCACTTACTGGCAATACTGTTGCTGGACTATTTTATAACTTACAAACGTCAAACGTTCTATTCTCACATAAAACCTTCGATATCTTATTTATATATCTATGTATCTATTAATTTATTTATTTGTCATGCGTCATGTACGTAATTTTAACGTACGTTTTTTTCAATTTTTAACTCAATTTTGACAAAAATCGACAGCTGTCAAAATTCATAGACAAGTTAAGCAAAAATGAAAGAGGTCTGGAGGAGGAGCCTAGAGAAGTGGTTCCATATTGGAGGGGGAGCTAGAGGCGGAGCTAAGCAGGAGAGGATTGGGATTCTGTGCCGTGTATCTATTACTATATTTTACCGAAAAATTTACCCACAGGAAGCAACATGGTTATAAATTTTATTACATTGCTTACAATATATTTGGTGCAATACAGTATACTTCTTAGATAAATATACTTATGAAACATGAAATCTATAAACATACTGCATTCCCTTCTGCACTTTTTGTACTCCTGATAAGAAAAGGGAAGATTATTATTGAACCACAAACCCTCAGCTAGGGCTTTGCGTATGTAGAAATTATTGCAACAAAAGGTATTTAACTAGAACTGGTTTAAAGCAAGTTGTAAAATACTAACGAGAGTCCCCTGGTGTCATATAGTTCTTTGGAGGTTTCCAAATATACATAGAAGAATTACTTAAAAATTCTTTTTCCATATGTTTAGTTAGATCATAGTAATGGCCAAATTGTAGAGTTGGTCCCATAGCCGATTCGACTGGTGCTAGCTTATTATAACGCCATGCTATCTTAAGGTCTTTTTCTGAATCACAATTCTCAATATCAGAATTAGTTGAATGATTGTCTGCGATGGTAGGTGAGGGTAACTGAGAAATCTACAATATCCACAAAAAAAAAATTATTCAGAGTGTTAGGACGGAGCTTGAAACAGTGGAGCAAAGAGACTTTATCCAGAGCACGGAAATATTTTAGTACTCCACTTATTCCCAATTTGTTCTAAAATCAAGTGAATCTACATTTATAAAATAATGATTCTCATTATTTTAACCTAAACAAATACAAAAAGGAGTTGTCATGTCAAATAATTTGACATATGACAACTGCCATTGAGGATAAATTTAATAAAATATAAATTCCATGAAAAAATTTTATCTCCAGCATGGAGCATAGCATAATGGGGAGTTGAAAATATTTTGATTCTGGAGTGGAGTATTCAAAAAATATTCTCCTCTGATTATCTGAGATTATAAAAAAGTAAATAAAGCTGAGCAGAGTAAGATTCTTACCAAAATTTCTGGATCTCCATCGAGCGTCGCCAATAATATTGAATGCTTACTGACAATGCCTTCAGATAAGAAATATTTGAACATCACTTTGGAATAATTAACATGTCTGTCTTCCTCTGAAACAATACATTGTTATTTTAACTATAATTTTGTCAAATAAATAATAGACTAAAAAGATAGTATATGCCTCTAATTTAGAAGTATGATTTTAGCAATTTTTGGATTGATCAAATGAGCAAAAGATGATATAAAAATATGAAAGTAGTGTGAGAGAATGAGAATATGAGTGTAAGAGTTAATAACTGTCATTTTAGTTATAAGTTTGTGTAATTAATGTAACTTACCGATGAGAAAAATACTCCCTACTGGAATTCCACCACCTATATAAACATGAACAGATTAATAAATTTGGTTGAGTGGTCAAAGTAAATGGCTTCGGTTGCGGTGATCGCGGGTTCGGCTCCCACTTCTATAAAGTCAAAGGCACGAATGTCTCTGTTTTTTTAAATCTTATTTTTTTTATGAATAGTCAGGAAATAGTTTGAGGAATATATTCAAAAAACACTTTTAATAAATATTTATTAAAAAAAAAACATAACTACCAATTATTTGATCCAAAGCTGGTATTCCTGATGAAATTAATAATTGATTGTTTTGCAATAATTTTGTTCCGGGTATTTTCTTTAATCCCATTTTATTAGAAAATATTTTCGATAGTGGCTCCATATTCAATGGTATAATATTGGTGTATTGGAATCAGCCAGGATTATAGGTTATCTTTAATATGACATGCTAGTCAGGCACATAATATCCATATAATACCACTGTTGAGAAAAAACAACTCCCATGGACTTAATGTTATGGCTTTCTCGTTGCCATTTCCAATTTTCAAATTATGTTGATTTTTTTTGGTGACAGGACGGCACACTGATTATTAGAAAATTGACAATAATAGAGAATTTATTGACAATTAATGGCAGAAATGACATCACTCGTGTCTGTTACATTTGTCTATGATATTGTCTATGATCAATACAATATACTGTTTGTCCGTTATTTTTGAATTTGATAGGTACAGTAGGTATATATTATGTAGATATATAGTTTTACATAAATGCTATAATATTATATAATTTTGGATGAACGTATAAATGAAATCGTATGTTTGTTACGAATAGCGAAATTGGCGGCCATTTAGCCGATTCATAAATGAGTCTGCTGGAACTATTATATAGCTCGAATAAACAATAAGTATAAGTAATTGGATGCAATAATTAAAATTCTAGCCTGCTCAAATTCAATTATTGTAAGAAATTCATTAAACTTATTATGTTATGGATTTCAATAAACGTGATTCTTTAATTCAGCATCAAAAGTAAGGTGAATTTAGTCACTTAAACATATTGATGCAAATGCAACATTTATCCGATGGCTTTTCTTACAGCTGTAGTGCCGGTGGCCACATGCCTTTTAGTCACTACTGAAATTTTTGTTTTCCACCTTTTGCGGCTTAAACAGCAATATGACATAACTTTACTTCATGGTGATAAATTTACCTACCATAGGTATTTTTTTTTGATTTGAGTTAAAGAAATGATTATTCTATACACAAAGGTGTTTTTTTAAGAAAGCAGTTTTTGCATACATATTTAGAATAGTTATAAACCAATTATTGGAAAATAAACCTTCATTTAACATAGGTATTATTATATTATAAAATATCGGCACTTGGCAGTCAAATGAAGATTTATTTTGTAAAAGAAAGTTTTTAGTTTTTACTTAATTTTAATAATATTTGTATTTCAAGCCTTTTTCGTCAATGTGTAGACCATGGGTGGCCAACCTTTTCAGAAGCCGGGTTTTGGAATTGAGATTTCTTACCGAGCTGCATTACAAAATTTCTTTTATTATTCAAAGAAAATGAGAAATTTATTGATTTTAAAAGAAGATATAACAAATATGAGAATTGAAAATATTTATTAGATAAGAGTTTCGAAATACAAAAAATAATAAAAAAATAAACAAAAAAAATATATTTTAGTGACTCGTCTGATTTTGTTTGTCAGAACTAAGTGCATCAATGGTAATAACGATTGATATTGTTACTACACGCAAACAGTTTTCCAAATGCTCATTAGTGATTCGTGTTCTCATTTGAGATTTAATATGCTTCATTCGACTGAAAAGCTGTTCACACGTGTAAGTGTTTCCAAAAAGTGAAATCATCGTTAGAGCATGTTTGTAAAATGCAGGATATTTCTCCTTGTCCAAATATGTTTTGTAAAACTTTTCCAAACCAACTTGATAGAATTTCTCCTTTAACTGTGCATCAGAAAATATTTCACAATGTTCCATTTGTAAAATTCCTGGCTATAAATTCATGTCTACGGAGAATGGCGTTGCAAATGCAGCAGGAAAGAACACGATGTATTTTTAAATTATGAAATTGGTTTTCAAATTCCAGGTTTAAGTCGGACATAAACGAAGCGTATTTATCTGTAGTCATTTGTGTGACGTCTGGTTACAATAACAATGTAGCAAAGTGAGAGAAGATTTTTGTCTTTAACTGTTGTTCTCAAGCCCAAGCTTCATTTGGAATGCGAAAATATGACCAAACTTGTATTAATTAGTTGAGCTTTCCCTTGTAGACGAGTATAACAACGTTTAGGTAGCTAACTGTATCGACCAAAAATGCAAAGTCACTAACCCACTCCTTGTCTTCAAATTCTGGGATACTACTCGACCTGCTTGCAAAAAATGATTGTATTTCTTGCTTCAAATCAAACACTCTTCTCAACATTCTCAACTCGTGTTTCCCAACTATTGTTGGAGCACCATTTGTTGTTAAGACCGATAGGTTGTTGAGTTGTGACGAAAAGCGATTGAATGTCGATGTAACAACTCCTAACAAATCTCGTGAACAAGTTGTGTCCTTAAGTGGAACAGTACTATGGATACTCGATTTCTGGAATTATATTCAATATGGTTTCCAATGTCGACACGCCTAGTAACAGTTTGACAAGACAGGCTTATTTTTGAGAAATTTACGATTTTAGAAAATTGGTTTTATGTACACTAAAAGAATAAAATATGTGCATATGCTCCGCGGGCCACGCTTTGGCCACTCTTGTTGTAGACGAAACGTCGCTTGAAATCAGTCCACCCAATGATGTTTTTTATTATGACACATATTCTGTTAAGCTTTTCAAGCAAACAAGACATCGTTAAGATCTTGCCTAAAATGTCAACCATGTACATTACAAACACTCCGATTTTTGCGAAAAACTCAAAAGTTCAATCTGAATGTATATGAGATAGGTAATTTGCTTTGAGCTTATTAAAATAATTATTCTAAGGTGAGAATTAATCACATAGTACATAACTAGATTTGTCTATGGTCCATATTTTGTTCCATTGTTCTGCTTTATGGTAGATTGTCTTCTCACTCTTGTCTCCTGACATGGAATTCTAGGGCTTATCACAGTGTAGGGGTTTCCGTGCGCCGCTTATTTCGGCCGTTTTCGGTATGTAAGTCGATATTCTATCTCAATTTGACAACACTTTAATTGTGTATGCAGTTCTGATGCCTATTTTGATATGCTCGGGATGACGAATGACCCAAACAACGTACAATATAGCTACGAGGGTGCTCCCGCTTTTTTGTGATGTCCTTTGACTGCCGAGGTTTGTGAGATCGATTTATTGTATTCATAGTTTTAAGCGCTAATGCATTGAAATTTTATCGCAACTAATTCGTTATATCGTATAACCTTTGATCGTAATTTTTTCATTCAACACTGTCAGATAATTGCGCACGCCCCCCTTCATATATTTGCAAGCCTTATCTAGTGCCAACTGAGGGGCCTCACCTATGCGGTACTCGTGAAGGACTATTATAGTAATGCTAATTGTTTTTATTGATTGTATCGACCTAGATCGATATGCAACCGACAATAGCTACCCTTCAAACTTATTGTTTAACATTACCTTCCTATATAAAACACTGACTCAAACGAATGACTAAGTTTAAAGGTATGTTGGATGTAAGAATTTATTTTTCCTTGAAAAATTATTTAGAAACCGCTTTAATTTTACTATTTATCAAATATTATTTTAATTTAATATTAATTAAGTTTTGCCTTATCATAACTTTTGTGTATAAACCACTTTAGTGAGCTGAATAACACCCTACTTGATATGGATTCGGCGGTAACTTTGTGGAAGTTCTTTTTATATTTGAATACTAAGCTGTTACATTATAAACAAATCATTAATACAGACTGTTTTGAACATATATGAAAATTGCATTCATTACACCCACTGAATGTTGAATTAATTACTTCCTATGTGTTATCTGTCAGTTATTGGTGGAAAGACATTAAATTTAAATAAATATATTTTGATAAAAAATCAGTTGACAATGCTCGCCATGTTCGGCCAACCGGTCCTGATCAAATAAATTTTATGTGGAAAAAGTACTAAATTATTATTAAAAGTATTATTATTTTTATTATAATGCCTTTCCACCAAGTATTGACAGTGAACACCTTAAAAGTGAAATATATTTTGAACTACTTACCTACTTCTGCATATATTTTGTAAAGATCAAAACCAGTTTCAGTTGAAAATGCTTATGCTGAGAAAAAAAATGTTTGATTTACTTAAAAACGATTATTAATAATTTGATCCAATGATGGTATCTCTGATTAAATTTATAATTAGTTGCTTTGCAACTGTAGCTGTAACTAATTGTTAAGTTTGTAATATTTTCACATATGAGGGGTTTAAATGCATATCCGCCTCTCTCCACAAAGTCAAATTGTTCAGCAATCGAAAAAAACGATTTTAATCTTCAAGTATAATTTGCAAAGGGAACACAAAACGTTTGTATGGTGACAGGGCGGTAGGTCAGTGTTCCCTGGCTCGTGATTGGTGCGATTTTAAATTATGGCGGTTTTGAACTTCACATATGGTGGAGAGAGGCGGTTATGCATTTGATCGTCATTTTCGATGTCGATTTTAAATAGCTTAGAGGTAATTTTTCGTTGGTTTGAAGATTGCAGGGCATAGAACGTAAGAACTGGATCATTAATCAATCATTATCTCAAAAATGATAATATATTGATAGAGGCGGTTATGCTTTTACACCCCTCATATGTAAGATTAATCAGTTATAATTTTTTCAGTTGAGACTATCTATCTTAGTTGAATATTATGCTTATTTAGTTTTATAGATTTTTGAATTATGATTTTTTTTCATTATGAATATTTAGTTTTCAATATTTTTTATATTGAAGCAAAAGGAGTTCAAAAATTCGTGATAATGATTGCCGCATAATGTAGACCAGTGGTTCTCACGGCAAATTGCACTGTGGCCGTACCAAATTTTTGTTTTGAGTCTGTTGTGTTCTAGGTATGTCAAATGGACCTAAATATGCTTGTCCATTTACTATTAGTATTAAATACGTCCTAAATATAAAATTTTAAGAGTCTTTATTGACAAATTAACTTATAAAACCACATTTTTTTTAAATATCAATATTTTCTGTGAATCTGTTGGTGGCCGCACAAGAGAACCACTGATGTAGACCCATTTTTTTTGTTGCTGCCTAGATTCAATGGGCTATCGAAACGACAAAGATTTCTGACAAGTGAAAGAGAGTTTGCTGTTAAAATAAGCTGAAATTGAAAATATTTATTTAAAAGTGCGTGGAAGCAAATTTTTATTTTTGGAGGTGATTTTATAAAGTGTTCTCTAATTTGATGCTTAAAATTGCTATCACAAAATTACACAATTTGATTCTACTTTTTAAAAATTGTCCATTTTTAGTTTTGATTGCACAATACTTATTCTAGTATACTTCCACATTTATTTTTGTATTGAGCGTTATTAATACCATAAATAATATTATAATCTGTCTGTAGTGGGTCGATAGAATCATTTTATTATATATACATTTTGTTTTACCATTCCGGACAAAGCCATATCTACTGGTAGTAAGATAACATTCAAACTATCACTTCTGATAAGTGGCACTATCGGTTTGTCCTTTTGTAAATGTCACTTGTACATGTCGCAAGAATTCCATGAAACTGTTAAATCCGAAATAAATATGATATAATTCACAAAACAAAATATTTTACTTTGTATTTTTTGTTGCAGGAACATAACAATGTTGGGTGGACACTTGAAGCACTGTTTGCACTGCATTCTGTTGTTTTCAGTAATATTTTTTATTGAATCTATTTCGGGTGCACTATCGCCGACATCTATTCCTCATATCGACCCTTGGACGGAATATGGGACCATCGGTACAATCATACTATACTTATTAAGATTCTTCACAATTTTAACACTCCCATAAGTGTTATTCAATTTCTCCGGATTGGTCTTGTTCAACACATTTCCAGAAAAAGTTCAACTCAAAGGGTCTCCTCTGCTAGCGCCGTTCATATGCATCCGAGTGGTCACCCGTGGGGATTTTCCTGACTTGGTGAAAACAAATGTCACCCGAAACATGAACACGTGCACTAATGCTCATTTGAAAAATTTCATGATCGAAGTCGTAACTGACAAAGCTCTCGGATTGGTGCAGAGTTCGCGAGTCAGGGAAGTAGTCGTGCCGAATAATTATTCCACCAAAAGCGGAGCTCTCTTCAAGGCTAGGGCTCTGCAGTACTGTTTAGAAGATTCTGTGAGTAATGATCTGGGTGACGCCGATTGGATTGTGCATCTTGACGAAGAAACTTTGCTGACAGAAAATTCTGTTCGTGGTATTTTGAATTTTGTGATGGATGGAAAACATCAGTTTGGGCAAGGACTGATAACGTACGCCAACGAAGATGTTGTGAATTGGTTGACCACATTAGCGGATAGTTTTAGAGTAGCCGACGATATGGGGAAATTGAGGTTACAGTTTAATCTGTTCCACAAGCCGCTGTTCAGCTGGAAAGGATCATATGTCGTGACTCAGGTAACCACAATACTATTTATTATTTTAAGTTTTTCTTAACACACATTTAAATGTAGTTCCATGGAAATAGAATTATTAAAAGAAGTCTTACACAATTTATTAAAAGTAAGAAGTAAGCGCTTTCGATTCATAGAATTTTTTCCTCTATCGCCTTATTTATTTCTCACCAATATTAATTTTCAAGCTTTACATTCAGAAAACGATTTCAAAAATAAAAGTACAAACTCTAATATTGATTATTTAATCTTCGAATATCACATCCGAGAGCAAGTCTGTTCAAGTTTTAATACTGCTTTTTTCAATCTCATATTGAATGGATTTTCAGGTCAAGTATAATTATTATATGTAAATTTATGATTTAATTCAGTTAGATTCATTATTGTATACATAAGATGAGGTGAGGTAATGGGTCTGCGTTGTTTTCATGCGTTTTTAATCACCCATTTGACATTCGAGAGGTTCTTTGTTTGACTTGCAACACAACGTATTCTTGCTTATAAAAATTGTTGTGGACATGATTGAAATAATATTTTCTTTTTTACATGTTTTAAATTTTGTATCATTTTTTAGGTGGGCGCTGAGAAAAAAGTTTCCTTCGACAACGGCTTAGATGGGTCAGTAGCTGAGGATTGCTACTTTGCTATGAAAGCATATCAGGAAGGATACTCTTTCAATTTCATTGAAGGCGAGATGTGGGAGAAGTCCCCTTTCACGTTGTGGGATTTCATTCAGCAAAGAAAGCGTTGGTTACAGGGAATATTACTTGTCGTGCATTCGAAAAGCATTTCAATCCGTCACAAGATTCTGTTAGCCATATCTTGTTACTCATGGGTGACTCTGCCGTTCTCCACCAGCAACGTTGTCCTGGCGGTCATCTGTCCAATTCCTTGTCCTCAGGTCTTTGACCTCGTTTGCGCCTTTATCGGTGCGGTAAACATGTACATGTATATTTTCGGGGTCCTCAAGTCGTTCTCCTTGTATAGATTTGGTTTTTTTAGATTCGTCCTTTGTATATGCGGTGCGCTTTCTACTATTCCTTTAAATATCATTATAGAAAATGTCGCTGTGATATGGGGTGTCGTGGGAAAGAAACACAAGTTTTATATTGTGAATAAAGATATAAGACCACCCATTACTGTGTGAGCGCATTTCACCCGTATTTATATTTTTTGCGAAATGTTTTTATATTTATTTTCTTACTTCTCTACCTTTGCACAAATCGTTTGACAACAAAATATTTTACTGTGATGTCGCTTAATACTTTCGTTCTTATTGGCGAAACTTTTGTAATATTTATAATGGTAAATAGTCGGTTATGTATATCACAAATACGTGTAAGAATTTTTAGGACTGCACATTTTTTGCAATTAATCTATCGAGACGTGAACAGTACTTATTCTTGGCCGGTTTGATCAAAATATTAAATAGCTGTTATCTATTTTTTCTATGCATACATCGCCATTGTAGAATATTAAAGCGAGTAATATTTTTCCTTTTTTTTTTGTATATTATATATATTGAATCCTGCACTTACAAATCCAAGTCTGAAAGATTTCCCTACAGCCAAAGATTTGCAATTAATGCTTAGATATACTACGACACATGAATTGATGCGGATGCCGCGATGGCTTATTATTAATTTTTTTTAAATAAGGCTGCTTACCATGGATCAAATATTTAGTGTAATTAGACTTAAGACGGACAGTGGAAAGTTATCTGCCATTGGTTTTGTAATTTCTTAAAACAGGAGATAATGCTCACAAGGAAACTGAAATTATCTCAAAGTGCGTAACAATTTATTTTTCATAATTAACGCATTTGTGAACACATGACAACTTAAAAAGGCCACTGATTTGACACATAGGATTAAATCTTACGCCACCCTATTTAATGTACTGTTGTGTACAAATAATCAGAGCAAGTAATGTTTCAATACAAAGTATGTCTTCTATAAACGTTGCCATATTTCAGTTCAGAGTGAAGGATATCTGTAGGCACTACAGACGTATCCATATGCGCGTCAAATGTCCCCATATGTAAATGAAACTGAAATGACTGCATTTTAGTCGACATTAGTAAAAGAGTTTTTAGGGGTAAACATGACAAGCATTGACTAATAAAATAAATTCATGTTGATTTTAATAATATTTCCATCATAAAATAATCAAGAATTATTGTCTCGGTTAATATGAAAACATATACACAAGCTGTTCAATTTGACATCTGATTCTTTATATCATAACCATATTATCAAATCCTCAGATATTGTCCAGATATTTTGATATAAAGGTTAATCGGAAACAGTGTATATAGTAGAAAAATGTTTGTATCTTTTTTTTCTGAATACAGTTTAACTCTTAAATATAGATGGTATGACAACATCAATATGGTGTTAATTAACGCCATATTCATATTACACATTCTGTAACATTTCATTATGGGCTTTCCGATTTAATAAATTTTATGATAATTTTTCATCATGTTAATATTATACATATATCACACATTGTCGGTTATAGAGTTACAACTGCAAATGCTGTAATACATTACTACTTATACTACTTAGATTCATCGATGTTGTCTTGTGAAACTTGATAGTTGCACAAGACTTATCAGTTCTCAGTTACTTTTTATTATTTAACTGTTTCTAATTTCTTAATGATTTGAATAATATGTAAATGGTTACTCAAAAATATGCCTGTGTGGTTCTCTAAAAGGTTTGTGTGATGAGTATCATATTATTTGGTGAAAAAATGTGATTCAATTAACCAAATCATTTTTTTTGTTTTCATAAATTACTCCCGTCTTTACAATGGGAACATAATTCCCAAAAACAAATATATATACTTAATATTTCAAGAATAATAGTTAATCCATATGTTTAATAAAATAATTCCATAGATCATATGTGATTTATTTGTTAATTTTAGTAAGTACATACATAAATTGATAATTATTATTATCATGAATTGTCAGCGAGATTCTCATAATGTTTTACGATTAAAGAAAATTTAATTATATGGTTTCTCGATTGCATTGTGAGCTGGTAAATTGCTCAATTAATGGATATATTTTCTATCTAAATGTGGGTCGGTTGGGTTGTATGTGAAAATTCAGTACTAGCTATGCGATGCTTAGTTATTAATGCTGCTGGCATATAAAAACATCTTGCAGTTGATAATCCCGAAAGCCCTTCGCTGAACATCAAACCAATGCATCTGAAAATATTAATTCTGCGATAAAATAAACTGAAAATTTTTATCAATTTTAGTTGTTCATCAATCCAATCCATAGAAAACAAATGGAATAAAATAAACAAAATGTTCATTCTCAGATGTTGGTGAATTCCCACCAACTATAAATGAACCTAACCTTGTAAATAAAGTACATTCATTGTAAAGTATTCTCGAATCTTATCTATAATAATTTTTGTTTTACATTGTGTCAATTGACATTATTGTGAAAACTTATACTTTCTGTTATAGTTCTGGAAATATGATTTTTGATGATATAGCCAATGCCATTTGTTAGGTAGTCTTTATCTTCATATAATAGATTATATAATATATGCAATAAGTTATCAGTCAGTATTTATACATTAAGATTACTTAGTAGTTTTAAAAATGAATAATATTGTTCTTGAGCAAAGCTGTTAAACTTATGAAAGTTATTATGAACAATTGTAGGTAAATATATATTCGGTTAAAAGATTATCTGTTGTGAATGTCTCTGTAATGTGATTTAAAATTATACTATGCGTCCTATCTGATTTGGTGTGATATATTATAGTCGCTTTGGTGAGTTCCATTGCTGAATGTCGAATGATTTGAATTTAAACCCTTGAATAATATTTATATATTATCGTCATCTACTAGTATTTAAAATTTTTCTCACGAGTAAATTTTTACAACAGAATGACATTCAAAAAACTTATTTTTCTCTATATTAAATAATTTTTTAATTCTTTGTAATCATGATACGTCTAATACTTTTTTTTAGGGTGATTAGAAATTAATTAAATACATATATTTTCATGCACTCGAAGTAGTATTTTGCCATTTAATAAACGGCAATGAAAAAGTAATTTATTACTTTTGTCTATTCACAATAATTGAAGTATGTCATCAGATCGTATTCGTGTTATTTTACTGAATTATGCTACCCAGTCTGATGAGGCTTAGACAAATGAATGTGTCAATTACTATTTTATGTGTGATATTAATTTCTGGATACATTTAAATATTCATTTTACTATTGTTATCTGTTGGTATTGTCTTTGCTTCTAATGATGCCTTTCCAAATCGCAGTATTCTCGACTACTTATAGAATAAATTCTATAACATTTAATGTTGTGTTTTTGCTCTTCTTTGTCATTCATTATTCATACAATATATCTGCGTGCCAAAAGAAAAAGGGTGTCGAGTCTAAATCTGTACTTTTCAGGGAAAAATAAAAGATTTTTGAGAACTTCCTAAAAAATTGTAAGTGTGCTAATTTAACAGCGTTAATTTGTCAGATACCCTTTCTCATATATGCCTTGTTATTTTGTCATATTGGGTTTATTTAATTTTTAAGACTAAAAGCCCTTTTCTTTTCACACTCAGACATGTAGTAAAAAATACATGGGTGAAATATTTATTTTAACATGTTCACTGCTAAATAATCTACGAGTAAATAGATGTTGCGCTGAAATGCATTAAGAAACTGATCAAGTTGACAAATAGTTCTGTGCTCGGAGACACGGGGAAAAATGTTAATTTTTTTTCTGTAGTAGCAATTGCAATGTGCCTCCAGGAATAGTAAATGTGTAAAATGCATTTCCAGCTCTGAACGTGTTAAAACTATTTTCTGGCGGTAAAATTTCTGCAACCTATTGATATTTAAGTCAAAACCAATCTAATTCTTCCTGGATGTCTTTTCGATAGTATTGGATTCTGCAACTGAATGAAATACTTATGATAATTTTGTCATATAGTTTTTTTTTCAAAAGGGTGTGCGATTATATCGGTAGTTTATTGAGTATGAGGTGTGAATGATCATTCTATCGGAGTGTATACCAGTTGTTAAATTAAGTTTTAAAATAATCAAACCTACACCGAAACACATTTGAAGTAATGAAGTCTTACTAGTCAGTTTAATGCTAGATTTATTTTTGTGAAGCTTTTTGAAATGTAAATAATCTAAAATAAGCGCTTACCCTTTTATGTTATACATAGAATGCTATTTGGTAGTGAACAGCTGTAGTTCTAGAGATAGGTTTTGTTGAAATATATTTTCATGCCAATCCGATGATGGTTGATTTGGAAATTTTGTTCACTATTTTATTATTAGAAGCATGGTATGATAGACTACAAATGCTTGCTCAATTATATTTGTGTGATATAATTTTTCAAATGTTCATTTAATCGCTGCCACATTTACGTGCTGGCATATGATAAACTTATTAGTGATGGAGTTTCATAAATTATTTAATAAGTATTTATTGTATTTGTGTTGGGTATACATTTTTGGTGAAGTATCATATCTGTAAAATTTGGTTAAAAAAAACTGAATTTAATCTGTTTTAAGCAATATTATGTCAGTGATACTATTTTTACTCTTCAATACCAGTCATATATTGTAGTAATATAATATGTCATTATCATTTAACATGTACAGTAAAAGCTGGATTTATGAACAAAAACCGTTTCTTAAAACCTATGCATAATTCAAGTTTTTAAATAATCAACATGCAATATCTGAAAAAATAATATAAACTGAAATATTTATCTTTAAAAAGAAATGTAAGTGCAGATTTTGTGAAAAAAATGCATTGTTTATTCAGTGGTCATAAATCAAAGATATTACTGAACATGAAGATGGCCCTTTAGAGGAATAATTATATGTATCGAAAATTTGGTGGCATGTGCGCTGAAAGAAATAGGAATGACTTTCTCAATTTAAAATCTACTGAACTACAATAGTTGGTTCCATATAATTTTATTGATTATTATAAAATATTAAATAATTCTTATGTTTTGATAAATTCAGTTGAATATTATGAATTGATGTGTGGCCATGTTGGTTCATCTACGAGATTATTAAAAATGATGCTTTTGAATGTTAGTATCATAACTATAAATTGAAAATTTATTATTATGTATAATATTAATAACTGTCTTGTTATATTTTTATTTAAAAATGTTCTTCAAAAAGTCCCGTTTCGATTACACCAATCAAACAAGAGATCTCTCTATAAGATAAGACCAGGTACTTCTATTGTATTTTTACATAAAAATAAACATTGTGAATTTGTTTTCCTTTTTAAATGCTATCATACAATATCGACTTTGAGTCCAAAAACCTTAATTCCTCTTTCAGACCTTTCATTCATAAAATTATCATAAATTCCTCATTTCTCAGACTCGACAATCCTATATTACTATCCTGATCACCATTACAGAGTGGCAATAAACAAAACATTAAAGATTCATTTAAAATTTCAGAAGGGTCATTTTGATCAAGAAGTCATCACTGCTGGGAGTAATGGTTTTAAGCCAATACGCTTCTTTCACGCAATTATTCTGCTATTGAAGTATTAGATGTACTTTGTTGAGTACATTGTCATTTGCCTGACTTTTATTTTAACCATTCTAATGGCTCAACCTGACACCATAGAGCAGTGATGCACAACCTGCGGCCCTCAATGGCATTTCATGAGGCCCGCAATGACAGATATAAATCACCTTTTCTCTTCAGAACTTTTTTCGGATGATGGAAGAACAATATAAAACAACAAAATTTTTGATTTATATACCGTAAAACAAGGATTGAACTTTAGCACAACTTTAGTAAGTATCCAATGTATTTTTTACTATTTATATATAATTCTTTAGAATGACTATAATACTATCTCTCGAATGACAAAACCAAACCAACTAAATGATTGGCCAAAATTGAAACAAACGTGTTTAAGTTTGATGCCTGTGATGCCTACTTTTTAATAGGCGGTGAATAAAAGACTTAAAATAAAGGTTCATATATTCCAATCATTACAATCTGTTGTTTTTTCTCTATTCACCCCAATTCAATGTGAATAGAGACATCAAACAAAATTGACTGTCTTAATAACGATAGTGAATATTTGAAAAATATTGTCATGAATGTGTAGTAAGACCATAGAAACACGTTTCAAGCCATTCATATTTGAACTATGTGGCGCAGGTATGAAGATACATAGTCATGAAGGGCTAAAAAGTGTCTTTTCACCCCGTTTTACGGTACACTAAATATATCGATAATTTAATCAGTTGTACAAATGCGGCCCTCGAACTATCTGAAAATTGATTATCTGGCCCATCTCGCAAAAAGGTTATGCATCACTGGTTTAGTAAATAAATAAATTGATTAGCTGTCATAGTTTGAATGACATACCCAACAATGCTAAGTAATATTTATCTAGTCTGAAAAATCGCAAACATTATAAAATTATGTCGAATTTTCGCTTTTTTGACGTTGCAAATAGGCCCTAAAATATTCAGGTTAAATATCCATTTTTCAGAGAATTTATTACAAAGCCAGACCATAATAGTCTTTTCGAACTCATACGATTCCTTAGCCAGGTTTTCATGCGCCGTAATATGGAAAACCTCCTTTCAGCGGAGGCAACGCTGATTGTCAAACTTAGTAAAATTCGTAACAAAACCTCACAATTATGTAGAACATAATTATTAACTTAGCTCGAAACATTTTTACCTTTACATTTTTGCAAAATTAGTTTTGTGGATATCAAATCGACAGGTGAAGTCTCTCGTACTTTTACCAAATATGAAGGAAATGGTAGGTTACAGTGAATTAAGAGTCATACACATTCAAGTGCTTCAAAAACAATTTGAAGAGAGATTTCTGCAGTTTGCAACTATCAAGCCAATGGTCTTCTTTATGGTCAAACCTTTGATTTTCCAATTAAATACAATATGAATTGCTTCATGTTTTGCAGGTTCCGTTCAAAAAAAGGCACAGCAAGAAAAAAATTACACTGATAATCTTTTCAACAAGTTTTCACTTTATTCATAAAATAGAGGTTGAGCAACTGATAGATCTCGTAGATAAGAACATATTTTCAGAAAATCACTGTAAAGAGGCCACATGCTCCACGTAAGGAGCGGAAATGGTTGAAAAAATAGGTGGCGCCCGCCGCCACACATTTTTCATTAAATGCGCTAGGTTGGGAACCCCTAACATAGAAGTAGGTTTTAGGAAAACACTATTTTATTTAAAAAAATAAGCAGGTCATTAGTTTTCACAGATGGATTGAAAATAAATGATTTTAAACAATGATTCATGCAATCAAATAGAAATAAACTTATTTTTTATGTTGTTTTAATATCAAAACTTGTAAAATACCCACAAAATCTAGTTTATTCTCGTGGATACTATATCCGTATATCCATACACCCATCGTAAAGTGACGTTAATGCTAGATGCCGACAAACTTGTTTTCGATAATTCTGCTTTTAAATTTTATAAATAAAATTTTGTTATCAAATAAATAAAATTTATGTGGCGTTGGTTTGTGCTAATATTGAGTATTCTCAAAAAAATATAAATAATGTATATTTTTTTAATTTTTGTTTGCCTAGATATCAAATTTCAAATAGACAAAAAATTATAATTATTTATTAATTAAATCCTCTTTTCTTTACTCATAAATTTTTCAATCACGTTGTCATATAAGGTGCTTTTCTTTTTTCGGCCACATGGTCTTTCTTGGGTACTTCGATATCATAGGCGGATCCACGGGAGATCCCTGAGGAGAATTTATTCCATTCAAAATATTATAACATTAATTTTCAAATGATGTATATTTAAATAATTATGTTGTAGTTCTCTTTTTTTCACGACCCGTTAGTTTAACGAAAACAGTTGCGGAAAAAGAAATTCGCGCACCCTTCACAATTCCATTAATTTACAGATATATTTCGAAATCTTTACCGATTTCAATTTTTTTTCTTCTGATTGTAAAGAAAACTAATAGCCATATTTTGAATAACAATCCGTTGACACCTTTCACTAACCTTAAGATGGCCTGGCTGCTTACCGCGTCATGTTCTCATGAGTTAAACTTGAAATAATCAGATTATTTATGCAATGTAACGTCTTTAACCGATTTCCAAAGTGACCTTTTGTGCAAATTTTCGTCCATTCTTACCTCCATTTTTACATTTTTACTGTGGGAACTGTTTTTTAGGCGCCGAGCGGGAAATCCAGTTTTAAAATGCTTGTTGAAAATTTTAATCTTCGGACGTTTCGCATCGATCATGTGAAATCACTAGTCGACTAAAGCTCAGCATGGAAAACGATTTTTTTAGTTTTGATTTTACGTTTTGAAAAACCATACTCCTTATGTGAAGGTCCAGACAAGATGGTCGTTTGCAAACACATGCTCTATTGGTAAGTTCAAACATACCCCTCCAGAGCGTCAGTTTCATGAAAAAATATTTCAAAAAATCCACACTATATTTCTGGATGCTACACCATTTTTTGTGCGCCATTTTGAAATCCACCACCCGCCACGGCCGTACGTTCTGGTTTCAGCAGACGTGTCCCGTGGCGTAACAGTTTGCCCCCCTGGAAGCGTATCTGTTCAGTTTTGATCCGCAGGAATTGTCCGAGAGCAGAAGCTCAAGTACTTGGAGGCTTGCACTTTACATTTGTGCTGGGATTGTCTTTATCATTTAAGTTTAAAATATTAAAAATGCAAAACAGTGAAATGACTCTAAGTTTCAGCATCGAAAAGTAGCAGGGGGACTATACGAATAGGTCCGCTCTGTTGCCGTACGACGCCGCAAATTTGCTGAAGGCCGCGTAATTTAATTTACTAGCCACCAAGTCCGCATGTCCCGTGGGTCCGACAGAAGGAACATCAGCGATACTACGATAGCGATAACGAATGATTTTTGAGTATAAGCCGCCGTATTCAGGAAGATCTTGCTTGCTACAAAGAAATATTCAGGGAAAAAAAACAACTACTGCTTTTTCTTCCACTACTGATGATGAGCCAATGGATTGTACTTATATAAGTACAGATGACGAAAGATTTTAAATATTAATGAAGTAAATATTTTATTTTGTATTAATAAATAAGTATAAATTTAACATTAAAAAAATATAAATAAATACACATGTTTTATTTTAGTATGTAAAGATGTATATAAATGCTTAATTTAAACATCGACAAATTTTCACTGATTTAGGTCAATTCTTAAGTGCAAAATAATGCGTTGCGATCAATAAAAGGGAACATTTTACTCTCGGCATTTTTAATTAACAAAATATTTCAAAAAGGGCTACGATACCTAATGGCTAAAAATACCGTATGGTTGGCTATACCTGAAAACCGGTTAACTTGGACAAATTTTCAGTAAATTTTTCATTATTAATTCCAAACGTATACTTATTTAATTTTCAATATACGAATATTTATACACCCGATCCTCTTTTTCTAGTGGTGATTGAACTATAAAATTTTCCCACTACAAATTTTCCATATTGCCAATTTTCTACGCGATCAGCTGTTAACCGTGTTGTAAATTTCCCGTATGTATGTATCTATGAACTACGATACAATATTGGAAGACAGAATTTGTATTTTGTATTAAATAACTAGTACATATTTTGTATGAAATTCGACTTACGACCAATTTGACATGCAACCAAAGTCCAGGAACGTATCTCGGTCGTAAGTCGAGAACAACCTGTATTTGAATTTCAATTATGTATAAAAATAGCATTATTAAAGTTGAAGGCATTCTTATGAAAGCATACATTAAAGAAAATTCCAAAAACTATTTTTCAAACCTAAACATAGGTTCAATAAAATCAAAGTTAAAAAAACAATCTCCCTTATCATTGTAGATTTTCCTCCATTTGTTATGTGCTTTAAATGCTACAAATACTCAAAATGCTACCACAGATCCGTGAAAAAACTGCCTCGAAGGAACACAGTTGAATGCGGACTGTGTGACTAAACATTTGCACACAAACTGTCCTTGAAATTCCACAAAATGAAATTTTCGTTTTAAAAACTATTAGCATTTGACGAATGTGATTATAAATCTAGAGTAATATCTGGCTTGAAAAAACCAAATGATACATTCGGGTGATAAACTATTAGCATGCGATCAATGCGTTTACAAATCTATCCAAAGGTCTGACTTGGAAATACACAATGTGACACATTCACATGAGAAAGTATTCGAATGCAATGAGTGCTATTTTATAAATATGTATAAGTTTCACTTAAAAAAAACACAATGATTTCCACTTATTTTTTTTATGTAAGTTGTATTATATATAAGTTTTTATTTAGGCCCCGAGTGTGCGCCTCTTGAGTTCATGGGGTAATCTGCCACTAGCCAGGGCAATTTTATATTTCATTGCAATACCAAAATTTTATCTCCTTGAAGATGCATTCGAGTTATGCAGCTCCTTTCCATAGCTCGTAACAGTCTTGATGTTTTGAATAGAGGCGATCTCCGAATGTCGCTTACAACATTGTCGGTCCCTGTGGTCTAGTGGCAAGAGCTTTGTCCTAGCGATCTAGAGACCCGGGTTCCATTCCCGGCAAGGTCAGATTTTTTCAATTGAAAAAAAAGAGATCTTGGGCTGGGTGTATGTTATTTGTCGTTGATGTTGTGCACAACTGATTCATTACTTATCATCGAGTTAATCTCATATGACTTTCATAATTAAGAATATTTGGCGCATTGGCGTAAGCTGTAATGCCAAATATTTTTTTTTATTATATAAAAAAAAAACATTGTCAACTATAAACTCACTGGCTTGCACCAGGTACAAGGGTTAAACAAAATAATGTGGCTAGTTACAATTTGTTGAAAACTGTGTAGTGCGTAGACATACACAGAAATAGCCACTACAGTATGTAGTTCCCTGATGTATTTGTGACATTTGAGTGAAGTAGAACGCTTTTTAATATTCTGGAATACTTGCGTAGCTTGCTAGACTAACTTTGAGCAACAGCTTCATGTAAATGTTACATTAAACACGACGTCCGCAGAGATTGGCGTGACGAGGGCGCAGAGCGGACGTGACTCTGGTCACATAAAATATAGACGCGGAGGGGTCACTAGGGATGCATCGGTAATGGCCGCGCTAATAGTACTTGCTCACTACAGAATGAATTCAATAAAGAATTTAATTTCATATGTATTATATTATGATTTAATTTTTGATTAAATCAATTAATTAAGCAAGTTATATAGCACTATTTCCACATATATTCTGATAAAGATCAGGATCAGTTTCACTAATGGCGAACATTGTCAAGTCAGTCAAGTGGAAATAATACTACCTATGTGATGCTTTTTTCCTTTATCCAAACAATTCTTTTCTACAATGACTTATAAAATCTATCTATGATATTTGAGTTTTTCGGACAGTATGTTATCTTGATATTTTGTGTAAGATCATTATATCGTAAAATTAGATGGATTTAAGAGTTATTCCAGACAAAGAATTGATATGCAAGAATGTTGTTTTACATATACCTACTATCCTTATTTTTGTTTCGTATTGTTATGTTTTATTCTTTGCCAACTTAGCAGAAGTACGGTGACGAAATATAGTATTTTTGGGAATGCTTGTAAACATTTTGAAGCATGCAAATTGTTTATCTATATGAAATTCTATTTACTTTTCGCGACAATATTGTCGTTAACAGTATTATTAATCAAAAAAGAATATTTATTTTGACAATTTTACTGTGAGACCAAATTATTACGATATCGGTCAGTCATTTCTTATTACAATATGGATGAACCAAATCGGAAGGAATTGTATCTTCTGTTTGTTAGCTGACTAAAATCCCCACACAAGGTATCATAAGGAGATATTGCCATGGGTTACACCATTAAAGATTTCTTTAAATAAAACAGATATCACATTCCACGAATAAGAAACTAAATAAAGAAACTATTTAAAAAAATCCTGCATAAATACTCGTTTTTTGACCTAATCCCTCTGTAATATTTTTATTCCCAGTCCAATGACAGTGTATCTGGAAAATAGTACATGCCCTGTACCAGGTAGAAAAAGCAAACAAATAAAACTTATAGTTATTATATTCATGATTTTATAGATCACTTACATCATGAGTTGACGTAATTTAATAATTTTATGAATTTTTATTACACGCCAAGGCAATAAAATGTGGACTATGGAAAGACATCTTCACAAGCAAGCTGCTGTACCTGCTGTAAATTATTTTTGGTTCATTTAACAATAAATGAGCAGATGCAGAACAATTTTCATCTCAATTTTACAATAATCGACCGTAAGAGAATATTATATTACTGCCATTGAAATGGCCAAAACGTCACACGATTTTGTGTATTCTTCCCCTCCTCTAGGAAGATCCTATTTTGTAATTATAATTATATTTTACTGAGAGGCTAAATCACGTCACATATAAGAATTCTCCTTTCTTATAAATAAGTACTGTAAAGTAATGGTTCTCACGATGTTTTTTCTCAGAAAATAATGAGTTGCGATATTTTCGACATAACATCTTCTTCATCATATTATTTCAGAGCCACCTTTTCCCTTGGGTTGATATCATTTATGGATGGTTGATTGCGGGCTTTATACGTTCCTTATTTCATTGCCGTCTTTTATCGAAAGTGGGCGACACAATTGTGGTATGACTATTATCTTGACTGTATTATTTCTTCGTTATCAAGTGAAAATATATGATATTGATTCTTGTTGCCTTCTGTGTTTGAAAAAACGCAGACTTTCTGTTGAATCAACTTTATTCAGAACCCGTTCAGTACTGAGAATGCAGTATCTTGTCGGGAGTATATTTATCGATTTATGTTAATCTAGATCCATTATTTGCATTTTAGTAAGACGATACTGTTAGTTGTAATTACAGCAAATAAACTAGAAAATGTGCCAACAGAATAATTGGAATAGACTTTGTCCAAAATGAAGTTTCAATTTGAGCTCTTTATTCAAAATGTATTCTTGCTCTTAGATACCTATATATTACATAATTTTTTATAGGTAAACGTTCCCTTGCTTGTTTCCAATATCAATCTAAATAATATCGGTCCCTGCACGCTATGTGACCACAAGCTTTATGTTCTGACATACTTGCGTTGTAGCCGTAACAGGATTAAAGAAAATGTCTTCCATTCAAATCCTAAGCTATGGAAGCCATACTTCTGATTCTGTTTGTCGGAATACACACTAAGGCGGCGACAACGACTGCTCATAATAATATATTCCTACCGGAGAGTCTATCGCCGACTAGGCTAATCGTGTGCCCCTTTCTTCATACTGTGCCCACATTGGTTAATTTAATAATAGTTTTAATTCTGCTTAGAGGACGTTCAGAAGCCAGTAGTATTTTTGTCGTGGGCAGTTTTTGAAGGGTTACGACGTATCGCGCTCTATTTGATAGTGTTTAAGTGATATAATTATTTGTGGCGTGGGCTTGATTGCCATGAGTGAGGTAAAAGCGCCGGAGATTGTTGTAGAGGCTGAGCCCGCCGAATCTCCCCAGCGGCAGGATGCGGAGACTCAGGAGAATGATAGTCTCGCCGTGCCCGACGACGACGAGGATACGGGGTGAGTGATAGATTTTCTTTTCACACACAAAAAAAACTTGAATAAAACATAGAAACGCATGCCTAACTAATATCACCGTCGAGTTCCAAAGTAATTAAAATAAATACAATATTGATTTTCAGCTTACGCTCTCATCAGAACCAGTCAGAATGGTTATGACGAGGGCGAAAGCCGAAATAGCTATCAACTGTATTATATATTTTTTGTAGAACTTAAATACATTGCCATTTTTTCACCGTATTATAATCGACTTCTACCAAGTAAATGCCAATTCGATAAATTGATTTCTCAACTTATTGTAAAAAAACATCTAAAAAGAGATAATATATTATTAACATTTTAGTTTGAAATCTATGAAATCAATCAAAAATTTTCGTTATGTTTACACAATAAATACATCAAAGCATTAAAAAAGATTTTGTATAATTATTTTTCGCGTTAAAACTACTTGTGGTATAATTATTGTTATCAAATAGCTTTTCAGATCGAAAGTAAAAAGCACTAATCTTACGACTAATACATCTTGTAATAAAATTTTAAGTGCACAGCTCTATATATTTATTTATTAAGTTGTATTTTTCAAAATTAGTACACTGTCTACATATCGTATATTTTCGACCCAAAAAATGCCAAACTCTTTAAGTTACATCAACAATTGTACCTCGGCTTCATTGGAAATTTTGTTCGCCGAGATAAAATGGAGATCTACTAAGAAAATTCTAATTAAATCATTAAGAGAATTCAGAAATTCAATATTATTCTTTTTTTTACAATGATTAAAACTTTTTTTGGAAAAAGTTTTTCAGAAGATTCATTTAAAAAAATCTTTGAAAATCGTGTCTTTGAATGGATTGAATGGGGATTTAAAGTCAAGATTTCGGGTTTTTCGATCTGAGCATCCACTGACATCCGGCCGCCTCTGACAACCCTTCCTCCAAGTTTCTTAATTTAATTTGAAACGCAAATAATTTAATACTTTGCTGTTCAGACAGTGTCCTCATACTGCTTATGGTGAATTAATTATGCAGCATGATTTATTCCACTTCCTTTACTTACCTACCTCTACCTACATTCTAATAAAATGCAAGGACTAGTTCGAAACGTGTTTTAACGCTACATGTTTAACACGCCTCCTCGACTTAAATACATTTTTAGATGCATGAATAAAAATATGTATAATATTTAACTGGTTCTAATAATTAAATTAGTCATTGTAGTAATTAGTTGATACCATTTTTTAATACTCTATTCCATTGGAAAATAACTATATAAAAAAATAATGTTTGATTTTAAATATCTAAACATATCATAAATTATCTATTGCAGTATTGCTTTGACATCATTATTCGCATATTGGTCTTATTATTACATCTCAACGATCACGATTAATGGAAAATAAAAAAAGTGTTTGAGTGAATCATTGGAACAATCAATTTTCATTCATTCTAGCAACTGTAGCATTGTTTTATTAAAAGGTTTTCTGGTTTTGTAGTGGAGGGAAAACGGCACGGGCCGATCTATAGTGGTGACTGAGGAGATGACTCCTCAGTCACCCCAGCCATCTCAGACCCCAGTCAGCCCAGCCATTTGGACAAATAATTTCAGCCATAATTTTGGATACAAGAATAAAGTATAAATGTTTTAGCTAAAACTTTAATAATGACGAGGTACTTTGTAAATTTAGTTTCGCAGGATTATGGATTTTCCATTTTTGACATCAAACATATAATACCATTGAATATAAGTTTACACATTTTGGTTTAAATAAAAGCGCGTGCGTGGTATTTTTAAACATCCAAAATAATTTGTAACTATGCCCGTTTATTTTTATGCTCATAATAATGACGAACAGAAGTTTTTATGCAAATGCTCTGATTGTAGCTCAGTTGCCTTTCATTTTCGAAGAAAGTAAGGATATAAAGACAGGACGAGGAAAAGAATAGTAGTTAGTTAATCGCTCTCGCTGCACCCAGTTTTGAAGATCAAATTGGTGAGAGGTTATAAAAATATCACATAAATTTATGGCATAAATATAATCAATTCGTGAAACTGTCCGTACAAGGAGTTGAATCCGCGAATACAGCAACGAAAGCTGGGGATGATCATTCGACTACCCGACAACAACAAAACCTTTTCTACATATTATTTAAATACCATGGCCTATGTCTGTTGCAAAAACACCACGCTTACACGAGTAACAACTATTCCCTTACAAAAATTGTTTGCATCCTCAACTGTTCAAATTACCGAGTGGAATCTTTCATTATATATTTTATATAGGGTTTTTAAATCGATTGATTAAGTTGTATCCAGAGAGTTCGATGTGTTGATTTTTTAAATATCCAGATAAATTTTTAAAATATTATGAAATGAAAACGTGTTCAATTGATATTATGCTATTTGGTTCAGTTGTGCAAAAATGATGGCAACTAGCATAAGCTAGTAGGAACTAGGAACCCCATATTTACATACACGTCTACAATGTAAATGGTATTCATTACATATACCTAATTGATACGGGCGCAACTCTTGCTTTAATATGGGTTGGATCTGTATATATATCGTGCTGTGTGAATTTAATTTGATCACCTTGAACATTTTTAAGATGATTATTAAAAGTCTCCCTACATTTGTAAAGCATATTTTATTTAATGAAAACGCAATCAAACGCATTTAAATATCTGTATCGTTCAAAATGCTTACTGAGAATAATAATTCTTGAAAAAACACATCCAATGTGAATAGCTGTTTAATAATATTCCTTATGGTAATCAACGTTTTATCCTCCGCCACTCACTACAGCTTTACGCGCTCCACGCAAGGTGTATTCTGCAGCGCAGCAACGTTATTTGTGTTAAGAATTTTTGGAAAGAATATCTGAGAAAAAATCCTCGACACTTGGTTGCTTGCACTGCAGTGTGCAGAAAGTAAAATACTTAATGGAGATTTTTTGTGATTTGAGACACAATTATTGAAATAATAAAAACTTTTTTAGAAATATTATCCTCTCAGCTTTCAACGATTGTCAAATTTTTCCATTTTATTTGACAAATAATGCCATTTTTTCCACCGTTCTAAATATAATTTGGAACTATTAACATTTTACAACGACAATAATACGTTGCCTACCAAACAAATTCGCCTCTTAATAACTGATTGCGCACATCTGTTTCTTTTCTGTTGGCACGCCTTTACCACTCAATTAAGTTGGAGTGAGTGAGAAGCAAAATGACATTTGATGTTACATGTGGATATAAACGTATTTATGCATTGTAAACTGTGCGTACAAACGCAAATGGAATTTATGGGCCCATTTATATGACTGGAAGAGTTTTCGTAGTTATTACAGTAAAAAATCATTATGTTTTCCTTTAATTTGTAGGTTGGACATAGACGTCCGCCTCGGGTACCGCGTTCAGTTTTCCAGCGTCGTCGAAATGTGAGTTGGCGTGTGGTTTTGTAATTTTTAACAGCTTGTTTGCACAATTTTACTTTGACTTGAATTAACGGACACTCACGTAATTTATATTTTATCTGGCGCTTATTTCAATAGTGATAACAATATCACATTCTTAGCGAGCAAATTGTAATGCAATGGAAACGCAAATAATAAATGGCGTGATAATTTTTGATTTGCTGGTCGTGGAACATTGCTTACTACAATCTATCAGGTAATTTAATACAGAAAGATGTTACAGTTTCTACGGTGGCCATATGCGAAATTGATGTATACACTGTATGCGGTAGTAATTAAAATTTACCCATGGTAATTTTCAATATCTTTAAGCATAACTTTGATTAATAAAAGTAATAATTCGACAGGAGCGGCGCGCCGTTTCGTGAAAATTACGGAGAATACTGCGCCATCCCGTTAAATTTAAAAAGATCTCGTTCCGGATCGTAAATTACCAAAAATACTTAGATTCATTACTTATTGCCAGAAAAATCATAGGCAAAACCAATGGAAAAACCGACGAATATTTTTTATTATCTTGCGCACATTATCAATAATTAATATTTAGATGAAAACCGTTTTATATTTAATGTGAAAGCAAAAGATTTTTTATTGCTATGAATTTTATAGCTTTGTAAGTAATATTCACTAAAGTAACGCAATATTTCGGCTGCCAAATGCTTACATATTTTTATGATATAATTTACGACATGATATAGTGTGCGCATGTTTCGTTTTAGTCAGCTTGCATTCAAATTTTGCCTGAATTATCACAAGATTTTTCAATAAGTATCCGAGACCATTCGCATTGTCAGCTTTTCTATCTTGTTCATCTCTGTATGATTATGGTCCCATTATAACGATAAGTAAGTTGATTTATCTTCATTGGAGGTGAATATGGTTTGTATATAATTCGATAATAATACTTAAATATAAATTTGTTATTGTTATAAACAATTTAATAATTGTATAGCGGTATATTTGAACCGATATTGTATTTATTGGTAATAAATCGATGTTGTATACATATAAATTATATGTATCAAGTATCTAACGATGTTATAATTTAAATTACTTCTCTTTGAAGCAGCATATCATATCATGAATTATTCTTTGATGTTTTAGGAAATTCGCGCTGCTTTTGTAAAACTCATTAAGAAAAAAATATCTTTACATTATTCGTATTAATTGCAATCAAGTTTTGATGATATTTTCTTATCCCCTTGAAGAAAGTGAAACAATTAAAACATATTTTTTTAATAAAACGGCGTTTCTTGAAAAATATTCATGCAACATATAAAATTAAAAGAAAACAGCCTCCCAGGCCAGCAAAAATGCGTTCCTGCTTCCTTCAATGTTTGAAATAAAAATAAGAGAGCCTCCAGGGATCAATTCAATAGCATGATAAGGATTTTGGTCCACAAAGATACGATTTAAATAAAGATTCTGTTTAAAGCTCTGTCACTCACCTGTATTGATTTATGTGTACGGTGATTTAACGTACCCAGTTTATGTTGTACATTCGCCGCTTAACGCTTTTGAAAAATATATTTTTTGTATCTTTTTGAAAAATATTGAAATAAAAAAAGCTTTATAGTTAATATTGTCAGCTAGAATAAATAGCACAAAATCCTCAAATATAACAATCATGAGATTTAAGTAGTAAATCTCATGAATATCTTTTTCCACACGTAAAACATCGATTTATAAAAAATATTAAAATGGATTAGTTTATAGTGTGGCCGAGTGTTTAATTAGCTATTGAGCTCTGTGGAAAGGACTGCTGTGTATATTTTAAGGGTCTTGTAATAAACTGTTTACACGTATTTAAGTTTTTACACTCTATAAAGGTTTAGTCTGTGGAATTGAAAGATTTACAAATGGGTTAAATTTTAAATTAAATTGATCAATATGTGATGTATGGTGGTTTTATTGGTAGTAGTAAAATTATTTGTATGCTGTTATAAAAATCCATACAAAAGAATCGGGTTATTGATGTAGATTAAAGTTAATGTTTTTTTTTAATACAATCACTAAAAAAAATAATTTCAGAAAGTATTTTATTTAACAATATACAAACATATAACTTGCTTATTAAGGCATTATTCAATTTGAAACTGGAGTGGTTTATAATCTGAATGTTTCCACAAACGAAATCAATTTAATATAGCTTAAAAGAAAATCGAACCTGTACGAAAATTAAAATATACAACACGTTTGAAAGACATGAGAAAATATCGGTATATTTGAAGCATATAAAATTATGGTGGGCGGGAAAATACTGCAGCTTTTGTATGGTAAGCTAATTCCTTTGGGGTAGATTTTAAATAAAAGATTCGTGAAATGGATGATTTTCATTAAAACCAATGGTCACATCTTGCCTGAATCACATTCCGATGAATATCCAATAAAATGCGTGATAATAGTGCAGTCCTCAAAGGAAATATTTCAATGAATCTGAACTTCGCAGTCAATGCTTTTGTGTTGGCGATATTTTGAAATTCGCCTTTGATAAACAAATGTTTATCTGTCTCTACGGTCCACATTTTAACAATATTATGAATAGATATTGTTGAAACGATACTAGATCAAAGAAAGTTGTAGGGGAAATTGTTTTGCAAACACAAAAATGCATGTTTTACTGCAAAAAACCCCCTCAAATTAAAAGAAGTGTATTACAGATTTATATAAATTATTGTTTCATTACAAATCATTATCGAATTAAATTTAAAACTTTATTTATTCCACTATTATGCAACAGACAGTGACACAGTTTCGCTTAAGTAAGGTAACCTTACGATAGTAAGCACACATATGCTTTTTAAGAAATCTCTTATTTGTTACACAAAACGTGGAAAAAACAATGTTATCAAATTAATTTAATATTAAAATTAGCTTCCGCAAAGCTACCGCCGGATTCAACAAAAGAAATATCAATATTTTTAATAAACTGTATCTAACGAAAAATAAATATATATAATAATAATAAAATTGTCAGTCTTTGTGGCCTAGTGGCAAGAATTCTTCCAGTGCGATCTGGGGGTTTGGGTAAAAGTCCCGGTATTGACAGATGTATTCAATTAAAAAGAGGTCTCAGACATGAGAGTATGTAATTTTTTGTTGAGTTTCCTTATTTGAAATACTATTATAATTTTTTTAAAGTTACAAGGTACTATGTAGTTGTAAAATATTATTTCATTTTTAATGAAGACCCGAACACATAACAGCGAATACCTAAATTAATGTATGAAAACTGTAATTCAAAAGCAGACTCGCCGTTACGTGTTGATGATGATGGCTCAGAGCGGTGGTTGACATTGTATATTAGCACTTGGATGGTCGGATATCATTATAATCAAAATTAATTAAGCCTTAACTTTACACAGCATAACGCAAATTAAATATAGATATTGTTTATTAGACAAGTGTATAGTTTTATGTTGCAGAATATTCTTTTTGAGATATAAAACATATTATAAGTACTTGACTGCGAATTAATTGCCATACTAGGTCTTCAGTACCGTCTAGCGACCCAAAACATCACCATCGTTATTTGCTATACCCACGTCTAGTTTAATGCTCACCTGCCATTTTAAAATAGAGGCTAGTTTATATAAAATAGCTTGACTAAGAAGACAGCATGCTCAGAATTTCGCATATATTTTTTAATTCATGCAATATTTCAGATAGTGATTGTCTCATAATAAATAACATAAAGAATGTTTCCGATTGGCCAAAATTATTACCAGCATCTTGTACGTAAATTTTTTCTGATGTTCAAAATTTTACCTGGCCGTCCGACATAAAAGTGAGATAATCTTCACATATGCCAATATTTAGTTACGACAGTGATTTTACTTTATTTTTATTATTAATCGCGTAAAAAGCTGGGCTAATAATTATATACGGCAATTTGTTTTGAATTTTTTTACTTTAAATATTTATTACTGAGAAACCAATACGGTCTATCGATAAATAGCCTCTTTTAATACTGAATAATAGGCACGAAATTGTTTTTAAGCAGTAAATATCAACGCAATTATAAATAATATTTACGCTCCCATTGTGTAGTATACGGAACCATATGGAGTTTACGTCAAAAAAATATTCCACGAAATCTTCTTCTAAGTCAAATCCACTTCTGTTTTTGTTGAGTGAACATAAAATGATCGGGCTCAGACAGCAATAGTGTTAATATAATCATACCCATTCAAATATTTGAACACAAATCCATATATCGATTGAAAAATAAATTTATGATTCTGTTTGTACTGGGATTCGATGTTGTAAACTTTAGTACAGACACGAAAATCTATCTACATATTAACATGTTATGCCAAAATATTTTCACAATGATTGTGACTTTCTATGTATAGCTCTGCGGCACGAAGCTTTTTGAGAGTTGCGGTTAGTATGAGGCTTCCTTTATATCCCACGTACATTCATTTGTTCTTTTTGTACGGTTTTCTCAGTTCAGCAAGGCCCGACAAGCTTCTATGAAACACATTTTCTGGGAAATGTGCCCTGTATTGAAATGAAATCATGTACCAACAATAACAAACTTTGAAAAGTTACGTGAAAACTTTTCACAGCATTAGAGAATGAATAATATTTTATGAATTTCATATGTAGATGCGCAATATAAATATTCAGTCGTTGATAGTGAAAATATTAAAAAAATATTATTGATAGGAAGGGAGTGTCAGTTTCTGGTTGAATGATTTAACCTAGCAATAAAATTGGTTTGGGCTGCCGGTAAACCCGGAAATTTCAATATCAATTTGAGCTTTTTCTTTTTAATTATGAGATTTTGGGTGTTTTTCATGTTATTTCGTATGTCTGAAACAATTTTCACCAAGTTTATGTCATTTGATACAAACTTTCAAAATATTTAGCAGATTGGAAAACATAGTGAAATGTTTTATTATTAGAGGCAGTGAAAGGTAGAAACGTCTCTCGGGAGAACCCTTTCTTCCGGCCATACGTTCTTTCACGATGGGCTGGATGTTGCCATTTTGTAACGCCCATCCATTTGCAAGAAAAAACTTAGCACACTTTATTAGCAGTTTTTTTGTGATATTTTTTCAATTAAATGATACTTGGTAAATATAACTATCGTAATTATTATTTTATTTGGCAGTAGGTTATTAAAAAAGCATCACAGATCACAGTAGTATTTATTAAACAAGAACCGGTGGTGGTTAGATTAAGAAAAAACGATGGCGATAGGAAAAGAGAGAAAGAAATATTATAGGTGGCGAAGTGGTTAACGTCATTGACTTCGGTCACGGTGCTCAGGAGCTTGAGTCTTTGTATGGACAGTTTCGTAAATTGATTTCTTAACCGATTTATGGATTTTCGTTAGCTAATCGTTTTATTTTCCAGGATCACAATGTCGTGAAATGAAAGGTCATAGTAGAGGCTGCTGCAATATTCATTGTTTATTATTAATTAATTAAAACAATGTATTACTCGAAATACTCGATGATAATGCAATTCAAACGATGAATTTATTATAATGAGCGATCAATAACATGTAAAAGGTCAGGTGCCATATCGGCACAACGGATACGATACGTTTTGTATGATTCAAGGTTTTCAACAAAAAATGTGATATTTGTTGAATTCTAATAATTAGGAAATGATAAAATTACAATAGACGAACGGCTGATTTTAAATACTATTTTTAAGTCACTAAATATGATATTTTAAATGAAGGTATGTACGTACAATAATATATCAGTTATTAGTATGTATATGGTTTGACGTTGAGTTATAGACGCCTACAAAATATATTATTCATTGTAAAAAAAGATTATTGCATATTTATGTTTTTTTTAATATTTAGTAAGAATTAATAGAAATACAAAAATAAACCTAACGAAATTTTTAAACTTTTCTGTTCATGAAGTTGATTATGGAGTTTGAATGCAACAATCATTTCAACAGGCGTTTCGTCTGTCAAAAAGCGAACAAAGACCGAAAGTTATATTAAAACTTAATATATTAGTAAATCAATATATTTGTTAAATTAGGCAGAGCTATTGCTGATAGACGTTCCTTGCCGGTCATATGCTCCGCAAATGAGAAGGATGTAGTCAAATGAGAAAAGGTTGTACACAATCAGGATTATTGCCAATCGAGAGTCACATGTTTCGAAGTAAATATATTCTTGATGGTATCTCCTTTATTATTACGAAGAGCTTTTAAAAGTTACCTTTAACACTTTAAACTTATTTATGAGACGTAATTTTTGTTGTTAATTAAAGTAATTATTTTTCAAATTAACTGTAAAGAGAAAAAGTAATAATTTGTAAGTTTCCTAAAATAAGCCAGGATGTTCTCGGACATTTATAAAAAAAAAACAAAAAAGGTTTTGTGATCACCTTTTTATACTTTACGGCCGGTGTTTTAAGTAAAGTAAAGTATTTAATAGCCGCGAAAGAAACGACTTTAATGTCTTTTTGAAATTCTAGTCAATTTCTACCCGCTAACTGGAGTTTTCTTCCAGTAACGGATTTCGCAGTAAAATGCGTCAGAGCTATAAATAAAAACCATATTTTCCGCTTTTATTTTTGCAAAATTAATTTCTCCCTTTAGCGAGAAAGCTTCGAAAAGTTATGTCCCCTCGCTTTAAATTTGAGATTTTTTTCCAATACAACATTTCTGCTTTACCTTGGTAAAAAAACCAATTATTTTTTCTATCAAATCATTGGTTATAATTGAAAAGTTTTCTTATACCTCTGTTCCTTACAAGTAATTTGATTCTCTATGGCATTAATTATTTATCGATAAAAACAACATTTACTTTGTTTTTATATTCTAATTGCTTTTATAATTATTATAATAAACAGTTAAGGGCTGAGCTAGTAGATCGATAAAGAAATTAAAAACGTTTTCTTTTTGAGCTGGCCTGCTATTGAAAATATTTTTCCATAAAAGCTATATCCACATTTTACCGACGTTTTCACCATTTATGGTAACTGTGCTCAGCATACAAAGTGATAATAAGTACTGTTAGGATGCTAAGAATGCTTACTTTTCCCTGGGTCTAGAATAGTTCCTCGGCTTTGAGATAGGTCGTAACCGAGGCAGAGATCCCATTTGCGCTAACACACTGACACTGCATATTTAATTGGTCATGCAATTAAAAGGCTACTTTACCTCGGGTTATTCATTTACGAGCACATAACTTTACAAATTATTTTTAAATTATTCAAAAAAAATAATTGCATTCAGGCAATTAATTGAAACTATTGTCTTTCACTGTACTTACCCAAGCGAAAAGAACTCAGTTGAGCGATCAGCAGATTTATAGGTTAATTCGTCGATAATAAATGTTGATATATATTAATTTTCTTCTTTAAATGCGCTCACAAATGATTATACATACTATAATATTTTAGAAACGTACTCAAATGATAGACAAAATTATATGCACTAGAAAGTTGAGTAATAATTTCATTCGAAAGGTATATCCGTACGGTTAGAACCTTTTTGGAATAATTGCGAACAAATAAACTCCGTATTTCTTTCACAAAACGTAGGTAAGCAAACATGTCAGTCAAACTCAATGGGAAACAAATTTTCTCGAATTCAGGTGGGTCGATTTTTTGTTGAATGACGTTTTACCTATACCCAGCCTTTTTCTGAATTGTTATACGAGAGACGCGAGTAGCGATAAGCCCACTTGTATGTATGAGAAGCCACAAGAAATATCATTATCCATTATGTTTAAGAAAATAATTTGTGTGTTTTTTTTCATTATATAAATTGCATTAGCGTTTATTTATGAAAACTTAATTTTTACCTTTAAAAACTACAGAAGTTGTGGTAAATCATTGGCCTTGCTTTGCTTTAAATGGATTAGTAATGATATATAATTTAAATATTTTTTTTCACATTAGCGTAAAAAATATAAGCCCGTCCAACCATTCATCGGGAAAATAAGGTAAAAGATAAATTCAATCGTTCATTTCGTAATGAAAAGCGGCAATGAAATCAGTGGCTGCATAAAAATAGCTGTTGGTAACCAACTTATACTCGAACCACTACTGTCACTCATAGTTAAAACCAGGGTCATGGAGTTGGAGTCGGAGTCGTTCCGGCGTTTTGGTTGGAGACGTACTCGAAGAAGGAAATTTCAAAAAATTTGAACTATTTGTTTATTTATATAATATGTAAAATTTGGCTTTTTGCCGGATTGATTGGTTTATATTAATTTAATTGAATTCACATAAATAAGAAAGGTAGGAAAAAATCTGAAGACATTAAACTTCTGGTCGGAGTCGTGTTTTTTGTAAATGAGTCGAAGATGTGTTTTTTTTATCTCCACAATATTATTATTTATTTATTATTATTATCATTGGTTACTATTTATCTAAAATTCAATGACTGATAATATTCATTGTATTTTTGGTGAAGAGTGAAATTTAAGAGAATAATCATTTTTTTAATGAACAATATTTTGTAATGATAAATGAGTAAGTAAGAAAACTGCCGTGCTTTTTTTGTGTTAATCGTGTTTTCAAAATAATATTGGGTGAATTTTCACGAACTTTTATCGATATTAATTTTCATGAAAAGTGTGTAGTCGAATGCACCGGAAATTGGTATTTATGTTATAGGCTAAGCAGCTATGTTATTAGGAAGCGATTATAATTTTCAATAAATAAGCTATTGTTATTTTAATATTCGATCACGCAAGACTATATGTATCAAACTATATATAACAAATGGTTGGTTGGCTAGCTGACCAGAATTTAAGTCGAATGTTCGAGGCGCTTGGAGGGTATGATCTATTAGATTCTTGATCCGAACATATTCATCAATTGATTATTCGATTGACGTTTGAATATCTGCTTAAATATGTGGACTTCTGTGATGTTCACGTTCCCTCAGACCGATCTGATTCTACAAACGGGACTTAGCGAGAGCGATTAGGTAAGTGTTATTTCTTTTCTACCCCTAACCATGTATTATTTATCAAACGATAGTCCCGGCTAGGTCAATATTCACATTGATATTTCTCCTAGATTTTATTTAGAATTACTACAAAAGTAAAGTTAATTATATTTTATCAAAAAATCGAATTTTTGGCAAATTTATAAGCATTCGCGCCAAATAGTTTTTTTAAATAAAAAAAACACTACTTTGAAACTCATGTCTGTTGAACAATGGCACTTTTAAAACAGCAATGTGTTCCATTGTGTAATTTCAAACTATTAAATCTGGTGAAATTACATTGTTCTTTACTGAGAATAAAAAGTTCTCTGTTATAAAGGTTCTTTGTTCAAAAATATGCATTTAGCCCTGTAGATTTATGGTAGACATTGATACCTAGTGCTAGTTTTGCCTTAATCTACAGGTAGGGATAATCAACTTCCTTTCTTTATTTCGCAAAAATATCAAAAACCACATACACAAACGACCAAAGAGAATAAGTTTATTAATAAGTCAAAATTTAAAGCTTTCAAATCAAAATCCAAAAAACCGTAAGACCCAAATCCATTGAAACTTGTGATATTTAAAGGTTTTAACCTTTTAACGAATTTCAATCCAATAATTATTTGTAAATGATTGCTTAAATACTTTGCCACGAAGTGGCATTTTATTATGACTGACGGAGAAACTAATCACTCGATATTTGGGTGAAAAGTTGGTTACCTCACCACTTCCCATTATGTGTATGCAGCCGTTGTTCACAGTCGCCTTCCATAACGCTATGAGTCAGGAAAAGAAAAGAGTTTACTTTTCTCTTACTTGGCCCGATGCAGAGCTGCAAGGTACTGATTTTTAAACGATGCGTTACGGTGCTTAGTGAAAAGAAAAATAGAAAGGAAATAAAAGAAAATGTGACATGCTCAGCCACTTTGTTTTAATGATATTAAGTATCTTGTGTATCCGTATACTGAGAATCCTCCGAGGTGATAGAGTTTAATCTACTTCGCTTTGAATCTTAATTAAGAGGAATGAAGAGTATCCCGTTCCCTGTATGATTTTGTAAATCTATTGAATGCCTCAGACTTGGCCTTGGTCGAGATCTATTCGGCCTATTGGGCACGTATGAGATCGGACCGCACAGAGACAGATACAGTAATAAATATACCGTAAATCGTAACTGACTTCGTACAATTAATATGTAAACCGTGGTTCACAGAGATTTTTTTTAAATAAAGATAGTAAGCCTATTGGCTAATCATAGAATCGATTGCTTTCTCCACTGTCTCCGCTGCCATAAGCTTTATTTTAAAGCTATATAATTACAAAGCATTATTTAAAAAAAAATAATGAACAGTATTATAAACTCACATGATCAAGTTATATTTGAATGAGAGCGGAAAATTCTTAATCCATTCCAAAGTAAAAATGGTGGATTCCTATCAGTTCTCAGCTGAACAAGGTGAAAGTCTCAACAGTTTGAACTGTATAAACAATTGAATTTATTTCTTTCATTTTCAAATAAAATGTTTCATTCAGGCATTATGTGTCCACGTCTGCTATGTTGCGACGGATGCTGATAACGCACGCATTTTATTTCCGTAGCAAACAGAGGCTGGACGTTTCCGGTGGATATATAGACAATGACAACAAAATATTCCTGTCCGGTTGATGAAAGCTTCTACATAGATTAGAAAAGGCGCGGAAAACAGACAGTTAAACGTGATGATATTGATAACTTAATGATTTACTTGTAATTGTGAAGCATAATAAAATATTCAATTTACGAGTATAATTCACCTAACAGAAAGCTAGAAGTCCATAGAGTTTTTGTTGTGCTATTGATTCTAACATTGATCTGACTGAATTCCAGGTTTGTCTTTATTTTAAAATGTTTCACTTACACATATATTTTATAAACTGATTATAATATTATCATATCACTATTTCATAAATAAATTAGAGTTTTCCCACACTTCCACGTATTATCTTATTTGTTTTTTTTTGCATATAATTTATTATAATACTTTTGATGGATCCGGCGGTTACTTTGTGAAAAATCGTTTTAATATAGAATTAAATTATGGATAACTTATTAATACTTATATATTTATTTATGTTGATGGTATCAGCCTCATAAGTAAGTACAATTATTGTACTGTAATCATCAATACACCACTAGACTTTTGTTTTATATTTTGGTAAATTCAGCGATAGCATATTAGAAATTTATTTATAATATTAAATAACAATTTATAGCACTAATCAATTGTGTCACGCATTCACTCGACCATTAGAATAAAAAGGCTCATATTTGTATCAAATTTATAATAAATTTGATAAGATCCATTTATTTCGGTAAGAATGAAAATTGCAACCTTGAATACACCACTAGATTGAAAGTTTGCATGAGCTTAGTTTTCGACTGACAATGATTAAACTTTTGACTTCATAATTAGAGAGCTTTGTGTACTTGATTGTGCACCTTGCAACGTGAGATTGCGAAGTTTCACGGGATTAACCATTCAAGCTGCTTGAATTTTCTATATTGAAAAGATAATTATCAAAATAAGTAGCTTAAATCCCACCCACAAAAAACACATTTTCTATCAAACAGATAAATCAAAAAATCTATCTACGCGTCAATATGAAATAAACGGTTTTATTGATATTGAGACTTATTATATTTATCCTTTGTACAACAAATAATACAAATATATTCAGAACAAATATAATTGTATATATTATACATACTAAAATAAAGCAAAGCTTAAGAAAACTTGTAAAGATTCAGTCTATTTTGTATGTAATGGATATGATAAATAACCTTACTTTCGGATAATGTTTCCAAACGATTGTTTACTTCCTTACTTTACTACAATACAATCAATAAAAACGAACTTAAAAGATTTCATAGGATAACCATATAAGTTTTATTTAAAAATGTTTGTAGAATCATGCCCAGTTTTAATATGTCAGCAGACTTTGTTATACTGTCTATTGCTTAAAGTGCTTAGATTATGCCAATCAGTGGTGACCTCGACCCTGTTTTTAGGATCGGATAGTTGAGAGGGAATATTATAATATCACAGAAAGTTATGCATTCCGACAACTTATATGGATTTGTATCCATACATCGATCAAAAAAACATTAAATAATATTAATTTTTATTTTATTGGGATTTGAATAATGCAACTTTAATTCATTTTAATTGAACGTGCATTCTTGCGCGGTCTATTTTAGTAATTAAAAACTTTGATTAAAAAAATATTTTAGAATTTTTTCCAAAAATTATATATTATACTTGAAATGTTCAAACCAGCAACACGATTGATGACTGATTAAAATAATAAAGAAACAAGAAATTAATGAATTGATCGTTTAATAGCCGGATTTCATTTATATTTCATAGATAATGTTTGCTAAAAGTGGTAACTTTTACCGAAATCGTTGTATGTCATCCTTGAAACTCTGTTTGGGGGTACATAATGCGTTTTCCAATGATTTGTTTCTGATTTTTTAACGTAAAAAAAAAACAAGCAATGAAAATTTTCATTAAAATAATTATCATTGTCGTCTTTACCGTTTATTCTCGTGACACACATTCCAGGAGTTGACAATAGCTGTACTGTTAACGTTTAAAGTATAAACTGACAATTACATGTTGTAAAGCATGAAATTTATAAAAATAAAATACATTTTTTGTACACATTTCACAATTAATGCATTATTGTAGAGGCTGCAATCTTGAAATTATTTTCGTTTTGTGTTAATATGTCATTTTATAAATAGATATATTTATAATTACACAAAAATGCAATATACGAGCCATACTATTTTCATCACAAAATCACTGGAAATTCAATTCTATCTGTTACCCACCGCGTGATTTACAATGTATATACATACATAGTTTTTAAAGAAAGATATTGCCAAAACTCTGTTTATATAACCCCGGCAGTAAATTAACAAGATCAGCGCCGGGTTTGGCGTGAGACGGAAAATAAGGTAATGACAGAATAATAAACTCTCTTTCCTCGGGTAGCATCGAACTTCGTGTTTGCATATAATGAATTTTATCGCCGTAAGCGGGAGAATGCTACCGGAAAATTATCTTATAACATAGTATGGTATTATAATTGAAATTTTCAGTAAGGAAATAATGCGACGTTACAGTTTATCTCTATAAAGTCTACTACATAATATAGTAAAACACGTCTGTTCACTAACTCTAGCAAATATGAAAGGAGAATTCTTATGAAAAGCCAATAAAAAAATAAAATCACAAGAAAAGATTTTACTTCCTTAAAAGCGACGATTTTATGTGGGGTTTTATTAAAAAACCGTGATAACTTTTTATTACATTTTTCATACATAATAAACGATGACAAGTAGTTTTGTAGTCGATATAAAGATGAATGTCTACATATCTACAATTTAAAATAACTTTGATTATTCCACGTATTGTGTTACTGATTGTGACACGTGTTTCGCCTCTTTCAGAGGCATCTTAGGACTTAGCAGTCATGTCTAAGTCTATAATATTCAGGTAGCTACGAAATGATAAAGTGAAAAAAAGTACGATACGTATGTTTAGAAAACAATATTTTATATTGATTAACAAGAGTTATGTGTTATTAGGCTTATAAATTATCCTTGAAAGCTGAATCATTGACAATTATTTAAGTCGTTACAATTCTCGCTGCAAAAAGGTTCGCTTTATAAATAATGCAAGGGTATACAGTATAAACATAGGTACGTAATGTATCTATGGTATACATATAAACGGTTTCAGTTTCAAAGCTGAAACATAGAGCTTTTAAAGCGTTTATCTATGTCCTGAGAGAAGAGGCAAGTGCACATTTGTTATTTTATAGTTGGCGTTCAAGAACTGTATCACTTCCGGAGAATCTAACTGGCAACATTTTTAGTTTTCTACTGCTAGTCAAGTCCTGAATAAAGCAGGATTTGTAGTGGGGATTACGTTGCATAGAATAAAGAGAACAATCTACCAAATAAATTCGTTTTGTTTTTCTTTCAAGTACTATCCTGGAAATTCAAAGAGTGTCCCCCTTTTTTGTTTGCAGTCAAAACAAAGCTATACAATTCATTGTACAGAGAGACAATGGAAAATTTTAAATAAATTTTATTTTTAACATCTACTGATCATTATTACACAATATTGTATTTGACTCTATTTGAGTTATTTCATTTGGTATTTGGAGAATAAAACATTTTTTATGAAGAGTGATTTAATTGATGAGGAGTTAATCCAGGGGTTTTTCCGTATTATTTTATATTCACTGTTCTTATATTAAACAGTGTACGAACAAAATTTTTGATTGTAATTGAAAGTTTTTTTGTCGTAGTTAAAATGAACCATATTCCCGAACGGAAAAAAAGGTTTTTTAAATTCCTATATAACCATTGATATTAAAGTGTAAGCTCCTGTATGTATTTATGATATTTATTTACTCGGTACTTACTCTATTTACAATCTAAAATACGTAGAACTAATATTTAGCTTTAAATAAATGTATACATTTTGCTTGATTTTCAGTATTTATTGTATCAAGCAACGATTTGTTTGGTATGTTGATGCTTAGGATGTGTTTACGTAATAAATTTTGTTCTTCGGCAAACCAAGCAATTTCAAAGCTTAAGAAAATACTCTGAGCATGCCATAAACCAATAAAATGAAAAAATTCAGACGCAATCGCCATAAGCATTTTGGTGGTGAATTGGTGATGGAATTATGTTTTCATTACTATCCAAAAAACGTTCTTGCATTTCGTGACTTTTGGTTGTGACATTTAATCAGTTTTGCATAACTCTTTAGATAAGATATATAATTTAAACTATGATTATGTAAGCTTTATTTTCATTTAATAAAAACTCTCAGAACTAGCCTATCCTTTATATATAAATATAAGGATACAATTGAGACAGGGATTGAGATTTTGAATCTATTTTATTTAGTTTTTATCAACTATACATATAAAAAATATCTAGGTTCTAAAGAATCAATACAGTATAAAAGATATATATGTATATATATAAGAATACAGTTTTTTTGAGAGCGCTTTTCTACAAGATAATTAAATGGTTGTGCGAGTTTAAAAATTTAAGAGATGGTTATTTCACATAATTTTAGAACATTGATTTAACTTTATAAATAAGCGTTTTGATAATTATTAAGGAAGTTGTCGAAGACAAACCAAGGGAATGTATTTTTAATTGTGAGAAGAATATTTAAAAGCGACTACAATGAATATGAATCAGGATAGAATATCAGTGCCGACCAGATGGGATAGATAGCGGTAAGGAGTGATGATGATGATAAAATAAGATAATTATGATAGAAACTCGAGCAATGTAAATTGGGCTTGCCGTAAGCGTGATCGCGAGCGTGAAGTTCGGGCGAGCGCACTACGCAGGAGAGGCAGTCGTCACTCGAAGCGCGTGGCCAGGTGAAAAGAAAATAATATACAGAGGATCGGGAAAATTCACCGTAGAGAAAATGAAGGGAAGAAATCAGGGGAACGGAGGCCCGACGTCTCTAGTATGCCGCGAGACGCCGCGGTGAACGGTCGTCTGTGCGCAGCCTTCGGGGAGAGCGCGCCACGACGTCAAAATCGCTGAACCCCCGAGCGCCTGCGGGGAATTCGGGATCATTGCATTTCGAATTCCGTATAACGCCGATCGTTATATCAATCCTAGCACCGCTAACCGACAAAAAAATCAGCAGAGCTGTGACGGCTGGCACGTTGTTGCTTCTTGCCATGTGTTCGGTACATCTACGAGAGTTCACGATGCACACTCGCATATTGTTTCTAGAGTTTTCATAAAGTGATCGTAATAAAGAACATCGAAGATCATTAGGCAGCTGGCACTGAATTTTGAAAACAATTCATAACTGATAATTTATAATATATTGTTATGCGTGTATGCTAGCGTCAAAGCACGCAGGGAACTTTTTCTGTCAATAATAATCTATTTAAAAGGGGGGTTAATTTATTCGGAGAAAAATTGCACTTTAATAATCTCGGGGTGTATTATGTGCATTGTGGGTGACAGGACAAATTGCCTCGCATGCAGGCAAAACAAAATAATATTTATTGTGGTGGTACACCGTTGACTGAATTTTCTGCTGACCATAAAATGGTGCTTATCCATGCATTGGTATTTATGGACTTACTTTTATATTACTGCATGGTTGTTTTGAAAAATAGTTTTCCATTTGAATAAAGATTGAATTTTTCATAATTTTTAATTTGATTATATAGCACAATTCTAAGAAAAACTTCTACTATAAACTTTATTTCCTATATTTCTCTGAAATAGTTAACTATTTTTCCTCTTATTTTTATCGAATTGATATATTGTTGAAGAGAAATATTTTTGGCTTTATTGAAAAACAACTTCAGACTTTCATAAAACAAACCGATGTACTTTTTACCATCTGTCTTATATTTGTATCGAATTGTTATTTTTTTAATATAAAATAAAGCCAGAAATATTATAAGAACTTATAAAAACTTTGACTAGTTGGTAATAAAGATTTTCCAATTCCTTGAAAAATACTTCGGTACGATAGATAAAGAAACAATAACTTCTATAACATTGTACATATCACTGAAACGTTCGAAGATTCAATCAAATATACTGTAGAGATATTTTTTCTTTTCGAAGTATTTTAACATACATATCTAGTAAACCACACTTACTTGGAAAATCTCTATTACAATATGTCTATTGTACAATATGTATTTTCTATTGAAATAAATTGATAAATTGCTTTGATTGGAAATATAAACTTTCTTGTGTCAACATTAAATATTGAATGTGTATTATTTTAACACCTACATTTATTTTCTAATCACTATATTATCTACTCTGAAAATTTTATAAACATATTAGATAATTTTTAAACTTATGAATTTTTATTAGTGTGTGCTTTAGAAATAAAATTGAAATAGCTCCAACAAATAAAATGTTTTAAGGTTGTTTTTATATTCCTGCTTTGTCCATTGAAAAAATACTTTGTATGTGAGTTTCTATCTACCGTGCTGAGAAACATCATTTTCCATTCTAGGTGTTATTTTATGTGACTCATCTACACTATTACATATATTATTAGTTTTATATTACAAATTTTGAATCATAAAAATAGCACTTTGCTATATAGATCTGAGTCAACATCACATGCTTCGTTGACTAAGGAAATTTTATTCTTAGAACTATTTACGGTATTATGAGTAAGGATGCGTCAGAAGGTATAATTTGCACCCCATGCAAAATTAATGTTGTGCCCATCTCACCTGTACCATATTAAGATACTGTTTTAATGAGTGTAAAATTTAAGTAAAATTTCATAACAGATTTCTCCAAAAATCGAGTTGAGATTTTACGTATGCTTTGTGGTACACAAAACAATTATTTGACTATGAAAATTTGTACTGAGTTTTCAGTCCCACTTTATCCGTTGCAGAAAAACAAAACATACTTTTATCGCCTAGAATAAGTTTGTCTAAACATTGTCCATTTATCAGCTAGATTTGTAAAAAAATGTATCAATTAACTTGTTATAAGCTAGATTCTCCTCTAGCTATTCTCTATGCATTAACGAGATTCGTAAAAAAAATAATGATTTGGAATCGGAATTGATACAGCTCAGAATTTTCAAGCCAATTAGCATTATTAAATATTTCATGTGAATGTTGTTCAATATATATTTTTGTTGTATGATTTTTAAAATCGAATATTATATGAAATTAAAGAAAAAATATTTAAAAAAATGTTTTATTAAGAAGACAAAACTATATTGCCAGTTAAAACATACATAGGGAAAGCGAAAAAAACATTAACAATCATTATTTTATTAATTTTTGTGTACAGGACGAATAATTCTTTAAAGAGAATTTTAATGCATTGTTAATAACGAAAAAATGAAACAGTATAGTTTGATAAAATATATTATGAAAGACAATTTAGTATAAGTTACAGTCATGGTGTCTGTCAGTACTAATTTTTCAATAATTGAAAACATCATGTAACACAATTTGTCAAGTTATCACGAAATTGAGCCGTAAAAGTATTTTGGAAGTGTAAAATCGGTCACTGAAAATAGAAAATTTATAAATGAATATAAAACGACATTATCTTTTTATAAAAAGTATGAATGTTGCACTTTAAATACAAAGTTTTTGCAAAATCCTTTTTGATATGTGACAGTTAAGTGTTGCCGGCTGTGACATAAATCAAAATTTTAGAATTCTCTTTGATGATTTCACTGACGCAAGTAAACTTTTACTCTGAAGCGATAAGCGATATAGGTATTTTATTTTTGGATTAGCAGTTTGAAAGCTTTCGGTCCATATCCGCTCAAAGGCATTTTGAAATTGATCTACAGTTTAATTTCAATGTGATTTTATTTTTGTTGTGTTTATTTATGGATAATATTACACTGTTGAATTATTTTTAAAAGAAATTCTTTAAAATCTCATACATCCAATTAAAAGTAGTAACTGACTATTGAAACTAAAGTAATTTATCAAAAATGTGAATACACATGAATGAGTCTTGAATTTTTTTCATTCCGATGAAACATCCGTAGAGTAAAATGTTTTTGTAATCATTGTCAACATATTTGCTTTTTATTATATATATTTTTATTCCACAGAGAACTAGCATAAATATACGATATAACAAGAAAAATATACAAAGCGAAATGGCTAGCTAGTCCAAGTTATTTCATCATCGCTGTCATTACTAAATCCTGTCATCTACAAGTAAAGTATTTGATTATTTCTAAATGATAAACGACTTTGAGGTCTTATTTTCGTATTGTTTTTCTAGTGAATAATGTCACCGCAATTGACAAATGATCATTCGCATTCTTTGCCGATTGAACATACAGCCAATCTTTTAAGTTAACTATAGAATTTTCATTTTTTACTCGATATATATTTTGAGTAAATAATTTATTAAAATGTTAAAAGTATTTACTTCCTTGTGAATTATAAATTATAATTCAAGATTTATAAAACATTATCGATAGCATCTTTCCCTATTGCCAGAATCGTACTTTTCGGAGGTAAACGGATTTCCGTTTATCTATTTTTACTTAATTAGAGGAGAAAGATTTAGCTAAATTTATTTATTTTATCTGATTATTTTGGTTTAATGTCTGGAAATAAATAAAGAAAATATCAAAAGCAGATCTCGATGAAATTTATTAATATTATGTATTGAAGTGAGCTCTTCATAAAATAATTCTTCTTTATATGAATACTAAAATGAGAATTGAAGAAAAATGACGTGCCATTTTTGTGATTTAATTTGTGCACTTCTAATATAACATTTTTACTGCGCTTTAGAATACAATCTAATTAAAATATGAAAAAATCAAATTTAACCGGAATATAATAAATAGTAAATTGAAAAATAGCTTTGCACTGAAATCAACTGTTTGTAAATATTCTGTTATTTACTAACGTGAAGCAGGCTAGATATATTGTAGATTAAGAAATTAAATGAAATACTGAAATTGATACGTCGTGTCAAAGACACAGTTTTCAATGAAAAATATCACACGGCTCGAGAAATTCCCATTTATTGCAAATGTATAAACGTGAAATATCTTCATAAATAAACCAAGAGTGATTATTTCATAAGAAGGTATCCAACGTAAGATCTCATATTTTGAAACAATTTATATACAACGAAACGGGTACAATTCGTTCAAATATTATTTATCGTTCTATGCCCAAGAAACATTATTATTGCATTGTATAGAACTCACGCAAAGGGAAAACTTGTGGTTTTGTTCGCTGCCAGGTACCTATTCTATTTTAACATTTAAGAGTTTGCTAAAATTCTGAAGCAATCAAAAGCAAAGTGAAAATAAAACTCCCCAATTCATGAAACCAAAATTGAAACGCTGATTTCACTGACTTTCATAGTTTATAAGCTGCTTAAATACGCTGTCAGCAAAAAGTGTTCAAATATTTTTTCTGGTTTTCATTAACATTGATAAACAATCATTTGTAAGCTCAGTTTTGACATATTTGCTCTAATACGATAAGAAAAATAACAATTTATTTTAGTTCTACATAAATTATTTTTCTTACCGTATTATAATGGAGGTCTACCAAGTAAATGCCTACTCAATCAATACATATGTTCATTGAAAATAAGCACGCCTTTTTGTCAGTATAGCGGCAAAACGTATTCTTTTATCACAACGAACTTAAAAATGACATAACGTATGGGTTGACCTTTCTATATAATTAGAGATTTGCCTTTTATATTTCGGTAAATTATGGATATGGTCACGGGACAGATTTTTGTAAAGATTTATGAAAAATAAGCACATTAAATGAAATGAATGTAAGCTTACGATTTTTTTTGAAATTTGTCGTCTTTAATTTTTAAATTTATTATAATAGAAGATCCTAAAGAATACTTTGCAATAAGTATGAAATCGAGTTGTTTTAATTTACAGGAGCAAAAATGCAACCACAAACTACACAAATAATAATATTATACAGATAGAGACAGTCAAATAAGTTTATTATTTGTTTAAAATAAAAAGAATAATTTTATTGTAGGCTAACATTAAAAAGCAAATTCTCCTTTCAGAACTCATACAATAATCAGTTATATTCTTCAGATTTAATAATTTTGATTCCACATTTTATAATAATCCAATAGAACTCAAAGAGTAAAGTCAAAACATAAAATTATAAGCCAGTCAGTATGTATAAATTTGATGAGTTTAGATCGAGAGGATTGGGATTCTGTCCCGTGACCATATATCCATAATTTACCTATATTTCTTTTACAATAATGCTACAATAATATCAAATTTTTACATATTTATAATATTGCTGGATACAGGATGCCAGGTATTAATAAAAGGACTGCTTGTTGGCGAAGCATACTCTTTTATTGGACAAAAAAATATTAATAATTAAAGCACAGGTTAAAATTTCGACCGAAGGTGCTTGATAGAATTTCAATATAAAAATTGATGAACATTTCCATGAGTTTTGTCACTATAAACGGTACATTTTTTTCTATGCGTAGTTCAAAAGTTCATGCAAGTGCATATGCATAAAGATGCCGAAAGGAGAAACCGGTGTCGCCAGTGATACAACTCATGGAAATCTGAATTGGGTTTTTTTTTTTTTATAAAAATGCCTTTCCACCAAGAAGTGACATTAAATAAATTTAATAAAAAATTGGTTTTTTTTAATAATCGACAATAAAAAGTTGAGAAAAAATATTTTTAAGAAGCGAAAAGCCACCCCAAATATTCATGAATGCCTCTCGTGATGAACTCTTGGCTTCTAAATCATTAACAATTAAGAAACTAAAGAATATAGTCATGTACGAGTGGATTCAAACAATTTAACGTATAAAATATACGAGTAGGAAATCCTCTCAAAGGTAAACCAATTTATATGTAAGTCTATAAAGTCATCAGTCCTTATCGGACGCACGTAATAGAATTTAGAGGTAAAAGGGAGGCTAATGCCATATCAGTTTCAGCCGTCGTTACAAATAAAACGAACAGAGAGAGAGAAAGACGAAAAAAAACCGGTTAATGTGAAGGCTGGAGGGTTTATCTTATCAAATGCTTCTGAAACAGCGGGTCTAATAATTGTGGAATTCAACTTCTGACGACATCGGACATGACGTCATATTTAATCGCAACATCTCGATCATTATCTTTATCAAGTCCAGATGTCCGGTAAAACCAGCCAGTAAAAATAGATGTCTCATCCTAGTACATTGCATTTTAAATAATAACGTTGATTTGACCGTTCTCGGTGAACCGAATTCCATAGGCGAAGATGCGTAATATATGTATATAATTTTTCATGAAGTGGAAATTATTTAGTATTTTTATGTGACTAAGCATAATGCTGCAATTTATACCTTCACATGGATCGCTTAAAAACACCTTATGCGTAGCATCTAAAAATATTTTGCGTGGGAGTAAGAAATAGTCCATTGGCAAAATTGTCCGTTCGGAGATTCCACTTCGTGATCACGGACGCCAATATGTTTATTACTATTTGATTATAGTAGAAAAAATCAAATAGTGGTGTGTGTACAAATGAAAGTATATTTTAAACTATTGTCTTTGCAGAAACACCATTACAATCTGGTACAAACATTACATATAAGGGATTTTTTTTAAATGAATGCTTTACAGGCCGTGCTGCCTTTCTGGCACTCGTTTGTTTTGTTATACCACTCTTAATTAAAATGCACGCACATAAGGAGACACTCTACTGTCAGCGCTTAGTAGGGCCATCAATTAGGGTGACAGTTGATTGCCAGCGGAACCTTAACGTAATAATAAGCTCAGGCGGCGAGCAAAATGAATTATGCGGGAAGTCACGGCAGTCCTTCACCGCAAGTCCTTTTGACCAAAAGTGCCTGGGGTAAAGGTTCAATTTTCAAAAACGTATACATCTACAGAATTATTATTTCAAAAATAATGACCGGCGTACATTTCGAATTTATCATTTTATTGCAATATGTGCATACCTGTCAACTTCATAACAGCTTCATAGATCTAATAATTTTGCAGATAATATTTTATGAATTCAAAAATACTAACGTGCTACAGGATTCAGCAGGCTTAGTTATATAAGCGAAGGTTTATAAGGAAAACAAAAGTTTGAAAGGATCCAAAAGTTTTGTCATTGACGACATCGAAAATTTTCCTTTTCACATCTGCTAATAATACCTTCAAAATCGCGGTTCAACTCAAACTGATTTCGAGTTATCAGTTTTGAAAACTTAAAAGTAATACCAAGGATTACACAGAGCTTTAATTATGAAAAGCGGTTCTTATAAAATGTAAACATCAAATAAAAAAATATCTATACTATAAAATATTAAATTGTGATTTAATATTTTACAATATTTATGTTTTGTAGTAAACAAGCCAAATCAAACAATCTTATATATAAAACCGAAACGGGGGATGTATGTATGTCTGTAATTCCCATTTGCATTGTTGTTGCAAGATCAAACAAACGAATTGATTTCGCTCGCGAAAGTATCGACGGTAAATTTGTTTCGTTATCAATGTGTGTGTAGAGACTCCAATTACTCGAGTATCGAATAATAAATTTTACAAAATACTCGAGTACTCGAGTAGTTTCATATGAACCAAAATATCTTATATATAAAACCGAAACGGCGTATGTGTGTCTGTGGGTCTGTAATTCCCTTTTGCATTGTTGGTCATTAAGTTGCCAGTTGTTTCAACTTGGCCCGTCTGAATTTACGCGCTGAGGTGAACATAACCCCAAACTGGTCCGAGCGAAGCCGGGTTCGAATACTAGTGATTTATATAATATAAGCGTTTTTTTCTCAATACCATTGATACTTTCTTATAAATTCTTATTCTATCAAATGTAAATAAAAACCTGTTTGAATAATAAGCTATGTAAAGATATATATTACAGATATATGTGATTGTCGTTTCAATAACGATATTTTTACATGGATTTGCGTGTTAAAGTGATCATGTTTAATTTGTGAAATTTCCCCCGAAATAACTCTGCATTATATTGAAAATATTAATTTATGTCAAATGACAAAGTAGTGTGTCATAAAATAACATTTTTATAGCTTGACTTTACTAGACTTGTTTATTTTAATATCACATTAGAATGGATGCTCAACAACGAATAAAAAGTATGACAATGGTGCGCATTCATTGCTTTTGAAATTTTTTCAGTATAAACATTGCATTTTCACTAAAAATTTTAACGGAAAAAAGAAGTCCATCAAGCAAACATATATTTTACGTTATAACGTTTTAAAACTTTTTTCTCCATTTCAAGGAGCTTTATCTGAGGGGTCCTAATGAACGTACATATGTATTTCATCCATTATCAGAAACTGAATAGTGATCTAAAATAAAGCAATTAGTCAACTAAAAGTCTTTTTCTAGTTATATTCTGCGTCCGTCGTCGATTGTCATCGTCGTTGGTTTTGATTGCGGAGCTCACGAACTCGAATTCCAGCCCAGCCAGTATAAGATTACAATTGAAATGAAAGGGAAACAAAGACTTAGTCTGTATCTACCCTAGCAATAAAAATAGCCAGGAAACTAGGAGCCCGCCTAGCGTACTCTACATATAGTTTCAGCAGGATAGTAAAGGTAGGACAAAAAATAATCCGTCATGATGTCGGTGTTGTCTAAAATTTTAAGTCAGTTGTGTTGTTTTCAATTTGACTTCCTAAATAGACGATCATGTGAAAGTTTTTTTATGGACGGCAGCCAGTGTCCGCTTACGAAAGATTTGATTTTTATAAATGGAGTCTTTAATATAAAGGAACTGACAGACAAACAACTGGCCTACACAATTTTAGTACTTTCGATGGATTCGGCGATAACCCTGTAGAAGTTCATTTTATATAAAATTTAAAATAACTCTGATTTTTCCACGTATTGTATTACTTGATACATCATTACTCGTTCGATGAAAACATTCGAATCACTCTACAAGTCGGAACCAGAATATCATTTGTTATTGACCTAAATATTTTTTGTATATTTTTGCAACAATCATAAAATATTACAATTCCAAAATACCGCAATTATTTCAACAATTATTAATATAAATAATGCTTCCCTAAATGTCAAAAAACGTACCTTTAAGATTAAAATTGGTGGTGTTTGAAAATGTAAATGAATCAATCTGCTGACATATATCTAACTAGAAACATTTTACACTTTGCCACAGTAACGAGAGTAATCAATACTTTATGTGTATGTAATTTTGCTGTTTACAATAACTTTGTATTGAGTTTTCGAAATATCAAATATGTAAACTTAACATCTACCGATTTTATGATTAATTCTCGAATAAAGCTTTTAGAGTCAGAGAGATACCATATTGGTTCAATGTATGACAAATCAAATACACATTGAAAAGTTGCACGGATTGTAAGGGTCATAATCCAGTTTTATGGCACGAGCCTAGTGTATTTATTAATGTTAGACGATATGCTCATCCACTGCAAACCATTAGGAAGCTCAGTTTATATGTTCACATATACATACTTCAAACCTTCGGAATAAATATAAAATTAGGTATACATAAATAAAAATAAAAATTCAACTTTTACTTCTAAGCTCAGTTGAGCTTGTAAATAAATTATTGGGTAATTAATCTATTAATCTTTAGCAGAAAGAAATTATAAAAAAAAGAAAACGACATATCGTCCTTATTTCATATAATTTACCCTTAATCTGATTGTCACTCTGACAGGGAGTATTTTCACATCGGCTTTATGTTAGCTTTAAATCCTTCTTACTTCTTGTTTTATAAAATTTTCGAAACATGTGAGGTTCATTAAAAATTGATAATTTAAAAGCCAAATTACTATTTCAAAATTCATGAATTCAGCTAAGCTGATTGACATTATATAGTCAACAAGTTAATATCTTTAGTCTCTACAATAGGTGATAGAATAAATAGTCTTGAGAGATGTTTTATAAACTGGTTTGATATGTAAATATTTAAGATTGGCGAAATAAAACATCTGTTAAAACAAAACATAATCATCCTTTAAGATGGCGTCTGATGGATTATATGCAAATAATACACAAAATGAAATAATCTTTCGTTTGCAAATACCCATTCAAAGTTATTTGCAATTGTAATAATGAAACTTTACAAAATACCATTTTTATATGTGCTCTTCAGCATGAAATATTCAAATGGAATTCTACGCACCAAGAGACAAGCAAACTGAAAAATAAATTTGTGCTCCGTAATTTTTTTGACAAGGAGCTGCTTTGCCAATATTTTCTTTATGTAAGTAAATAAACATAAAAATGTAATTATTCTATGTCGGTGTTCTCAAACATATATTTTTATAAAAAATACAAAGAAATAATAACGAAACGTTACATCAACTCCAAATGTCATCCAGAATTATTTATGAAAGTTTTTTGCAAATCGTGATTTTGACACTTATTTTCTGTGGTCTAGTGATAAGGTCTTTACATAACAATCTGATTTTGTATTCCCGTCCCGGTCCCGGTAAAAAAATTGAGTATGCATCAACTTGATATTTTAGATTTTGCACGTGTATTCGTTATGTGTTGTCTCTTTGAATGATCTCAAGTGCCTTTAAATTATTAGCTTTATTTGAAAATTTGAAAATGTGAAATATCATATAAAATTCAAAATAACTTTGATTATTCCACGTATTGTGTTACAATGTGCGAAACATGTTTCGCCTCTTTCGGAGGCATTTTCGGACTTAAATATATAACTATCTTAGAGGTTGCTTAAGTAATTGAATTCCACGAATAGTATCATACCTTAAAAAAAATACTCGAACAGGAGATATGTAGAGAGCTTCTGTTATTTCATCACCCAATGAGGGTTTTTTTGTCACAATTAATTAATGTAAAAATATCTTGTGGCCAGCTTGTTAATTATAATGTCCATTGATATACATACATTCAATTTTATTAAAGGTGTCCAGATATTGAATACGTGACAATAATTGCAATGCTAATATGCAGAACGTTTAGGATTCCAGTTTATTCAAATGAAACCTTCTGGTTTGTAATAACTTTTTTGTTTTATTGTAGGTATATTCCTTTCCTCAATACTAAATTAAAGAATAATACCACTGTATTTAAAACGTATCGAACAATATCCGTATGTGAAGTCAAAGAGTTCTAGTGACATGGTGTTGAAATTTAAAATTAAACAGACTTCGTAGCGCCATGATTAATATAATTTTTTATTTGAATTTTGTTAATTAATAAATATATTCATTGCTACAGTGTGAAATTTCGGAAAAATAAATTTAAATTATCTGACTGGTACCATTTGCTCTTGATATAATAAAAACTGAAGACATAAGTAAATATGTAGAGTATATTTTTTGTTCTGAAACTATGAAAATACGATTAAAGAAAAGATATTTTTATCAGATTTACTTAATAACAAACAATTAAATAAACACCAAAAATTAAATAAAAATAAATGTATTATAACTGTTATCTTTTGTTGTTCATTCATTTAAATTTAATATTTTGGTTTTGTGATATAAATTTTAATCATCTTTAATATGCCTTTGGAACCATTGTCGTGGTAAATTTATTCATTTTTTAACGTTATGAGCACAAATATTTGGAAAACTGTGCGAGGGAGGATTGTTAATGTACACCGCAGCTTTTAAATAAAACAAAGGGTTGAATGTTTAAGAGCGATTGTCTGGGCCCACCCTTAAGGTCATACCTTTTCTGCATTACTTTTAGAAAAATAAACATCTCAGGCAGGTTTAACGAAATCGTGCTAGAAGTTGGTAAGTTATTTTATTTTGTCTGGTGAAAAACCTTTTTAATCGACATTCATAAATTAAGTCAAAAGAAATTTTGAAATTATAAGGTTAAAATATCAACGATTGGAATTTCACAAGAATGATTTAGTTGATAGCTATTCTAGTAAGTCAATAGCGCGAAACCGTGTTAGCTTTAAACTGAATATTATTTTTAATGGCGTTTACTGTCACTTTTTGCTGTAAAAGCATTATTCAAAAAAAAAAAAACATTTTAAGATACATATATGTATTCTGATAAAAATCAGGTTCGGTTTCACTCATTGCGAGCATTGCCAACAGATTTGAATGCTATAATTATCATAAAACTAAGTTCTTTCATACCTGTACCTAGTTCACATGTTTATAAATGAGTAAATAATAAAATGAAATGATTTTTTACAAATCAGTTAAATAAGAATGATAAAAGTAATACAAGCTGTAATTCAAGCTACATTTTTGTTGGTAAACACCACGACGGGGAGATAAATCCCTCTCTCTTCTTAATCATATTTCATTGTAATTTCTTTATTAAGCTGCCTATGTTTGTTTCAATCATTCATTTATTTTATATCTTAATATTGAAACGTATGTCACCGTAAAGTGTTCTGTGTTTGAAAAAAGTGTCAAAGTAAATGCAATGTTTAAGTTATGATGAACAATTTTACGTAATTATAGCTGTACCTTATACAAAAATACATAAACAACACTCTTATATAATAATTATGGGCTAGACTTATAATTATTTCCAATTTGGTATTAATTTAATACACCTAATAAGAAGCTCTACGATTGTTGATATAAGTATATTGCTGTTTTACGATTTAAAATTTCAGCAATATTTCATTAGATTGGGTGCTGTTTTAAATCAATATGACGTGGCTCAAGACTTGTTATGGTTGTTTATTTTGAAATACGTAAATTTAGGTTTTATTACTTCCGTAATAAAATCATTTAAGATATAAACAACATAAAATCATACAGACACGTTTTTGAAAACACTCTAATTTTAAGAAGCTCATAATAACGTTCCATCGACAAAAATATTTTCAGAATTTGAATGTTCTTCGATCTGTTTTGTTCCAGTTCGTATTATGTTATTTTGATTAATTTAAAGACCGCAAAACTTTTGGTTTGAAAAATTACACACCCCAAATAAGATCCAAAATGTCCGCATTGGGAATTTTATTTAATGTAATGAAATAGCTCAATAAATTTTTGGTAAGTTCACTAGTACGATGAAAAGTCAAAGTTCTTGTTGATACATGATTTTTCGTGGCTGGTATTTTTTTAGATGGTTTTTTGTTTTATAAATAAATCATATCTAACTTAACTATCTTATCATATCTACTTTTATGTCGCAAGTAGAAAAAGAGAACAAGTGCTTATTACTACCAGTGTCGTTATTTTAAGTAGATATCGTAGTTGAATTTTACAAAGCACTGTTAAAATATTTTCAACCTTATATTCCTCTTATTTAAAAAACAAAATGGAACAAAACAAAATGGACAAAAAACAATATGGTTTGAATATGAATTAAATTTCGCGTACAAATTGAGAAAAAATACAATTAGATATTAAAGTAAAAATATCTTTTGGCTTAAACTCGAATCGTTTTGATTTTGTAAATTTCTATGCGTTTTGTTACCCGGGTTTCGCCATTCGTCTTTCGGCATATACAGGAAATTTAGTGCACGTATGAACTTATCAATAAGATAAGCTGTTTCGAAATTCCATTCCACCACCGACGCCTTAATTAATCATTTTCATTCAGTTTTTTAATTTACTATTTGGCATTTTTCATTATTGATTCGAACAAGCGTTGAATATTTTCAAAAGTCGACTGTGTTTTTTTTATAATTATCACTTTAGTCGTTCTCGCAGTTGTTAAATGTGTACGCCGTTTGTTGTATAGCCTAAAAAATATAAAAACACAATTAGTCTTAAAAAAACCATTGGAATACATATTTCATAACGATATCGTGGAATATAAATAAACAACCAGCTTTGCTTTTATTTTGTCCCTAAAGCTAAATTTCAACTTCAATATAAGTTTTTTATAAATTTATGGTGAAAATGTGATAAAAAAATACCATACATCTTAAAAAGTACTTCAATAACTCACAATCATACGCAATATTTTTGCGTATTTACGAAAAGCAATCTAAGGTAAAGATTTTACTCAAAAATATGCTTAAGGCGTTTTATAATTTTCGTTTTATATTAAATAAAAAAAATCTGAATTTCTTTTGTTTTTTTTTTTTTAAATTTAGGTTTTGATGTACAATGTCGTTTGTTTTCGTTCGCGGTATAAAGAATAATTGGCAACCTCAAATAACAATGTGATTTTTTCATTCTGTGCATAATTATAATGATGCTGATGTATCTCTTAAATAAAAAAAATCCTTTATCGTTGACAGCTTTTTAGAACAATGAAATATTTTTCACATGTAAAATGACAAAACACACATGTAGACTTTTTCAATGTTGTGTGTAATGAGAAAATGCTTCATACAACTGAAAGCTTTAAATAACCTTTTCATCCAACGGTAAAAACTACACGATAAAGTATTCTTATCATTTGCACATTAAAAATGTCAACTTAATCGTCATTTTTAACATCAAAATTTAATTGATGAATTTGACTTAGTAAAACTTAATGCAAGTGACCAATGGGTCCATGTAGAAGCTGCATCAAAAAGAGCTAAAGTAAAAACAAACAATTAATTTATGGGAAAAGGGCAAAATATTATAAATAGTATTTTGAAAAATTCTGTCATTGATACTTATCTGCCACAGGTGAAATTTAAATTTAATACTACGACACGGAGAACAATCTTTACCACTCGTTTTGGGAGAGGAAGTTGGTTGGGATGTTTTATTTATGTCATATGAATCACGAAAACAAATATAATTGACTGTAAATCTTATGATTGATTTAAATTGAATATGTACGAAACGAATGAGATATTCAACTTCTTCATTACTTCATTGACCCTCGGGCCGACATAATCGCATTGGCATATCAAACATAACCTCACTTGCATATTTCATACCCAGTGCATCCTTGAATCTAATCCGAGTAGCTAATTTGTAATCCAATAGAAATAATCTCATAAAGAGAGGATTTAATTCAAAAAGATTAATTACTGAGCTATAGGTCGCAGAGTCGAGCAAGTCAAAATGCAGACAATTCCAAAAATTTTACCACAATAATTATTTCAAACGTATGAAAACGATATGTTTTAAGCTTGTTGGAAAAGGAACTTTATTTAAGCATAAAAAAGAAAATCGAAGTTGAAATAATGTTTTATAGAATCTAGACCAGTGGTTCTCGTGTGCGGCCACGGTGGCCGCATGCGGCCCCTTGAGTATTTTTCTGCGGCCACCAACAGCTTCATAGTTAATATTGTTATTTAATAAAAATGTGGTTTTACAAGTTAATTTGCTAACAAAGACATTGAATATTAAATATTTCGTATGAAATTCGATTGTGCATCAAGAATTATGAGTTAGCAAAAACTCAAATACATGCATTTTTTTTTGTATTTTTGAC